>BLIW01000008.1:2275000-4775000 GCA_016586305.1 Ophiorrhiza pumila | reverse complement strand
AATTAAAATCTTAACTTGTAAATTTTTCTATCAAATGAATAAAATTTAGTAGTTTCTTCATTTATTAATTTCTAACTTGTAAATTTATGAATTAAAATCTTAACTTGTAAATTTTTCTATCAAATGAATAAAATTTAGTAGTTTCTTCATTTATTAATTTCTAACTTGTAAATTTATGATTTAAAATCTTAACTTGTAAATTTTTCTATCCAATGAATAAAATTTAGTAGTTTCTTCATTTATTAATGTCTAACTTGTAAATTTATTATTTAAAAATCTTAATTTGTAAATTTTTCTATCCAATGAATAAAATTTAGTAGTTTCTTCATTTATTAATGTCTAACTTGTAAATTTATGATTTAAAATTTTTAACTTGAAAATTTTTATAAAATACTCTTATTATTTCTATATCTTTCTTTCTCACTTATCTAATATTCATAATTCTATTATTCTAAAAAATTCATATATTATTTTAATTTTAACTACTATTCTAATTATGTTATTATATTATACTAGTTGAATTCTAATTAATAATTCAAATATTCAAATATTCTTATTATTTTTATATCCTTGAATCTCACTTATCTAATTCTTCCTAGTTCTATTATCTAAAACTATATATTAATTAAGTTCAATTGTAACTATTATTATTCTAAGTATGTTATTATGTTGTATACTTGTATTATTTGAGTTTCAATTAATAGTTTAATCATTATTTCAATAGAAATCAAATTTAAAAATAGGATTACAATCGAAATTCGAAACTAAAAATCGGAATTGGAACAAAATCGGAACCGGAACCGGAACCGGACGAAACCGGAACCGGCCCTCGGCGGTTCGGTAGGGCGGAACCGGGAACCGCCGGTTCCGGAACCGTGGCCATGGTTAGGAGCTCATTAAGTTCCATTTTTGCACTCATTTCATTTGTGAAAGTACAATCTAGTGAATAGTATAAAAATAAGGAAAATTTAGACTTTTTAAAAAATTAGTCATTTTTCGCGAGTCGTGACTAGCATGTTTTGGCCTAAAACGGCAAAACACAAAAACTAGCCCGCGAGAGCTTAGTTTGTGCTATTTTTTCACCCATCCCAATTAGAAATGTGTAATCTAGTGAATGGTGTGAAAAAAGAAAAACTTAGAATTTTGCAAAAATTGCCATTTTTCATGAGTTATAACCCATGTTTTTTGGAAAAAATGAAAAGATTCAAAAACTAGTTGATAGGAACTCATTCCGTGCCATTTTTTGCACCCATTTCATTTGGAAATGTACAATCTAGTGAATAGTATAAAAATAAGGAAAATTTAGACTTTTGAAAAATCAGTCATTTTTTGCGAGTTATAACTAGCGTTTTTGGCCAAAAATGGTAAGATTAAAAAATTAACCTGAAACAGCTTATTTCATGCTATTTTTTGTACCCGTCTTAATTAGAAATGTGTAATCTGGTGAATGGTTTCAAAAAAAAGGAAAAATTAGACTTTTGCAAAAATAACCATTTTTCATGAGTTATAACCCACGTTTTTTGCGAAAAAAACGAGAAGATTCAAAACTAGTTGATAGGAGCTCATTTCGCACCATTTTTTGCACCCATTTAATTTGAGAACATACAATCAAGCGAATAGTGTAAAAAGAAGGAAAATTTAGACTTTTTGAAAACTCTCAATCGTTTTTCGCAAGTCATAACCAATGTTTTTTTGCCAAAAATGGCAAGACTCAAAAATTAGCCCACGAGAACTCATTTCATGCTATTTTTTGCATCCATCCCAATTAGAAATGTGTAATATAGTGAATGGACTGAAAAAAATAAAAACTTAGACTTTTTAAAAAATCGCCATTTTTCACGAGTTATAACCTATGTTTATTTAACAAAAAATGAGAAGATTCAAAAAATAGTTAATAGAAGCTCATTCTACGCTATTTTTTGCACTCATTTCATCTGAAAACGTACAATCTAGTGAATAGTATAAAAATAAGAAAAATTTAGACTTTTTGAAAGATTGGTCATTTTTTCGCGAGTCGTAACGAGTGTTTTTTGGCAAAAAAGGTAAGACTCAAAAACTAGTATGCAAGAGATAATTTCGTGCTAGTTTTTTTATCCCATACAAATTATAAATGTTTAATCTAGTGAATAGTGTGAAAAAAGAAAAATTTAGACTTTTGCAAAAATTGTAATTTTTAATGAGTTATAACCTCTTTTTTTGGCAAAAAATGAGAAGATTCAAAAACTAGTTGATGGAAGCTCATTCCGTGCCTTTTTTCACCTATTTCATTTCGAAACGTATAATCTAGTGAATAGTGTAAAAATAAGAAAAATTTAGACATTATGAAAAATCGGTCATTTTTTATGAGTCATAAACTATCATTTTTTTTTTGCAAAAAAAGGCCAAGATTCAAAAATTATCATGCGAGAGCTAATTTCGTGCTATTTTTTTTGCACTCATACCAATTAGAAATGTGTAATCTAGTGAATGGTGTTTTAAAAGGAAAATTTAGACTTTTACAAAAATCGTCATTTTTCATTAGTTATGTAACACACGTTTTTTTGGCAACAAACAAGATGATTAAAAACTCATTGATAGAATCTCATTCTGTGGCATTTTTTGCACCCATTTCATTTGGAAACATAAAATATAGTGAATACTATAAGAATAAGAAAATTTTAGACTTTATTAAAAATCGGTCATAATGAATTATAAAATGACAATTAAATGTAGTGAATAGTGTAAAATCGGTCAATCTAGTAACAATTGTCAACTAGTATTAAAGTAACAAATAGGTTCAAATTAGATTGTAGCCATTAGGGCTAGCCCAGTGGTAAGGGAGTTAGCTTCCCGACCTACAGGTGTAGAGTTCGATTCCTGTAGGATGCATGTGAAGGTGTGTGTGTTATAAAAAAATAAAAAAAAACTCTCTAAAAAAAAAAGGTTCAAATTAGATTGTACATTCCCAAATTTATTATGGTATGACAACTGTCGACTTATAACCCTAAATAAAATGTAAAAACAATCATATCTTTACTTAAAAATTGAATTTCCGTCGATGGTTGAACCAGAAAAAAAATTAGGAGCTTGACCTAAAAATAAAATTTTTGTGCAATTGACTAAATGTATTTAACATTTAAATTTCTAAATTCGCCATTATAAAAGCGATAAAAATATGTTAACATACACAATTACACTATTGGTAAATAATTGATGAAATATTAGTTTTTGTTCTTCTTTTTTTTTTTTTTTTTAAATAGACCTTATTATATAAATAGCAAAAGACGGTGTAGGGCATACCCATACAATCCGTTACAAAGTTCGATAATGACAGGTAAAACCTTCATTACATGAAATCCTACACTGAGTTGTAAAGAAGATAGGAAAGCATTATTTCCGTCAAAGCCAGAATAAGGCCATTCTATCTTCATGCTTAAAATTCTAGGACGCAAGCTATTAAACGTGGAGTACTTCCTCCATTTAAGTTAAGATTACATCCAATTTAGTATGAATCACAAAATGTACAAGACTTGTCAACAAAATGTCAAGGTACGACGCCCATATGCAATCGTTCTCCAAGCCATCACTCAAGCAAAAGCAACCTGGACACAGTTCAAATCCATGAACTCTCCACAATACCGAGATGTTCCTTCCATTTTAAGATTGGTGAGATCATGCTTGGGCTGCCAAAATTTGGGCAGCATTTCCCCCGTATTTCCCCTCATTCCATAATCCACTTCTTACAACATCAACACCAATGCACCACAAAATAATTCCACACCAAAACAGGACAATGCAAATGAGTTATCAAGTGAAACTTTCAGCTGGCCAAATGATCTAAACTTCAGTAATCATGGGCCTTTACAAGAAAACAATAATGATTACCGTTGGTTCCAGTGTTTGCCTTCGGAGTAACAAATGCGAGGATTCCGATCCCTGAGTTTCCTCCCCGAGTAGGAATTGGCTTTGGGGCTAATAAGTGCTTCCGAATACTTGGTTTGCTTGTATGATTTCAGGCGTTTCTCCATTTTGTCCAGGAACGAGTCGAATACCTCCATGGGGACTTCCTCAAAGCTATTTTCTGACCATTGGTCCTCACCATCCTCCCCCTCTTCTGAATCTATTGGGATAGATTGCAGGAAAGTTAGGTCCGATGTTGAGTTAACTCTGGGTAATGACGAAGATTCCCCTTCTTCCCACATAACCTGAACATTTATCGCCTCTTTTCTCAGCTCATTGCTACGCAAATTGAATGGAACTAGCTTCGCTAACTCTCCTTCATCCCACCTGATCTCTTGTATATCGTGTAAGATATGAAGTTCTGACATGGGAGACTTTTCACTCCTGTATTCACTTTCTCCTTTCTGTCCACTTATATTTCTCACCTTCATGTCCAAACTTTTGTTAGTCACTACTTCTGAGGCATTCTGATCTTCTTGTGAGGGCTCAATGTCAACTACAGGGCTTTGGGCAGAATTGGCTGCTCTACCAAAATTCCCTTCTCGATTGTTAATGAATTCCAAGAACAGCCCAAGATTAGCATAGAACTGAGCAAAATTTTTTCCTCCTTGACTTTCACGTTCGTCTTCTTTTTTGCCTTTCTGAACATCTGGAGAGTATAGGATTAGGGCTCCTTCTAGTGAGCTAAGACCCTGCTCTCCCCCTTCCACATTAGCTAAGTGGTTACCTTCCTTTTCAGAATGTTTTGTTCCAGAGGGGCCAACCTCTATCTCTGTGTCAGCCAAGTAGGGTTCAGTCAAAGTCTCTTTTTTTTTTTCTGTTCATCACAGCCTGATTAGTACCCAATCTTGTGCCCTCGGTAGCTTCATGTGAGGGCTGTTCTTCATTGTTATGAACTTCCAGCCCGTCCTTTCCATTTTCTTGGCCTGAGGAAGCCTTCTTTGGAACCCACACTTGGGCAGTCGGCATCCTAGGATTTGACTGTTTGCACACTGAAGGAGCATGTCCCAACTTGGAGCAGTTTGTGCAGTATTCTGGGAGATTTTCATATTGAATCGATTGCCATTTTCCGTTGTCCTTAGTTCCTATCCATACCCTGTGAGGTAGCTTCTTAAGAACATCCACTTCAATGCACATTCTAGCTTTTGTTCTTCTTTAATGACAAAGAGGAGATAACTGTATTTTGTGTGTCTGCATTTATTAAAAACACTGCAAGATTAATTTAGAATTGAAAATAAATTCATGTAAATCATGTAATTCAATCACAATTTAAAATTAATTTAGAATTAAAATCAATTGAATGAATTAGAGTTGTCTAATCAATGGTTTCCTAATTACAATTTAAAATCACTAATTTTCCAAATTCAATATACACATGATTGATCTAAATTTAAATTATTGGTATTCCTAAAATCACTAATTGAATTTCTAAAATCTCTAGTATTATTATTATTATTATTATTTTTTTATAACACACACATGCATCCTACAGGAATTGAACTCTATGTAGGTCGGGAAACTAACTCCCTAACCACTGGGCTAGCCCCAATGGCTCTCTAGTATTAATTTACATTCAAAATCCCAAATTTTCCTATTTCAATCCATAAAATTCCTAATTAAATTTCTAAAATTCTCTAATATAAATTCACATTTAAAATCCCCAATGGATATTCTGTTTCATTATGTGGATACACGCCATATGTATTTAACATTTATTTCTTAAAATTCACTAATCATTAGATAGGTTTTAGTTAAACATATGCATTGTGTATCTATAAAATAAAATAGAGGATGAAACAGTGGAAGAAACAAAAGATCTGAAGTATTCAAAATCCCTAATTTTCCTATTTCAATCCATAAAATTTCTTATTAAATTTCTAAACTCTCTAATATAAATTCACATTCAAAATCCCTAATTTTCCTATTTAAATTCATAAAATTCCTAATTGAATTTCTTAAATTTCTAATGCAAATTCACACTCAAAATCACTAATTTGTCTAATTCAAACCCTAAAAATCCTTGATTTCAATTCAAATAAAAACAAATAATAATACTAATAAACCTCCGGCAAACTTGGTGGGGCACTATTGGATAATGGGATTAACTATGATGAAATAAATATACTTTTTGCAAAACAATAGTTTAAAGTTATTAGTAACAGTCAAGTGGATTTGTAAGCTCAATCTCCCAAAAAAAAAAACAAAAAAACAAAAAAAAGAATCCACTTTATAACATGGTGAAATAAACTACAAATAATCTTTGCAATTCAAATAAGCAATGCCTTCTTGAATATAAATCAGAAACAAAAAATTAAAAAATGCAACAGCAGCAGCAGCAATTAAACACATAATTTTCATCATTGATCAAGAAGGCATCATGGAATTCCCATCTACAAAACCATCCAAGTAATTAGCCTCCATCATTTTCTTCATCAACAAACTTGCCTTCTCTCTAGCTGTAGCAGAACCTGTCACAGAAACATCAGCCAAAACTGTCATGAATTCAGGCAATCTCAGAGCATCCCTTATGCAATCCTCACTTTCTTCAAACAATCTAAGAAGAATAACAGCAGCTCCGTCCTTGCTGAACATGCATCTTCCTTTCAGAACTTCCAGCATTCTTCCAACAATCTCATCGCTATTTCTCAAAGCATTCAATCCCTCTTCAAACCTTGCCAACAGGCACAAAATCGCTAGGGAAGTGCCCGCGAGATCTTCGCCTTTTGCATTCTCTGCTACTTTGATTAGCATTGGAACAGCTCCTGAATTTATTGCCACTGTACAGTTGCCATGAAATTGCACAAGCTCGGCCAGAGAACTAAGAAGATGATGGCAAGCTGGACCACGCGATCCCAAAGATATTGCCTTTACCAGAACCTGAATGGTGCCAGCAACTCCAAACTTTGCCTTGTTTTTGTCCAACATTGCTAAGCTACACAGAAAAGAGGCTGCTAATTTGCTGGATTCTACCGAAGCTGAGGAAAGAATGGCAGAGTTGAGGTACATTATGTTGTCCATTTCTGCTAAAGATTGTTTCAGATTGGGATTCAGGGAGAGATTGAACAGGATGGATAGAGCCAGAGTTTCAACAACAGGGGAAGATGATTTGGACATGGAAAGAAGGATGGAAATAGCACTATCTGTTTGTTCTAACAAGTTCCTGTTTTGGGGGCTAACTTTTGTGATGCTATTCAAAGTTTGAAGAGCTTTTAGTTGATTTTCTCGTGAATCAGTTTGGATTTCTGCAAGACATTCAACAATGGTTTCACGGAGACGAACTGAAGACATTGTTTTTGCTGATTCTTGATTATATTAAAGGAGAATTTTGATACGCAAAATGCATATTTGAGGGTTCTATAAATGGCGATATATGGTTTATTATGCCAATATGACAACAAATAGAAACAATTTCTCAAGGAAGCAATGATAATCCCAATGTTTTAACAATGCTTAAGATGCACGGCTGCTGAATTTCATTGCTATCTCAGCCTTGGTCATTTTCAATCCCAGCAATACATGTCAATTTTTATATCTAATTTCTTTGGCTGATCCGAATACTGCTTTAATATCAACATAAATACAAAGTTTTTTTTTTTTTTTTAAACAACGCTGTATATATATATGTTGAACAAAATACGGCGCTGGATATATCCAACCATACCGTTACAAAGTAAAAGAAATAAATTTGGAGTACTACTCATGATTACTCTTGAAAAAGGCATGGAAGATAAGAAAAGAACTACTCAAACTGGAGAAGTGCCTCCCTTTATCTCCAGTCAAATGCAGTGTCGAAGTAATTGTCTAAACGTTGGTTTAACATATTGGTTGCTTATGATCCTCATTTCTAGATTATCCCAAGTACATCATTGCATCCATTAGGGCCCACAGAAGCCACGTCCATAAATACAAAGATTAATGGACGTGCACTGCACAAATTATATTGCTGATTCTTCTTGATGCTTTTGTTTGATAATTTATATAAACTGTCACCTACTTATACTTGGAATTGGCACTCTTTATTGTACTTTTCTTAATTCTGATAAAGATTTTCGTTTTTCAAGTATGTGTATTGCATATTCCTGAAACAAGATTTGAGTAACTTGGCATGAAAAGGTTTACATACAAGAACTAATGTGGAATGCGATTACATGAATCATATTTTGGCACCATATTCTATCCTTACACGTGTTTTCATTTATATTTAAGTATGTATATAATATCTTCTTTTAAACATTTCTTTCCCATTCTTTTTAGGTCTCACTTTCCCCTTTTAATTTGAGTTAATTTTTCTCTTCTAGGTAACTTAACTACCTATAAGTACTTGATCCCAAATTTCAAAAAAGAAAAAGAGTTACGTCAAGTTAGCACAAAAATGGTGCAAAAAAAAGTCAAAATCAAAGCATTTTTTGGATTTTGCCAATTTTTTTTATTAAAATACTTGTTTTATAACTAATGAAAAATGAAAATTTGGTGAAAAATCTAAATTTTACTTTTTTTTGACACTGTTCATTAGAATGGATATTGACAATTGAGGTGTGTGTAAAAACCAGTAGGAGAAAAACAAAAATCAACCTGTTTTATTGTATTCGCCATTTTTTACCAAAATACTTGTGTTTTAACACATGGAAAATAGAGATTTGGTGAAAATTTTAATTTTCAGAGTTTTTGACAATATTCACCAGAATATATCTTCACAATTGAGGTGGGTGCAAAAAAAGTCAAAATCAATATTTTTTTTTAATTTTGCCATTTTTGGATAAAATACGTGTGTTGTAACCCATGAAAAATGAAAATTTGGTGAAAATTTTAAAATTTCACTTTTCTTTGACACCATTCATTAGAATGCATGTTAACAATTAATGTGTGTGTAAAAAATAGTAGGTGAAAAGGCAAAATCAACACATTTTTTTGACTTTGGCATATTTTTTTAACCAAAATACGTGTGTTATAACCCATGAAAAATGGAAGTTTCGTGAAAATTTTAATTTTCGCTTTTTTTACAATATTAACTAGTATGCATATTCACAATTCAGGTGAGTGGAAAAATCGTGCAAAAAAAAGTCAAAATAAGATACGTGTGCAACCCATGAAAAAAGTCACAATTTAGGGTCTGTTTGGATGGCCTTATTTTTGTGATTTATTTCACAATTGCAAAATGAGTTGTTTGTTTTGTTCAACTTTTTCATCAAAATTTTTAAAACACAAAACAATGCTACAGTAATTATTTTTGCTACAGTATTTTTTATAAATAAAATATTAAATTTGAATTTTAAATTTTAATAATAAACAATTCTTCCTAACACAATTCCCACCAAAATAAACTAATAAAATACTAATTCAAATTTAAATTTCAAACTTTTATTTATAAAAAAATCTTCAATACAAATCCCAACAAAATACAATCATTCATTCCAAACACTTTCAAAATATTCTTTTCTCATAACAAATCCCAATAAAAAAATTTCACGATATAATCTAAAAATACCTCATCCAAACGGATTTTTTTATAAATTTAACTTTTTTTAACACCGTTTATTAGAATTTATGTTGACAATTGAGGTGTGTACAAAACAGTAGGGAAAAAGCCAAAATCAATACGTTTTATTGTCTTTGCCATTTTTTACCAAAATACGTGTGTTATAACCAATGAATAATTGAGGTTTGGTGACAATTTTAATTGTCACTTTTTTTGACAATACTCACTAGAATGCATGGTCACAATCGATGTATGTGTAAAAAACATTGCAAAAAAAAAGTTAAAATCAACGCATTTTTAGATTTTGTTATTTTTAGCTAAAATACGTGTGCTGTAACCCACGAAAAATGAAAATTTGGTGAAAAATCTAAATTTCACTTTTTTTAACACCGTTCATTAGAATGTATGTTGACAATTGAGGCGTGTGTAAAAAACAAGAGGAGAAAAACCAAAACCAACACTTTTTTTGACATTATCATTTTTTTTACCAAAATACGTTTGTATGTTGACAATTGAGGTGGTGTGAAAAAGGTGCTAAAAGGGTAAAAATCAACGCATTTTCGGATTTTGCCTTTTTTTACTAAAATTTCCTCTTTTTTTTTTTGATACTGTTCATTAGAATGCATGTTGACAATTGAGGTGTGTATAAAAAAAAGTATAGGAAAAGTCAAAATCAACACGTTTTGTTGACTTTGCCATTTTTTTTACTAAAATATGTGTGCTATAACCCTTAGAAAATGGAGGTTTAGTGAAAATTTTAATTTTTACTTTTTGAGACAATACTCACTAGAATGTATGTTCACAATCTAAGTGGGTGAAAAAAACCGTGCAAATTTTAATTTTGCAATTTTTAGCTAAAATACGTGTATTCTAACCAATGAAAAATCAAAATTTAGTGAAAAATCAAATTTTCACTTTTTTTAACACCATTCATTAGAATGTATATTGACCATTGAGGTTGTGTAAAAACAATAAGGGAAAAGCCAAAATCAACCTGCTTTATTGTCTTAGACATTTGTTTTACCAAAATATATGTGTTATAAGCTAAGAATAATGGAGGTTTGGAGAAAATTTTTATTTTTATTGTTTTGACAATATTCACTAGAATATATGTTCACAATCGTGATAGGTGCAAAAAAATTGCAAACAAGGTCAAAATCACCACGTTTTAGTTTTTGCCATTTTTGGTTAAAATACGTGTGTTGTTACTTATAAAAATTGAAATTTTGGTGAAAAATCTAAATTTTTCTTTTTTTGACACCATTCATTAGAATGCATATTGACAATTGAGGTATGTGTAAAACATAGTATGGGAAAAGTCAAAATCAACACATTTTGACCGGTCTATGGTCCGGTTCGGTTATCCTCAAAAATCGGAAATGATAAAAATCTGTCAAAACTGATAAAAAACCCAGTTTGACCGGCTAATCCGGTTAAAACTTGAGTTTGACCTGTTGGTCTTTTTTTTTCTTTTGTCCCTTTACCCATTTGAGCCTTCAACATTGGACTCTATGTTTGGTTTAAATTTGTCTTTCTTTGCTTTGGACTTTAAGGTTTGTGTTATCTTTGTTTTTTTTTTCAAACTACAAATATATGGGCCTATAAAATATATCTTTTGCATTTTAGATCCAATATCATTACATATATATATATATGCCCCCTTAACAAATTTGAATAATTTCATGACCTAATAAATACTCAAATAAAATAAAATTTCAACAATTTAGAAACATTTCATATTTTTTTAAATTTAGAATTATTATATTTGATATTAAATAATGCTAATATTTAGATGAATTAACAGTATTTGATTAATTTTATGTATTTTAGTTATGATTGAGTAAACATTTATAATTTTGTATAGATTTTTTTAATCATTAATATATTTATAATTTATGATGTCATCCGATTTTTTCGTCCGGTCACAGTAGCTCGTCCAGTTCGTACTCCGGTTCGATTTTCAATACATTGGTTATAACCCATGAAAAATAGATGTTTGGTGACAATTTTAATTATCACTTTTTTTTGCTAACATTTTTTAGAATGCATGTTTACAATCGATGTGGGTGTAAAAATGGGTGCAAACAAAGTCAAAATCAACGTGTATTTAGATTTTGATATTTTTGGCTAAAATACTTGTGTTTAACATATGAGAAATAGAAATTTGGTGAAAAATTTACACTTTTTTTACACCGTTCCTTAGATTGGATGTTATCAATTGAGGTGTGTGTAAAAAATAGTTGGGAAAAATTCAAAATCAAATTGTCTTTACTATTTTTTTTAACCAAAATATGTGTATCATATCCCATAAAAAATGGAGGTTTAGTAAAAATTTTAATTTCACTTTTTTATGATATTCATTAGAATGTATATTCACAATATAGGTGGACGGGACAAAACGTGAAAAAAAGTCAAAATCAATGCGTTTTTAGATTTTTCTATTTTTGACTAAAATACGTGTGTTATAACTCATAAAAATTAGAAATTTCGTGAAAAATCTAAATTTTATTTTCTTAACATCATTTATTAGAATGTATGTTATTGTCTTTGTCATTTTTACCAAAATCAACCTATTTTATTGTCTTTGTCATTTTTTACCAAAATATGTGTGTAATAACCCATGCAAAATGGAGGTTTTGTGAAATTTTTAATTTTCACTTTTTTTTTAACAATATTCACTAGAATGCATGTTCATAATCATAATGGGTGCAAAAAACAGTGCCAAAAAGGTAAAAATTAGAGCATTTTTTTATTTTGTTATTTTTGGCTAAAATACATGTGCAATAACTCATAGAAAATAGAAATTTTGTGAAAAATTTAAATTTAAATTTTGTTGATATTGTTCATTAGAATGTATTTGACAATTGAGGTATATAAAAAATAATAAGGAAAAAGCCAAAATTAACACTTTTTTTGACAAAAATATGGGGTTATAACTGTGAAAAATAGAAGTTTGGTGTCGTGGTACCAACTCCTATAAAAATTCCATCCCATGAAGAAACATATGTGGACTTCAGTTTCAGTTATATCCCATGTTCTGTTCAAGAGATTCTTGTGTATCCGACATCGTGGAAACAATCATAATATCATGCCATGCCAATGGAGATATGAACATTAGCTACATACACAAACGACAAACAAATTGTTTCAGTCTCTGCATTTATTCAAAAACTCAAGAATGGTGAATCAACACTTTTTTATTTTGCCATTTTTTATTTAAAAAAAATACATGTATTATAACCCATGAAAAATAGAGGTATGGTGAAAATTTTGAAATTAATTTTTAGTTTTTTTTACAATATTCACTAAATGCATGTTCACAATTTAGATAGGGATAAAAAACGCCATAAAAAAAGTCAAAGTAAATGAGTTTTTGAATTTTTCCATTTTTGGTTGAAATACATGTGTTGTGACCCATGAAAAATGAAAATTTGGTAAAAAAAAATCTAAATTTGAGTTTTTTTTTGCACGCTTCATTAGAATGCATATTGACAATTGAGGTTTTTGTTAAAAACAATAGGAAAAAGCCAAAATTAACACTACTCGTTACAATGCATCTTCATAAACAAGGTGGGTGCAAAAAGCAATACAAAAAAGTTAAAATTAACGTGTTTTTAAATTTTACCTTTTTTGGCTAAAATAGGTGTTATTACCCATGAAAAATGAAACTTTTGTGAAAAATGTAAAATTTTCATTTTTTGACACCGTTCATTAGAATGTATGTTGACAATTAAGGTGTGTGTAAAAAACAATGGGGAAAAAGCCAAAATCAACGCATTTTCCAAAATACATGTGTTATAACTAATGATAAATAGAGGTTAATGAAAATTTAAAAATTTACTGTTTTTGACACCTTTTATAAAAATACATGTTGACAATAGAGGTGTCTGTAAAAAACAATATGAGAAAAGCAAAAATTAATATATTTTTTTAACTTTACCATTTTTTACTAAAATAATTGTGTTATAACCTATGTAAAATGGAGGTTTGATGAAAATTTTAATTGTTACTTTTTTTAAGAATGTTCTCTAGAATGCTTTTTCACAATAAGGTTGAGTGCAAAAAAATCAAAACAACACGGATTTTACAATTTTTTGGAAAAATGTGTGTCATAGTCCATAAAAATGAAAATTTGGAAAAAAAATCTAAATTTTATTTTTTTGACACCGTTCATTAGAATGTATATATACAATTGAGGTGCGTGTAAAAAATAGTAGGAAAAAAAGCCAGAATCAATACATTTTTTTTATTTTGCCATGTTTGACCAAAATATGTGTGTTACATCCCCTGAAAATAAAGGTTTTTTGAAAATTATAATTTTCACTTTCTTTGACAATATTCACTAGAATGCTTGTTCACATTCGGGATAGGTTCAAAAAAAAGAAGTTAAAATCAATGTGTTTTTGGATTTTTCCCATTTTTGGCTAAAATGTATGTGTTATAACCCCTGATAAATTATAATTTGGTGAAAAATCTAAATTTCACTTTTTTATACGGTTCATTAGAATGTATGTCAACAATTGAGTTAGTGTGTCAAAAGCAGTAAGAAAAAAGAAAAAAATCAACACTTTTTTTTATACCTAGCCATTTGTTTTACTAAAATACGTGTGTTATAACCCACAAAAAATGAAGATTTTAAAAAAAATTAATTTTTACTTTTATTGTCACTATTCTCTAGAATGTATTTTCAAGGTTGGATTGGCTACAAAAAATGGTGAAAAGAAAATAAAAATCGACGCAATTTTGAATTTTGTCATTTTTTGCTAAAATACGTAGCGATCCTCCCCTTTTATGGGGTTATGCCAAAAAAAAGAGAAACTTTCCATTAGAATGCATGTTGACAATTGAGGTGTGTATAAAACCTAGTAGAGAAAAAGCAAAAATCAACACGTTTTTTTACTTTGTCATTTTTTATCAAAATACGTGTAATATAACTCATGAAAAATGGTGGTTTGGCGAAAAATTCAACTTTCACTTTTTTAACAATATTCACTAGAACGTTTGTTCACAATCAGGATTGGTGCAAAAACAGTGTAAAAAAAGTCAAAACAATGTATTTTTGGATTTTTTTTTCATTCTTAGCTAAATTACGTGTGTTATAACCCATGAAAAATGAAAATTTGATGAAAAATCTAAAATTTTCACTTTTTTTACTTTGCCGTTTTTAACAAAAATACGTGTCCATGAAAAATGGAGATTTTGTTAAAATTTTAGTTTTCACTTTTTTTACAATATTCATTAGAATGCTTTTTTTATTTAGCATAACCTCACAGTATAGTGAGGGCAACTTTTGGAGACGGTGGACATGCCCTAATACCGTCAATACATTCATGAGGAAAACATAAATAATCAGAACTCCTCCTTTACATTTTCTTATTAAATTAAGCTAGAGGGGGAGAGGACTCCTCCCTTACATTATAGCCAAAGATTACAGCTTTTGATTTTGTACTAATGGTGTGGATATTTCTGTCATTTTAATTTTCTTTAATATTAATAAAATAGGGAACAACCCCCCCTCCCCCCTCTCCCCTCTGAAAATGTGATGATTAGCCAACTAAAAAAAACTAGAGTTTTGGAGGGAAAAGGAGTTCAAGAACTAATATGAGGACCGTCGTAGACTAATAAAAGACAAAAAATACAAAGACAAAACTATTTATGTTGTGCATATCTAGTGTATATGAATTCTCACTACTGCAAAATAGCCATTTTAAACCGCCCTTTTTAAAGTGGTTAATCATAATCCGGTGTAATTTATAAAAATGCGGTGGCATTATTGTAATATTAAACAAGGATAGTACACTTTTTACACCGATTAAAAAAAACCGGTGTAGAAGGAACACTTATTACACCGGTTTCTTATAACCGATGTAAAAAGTCACACTTTTTACACCGGTTATAAGGAACCGGTGTAAAAGGCACACTTTTTACACCGGTTATAAGGAAACCGGTTTAATAAGTGCCCTTTTTACACCGGTATCTTACAACCGGTGTAAAAAGTATGCCTTTTACACCTGTTCCTTATAACCGGTGTAAAAAGTGTTATTTTTGCGTGGTTAAAAGTCCACATATGTCCACATATTTTTCCCATTATCTCTATCGTAAGAACTACGACTTTTTCCCAAAAGCTGCGCACGATATGTTTTTGAAGGCCAAATCTGAACCTTCAAATTAACTTTCCTTCATTCAACTCAACCATTTGAGGTAAGTGACATGTATATATAAACTGATAACTTTTATATAATTTGTCTTCTCATTCGTCATAGCGTTGACATAGATATATATATAGATCTGCATTCCATTTTTTAAAAAAAGTTGTAAACTTGTAGTGAGGCCATGTATATATTTTACATTTGTTAGTCTTATTCATACAGTTGCATAATACAAATTCAGAAGTTATTAATGATTTAAGTTTGTGCTTCATTTAATTTGTGGAAGTAAATATTTCTTGCAAATATAAAGTTTTAATTAAAATTAGAAACTGATTTTGTTAATTAATTTATACGATGTAATAGAATGAACGCGTCAATTAGTGCAATTATTTTTAGGTTAACATATTATAATTATTTTTTTGTAGAATTTAAAGTGTGCGATAGTAATTAATTAGTTTTTTTAGAATTTAGTTAACCACCATCCGTGTGGTAATTAAATAGTTTTTCTTCTTTTTATATTGTACTCAACCATGAAAACAACTTGAACAGCATTTGACGATGGAAGACACTCAAACTCCTGCTGGACTTGATTCGTTTGTTCCAGATTCAATAGAAGCAAGTGACAAACCAGAAAACATCAATCTCCATATTGATTATGGATTTGATTCCTTTGTTCCAGAATCAATAGAAGCAAATGACCAACCAGAAAACATCAATCACCATATTGATGATGGACTTCATTCGAATAAGATACACTTTGCTGAAGGAGAGCTACATGCCGACCCAGAGATTCAAAAAGAAATTATAACTATGCTGAAGATTTATTTTCCAAAATTTTTTTAATCTGAAATTGGTGTAATTAATCATGTAGAAGTTTTATAAAGTGCCTTCGTTCTCTGTCATGTGGCTTTTTTCACACTCTTATTGAAACTTGTTAGTTGCTGGCTTTTGATGGGCAGATGATAGTATGTTGTGCGCTTCTAATATTATGAACGCCTCTATGCATTTAGCTTTGTTGGTTAAGTTATTATAATGCTTTGTTGTATAATTCAAAAGTGACAGTCATGGATCGTAATTTATATAACAAGGCAATTGAAACCTCCCTTTTTAGATCGGTTACAAAGAATCCTGTGTAATTTACAAAAAACGCGGTGCCATTATTGTAAAATTAAATTTAATTTTGTTTGAACAAGAATTTAAACTTACTATTCACACCGGTTGTAAGAAAACCGGTGTAAATAGTTAACTATTTACACCGGTTCTACGAAAACCGGTGTTAATAGTTAACTATTTACACCGGTTCTACGAAAACCGGTGTTAATAGTTAACTATTTACACCGGTTCTACGAAAACCGGTGTTAATAGTTAAATATTAACATCGGTTCTACGAAAACCGGTGTATATAGTTAACACTTATAAACTATTTACTTTCCAGCTTTAAGTCAGTTGTAAATTTTTCCTTCTGCTCCAGCGACTTTCTCCCAAAAGATGCGCAGAATCTCGTTTTGAATCTCCTAAATCAGACGCTACATTTCGGTCAACTTCATGCAACTCAACCATCTAAGGTTAGCTACTGACATTTAAACTGATAACTTTCAGTTGATTATGCTTTTCATTTGTCAAAGCGGATCTGCATTTCATTTTTTGGAAAACAGTTGTATAATTGTAGATTTCAATATATGTGCTTTATATGTGAAATAAATGCAATTAATATGATGTTTTCGTTTTCTTTAAGGCGTTCATGTGTATATTGTTTAGATTTTTTAGGCGTTCATGTATATATTATTTAGGCGTTCATGTGTATATTAATTATTAATGACATTGGCCTTCATGTATTTTGTGGCCGTATATATTTTTAGCAAAGCCTTATTTAATTAGAATTATAAACATAATTCGTCTGCCCATGACATTCATTGAATTTGTTGATTAAGTTATTGACTTTCATATTATGAAATCATCATTGCATTGATTTTGTTGGTTAACTTATTATAAATTTATTTTTATAATGTAAAAGGTGCCATAGTCATGGATCGTAATGCTATTATATTTGGTGATCGGACAACATCTGCGTATGAAAAAGAGGTTGAGAAATTCATCAAATTTGCTTATAAAAAGGCCAAGTACATTTACTGTCCATGTAAGGATTGTAATAATTTTGCGGTGTTCGACCCTGACACTATAAGAGACCATTTGTATCGGAGGGGATTTGATCCAGCTTATAAAATATGGACATGGCACGGCGAGAGTGAAAATACATCGAAACAAGACGAAAATGAGGTAGAATATGATGATCAGTTTAAGAATGATCGATTGGATGATATGGTTGAGGATGTGGTCGGTAGTTTTGCCGATAAGCCCGATATTGTTGCTTCGTTGTTGAATGATAGCGAAAAGCCTCTATATCCTGGGTGTATTAAGTACACACGATTATCGGTTACCTTAAAACTGTACAATTTGAAAGCGACACATGGGTGGACTGATACTAGTTTTACAGCCCTGTTGAATGTACTGAAGGATGTACTGCCGGAAGGTAATGAACTTCCGAATCGCACATATGAGGCTAAAAAAATCTTGTGTCCTATGGGTATGGAGTACAAGAAAATAGATGCTTGCCCAAACGATTGCATACTGTATAAGAATGAATACGAGGATTCGATGTCTTGTCCTAAATGTCAGGTTTCTCGTTTCAAAGAGAATCGAATTGGTAATGGCGTTGAATATTATGCAAATGCGAAGAAGAAATCATCACCCATGAAAGTGTTATGGTATCTCCCTATAATACCGAGATTCAAGCGATTGTTTGCCAATTTTGTAGATGCTAAAAATTTGACATGGTATGCAGATCGAAATATTTCCCCGGATGACAATATGATAAGGCATCCTGCTGATTCTGATCAGTGGAAAAAGATTGATTCGGTTTACCCATTTTTTGGTAGAGATGCAAGAAATCTGAGATTAGGATTGTGTACGGATGGGATGAATCCGTATGGTTGTCTAAGTAGTACACATAGCTCTTGGCCAGTAATGTTGGTTATTTACAATCTACCTCCTCACTTGTGTATGAAGCGCAAGTATATTCTGATGTCATTAATGAATTCTGGTCCACGCCAACCTGGAAATGACATAGATGTTTACTTAGCCCCCCTAATTGAAGACTTGAAGAAGTTGTGGGATGAACGGGAGTTGATGTTTGATGCACATCGTAAGGAGTCATTCACATTGCGTGCCATGATATTTTGTACGATAAATGACTTTCCTGCATATGGTAATTTATCTGGATTTTCTGTTAAAGGACACCAAGCATGTCCTATATGTGAGGAGAATACAGAATCTTGTCAGCTTGTACATGGGAGCAAGACGGTCTATCTTGGACATCGTAGATTTCTTCCTGAGTCCCATTCATATCGTCGAATGAAAAGATGTTTCAATGGGAAACAAGAGTTCAGAATTGCTCCACTTGCCTTGAGTGGGAAGGTAGTTCACTATCGTGTGAAGGATATGAATGTGAAATTTGGAAAACGTGCAAAGTCTCGCAATAATCATGCTAAACGGTGTTGGAAGAAAAAATCAATATTTTTTGATCTTCCCTATTTGGAGACACTAGATGTTAGACACTGTCTCGATGTGATGCATATTGAGAAAAATATATGTGAAAGTTTGTTGGGTACTATTTTGAATATACCTGGAAAAACAAAAGATGGTTATAAGGCGAGACTTGATTTGGTTGATATGGGTATTAGGGCAAATTTAGCACCTGTGATTTGAGGACAGCGCACGTACTTGCCCCCCGCTTGTTATACTTTGTCACGGAAAGAGAAACATAGTTTGTGCGAGAGTCTCAAGAGCATCAAGGTCCCATCAGGATACTCTTCAAATGTAAGTCGACTTGTTTCGATAGGAGAGTTGAAATTGGTTGGATTGAAATCCCATGACTGTCATGTGTTGATGCAGCAGTTCCTACCTATTGCTATTCGATCTATATTGCCAAAACATGTCAGATACAGCATAACAAGACTTTGTTTCTTTTTTAATGCGATTTGTAGCAAGGTAGTTGATCGTGATAGACTTGATGAGCTACAAGAAGAAATTGTCGTAGTTTTGTGCCAACTTGAGATGTATTTTCCACCTGCCTTTTTTGACATTATGGTGCATTTGGTTGTGCATTTGGTGAGGGAGATAAAGATTTGTGGGCCTGTATATTTACACTGGATGTATCCATTTGAGCGATATATGAAAGTCTTCAAGGGTTATGTGAAAAATCGTTATCGTCCTGATGCAATCATTGTTGAAAGGTACATAGCTGAAGAGGTTACTGAGTTTTGTACTGGGTACTTGTATGATACTAATGCTATTGGACTACCAAAGCCTGTCCACGATGAACGGATCACGGGAATAGGGACATCGGCATGTAAGTTGGTGACCCATTCTAATGATGATTTAAACAATGCGCATCTATATATCTTGCGCAATTCTGAAGAAGTACAGTCATATGTGAATGCTCATATTTCTGAGATAAAGGACAGTCATCGTGGTTGGAGTGACAGTCTACACCGGTTCTCCTGTAACCGCTGTCGAAACAAAAAAAAATTTTAAATCATGAAGACATGAACTCTTAAGCCTATTATGTATTTGTTTCCCTCTTTTCCTGCTCAAGAAGTCACGCCCCTCTTCCTCTCCTCACTCAATCCCTTCGACAAGCTCACCACTACTGATTTCTCCGCCGAGATTGTTTAAGTTATCTTGAACAGGGTCACGCCTCTCGCCTGTCATGCAACTCTCCTCACACTCAGTTCGCTCTCTTCCTCTCTCTCACACACTGAGTTCTCTCTCTTCCTCATTCTAACAAAGGGGGTCGGCATTCAAAGAGCGGCGGTCGACACTCATTCAGCGGCGGGCGGACATTCCAAGAGCGGTGAAGAGGTTCGTGGGAATCGTGGTGAGTTGGGTACCACTCTATTTTTCTCAGATCTAATTTTCTTGCTTTATTGTGGACTCTTCGTCACTTTTTTGAGAATTGGTCGAACTGGAAGACTTGGGATTTTTGTGAATTGAAAAATGTAGGTAATATGATTGAGGTGGATTACACAGTTTCTGGATTCAAAATCAGTGGAAGTTGTTAATTAATTTGTCTTGGCTTTGTTAAATCATGATTTCGACTGAATAACTATATATGAATATTTAATAATTGTGAAACATGTAACATACCATTTCTTTCTAAACCATACAATTAAATAATTGTGAAATTTATAATTCAAGTTTAATTTAGTAAAACTGTGGAAAATCTTGTTTTGTTATTTAATTAGTCAAAAAATCTACTAGTCATTGAATACTCTCAAATATTGACTTTAACACTACGATGGTAAATTAAATAGGATGTCATGTACCCTTGCTTGATATGTTCCATAAACTAGTTTGATTCAATTAATATTAATTCTTGTTACGAATTTGGCAATTAATATTAATTTAAATGGACAATGGTATAATTGTTTAAAAATGGCAAACTAGTTTGATTCAAGTTTAAGAATTAACCTTAAAATGGCCTTTAGTTAGGTTTTATCTTGAGTTTAAAGTAGAACGTAGGGTTTAGAGTTTAGGACATGCAAGGAAAATGCCTGATTAATTACAATACAACTTAGGATTTAATACTCATCAATAGATCATTAAATCAAAATTAATCTTGTAATATTCTCTTGCTATTATTAACAATGTTATTTCTGTATGGTTTCTATAAGGTATGATACCATTAAATCAAAATTAATCCTGGTTCCACTATTGTTTTCATGCACTTAACAAAATAATGGAAATAATAAACTACTCTTGTTTTTAATATATAACTTGATGTTTTTTTGCACTTAAGAAAAGTAAGAAATGAAGAATAATGTTTGCTTTATATGCTAACATATAACAAGCTCAACAAAAAAAAATATTTCATAATAATTAAGCTAACATATATGCCAACCAAATGATGTTATTTTCTGTTAGCATGCATTCAATAATGTAACATACAAATTAATGTTACTGTAAATTCATTAACAGAATTTCAAATTTATCAGTTCATTTATGAAATCGTCTTTTTTCGAATGGTAATTGTGTCTCTGCACAGTTTTGGACTGTTTGTAGCTAAAGGAAATGTCTTCAGGTTTTGCGTGGAAAATTCCCTTTCCTCTTCTAGCAAATTTATAACGGATGGGTAATAAACCACGATCACCGACCGTGGAGGGCGACGATCAATCCCATTCAAATTATGGGAGAAAAGCTACAAAATGTAGCGACATTGTGGCTACGAGGGCAAAGGGAAAGAAGACACCTATTGTATTCGATGAGGATGGAGAGCCTACTAATGAAAAAGCACATACTAAATGGATTAGTTTCATTGGGTTGATGGCGCGAAGCAAAGTTAATATTGCGCAATTTCAGTCATGGCCTCAAGTCGATGAAAACATTAAGGACATGATTTGGAATGAAGTAATGGTATGTGCAATTTAATTTATTTTTCACGTTTCTGTATTTTCCCGTTGTTGTAACATATTTCCTTTCAAATAAAAGTACATTTACGTTCACTAATGTTTGCTATTATTTTTTTATCAGAATACCTTTGAATTTCAGTCAACACCAGAATTGAAGAATAAGTGGTTAGTGACTGCAGGGGAACGTTGGCGGAACTGGAAGACAACCTTGACCACCCACTATATATTTGGAAATAAAAAAGATGAGGACCCATGTGCGACATACCTCTATCTAAGTAGGGATACATGGGAGACGTTCCGCAACATGCGATTAAGTGAGGAATGGCAGGTATTATATTAATTTGTTTAACTTTTTTTTATTCTTTTAATTTGAAGTTAACAATTTGAATGATATCTAATTCGTTTTTTTGGGCAAATAGGCAAAGCGGGTTTGTAGCCAAGAAAGTTCTAACAAGAACAAACTCCACCACATAATGTCACGTGGTGGATATTCAAACTTGCAAAGACGGATGATGAATGACAAATATGAGGCAAAAATACAAAGGAATGTAGAATCCGGAAAGACAGACGAGGAGGCCCGTAGAACAACTTCTCCCCCTTCACCAATTCTCCGTCATATTCTCTTCAAGGAATGTCACAAGAACAAGCACGGTGACTTTTCATCCAACGAGGCTAGAGATATTAGCTTGACAATTGTAAGTTTAATTTATTCAATTAAGTGAAGGTATATTATTACTATTTCGTAATTTATGCTTATATTTAAATTATATTGTATACAATTGATCAGGATCAGTTGACCACTCGCGAGAGTCAAGGAGAGTCGGTTGGAGATGGAAGAAAAGACATTCTTGTGATTGCTACGGGGAAGGATGATCACCCCGGTCGCATAAGGGGTGTTGGGGGTCGGATGCGAATGTCGCAAGTTTTTTGAGCCTCATCGTCCGGTCGTACTAAGAGTGTAGATTCTCACGCTCAATGCAAACATCAAATTAGGTTCTTGACTGATTCACTAAATAAACTATACACACATTTGGGCCAACCAGTTCCAGTTTTCCAAAACTCAGAAGGCAGATCGAGTAATCTTCATCCTAGTACGGAATCGTCATTCAAGCAACCAGTGCAGAATGTCAGGGGGACTACAAGCGGAGAATTCGGGGAAGATCACAGACCGGTATGCTCTAGATCTAGAGCTAGTGCAGTTTTGAAATTCATGATCAATTTGGCGAAGCTGGCCTAACTTCAGTAGCTAGTAGCCAGTAATAAAAACCAAATCAGAAATTGAAGCGGTATATGTGTACCTACAGTAACTTAAAGCATATTCAAAACCAAACTTGGGCAAAACTGGCTTAATAGGAAGCAGCCAGTGGCCTCTTTTAAAGACAAAATGGCCTAGTATTAGCAGCCAATAGTCTAGCATTTTAAAAGTTTTTTAGACTTGAGTTTGGATACATGAGCCACAATAGCCAATGGTCTAGCATGTGTTTGTATATGCGTGAAATCAGTGAAATTACGATAGAATAGGTTGGCATTAGTAGTAATGAGCTCTTTTAAAGTATGGCAGACCAAGTCATTCCAGTCTGGTCACACTTTGAATTTTTTGATGTAGGTATGCTTCATCATTGAATACTTTGTTTGGTTGCTCCATTGTTGCCACTGCTAGCAATTTGGCTACTGCATTCTCTTCTTTTTGGTATTTAGCCCATGCTCCAGTTGTGACAGTTTCCTGCAGTAGTTGTATCTGATTTCTTATTCTTCAGGGGTAGTTCTCTATTTTCTACAGCCATGAACATAAGCAGTTGGAGCTGGATTCAATAGTGATGTTTGTGTTGAAACCTTTGAGTTAACTTATTTTAATCCCTTGCATTGCTGTTTGGAAGACTACCTGTTCACTTGACACCATATTAGTAGTAGGGATTGAAATATGAAAGCAAACATCATTGTACTTTGGTTATTTCTTAAAATTCTGCCTCTTAGACCTATGTTTCTGTTATTAATGAAATTATGTATATTCATCTTATAATAGTTATCATTAGAAAGGTGTCATTTAATATACAATATTCATTAGAGTGCATGTTCACAATTTTGGTGGGTACAAATATTAGTGTAAAAAAAAAGTCAAAATCAACACATTTTTATATTTTGCAAATTTTGGCTAAAATATGCGTGTTATAACCTATGAAAAATGAAATATTAGTGAAAAATCTAATTTTTTTTTAACACCATTCATCAGAATGTTTGTTGACAATTGAGGTGTGTGTAAAAAAAGGTACGGAAAAAGTCAAAATCAACACTTTTTTACTTTCAATTTTTTTACCAATATACGTGTGTTAACACATGAAAAATGGAGATTTGGTGAAAATTTAAATTTTACTTTTTTTGACAATATTCAGTAGAATGCATGTTCACAATCGGGGTAAGTGCAAAAAAAATTAAAATCAACACGTTTTTATATTTTGCCATTTTTGGTTAAAATAAGTATGCTATAACCCATGAAAAATAAAATTTAGTGAAAATTTTAAATTTCAATTTTTTTGACCCATTCAACAATTTAAGTTTTTGACCCATTGAATGCATATCAACAATTTAAGTTTTTCTATGTGAGCTCAATATTTGCGAACACATAGCCAATTTTATAAATGTTCGTACTCTTTGTTTGATTTTTGTGCCTATCCTGCCACAGTGAAGTGAATACCTATGCCATTTTCATTCAGATGGGTATGCCTACTATTTTCATTGAGTGTAGGATATTTTTTCTTCAACACTCTTGGTCAAAAATTAGAAAATGTTTGGGGAGTTTTTTGTTTGGGTGGGGTGTAGGGGGAGTTGGTTGAGAGTTTGGGAGTAATATGAAAGTTATTAGCTATCGCAGCAATCATATTACTCTCAACGTCTCGAAATCAAAACATATATAAAGGAGGAAATCCTCCTCATTTACTTTGTTTCTCCAAGGAATTAGATAAGAGAATAGTATTCCTTATTTAATTATATTAAATCATGTAATAGGGGTTAAGATATGTCTGCCTCCTTTCTCTTGCTTGTAATAAATAAAATTAGGTGTGGTGTCTCCTCCCGTGTACGAGATTTTGCCAATTAAAAAAAATAAAAAACAACACGTTTTTTACTTTGCAATTTTTTACCAAAATACGTTTGTTATAACACATGAAAAATGAAGGTTTGGTAAAAATTTTAATTTTGACTTTTTTTTTACAATATTCACTAGAATATATGTTCATAATTGGGGTGGGTGCAAAAAAATGGTGCCAAAAAAGTCAACATCAAACCGTTTTTGAATTGTCAGTTTTGGTTAAAATAAATGTGTTATAACACATAAAAAATAAAAATTTAGGGAAAAAAATTAAATTTCACTTTTTGTGACACTACTCATTACAATGCATATTGACAATTGAGGTGTGTATAAAAAACAGTAGGAGAAAAGTCAAAATAAATATGTTTTTTTTACTTTGTCATTTTTTATCAAAATAGTGTGTTATAAATCATAAAAAATAGAGATTTGATGAAAAACAGTAGGGTAAAAGTCAAAATCAACACTTTTTTAACAATATTTTTGGTTAAGATACGTTTGCTATAACCTATGAAAAATGATAATTCGGTGAAAAATCTAAATTTCACTTTTTTATACCTTGCAATAGAATGCAAGTTGACAATTGAAGTATGAGTAAAAACAGTAGGGGAAAAGTCAAAATTAACCTTTTTTTTCTTTGTCATTTTTTACCAAACTACGTGTATAACCCGTGAAAATTAAGGTTTGGTGGAAAAATAATTTTCACTTTTTTTGAGAATATTAACTAGAATGAATGTTCACAATCGGGGTGAGGGAAAAATGGTGCAAAAAAAGTCAACATCAACGTATTTTTAAAGTTGGTCATTTTTTGTTAAAATACGTGTGTTCCATGAAAAATAAAAATTGGTTTAAAAATCTAAATTTCACTTTTTTTATGTCATTCATTAGAATGCATGCTGACAATTGAGGTATGAGTAAGAAACAGTAGGGGGAAAGCCAAAATCAATGCATTTTTTGACAAAAATATATGCTATAACCCATGAAAAATAGAGGTTTAGTGAAATTTTAAATTTTTCTAACAATATTCACTTAATACATGTTCACAATCAGGGTATGTGCAAAAATGGGTGCAAAAAAAAGTTAAAAAGTAACGCGTTTTTTTATTTTGCTATTTTTGGCTAAAATGCATTTTTATAACCTATGAAAAATGAAAATTTTGTAACGCGTTTTTTGATTTTTCTATTTTTGGCTAAAATGCATTTTTATAACCTATGAAAAATGAAAATTTTGTAAAAATTTTAAATATCACTTTTTTTGACACTATTCATTAGAATACATGTTAAGAGTTTAGGTGTGTGCAAAAATAGTAGGGAAAAAGCCAAAATCCACACGGTTTTTTGAATTTTCTATTTCTGACAAAAATATGTGTTACACCCCATGAATGATAGAGGTTAAAATTTTCAATTTTTTGACAATATTCACTAATTCTGTAGTTTGCATGAAATATATAATGCATAATAGTTCAAAGTAGCCAGTTAGTACGTACTAGTGTTACTAGTAGTTGGTAGTGATGCATCATGCATGCATGCAAAAGATTTGGAATCGGATCTTGTTGATGAGATTAGAATTGCTAAAATGCTTATCCTCTAGTTAACTTTAACCCCTTTTTTTTATTCTTGTTTGTTGCCTAGCTTATTAACCATCCCAGATCAAGATCATTCAAAGCAATGAATCTGTGTACGTATCACATCTTGCTTATATTGTCTTGTATTGAGCAGTAACCCAGAATTTTCTCAACAGTGAAACATTAACTTTACATGAAAAAAAAAAGACAATATTTACTAGAATAGATGTTCACAATTGGGGTGAGTGCAAAAAATGGTAAAAAAAAAATCATAACATTTTTTTTATTTTTTCATTTTTGGCTAAAATATGTTGTGTGTTTTTTTTTTTGCATAACCTCGCATTCTAAGGGGGCGCCACACCTAATTTTATTGATAATTTTTTGGAGATCGTTGATATACTCTAATACCACCATTACAAAAGTTAAGCATAAATAAGGAGGACTCCTCCTTTATAAAATTCATAATTGTGGAATGGAAAAAGAGAGATTAAATCCTAAAATGCTTACCACTCTTAGGCTAAAAGTGAGCACATTAGGGTTAATCTCAACTACTTCCATTTAAACTGATTACTTGTAAATAAACTTTGGAGACGAGAGGTAAAGAAAACATTGATACCACAAGAAAACATTGCTAAAAGAAGCCATGTAAAATTTACAATTCTCATACACCAATAAATCAAATCAAAAGACTCCATGTTCTGCCTTTCACAAGGGGTGAGTGTTCATATGCTGTCAAATACATGTGTTATGAGCATGAAAAATGAAAATTTTGTTAAAAATCTAAATTTCACTTTTTTACACCATTCATTAGAATACATGTTTACAATTAAGGTGTGCATGAAAAATAGTAGGAAAAACTTCAAAAGCAACACGCTTTTTTTGTACTTTTTCATCTTTGACCAAAATACATGTGTTACAACCCATGAAATGGAAGGTTTGGTGAAAATTTATAATTTTCACTTTTTTTGAAAATATTAACTAGAATGGATCTTCACAATCAGGGTGGGTGCAAAATAAATCAAAATCAACGTATTTTAAATTTTGCCATTTTTCGCTAAAATACGTATTGAAAATTTTGTAAAAAATCTAAATTTTACTTTTTTTGACACCATTCATTAGAATACATGTTGACAACTGAGGTGTGTGTAGAAAATAGTAAGGTAACAGATAAAATCAACATGTTTTTTTAACTTAGCCTTTTTTACCAAAACACGTGCGTTATAACTCATGAAAAATGGATGACAACGTAAAAATTTCACCACTCAAATGACATGAAAAGGTTTACATTTATATATATATATAATAATAAACTAGAGTGTCAAAAAAGATAAAATCAAATATAAATTCACATCAAGGATTAAGAATTACTAGTGCAGTCAAATTTTTTCAACTTTTAGAGGAGGGTGAGAAAGGCTGCTGTTATTGCCAGAGCAACTATTACCTTCCAGAGCAATAAATTACACATATTCCAAATTTATCCTTAATCAATCAACTCTTTATCTTTTTCTCTATTTATCTGTACAACTCATCTTTATCTTCTTTCTACCTTATCATTACAACTTATCAATTCTTTATAACATCTTCCCGTAACTTTTTCTTTCTTCTCCTTTACATTGATTTTCTCCCAAATTTTTGTTAATATAATATTTATTTTCACCCTCAAATTATAAGGAAAAAATTATATAAATATATATATATATATATATATATATATATGACACTTATTTCTATTAATAGATTTTATTGTTCTCTCAATTAAATTATAAAATATTTACCAATATATACGTAAAAAAATTTAGACTCCATTTGTTTACCATTATTTTAGTATTTTATTTCATAAATTAAATTTTTTTGTCCTTTTTTTTAATCAAAATTTGTAAAATAAAAATAATAATGTTACAATAATTATTTTTGTTACAACATTTTTTTATATTTTTATAAATAAATTATTAAATTTAAATTTTGCTTTTAAATTTTTAATAATAAAAAATTCTTCCTAAGATATTTTTTTACCAAAATAAACTCATAAAATATTAATTCAAATTTAAATTTTAAATTTTTTATAATACAAAATTCTTGTTGCCTTAATTATATTATGAGCACATTAACATTTCAAAATAATAATAGATCACAAGGAAAAAAATTGCTCAGAATAAAAATAAAAGTGAATATATGCATTCACATTCTAAAATAAAATTTGTTGCCGTTTTATTATTTAAAATTTATGAATTAAATTGTAACATAAAAAAATACATAAAATCGAGATTTCTATTATATATATATATATATATGGTGGTGGTATCTTCCTTTTTAAGTTTTAACTTATGCGAATTATTTTGATAAAATATTAATATGAGAAGCGTTATTAGAAATAAAAATAATAATTTATAGTTACCATATGTTTATGTTTAGTATTTTAACAAAAAATATTACTCACCTTGAATAGAGTATTTTTTTAGTTTATAGTAGGATTTTTTTGTTGAGATTTGTTATAAGAAATAAATATTTTGGAGATGTTTAGATTGATGAGTTTATTTTGGTGGACATTATATTTGAGAATTTTTTATTAATAAAATTTAAATTTCAAATTTAAATTAATATTTTATGAGTTAATTTGGTAAAAAAAGTTTTAGGAATAATTTTTTTATCATTAAAAATTTAAAAGTCAAATTTAAATGTAATAATTTATTTATAAAAATATAAAATGTTGTATTAAAAATAATTATTGTAACATTATTTCTTGTGTTTAAAAATTTTTATAAAAAAATGGACAAAACAGATAAATCAAATTAAATTTGTGAAATAAAATACTAAAACAACGGTAAACAAATGGAGCCTAAATTTTTTGAAGTATATATTGGTAAACATTTTATAATTTAATTGAGAAAATAATAAAAACTAATAATAGAAATAAGTGTCATATTATTTTTGTGAGAAAAAAATAAAGGAGAAGAAGTTACGGGGAGATGTTATAAAGAATTGATAAGTTATATTTATAAGGTAGAAAGAAGATAAGGATGAGTTGTCATAAAAAGAGTTGATTGATCGAGGGTAAATTTGGAAGATATGTGATTTATTGCTCTGGAAGCTAATAGTTGCTCTGGCAATAACAGTACCCGGTGGGAAAATATGGTAAAGATAACGTCCAAATCATCATAAATTCATGTTGCTCCTCAAACTTATAACCCATCAAAAATGAAAATTTTATGAAAAATCTAAATTTTACTTTTTTTCACAACATTTCTTAAAATGTATGTTGACAATTGGGGTGTGTGTAAAAAATAATAGGGGTAAAAGCAAAAATCAACAAGTTTTTTTTATTTTGTCATTTTTACCAAAATATATGTCTTATAATCCATCAAAAATGAAGGTTGGGTGAAAATCTTCATTTTTACTTTTTTTTAACAATATTCTTTTCTTTTAAAAAAATAATATTTAATGGAATGCATGTTCATAATCGGGGTTAGTACAAAAAGGGGTGCAAAAGAGTCAATATTAACGCATTTTTGGACTTTTTCATTTTTTGTTAAAATACGTATATTATAACCCATAAAAATTGAGATTTTGTGAAAAATTCAAAATTTACTTTTTTTTACACCGTTCATTAGAATGTATGTTGACGGTTGTGGTGTGTGTAAAAAATAGTAGAGGAAAAGCAAAAATCAATATTTTTTTTACTTTGCTATTTTTGACAAAAATACGTGTGTTATAACATGTGAAAATTTGTGGTTTGATAAAATTTTTAATTTTTACTTTTTTTGATAATGTTCACTAGAATGCATGTTCACAATCTGAATGGGTACAAAAAATGGAGCAAAACAATTCAAAATTAACTTGTTTTTAAATTTTGCCATTTTTGGCTAAAATGCTTGTTATAAACTATGAAAAATAAAAATTTTGTAAAAAAAATCTAAATTTCATTTTTGGTGTTAGGCCATTTTACCATATGGAAAGGTCTTAGGCTGCTGATGTTTGGCCTAATTTACCTTTGTCCTTAGAAGTATGACAAAGGGATGTTTTTGTCTTAAAGTTGTGCTTTTGTAGGTTCATTACATCATAGCATATGCATGTTTTGTGTCCTAGTTTGAGCTGATTATCTTGGTATAGGCTGCTGGTGCTTGGCCTATTTCCATTTTAAATGTATGGTTAACTCAACATGCTCATTTGGTAAGGTTTAATGTATGTTGAAATCTGTCACAGGTTGGTAAAACAACCAATTTTTTCATTACACTATAAATCTCTTTTCGTTATCTTGCAATTAGCTAAACATCTAACATTTTATAAATTAGCATGACCTTGCTTCTCTAACATCAATCCTGGTGAATCAAGCCAAATTATAGAGAGTCTTTTGTAAAGGATATTTCCTGTTTTGTTGTCAAAGTGGAAGCTTTTGGTTTTGAGTCGATATAAAGGTTTTTAGTCCACGGACTGCCTTTATAAGATTTTCAACCTTTGGCAACCAGCACCAATATAATGGAGGAAGTACTCCTTATTTCAATTACTAGAACTCTAGATAGGTGCGCTAATGTAAAGGAGGAGTCCTCCTATTTTATAGCTTTTCGATTGTACTAATGGTGTAGATATTTCCGCTATTATCTTTTGTATCATTTATTTTCAATTAATAAAATTGGGAGTGGCGCCCCCAAGATTGGGATGATTAGCCAACTGAAAAAAAAGACACCATTCATTTGAATGGTTCATGGATGGTTCATTGATTGAAGATTCCATACATTAGAAGATAATAGAAACATCAAAATGAATGGTTCATGGATTCCAACCCACGCGGATCATCTAATTCAAATTCTTGATGCATAAATTTGAAGTATTTTAATGTTGCTATCCCTGCATTAGTCTGTTTATCCATGTTTGCTGAATCCATAAGAGATCTTGCCCTTTTTGGGAACTACACTCTGGTTTAGATTCAAAACATAGATAATCACTCTTTGATGACTATTTTATGAGACGTTTACTCCACATCATAATCATCTGTTTTGTTTACCATATTTTGGTTTGCTCCGATTGGTGATCATCTATTTTGTTCATCCATAAGAGATCATGCCCTATTTGGGAACTACGTTTTGGTTTGGATTCAAAACATCGATGATCACTGATTGATGATACATGTTATGTGTCCTAAGATTCTTTAGCTACAGGTTCAAAATACTCTAATTGGTGTTCATCTACTTAAAAAGACAATATTCACTTGGTCCATCATATGCACTCACTTTAGTTATATTCTCATAATATTACAATTCAGTGCGTAGTACAAATAGAATTAAAAAAAGAATCAAATGTGCATAGTCTGCATGATGCCGATAAGATTTATTTTTATCTCAAGTTTTGTCACTATTTGTGAATCATAGACTTACTGTTTGGGAGTATTTTGTATAGGATAATTTTTTGTCATGAAGATGCTGGAGGTTGGAATCATATAAAGGCTATGGACAGCCTTTATAGATTCCTCAACCTCTAGCAAATTCGTACAAAAACTCTAATCCTTAGTTTCCATTACTGTACCTCTAGGTTAGAAACTGTAAAGGATGAAGTACTCCTTATTTAAATTTTAAAAATTAAGATAAGTGTTTAAATGTAAGGGAAGAGTCCTCCCTATTTATAGCTTTCCAAGTGTACTAATGATGTAGTTATATACGTCATTAGCTTTTATAACCTAATTTTATATCAATAAAATAGGGAATTCCTCGTAAATGGGATGATTAGTAAAAAAAAAGACATCATTTATTTGAAAGCATGTTGACAATTGAGGTGTGTGTAAAAAAAAGGAGAAAAGCCAAAATCTACTCGTTTTTTTACTTTGCCATTTTTTGACCAAAATACGTGTGATTTAACTCATAAAAATGGAGGTTTAGTGAGAATTCTAATTTTCACTTTTTTGACAAAATTTTCTAGAATGCATATTCACAATCAAGGTAAGTGCAATGCGTTTTTATATTTTACCATTTCAAACTAAAATACATGTGCTATAACCCAAGTAAAATGTAGGTTTGGTGAAAATTTTTGTTTTCACTTTTTTTACAATATTCAGTATAATGCATGTTCACAATCGGAGTAAGTGAAAAAAATATTGCAAAAAAGGTCAAAATTAATACGTTTTTGAAAATTTCCATTTTCTGCTAAAATTCGTTTTTATAACCCATGAAAAATAAATATTTTATGAAAAGTCTAAATTTCATTTTTTTTAACACTGTTCATTAGAATACATGTTGACCGTTCAGGTGTGTGAAAAAAAGTAGGGAAAAACCCGAAATCAATAGTTTTTTTGAATTTGCCATTGCTGACCAAAATATGTGTGTTATAACCTATGAAAATCAATGGTTTGGTGAAAATTTTAATTTTCACTTTTTCGACAATATTCACTTGAACGGATGTTCACAATCAGGTGTGGGTGCAAAAAAGTCAAAATCAACGCGTTTTTAAACTTTGCCAATTTTTTGCTAAAATACGTATTGAAAATTTTGTAAAAAATCTAAATTTCACTTTTTTTGACATCATTCATTAGAATGCATGTTGACAACTGAGCTATGTGTAAAAAAACAGTAAGGTAAAAGATAACATCAACACGTTTTTTTGACTTTGCCATTTTTTACAAAAATGCTTTCGTTATAACTCATAAAAAATGGAGGCCAAAGTAAAAACTTTACAACTCAAATGACATAAAAAGGTTGATATATAAATATATATATAATAACAAACTCGGGTGTCAAAAAGAATAAAATCAAATATAAATTCACATCAAGGATTAAGAACTACTAGTGCAGTCAAATTTTCTCAACTTTTAGAAAAGGGTAGGAAAATATGGTAAAGATAAAGCCCAAATCATCATAAAATCGTGTTGCTCCAAAAACTTATAACCCATAAAAAAAGAAAATTTTGTGAAAAATCTAAATTTCACTTTTTTTGACACTGTTTCTTAGAATGTATGTTAATAATTGAGATGTGTGCAAAATATAATAGGGGTAAAAGGTAAAATCAACACGTTTCTTTGATTTTATCAATTTTTAAAAAATACATGTGTTATAACCCACATAAAATGGTGGTTTGGTGAAAATTTTAATTTTTACTTTTTTTAACAATATTCTGTTTTTTTTATTAAAAAAATCGCTAGAATACATGTTCACAATCCGGGTGGTTGCAAAAAATGGTGCAAAAAAAATTCAAAAATAACGTGTTTTTGAATTTTGCCATTTTTGGCTAAAATACGTGTTATAACCCATGAAAAATGAAAATTTTGTAAAAAATCTAAATTTCACTTTTTTCTTGACAATTGAGGTTTGTGTAAAAAAAAATAGGGAAAAGTAAAAATCCACTCTTTTTTTTTACTTTGCCATTTGTTTTACAAAAATACGTGTTATAACTCATAAAAATTAAGATTTGGTGAAAATTCTTAATTTTACTTTTTTCACAATATTCACTAGAATGCAACCTTACAATCAAGATGAGTGTAAAAAGTGGTGCAAAAATAGTCAAAATCAACGCGTTTTAAGATTTTACTATTTCTGACTAAAATATGTGTGCTATAACCCATGAAAATGGAGGTTTACTTTTTTAGCAATATTCACTAGAATGCATGTTCACAATCAATGTCGTTGCAAAAAACAAGTGCAAAAATAGTCAAAATCAACGTGTATTTAAAATTTTGTATTTTTTTTCAAAATACGTATTGAAAATTTTGTAGAAAATCTAAATTTCAATTTTTTTTACACCATTCATTATAATACATGTTAACAATTAAGGTGTGTGTAAAAAACAGTAAGATTATATATAAAATCAACACATTTTTTTGACTTTGTCATTTTTTACGAAAATACCTGCATCGTAACTCATTAAAAATGGAGGTCGACGTATTACCACTCAAAATACATGAAAAGGTTTACATATATATATATATAAAATAATAAACTCGAGTGTCAAAAAGGATAAAATCAAATATAAATTCAAATCAAGGATTAAGAATTACTAGTGCAGTCAAATTTTCTCAACTTTTAGAATAGGGTGGGAAAATATGGTAAAAATAAAGCCCAAATCATCATAAATTCATGTTTCTTCACAAACTTATAACTCATAAAAAATAAAAATTTTGTAAAAAATCTAAATTTCACATTTTTTTTACACTATTTCTTAAAATTCATGTTGCCAATTGAGGTGTGTGTAAAAAATAATAGAGGTAAAAGCCAAGATCAACACTTTTTTTGAGTTTGTCATTTTTTGCAAAAATACATGTATTATAACCCGCAGAAAATTGAGGTTTGGTGAAAAATTTTATTTTCACTTTTTTTAACAATGTTCTTTTCTCTCTTTTTTTTGAAAAAACAATATTCGATAAAATGCATGCTCACAATTGGGGTCAGTGCAAAAAAAGTTAATATCAACACATTTTTAGATTTTGCTATTTTTTACAAATACGTGTGTTATAACCCTTAAAAAATAAAAACTTTATGAAAAATTTAAATTTCACTTTTTTAACACCGTTCATTAGAATACATGTTTACAGTTTAGGTGTGTGAAAAAAAAGTAGGAAAAAAGTCAAAATCAATACGTTTTTTTGAATTGCCATTTCTGATCAAAATACGTGTGTTGTAACTTATGAAAATTGAAGGTATTGTGAAATTTATTTATTTATTTTTTACAATATTCACTACAATGGATGTTCACAAGCAAGGTGGGTGCAAAAAACGACGCCAAAAAAGTCAAAATCAACTCGTTTCTAAATTTTGTCATTTTTTGCTAAAATACGTATTGAAAATTTTCTAAAAAATTTAAATTTCACTTTTTTTTTTACACCATTCATTAGAATGCATGTTGACAAATTATGTGTATGTAAAAAACAGTAAGGCAAGAGATAAAATCAACACGTTTTTTTTTACTTTGCAAGTTTTTACCAAAATACATACGTTATAACTCATGAAAAATGGCGGCGGACGTAAAAATTTTACGACTCAAATGACATGAAAAGGTTTACACATATATAGAAAATAATAAACTCAAGTGTCAAATTAAAAAGGATAAAATCAAATATAAATTGACATCAAGGATTAAGAATTACTAGTGCAGTCAAATTTTCTCAATTTTTAAAATAGGGTGGGAAAATTTGGTGAAGATAAACCCCATATCATCATAAATTCATGCTGCTCCTCAAACTTATAATCCATGAAAAATAAAAATTTTGTGAAAAATCTAAATTTCATTTTTTTTTACACCGTTCTTTGCAATGTATCTTAACAATTGAGATGTGTGTAAAAAATAATATGGGTAATAGCCAAAATCAACACATTTTTTTTTATTTTGTCATTTTTGACAAAAATACATGTGTTATAACCTATGAAAAATGGAGATTTGGTAAAAATTAAAATTTTTACTTTTTTTAACAATATTCTTTTCTTTAATACATGTGTTATAACCTATGAAAAATTGAGATTTGGTAAAAATTAAAAATTTTACTTTTTTTAACAATATTCTTTTCTTTTCTTTTTTTTAAATAATATTCAATAGAATGCATGTTCACAATTAGGTTCAGTGCAAGAAACGGTGCAAAAAAAGTCAATATCAATGTGTTTTTTAGATTATGTCATTTTTTGCTAAAATACTTGTTATAACCCATAAAAAAATAGAAATTTTGTGAAAAACCTATATCTCACTTTGTTTTGACACCGTTCAATAGAATGTATGTTGACAATTGTGGTGTGTTTAAAAATAGTAGAGGAAAAGCGAAAATTAACACATTTTTTTTACTTTGTCATTTTTTACCAATATACGATGTTATAACACATGAAAAATTGAGGTTTGGTAAAAAAAATTAATTTTTTCTTTTTTTTGACAAAATTCACTAGAATGCATGTGCACAATCCAGATGGGTGCCAAAAAATTCAAAATGAATGTGTTTTTGAATGTTGCTATTTTTTGCTAAAATACATGTTATAATCCATGGACAATGAAAATTTTGTGAAAAATTTAAATTTTACTTTTTTTGACACCATTCATTTAAATGCATGTTGATAATTAAGGTGTGTATAAAAACATAGGGGAAAAGCCAAAATCTACTCATTTTTTTACTTTGTCATTTTTTGACTGAAATACGTGAGTTATAACTAATGAAAAATGGAGGTTTAGTGAAAATTTAATTTTCACTTTTTTGACAATATTCACTAGAATACATGTTCACAATCAAGGTGAGTGCAAAAAGAGTCAAAATCAACGCGTTTTTAGATTTTATCATTTTTACCTAAAATACGTGTACTATAACCCATGAAAAATAGAGGTTTGGTGAAAATTTAATTTTCACTTTTTTTTTTGACAATATTCACTTTATTGCATTTATTTTTCAAATCATCTTCCACTTTCCAATGAGCAGATAATTATGGGAACAGTGAAGCATGGTTTAGATATATGCCAAAAGGAAGGTATTAACTCAAATATTATAGTTGAAAATAGCTCTAAGAATCTACAATTATGGTTACAGCAAAAGGGCAAAAGACCCTGGATGATCAGTCAACAAATCCATTAAATGCTGGAAGCCACTCCTCAACACTTGTTGATATGCTGTCCAAAAGAAGCAAATTCAGCAGGCAATCTAATAGCTTTATCAGCTGTTCAACAACCCAACATTGTGATCCCCATTGAAAGTCTTCTCCAACCAAAAGTTTAGAATATTGTCATAATAGAAAGGCTTGGAATCCCTTACATGAAAAGATCAAGGAGCCATAACTAATACACTTGAACCGAATGTTTCCTTCTCATTTATTTTCACATATCTGCTGGTCTGATACCTTGTAGATCTTTTAATTTTTTCCAAAAAAAAATTGAAAAATTTTAGGCACTGGCTACTATTTTATGCCAGACTTTCCTCAAATTTAAATGAATTTTACAACAATCAGTTTTCGAAAATAGACAGACAAATGTTAAGCCATTTTGTCTTTGCACTTTATGTTAACTACTGTAAAGACTTTTTTAAGACTTAGTTAATATGGGATTACTAGATGAGAGACCCTGACTGTTGGTGTTAGGCTAGGCTTTCTCAAACTTGTGTGCATAATCTATCCATTGTGACATTCACTTAGGCAATAATAAGTCATTATCTTCCAAGTATCAGCACTGGTATTCACACAAATTCAAAGGTGCAGATTAGGGGTGGTAAACGAACGAACTACTCGCGAGTAGTTCGGTTAACTACTCGACTCGAACTCAGTCAAACTGAGTTCGAGTCGAGCTCGAGCGACTCGAGTTCGATCTCGATCTCGGAATACATATACTCGAGTAGCTCGCGAGCTACTCGAGTATATATATATATTTTTATTTTTAATATTTATATTTATGTTTTAGTCCCTGTAGTTTAATAAATTATAATTTAATCTATTTATAATTATGTTTTAGTCTTTAATTCATAGTAAATTATAATTTGACCTCATTAAATTTTAAAAAATTACAAATACATCCTATAATTTTTATAAAAAAAATAAAAATACATAAAAAAATAAAATACTCGAGCTCGAAATCGTTTGGAGCTCAAGCTCGATCAAGCTACTAGCGAGCTCGATCACTCTTAATCGAGTCAAGTTCGAGCTCGAGCTCGAGTATGCTATTTTTTAAAATCGGGCTACTAGAATAAGGGTATACTCGAGCTCGACTCGACTCGACTCGATTACACCCCCTAGTGCAGATGTTGGAAAGTGCAATATTGTTTAAAGCTGTAGTATGTTTCTTATTTGGATCATTTTGCATTGATAATGACGAGGAAAAATAAATATTATTTTTCTTTGTCATCTTTTGTTCATATCACTCGTGGTGAAAACTTGTCAATATTTATAGGAAATTTTTATTTTCTGAAAACTTTAGGTGCAAGGCTTAATGTGAATATGGTTGTTTCTCAGTAAGCTCTAAATGTAGTGCACCAGCTCCAAATGAGGACAAATTAGTTCAAATGTAATATGGGTATTATTAGCCTACGGGTGGTCCTTGTATTATTTCTTCAACTCTTCCTTTCTTTACTAGAAAAAGCAAAAAGAAAGACGGAGCTTTTACGCCCCTAAGCTTAAAAAAAGATGCCAACGCTTTCTTAATGGTATCAAATTGAAAGTCAGGTATGAGAAATTCCCCGATAAAGCTGCTAGTACCAGGTGAACTCAGAAAGTGGATACCAATCTTTCGGGCAATACTTTTTTCCCTCCATCACTTTAACTTCATTAGATAGGAAAATGTAAAAGAATAGCCCTTTTTTATGCTTTTCTTTATGAATGTACTGACGGTATTAGGGTATATTCACCGTCTCTAAATGATATTAATAAAAATAGGTGTGGCGCTCTCCCTCAGCTACGAGGTTATGCCAAATAAAAATAATAATATTCACTAGAATGCATATTTACAATCGGGGATAAATGCAAAAAATGGTGCAAAAAAAGTCAAAATTAACACATTTTCATATTTTGTCATTTTTTGCTAAAATGCGTTTTTATAACCCATGAAAATTTTATGAAAAATCTAAATTTCACTTTCTTTAACACCGTTCATTAGAATACATGTTGACAGTTCAAGTGTGTGCAAAAAAAGTAGGGAAAAAACTAAAATCAATACGTTTTTTTAAATGCCATTTCTGACCAAAATACGTATTTTATAACCTATGAAATCGAAGCTTTTGTGAAAATTTTAATTTTCATCTTTTTTTACAATATTCTTTAAAATGGATGTTCACAATCAGGATGGGTGCAAAAATGGTGCAAAAATAGTTAAAATCAACACGTTTTTAAATTTTTTTATTTTTTGCTAAAATAAGTATCAAAATTTTTTTAAAAATATAAATTTCACTTTTTTTACACCATCCATTATAATGCATGTTGACAACTAAAGTGTGTATAAAAAACAGTACGGTAAGAGATAAAATCAACACGTTTTTTTTACTTTGCCATTTTTTACCAAAAAACTTGCGCTATAGCTCATGAAAAATGGCTGCCGACATAAAAATTTTACCACTTAAATGACATGAAAAGGTTTACACATATATAGAAAATAATAAACTCGAGTATCAAATTAAAAAGGATAAAATCAAATGTAAATTGACATCAAATATAAATTGAAATCTTATATGACCATCTATGTTTTGGTGATCCTTATTGCTTCTATCTCATGCATTATTTTATGTGTTTATGTGTTTTTTAATCCATAAGAGGTTCAACCCTGCTGGAAATTACGCTCTGGTTTGGATTTTATTATGTGATTTCTCAGTTTATGTGACTGGTTGATGATGTGTGACTAGCTCGCTTTATGTGAATTTTATGATGTGATTTCTCAGTTTAAAAATGACATAACCTAAGATTATTTTGTTGCAAGTTGAAAGGCATACTACTTGGTGGGCAACTGATTGAATATCTTGATAATCTGCTGTGATTCTGTTTGAAAATGATTTGCCTCTAAGCTTTTTGGATTTCTTATGTAATTTCTCAGGTTAGAAATGGCATATCCTAAGATTTGTTTTGTTGCATGTTGAAAGGCACACTACGTAGTGAGTAAATGATTTGAATATTTTGATAATCTGCCGAGATGTCTAATATTTTGTTTGAAAATGATTTGTTTCTGAATGGATTTGCATGTTAGAATTCAAAGGAATATTGCAGGATTTTGGAATGTTTGGAGATCATGACTTTATGTTTTGTGCATATTTTAGCTGCTTTGAAATGGTTTGGATTTGGTGTGTATGGACTTGAATTTCAACATGGAATGATTAAGGGAAATATGACTACTTGCTAGCTTCATCTTTCTTTTAATCACTCTCAACCGAATTAAAAGATGAGTCCTTCTTATTTATGTTTTAAGAAGTGGGAGCTAGAGTTTTGAAATAATATGAAGGCCATTAGTTTTGGGACGGCTTTTATATTATCTTCAAACTTTAGAAACTATAGTTTTTTGTAAAGGAGGAGAAGTACTCCTATTTTAATTGCAGAAACTTAGATATAGGAGCTTTAATGTAAATAATGAGTCCTGCCTATTTAAAACTTTCCAATTATACTAGAGACCAGATGAGATCTTATTTATGTTTTGAGAAGTGGGAGTTAAGAGTTTTGAAATAATATGAAGGTCATTAGTTTTTGGGCAACTTTTATATTATCTTCAAACTTTAAAAATCATAGTTTTTTGTAAATGAGTAAGTACTCCTATTTTAATTGCAAAAACTTAGATTTTGGAGCTTTAATGTAAATAAGGAGTCCTCCCTATTTAAAACTTCCCAATTATACTAGAGACTATATCCTATGTCCAATATTTATCTTTTCTTATTCTGTTTAACGTTCAAAACGACGTAGTTCAATTAAAAGTAGGGACTAAATGCATAAATATCACTAAAATTACTTTACAATTATTAGACCATAACCAAGAGATTAATGAACCTATTACGTAATTTTAATTAAGACAGAATAAGACAAACAAAATCTTGGACAGAAGATCACGTGTCATTATACTAATGGTGTAGACGTGTAGTTATATCCACCATTTCCAAATTTTTAAATTAATAAAAGTAGGGGTGGCGCCCCGAATTTGGGATAATTAGCCAAATAAAAAAAACAATATTCACAATCCAGGTAGGTGCAAAAAAATTCAAAATTAACGTATTTTTGAATTTTTTTCCATTTTTGGCTAAAATATGTGTTATTACCAATGAAAATTTTGTGAAAAATCTAAATTTCACTTTTTTTACACCGTTCATTTGAATGCATATTGACAATTGAGGTGTGTAAAAAAATGGGGAAAGCCAAAATCTACTTCTTTTTTTTTTTACTTTGCCATTTTTTAACCAAAATACGAGTGTTATAACTCATAAAAAAATGAGGTTTGCTGAAAATTCTAGTTTTCACCTTTTTTTTTTTACAATATTCACTATAATGCATGTTCATAATCAAGGTAAGTGCAAAAAACGGTGCAAAAATAGTCAAAATTAACACGTTTTTAGATTTTACCATTTCTGGCTAAAATACATGTGCTATAACCCATGAAAAATAGAGGTTTGGTGAAATTTTTAATTCTCACTTTTTTTGACAATATTCACAAGAATGCATGTTCACAACCGAGGAAAGTGCAAAAAACAGTGCAAAAAAGGTCAAAATTAACGCATTTTCGAATTGTCATTTTTTGCTAAAATGCGTTTTTATAACCCATAAAAAATGAAAATTTTATGAAAAATCTAAATTTCACTTTTTTAACACCGTTCATTAGATTACATGTTGACAATTCAGATGTGTGCAAAAAAAAAGTAAGAGAAAAGCCAAAATCAATACGTTGTTGAATTTGCCATTTCTGACCAAAATACGTGTGTTATAACCAATGAAAATTGAAGGTTTAGTAAAAATTTTAATTTTCACTTTTTTTTACAATATTCACTAGAATGGATGTTCACAACCAAAGTGAGTGCAAAAAATAGTTCAAAAACAGATAAAATAAACGCATTTTTAAATTTTGTCAATTTAGCTAAAATACGTATTGAAAATTTTGTAAAAAATTTAAATTTCACTTTTTTTACACCATTTAGTAAAATTCATGTTGACAATTGAGATGTGTAAAACACAGATTAGTCAAGAGAGAAAATCAATTCGTCATCTTTTACTTTACCATTTTTTACCAAAATTCATTGTTATAACTCATGAAAATGTATACTGTCCTAAAAACTTTACTACTCAAATGACATTATATATATATATATATATATATATATATATATAAAATAATAAACTCGAGTGTCAAATAGGATAAAATCAAATATAAATTCACATCAAGGATTAAGAATTACTAGTGCATCAAATTTTCTCAAGAGGGTGGGAAAATACTGTAAAAAGATAAAGCCCAAATCATCTGAAATTAATGTTGCTCCTCAAACTTAAATAAGTAAAAATAACCTAGGCATCATCATCATCACCCATCTGGAAAGTAGCATCTACGAACCAAACTACCATAAAATATATCGCAGATACATAATTATTTGACCGTACACAGATAAAATAAGCAAACAACCAAGCAAGTCCTATATCATGATGATATCCACCATCACCTCAGACTCTAAGGGGGGAGAGTATCTCATAAAAGTCACCGCTAAGACGACACCACCAAGCACCATCCTTCACATTGAGACCTCAAAAGCTATGCTCCTAATCCCGTCCTGAGTCAGGAGAGCCATCATCGTAGGAAACCAGGCCCGTCTTCCCTGGAGGACTCCCGGAAGAAGACAGGGACTTCTCCTTGCTAACCCGCTTAGGAGATTGTGAGTCTCGAGACGATTGTGATGCTGATCTGCTCCTACTCTTAGAAGGTGAACGCCGCCTCTCAGCCCGTGGTGATCCACGGTACCTGTCCACGGGAGACCGGCTGCGGCTGTAGCGCCGGCGGTACCGTATTGGACTGCGAGATACACTTCGACTGTGGGTCCTACTTCTCCTGCCTCTGAATCTGCAAGAATGGGATTAGGTAACATTAGCATGCTACACAACTATGTTTCCTCCAAATAGCCTAACAGTTGAGTCACTGATTAGCACATTCATTTCAAGGAAAGCCTGAATGAAAATATCCATAAGCAGCCGAACAGATCTTTTCATCTGAGTAAAGAAAGTTTTAACCTTTCAAGGACTCTTAGCAAAGATTTGAGTACTTGTGACCACATTTAGATCCTGAATACAACAGAGATTACTTAGATCTGTAATCCTATCATTGCTTCACAGTGATAAACAATAAACAGGCTGTTGCATTACATGTACACAACAAAAAGATAACAACTCAATATCTTTCTCAAACCACATTCAACTCCTTTTATTAAATCTTGAAAGACGTCATCAATTTCCAAAACCTACAATGTAAGACAGTTAACAGAAACATCCTATCTCTTCATCATTCATTGTCAATTACACACTCATCTCCCAGTAAAAATTAATGGTGTATATAAGCTAGCTTCTTGTAAAGTTTCATACACAATAAAACCATGTCATGAGTTAACGAGTAAGAGTGACAGCAAATTGCAATTTGGTAAAGTCATTCTCAAATCTGGCAGGCAAGTTTTGTTTCCTGTTCAAGGTTGATGTTTTACAAAAGTTTGACCAAAACACAAACAACTCCACAGTCATCTGTTATAATCATACATGCTTCCATCATAATACACACAAGCTTGCTTTTATGCACATAAAAGTCTCACAAATAAGAGTAAATGGATCAATAGCAAAGGATATTTAAATGGAGAGAAAGTCACTTAGGAAGTTGTAAAGATGTTGAAAAACAAAAGAAATCCCCAAAGATTTAGCAATTACGAACCTGGGAGGTGTTCTTCCTCTTGGGGGACTCCTGTAACGTCTAGGGGATCTTCTGTAGCTTGAATATCTATCAGCACAAAACCCAGAGTATAAGTGACATTAATTATATGCAAAACTTTTCCAAGGTAAAATTTCAAGCTATAAGCCCTTCTCACCTGTCTCGATCACTTCGGCCACCATAACGGTAAGACCTTACAGGTGACCTATCTGGAGAACGGCTCCTGTATCGCCGTACATAAGAGTAACGATCACTGAAGCCCCTTCCCTTTCTGGTGCGCTTGGATGATCCTTCCACCGAGGGACTTCTTGATGAGCTTCGACCACGAACAGAAACAGGTGACCTAACTCTCCGGCTACCACTTTTAGGACTCCTTGAATAGCTGCGGCGATTATTTCTGCTAGGTGCCCTAACAGGACTACGGCTAGGGCTTCTCCTAGAAGGGGCTCTACCAGAGCTTCTGCTGACACTCCTCCCAGATATGCGGACTGGACTTCCACTCGCACTCCTTCGAGGCCGAACAGGGCTTTTGCTTAAACTCCTCCGAGATGACCTGGCTGGGCTTCTACTCGCTGACTTCCATGATGACCTCCTTGGTGGAGATGCAGAGGGAGTTCTGCTATTGTTTTTGCGCGTTTGGTCTCTCGCTGGAGGACTCACACTGACACTTCTCCCCTTTTTGCCTCTTACCGGACTTCTACTGACACTTCTAGCTGGACTCCTGCTGCTTGCACTTCTAACAGGGCTGATACTCCTTCCCCTTTGTGCGAGTCGCTCAGGGCTGCTGCTAACACTTCGACTCCTACTCATTCTGTGCTTTGGGCCAAAACTCCTACTCCTGCTTGAACTCCTCTTTGGACTAATACTCATGCTCTTACTCATAGCTCTTTTAGGAGTCATGCTTCTGCTCCTGCTCCTGCTCATTAACTTTCAATAAAATACCAGATCTGCAGAATCTGTAACATAAACAATAACTGAGGCGTGAAATAAATTGTATGTGAACCTCAATTGGTCAGGATGGTCATCTACTACATCAGGTTTATCTGCACTTTTTTGAGATCGACTATCCACTCCAATCCCATTGCTTTGAGGCTCTCCATTCTCTTTGGGGAATTCCCCCTCTTCCCTTTCGAACATTTCAGTTGACTCCCTCTTCTTTTCACGAACTGAAGCAGCTCCACCCTCCTCAAGTGGGGGAGATTGATTCCTTTCTGTTGTGATAAGTCAGAAAGCAGTATGCAAACATCATAAATTGATATGTTAGCAATGACAACTTTGGGAAATAGACATACCTACATTCTATATATACGCACATCCTAATTCCAGTCATATAAACAAGCACAAACAACAACTAAACCTTTATCCTACTATGTGGGGTAGGCTACAGCAACCTCAAAGAAATTTCAGAACACCCCAAAAATGAAAACTAAACAAGGATATGTGCTGTCTTTCTATAAATCCTTTGCACCAAGGTACAAAGGCCAACAAAAAATATCCCTGCCTTTAATAACACATGAAAAGCCAAATCATTTAATTACATCACATACATGTCATATATTGTCCTTCCCCTGTGGACCCACATAAAATATTGCAGGTTCTGCTAAGCTAATCATTCAATTTTGGTCAGAATAGGCTTTGAACTCCATAATAGCAAAAACTGAGTAGGGCAGAACACTGAAGCATGCATAGACATGTAGAAAGGCACAACAAGATGTGAATCGATTAAACCAATAAACCAAGCAGGAAAATAAGGCAGAGTTAGTACAAGGAATTCATGCAACATTCATGATACAGTGGAATTAAGTAGAGTAAGTTTACCTAGGTTCTTATGCTTCCTATCCGACCCTTGAGCCTCAGCATTATTCTCTTTAGATCCACCTTCACTTCCACTCGCACTCTCCGAAAGACTATCCGATGCTCTATGAAGAAAGCACAAACATCAGTACAGAAGCAAAACGCAGAAAAGTTGGTGAAAAGGGGGAGATTTAGAGACATCCTCTGAATAAGGAAAATAATTCACAGCCACTGTGATAGAAACACCACCAATCCAACCATAGCGGAAAACAAATGGAGGTAGACCTAAAAAACAACAAAGATATATATATATATATAGAAAGAGAGAGAGAGAACGGTGCCACCTTCTTGATTTGCGCTTTGATTTTTTATCATGCCTCTTGCGCCTTTTTTCACGCCTCCTATCCTTCTTTCCACGTCTATGTTTGTCTCTCTTGGATCTCTTTCTTTTGCGGCGCCTATCATCACTTGAGGAGCTACTAAATGTAGATGAGGACTCGTACGAGTCAGATTCACTATCTGATTCAGAAGATTCTGTCTCATCATCTGAGGAGCTGTCTGAATCGGATGAGTAATGTCTCTTCCTCTTTCTTCTTCTCTCTTTTGAAGATTTTTTGTGCTTGCCTTTGCGCCGGACTTCATGATTGTTAGCTTCAGGAGAGGCATCATTTCCCACTTTCAATTTATGCAGTTTCCTTTTGTCTGCAGACACAAACAGGAAAATAATATCCTATAAAATTAACTAACAAGGATGAAAAAGTATATTACAAATGCTAATCTTCAATACCTTTAAGTAAGAAGCAAAAGGTTCCAGCAACAAATTTTAGAGATTAGAAATCATAAACAAATTCCTCAATAAGACAATCTAATATGCCGTCGAAATCAAATAAGTGATACTTAAAGTCACTGCTAGCTTGATACGAGTCTCACCCCCTTGAAGTTCGCCACAATTGATAATCTTCACAGTTACAGAAGGTCTACCATCTTCATCTCCCACATTTTCAATCTTCTTTAAAACCTCATTGCCTTGCACAAGTTTCCCAAAGACAACACATTTCCTGTTTCAGAGATGTCAAAAGTAAATAAATCAAGAAAAATGCTAATCTTGAGACAGTTCACACAGATCAACCCTTTCAGCATTCCATCATCACCAAGCATTACAAAAACTTTTTTACAATTGAAGCGAAAAAACCTGAGAGCACCGAGTTAGTTTTATCATCATAACAACCTGTCAAGATGATGATCAGCTTTAAATGTGACAATGAACTGGGAACCACGTTCATCTCGATCAGCAATTGCCATTGACAGTAGACCAGAGCTGTCATGTTTTAGCTTTGGGGACTCATCTGAAATGAAGAATACCCATCACTCTTTGAATTGACAATACAACCACGCTAGTCTAATTGATGAAGCTATAATATAATGATCACCCTCTTCATGATAAAGAATGCTACACTCTCTAGTGGTGATAAAGGTGGCTTTGGGAAGCAATACTAGAAATATCGTTTTCGGAAATCTAAAACGAATTATGCAGGCAGTGATCTATTATTACAGTTATTGGTAAATAACATTATGACAAGGCCGACAAGCAAGTTGCTTGGACGGAAATGGAATAGAAACACTCTTAGGGATGATACATAAACTCCAGCAGTATAAAGCCACAGAAGAAAAACATTTAGCAATGCCAAATCCAACACAAGCATGAAACAAAGGAATGCATCTCTTTAAAGCAACCGAAATAACAGAACATTCCAAATTTACAAAGATCTAAAGGTACACTAAAGAAAATATTTTAAAAAATAAAAATAAAACTTGGAACTTTCTATAGAATAGAGCACAATTGAGTGTTCAACAATTAAATCCACTAAGGCATGCCTTCAATCTTGCAAGTTCATTCAAAAAACAATTTAGATAACATGCTAAAGCATCTTACATAAGATGAACCTAAAAAAATTTCAAACACCAACCAGAACAAGGATGAACATTCCACCTATCTAAGAAAAAAAAATCACTCAACATCCAGCAATGACTACGTATGTAAGATAACAGAGTAATATATAACAAACAAATCATGCTATAAGTACAACAAGCGATTAAAAGCAAAGTTAACTGATGAACTAATGGCCCATTGCCATTATCGAAGTTAACTTTCTTAATCAAACAGATTTTAACTCAAAACTTCTAAATTTTGCAATCATTTGTTTAGTACTTGAAAAAATTGATAACTATCTCAAATCAGCTAGAGAGATTCATTCACAGGTCTAACAATAAAGAAACAGTGATTACGATCAAATGTATATATAACCTTTCAGTAGAAACTACAAATAATTGAAAAAAAAAGAGTGGGAAAAATGTTCTTGAAGCACAAAATGCATAGAGCAACTACACATTAAATTCTTGTAGCACAGAATCCAGTGTCAAAAGTAACATTTTCCTTTTCCCTTTCCTGGGCATACTCCAAGGACTTAAAAGACAAAAGCATAGGCAGGCAGGCACAACAACATCCCTACCATTGTAAGAGAGAAAACAATGTCCAAAATGAATTGATTGAAGCTCCCATGCAGCGAGAACAACATCAAAGTCAGGCCCCACCTTCACAGGCAATGCAAAAGGAAAACCATTTGCTTTCAAGACACAAATGATTTGCGCAAAATGAATGTATGGAATGCTTCTTAAGCGGGTCACCATACAACATCTTTCAAGATAATATTTTTTCCAGTAGTTGCAAATTATAAGCAGAAAAAAAATGACAAGCAAAGAAGTCAATCTCACCTGGGAATTTCTCATCATATATGCTTTCACCGAAATTACCTGTTAAGAAAGGGATGAACTTCAGTTATAGGAAATCTACACTGATACCTCAATAGGTTCGAAACAAAAATACCTTCTGTATGCAGCGGAAATAAATATACTTCAACCATAAAATGCATTAACAAAATAGCAAACCAGAAAGGAGAAGAAAGTTTAAGGCACTGCTGAAAAGCTCATAATCAGCTAAATTTAAACAAATTCCAAATGCATCCAAGCTGCTCAAACCATAACAAAGATAACCTGGTGTTTAAGAATCATAAAAAAATTTCTTGACGTCTGTTCATCAACGGAAAACAGTTCTCATTTCACATATTTTTCTTCCATCTTTCCTTTTCCTTTCTATAAATGAGCAAACGAGCTTAGATCGAGCACTGTAGCGAAATGTGAGCCGACCACACTAAGTTGGATAAAGGTTTAATTAAAATAAAATATCAAAATAAGAAGGATGGGAAGCCCGAGGCACTCAAAACTGAAAGGACCTTTGACCATTATTAATCTGATCTCTCACCACTAGACCATATACTAAGCACCATGTTAAAGAACATGTAAAATTCGAATGGTAATTAGCATATAAAATACACCATAAGCTCAATAAACAAAAGGAGATTTTATTTTCAGCTTCCATGGTGTTAGTTTCAACTATAGCCAATAAGTGCCAAAAAAAACACTCTAAAAACGAAATAATTAAGTCCATTAAAGGCAAGATTTAACCTGAGATTAGCAATGATCTGACCAAAGTTATGCCACAACTTAAGATTGTCAAAATGCAAATATTACAGCAACTTAAAACCATCATACAACTTCCACAAAACACCCATTGTGAAATGCTGCCACACTGTCATAAATTCTAATTACTTTGATGTTCAATAGCCATAATGAATTGAAGTTAAATAAACAACATACTGATGAAAGGAGCAACTGGGATGAAATTCCAAATTGTCGCAAAGGACATCTAGGAAAAGAGAGGGAAAATAGAAGAATAAATTTGCACTTCAAGCTACAAGAATGACTTAGGATCTTCTTAAGTTCACAAACCATAGCCCTACTTGAATACCTAACTTGAGACTTGAAAATCAAATTTATAGACAGCAGTCAAATTTATTAATGTTTTGAACAATTGCAACTCCCAAGTAAGAAAATCAAAAGCATAAACTTCAAAAAAAAAGAAAAGAAAAGAAAAGAAAAGGCAACAGACGGACACTAGTTCAAGTAACAGTCAAGGGACACATACCATCTCGTCTTAGCAAATCACCACCCTGCAAAAAAAATATATAAGTCATTAAACCCTACTTCTTAAGAAGGCAAATAATTCTAAAACTTAGGCTCCACATGCCAAAGTTCAGAAATTTTTGAAGATGGACATCTAAGTACAACCTCAAAACTACATCACAAGAAAAGCAGTCGTGACCATCAGCCCTGTATCCTACAGAATAAACACAGATAACTGGCTGAAAGATAGAACACCTCTAAGCTTTTTTCAACCACACATTCTAAGCACAGAAGGCTTGGGTCACATTTTAATTCAAAAAAGAACAGATCAACCTGAGTAAAAATCAGAGCACATACCTTAGCCATGGATCCTCTGATAACGCGATGGAGAAAAGTGCCTTTGTAATGTAGAGGTCTTCCTATTCTTGTACTTTCACCTTTCTCACCTAAACAAATTATTCATTCATATCAGGTTGGCAATATACGAGGTAAAAAGGTTTTTTGTTGACTTAGTTGAGTTGGTTAGATGTGCATAAGGATCCAAACACAGAAAAAGAAGCCAGAATAACCACTAGATTCTCCACTATAAGGCACAACATTGACAATTACACATTCTCTATTAGTCGATCTTTTATAGATATATTGCTCCCACCCTCCAAAAGCTCACTTGGTAACAATTTCATTAGTCCACATGGGAATTTCAAATGAAGATGCAATCAATTGCAAAAACAATAAAAATCATGGAGTAAATATATTACAAACAACTGACACAACTAGCCATTAAACCCTAGACAATAATTTTGTGCAACTGAGACATGACAAAGCCCTTTTCAGTGTATTATTTCCAAAAACTAGTTACTCTTATGGGTTAAGTGGTTTTGAGTTTGACAATATCTTTTGTACAATTTTCTCTGGTTTTAATTCAGGGCAGGAGTAAAGATTTCAAAACAGGAAAATCGTCTGAAAAATCCCTTTTCTATTAATCTATTTTATAAATAAATATAGTGAAAAATTACACCATAACTAATCTCAGATATCAAATCACACTTTCAGCCCATTTGGTGGGAACTTAGAAAATACTAAAAGCTGTCTAAATACACAAAATATATGATCCTTTAGTAGTATTTCAGACAAAAGTAGCAAATAGGCCGTAATAATCCATTTCAAATAGAACTTGAAAATCCACCTGTACAAAGAGCACGAAAATTTTCTGCAGTCTTTGGAGCAACATCATTGAAAAGCTGCAAGAAGGCAAAACCAATCAGCTTCCAATCTTTTATTGATAAGAGAGAAAGCGAGAGAAAAAACTAGAATGAGAGAAAAGTAGACATCATTTGCAAGATACACAATATGAAAAATACGGCTTACACTGTTCTGGAAAACAGAAAAGATTGACCCTATGATTTATATATAAACTCAGAATATTAAAGTACCTCAAAAATCATTCTCTCAAAAGGATCTCCATCAATAGACACATCCAGAAAAACCAGTGGCTTGTTCTTGTTCATTTTAGCAGGTCTTTGACGTCACAAACTCAAGTTCACATGAAAAGATCTGGTTAACAATTTCCTTGTTAGCCCATAAGAGCAAATAACTATACAGATAAACTGGAAAAAAAAACTTTACAATACATAATCATGCAACGTATAAACAAAGTCGAGGATAACTTTACACAGCATACTGTAAAAAAGGTATAACCTGTTCACCAACTTCAACCTACTCATTAAACACATTAGTTCCACATAAACCCAGAAAAAAAAAATCCAAACAATATCTACAATAAACTATCTTTCGGCAAAAGTCCAGATGGACAAATTCAACCAAACTTCTTAATCATACCCATCAGGTGCACCATTTTCATGTATGTTATTTTGTACATGCATTAAAAGATAACCTTCCTCTACCAATGCCCAGTACAACAGATTATTATAACTGACACTATCAAACAAAAATCAGAAACCTAAAACCCTAAAACCCCAGTAAGATTTTACCACCTCCCAATAAATCTATGTTCCAATGAATACTAAATCAACAAAAAAAATGTTCATTAGACTTAACTAGAGCGGAAAAACAAAAATAAAAAGGAAAAAATAAAAAGTATGCATAATAAATCAAAATCCAAATGTCAAAAAGAATCTAAAACAAAAAAAAATGCTGAAACCTAAACCCTAGCAAAATTAAACCCATTTCTAACAATCCTAATACAAATCCACATTAAATCAACAAAGAGAAATTCTTAATTAATTAAACTTATCTACAGCCAACAATACCACTAAAAATTGCATCACAAATCAAAACTCATATGTAAAAAAGCAAATTCAGCAAAAAAAAAAAACAAAGAGAAAAAGAAAATCCTCTGCCAATCCTTTACAGCAAAAACGTAAGAAAAAATTACAAAACAATTATCTATATCTATAATCCATATAAACTTTTACATAAACATGAGGTGAAAAAGATGACGTTAGGGTTTTGATAGTACCTCAAAAGATGGGTGCAGCTTATGAAGCTGCTCCTCCACACACACAATACAAAAAAGGAAAAATGTTACGACTAGTGAGAGAATTGAAAGAGAGAGAGAGAGAGAGAAAAAAAGAAAAACAGGGTGTGTGAGTGTGTGAGTGTGTGAGTGTGTGAGAAAAAACCTAGACCTGATGAGGGTTAGCTTATAAGCACCTCCCACTCTCCCAGCGACTTCGACTGGAGTATTTGTTGACGGAATTAACCTCGGCTTTCTTCTTCAATTACTTTCATGCTCCTGCTTCTACCATGGCCCTACTTCAACTTCTATCTTTTTTTCTTTTCTTTTTTCTTTTTGTCTAAATCTAAAAGTTAACTTATTTTTCATTAAGTGGGTAAAAAAAAAAAAACTTTATATATTAATTAAAATATATATATATAACTTTCTTTGAAGAAAAGCTAAACTTAAAGCCAACAAAATTTGAAAAATTTTGAAATTTTTACTTTTTTTTTTATTTTACTTTTAACTATAGTTTATGAGTGTAAGTAGATATAACCATGGTTCGCTAACCACAAGTTAAATTCGTGAATGGTCAGTTTTTGGTAGAACCAAAACCGCATCTCGGGTGGCCAGTTATCGTTTCACAACAATTGATTTTGATTTCGATTTTGATTTTTTTTGTGGTTTATAATTGTATGAATTTTTGTAAATAAAATTTGAAAAAAATAACAATATATATAAATTTAATATAATTAAAAAGTAACTCAATTTATTAAAGATATAGATATGTTTTGGTATAAATATGAATTATCACGTACATACAAAATATAATAAAATGAAAAAAAAATTGCTATTTACACATTTACAAAATATGAATTAAAACTATCCATTTTATAGTAAATTAAAGTATAGTAAATAATTGAATAATAGAAATAAATTAAATGATAATAATTAATAATATAACAAAATTAATAACTAACCATGAGAATTAAGTAAAGAATTGAATAAATTAAATTAAATTAAATAAATAATATTATTAAAAATTTTGAAATAATATGAGATTAGGAAACAATAAAAAGTATGTGAGAAAATTGAGATTAAGAGAGTTAAGAAAAAATTGTGCAAAATATGAAATAAAGTATATTAATAGGAGCAAACTAAAGAAAAATAATAATTGTAAAGATGCGGTTTGAAAGATGTGGAATAGTTAAGATGAAAACTTAAAAAATTATTGAAGTATTTTACTTAATGGATCTTGTGTGATAATGCACACAACCTATTTAACACTTATCTCTTATGGTTTACTAATCACTTAATATGATTTTAATTAAATACATAAGGCATGGAATGAAGCACTGAATGTAACAAAAAATCCGAAATGGGTATTTATACTAGAGATGGCAAATGGGCTGGTTCAAACCGATATTAAACAGTATTAGAAAATTTGAAAAATACCCACATGCCATTTTATTGATGGGTAAAGTTTGGCGGGTAATTAATGAATTACGGGTAATTTGCAGGCACTTGGAATACCCTTATTGAGTAATATGTGTATGATTACTCTCTAGTTTCAAAATTTTTCAACATTATAATTTATATATAACTCATGGTTGTCTAGTGGTAGAATAGTATTCCATTATTATGTTTGCTTGAGTTCAATACTTATTGTTATACTAAAATCATTTTAAAATTCCTACTAGAGCATTAGAAGCACTTGTCTTTTTCATTTTTTTACAAAAGAATTAATGAGGGTAAATAATTTAGAGTTTTCGTTAATACCCGTTAGAGTACCCATTGACGTATTATCTAAGCCCATTATTACTCCATCTAATAACATATGCGTCATAATTTATACCTAAGAAAAATAATAATTCAGCATTTTGATAAACTTTAAACTCATTTTACTATGATATTAAACACACTATTTTTTTTGAAAAAGATTTGATGGGTATTAAGTATACATTCAATTGAATTTTAGTTTCTTTTAATCTACCATTATATATCTATTAGTCCTGTCATTAAAATTCAGCATGAGAATTTAAATCTCATAATGCAGTAGTTTTACAAACTTAATTGGGCTCAATGAGCTATCCGTTTATGAGGAAAGAAAAGCTTTTGAAATTGCACTTTGATCCCTCCATTCTTCTCTTTTTCAGTTTTATTTGAGTTTATAATTTTGACTGCCCAAATTCTCTTGTAAGCTCCAATAGTGTCCAAGTGGTTTTAAGAAGTTAGAAATACTTCGATTGATTTTTTTTTTAATTAGTTTAACTAAGATTAAAACTAACTTCAATTAGTTCCATTTTCTTTTCATATGAATTAAAGTTAAATAATTGTTGGAAATATTTACATTTTAATTGAAAGTGGGGAATTTGTGCTCTGAGTGATTGTTTATATGAATTTTGTAATGATTTTTTTAATGGATTAAAATACTATCTAGTCCTATCCTAGGTTAGTCTGAATTTTGTAATGATTTTAATTATGTAATAATTTTCTTTAAGGTAGTTTGTCATAAATCCGAAAAAAGGAGAAGAGTCGCAATAAGTTATCCGTCAATATAAAATTTTGTCATACTTTATAATATGAATCACATTAAAAATCGATTTGATATTTTTTCTAAAGACAGTGCATGCAATAAATACTTCTGAAGTGAATATTCTGTAGATGCTACAGTTATAGTTTTGTTTCTGAATAGCTCATGTTCTCATTTGTAAATTTGTCTCAACATTAGTGTTTATGTGGTTTTTAGCTTCTTGATGTTTTGATTTTTAGTTTCCAAAATTTATTTAATTAAGTGAAGTCGTAGTTCTAATTTACACTAATATCAGTTTGTCATTTTTGCAATAAAATGAATCAGTTAATCTGGTGTGAAGCGGTTTTATATGTGTAACGGCAAGTTAATAGAGACTCTAACGTGATAAAATTGACATGAAATTAGAATTACAATTTTAACTGTGTTTTATATATAAACAACATCTTATACATAAATCGATTTCACAAGATTTTGTGTAAGTGTATTTGGCTAATCCAAATGGCATGATTTTGTCATAATCCTAATTACAATGTATGACATTTGAATTGAACATTGAAATATGGGATTTCAATGTGAGATTTATATATGACTTTAAACTTTTATACCTCACTTTGAATCTTTGGTTTATTCTCTATTTCATCGTCTGTTTTATTTTATGAATACACGTCATTTTTGTTTAACTAAAACTCTATTAAATTATTAATGAACTGAATAAGTATTAAATACACTTAACGCGTATCTATAGAATGAAACAGATATTGAAATAACGAAACAAAATATCTATTGGATTTTGAAGTTGTTTTTTTTCCCAATGTTCATATTAATTGATACCAAAACTTTCCGCATCTGTGAGCTGCAATCATGCGGCACGTTTGGTGACACGGGCAATGGAATGTTGAATTATTTTTCTTCTATGTTTCATTTTTTGATTCTTGAGGTGTATGTATATATCCATATGTTGCCTTGAGGACAAGTTCTCAAACATAATAAACATGGCATTACATTGAAATACTTGTTCTGAGAGGTGTATTCGTATCCATAAGAAGATACAGAAAGTGATCATTTAAGCCACAAAATCATCTCACATTCCAAAGAATATGCATTACTTACTTTGCTTCAAAAATCTGATACCTCTTCATATATATGCAGCTCACCAGCTTTGGATGTGTATATTCTGAGAACAAGAGAGACAGCTAGCAACAAGAACATACATTAATAATAAGACAGCAAAAGAAAAAAATCAATAGAAGCTAGATTCTGCTCCCAAAAACTTTATTTGTCTAGTAACAATTAACTGCTGACAAATGCAAAAGAATAATTTTCGAGTATGATCTGGTATCATGTGACGCGGGTTCATATATGCAATTGCGAATTAATCGCAATTTCAACGTGTGCGATAAAAGTAACCGAAAATTAGAATCATATTTTTAGTAGTGATTAATTGTGATTTACAAGAAATTCTTCAAGAAGTTGAAGACTGTTTTGAACACCTGAATTCCAAATTAAATGTCTCAATTTCTTCTCTTTATCCCCATTCCAAAATAACATTGAAATCATTTAAATTTGGATTCAGCATGGATAAATGCATGCACTAATTCATCATGGCTAGGTAGGTTCTAGTTTGGAAGTTTGATTTTTCTAACATAAAAAGTGATAATGGATTGTTCATGATCCATGTCGTAAGAAGATAGGAGCTGCAACAACACGAAATTGTTCATGTACAGAGAATTTTCTTGATCAAATAGTTTAAAAACCTTGAAATGATCAGTAAATAGGAGCCAACGTCCAAAGAACTTACCTTGAAACTATCATCATTAAAACTCTTAAACCCTATTGATAAAGCCAAAAATCCACCAATGATCATTGGTAAAATAAACTAAAACTTGTAGAATAATGAAGAATCTAAATCAACATTGTCCCCTTATAGCGAGATACTATCATTGGACAGCTTTTCATGAGAATCATCATCAACTGATCAACAATTTTCTCTAGTATATATATAACTCTATATATGATGAACAAGTAGCTTCATATCCCATTAATATTGTACTTTGCAAGTTTATTTATACCATCTTTCCCATCAAAATGAGTCAAGCACCACCTCCTCCTTATTTCTTTCTTCCTAAAAATTTACAGCCTGATGATGCTAACCCTCCATGGATGAACAAGGGAGACAATGCGTGGCAGCTCACGGCCGCAACACTAGTCGGTTTACAAAGTGTTCCAGGCCTGATAATCTTGTATGAAGGGGCTGTGAAGAAAAAATGGGTAGTAAACTCAGCTTTTATGGCTTTATATGCATTTGCTTGTGTTTTAGTCTGTTGGGTTTGCTGGGGATATCAACATTCTTTTGGAAAAGAATTGATCCCAATTTGGGGAAAAGTGAATGTTGCATTTGAACAAAAGTATTTGTTGCAACCAGCATTTCTTGGCAACTTTCCAAATTCAACTATGGTGTTTTTTCAGTTTGTGTTTGCTGCAATTACATTGATCTTGATTGCTGGTGCTTTGTTGGGAAGAATGAATTTTTATGCATGGATGTTGTTTGTTCCTCTATGGCTAACATTTTCCTACACTTTTGGAGCTTATTCCATATGGTCCCTTAATGGTTGGCTAGCCACTGCTGTTATGATGGATTATTCAGGTGGATACGTTATCCATTTATCTTCTGGAGTTGCTGGTTTCACAGCTGCATACTGGGTAAATTAATCTCCATCCTTCTTTCATTAGTGAAAAACTAGCAAGAAATCAATGTCCAGATACTATGATATGTCCATTTTTGTAGATTTTTTCTTCCTTTTTTGTGGTTTAGCTAGAACTTTGGTTAGAACAACACAACTTTGAAGAAAATTTAAAAAGAACTTAAAATGTCTATTGGGATGAAGTTTAAACATCTTTGTCCTTTTGAGAGATTTAATAATGGAGTAAGCTTAACATATATTGAGCCTTCCAGCTTTTCTATCTTACAACTATATAAATTCTTTTAAAGATATGTTTATTAATGCTTAGAACTTTGGATTAAGAACTCTTAATTAAAAATGTGTTAAACATTAATGTGCACACATCCAAAAGTTTTATTAAGTATTGCAAAATTAAAAATGGTGTTCGTTTCTTGGCTTTTGGCATATTGATCAAACTAAGTTGCGTTTTGTCTAGGGAATATCAAGCCGATTTTCTTTGGTTTCAGCAGATGTTTTTTTGTTTCAAGAAGCATTCAGATATGGTTTCTTTCATTCAATAATGCATCTTTAAGGTGATTAATAATAGTGAAAACTCTGCATGATACATATGGCATTACTACCTCATGTAAAAGTTAAAATCATGAGAAATGGACTTGACTCATTCATCTGAAAAGAATTGCCAGCATCTCAACCCCAAGAAAAAAGAAAAAAGGGAATTTCAAGCTAGTTAATCTGTATCTTTGATCAAGTTTCATTAGAGAATAACCATTGATATCCTTTTCTTTCATCCTTTACAAAACTTGATTGAAAATTAGCATAAAACAATACAGTCCCATGTCATCTAAAAGATTGAACTATTAGAAAATGGTCATTATAAATAGAAAATTAACTTATTATGATGAGTTTTTGTGTTGTATAATGATCAGGTTGGTCCTCGTTTGGCGAAGGATAGACAAAGTTTTCCTCCAAATAATATCTTGCTCATGTTGGCTGGTGATGGGCTGTTATGGATGGGATGGACTGGTTTCAATGGTGGAGACCCTTATGCTGCTAATATTGATGCTTCCTTGGCTGTCTTAAACACTCAGGTTTTGTTCAAGGATGGGCAGCCATCCTAATGGGAATTTGCTCAGGTGCATTGCCTTGGTTCACTATGATGGTTGTGCACAAAAAGTCAGAGTTACTTCAAAAAGTTGATGATACAATGGCCGTTTTCCACACACATGCTGTTGCTGGAACCCTTGGAGGAATTCTCACTGGTCTTTTTGCAGAACCAAATTTATGCTATTTGTTCTATGGGAAGTATGGACAATATATGGGCTTATTCTATGGTTTTCACAACCAAGAATTTCAAAAAGGATTCAGACAAATTGGACTTCAACTTATTGGAGTGCTTTTTATTGTTGTACTTAATGTTGTTACTACAAGTTTAGTCTGTCTCTTTGTGCAACTTATTGTGCCATTAAGAATGTCAGAAGAAGATATGGAGATTGGTGATGAAGCTGCTCATGGAGAAGAAGCATATGCCATTTGGGGCCAAGGTGAAAGGCTGGAGAGTTCAAGGTTTCCTGGTAATGATCTTGAAGGTGGAACATACAGAACTAAAGGAACACAGCTTGAAATGACATGATGATCAGCTTGAAATGACTGTTGATGAAACTGAAAATGCATGTTTGCATTAATTTTTAAGAGTACGTTTCTTTCTATTGTTGTTTTGGAAAACAGAGGTTCTTATTTTGATCAAAAACTCATTTACACACACACACAAAAACAAAAACAAAAACAAAAACAAAAACAAAAAAAGTTTGTCATTGTGGAGAAATGTCCTCCAATTCCAAGAAGCTAGAAAGTCCTTCAATAAAACCCTGTGTTTGTTACTAAATAGCTAATGATATTTAATGTAATAACCTTCTTGATTGCAAATCTCTTGTATTGTTTATGCTTGACATGCAGTCTGTCCGTTTATAATTAACTTGTCTTAAACTCAAAAAAGTAAGGAATATTGCGACAGATTAGTAGTTGACATAAAATTTTGTCATTAGATATCGTGTAATCAACCGAGCATAGTAACAACGTTTGATCCATATAGCCGTTCATTAGTGGAGCACGGTAACAAAATATGATCCATATAACTGAACTTAGTGGAATAAATGGTTAGTTGTTGTTGATGTTGTTGATGATGTTGACTAAAGACCAAATTGATGATGATTTTCAATTTAATCCTTGACATTTGTCCCACCCCTCTGATCTTGTGTTACAACTTCCAATCCCTCAATAGAACGCAACTAAAGGACTAAAGTAGTCTAGTTCCAAGTTCTAGCCAGATCTCTACCAACTTCCATCCAACTTAAAATCTTAAGCCAATAATAATCAATTTCTTAAACTTTATGCAAAATGCAAAATATCATTCAATCATTTGCTAGAAGAGCCAATTGGTAGCCTCAGTTTGAGTACTGTAGGAGAAATGTTAAGGGTTTAGACGAAAACAGTGGAACAAAAACAGACAATATAAGACCAAGGAGGACAAAGCTGAGAAACACATCATTCAGGATTTGCCATTTCTTGAAATGTTGGTTTAAATCACAAGCTGCACACGTATTCATCTACTCAAGGCTTCATTTCTCACTTTCTAATCTGATTCTAATGATGGTTTACATGCTGCCATGGTTTTCATATGTATTAATGGCAAAAGGACTAAAACACAAGGACGAAGTAGAAAACTAAGAATGGTGTGATTTTCCCTTAAATCTCTGTAAATCTTTGAGTAAAATTGGGAAGGGATTACAAGAAAAAGGTTCAGTATATTACAATTGTTTCGAGCCATTGCCAACTGCAGAGTTTGAATAAGAAACAGATGCCAAGACAATAAGAAAAGCTGACAAAACAGCTGAAGCAAATGTAACGACTGATACAATTTCTGCATGATCCTTGTTTCCGCAAGGCACTTCCCATACTATACGATCATCTTGAGACTTGGCACTTAGATCAGTCGGAACAAGTAAACATCTCTGCTTGTGTAAATTTTCTTCAATTCTGCAGCGTAAAAACACATTGGGAAGCCCAAATTCAACTCTTGAAAAGCCAAGGCCTAACGGCTGTAGAAAGATTAACCATTCAAGTCAGTTTCCTATAAATTGCTATAAGTTCAACACATGACAACAAAATAACAAGCTATGTATAGTTCCCATTTCTCAAAAATTGAAAATATAGGTAAACTAGAACTATGGTTCTTCTCTTGACATTCTCATGTTTCAAAAGAGATGAATATAGTTTGAACCAAGTGGCTTACAACTTGCATATAAACAGAGTCCTCAATCATATACCTGATAACGCGCATGAAGTGGAAGCTCAATTTTTATTTCCAGCTGCATATGATCTCCTGAATACATGCCAGGGCTAATCTTCATGTGAACCTCGACAAGTGACCTGTTTGACCGAAATGAAGGCAATTCTAAATTTGTATCTCCAAACACAGCCGCATCATCCAATGCTGCAAGAATTGGTGCAAAGCCAAAAATTAATAAAGCTAAACGAATGGAAAGTTCTACGCGCAAAATTTGTCTTGAAGAAGACCAGAAGCATCTACCTCCGCGAAGGACAAGATGTTGCAACTCAAATGGATCCGCAAAAACTCCAGAGGGAAGTTTCTCGACAACAATGGCTTCACAAGAATGTTCAGATATCTCCGATTCTAATGTAATTGATGACACTAAACGTCGATGTGAACCTTCACCAATCAGATTCCTATGTAAAGCTAACATTTTTGGCTCATTATTAAGTTTAGCTCGCAACATTTGGCATGAGCCAAGGGAAATCTCATTATTTAAAAATCTCCCGAAGTCTGAATCATTCAATGTCTCGTGTTTGTCAAAATATGGTTTCATAACGTAATCCCCAAGACCCTGGAAATTTGAAAATGAGAGATAAAAATAAATTCAAACAAACATTGTACGCACCAAAAAGCTACCATAAATTGATTCAGCATATGATGTAGGAATCAACAAATTGTTCATAGTTTTAAGTAGCAGCCACATATAAGATTATCTTGAAGATTACGAGATTAAAGCTTAATATTTATATCCAGACATGTACAAAGACGACTTTGGGGCCAACTCACCTGGCTAAAACTGAGCATCAATATGATTCCAAGTATGAAGCAACTTTGAATTTGGAAATCTTGGACTTCCATCATATCTGAAATGAAACATTATTATAGCTAAAGATCATAAATGGAGCATTTTTTGGTCATCTAAACAACCGCTGCTCAAATCTCTGCTACTAATCATAAATACAGATCAAAATGGCACAATTTCAAATCAACCAACTTCAACTCACTAAGAGATGGTTCAAACCAACTAATTATTTCAAGCAATTCTAATCCATGCAAACAAGAATCTGTAGAATATATAAGCATAAACCTCATCAAATCACTAAGAGTTTAAGGAAAGCTTCATAATTTACCAACAAAAAAAAAATGATTACATGCAAAACCATCATCTTAAAGTAGCCCCTCCTTTTCTACATTGTTTCAAAGTCCTCACACATATGCATAACAACATTCAGATTCTATATTCAGCAATTACAAACTCTAAAACAAATGGCCTTTCAAATTTTACTAAAATAACAATAAAGATTTTCCCTTTTTGAATAATTACGAAAACCCACCCAGAGAAAAGCAAAATAAGCAATTTTTTTCCATCTGGGTTGCTGAAAATGCATGTGTAAAGAGCTAAAAAGAGGCTGCACACCTGAAAGATTCGACCAAGAACAACACAGAAATATAGGAATTTTCCCTCACTATTTCAGCATCAGTGTCCTTCCCTTGGATCAAATAGAGAAGTGAGAGGATGGGAGATGCGGAGATAATCAAAAGGCGTTTTCAAGTGGATCTAATAATTTTTTTAATCAAATTCTTAAGAATGTATGTTTAGAAAAGGCAATTTTTAATCATTGGCCTTTCCACTCTAGATCGAAAGACAATGATAGGCAAAACAGCAAACAAAGTCTAGCAAAATAACATGATACTGATAATTTTAGCCAGACAATGGATTGTTTTACAATTAATCCTACTGCTAATTGTTGGAAAACGTACCAAGCACCCCATTTACCAAAGCCACCATCTTCACTCTCCACTCTCTCTTTCTCTTTCAAACAAAAATACTCTGACAAAAGAAGTAATGATCCAACTTTTACCAAAGAACATGCTCCATTTTCAAATTCAGATCACGAATAGTAGCAGGGGGGATAAAAATTTTTATGAAATTGCAAATTTACACTTCCTCAATAGCAGTTTCATCACCCTCCTTGCTACCTTGCATACCTCTGATTCTTAAAAAACTTGGGATTCATCCCTTTGGTGGTGGAGGTGTGGCAGTATTTCGCATGTTTCTTGATGCCGTTCTTGTGTGCCTCCTGGGACAGTGGGACTGATTATGGTTATGGGCGGTGGTGCCGCTGTTGCAATTCTTAATAAAATTAAGATTTTCCGGTTTTAACACGTGACCTCAACGTGCAATTTTTTTTTATTTTTTTTTAACACAGTCGCGCGCATACATGTCTAGGTCTCATATTCAACAAGTAAAAGTGGAAATGTTAACTCCTGACCACTACTATGTGCATTCTTTCTCTTAAAAAAAATTGACAAAATAGTTTTTCTAAAAATTTACAAAATAATGTTAGAATTTTGACAATTTTTTTCAGAAAAAAAAAAGTTAAGGCAAAAAATTTCCTCAAATAGAATTATTGATTATATAAAAAATTTCAATCCATGTAACTATGAAATGATTTTAGCACGTACTAACACAAAGAGTTAATTGCAAAAAATACCATTAAACTTACTCATATTTCAGAACATCTCTAAACTTTTGGGGTGTGCTTGGTTTGGGACAAGGAATTGCAATGGTAATAATAATGATAATATTAAAAAATGATAATAGCTCTATTCCCCCAAAATAGAGAAGTATGGACTATGGAGTATTTCTTAATAATGGTATTTGCCTTTTCTTTTCCCTAAATCCACTGGTTTGAAGCACACCCTTAATTTTAATATTCACAACATTAATCTCGTAATGTACAAGTACAACCATTTCAATCTAACATGTACAAATTATATTGTGAAAAGACAGAATTATTCCGTATAGATATTTGTTGTTCAAACTAGATTCGACCTAACAGTTTGGGTTTGGAATCAGAATTGGCCCTCTTCGGGCCCAAACTGTGAAGCGTAATCGGCCTTAGCCACCCTTTCGCGAATCGTGAATTGGGGTCCAAAAAAGATTTATTTTGTTTCTATAAATATAATCTATTTCATTCTCACGCAATATTTTTTAAATTTTCTAAATCTCAAATTTCTCATATACTCTCTATTCTCTCATAATATCCTAAAATTTTAAAGGGTAAAATATACTAAATTCCCTTATACTATTGCTTCGTTCCATAATCACCCCTTATAGTTTTAATTGAAATATTTAACCCCTTTAATTTTCTATTTTTAGAATAATTAGTTTAATTTATTAATTGTACTTAAATAATTAAATAAAATTGAACACATGACTTTATTATAAGATAATAACCCTTATACTATTGCTTCGTTCCATAATCACCCCTTATAGTTTTAATTAAAATATTTAAGCCCTTTAATTTTCTATTTTTAGAATAATTAGTTTAATTTATTAATTGTACTTAAATAATTAAATGAAATTGAACACATGACTTTATTATAAGATAATAAAATGACAAGATTAACTTCAAAACAAAGAATTATTTAATAAAGTAATTAATAACTGAAAATTTAAAATTCATACAAAAGAATAAGAAGAAATCCTTTTATGCTTTCTAATGAAGAAATATGACCAAATATATAGGATATATCTGAAAAAAACTCTCATTGGTGTTAGTTTCATTGTCAATTATTATATTTTTAATTTTTTAAAGTTATGGGTGTTTAAATATGACAATTCTAATAAGAATACAATTAGTATTGTAGGTATTGAACAATTATAATAAGGTTAAAATTATATTTACATTGGTTCTATTCATTTTTTTCATAAATTAATTGGTTGTCGTATGTATTAAAACGTTTTAGTCGGATTAAAATTATCTTTTCATTGACTATATTTAACATTATTATTGATTTTCTTTAACTTGAAAAGTTAAGGGAGTTAATTATTGTAATTAAAACTACAGGAATAAAGATGGAACAAAGCAACAATATAAGGGAGTTTAGTGTATTTTACCCAATTTTAAACTATCAATAATTTAATTTACTTCTTATTTTTCATTATTACTTATTTATTTCATTTTTTCCATTCGTTACCTAATTCTCATGGTTTTTTATTATTATTTCATTTATTTCTATTTTCAATTGTTTTATTTTACTAGTCCAACCAATTTGAATTGGCCGATGCAATGTATATAACTTTAATATCGTCACGGATCAAAGTTGTCGAAAAAGTTTTTATTGTCCAGCTAGTGCTAATTACAGTTATGAACCATAATTGTTACACCCAGTGGCGGATCCAGAAATCATGGTTTGGGCAAAATTACAAAGTATTACTAGTAAAAGCTATATTTTAATTTTTTAGGAGGCAAATTTCTAATTTAACTAAGGATTCAATTGAATTTTTTTAGTTTGTTAAAGGGACATAATAAATTTCTTTAAATTTTGTCAAATTCTCTATCTAATATTATCCTGTCTTATTCTGTCCAATGTTTACACGATAATTTTGAAGAGAATATCTCATCTCCCTTGCCTACCCCTTGGATCCGGGTTATACCAACACGTTAAGCTTTACATGGAAAAAACACTTTAATTTACTATAAAATAGATAGCTTTATTTAATATTTTGTAAGTTTGTATATAGTAAATTTGTTTTATTTTATTATATTTTGTATAAACATGATAATTCATATTTATGCCAAAAATTTCTATATCTTTAATAAATGAGTTACTTTCCAATTATATGAAATTTGTATATATTATTCTTATTTTTTCCAATTTTTATTTTAAAAAATTTGAACCATAAAAAATTGTAAAAAAGCAGAATCAGAATTAGAACGGAACCAAAATCAACAGTTCTGAATCCGTAATTGTAACAGCCACCCAAGAGTCGATTTCAATTCCACCCTTGATGGAACTATGAACCGTGTCTAGACCAAACTATTCCATTTGATTATTTGACTATATTTTCCAGCAATCATTGTTTGATTTTTATCTTTTAATTTTCTTAGGTATCATATGTGAGCGACTATATGAAAATAATAGTTTTTGTTTTTGTTTTTTTGGTAAAATTTTAAAAATGAAAAGATTAAATAAATAAATAAATAACTTTATGGGATACAATACATTATATTAGTACATCCAGCAAATTTAACAAAGATCGATCCCTATATATAATCTTATTTTTATAATTAGCAAGGTTGAAATTATTATACATTGCAAAAAAAAAAAAAAAAAAACATTGAGAGTTGCAATTGAGCCATAGTTCGAATGTGTTTTTTTGCAATTAACTTTAAAAAAAATTATATATATCTCCACGCGTAAATATTTAGATATGAAAAAAATATCTTACTGAGATATGAAAATGCAACTCATATTTTCTATTATTACTTCTATAGTAAAAAAGAAAGACTTAATTAGTATAATACTATTTTTTTCTTGGAAAAATTTGTATTAAGGGCGCGCTCCAAAGTCTTATTATTAAATGGGGCGTAACTTTAACCTATTTATTGTTAAGGGCATGCAAATAATTTAATGAATTGATATAATTAGTAAAAGACTTTATTATCCATAGATAAACTCAAACAACAAATAACAATTATTCAATTAATTCATTTCTAATAATTTTCAATCACTCATTCAAACCACGTCTTTCATTCAATCAATTTAATTTTAATCTTTTTCAATCACTTATTCTTTTAAAATCACCCAATCTTTTCCTTCTCTAAAACTGTCTAGTTTTCTTTTCCAATAATTGATTCAATTTTAATTATATTAACTAATGATTTAATCATATCAGTCAAAAAATAAAAAGAATTATGTTAGTATAAGAAAATAAAAAAGAATTTTGATATTTCAATATAATAGATAGAAATAATTAATTCCGTATTCACTTTGAAGAAAAAAATAAATAAGAATATTATGCGTTCACTTCTAATACCTTTACCCTTTGTGAAAAAAAAATAAAAAATTTAAAGAAAATAAATTTGAACTAGAGGATTTGAGTTGCTTGTTGTTAGCAATAATATGATTTAATTTGAGATATAATCAGATTTTTTTTCCTAAATTAGTTATAATTTATTTTTTTGTTTGTTGCTATTTTGTTTGTTTTGGATTGAATATAGAATTCTAACAATCATATGATTTCAACCTGAGACATAATTTACATTTTATTTATTTATTTTCTAAATTTCAAATATAATTATTTTCCTTTTTTCTTGTCTAAATTTCAATTTTTTTTTGTTTTAGATTGAATGAATAATTATGTCACTAATATGATTTTAATTTGAGATGTAATTTATTTTTATTTTATTTTATGACGTTGAATTGATTGAATGACGTTGTTTGGATAAGTGATTGAAAATGATTAGAACTGGATTAATTGGATAATTATTGTTTGTTGTTTGAGTTTATCTATGGATAATAAAGTCTTTTACTAATTATATAAACTGATTAAATTATTATGATGCCTTTAATAATAAATAGGTTAAAGTTATGCCCTTTTTAATAATAAGGTTTTGAAGCGCGCCCTTAATACAAATTTTCCCTTTTTTCTTTGGGTTAACTACTTTTATTTCCAAAGGAATTTGTCTTATATATATTGTCACTTAATTAATAATACTATCTAACCTTATTTTTGACAATATCAACTTACTTTAGAACTAATTCCTTATATATTTATATATGTGTGTGTGTATATATATATGTAGGATTTGGAACTTACATTCTAATACTAATTGAATTCAAATGCATCATCTTTTCCAATAGATATTTAAAGGGTTAATTGGATTGCATGCAGATAGAGATAGTGATATCCTCATTGTGCAGACTTCATAATTGCACTGACCAAAACTTGCCAAGTTTACATGAAAACTAACCAACTTAGAATTGTTTTAGAAGAGATTGAAGATGAATTTTAGCTATATATAGGTGTGTGTATATATATATATATTGTCTGACATTTCCCAAAAGGGCCAAAAACTATTGTTGGGGTTGTTGTTGTAGCTGCTGCTGGCGGATTCAAGACTTTGATTAATATTAGAGTAAAATCACAAGATGTTCTTGCATGCATTAATTAGTTGACTTGATTTAATCATTCAAAATCATCATCATCATCTCCTCATGTTCTTAATTTTCTTGATTTAGACTGCATGCATGCATATATATATACATATATATAGCTGCTCATAAACTGAGTCATTTTTCTTGCACTACACTTCCATTGTGTGGAATATTCTTGAAAAATATTTGATTCACAATTCGAATTGTCATTATAATTCTTTTGCCCAATGAATCTTTTGTTACATTGAGTGTTTCATTCCATGGGACACCATGTGTATTTAATATTTATCTCTTAACATTCTTAATCACTTTATAGGATTTTAGTTGAATATACGTAGTTAGGATTCATAGAATGAAATAGAGAATAAAACAGTACCAAATGTAACAAGATTATGAGTGATTCTTTTGTGATGCTAATCAAGATCACAGTTTTCAGAATTGATGATCGAGTTTGAACAATTTGTGGCCTTATTTGTTGCTTTTCATTTTCTTCTCTTTTCAGTCCATTATCTCTTTTTACATAAGAATGTAGAAAACACATACTTATCTAAAGGAATATTTTTTAAATTGATTAACTTCACTAATATATTAAGGATATTTATTAATTTTCACACAATTATCTAAAGTGATATTTTTAAAATCCCTCCACATTTTAGTTACTAATTCGATCACATTAGGTAATCATAAACTATATATCAAACTATTAATTCACTTGATAATATATATATCTAATTAATTTGCATCTAGAGAGTTGAAATTTAAATTTTGAAAGTTTTTTTTTTCCCAAGTTTTGAAAGAAATGGTTATGTATATAATTAATGCCCTATCTCTCGTGATTTTGAGAACACAGATAGACATAGAAATTAATAAACAATCCGTTCTGCTAAACTTTTATCACATATATATTGATATGGATGAATTAGGCATACTTCAATGATTACATAGATATCCATGTATGAAACTCTCTATAAAAGCCTCACTGACCCTTGCAAAAAATTTTCATCAAACTTCATTTACAAACTCAAAACACAACCAAGATGAGTAGCAAAATCTCATTGTCCATTCTTTTTGTAGTACTTTTGTTCAATCATGGCTTAGCCGATGAAGAGAGTTATTCTTGGGGTTCTGATATACAACCTCAATTTGGATTTCCATTTCCATGGCATAACGGCGGAGGCGGAGGGGGCGGATTCCCGTTTCCACCTCATAACGGCGGAGGCGGAGGGGGCGGATTCCCGTTTCCACCTCATAACGGCGGCGGAGGAGGTGGTGGATTCCCGTTTCCACCTCATAATGGAGGAGGAGGTGGTGGATTCCCGTTTCCACCTCATAACGGCGGAGGAGGCGGATTCCCGTTTCCACCTCATAACGGCGGAGGAGGCGGATTCCCGTTTCCACCTCATAACGGCGGCGGAGGAGGCGGATTCCCGTTTCCACCTCATAACGGCGGCGGAGGTGGCGGATTCCCGTTTCCACCTCATAACGGCGGAGGTGGCGGATTCCCGTTTCCACCTCATAACGGCGGAGGCGGAGGTGGCGGATTCCCGTTTCCACCTCATAACGGCGGGGGAGGTGGATTCCCGTTTCCATTCCCTTTTCCACCTCATGACGGCGGAGGAGGTGGATTCCCATTTCCATGGCATAATGGTGGAACACCCTCACCTCCTTCAACATCTCCACCTAAATCAGGAACACCTACACCGCCATCTCCACCTAAATCAGGAACACCTAAAGCACCCTCTGGTGGATCAGGAAAACCTCCATCTGTTCATGCTTAGAACTTAGAAGGAAGCAAAGATCAAAATAAAGTAGTAATTAGTCTTTAGATTACATTTTCAGTATGCATGCCGCGTAGTGCATGTTTTCATTGTTAGGCAATAAATTTCTATATATTATGCAAATATATTACGTTGTTATGTTCCGGTAGTGTGATGGTCATTTAGTTCTAAAGCACCATTCACAGTCATTAATTGTTATCTTTTTATTTTTCATATGTCACCGACTATATGAAAATAATAATAGTTTTTCTCTTTTTCTTCTTTTTGTAGAAATTTTAAAAATTAATAGATTAAATGAATAATAAAAAAAAAGTTTTCTAGAATACAATGCATTTGTTAGGTATATTACAAATTTCAGCATATTTAACAAAGATTGATAAAATTGTCTCTATATATTATCTTATTTTTATTAGCAAGTTGAATTAATTATTATATATACATTGCACACACAAAACAAAAAAAATTAAACGTTGATAGTTGTAAAATGTTAAAAATTGAAAGTTTAGAAAATATTATACGAGATATAGTTCAAATGTATTGTTTGCATTTAACTCTTTAAAAAATTGTATATATGTGCACATCTAAATATTTAGATATGAAAAAATTATCTTTAAAAAAATTGTATATATGTGCACATCTAAATAATAATAATATCTAACCTTATTTGTCTTACATTGTTTCCTTAATAATAATAATATCTAACCTTATTTTTTAAGGTATCGATTTACTTTAGAGCTAATTCCTTAAATATATATATACAACTTATAACATTTTCTCCTAACTTCTACTTTCTTAATATTTATTTTCACCCTCAAATTATAAGAAATAATTATATAAAATAATATGACACTTATTTCTATGAATAGGTTTTATTGTTCTCTCAATTAAATTACAAAATATTTACCAATATATACTTCAAAAAATTTAGGCTCCATTTGTACACCTTTGTTTTAGTGTTTTATTTCACAAATTCAATTTGATTTATTTGTTTTGTCCATTTTTTCTATTAAATTTTTTAAAATAAAAAAAATAATATTACAGTAATTATTTTTGCTACAACATTTTTTATATTTTTATAAATAAATTTTTAAATTTTAATTTTAATTTTAATTTTGAATAATAAAAAATTATTCCTAAGACATTTTTATACCAAAACAAACTCATAAAATATTAACTCAAATTTAAAATTTAAACTTTTATTAATAAAAAATTATCGAATATAAATGCCTACCAAAACGCACTCATCAATCCAAACACCTCAAAAATATTTATTTCTTATAACAAATCTAAAGAAAAAATTTCTACTATAAAACTAAAAAAATACTCTATCTAAAGTGAGTTATATTTTTTTTGTTAAAATACTAATACATAAACATATGGCAACTATAAATTATTATTTTTGTTTCTAATAACACTGCTCATACATATACTTTATCAAAATAATTTTCATAACTTAAAACTTAAAACTTAAAAGGAAGACGCCACCACTATATATATAATATAAATCTCAATTTCATGTATTTTTTTTATGCTACAATTTAATTCATAAATTTTAAATAATAAAAAGACAACAAATTTTACTTTAAAATTTGGATGCATATATTTACTTCTATTTTTACTCAGAGCAATATTTTTCCTTGTGATGTATTAACATTTTGAAATGTTAATTTGCTCATATTATAATTAAGTTAGAAAGAATTTTTATTATTAAAAATTAAAAATTTAAATTTGAATTAATATTTTATGAGTTTATTTTGGTAAAAAAAATGTCTTAGGAAGAATTTTTTATTATTAAAAATCAAAAAGTCAATTTAAATTTAATAATTTATTTATGAAAATATAAAAAAATATTATAGCAAAAATAATTACTGTAACATTAATTTTTTTGTTTTACAAATTTTGATAGAAAAAATGGACAACACAAATAAATCAAATTGAATTTTTGAAATAAAACACTAAAACAACGGTAAACAAATGGAGTCTAAGTTTTTTGAAATATTTATTGGTAAATATTTTATAATTTTATTGAGTGAACAATAAAAGTTATTAATAGAAATAAGTGTCATATTATTTTTATATAATTTTTTTCTTATAATTTGAGGGTGAAAATAAATGTTATATTAATAAAAATTTGGGAGAAAAATCAAGTGTAAAGGAGAAGAAAACAGAAGTTACGGGAAGATGTTATAAAAAATTGATAAGTTTTAATTATAAGGTAGAAATAAGATAAATATAAGTTATAATGATAAATGGAGAAAAGATAAAAGAGTTGATTGATTAAGGATAAATTTAAAAAATGTGCAATTTATTGCCCTGAAAGTTAATTGTTGTTTTGGCAATAACAACAACCTATATATATATATATATATATGTATGTAGAATTTGGAACAAATATTCTATTACAATGGATATAATTGAGTGGTGGTACGTCGTCGTTCTATCAAAATTAAATTCGCTCCTAACACTACTAAATAGTATAGAGGAGTAAGATCGTTCCCATAGAGAATAACAATTCTCTTTCAAATCAGTTAATTTGTAATATTTTGTAATTAAAACAATAAATCAAAAGAAATAAAGGACAAAATTAATAAGTAACAAAATACGAAAATTAATTCAATTAACGAAAAATCCGGCAGACAAATAATTCCACATTAATCAATTCTTCATTGCTCATAGATGCAAAGATAACAATTTCATATAAACCAGTTAATTAAAGTATACCGAGAATCGGTTCCGACATAGCCCAATTCTTCCTTAATTAATCGATAATTGACAAGCATCTGCTTAATCAATTATTTCTCTATTCATAACACAACTCGGCTGGAATTAGCCAACACCCGATTTGATATTACAAAAGCATTAAGACTTAGAAAAACCTAACTCAACAAATCGTAATCATGATCAGTATGTCATAATTTATTAACCGATTATTCTCATTTACCGATACGGTAATGATACGAATGGTCTTGGATTGAAGTCCTCAACCACACGAATTCCACAACCTTTGGACCGTTGCTGCACCAAAATGATAGCAAACCATCCACATCCTTGGTGCCAAAGCCGAGCTTAGATGATCCCTTGAAGAATCTTGATGGACCAATGACAAGATCAAGGAGCAAAAGGATGAAAGAAGCTTTGCACACTTTGTTGTCATCACACTTTGGTGACTTGGAGGCCGAGATGTGCACATCATCTCATCATGGTGTTCTTTGGCATGTTTCTTCAATTACCATTCAAGAAGAAGTTCCTCAAAGATCTACATTGGAGCTTAAGGAAATTCCACCTTGAAGAAGCAAGCTAAGTCCGAGAAGAATTTAAGTCCAAGAAAGGCGTGTCTTTGGACTTCATTAGGTGGTTCACGCCCTTTAATTACTTTAGGGTTTTATTTTGTTGTTAATTAATTAAGTCCAAAACACTTAATGTGGGCTTTAATTAATTGGTAGTTTAATAAATTACTTGGCCCAATTATCTTGTATGATAATGGCAAGTAAAACAAATCCTTTTTGGACAAGGATTTGGTAGTTAGTTGTAGTTTCCTTTTCCAATTTGGAAAGTTGATTAGTTTACAACTTGGATTAGTTAGTTAGCTAAAGTCCATTGAATGTTAATTAATGGGCTTATTTACTTTTTAAGTTAAGTAGTTATTGTTATTCGTTTAGGAAAGTAGTTCCCTAAATTATAGGTTACTATTCACGTCACTATTCACGTGAATAGTACTGGTTAGTTTGTTAGTTAAGTTAGCAATCAATCCCACATTGGAATTGATCTAGGTTTTTGGCCAAAGTATTTCCTATATAAAGGAAAGGCCTTGTAACGTTTTTAAAATAAGTTGGTGAATAAAATTGAGTTTTTAGCTTTGCTAAAATTCGTGAATTAACTCCTTGAGTTGTTCAAAGCCTTGAAGAGTTATTTAACTGTTCATTGTAGTTAATCCCCTTTAGCGTGACCTATAGGAGATTACACCAATTGTTCTTTATTTAAAGAGCAGGCCTAATCAACTTGTTTAACTGATTGAATTTTCATAGGTTAAATTAAGTTCATTAGTAATAAAACGTGAAGTTTTGATTTACTCAATTCCTAGCGTTTTTCCTTTGATTTCGTTCCATCCAATTTTGTGTTCTTGTTGTGGATTATCTTGGTAAGAGCAACACGGTCCTATAGCTTGTGTGGGAGATTCGAATTTGGTCCAGGAGTTGGAGCCTCGGCCATACAACATTCGCATCAATTGGTATCAGAGAACAAGTTGTTGCCCAAGAAAATTCAGGTTAATCCGTTCTAATCTTTCCGCGAAAATTCTGTTTTGTTCGTGTCTTTTCTGCCCGTATTTTTGCGTCTATTTTCTGCAGTTTTTCGTCCATCTTTCTTGCTGTTATTTGGTGTCCTTCTTGCTGTCCTAGGTCGTCATTATCTAGTCTCTAAATTTCGTCAAAATCGCATGAACATTGCATACTCAAATCTGCCCGAAATTGTGTCTCTTGCGTTTTGTGTTTTTGTGATCTTTTTGTGTTGTTTCTTGTTGCGTTTTCTTGCTGTTCTTCGTGTCTAAATTCTGCACTCTTTTGTCATAATCATAGTGTAGGATTCTTGAAGTTTTCTTTGCTGTTTTCACGTCATAACATTGTTAGGGTTTCGTGTGTCAAACTAGGGTTTCATAACTAGGGTTTCTAGGTCAAGTTTTCATAACTTTCTTGATTCTTATCCGTTTCTTGATTTTCTTTTTGCGTTTGATTCTTTATCTTGACCACCATATATTGAGTTTTGATCAAACTTTTACTCCACTCGAAAAAGATAAGTTCTTGATAACTTTCTTGAACTTCTTGATTTTCTTGAAAACTCAAAGTGGTCAAAATTGAATTCTTGAGTTGGATTCTTGATCTTTGTCTTGAATCTTGATATTCTTGTTAAAGTGGCACATCTGAATTCATTGTCCTTGGTGAGTTAATAAAGTTTGAAGTTTTTAAGGTTGTTAAGACAAGAAGACAAAACATTCTTAAACCTAAATCCTAGGTTGTTGTCTTCAAACCTTAATTTTTGTGGTGTTTAAGGTTCTTGTCCGAACCTAGTATTTTGATTGGTCCAAGGTTTATGTTCAAACCTTAAAAGTGTAATTTTGTCCTTTGTTGTCCAAAGTTAAAAAAAAAAAAAAAAAAACTCACGGTCAAAAAAAAAAAAAAAAAAAAAAGAGTGACCGAATCAAAAAAAAAAACAAAAAAAAAAAAACAAAAAAATAGTCGGACTTTATTTATTGTTATTATTTTCTGTTATTTAATTATTTAATTTATTTTTGAAAAGAACACATTGTTCTTAACTTGTTTCTTGAAAACCACCTTGGATTAAAAGTGCCATAACTTTTTCAATACAACTCGGAATTAGTTGATTCAAAAACCAATCTCTTTGTCTTGAAATCTAGTTTCTGAATTTCTTAGTTTCTGGTGGTAAATCAAATTATAACTTTCACGTGTTCTAAACACTCTTGACGTGATTTCTTGTTACATCTCTTGATTTGATTTGTGAAAATTTGTGTGTGGAACTTGCTGATTGAGATCTTGCTATTAAAGTAATTGAACTTTGGTGAATCTTAATAACCCCACATATTCATTAATTGAGAGTAGTAGCTAGGTTAAACAAGAGAGAACACTACCCAAAAAGAGAGGAGAGTACCTACTACCCCAAAGTGAGGAACCCGTGAGGATCATATACATATTCTTGCGCTTTTTTCTTCACTAACTTGCGGGTACAAATGGAGGACGAACAAAGTAAGTCCCAAACCGAACAACAACAAAAGAGGACCGATCCGTCACTTGCCCAAATTTTGCAAGATATCAACCTTCGCCTTCAATTCTTAGAGTCGGTAACACCACCTCCAAAATCAAAGAAATCCCGAAAACTAGAGTCCCAAGAAGATAGTGAATCTAGTGAGGAAAAAGAGGAGGAATACTCGAGCTCTTCTAAAGGTGATAAGTCTAAAGTTTCCATTGAATCTGTTAAACTCACCATCTCTACCTTTCATGGCAAATCAGATCCCGAAGCTTTCTTTGATTGGGTTCGAGATTTGGAGCACTATTTTGAAGGTAATGATGTCCCCGAGAAAAGGCAATATCGAATTGCTTTTATGCATCTTAAAGACTATGCTAGTCTTTGGTGGGATCAAGTTGTTCGTTCTAGGAGACAAGATGGTGAAAGGCCAGTTAAGACTTGGAATCAAATGAAGGCAATCATGAGAAAGAAGTATGTTCCTTCACACTTTAATAGAGAGCTCAACCGAAAATTGCATACTCTTGTGCAAGGTAGCCGAACAGTTGAAGATTACTATCATGAGATGGAATCTTTGATGATTAAAGCAATATTCAAGAAGACCCCGACACAACCATTGAGAGATTTCTTAGAGGTATGAATCCCGAATTGGCTTATCAAGTTGATCTTCAAAGTTACATTGATATTAATGAACTTGTTCACAAAGCTATCAAAATTGAGAAGCATATGAAGGGTAAAGGGCGAAATTTTCAACAACCATTGCCGCCTTGGAGGAGAGATCAAAAGCCGACTTTTACACCTCCACCAAAACCGAAAGTTTTCAACCAAAATCAGCCTTCATACACTTCAAGTAATGCTCCCAAAACAGTCCGCAACCTTGCTGAATCTTCAACTAAGGTGACGCCTAAACCAAATGAAAGATTGAGGGACATTAGATGTTACAAGTGTCAAGGTTATGGCCATTATCAAAGTGACTGCCCAACCAAAAAGTTGATGATAATTCGTGATAGTGGAGAGGTTGAAAGTGATGAAGAATGTGCCGACATGCCACCACTTGAAGAGAAGTACCAAAGTGATGAAGATAGTGAAGATCTTATTTACAATGTTGGTGATTTCTCATTGGTTACTCGCCGAGTCTTGAATGCACAACCACGAGTTGAAGATGATTTGTCTCAAAGGGAAAACATCTTTCACGCTAGATGCATGATTCAAGGTAAGACTTGTAGCTTGATTATTGATAGTGGAAGTTGTACCAATATGGCAAGCACATTAATTGTTAAGAAGCTTAACTTGACTTGCATGAAACATCCAAATCCATATAAGCTTCAATGGCTTAATAGCACTGCCGAGAGTAAGGTGACTAAACAAGTTAAATTTTCTATGTCCATTGGAAAGTATGTTGATGATATTGTTTGTGATGTTGTACCAATGGAAGCTAGTCACATATTACTTGGTCGTCCATGGCAATTTGACCGAGATGTTACATATCATGCAAGGAAGAATTATTATTCTTTTGATTATCATGGCCGAAAGTACAATCTAAGGGCTTTGAGTCCGAGCCAAGCTTTTGAAGATCAATCAAGGATTGTGCAATCTTGCCGTGAAATGGAAGCAAAAGAGAAGAAGGAACAAGAAGATAAAAAGAATGTAACTAGTGTAGGCCGAACCAATGATTCTAAATCTTGTAATAGCCGAAATAGTAGTTCTTCTAAATCTTGTTATTTTGCTTCTAAGAGTGATGTAAAGAGAGCAATACTAGATAGGCATCCATTGTATTTGATGATCCGCAAGGACTTTGTACTTATTGTTGATAGTGATCACCTTGCTTCTTTGCCTAGTGTTGTTTTGTCTCTTTTACAGGAATTCAATGACGTGTTTCCCGAGGACTTACCACACGGATTGCCACCTATTAGAGGTATTGAACATCAAATTGATTTCATACCTGGGGCGCAAATTCCCAACCGTCCTGCATATAGAGCAAATCCTGAGGAAACAAAGGAGATTCAACGTCAAGTGGATGAACTCCTTGACAAAGGTATTGTACGTGAATCTCTAAGTCCTTGTTCCGTTCCAGTCATTTTAGTTCCTAAAAAGGATGAATCTTGGAGAATGTGTGTTGATTGTCGTGCCATAAATAAAATCACCATTAAGTATAGACATCCAATTCCTAGATTAGATGATATGCTTGATGAATTGTATGGTTCTTCTATTTTCACCAAGATTGATTTAAAAAGTGGCTACTATCAAATTAGAATGAAAGAAGGTGATGAATGGAAAACAGCCTTTAAAACAAAGTATGGATTGTATGAATGGTTAGTCATGCCTTTTGGTCTAACTAATGCACCTAGTACTTTTATGAGGCCCATGAATCACGTTTTTAGGTCTTTCATTGGTAAGTTTGTTGTGGTCTATTTTGATGACATCCTTATTTATAGCAAATCACTTGATGAGCATGTTGAACATTTAAAACAAGTGTTTGTTATATTGCGTGAGAACCGATTGTATGCTAACCTCAAAAAGTGTTCTTTTTGCATGGAATCAATTGTCTTTTTGGGTTATGTTGTTAGTTCTCAAGGTATTTCTGTTGATGAGTCAAAAGTCAAGGCTATTGATGAGTGGCCGAGACCTAAGAATGCTAGTGAAGTTAGGAGTTTTCATGGTTTAGCAAGTTTTTATAGAAGGTTTGTTAAAGACTTTAGTACTATAGCTGCACCTTTGAATGAACTTGTTAAAAAGAACATTACTTTTGACTGGAAACAAGAGCATGAAGACGCCTTCACTAAGTTAAAGTACATGTTGACTCACGCCCCTTTACTTTCATTACCTAATTTTCATAAAGCTTTTGAGATACACTGTGATGCCTCCGGGATTGGTATCGGTGCTGTTTTGATGCAGGAATCAAGGCCCGTGGCTTACTTTAGTGAAAAGCTTAATGGGGCAGCTTTAAAGTATGCAACTTATGACAAGGAGTTGTATGCTTTGGTAAGGTCATTACAGGTTTGGCAACATTACTTATGGCCTAAAGAGTTTATAATTCATTCTGATCATGAAAGCCTTAAATTCTTGAAGACTCAAGGTAAATTGAATAAGAGGCATGCTAAATGGTTAGAATTTATTGAAACTTTTCCATATGTGATTAAGTATAAATCTGGTCAAGATAATATTGTAGCTGATGCATTGTCTAGACGTTATTCTTTGTTCACCTATATGCATGCTAAGTTACTTGGATTTGATTTGATAAAAGATTTGTACAAAAATGACAATGATTTTTCTGCCGCCTTTAATGATTATGTTTCAAAGCCGAATGGTGACTTTTATTTGCATGATGGTTTCTTATTTCGTAAGGATAAATTGTGCATACCCCTTTGTTCCATTCGTGATTTACTTGTTAAGGAGACCCATGGGGGAGGGTTGATGGGGCATTTTGGTATTGCTAAAACACTTGCTGTTTTGAATGAACACTTTTATTGGCCTAACATGATTAAAGATGTGAAAAGTGTTTGTGATAAATGTATTGTGTGTAAACAAGCCAAATCAAAAATTTTGCCTCATGGATTGTATACACCTTTGCCTGTTCCTAGTCATCCTTGGATTGACATTTCTATGGATTTTGTACTTGGATTGCCTAGATCACGCAATGGTAAAGATAGCATATTTGTAGTAGTGGATCGATTTAGTAAAATGGCACATTTTATTGCATGTTCCAAAACTAATGATGCTACACATATTGCTGATTTGTTCTTTAAGGAAGTTGTTAGATTGCATGGCATTCCACAAAGTATTGTTAGTGATAGGGATGTTAAGTTCTTGTCTCACTTTTGGCGTACTTTATGGAATAAGTTAGGCACTAAATTGTTGTTTTCTACTGTTGCACATCCACAAACTGATGGACAAACTGAAGTAGTTAACCGCACTTTGTCTACCTTGCTTCGAGCCATCATTCAAAGAAACTTAAAGAATTGGGAAAGTTGTCTTCCACATATTGAGTTTGCATATAATAGAACTTTTCATAGTTCTACATCTTGTTCGCCATTTGAGGTTGTTTATGGTTTCAATCCTTTAACTCCACTTGATATTTTGCCTTTGCCTATTAATGAGTTTGTTAATGTTGAAGGAAAAAAGAAAGCTGAATTTATTAAGGAGTTACATGAAAGGGTTCGAAATACTATTGAAAGGCGTAATGAACAATATGCACAACAAGCCAATAGAGGAAGAAAGAGAGTGATTTTCGAACCTGGTGATTGGGTTTGGATTCACTTGAGGAAGGAAAGGTTTCCTGACAAGAGGAAGTCTAAACTTCATCCAAGAGGAGATGGTCCTTTTCGAATTTTGGAAAGGATAGGAGATAATGCATACAAAGTCGAGCTTCCAAGTGAGTATGGCACTGTTTCATCTACATTCAATGTTTCTGATTTATCTTTGTTTGATGTAGGTGATTCGAGGACGAATCTTTTCGAGGAGGGAGGGAATGATAGCAAACCATCCACATCCTTGGTGCCAAAGCCGAGCTTAGATGATCCCTTGAAGAATCTTGATGGACCAATGACAAGATCAAGGAGCAAAAGGATGAAAGAAGCTTTGCACACTTTGTTGTCATCACACTTTGGTGACTTGGAGGCCGAGATGTGCACATCATCTCATCATGGTGTTCTTTGGCATGTTTCTTCAATTACCATTCAAGAAGAAGTTCCTCAAAGATCTACATTGGAGCTTAAGGAAATTCCACCTTGAAGAAGCAAGCTAAGTCCGAGAAGAATTTAAGTCCAAGAAAGGCGTGTCTTTGGGCTTCATTAGGTGGTTCACGCCCTTTAATTACTTTAGGGTTTTATTTTGTTGTTAATTAATTAAGTCCAAAACACTTAATGTGGGCTTTAATTAATTGGTAGTTTAATAAATTACTTGGCCCAATTATCTTGTATGATAATGGCAAGTAAAACAAATCCTTTTTGGACAAGGATTTGGTAGTTAGTTGTAGTTTCCTTTTCCAATTTGGAAAGTTGATTAGTTTACAACTTGGATTAGTTAGTTAGCTAAAGTCCATTGAATGTTAATTAATGGGCTTATTTACTTTTTAAGTTAAGTAGTTATTGTTATTCGTTTAGGAAAGTAGTTCCCTAAATTATAGGTTACTATTCACGTCACTATTCACGTGAATAGTACTGGTTAGTTTGTTAGTTAAGTTAGCAATCAATCCCACATTGGAATTGATCTAGGTTTTTGGCCAAAGTATTTCCTATATAAAGGAAAGGCCTTGTAACGTTTTTAAAATAAGTTGGTGAATAAAATTGAGTTTTTAGCTTTGCTAAAATTCGTGAATTAACTCCTTGAGTTGTTCAAAGCCTTGAAGAGTTATTTAACTGTTCATTGTAGTTAATCCCCTTTAGCGTGACCTATAGGAGATTACACCAATTGTTCTTTATTTAAAGAGCAGGCCTAATCAACTTGTTTAACTGATTGAATTTTCATAGGTTAAATTAAGTTCATTAGTAATAAAACGTGAAGTTTTGATTTACTCAATTCCTAGCGTTTTTCCTTTGATTTCGTTCCATCCAATTTTGTGTTCTTGTTGTGGATTATCTTGGTAAGAGCAACACGGTCCTATAGCTTGTGTGGGAGATTCGAATTTGGTCCAGGAGTTGGAGCCTCGGCCATACAACATTCGCATCAAAAATTCACGAACAAGACAACACACAAACTTGGCGGAAAGGAATTCAAAAGGGAAAAACGCAAAAGATGAAGTAAATCAACCCCACGTTTTTAATACAAATGGACTCGACTCAACTCATGAAAATTCATGCAATTGAACTTTGTCAATTTGGCGAGTTCTCGAAATCAAGAACAATGGTGAAGTCACCTAAAGGTCACGCTAAAGGCAAAGCTTCTACAATGGTGAATTAAATAATTCAACAAGGTTTTGACAACACAAAGTGTTAATCTTAATTTCAGCAAAGCTAAAACTTTCATTCATTAATCTTATGTAAAAACGTTACAAAGCTTCTCTTTATATAGAGAATGATTTCGACTTTACCCAAAAAGGAAAAGGAAATAAAACCCTAAAAGTTGCAAAGTACAACTTGACTTCTAAACTAACTAACTTTCCAAATTGTAAATGGAAACTAACAACTAACAAACTAATCCTTTTCTAAATAGGATTAGGTCACACGTTTTTATTCAAAGGTGGCCAAACACGTTTTGGCTTCCTTTGTTTCCTAAACTATTACTTGCCTTTATCATGCAAGATAATTGGATCAAGTAATTACTTAGCCCATAATTAAAACACCAAGACTTAAGCCCATAATTAATGGACTTAATTATTACAACTTAAAAATAAACCCTAAAATTAAACAATGGCGTGATCCAAAGTTGGCAAAGCCCAAGCACGCCATCTTGGTCTTCAATATAGTCCATGAAATTCGAGATGGAAATCTGCCAGAATCCCGTCACTCATTTTGGCAGCCATATTCCACGATGATACCGTCAGAATCTTGGAAAACATAAAACATGAAAGTTGTAGCTCTATCTCTTATCGTTCCAGAGCTTCTTGAATCATGCAATTCCAAGTTATATCGAAAGAGTTATGTCCAGAATACCAAAACGTGACAGAAACTTTCAGGATGACCAAGTGACTTTAACACCACGAACATGGACACGGCTCATTCTCATCATTCCCTCCCTCCTCGAAAGGATTCGTCCTCGAATCTTAGAAGTTGAGTTCCTGGATCAAACACCAAAATCACGAACTTCACAAGAATCAAGTTGTTTCGGAATGCAACACCTCGCGAGCAATCACGCTTTATTTCCCCAAAGAACAAAAGAAATCTATTAGTCCAAAGAACAAAGTTATGAATAATAAACATAAATTGATATGGACGAATATATGTTCTTATATAAGAGGAAGTTGCATCAATGTCAAAATAATTCACAAGTGTGGATAGTGCATGTAATGTATCATAATAGCTATCCCTAAATGCACCTTGACAAAATTGGAAATCACATGGACGAACTAATACCTTGAAAAACATGCGAAAGTTATCAAATATGAGAGTATAATTCCAAAGACTAGAATGTAAACAATCTATGTAAACAGAAAATTTTACCTCTCGGAATTCAAAAGAAATTTGGAACTTAGATAACCTACCAATCAAGTGCGGAATTATCCAAGGACTTCTTTGAACTTGATGGATGTGATCAAAATCACGTTTTAAAGAATCAAAAGAACCAATAATCCAGCAAGTAGAGTCAATATAGTTAACACTTGAATGATTGCATACAAAGGTTTGATGTAGTTCGAAAATATAATCATTAAGCTCAAAATATAATTCATGTATTAGATAAGCAACATAACACACTATCATGCTATACATAAATTCATTCAATTCAAAATATATTGATGTAACTATTGAAGAATTATGTAAATCGATTTGCTTATCAAAACAGAAGGTGTTAGACTCTAAAACACACTTAACAAAATTCCAAACTATTTGTGTTAAAGTATAAGGAAGCTTTTGAAATTGACTAAAAACAGTTTGAAAACTTTGAAACTCAACCGAATTGATAATAACAAAGTTCTTAACATTTTTAAGATCAAAATCAAGTGAAAACTTACCTAACTTACCTTGCTTACCTTGTGGAAAACAAGCTAAGGCAGATTGGATCCCTTCCAATTGATAATGAGTTGTTTGCAACTCCATTAGTTGTCTAGGAACTCCATAAACCTGCAAAACAAAAGAACTAGGCAGCAAACAATTCAAATGGTGATCACTATTATCAAGTAAGTACATTGTTTGCCTAGCTACTAATGCTTTCTTAAACTCACTAGAAGAAGCAAAATTACAAGATTTGATAACACTTAAATCTCGGCTATTACAAGATGCACTAGCTATTACATTGCTCTTCTCTTGAACTTTCTTCTCTTTCTCTTTTTCATCTCTCATTTGAGCACAAGATGTAGCAATGCTTGCTTGATCTTCAGAAATTTCACAAGGCTTTAAAGAACATAGATTATACTTTTTACCATTATGCCTAAATGAATAGCAATTCTTGAGATCATTATAAACGCCATTGCAAGCAAGTTTCCACGGTTTTCCCAATAAAAGATGGGCTGTTTGCATAGGGAATATGTCACATAGTACCTCAGCTTCGTATTTCCCTATTAAGAATGCAACCTTGACTTGCATTGACACCCATACTTCACCACAGCTATCACTCCATTTCAGCAAGTAAGGATTTGGATGTGGAGTGGTGTGCATACTCAATCTTTCTACAATTAGCTCACTAGCAAAGTTAGAGCTTCTTTCACAATCAATCTCCATGGCACACACTTTATCTTGGATTTTGCACCTTGTTTGAAACACCTTTTCACATGACGTAGAAGGGCTTTTAGCTTGGTATACTTGTTTATCACTTTTTGATTCATCCATTTTGTACCTGCAAGTTAGTAAAGAAAAACGCAAGAATATAGAGAAAATCCTCACGGGTTCCTCACTTTAGGATAGTAGGTACTCTCCACTCTATTTATGTAGTGTTCTCTCTTGTTTATCCTATCTAATACTCTCAAATGGTGAATTGTTTGGGACTAATAAGACTTACCAAGTCCTATGATTAAGATAACAAGTCTCAATCAACAAGTTTCACACAATAAACTTTCACAAGCAAATCAAGAGAATTTTCAAAGAAAAACACGTCACAAGAAGTTTAAGAACACGTGTGGGTTAAAACTGATTTATCTTCAGAAACTACGAAATTCAGAAACTAGATTTCAAGACGAAGAGAATGCAATTTGAATCACTTGATTCCGAGTTGTATTGATCAAGATATGGCACTTTGAATATAAGGTGATTTCAAGAACAAACAAGAACGAAATTTAGTTCTTTTCTTGGGCTGTTTTTTTTTTTTTTTAAATGGTCCGATTTTTTTTTTTTTTTTTTTTGTAATTGGGCCTTTTTTTTTTTTTTTTTATGCAAGGCCTTTTTTTTTTATATTCGGACAAGAACCTTGGATTTCACAAAGTTTAAGGTTCTTAAGACAAGATCCTAGGATTTAAGGTTGTTTGTCTTATGTTGCTCAAACAAACCTAGGATGTTTTTAAGGTTGTCTTAACCTTATTTTTCCTCAAAATTTTCAGCCAACAAGAATTAACAATAGCTCACCAAATATCAAGAATTTAAAGATGCCACTTTGACAAGATAATCAAGATTAAAGACAAGGAACAAGAATCTAACTCAAGAATCCAATTTTGACCACTTCGGATTTTCAAGAAAATCAAGAAGTTCAAGAAAGTTATCAAGAACTTATCTTTTTCGAGTGGAACAAAAGTTTGAACAAAATGCAAGATATGGTAGACAATATAAAGAATCTAACACAAAAGAAAGAATGAAATTCGGATAAGAAACAAGGAAGTTAGGAAATTTCTACCAAGAAACCCTAGTTTGAAACCCTAGTTTGACACAATTTTCTAACAATTTTTTGACGTGTAAAACAGCAAGGACAACACAAGGAATTCAACACTATGATGATAACAAAACAATGCTGAATCAACAACAAGAAAAGACGCAAAAAACAGCAGCAAGATGACACAAAACAAGACAAAATTCGGCCAAAACAAGAAAGCTAACCCTAATTCGTTTTGACGAAAAAAATTCAGCAAGACTCTAATGATTTTATGGACGAAATTTGGGCTGAATTTAGAGCATGGAAGACACGAATTTACTGCAGCAATAAGACACTAAAACAGCAGCAAATAGGACGAAACAAAACAGCAAGAAATCGAATCACAAAACGCGAAAATCGAAAGCAAAGTTAACACGGTTTTTGGGCAGATTTTGCATGCGATTTGAGGACAGAATATTGACGACTTTTGGACTGAATTAAGACACCAATTTACTGCAGAAAATTGACTCAATGAACAGCAAGAAGAACGTCAAGGACAGCAGCAAAACCGACGCACAAAAACAGCAAGAACGACAACAAGAAAACAAAGAAAACCGAGAAGAGAACAAAGATGCAAAACCTGAATTTTTGAGACAACAACCTAGGCTCTGATACCAATTGATACGAATGGTCTTGGATTGAAGTCCTCAACCACACGAATTCCACAACCTTTGGACCGTTGCTGCACCAAAATTCACGAACAAGACAACACACAAACTTGGCGGAAAGGAATTCAAAAGGGAAAAACGCAAAAGATGAAGTAAATCAACCCCACGTTTTTAATACAAATGGACTCGACTCAACTCATGAAAATTCATGCAATTGAACTTTGTCAATTTGGCGAGTTCTCGAAATCAAGAACAATGGTGAAGTCACCTAAAGGTCACACTAAAGGCAAAGCTTCTACAATGGTGAAGTCACCTAAAGGTCACGCTAAAGGCAAAGCTTCTACAATGGTGAATTAAATAATTCAACAAGGTTTTGACAATACAAAGTGTTAATCTTAATTTCAGCAAAGCTAAAACTTTCATTCATTAATCTTATGTAAAAACGTTACAAAGCTTCTCTTTATATAGAGAATGATTTCGACTTTACCCAAAAAGGAAAAGGAAATAAAACCCTAAAAGTTGCAAAGTACAACTTGACTTCTAAACTAACTAACTTTCCAAATTGTAAATGGAAACTAACAACTAACAAACTAATCCTTTTCTAAATAGGATTAGGTCACACGTTTTTATTCAAAGGTGGCCAAACACGTTTTGGCTTCCTTTGTTTCCTAAACTATTACTTGCCTTTATCATGCAAGATAATTGGATCAAGTAATTACTTAGCCCATAATTAAAACACCAAGACTTAAGCCCATAATTAATGGACTTAATTATTACAACTTAAAAATAAACCCTAAAATTAAACAATGGCGTGATCCAAAGTTGGCAAAGCCCAAGCACGCCATCTTGGTCTTCAATATAGTCCATGAAATTCGAGATGGAAATCTGCCAGAATCCCGTCACTCATTTTGGCAGCCATATTCCACGATGATACCGTCAGAATCTTGGAAAACATAAAACATGAAAGTTGTAGCTCTATCTCTTATCGTTCCAGAGCTTCTTGAATCATGCAATTCCAAGTTATATCGAAAGAGTTATGTCCAGAATACCAAAACGTGACAGAAACTTTCAGGATGACCAAGTGACTTTAACACCACGAACATGGACACGGCTCATTCTCATCAGGTAACTTCACCACTAATTAATCTTACCTACTAAATCCAGTGATGTAATAGGGTATGAATTGTCTCTATCTAAATCGATTAAAGGTGATCAAACTTTAATAAATCTAGATAATAAACATTAGGCTTAGAGAACTTTCAGAATTAAATACGAAAAAGTTTAAATAAAACAATTAGCTCTCACAATTACTTAATCGATTAGTGCTTCCTTACTTATCGCCAGAAAAGAAACTACTCACTACACATAATTAAAGACAATCAAAAGTTTAAAAGAAAGAAAACTGAAAAAATTAAATTAACCGAACTCGACCGCCGTTTGGGCAAACGGCGACACGTTTGTTGCTGTTCTGAAATTTGGAAAACACAAGGTTGGAAAAAACAACGAAAAGGAGAGAGAGCTAACTCTAATTAATTTGTTCCCTTTTATAAGAGGGAAATAACTACTCATAATTTAACTAAAAAGTATTAATCCTTATTGTTTCTAAATTCCAATTACCACACGCGGCTCAACCCTTAGCATACAAGCTAGTTTCCTAATTCTATTCTTCAACCAATTTGGTAATTGAGAAGAGTCCTTGAATTGCCATAATTCTTCTTCATGCTTAATTAGCCTTTATCTTCCAGAAAACTTCCCAAATTCATCTTTCTCCCTCGCAACTGCTCCATTCTTAGAATCTCCCAAAACCTGATATAATTTGTACCATTAAGCACATATTTCACTCATTTAAGCACTAAAAGAATATACAATAAAACAAATATTTTGTGCTCGTCAAGTGATCAAATTAAAACAAAAAAAGAAAAGAAAATAGTAGTTTAATGACTCCCAAACTAATTTATCCTAATGAAAACTAGCAAACTTAGATGTTTTTTAGCTAATTTCTCATAAAAGAATGGTCATAATGATATGGCCATATAACGAATTTAACCAATATGACATTGATTGTAGTTCCAAATTTTCGTGTAATAGGATTTAATTGTGCAATGAATGATTCAAAGAGGTCTAACTGGAGAACGAGAGCATATGTATATGACTAAACCAAATTAAAAAAAAGTACTAAAGTCAAAATTGAATCTTAATTTCATTCAAAGTAGTCTCAAATCATGGTCAAAGTTTCCTAACAAAGTCTGATCAGTCATTGTTCAGACTTCATAATTGAATTGAATTTGTGCAGACTTTATATGTAGGATTTGGAACAGATATATATTCTAATACTAATTGAATTCAAAATGCATCATCTTTTTCAATAGATATTGAAAGTATTGGATTCCATGCAGATATAGCAGTACTGATATCCTCATTGTGCAGACTTCATAATTCCAGTGACCAAAGTTTACATGCAACTTGAACTAATAAATAAACTAGCATTAATTATTATTGAACTTCTTACCCATATTAATCATGAAAACTACCAAACTTAGAATTGTTTTAGAAGACAATATTGAAGATGAATATTTTAGCTATATATATTGTCTGACATTTCCCAAAACTATTGTGGAGGATTCAGGATTTTGATTAATATATATATATATATATAGAGAGAGATAGAGAGTAAAATCATATTTATGTTGTTCTTGCATTAATTAGTTGACTTGATTAAATCATTCAAAATCACCATCATCTCTCTCATCATGTTCTTAATTTTCTTGATTTATTTAGACTGCATGCTGATAAGAAACTGTTTCATTTTTCTTGCTCTACACTTCCATATACTGTGTGGAATATTCTTGAAAATTATTTGATTCACGATTCGATTTGTCCTCATAATTCTTCTGTGGTGCTAATTAAGATCACAGTTTCAGAATTGATGACCCAGTTTCAGAATTATTTGTTGCTTTCATTTTCTTCTCTTTTCACATAAGAATGTAGAAAAAGCATATACTTGTCTAAATGAACAATTTTGAAATTGATTTACTTCACTAAATATATTAAGGCCGCTGTTATTGTCAGGGCAACAATTACCTTCAACAGTAATAAATTACACATTTTTCAAATGGTTGTTGTTATTGCCAAAGCAATAATTAGCTTCCAGAGCAATAAAACACACATCTTCCAAGTTTACCCTTAATCAATCAACTCTTTTACTTTTTTCTATTTATCATTACAACTTATCTTTATCTTATTTCTACCTTATCATTAAAACTTATCAATTCTTTATAACATACTTTTGTTTTCTTCTCCTTTACACTAATTTTTCTCCCAAATGTTTATTAATATAATATTTAGTTTCACCATCAAAATATAAGAAAAAAATTATATAAAAATAATATGACACTTATTTCTATTAATAACTTTTATTGTTCTCTCAATTAAATTATAAAATATTTACCAATATATATTTAAAAAATTTAGGCTTCATTTGTTTACCGTTGTCTTAGTGTTTTATTTCATAAATTCAATTTGATTTATTTGTGTTTTCCATTTTTTCTATCAAAATTTGTAAAACAAAAAAAATAATGTTACAATAATTATTTTTGCTATAACATTTTTTATATTTTTATAAATAAATTATTAAATTTAAATTTGACTTTTAGATTTTTAATAATAAAAAATTCTTCCTAAGACATTTTTTTACCAAAATAAACTCATAAAATATTAATTCAAATTTGAATTTTAAATTTTTAATAATTAGAAATTCTTCCCGGCTTAATTATATTATGAGCAAATTAACATTTTAAAATGTTAGTAGATCACAAGAAAAAAAATTGCTGGGAGTATAAATAGAAGTAAATATATGCATCGAAATTATAAAGTAAAATTTGTTGCCTTTTTATTATTTAAAATTTATGAATCAAATTGTAGCATAAAAAAATACATGAAATTGAGATTTCTATTATATATATAGTGGTGGTCTTCTTTTTAAGTTTTAACTTATGGGAATTATTTTGATAAAATATTAGTATGAGCAGTATTATTAGAAACAAAAATAATAATTTATAGTTGTCATATGTTTATGTATTAGTATTTTAACAAAAAAATATAACTCACTTTGGATAGAGTATTTTTTTAGTTTTATAGTAGGATTTTTTTCTTGAGATTTGTTATAAAAAATAAATATTTTGGAGGTGTTTGGATTGATGAGTTTGTTTTGGTGGGCATTTATATTTGATAATTTTTTATTACTAAAATTTAAAACTTAAATTTGAGTTAATATTTTATGAGTTTATTTTAGTATAAAAATGTCGTAGGAAGATTTTTTATTATTAAAAATTTAAAAGTCAAATTTAAATTTAATAATTTATTTATTAAAATATAAAAAACGTTGTATAAAAAATAATTACTGTAATATTATTTTTTATTTTAAAAAATTTAATAAAAAAATGGACAAAACAAATAAATAATTGAATTTGTGAAATAAAACACTAAAACAACGGTAAACAAATGGAGCCTAAATTTTTTTAAGTATATATTGGTAAATATTTTATAATTTAATTGAGAGAACAATAAAAGCTATTAATAGAAATAAGTGTCATATTATTTTATATAATTTCTTTCTTATAATTTGAGGGTGAAAATAAATGTTAGGAAAGTAGAAGTTACGAAAAGATATTATAAGTTGTAATGATAAGTTAGAAAGAAGATAAAGATAAGTTGTAATGATAAATGGATCAAAGATGAGTTGATTGATTAAGGATAAATTTGAAAAATGTGTAATTTATTGTTCTAGAAGCTAATTGTTGCTCTGGTAATAACATCAACCTTTTCAAATTTATCCTTAATCAATCAACTCTTTTATCTTTTATGCATTTATCATTACAATTTATCTTTATCTTCTTTCTACCTTATCATTATAACTTATAACATCTTCTCGTAACTTCTACTTTCCTAACATTTATTTGCACCCTCAAATTATAAGAAAGAAATTATATAAAATAATATGACATTTATTTCTATTAATAGCTTTTATTGTTCTCTCAATTAAATTATAAAATATTTACCAATATATACTTCAAAAAATTTAGGCTCCATTTGTTTACCATTGTTTTAGTATTTTATTTCACAAATTCAATTTGATTTATTTGTTTTGTCCATTTTTTATCAAAGTTTTTAAAATAAAAAAATAATATTACAGTTATTATTTTTTATACAATGTTTTTTATATTTTTATAAATAAATTATTAAATTTAAAATTGACTTTTAAATTTTTAATAATAAAAAATTCTTCCTAAAATATTTTTAAACTAAAATAAACTCATAAAATATTAACTCAAATTAAAATTTTAAATTTTATTAATAAAAAATTATCGAATATAAATGCCCACCAAAACAAACTCATCAATCCAAATACCTCCAAAATATTTATTTCTTATAACAAATCTCAAGGAAAAATTATACTATAAAACTAAAAAAATACTCTATCCAAAGCGAGTTATATTTTTTTGTTAAAATACTAATACATAAACATATGACAGCTATAAATTATTATTTTTGTTTCTAATAACACTGCTCATACTAATATTTAATCAAAATAATTCCCATAAATTAAAACTTAAAAGGAAGACACCACCACTATATATATAATAGAAATATCAATTTCATGTATTTTTTTTATGCTACAATTTAATTCATAAATTTTAAATAATGAAAGGCAACAAATTTTACTTTACAATTTGGATGCATATATTTACTTCCATTTATACTCCCAGCAATTTTTTTTCTTGTGATCTATTAACATTTTAAAATATTAATTTACTCATAATATAATTAAGCCAGGAAGAATTTCTAATTATTAAAAATTTAAAATTCAAATTTAAATTAATATTTTATGAATTTATTTTGGTAAAAACATGTCTTAGGAAGAATTTTTTATTATTAAAAATTTAAAAGTCAAATTTAAATTTAATAATTTATTTATAAAAATATAAAAAATGTTATAGCAAAAATAATTCATATAACATTATTTTTTTTATTTTACAAATTTTGATAGAGAAAATGGACAACATAAATAAATCAAATTGAATTTGTGAAATAAAACACTAAGACAATAGTAAACAAATGGAGCCTAAATTTTTTAAATATATATTGATAAATATTTTATAATTTAGTTGAGAGAATAATAAAACTTATTAATAGAAATAAGTGTCATATTAATTTTTTTTCTTATAATTTGAGGGTGAAAATAAATGTTATATTAATAAAAATTTGGGAGAAAAATCAGTGTAAAGGAGAAGAAAACAAAAGTTACGAGAAAATGTTATAAAGAATTGATAAGTTTTAATGATAAGGTAGAAAGAAAATAAAGATAAAGTTGTAATGATAAATGGAGAAAAATAAAAGAGTTGATTTAGTAAGGGTAAATTTGGAAGATGTGTGATTTATTGCTCTGAAAGCTAATTAATGTTGCTCTGGCAATAACAGCAACCATATATTAAGGATATTAATTAATTTTCACATAATTATCTAAAGTGATCATATTTTTAAAATCCCTCCACATTTTAGTAACTAATTCGATCACATGATAAGCTAATCATAAATTATAAAACTATTAATTCACTTGATAATATAAGAAATTTAATCAATTTGCATTCTAGAGAGTTGAAATTGATCAAATCATGCATGCATGCATGCATTTTCAAAGTTCTTTTTTCCCCCCAAGTTTTGAAAGAAATGATTATGCATATAAATGCCCTATATCTCATGATTTTCAAAACACATATAGAGATAGAAATACACTAACAATCCGTTAACATTATCACATTCATTCAAAGTTTTACCAAAGTTTTGATTTCAAATAAAAAAGATCATGTTGATATGGATAAATTAATAGGCATATTTTGATATGGATGAATTTAGGCATACTTCAATGATTAGATTCATGCATGAACTCTCTATAAAAGCCTCACTAACCCTTGCAAAAAATTTTCATATAACTTTGGAAAACTCAAAAACACATCCATCATGAGGATCAAAATCTCATTGTACCTTCTTTTAGTTGCTAGTTTAGTAGTATTTTTGTTCAACAACCCGAATTTGAATACCACGTCATAACGGTGGAGGAGGAGGATTCCCATTAATTTCCATGGCACAATGGTGGAACACCTTCACCCCCTCAACATCTCCACCTAAATCAGGAACACTTTCACCACCCTCCGGTGGTGGATCCAGCGATTATCCTCCGTGGTTGGCCCACCTCCCTCCATGGCTAAGAGATATAATAAAGCATCACTTCCCACATCCACTCCACCTAAATCAGGAACACCACCACCTAAGTCAGGTACACCTCCATCTAAATCAGGAACGCCATCACCACCTTCCGGTGGATCCGGGGTGTTTCCACAGCTTGGAACACCTCCACCTCCATCCACTGAAGGATTCAATGGTGGCCGGATACTCATCCATGGGTACACCCTTGGCCTTAATTTCCTCCATGGGTACACCCTTGGTGGCCATATCCTCCTCATCCATGATGGCCACAACCAGGAACACCTCCATCTCCAATCCCTGCAACACCTCCTGCTCCACCGAAATCAGGACCATATCCACCTCAAACCCCAGCAAAACCTCCACCGAAATCAGGACCGCCTCCTCCACTGAAATCAGGAAAACCTCCATTTCTTAATTCTTGGAAGGAAGGAAAAATCAAAATAAAGTAGAAATTATGCAGTCTTTAGACTACATTTTCAGCATGCATGCCGCGTAGTGCATGTCTTCACCTCCATCTCTTAATCCTTAGAAGGAAAGAAAGATCAATATAAATTATGCAAAGGTTTTAGATTACATTTTCAGTATGCATGCCGCGTAGTGCATGTTTTCATCGTTATGTAATAAATTTTTATATATTATGCAAAGTATTTTCTTCATCAAATAATAAATGTAGATTTTTCTTCAATATTTATTGTTAATTGTGTTTATATTATTTATATATCTTACTAGTTATTCTTCATTTGCCAAATATGTTTGAATTGTGATTGTCTATTAATGTTGACCAATCGTATATTTTAATTAATTATTTAAAAACTTTGGGAAATAAAATTATCTAACTTAATTTCTTTTAATAGCATATTGTTCATTAATATTTTTGGTGATTATACATTCTCAAGATTGTACTATTTTAGTGTATTAACAAAAATTATTAATTCATCTAATTAAATCATAAACATTCTCAATATTGTACATATTCGTAACATTTGAAAAAAATATTTATTTTTTTCTTTTTTTTGTTGAGTTAATTTAATTACCTATATTGGATGTTCAATCATCTTTATTTTGATTTTACAGACAATTTGTTGCTACTTTTGATGCAAAAAATGTTAAAAAATTTCAGCTCTGGAATTTTGAAACATATTATAATTTCGTTTTCCAAAGGCAAGTTCTTATTATTTTAACATTGACTAAAAAATTGCAACCTTTCACAATTAAAAAAAAAAATAGAGCGATTATTTGGAAAATAGTCTATTTTAATATATGTATTGTGAGAAGAATTAAAATAAAACATTGCACAGAGAGATAATATATTTGAAAAGTCAATATCGTTATCTAAATTAATTTGAAACTTTGAAAGTATCATCATGAGATCAATAATCAACCTTTCACATATACTCCATATTTTTATTTTTCTAAACAATAATAGATTGAATTTTTTTTTAATCATTGCATATTTGGAAAATATAGGCAAAATGGAGAAACCTTTGTTTTAGTTGGAAGCCTTTTTTTATTATGTGACTTTTGCCATATTTTGATATGATCGGGCGAGGCTCGAGCACCTGGACCAAACATATACCAAGTGTGTGGATCGTGTTGATAGTCAAATTTCAAGATAAAAACACAAACAAAACAATTGGCGGAATCGAAGTCTAAGGAAACGCGTAGCTGATTTCAAGTATGAATTAACCCTAACGTTATTACGAACGATTGATCAGCAAGTGATAACTTCACGTCGCTAACAAACCAATTCGGCTTGTTCTTTAACTAAAGAACATTGGTCGAAATCACCTAAAGGTCACGCTAAAGGCTTTTTCGTACAATTAAGAATTAACTATTCTTAAAGGCTTTGTCAACTCAAAGAGTTAAACACAATTTAGCAAAGCTAAAATTTCATTCATCAAAATCCTCTCAAAACGTTACAAGGCAGCTCTCTATTTATAGAGATGAGTTCGTCTCTTGCTTGAAGAATAAGGAAAGAAAACCCTAACTTAATCCTATTACAAATTAGTTTCCAAGTTGGAAAAGAAAACTAATAACAAACTAACAAACTAATCCTTTTCCAAAAAGGATTTGTTTTATAGAAGAATTCGGTTATCATAAGAAGCCAAAACCGAATTTGCTTCCTTACTTTCCTAAACTTTACTTTCCTAATTATCATGCAAGATAATTGGACAAGTGATGGACTTAATAAAAACGAAATTAAAGCCCAATTAATCAATAATTAAACGTCATTATGGGCTGTAAAATTACATAGAATAAATTACTAATTAACCAACAAATGGCGTGATCCAAAGCAAGCCCAAGTACACGCCTTTACTTGGTCTTTAATATGATTGATCCATGAACAATCTTCAAGGTGGATGTTCTTTAATTGTTATTAAAGAAACATGCCATGGAACCTCATGTTGAGATGATTGAGATGGTTCGGCCACCATGTGATAAAAATCACCAAAAGTTCCACCATGTGTTGATAATGAATTGTGCTTCTTCAAAAGATCATACAAGCTCGGCCTTGATACCATGAACATGGATGGATTGCTATCATATTTTCTTGATAGGGTTTTTAAATATATTGCAATAGAGACATAGAGAATATGAGAATGAAGTTGAATATATAAAAAAATGTGGAGCAAAGAAGAAAATTAATGTACATCAATGGAACTCAATGATAAAACTTGTTGGCCTGAATCAACAACTCTAGTTGAAACTATTGTATATTGAAATTGCGATTAATATGATATATATCTAAATAATAGCAAGACCTAAATAATAGCTTTATTTCTTATGAAATATATATATCATGGATCATAAAAAAAGTTGATATCAAAGTAAAACTAAATTCTAAAAGTACATTTCTTTGGTAAGATGATCGATTTGTTTATTTTTTAAAAATATTATATGATTCTTTTGAGATTACATATATTTTTAATGCTTTATCCCATTAGCAATGTTGTGTTCATATACGTTTAAAAAGCAATATTTTGTAATTTGTTGTGGCATTTTAATATATTTTTTTATTATTTTGCCATTATTAATATTCTCTCTTTTTTTTTGTAACATTTGAATTTTTTTTAAATGTTTATGCTATAATACAAGTGTTTGTGTTATCATTTTTAACTTAAAAAAATGTTAATTAAGAAAATCTCTTTCTCATATTATCCCCTAGTAAAAAATTAAATAAATTAATTTGCTTTTTAAATTTTCAACTTTTTTTCTCAATATTAGACAATTAAAAATCGCATTCGATTTGGAAAATTCTTGAATTGATTATACTATATTTCAAACAAAAAATTGAAAGGTTATAAGATAAATGGATCCAATTAGAGGGGTCAATATGAGAAACAAATATTTTAAGAGTACTTTCGTAATTAATCAAAACTTGGCAAAAGGCGAGGGAAGGCAAAATAAGGTCTCCTCTGTTTTCTCTGCAGACGCCAAAATCGTTCTTTTTTCTCCATCCAAACGCCGGCCACTTCTCTCCCCGACGAAGAATTCGACTCACTGAGTCAACCGGGACGATTTGGACTATTGAGGGGAGGTTCAAAGCACAGATGTATAGAAAGAGACCAACGCTTCTCACTTTCAACTCTCTCAGAAATTTTCCAAAGGTATGCAGATCCCTCCACTCTCAAAATCGTTTAAAGACCCTTGCTTTGCTGCGTAGTTTCAGTACTGTTGCTGAAAGATCAGATTTTGATAACTCTAGTGGGTTGAATAATGATCATTCTGTTGATTACAACCAAAACCCTAATGGGGTTTATAGGGATGACGTGAAAATGAATCATGGGCAGGGTGGGAATTGGAATATTAGGGTGAATAATGGGCATTTTCAAGGGAATCCAGATGGGTTTTATGGTGGAAATTTAAATGGTAGTAGGGTTTATCAGCAAAACCCTACTGGGGTTTATGGAAAAACAGCTGTGATTGAAAAGCAGCAAGACCCAGTTGGGAAAAATGTGATGTTTGGAAATAATTCTAATAATTCTTTTAATGCATTTGGAAATGGGTTTTCTAATGGAAATGGAAATGGAAATGGAAATGGAAATGGAAATGTTAAGCCTGGGTATTATACTGGGGAGGGTCATACGAGGGAGTTTCAGCCTAGTCCAGGTAGGCAGAATGTGAATTTTGGTAGAGGAAGTTTTGAAAATATGCAGCAAAATTTAAGTGAATTTCATAGGAGGCCTGACGGAAATAATCAGAATTTCTTTGCGAATGGGTATCCTAGAGAAAGCCACAGAAATGAGTATCAGCAGAGTTCTTCTGGCCAAAGTGCAAATTTTGGTAATGGTGGTTCAGTTGGAACTCGGCAGAATGTAATTGGGAGTTCCACACGAAATTCTGTTGATATGGGGACAAGTGGTTATTCTGGTGGAAATGGTGGAGTAGCAAATCAGAATGCAGTCAGCTATAATATGGGGAATATGAGGAATTCAGAGCAGATTTCTGGAAATTATTATGCTGGAAGACCAGGAAATTTTCAACATGTGCTGGGTAGGCCTAATGCAAATAATGCTGGTGCCCACCAGCAAACTTTGAATGTGGTCTCACAAGAGATTGATGAGTCAAATGGGGGTGATGCACATATGGCCTTGAAGGGCACAATTGAGGAGCTTGATGATATCTTGAAAGAGGGTAATCTGGAGGAAGCAGTGAAAGTTTTACCCCTGTTAGAGAAGCAGGGTATCCCGGTTGATTTGCCTCGTTATTTAGCCTTAGTGAAGGCATGTAGTGAGGATAAAGCTCTTGAAGAGGCAAAGGCTATTCATCAACATCTCATCAGATCAATACCTAATCTTGAACTCAGTAGTTACAATATGATCCTTGAGATGTATTCTGCATGTGGTTCCATGGAGGATGCTTTTAGTGTATTTGATAAGATGCCGCGGAACTTGAGTTCTTGGGACATTTTGATTACTGGTCTTGCTAAGAATGGTCATGGGGAAACTGCCATCGATTTGTTTACAGAATTCAAAGAATTGGGACTGAAACCTGATGGCCAAATATACCACGGGGTGATCCTTGCATGTAAAGCCTTACTTGACATCACTGAGGGCATGTTGCATTTCGAAGCAATGAGCAAAGATTATGGAATTGTTCCATCCATGGAGCACTATGTGCGTGTGGTGGACATGCTTGGAAGCACGGGATATCTGGATGAAGCTGTGGAATTCATTGAAAAGATGCCGATGCAGCCAGGGGTGGAAATCTGGGAAACATTGATGAATCTCTCTAGAATTCAAGGCAACATGGAGCTAGGGGACCGTTGTGCTGAGCTTGTTGAGCTTCTCGATCCATCTCGACTGAACGAACAGTCGAGGGCAGGTCTCATACCATTGAAAGCTTCAGATTCTACTCAAGAGAAGGAGAAGAGGAAGGTAGGTGGTGAAAATCCTCTAGAGGTCAGGAGCCGGGTCCATGAATATAGGGCAGGAGATAGATCTCACCCTGATCATGAAAAGTTATATGCACTCCTTTTGGGGCTGAAGCATCAAATGAAAGAGGCTGGTTATGTTCCAGAACTTAAAGTTGTGCTCCATGATGTTGATCCAGAATCTAAGGAGGAAGCTCTCCTTGGACATAGCGAGAGACTTGCTGTTGCTAAGGGCTTCTTAAGCACCCCAGCCCGGTCAGCAATGCGGGTAATTAAAAATCTTCGTGTCTGTGTTGATTGTCATAATGCCATGAAGATTATTTCAAAGCTGGTTGGTAGAGAACTTATAATGCGAGATGCAAAGAGATTCCACCACTTTAAAGATGGGGTATGCTCTTGTCGGGATTATTGGTGAAGACCAATTTTGAGGTACTATTTAGAAGCGCCGTTTTAAGGATGGTGATAGCACCTGTAACTTACACTCTCTTAGTATAAGAAGGAATCTGGATTTTCTATACAAATATTTGTTATTGTACAGGGAATCCCCTCCACTCGCTCACCCCCTCCCCAATCCCCAAAGATACAATCATTTATGCTGAGGGAACAAGAATCCAGACACATACAGCACAATGAAGTCTACTTCTCTGTGCCTTCAGTTACTGGCTGAGTTGTCTATTCTTTGAACTGCCAATTAGAAAAATGAAAAAGCTATTTCCTTACTGTTTACTTCTGCTTGTGATGATTTCTCATTGTCTTATCGTTTGAAAGTGCATCCTCTATATACTTTATAATTGTCAAGTACTGCTGAAATTGTAGGAAAAATTTTATAAAATGACCCTATATCAATTTGACATTTTAGGAGCTTAATTTTGGTGCATTTTGTTTGAAAATTTTGTCATGTAGTGTTAAATGAAAGTTTGTGTTCCACTTGCTTTTCATTTCAATGAAATTTAATTAATACCTCTAAATGTTTCTTAGAAGTGCAAACACTTTATTCTGAAATATGTGAGTTATTATCTTACCCTGAAGTATGGAATTTGTCCTGAAAATCGGACGATACCATTTTCTCACTGTCATGTCAGCTAGGCTTGACGACGAAGGTCTGCAAAAATCAAAACGGTCTTTAGTTTTGTTTTAGTAGTGGTGCTAATACTGGTCGATGAAAACCACTGATGGGCTCCCGAGTGGTTGGTGTTTGACTGACAGAGGTGGTGGCAGTGACACGGCACTGAGTTGGTGGGAGGCTGCAGCTGCAATTGTATGTCTCGAAAACGAACTGGTTTTGGTTGAGCCCAGTTTCTGGAAAACAACTTGAAACATTGATATCTCGAATTTGATAGCTATCATGTTTTGATCAAAATGTAGAATGGGAATGCAGTAATAGCTTTGAATGCTTGATAGACAATGTAAAAGCAAACTACTCTGAAATTTGGTGTGTTAAATTTGGCATCATTTGTATGCTCTGCAAACTAATTTTCAAAATTACATCCTGCTTGTTGCAATCTGTGAAGATATTAGACTTATTACTTCTCTTTGTTTTTCCTTTAAACTAAACCTTTGTTTTGATATGAGAGAAAATGCAACATTATTTCCTTTTTCAACTCCAAAATGCATCTAATTCTAATACAAGTGTGTAAAATTTCTGGGGCAAAATGATGATTAGGCGAAAAAGTTCCGTCAAAATTAGAAAATAGCCCCAAAAAAAAAAAAAAAAAAACCCTCAAACGGCGTCGTTTACTGTTCACTCTTAAAAGCCTAAAAACAGTAATATGAACAAACAATTTCCCATACTATTTTGAGAAGCGGCAACAATGACGCTTGAGCTTGAGGGTTTATGGGAAGAGGGAGAAGAAAAGCCATGGCGGGTCCTGGAATTCTACAGTGGGATTGGCGGCATGGTAGTATAATATTATAATTTATTCTCCCTCTTATTTTTGTTCTACTGTGTGAGTGTGTTTTTTTTTTTTTGTCTGTTTATTTAATTACTAAAAAAAAAAAGTAAAAACGTTTTGTTGTTCTATATGTGCAGAAATATTCGTTGATGAAGGCAGCAATAAAAGCAGCAGTTGTGGAAGCATTTGACATAAACGACGTTGCAAATGATGTTTATGAGCATAATTTTGGCCACCGGCCATATCAAGTAATGTTAAATTTTTTAAAACCATTTTTATAATGTTATGAGGCTAAATTATACGTAATAGAGTCAAATTTAGTAGTGAAAGAGAAAAATGATTTGTTGGTTTTAATTCTGGTTTGGGATTTGAGAGTTCTTAGAATGTATGGGAATTGAAGTGCATTAGGATGAATATTACAAATTCAATGTTTGTTTCATATAAATGAAGGAAAGGGTGATAAAAAAAAAAGAGTAATCTGGCCTTAAATGAATGAATTATTATAATGGTACGGATTGCTTGTGTTTATGTTGAAGTGGGTTTTAAATCTGAACATTTGCTAACTGATATCTGCAAGAAAAGTGGTCGCTGAATTTGATTTTGGCCAAAGAAATGAAGGGAGGGGAAACTTGAGAATATAGACTATGAATGATCAAGTTGATGACTTTATGCTTATTTCAGTGATAAAAACCGGAAAAAGAAGGGTTATATGGTAATCAGTGTATTTGCTTTTTGGAGGATTTTATATGGCTACTTTCAATATTTTTATTTAGCTTGTATTAGGTGCTTCTTTTGAATTCTTATTACTCTAAGGGATCATTCTTGATATAGATATAAATTTTACTTATTTTGATTGTTTAGGGGAACATTCAGTCCTTAAGTGCCGCTGATCTTGACAGTTATGAGGCCGATGTGTGGCTTCTATCTCCACCTTGTCAACCATATACACGACAAGGTGATGATTTTGCTGCTATTTTCTTTTTTGGTCAGATCGGTAACTTTTTTTCCATATAATGAATTAGTTTTCAGGTATATTGGAATGCATTTAAAACTTTAGCTTTGATTTAGGGCTTCAGAAGGGATCCAGCGATGCTCGGGCATCCTCTTTTCTGAGAATTTTGGAATTGATACCACAGATTTTACGGCCTCCACTTATGCTATTTGTTGAGAATGTTGTTGGATTTGAGGTGTGGCAGTAAAAATGAGAATTCATTTTACCATCTTCGAAATATACATTTGAATCTTATATTACTTAATTTCTGCTGCAGACATCTGACACACATAAGAGAATGGTTGGAATGCTGGAAGAAAACAACTTTGTCATACAAGAATTCATTTTGAGCCCATTGCAGTTTGGCATACCATATTCTCGGCCTCGATATTTCTGTTTGGTCTCTCTCTCTCTCTCTCTCCCCCTCCCTCCCCCCTCCCCCCATAAACACACAATTTGTGTGTACATATTCTGCTTAAATATGTTCATACCCTGATGATGGATGTTCATGAAGATATAATCATATAAATGGAAATGAAACTGATAGGTCATTTCAGCACCTGCCTTATTTGAACTGAATCTCTGCAATAGATATGTAATCGGAAGTTTCATCTGCTATTTCATTGAACAGGCCAAGAGGAAACCTTTATCCTTTAAACATCCAAAATTCAATAAGCAACTTCTTTGTGGCCCTGGTCCTTTACTAGGGCAGGAGGACACTAAGTGCGATGGAGGTGAGCAATCACAGGAATGTTCCAATGAGTCAACTCAACCTTGTCATCCTGTTAAGGATTTTCTTGAGTTCAAGATTCCAGAAAAAAGGTGGATTCAGAATCCTATTCTTTGCTTCCTAATATTTCTGAACTAACTGAGCAAATTGATGAAAGAATTAGTTGCAGTTCCTTGAAACAATATTTGGTCCCATTGAGCTTGGTAGAGAGATGGGGAAGTGCCATGGGTATCCTTCTACTGATATTTTACATTTTACTTTTCCTTTTTTGGCTTCCTAGTTGCCAAATTGTTCATAGTTTCCCTTGAAGGGTTGCAGATATTGTTTTCCCTGATTCAAAGCGCTGCTGTTGTTTTACAAAAAGCTACTATCGATTTGTAAAGGGCACAGGTTCCCTGTTGGCAACTGTCCAGGTATGGTCTTCTTTTAAGTTTAAATGTGCTTTCATAAATGTTTTTCGGTGGATCTGTTTTTCTTTTGTTGATAAATAGTCAATGAAGCATGCCTAGGTAAGTGGAGAGGTAAATAACAGGGTACTCTCTAGACATTAATACGAGTGTTCCTGAAAAAGTAATGGGATACAGTTGAAGCAAAAAGAAATCTTTTGTTGGTTACTGACAAGCAATTTTGAAGGGAGAAAAGGGAGGTGGCATTTGGACAAAGCAAATGAATGAACACCTAGTTTATGCATATTTTTTTAGCTGCTGTAGCCGCGAGACAACAGATAAACACCTTGTTTATGTAGATTTTTGCAAAGCTAATCTAGGATGCAAAAGAGCTTTCTAGAATATTGAAATTGAAAATGCACATAACAGATGAACTCATGAAGCAAATGGTTGATCTTATCTATTTAGCTACCTTTTTCTTAGGTCCCTCACAAACTCACAATTATCACTGGTCTGTATCCATCTTAGAGACAGATTCTTTGCCTTTGAACCATGAACCACTGGCTACTGCTCGAGGTGGCTAATTCATGGGTGGTTAAGATTTGGAAATATACTTGCTTACAGGATACAGCTGAATTTTAGATGTGCTTGATTAGAATGTCATCTATATGGAAGGCATACACGATTTATGACTTCAGAAAACAGATTAGCTGTAGGTCATTGAGGAAATCTCATATTTTGTTAATACATGTTAACCTTGTTTCCTAAATTTTGTCCGTCTTGCGTGCAATATGTGTAGGAAGGAAGTAAAGATAAGACAGTTCCACTGGAGAAACTTCACCTTAGATACTTCACCCCTAGAGAGGTTTGTAATTTATTAACTATTTCATGAAGTGTGCATGCATTACTTTCTTCTGCCTATTCTCTCTCTCTCTCTCTCTCTCCATATACACAACGTTGCAATATTAAGTTTTGACTGCTTCCTACACCCATAGGTTGCAAATTTGCATTCTTTTCCTGGAGATTTCCAGTTTCCACCACACATCAGCCTTCGGCAACGGTACGTTTTCTGGAAGTCGAGCATTGTCATGAAGTAGGATTTTTTACTGTTCAACAGTTGAGAAGTTTGGTAATCTTTAATACAATTATTGGGACGTAGTAATTGAGTGCAGCTTTCCTTTTCTCATCTATATGCTCATTTGTTGCTTTTGTTATTTCAAGTTCTGGGGCTGAGTGTTTTTTTTTTCCACCTTCTTTTGGTGGGTGTGGGGAACAGAGTTGCAGTGATTAACGGCGTATAATGCTCTCTCTTCTGACATACAATTGCACAACTTCCTGAGCTAAATAATCTCTTTTTCTTCTGCAGTTACGCATTGCTTGGGAATAGTTTGAGTGTTGGAGTGGTTGCTCCATTACTCCAGTATCTATTCTCCAATCCTCTATGACCATTGAATATCGATCTCTGTGGTACAGTTTCACCACATGAAGACAGTTTTGCGTCGTTGGAACTTAATAACATTCTAGATATTTAACACATCTTCGAGGCCTGTGGCATGTTTATAGCTTCAGAAGTTTGACCTTTCACTACTATCTGTAACGTTTAATTTTACAAATTGTAACATGTCTATTGTTGTAACCAGTAGATAGTTTTAGTTTCGGATACAAATATGACATCTTGGAAGGGTTGAGACCTCATAATGTGTGTGCTCTAATCACTTTGTATCAATTGAACAAGATGACAGTTGTTAATCCATACATAATCCCCTCTGCTGGAACAAAATGTTTTTGCCTACTGTTCACTTTCCTTATTCTTCTATTCAGGAGTTCTTGGTGCTACAAGTTTTTTTTTTTTGAGAATTTTGCCAAGTTATGCAATGGACTTTACCTAAGCAGTGTTCTTTTAGTGTAAATTTACCAAAGGACAGCAAGTTTTAATTTATTGCTAAAGATCCTTATTTTGCTACTTAGGTAGACTTTGGAAGTCTAAAACGTCTGATTTATATTTTCAATCTTGTTCTTTCGCACATGATGTTTTTCCATAATGTCATTTGGCAAGCATTTCAATTTCTCTGCTTAAAGAAAAATCAAAATCTGATTTGATTTGATTGCTTCAACAAAAGTTTGCTACACTTTGGGAATCCAATTGAAAGAAAACTAGTACTGCTAATCAAATGTCGTTTGTGAATATACTATAATCAATCTCATTATTCAATGAAATGAAATAGCATTTTTATTGAAGATTAAGAAAATGGAATTGCTCCTATTATAAAAAAAGTGATAATTGAAATCTTTGAAAGTTCGAACTCCCAAACAACAAATACATAATTGAAAATAAATTCTGTAATAAAATTTGTACCGAAGGCGTCCTTGATGAATGAATTCATATGAAAGATCGCAATTTTAGAGCTTTTGTTTTCTATACACTTCATTACACCCATTGCATCAATTCTCCATAGAGGAGTAGGCAGGGAGGTTTAAGCTTTGATTGATAGGGTTTAAGGGCTCTCTTTCTCTTGCAGAATATCCTTGCTTAAACATGAGACCTTTTCTTCCTCCTTCATCAAAATCTTCATGGCTGATTCGTTGCGTGACTCCCCGCAGATCTCTGTGTTCTTCTTCCTCAGTTCATCCACACTCTCAACCCCAAAATTTCACCACAGAACCCGAAAAGCCTCTCACCCCAGAACTTGAAAATACCCAAATTCCCCTGTCAAAATCTCCCTTTCCAGACACCTCCCATAAAAATGCCGAATTCAAGATCACAACGTTTAGTAATCTTGAGGAAAATCTGAACAAACCCGTTTCGAAAAATGAAGTTTTATCACAAACCCATGTCATAGAATCCCTTTTAAGCCATAGAAATGACCCTGATAGTGCTTTCAGGTATTTCATGTGGGCTGAGAAACAGCGTGGTTTTTTACGCGGAATTTCTGATCCTTACTGTGTTTTGCTTCATATTTTGGTGAGTTCTCCAAATCATTCTAGTGTAGCTAGGAAATTCCTTAATAGTTATGTCTCAAGTGATTCTAGTCCGTCTGGTATTCTTCTTTTTGATCACTTGGTTATATGCTCGGAAAGATTCGATTTTGCATTGGATGCAGAGGTTTTCAATTATTTGTTGAATAGTTATGTTAGAGCTGGTAGATGTAAAGATGCTATTGATTGTTTTGATGCCATGATTTCGAGGAATATATTCCCGCATGTCAGGATTGTAAATCTTACTTTGAGTGCACTGGTTAGGAGGAGGATGATTTTAGAAGCTCGGACAATGTACGATGATATAGTGTCTAGAGGACTTGGTTATGATTGTGCTTCTGTGCACGTGATTATGCGGGCCTGTTTGAAAGAAGGGAAGGTGGAGGAAGCAGACAAGTATTTTGCTCAAGCGAAGGCCAGTGGCCTTGTGCTTGATGCTGCGGTATACAGTACTGCTATTCATGTTGCTTGTAGTAAATTGGATGCAGAGAGTGCATGTGAGTTGTTGAATGAGATGAAAACAACGGGGTGGGTTCCTTCTGAGGGTACATTTACAAATGTGATATGTGCTTGTGTGAAGCAGAGAAATATGGTTCAAGCCTTGATGATGAAGGATGGGATGATTGGTTGTGGGCATTCTATGAATTTAATAGTTGCAACAAGCTTGATGAAAGGATATTACTTGCAGGGAAATCTAAATGCTGCTTTGGATTTGTTTGACAAGACCGTTGAGGATGGCCTTACTCCCAACAAGGTCACTTATGCCGTCCTCATAGAAGGTTGCTGCAAGCATGGAAATATGGAAAAGGCATCTGAATTGTATACCAAGATGAAATTGGCAGGAATCCTGCCTACAGTATATGTTGTGAATTCTTTAATTGGAGGGTTTTTAAAAGCTGGGTTGTTGGATGAGGCAACCAAGCAGTTTGATGAAGCAATTGAGGCTCGTATTGCCAATGTTTTTACATACAATAACCTTTTATCTTGGTTTGCAAAAGGGGGTAAGGTTAGCGAAGCTCGCATTATGTGGGATAAGATGGTGAACAATGGAATTGAACCATCTGCAGTTTCCTATAACAACATTATTCTTGGCAACTGCAAATCAAGGAATATGGATGCTGCATTGGGTTTATTGTCTGAAATGCTGGAAAGAAATTTGAAAGCTAATGCTGTAACATATAGCATCCTAATAGATGGGTATTTCAAAAATGGTGAGAAAGACCAGGCACTTGGGATGTTTGACCGAATGGTGGGTTCTGGAGTTGTCCCTACCGACTTCACTTACAACATAATAATCAATGGCTTGTGCAAAGTTGGCAGGACATCCGAAGCAAAAAGTTGGCTGAATAAGCTGGTGGAGATGGGAACTATCCCCCTTTGCATGGCTTACAATAGCCTGATAGATGGGTTTGTAAAGGAAGGTGCCATCAACTCTGCATTGGCTGTTTATACAGAAATGTGTGAAAGTGGGATTCCCCCAAATGTCGTTTCCTACACTAGCTTGATTAATGGCTTTTGCAAAAGCAATAATATTGACCTCGCTTTAAAACTTTTCAACGAGATGAAAACCAAAGGTATTGAATGGGATATTACTATATATAGTGCTCTAATAGATGGTTTTCGCAAAATAAGAGACATGGAAAGTGCATGTAAACTTTTCAATGATCTATTTGAGGTTGGTTTATCTGCTAACTCGGTTGTATATAACAGCATGATAAGTGGCTTCAGAGACATAAATAACATGGAAAAAGCACTTGCCTTGCATAAGAAAATGACCAATGAGCGAATCCCATGTGATTTGGCAACATATACCACTTTAATTGATGGCCTTCTGAAAGATGGGAAATTACTTCTTGCATCAGATCTGTACATGGAAATGCTTGCCAAAGATATTGTGCCTGATGCTATCACATATTTTGTTTTGGTACATGGTCTCTGTAACAAAGGACAGGTGGAGAATGCAAGAAGAATCATGGATGATATGTATGTGAAGAATATGACACCTAATGTTCTTATTTATAATACATTAATTGCGGGATATTTCAGGGAGGGAAATTTGCAAGAGGCTTTTAGGCTGCATGATGAGATGCTTGATAGAGGTCTCGCTCCTGATGACATGACTTATGATATTCTTGTGACTGGAAAATTTAAAGGAGATAGCCTTCCTCTTAGTGTTTCAAGTGTCTAAATCAGAAAGAACTTTCTTGCCTGTTGGAGTTAGAGGTTTCACCTTTTGCTTCCATGAAGTAGAGAAATATCTCTTCGTCAAGCAACATGGTCAGACTCAGCTCGTAAGATTCACTTTTTATACATCAAACAATTTCTGGATTGGAGTAGCAATTTGGAGACATTGGCAAGATTCATTTGACTTCTTGACTGGCTGCTTTTTGGGTTGAGCACTTTATGTGCTCTGACTCATCAGATACAAAGCTTCTTTGGGCTTTATGGTGCTGTCACATTCTATTCTATAGCTTCCTTGAGGTATTAATACTCTCCTATGCATCCTTTGTCATTGGTTTGCTTATGCTTCTATGAGATGCTACTCTGGAACTTGATTGGTTGATTGATTGATATTGTTGCTTTTCTTTTTAGACATGTTTTACTCGGCAGGGACAATACTCTAAAATGTTAAAGTAACACCAGCCTACTAGTCTGTTTTTAACTTCCAACTTTGTATCCATGGTAGTTGTTCCACCAAAGAACACAAATTATTAAATCCGTTGAAAAGTATTATAAGTGGAAAAATCTAGTGATTTGTACAAGTTTATTTTGGCGTACAACCTTTAATTTGCTGAACACAAATTGTGTTAATATGTGGAGAGCAAATTAGAGAACACTAACACTTTGGGGGGTCTTTCCTCTTCTATTGAACTCTACATTTGTGTGAGAGACAGAGAAAGTATTAGGTGGTTATTAACCATCAAGTCATGAGTTGAAGCTAAAAAAAAAAAAAAAAAAAAAGTCATGAGTTGAAGCTTAATAACCAATAGCAAAAGGACCATGTCTCTCACGTCTTCGTGCTATAAGTAAGGGAACATGGTTCATATGGCCCCTTGTTGTTGGTAATTAACCACCAATTCGGTTGATGATATGATGGCTATTAACCACCAAATACCTTCTTATGAGAGACTAGGCTTTAAGCTTCCTGCTGCAATTTTGTGTTTGCCTGTTCACTACTGAAAGTAATCTAAATAGTTGTATTAAGGATTATTTTGCGTAGCTTAATTTTCATTAGCATGTTAGGTTTTCTAGGTGCTAGTGTGTTATTGTGCAAAATTCCAAGTGAACTTCTTCAGAATGTGGTAGCCATAGCGCTTCTAGCTATGTGTTGTATAGAACCACATGTGGAGTTTTATTTTGTTTTACAAGTTTACTTATTAGCCTTAGCTTTTTATGTTTCTTCTTTTGCAGATCGTCTTCCATTAACGTTGGCATCACTATTTAAAGATTATTGTGTAAATCGATCTCTTTTTGAATTAAAACTTTGATTATATCTTTACTCTGTGCTGTTCTTTGAAGTTCAGCCAATTATTACCTTTTGTTGCAAGTCTGGTGATTGTGGTACATTTCTTGTCAAAATAAAAAAGAGGGCATGGAGAGCAACATATGCAAAATGCAAGCTGGACAAGTCTGCATCGCAAAAGGCGGATGACTTTTATAGGAAATACAGAAGCTCATGCAATATGGAGAATGGTTTTAGCCACTAATGAGCTCTCACATTAAGCTTGCATGGGTCTAGATTTTACTATTATAGTTTACAATTATGATATGCTAGTTGTCTAATGAGTGATATAGTGGTTGTGCAAACCTGGAAACATGTCTCTCTTTGCAGCTGAGCTTATTGACATTTTTTTACTTTTTACTTTTTGCGGGTTTTAGTTGGATTCATCATTAATGCATAATAACTTGATTATAGATTATTAGGTACTTCTCGTCAGTAAATTGTTTGATATATGCCATTTAATGCGTAGAAGTCTACATATTGTACTGCCGAAATGCTAATGGTTCCTCTTTTGTAACTGGTGAGTGTAGGTGGGTCATACAGCTTTAGCTTTCCACTCCAACTTCTGAACTAATGGGATCTATTCAGAGGCATTCCACTGCAAACCAGGTTTAGAACAAAGGAACTTCGTGTTTGTTTTCCTTGAAATTCTGTTCTCTCTTCCTTGGTTTGGTTTTTTCTTTTTGATCTTTTGCCTATTTGATTCCTGAACATCATCATCTTTTTGTTCTTTTATGTTCAGGATCAAATTACCGAACTTTCACCAGGGAGTCATATATGATTTCTGAATTTTGGAGATGTGATTCAAAGCTCAACTGAACCTACACAAATCATTACACCTGTGTTTCGTTGTATAATTGCACATCCAGGAAGCAAAGGAGCTCAAATCTTTCAAGAAAGAGCATAATCATGTCTCTCCCTTGTAGAGTTTCATCTTTGTTCTGTGGTAGCCAAAGTACAAGTATGCAGCAGCTTAGGCTCTTCACTTGAGTACTGCTAAGTTACTGGTGCAAATATTGTCTGCTGTTTCATTTGTCATGTGAGCATTTTGTATCGTTCATTTCTGTTTTTTGGTTACAATCTTCAACAGCAAAGGGTTCATTCAAGCCTCATTTATGCTATCGGCCTCTATTCTGGTTTAATTTTGGTTACTTGAAGGATAATAATCACAATGCTAATAATGATATTTGTGAAGTGAAAATCAAAATTATGGCATGGCAGAGCAACAACTAGAAATATAATGCTAAAATTTATCTCCATTCATGTGGTTGTAAAATCGGTTTATATATATAAGACGTGTTTCATATATGGAATAGGTCATTAATGAACGATTTCATAAGTAATTAATGACCGTTGAAATTGTTATTTTAATTTTCTGCTGTTTTTATTGTGTGTTAAGATCGTGCTTTACAAGAAACCATCTAACAGCTATTCATGTTATTATAAACTAACAATAAGTTACATAATCCTAAATTTTATCTCAATTCATGTTATGACCAACGGTATTAAGTTATGTAATGGTAAATTTTGTTCCCATTCATTTTATCATAGACCAAAACAAGTGTAACTTTTTGTGTCTCTATTCTTCCCCCTACCTTGCCCACTCCACCCCCCACCCTCCCCCCTCCTTTTTTTTCATTTTTGAAAACAGAAATGTAACTTAATTTGTGTCTTTTAATATAATGCAAAGGGTTATCTTCAATTCACCCCATGAAAGATAATCTTTAATCATTTTGCCCCCGTCAAAAATTTTTATTAGTACTTTGCACCGATAAGGATATTCTATTACTGTATTTAAATGAAAAGTTTAAATTTTGCCTTGAAAAAATTATTTTTTTATATTTTAGACTATTTTACCCCTTAAATTTAATTCTAAAAATCTTATCCTACTTTATCATCATTTTATTTTCTTTTTTCTTTATATATACTTTAACAAATTAAATTTCTTATTATTATTATATATAATAGAATAATATATATGATCTTACTAAAAAAATTAGATTTTGGATACGGTTTACTATTTTTTATAATTTGTTAACTATTTTTAATGTACTTGGTCAATAAAAACCCCATATGAATTATTTAATTTTTTGGAATGTAATAAAATAATGCATACTTTGTCCAATTTTTTTAATTCTTTAATAAAAAATTAATAAAACATGTTATTTTAGCACTCTGATATCTATGGATTTTTAATTTAGAGTGAATTAATTTTTTATTAAATTTGTTAAGTATAAAAGATATCTCTATTAGGAAAATATATATTTATAATAAATATACACCTTACAACTAATAAGAAAATAATTATTTTATTTATTTATTTTGTCATTATATAATTTTGTTATGTTGATTAGATTATTTTAATATATATAATAATATAATAAAAAATTTAAGATATTAAATCAATGCTTTAAATTATCAATAATACAAATAAGATAAACAATCATATTATAAATACACAAGAAACTAAAATGAGTAAAAAAAATCATAAATTACAAGAAACTTGACATATTTATTTATATAAAAGAAGATGAAATAAAAGAAAAAGAAAAAAAGATGAAAAAAATAAACAAGTATCTTATTTTGTTAACAAAAATTGATCAAATATTTTATGCCTCAAACTAATAATATTTAAGTATTAATACAAAATTATGGAGTAGATAAATTAAAATTAATGTTTAAATATAAGAGGGACAAATATAATTTAATTTATTTCTTATTGATGGATAAAATTGTCATTTAAAATTAATAATTAATGATGTTATCCATTAGCATCTTTAATTGATAGTCAACAGTGCAAAGTGTTAATAAAAATATTTTATAGGGGCAAAGTGATTAAAAGCCATCTTTCATAGGGGTAAATTGAAGATAACCCTAATGCAAAAGTAGGAACCTTTCATTTTTATTGGCAATAACCAAAATAACAATCTAGAATAAACTCACAAAAAAAAAAGCAAAATTGGACATTTTGTTGTGTTTGCGAAATTGAATTTTAGATGTCTTATATTTAAATATTTGGTATATTTTCTTCAATCTCTACTAAATGTGATTGTAAGTGTAATACATAGGACGAAACTTCAAAATTCGTTCTTTAATTTGACTTAAGATTAGTTACAACAATAACAACAACTAAATACACTATTTATAATTTGATTCATACCAATTTCATAAACTTCTAAGATATAACAATTTTTTTTTTTTGAATTTAGAATCGATTACCCATAAGCAGACCATGTAATTAAAGCCAGGCGAGATTACTCCAGATTAGATGAAATTTCAAAATTGTTTCTTTAATTTGATTCAAGAAGAAATCTCAAAGTTCATAATTTTGTTTATTCTAATTAGAGTAATGATTGAGGGAGTAAAAAATTAGACTGAAAACGCAAAGTGACTCACGTGGCATATATAAAAATACAAACTAATCCATTACCTATTAGGGTTCAGTTATCATTTCGTTAGGGTATTAGTTTGTCTTTTTATAACTGCCACGTCAGTCACTTTTTTCACTCTAATTTTTCACTCGCCCTGTCATTACTCGTCTAATTAACCCTTAATTGTTTTCTGTAAAATTTAAACTAAAGAAGATTTAAAAAACAAAAAAAAGGTTAATGACAATTTGACCGACTAATTGCATTCACGTGGACTCACTTGAGCAGTGACCCCACCGATGTGAAGACATCAACGTTTGAAATTTGATCCGACGGTCAACCCTCCTCCCATTCATCATTATCGCCCACTCTCTCTCTCTCTCTCTCCCGTTTTCATTTTCGCAAACTTTCCTCCAAATTTTATTTTCCAGTAATCGCCGGATCGGCTGTTTCGCGTAAATGGTAAGTCTTTTCGATCTGCATTTTCGTCGATTTTTCATGTTAGTTTAATTTGTATATGTATATTTGTTTTAGGTTTTAAATTTACGATTTTTTTTGTCGATGCTTTTCAGGCGTTGCCAAATCAGCAAACGGTTGATTATCCAAGCTTCAAGCTTGTAATCGTTGGTGATGGTGGAACCGGTAATTTTTTTTTAAACTTTTAGGTTTATTATTTTGAATTTGTGCTTTTTTAAATGTTTTGGGGAATTGATTTCTATTTTGATGATTTGGCTAAGAAATATATATTTTTTGAGTTTATTTTGTTTTGATTTATAATTTGTCTGTAAAATTGTAGGGTTTGTTCATAAGTTTAGTTTTTTTTTTTTTGGGGATTTTATGAGGATTTGGGTATGAAAAATGGATTTTGAAATAATATTCTGCGTTAAATTCGTTCGGAGTTTCGGTTATCGTTTGAAAGATAAAAATCAAACAATGATTGCTGGAAAATACAGTCAAATAATCAAATGGAATAGTCTAGACACGGTTCATAGTTCCATCGAGGGTGGAATTGAAATCGACTCTTGGGTGGCTGTTACCGTTATGGATTCAGAATTGTTGATTTTGGTTCCATTCTAATTCTGATTCCGCTTTTTTACAATTTTTCATGGTTCAAATTTTTTAAAATAAAAATTGAAAAAAATAAGAATGATATATACGAATTTCATATAATTGAAAAGTAACTCATTTATTAGAGATATAGAAAATCTTGGCAATATAAATTACCATGTGTATACAAAATATAATAAAATGAAACAAATTTATTATATACAAATTTACAAAATATTAAATAAATTTATTTTATAGTAAATTAGAGTGTTTTTTCCATGTAAAGCTTAACGGTGTAATCATAGGCAAATCCAAGGGGTGGGCAAGGGAGATTGGATATTCTGTTCAAAATTATTATGTGAACATTGGACAGTTATTATGTGAACATTGGACAGAATAAGATAGAATGATCTTGGACAGAGAATCCAACCAAAATTTAACAAATTTTATTATATCCCTTTAAAAATTGAAAATTTTCAATTGAATCCTTAATAAAATTAAAATTTTACCCCCCAAAAAATTAAAATATAGCTTTTACTAGTAATACTTTGTAATTTTGTCACCCCAAATCATGATTTCTAGATTGGCCACTGAGTGTAAAGATTTATAACCCTATGTAGCACTAGTTAGACAATAAAAACTTTTCCGACAAGTTTGATCCGTGACGAGATTAAAGTTATATACATTGCATTGGCCAATTCAAATTGGTTGGAATAGTAAAATAAAACAATTAAAAATAGAAATAAATGAAATAATAAGAACTAACCATGAGAATCAGGTAAAAAATGGAAAAAATCAAATAAATTAAAGTAAAGAAAATGAATTAAATAAGTAATAATGACAAATAAGAAATAAATTATATTATTGATAATTTAAAATTTTAGGATATTATGAGAGAATAGAGAGTATATAAGAAATTTGAGATTGAGAAAATTTTAAAAATATTGCATGAGAATAAAATAGATTATATTTATAGAAACAAAATAATTTTTTTTGAACCCTGCAATTCACGAATCGAGAAAAGGGTAAACAGTAATCGGCCTGCCTAGGTCGATTACCTTTCAAAGTTTGGGCCCGAAGAGGGCCAATTCTGATTCCAAACCCAAACTGTCAGGTCGAATCTAGTTTGAACAACAAATATTTATACGGAGTAATTTTGTCTTTTCACAATATAATTTGTACATGTTAGATTGAAACGGTTGTACATTACGAGATTAATGGTGAATATTAAAATCAAGGGTATGCTTAAATTAGTGGGTTTAGGGAAAAGAAAAGGGAATGAAATAAAAAAAGTGGTACTTGATAGTATATAATTAGAGATTAGATCCTCTATCTAATATTATCATGTCTAATTGTGTCTAAAGTTCAAAACGACGTAGTTTTACTAAAATTAGGGACTAAAAGTATAAATATCACTAAAATCATTTTACAATTATTAGACTCTAATCAAGAGATTAGTGAACATTAAGACGTAGTTTTAATCTAAAACAGGATAAGACAAAAAAAATATTGGACAGACAATCCCAAGTGATTTGTTTCTCACTCATTCTCAAAACAAAATTTTTCAACTTTCTCAAATAGGCTTAAGGGTATTTTAGTCTTTTTCACTTATTTAAAAGTTTTATATATTATTTTATTTTTGGGCCGACCGACGGCGGTTGATAGTTGCCGAGCAACGTCATTCAGCCGGATTTTGGCCAATTTCCGGCCACTTAGCCAGAATCCTGTCAGTCATTGGTGGTCGGCAGCGATCAACGGTCGTTGACCGCCGCTGGTCAACCCCATTAATTAATAAATATATTTATTTTTTTATTTAAACTTTATTTAATAAAATAATGATTCTACGCAAAAACCAATCAAAAACAAAACTTTTCAATCCAAACACCCAATTTTCTTTCCAAAATATTTATTTTCTAATACACAACCTGAGACCTCGTTTTTCTTGATTCTCAAAACAAAATAAATATCCAAACGGAGCCTTAATTTTATTAAGAATTGCAACAGCGCCACCACCGCCCATAATCAGTCCCAGGAGGCACACAAGAACGGCATCAAGAAACATGCGAAACACTGACACACCTCCACCACCAAAGGGATGAATCCCAAGTTTTTTAAGAATCAGAGGTATGCAAGGTAGCAAGGAGGGTGATGAAACTGCTATTGAGGAAGTGTAAATTTGAGACAGAAAGGTAAAGCCTTTAACAATTTCATAAAAAAATTTACCCCCTTTTTTTGTCTTTTTAAGTTTGATGGAGTGTTGTTTGACTATTTTTATTTTGGGTTGCTACTCTTCGTGATCTGAATTTGAAAATGGAGCATGTTCTTTGGTAAAAGTTGGATCATTACTTCTTTTGTCGAGTATTTTTGTTTGAAAGAGAGAGAGAGATTGGAGATTGGAGAGTGAAGAGTGAAGATGGTGACTTTGGACAAATGGGGTGCTTGTTACGTTTTCCAGTAGGATTAATTGTAAAAAACAATTCATTGTCTGGCTAAAATTATCAGTATCTTGTTATTTTGCTAGACTTTGTTTGCTGTTTTGCCTATCATTATCTTTCGATCTAGAGTGGAAAGGCCAATGATTACGATCTAGCCCAAGACAACTTTCATGAGTATTGACATGGTTTTTAATTGTTGCATTGATTCAAATTCCATTTGTTCCTAATAATATTTGACCTTATCTCTCATAATTGTTGCATTGTTTTATTAAATTAAAAATTGCCTTTTCTAAACATTCTTAAGAATTTGATTAAAAAAATTATTAAATCCACTTGAAAACACCTTTTGATTATCTCCGCATCTCCCATCCTCTCACTTCTCTGTTTGATCCAAGGGAAGAAGGACACTGGTGCTGCAATAGTGAGGGAAAATTCCTATATTTCTGTGCAGTACTGTGTCAAATCTTTCAGGTGTGCAGCCTCTATTTAGCTCTTTACATATGCATTTTCAGCAACCCAGAAGGAAAAAATTGCTTATTTTGCTTTTCCCTTTGTGGGTTTTTACGTAATCATTCAAAAAGGGAAAATCTTTATTGTTATTTTAGTAAAATTTGAAGGGCTATTTGTTTTAGAGTTTGTAATTGCTGATTACAGAATCTGAATGTTGTTATGCATTTGTGTGAGGACTTTGAAACAATGTAGAAAAGGAGGGGCTACTTTAAGATGATGGTTTTGCATGTAATCGGTGGAAAGGATGGAGGAGGTACACCAGCTCTGTGGAGAGGGTGATGGAGCAATTTGGGAAAGCTAGGCTAGCTTTTGAAAGAATCTCAAGCTCTCCATTTTGGGATTATTGGGGGAATGTAAATTGTAGCAATTAATGTACTTGTAGTTGTTGTTGTTGTTGTGATGGAAGGCTGCCGGAATTTTGGTAGTAATTGATGTTTCCTGGTTGCTGTACACTGACATTTAGGGAAGTAGTAATGCGGAGTAAAATTTTCTTGACAAGTTAAAGTAATTCATTACTAGAGTACGTATTAACTTGTTCAAAAAAAATAATAATAAAATAAAATAAAATAAAAAAAAATTATGAAGCTTTCCTTAAACTCTTAGTGATTTGATGAGGTTTATGCTTTTATATTCTACAGATTCTTGTTTGCATTGATTATAATTGCTTCAAAAAATTAGTTGGTTTGAACCATCTTTTAGTGGAAGTTGGTTGATTTGAAATTGTGCCATTTTGATCTGTATTTATGATTAGTAGCAGAGATTTGAGCAGCCGTTGTTTAGATGACCAAAAAATGCTCCATTTATGATCTTTAGCTATAATAAAGTCATTTCAGATATGATGGAAGTCCAAGATTTCCAAATTCAAAGCTGCTTCATACTTGGAATCATATTGATGCTCAGTTTTAGCCAGGTGAGTTGGCCCCAAAGTCGTCTTTGTACATGTCTGAATATGAATATTAAGCTTTAATCTCGTAATCTTCAAGATAATCTTATCTGTGGCTGCTACTTAAAACTATGAATAATTTGTTGATTCCTACATCATATGCGCACAATGTTTGTTTGAATTTAATTTTTATCTCTCATTTTCAAATTTCTAGGGTCTTGGGGATTACGTTACGAAACCATATTTTGAGAAACACGAGACTTTGAATGATTCAGACTTCGGGAGATTTTTAAATAATGAGAATTCCCTTGGCTCATGCCAAATGTTGCGAGCCAAACTTAATAATGAGCCAAAAATGTTAGCTTTACATAGGAATCTGATTGGTGAAGGTTCACATCGACGTTTAGTGTCATCAATAACATTAGAATCGGAGATATCTGAACATTCTTGTGAAGCCATAGTTGTCGAGAAACTTCCCTCTGGAGTTTTTGCGGATCCATTTGAGTTGCAACATCTTGTCCTTCGCGGAGGTAGATGCTTCTGGTCTTCTTCAAGACAAATTTTGCGCATAGAACTTTCGATTCTTTTAGCCTTATTAATTTTTGACTTTGCACCAATTCTTGCAGCATTGGATGATGCAGCTGTGTTTGGAGATACAAATCTAGAATTGCCTTCATTTCGGTCAAACAGGTCAGTTGTCGAGGTTCACATGAAGATTAGCCCTGGCATGTGTTCAGGAGATCATATGCAGCTGGAAATAAAAATTGAGCTTCCACTTCATGCGCGTTATCAGGTATATGATTGAGGACTCTGTTTATATGGACGTTTTAAGCCACTTGGTTCAAACTATATTCATCTCTTTTGAAACATGAGAATGTCAAGAGAAGAACCATAGTTCTAGTTTACCTATATTTTCAATTTTTGGGAAATGGGAACTATACATAGCTTGTTATTTTGTTGTCATGTGTTGAACTATACATAGCTTGTTATTTTGTTATAGGAAACTGACTTGAATGGTTAATCTTTCTACAGCCGTTAGGCCTTGGCTTTTCAAGAGTTGAATTTGGCCTTCCCGATGTATTTTTACGCTGCAGAATTGAAGAAAATTTACACAAGCAGAGATGTTTACTTGTTCCGACTGAGTATTTTTACGCTGCAGAATTGAAGAAAATTTACACAAGCAGAGATGTTTACTTGTTCCGACTGATCTAAGTGCCAAGTCTCAAGATGATCGTATAGTATGGGAAGTGCCTTGTGGAAACAAGGATCATGCAGAAATTGTATCAGTCGTTACATTTGCTTCTGCTGTTTTGTCAGCTTTGCTTATTGTCTTGGCATCTGTTTCTTATTCAAACTCTGCAGTTGGCAATGGCTCGAAACAATTGTAATATACTGAACCTTTTTCTTGTAATCCCTATCCAATTTTACTCAAAGATTTACAAAGATCAAGGGAAAATCACACCATTCTTAGTTTTCTACTTCGTCCTTGTGGTCAAGTCCTTTTGCCATTAATACATATGAAAACCATGACAGCATGTAAACCATCATAAGAATCAAATTAGAAAGTGAGAAATGAAGCCTTGAGTAGATGAATACATGTGCAGCTTGTGATTGAAACCAAAATTTCAAGAAATGGCAAATCCTGAATGATGTGCTTCTCAGCTTTTGTCCTCCTTGGTCTTATATTGTCTGTTTTTGTTCCACCGTTTTCGTCTAAACCCTTTCCATTTCTCCTACAGTCCTCAAACTGAGGCTACCAATTGGCTCTTGTAGCAAATGATTGAATGATATTTTACGTTTTGCATAAAGTTTAAGAAATTGATTATTATTGGCTTAAGATTTTAAGTTGGATGGAAGTTGGTAAAGATCTAGCTCTTTTTCAGGTTTAGAACTTGGACCTAGACTACTTTAGTCCTTTAGTTATGTTCTATTGAGGGATTGGAAGTTGTAAAACAAGATCAGAGGGGTGGGAAAAATGTCAGGGATTAAATTGAAAATCAGTATCAATTTGGTAACATCATCAACAACGACACTAACAAATGGGCATATAAATCACACTTTATTACAATGCTCCATTAATTACACGATTTCTAATGACAACATTTTATACCAACTACAACCTCATTGTGTAACATTTATTTAATTCTTATGTTTTGGAATAGATCTTATGTTTCATTTTATATTTCAACCTCTATTTAATTCTATAGTTATAAGTCACGTATTTAATATTTATCCTTAAAATTACTTGATAGAGTTTTAATTAAATATACTGTATTTATGAAAGAGAATATCCAAAGTCATCAACTTCACAGTAGATACCAATTTCATATATATATATATATATATAAGACGTGTTTCATATATGGAATAGGTCATTAATGACCGATTTCATAGGTAATTAATGACCGTTGAAATTATTATTTTAATTTTATGCTGCTTCTATTGTTGACCGTTGAAATCGTAATTTTAAGACGTGTTTCATATATGAAATAGGTCATTAATGATCGATTTCATAGGTAATTAATGATTGTTAAAATTGTAATTTTAATTTTCTGCTGCTTTTATTGTTGACTATTAAAATCGTAATTTTAATTTTATGCTGCTTTTATTGTGTATTGCAATCGTAGTCCCCTCTACAAGAAACCATCTAACAGCTATTCATGTTATTACAAACTAACAATAAGTTACATAATGCTAAATTTTATCTCCATTCATGTTATCATGGACAGACGGTATTAAGTTATGTAATGCTAAATTTTGTTCCCATTCATAATTTTTATCATAGACCAAGGATAACAAGTGTAACTTTTTGTGTCTCCATTCTTTTCCCCCTTTTTTTTTCATTTTTCAAAACACAAATGTAACTTAATTTGTGCCTTTTAATATAATGCAAAAGTAGGAACCGTTCATTGTTTATGGCAACATCCAATTTGGTGCAATAACCAAAATAACAATCTAGAATAAACTCACAAAAAAAAACCAAAATTGAACATTTTGTTATGTTTGCAAAATTGAATTTTAGATGTCTTATATTTAAATATTTGGTATATTTTCTTCAATTTCTACTAAATGTAATTGTAACCGTAATACATACCATGAAACTTCAAAATTCGTTCTTTAATTTGACTCAAGACCAGTTACAACAATAACAACAACAACTAAATACACGATTTATAATTTGATTCATACCAATTTGTTAAACTTTTAGGATGAAATGAATCACAATTTTTTTAAAAAAAAATTTAGAATCGGTTACTCATAAACAGACCATGTAATTATATATAAGCGAAATTACTCAAGATTAGATGAAATTTCAAAATTGTTTCTTTAATTTGATTCAAGAAGAAACCTCAAAGTTCATAATTTTGTTTAGGCTGCTGTTATTGCCAGAGCAACTATTAGCTTCCAGAGCAATAAATCACACATCTTCCAAATTCACCCTTAATCAATCAACTATTTTATTTTTTCTCTATTTATCAAGACAACTCATCTTTATCTTCTTTTTACCTTATCAGTACAACTTATCAATTCTTTATAACATCTTCCCGTAACTTCTTATTTCTTCTCCTTTATCTTTTCTCACAGAAATAATCTGACACTTATTTCTATTAATTAGTTTTATTATTTTTTCAATTAAATTATAAAATATTTACCAATATATACTTCAAAAATTGTAGGCTCCATTTGTTTACCGTGGTTTTAGTGTTTTATTTCACAAATTCAATTTGATTTATCTGTTTGTCCATTTTTATCAAAATTTTTAAACAAAAGAAATAATATTACAATAATTATTTTTAATACAATGTTTCTTATATTTTTATAAATAAATTATTACATTTAAATTTGACTTTTAAATTTTTAATAATAAAAATTCTTCCAAAAACTTTTTTTACCAAATAAACTCATAATATTAATTTAAATTTTATTAATAAAAAATCTCTCGAATATAATGTCTACCAAACAAACTCATCAATCCAAACACCTCCAAAATATTTATTTCTTATAACAAGTGTCAACAAAACCAAATTCTACGATAAAACTAAAAAATACTCTATCTAATGTGAGTTATATTTTTTGTTAAAAATACTATACATAAACATATGGGAACTATAAATTATTATTTTATTTTTAATAATGCTTCTCATATTAATATTTTATCAAAATAATTCACGTAAGTTAAAATTTAAAAGGAAGATACCACCACCATATATATATATATATAATAAATCTCGATTTCATATTTTTTTTATGTTACAATTTAATTCAAAATTTTAAATAATAAATCAGCAACAAATTTTATTTTAGAATGTGGACGCATATATTCCACTTCTATTTTTATTCTGAGCAATTTCTTTCCTTGTGATCTATTATCATTTTAAAATGTTAATTTGTTCATAATATAATTAAGGCAGCAAGAATTTTTTTATTATAAAAATTTAAATTTAAATTTGAATTAATATTTTATGAGTTTATTTTAATGTCTTAGGAAGAATTTTTTATTATTAAACAATTTAAAAGAAAATTTTAAATTTAATAATTTATTTATAAAATATAAAAAATATTGTAACAAAATAATTAATATAACATTATTTTTTTTTATTTTAAAATTTTGATAAAAAATGAACAAAAAAATAAATTGGAATTTATGAAATAAAACACTAAAATAATGGTAAACAAATGGAGTCTAAAATTTTTTGACCGTATATATTAGTAAATATTTTATAATTTAATTGAGATAAAATAAAATCTATTAATAGAAATAAGTGTCATATATATATACTTATATATTTTTTTTATAATTTGAGGGTGAAATAAATATTTATATTAATAAAAATTTGGGAGAAAATCAGTGTAAAGGAGAAAAAACAAAAGTTACGGGAAGATGTTATAAAGAATTGATAAGTTGTAATGATGAGGTAGAAATAAGATAAAGATGAGTTGTAAAGATAAATGAAGAAAAGATGAAGAGTTGATTGATTAAGGGTAAATTTGGAATATGTCTAATTTATTGCTCTGGAAACTAATAATTGCTCTGGCAATAACAGCAGCCTTTTGTTTATTCTAATTAACCCCTAATTATTTTCTCTAAAATTTAAACTAAAGAAGATTTAAAAAACAAAAAAAAAAGGTTAATGACAATTTGACCGACTAATTGAAGTCACGTGGTACTCACTTGAGCAGTGACCCCACCGGTGTGAACAATCAACGTTTGAAATTTAATCCGACGGTCCAGATTGTCGCGTTAGCTTAAAGCTAACCAAATTGAACTCAAAAACCTCGGCTGCAGAAACCCTCCTCCCATTCCTCATTTTCGCCCGCTCTCTCTCTCTCTCTCTGTCTCTTTCTCTCCCGTTTTCATTTTCGCAAACTTTCCTCCAAATTTTTAATTTCCAGTAATCGCCGGATCGGTTGTTTCGCGTCAATGGTAAGTCTTTTCGATCTGCATTTTCGTCGATTTTTCATGTTTGTTTAATTTGTATATGTATATTTGTTTTAGGTTTTAAATTTACGATTTTTTTTTTGTCGATGTTGTTCAGGCGTTGCCAAATCAGCAAACGGTTGATTATCCAAGCTTCAAGCTTGTAATCGTTGGTGATGGTGGAACCGGTAATTTTTTTTTTAAACTTTTAAGTTTATTATTTTGAATGTTTTGGGGAATTGATTTCTATTTTGATGATTTGGCGAAGAAATATATATTTTTTGAGTTTATTTTGTTTTGATTTATAATTTTTCTGTAAAATTGTAGGGTTTGTTCATAAGTTTAGCTTTTTTTTGGGTTTATTTGAGGATTTGGGTATGAAAAATGGATTTTGAAATAATATTCTGCGTTAAATTCGTTTGGAGTTTCGGTTATCTTTTGAGAAGAACATTATTTAGTGAATTCCGTGCTCATTGTTTAATTTGGTGCTTTTTTCTATAGGGAAAACAACTTTCGTGAAGAGGCATCTTACTGGTGAATTTGAGAAGAAATATGAGCGTAAGTTCATTACAAATGTCTCATTTTCTGCTCAAGATTGATTTTTTTAGTGATTTAAGTTTTGGTTCTTATGGACATACATAAACTAATGATGATGTATGCGGTTGGCTGGTTTTGATTTGTGGACAGCGACTATTGGCGTTGAAGTTCATCCATTGGACTTCTACACCAACTGTGGAAAGATTCGGTTCTACTGCTGGGACACTGCTGGACAGGAGAAATTTGGAGGCCTTAGGGATGGCTACTAGTAAGTAGTTAGCAACTTAGCATTCATAAAGTTCACACATCAGCTTAGATGCCTATTGTTATTTCTTGTATTTTATGATATGATTTGATTTATAATGTTCACTTTGAATTCTAAAAAATATTTACCTGGGGAACTGGATATTTGGAACTTGGTTATTGTGTTTTTTGGATTTCCTTAACTTTGCTGATGGTTGATTCACTTTTCTAAGTATTTATATATGGTTAAGCGAGTGAGCACCTCTATTTGAAATCATAAGCTTTCCGAGTTTTTTGTGGTTCTTTTTGGGGGTAATTATACCCTAGATAGTTTCATCTTGCATAACTTGCTGGGACAATCAAAATGAGCTGCAAATTTCATGAGCCTCTTAGTTGTTGGCATTATTGTTGTTAGTTCTGTAAAATTGGACTGGGTATACATAAAATTGGACTGGGTGTATGATTTTTTATTTCTTGTTGAGTTAGCTTTTCTGTGGAATAAATATAGTCTCCCATGTATTTTCTTATGCTTTTGGCTAATCTGCAGCATCCATGGACAATGTGCTATCATCATGTTCGATGTAACTGCTCGGTTGACATACAAGAATGTTCCAACATGGCACCGTGATCTTTGCCGGTGAGTACTGAATTTGTTTTTCATTCAAAGTGATAATTACACATGAAAATAAGATACAATCAAGCTGCTGTTCATGATTATTTTTTACTCCAATTGCAGGGTTTGTGAGAATATTCCAATTGTGCTTTGTGGGAACAAGGTTGATGTGAAGAATCGACAAGTCAAGGCAAAGCAGGTTACTTTCCATCGCAAAAAGAATTTGCAGTACTACGAGATATCTGCAAAGAGCAATTACAACTTTGAGAAGCCTTTCCTGTATCTTGCTAGGAAACTTGCTGGGTAAGTACCTCTATGATTAGAGTGTATGCCTTTCCAACCACATATGCTACAATCAGGCAGTTTTCATTGGCTAAAGTCCATAATGCTTTTAGTTTTTAAGTTATTGTAATTTGTGTTCAAGGTTTCTTATCGCTGTACTTTTACTGTTTTTAGGGATCCTAACTTGCACTTTGTGGAGTCTCCTGCCCTTGCTCCACCTGAGGTGCAGATTGACTTGGCTGCACAGCAACAGTAAGCATTCTTTCTTCAGTCTTCATTTTCCATATGCACCTTGAGTGTCGGAGCTTTTGCCTGCCTTATCTCATTTACTGTATGAATGCATTATGCCATACATTAATTTGCCTCTACTGTTGTGTTGATTTGCCTACTATTTGTGGCTTGTCAGGCATGAGGCTGAGCTCGCTGCTGCTGCCACCCAGCCACTTCCAGATGACGATGACGATGCTTTTGAATGAAACTTGTGAAGAGCAGTTCTCTCTCTACGGGTGCTTCTATAATGGAATTTGTGGCAGTTTTCCATCATCGACAGATTTTTCAGAATTTTGCCTCCAATATTAGAAAGTAACTAGGGATTTCCGCAATTAATGTAGGGAGTTTGGGAACGCTATGTCCTGATATTTTCTTCTGATTTGGTTGTGAGAATGATATGCGTCTCTCTTATTATTTGAAAAATATGGAGGGTGGTGGTACACTATGATTTGTGTTGAGTTGACCATGACCACATGTAGAATTGAAATTTTCTTGATGACAATGTTGAACTTTGCATTTCTTTGAATTCGATATATTTCTTTCCCGCCTTGAAGTTCATCTCAGATTCAGACTGTTTTTTAAATAACTCTTTATCAGCAGAGTGTGTGTTTGATTTACAAGAAATAATTAACAATGTAATTGGACCAAGATTTAGTCTCTGTAATGAAATGAATGAATCAACTTCTTCCAACACGCAGGACATAAGGTCCAATAGGGTCTCAATGTCACATCTTGTTTCTAGTTATTTTTGTTCTCACCCATTTTATTTTATGTTATTTTAAATGTTAGGAATTTTATAATGCAATTAATTAAAATTTCCAGTACTAAAGCCCAAACACAAATTTCATTAATTAAACAATTTATCCATCAATCAAAAGGTTTTACTTTTTTAAAATATAAGTTAAGATTCAATTTTTCTTCTAAAAATAAAAAATTGATATTTATTTTTTTGAATAATTTTATTCCTCCATTATTTTTTGTAACAATTTACTGGTTCATATGTTTACATTCAGTTTTTAAAGTCACTAGTTTTTTTAAAAAAATTGTCACAATTTATAAATTTAAATGTTTCCATTTAAAATTTTTTTTGTTATAATTTATTAGTTTAAATGTTTCCAATTGGGTTGAAAAAGTAGGCATATAACACTTGTAAAGTGATCACAATTTTAGTGCACAATAAAAGTAATAGAAAATTTCTTTTGAACTCAGCCATTTTTACCTTCTAAGCATATTTTTTTACTTTTGTTTACTTGTTATTTCTTTTTTTTTTGCCTATTTATAGGCATGTCAATGGGAATATTGGATTTGTGTCTCAGCTTTTTACTTCTTTTCAATACAAACTCGAAATGGGCATATTGGCTTTGTAATAAGATAATTAATCGGATATAAGTAATGAATTCAACATCTTATTATTCAATCACTTTTTCGTTTGATATTTTTAGTTTTATCTAACGGCCCTTCACCCAAAATTCATCTAAAATTTTGCAAACTAACCGTTACCCAAGAAAAGAAAAGGTCAAATAAACAACTTTTACTCTTAAGAACAGAAGAGAAAGGCTTAAATGGTGAGGAAATATAATGCACAAGAAAATCCTTCTTTTGTCTTTCAATTCTCTTTGTACTATTAACTGCCATGGTATCATGTAAAAGTTAAAAAGCACAAAAACAACAGTATACCTACTTCAACAAGAAGGCAGTATCACATGAACATCATGGAAAGCAATAAAATAACAGCATTCTACCTAATCAATCCAAAAAATTAGAAATCTGGTGGTCCATGCTGTTATCATCTATACATTCAAAACCATGTTATTGCTAGCATCATTGAGTGCTGCTGGCAAACGCAAGGATCAAGCTGCCAATGAAGTGTACACAAGTCTAGTTGCATAATTTCCATAAGTAGAAGGTCAGAGCCAATATCTCTTCAATGTGTAGTTTGCTGTAAAGCGGGTCATTACCACCTTTCTCAACATTCTCTGATTGATTGAATTTTATGATAAGAAGAAGCGATGAGATAATTTTCTGACTTCTTCCCCAGGTATCTCGTTCTAATACTTGGCCACATTTTTTTTTTCAAAACCCCCTTCCCACCCCCTTGCACCACATGCAGAAGTCAGGGTTTTGAACGTTTAACCTTGGGTACGGGAAGGATCTAAGTGATCCCTCGACTTCTTCTCTGGGTATCTTCGTTCTAATACTCAGACCACTTTTTTTTTTTTTTTTCGAAACCCCCTTCCCACTCCCTTGCACCACATGCAGAACTCAGGTTTTGAACACCCAACCTAGGTACAGAAGGGATCTAAGAGACCATTTCTTGGCCAACCCACCCGACACGGATCGGTTTCTAATACTCACCACTCTTTTCTAAAGCAATAAAAGTTAACAATTGTGGTTTGGCTGCTACTCCTGACACGTTAGTTTACATCAGATTTCCTATCTCTATGCAGCTATAAATATAAAATTTTACCTTTCACATGCTTGGCTCCATTGGGTAAGAAACTCCAGCAAGTTAAGTTCAAAACTGAATCGAATTCCTCCCATGATGCTCTATCCTATGATCTCACACTAGTGCTTCCAGCTGTTGTCTTCCCAGAAAGAAATAGTTTCCATAAGGGTTTTGCTCCAGGCAAATCACTGAGCATATGAGTAGTATCCTTGGAAAATGATCATATGGTGCAACCAGCTTCAGCTCACTGTTTTATTTTGGCGTCATGAGATTGTTAAAAGAATCTATCATGTATTGGATTCAACCTGATAAATTAGCCTCAAAGACAAACTTGACAGAAAAGCCCAAAAAAACATGTTAAGAAAACTGGAAGATTTTTTTTTTTCATCAGTGCAATTAAAGGGATAACAATATCTGCTACATGTGTACTTCCATGTCCTTCACATTTATTACTTAGGGCATCACAAAATCAATGAAGACATATTTTCAAAAGCCCATTGGTAATTCCACTTCACAAAAAAAAAAAAAAACAGTGATCAAATTTTGGTTGAGAAAGCTAACAAATTAAGGAATTCAGAAAATAATACTCACCGCGACCTCATTATCTCAAGGCAATGCTCCATCAAATGGCTGATAAAAGCTTTGAACAGTCATTATCAGATTTGCCCTGTGCTGAGATATACTGAAGCATTGACAAAGAATGTATACCACAGCCAACTTCCTATCAATACTGACAAGTGCTTCAAAGAATCACCTCAACTCACAAACTAGGAAAGCACACAGAAACAAATTACACGAAGAAATAAATACAACGAGATAAATCATAAATTTGCCACAGAATGAACGTTTATCATTTCTGAAACTCCATTTCCACTTATTTCTTTCTTTCCTTGCCGATAAAGTTCTCTTCCTAATTGACAAATAAAATAAATTTGCAAATTGAGAAGTACTTTTGATCAATTAGGTTGCTGGTGCCATAGAAATAACAGAAACTCATGTAGTTCTAAAACTCTTAACACATCCACATATGCAGACAATAAAAAAGCCAGAAGGGCAAAAAACCCGTGAGCTTTAAACAGAACAATCAAATAGCAAATAAAGCATTCTCACATTCATTTTTTCTTGGTCCAATAATTTACTGAATTCCTCAAATATAATCAGTGGAAGCAAATTAATTACACAACAATACCGAGAAATCAATATCACAAAGCAATACCTAGTGGCCATTTGAAGAGATGCTGCAGATAAGAATCCTTCATTGGGGCAAAGCTACTAAAACAGCAAAATGATTAGAAGGTGGGAAAATTCCTTGGAAAGAGCAAAACATATCTAACGGCAACATGCCAGCAGTAGATACATGGACTAACAACAAACAGTTGAAAGTTTGACACCTACGGCCCATGCCATTGAAATTTACTTTTCAGTAATGAAATGGATTTTAGGTTTTAATTGACAGCTGTTATGCAGATATAAAGGCTGAACTTTAGTACACTATAGCAGATAAAATAGAAATTAACTAATTATCCTAAAAATACATAATTGTTGTATATGAAAATAAAAAATAAAAAATAAAAGAGTACATCACAACAATTTGTTTGCACGATCTTCTCTTTTCTTTATTTATTTTCATCTTTGGGGCAGCCTATGTATTCATCATATTTTCTAAATGGCATTGTGTTAACTTTACTGCAATCTCTGGTTGTGCCTTCTTCATTAAAGAGGGCAATTTCAATGCCAAAATGACACAATGCAGTCGGCACTGTTATCGCTACTTAACCTGCCTAACATGAAACAGTGGTACTCTTTAGACAGGCAAATTGCTGATCTTCAAATGATTAGGTAAGTAGGTATAAATTACATTCACCAATTATAAATTCAAAAGCATTAGCCATCTAAATGTAAACTGTAACAAATAAAACTTCCCTGCCAAAGCTGGTTTATACACACAAACCAACTTTCTTCCCGAGACATAGCATCAGTCTAAACAAAGTTTCGAAAAAAACAAAGCACAAATTGACACCAATTGGAAGCTAATGGAATATTTTAAGTAACATCTTAAAATTGCATGCCCCACATATTACTATAATGCTAAAGAGACAACACTATATATGCAAAAAGCAATTCCACTAAATGCTAATGAAGAAAATCTATGGTGTACAACAAGTAAGCTTTTATCCCACTATGTGGGGTCATCTATATGGATCATATTTCTCAATCGTGTTTGATCGACACACATCTTATCATTTATATTTAAGTACAACTGGTTTTTTTCAATAGTTTCTTTCCAATTCATTTTAGGCCTTCCCCTTCCCCTTTTAATTTGAGTTAATGATTCTCTATTTCCCCCTTTTAATTCTTGAATTTTAGTTAAGAAAAATCTATAGTGTGACTCCGAAAAATATTTTTAAGAAAACAACTAAATGCCAACTCAAATTTCAGAAAGGTTCCTATGAGGAAACAAAAATTGCATTAGAAAAGCATTTGATAAGCTTTATCTAGACAACTGCCATGTCAACCTTTGATTAAAGATTTGTATCAGAAAGTATGCAACAGTTAGGTTGAGGAGAAAAATATATGAACAGCCATCAATCAGTTTCCTTGGCAGATTAAACTCAAATGGAACATATAAGTTGAGAAAATTAAATAGCAGTACCATGGACTTGCCATGATCATCTGCCAGAAAGTGGATGCACTTAGTGTCCCACTGTATATACCAAGGAAAATGCTGAAAAGCCAAAGGTTCCCAAAAACTTCTTGTGACCACAGGAAGCAAAGGATGCATGGCTCCACAGTTGGTCCTGAAAATGCAGGGACTGATCAATAATATCCTCCAAAGAGAATTCCACATGCTGCTAAATAGTAGTCAAAGTCAAAACCCAGTTTCAAGGAACATTTATTACAAGTCAATGCACACGGGATGGCGGCATAAACCGAAAAGGTGCACTTGTTAAGCAATGATCTAGAATGGTGTACAAATGATTGCAGAGACAAAAACATTAACTGCATTCCAATTTCGGAAACAAATAGAACAAAGAATGCAACAGATGTGCCTGATAACTCCAATTTAATAAATATAAAAAATAACCATTGTACTTCCAGTAAACAATTTGGATGCTAGTGATTCTATGCACTCTTCAAATATAGGATCGTGGCATAACCCTAAAAGGGGCACTTGTTAAGCGATGAACTAGAATGGTGTATAAATAATACAGAGGACAAGATATTAACTGCTAATCAAATACGGAAACAAAAAGAACAAAGAAAGCAAGATAGAAGTGCAAGGTAATTCTAATTTAATATCAATCAAAATAACCATTGAACTTCGAATAAGCAATTTGAATGCTAGTGATTCTAGGCACTCTTCAAATATAGGATTGCATACTCTCAACCACAGAGATCAAAATGATCATAAATTTGAAATAGACAACTGAGACCAGGTGCAACATTTTATTACACAAGCAAACTCCATAAGTCACTTCGAATAAGCAATTTGGATGCTAGTGATTCTAGGCACTCTTCAAATAGGATTGCGTACTCTCAACCACAGAGATCAAAATGATCATAAATTTGAAATAGACAACTGGGACCAGGTGCAACATTTTATTACACAAATAAACTCCATAAGTCACTTCCAAGAATATACTAAATTATGAAAATACTTGCCACATCTATATAATATGTGCCAACTATTAGAATTGCTTCTACCTTGAAATGCCTGATAATTTAAAATAATTGTTACATAAATCTTCCAAAATATACAAACAAAGAACAATACAAAATAAAAGGAAATAGTACGTAGACCCATTCATCTCTTTGCAATATGGAATACATGCACTTTCGTTTAGAAGAATCTGATACATAATATGACAGAAACAAGAAGAAAATGTACTGACAATTGGAGACATGACAAATTAACAGAAAGTACAACTTATCACATGTTATTAGCTGCTTACAATTTATGTCACAAAACAAGGACCAATTGTAGAAGACATAACCTAGCTGATTGACTATTATCTACGATAAGCACCATTTTGATCAGAAAGTAAGTACCTTATCTCCATCAAATGTTCATCATTTGATACATGGAGCATAGTACGAAGATTTGTCAATAATGACTCAAGCTCCCAACTTAAAGGACCAGAAGCATGCAATGCTGCTAACGTACAGCGATAAGCATGCAACTCTATGTCATGAATACTTCTTGCCACTTCATCTTCTGCAAGAGGAACAGAACAACTCTCTTCATCATCTTTTGGATCAGAAGATGACTCCGCATCGCTACAAATGCTATCTGACTCTTGACGAGGAACCTGTGCCAAATCATGAGAAGACCCTTTATGTCTGGCACTAATAGCACTACAACTACCAACAGAGGATGCATCACTATCAGAATCATTAGGTTCCAAGTTTCCAGGTAAGTAAAAGCCAGCAGTACCATTAAGTTTCCTTCTTTTTGGTTCATTATATCCATTAATTCTACTGTCAAAGGAAGTATGCATGTAAGATTCATCCAGAACTTCTCTTGAGTAAGCAACAGCATCTACCTTTTCCACCACCAGGTGTGGACCAACCTTTTGTCTCCTACCATCTTTCTCAACTGCTCTGGTTTTTTGACTGTTTGATGCATGAGATTCAATTACTGATGACCAATAAGGTGACATTCTTTTTAGGGACCTTGAAGATACTTTGTGGGACTGCTGAAACCCAGTTTTCTTGTGAATTTCTGAACAATTTTTTGGAGTTTGATTTTGCATCTTTCCATCAGATTCAGCCACTTGGAAGCTTGTCTTCTGATAGAATTTTGAGGTTGATGGATTATTTAATTGCCTCAATCCACGTGTTCCAGATTTCTGCAAAGCAGTACCAATCAACGATCAGAAAGTGCAATAAAAGGAACTATGTACATATCTGCATGCATATATTTTGACATATCCATAAGATGGATGATCTAAAACAACGAACAGCATAAATGGATGAACTAAGTATGAGTACATACCTTTCCCATCACGATCCATTTGTCATTTAGCCATAAAAGCTGATCTCTGATGTTTAATTTGTGCACGATGGATTCCATAGAACATCCAAGGAACCTCACTGTGTAGTAATCTCCTGACATAACCTTCAAGATTATAGCAGTTTTCCAGGAGAGACCTTCAAACACGTTGACGGTCTCTCCAACTTCTCTAGTCACAACACTAGGTGAAGGAGGGGGGCAGGGTCTCACTAATTTCCTTGATACCCTCTCCATCAAGGATCCACTGTTCAAACCTGATTGATAATCATACTGCACACTGTAAGTATGCCCATTACCACTAAGTATCTCTGCACTACGCCACGATATGGGCACCTCCTTTTTGTTCATAACCTCCACTTTACTGCCTTTTTTAAACCTCATTATTTGGTTTATTGAGGCGAACTCAGTTACAACCTGTCATCAACCAGAAACAAGAAAAACTTCCTATCAGCGTACCCTTCCACTAATACTGAACAACACCAAAAAAACTTAAACTGAAGGTGAATAAATCAATAATCATATGAAAGCTTACAAATAGAAATCATGGGGTCTTAGATGCTGCAGATTATTTTTTTTTTAAAAAAAAGTCTCCTTAAATTTCAGAAATTAGATTTTTATTTTGAACCCATAAAAAGAGAAAACAAAAAAAGGATGCTCCTACCCTCATAACTAGAGTGTTGAATATTCCACATCAACATAGACAAATCTCAAGATTTTAGTCCATAACCAAATCTACTAATAAAAGTATGCAAAAATATACAGAGAAAATAACCCAAAAATAAAGTAAAAAAAGACAGAAAAAAAACCAGGAAAAATCCTATGCCATAGTACAAAGATGATCATTCAGCATTCATTAAAAAAAGATACCAGTCAAAACAAAATCAATTTTTAACAAACCCCAAATTCAGGAAAAATAAAAATTCAACAAATTAACCAATTAGAAATCTAACATAAAGTTAGGAAAACATGAGGTCTTTCAAAAGGGAAAAACTTAGAATTTTAGTCCACAATCAAATCTATTTGTAAAAGTGTGCAAAAATGTACAGAAAAAATAACCCAAAAATAAACTTAAGAAAAATCTACAGAAAACAGAGCCAGAAAAACTCCTATGCCATAGTACAGAGATGATCATTCAGCATTTAAAAAAATACCAGTCAAAACAAAATAAAATAACTGAATACAAATTAAAAAAAAAAATCAATTTTTAACGAACCCCAAAACTCAGGAAGATTCATAAAAATCAACAGATTAATCAATTAGAAATCTAACAAAAAGTTCAGAAAAAACTAGGGTTTTCAAATGGGAAAAACTAAACCGAAAAATCCACCAACCTTTCTTGGAATTCCTTGAAATTGAAGAAAGAACTTAACGTCCAGAACGATTAATTTGCTGATTTGGTCAGTCTTTTTCAAGCAAATGAAGGCAATCGAATCTGCAATTTTTATGGCTTAGGGTTTGCTTTGGCGTGGGGAAAAATTAATTGGGGAGAAAAAAAAATTAAAATATAAAGAATGGAGGGTATTTTGGGAATACTGATAATTTTGGTTTAAAAATTAAAATAAATAATTTTCATATGAGAAAAAGGGAAAAGATAGGATGCTCCGCGAGCCACACAATAAATTCACGCTCTTTTCTTGAGCGTGAGCGTACCTGCATTGTTTCTCTCTCTTTCTTTTGTTTTTTAGCTTCTTTTACAATTTTTTTTTTTAGCAATTTTCTCCTTTGTTAACTAAAAATGAAATTGCATGTAAGTCTGTTTGGATGGTTTTAAATTTTCAATTTATTTCACAATTGTAAAATGAGTTATTTGTTTTGTTCAACTTTTTCATTAAAAATTTTAAAACACAAAACAATACTACAGTAATTATTTTCGCTACAGTAATTTTTATAAATAAAATATTGAATTTTAATTTGAATTTTAAATTTTAATAATAAACAATTCTTCCTAACACAATTCCCACCAAAATAAACTAATAAAATACTAATTCAAATTTAAACTTCAAACTTTTATTAATAAAAAAATCTTTAATACAAATCCCAACAAAATAAAATCATTCATTCTAAACACTCACAAAATATTCTTTTCTCATAACAAATCCCAAGAAAAAAAATTTCATGATATAATCCAAAAATAGCTCGTTCAAACGGAACTCTTTTAATAAATACTATTAAATAGTTGTTTTTAAATATCAATTTTTTTTTTGTTTTTTTGTTTTCTTGTTTGATTTATATTGATTAATGATGCATGAATTTCATGTGTAGCATCATCCATGATGTTTCCTTATATCAATGAATTATTTTAATTACATCAAAAGGGATTTTTTTTTTTATTATTATTAGTGATGGAAAATTTAATATTAAAAAATAGATATATAGCTATAAATGACGTAATCTTAATTAGATATTTAGACATTTAATACTCATGTAATTTTATGTGATGCATTTTCTTGTATTAAAAAGAGATATGTTATTATAATTAAAAGCAAAAGTGATGTGAATTATTCAAAAATGAAATCGATTTGAATGTCATTTCTATTTCTATTTTGAAACTCCTACTTAATAATATTGTAAGTTCAATATTTCATAGGCATTCTTGTTGTTAAATTCTTGTAAAGTTGTTGAGGATCCTATTTTTTAACCCACTCCATAAAGTGTTTTAAATTTGGTAAAATGAAAACTCAACTAATCATTACCAAAACTAAAAGTAATCCAACAAATATGCTCATTGTTTTCTTGATTTGATTTCTTTCCAACTATTTTAGTGAGGTATCATTTGATTCTTAGTTTAAATTAGACTCCAAGAATAAATAAAAGAAAAAAAAAATTTCGCATATACATTGATGTTAAAAATTAAAACAAAGTAAAAGGAAGTTTGGTTTATTTTGAGAGCAAAGTTTAGAATTGAATGTGTTAGTTGTTGAAAATCATCCTACACCTCCACAAAATAATGCATTTTGTTGTTAGTGAATGGTTGTTGAATTCATTCATATATCATTTACTATTTTACAATAATATAAACAACTAAAATAATTCTAAACATTGAAAAGTATGGTCGTCTTTTTTACTGTCATTCCAATTTCAAAATATTATTTATAGAAAAATAAAAATTTCTCATGGTTTTTTTTACACATTTTGATAAAGTATGATCGATTTATTCACTATTTTATTTATAGTTAATATTAATATATTGATTGATGATATGACTCCATTATTGAATCGTATAAAAATATTCGTATTTTTTTAATTATTATTATTAAAAAAATTATTCTAAGATAGTAATAATTATTGTTCATTATGTGTCATTTAGTAGTTTCAACCTGATATAATTCAAAAATCATACGCCACATTTTTTTTCCAAATTGTGTAGCAAAGGGATGAAATAAATATGCCCATTAGTTTTTTTTTTTTGGCCATTAGTTATTACATTAGAGAAAAAAATAAAAAGGAAAATACATATTTTATTTGTGGCATTAATGACGTCGTCGAATCACTTTATCACAAAACGTCGTCGTCTTCTTTAATATTAAAACCTTGAAATCCATGGCGGAAAACTCATCCATCCCCTCACCATTGGGAAGCCATGGACTCCCGCGAGCTCAGCTCAAGAGACGACTTGTTCGACGCCGCAGTATGCATCGAAGAATCCCACTACAAAGAAGGCTACAGCAAAGGCTACGCCGACGGTGTAGCCTCCGTCACCGACAAAGATGACGGCCGGCAAGTGGGCCTCAAAAACGGGTTTGAAGTGGGCGAAGAATTGGGTTTCTACAGAGGCCTCATTGATGTGTGGAACTCCGTAATTCGTATCGACCCAAATTTTTTCTCGTCCCGGATCATCAAGAGCATCAAACAGATGGAGGATTTGGTTAACAAGTATCCTATATCCAACCCGGAAGATGATACCGTTACTGATTTGATGGATTCTTTGAGGTTGAAATTTAAGAGTATTTGTGCCAGTTTGAATTTGAAGTTGGAGTATAAAGGCTACCCAAAAGCTTCTGATGATGGTGGAAAGATTGATTTTTGAGGTTGTTTGTACTGTTCAAGAATTGTTAAAGTTTGTTTTTTTTTTTCGGTTTTTTCTGGAGTTGTATAGTGAAAAACAAGAATTGCTCTTCAATTTTTTCCCTTGTTTGAAGAGCATTAATGATGGCTTTGTCCTAATTGATTTTTTTGAGGTTGTTTAGAGCTTTTTCTTTTTCCAGCTTTACCTTTACTGAAAGAGCACTTCTGATGAATATGATTTCTTCCTAGTTTTTGAGTGTGTGTTGATGCCTTAATTTGCATGGCGTTGTTTGGATTTTCTTCACTGTATTATCTGGGATATCTTTATATTAGATTTCGAAACCAAAGTTATAGATTTTCTGTGATTTTGAAGCATGGTGCATATTTAGCCAAAAGTAGAGTAAAAAAACAATGAACTTAAGTAGAACTGGTTAGGAGGCAGGAGTTATGAGAATGTGAAAATTGAAACTTTGTATTTGGAATTCATGGTTGTGCTAAAAACCTTTACTTTGGTAGTCCTGATCATTTTCAGATATCTTTTGAGATTTATGAAAAGAAGAACACGTGCATTGAGCTGAATGCTATTTCAGCTGTCATAGATATATGGTTTGACTTGTGGGAGTGGGAATTTTGTACGTTTTGGTATAAAAGTGATTCGGTTTTTCTGGGCTCGTTTGCTTTGTAATGGTTGAGCTTCCTCTGCTCTTTACTGATGTCAATGTATAATTTTGATTACCTACTGACTGTAAGGAATGCCAGATTCTTCTCTTATAGCTTAGTTCTCTGTGTTTTATTTTGTCGCTTTTAGAACTCAATAACCTTCTTTATTCTTGGAAATAGGTTAGAGAGGAGGTAGTTGCTGACTTTGTTGTAAGGAGGACATGAATAATTTGGAAGTTATGAGGTCTGAACTCTCTCTTCTCCTTTTACTGTTCTGAAAGAATATGTGGCATGTAAGTTTGATAGGTGTTTTTAGATGTTCATGTATACCTTCAGGTGGAGGGTGGGGAGGGAAGGTAATGAACGTGGACTAGTGGGGAGAGACGTAGAGAATTTAGGTTAAGTATATTTGTTATGCGAAAGAGACCGTGAGCCTGGTCTTTTGTGTTGTTTTATGGTTTTGATATCTGTGTTGGTTTTGTTAAACATAGCAATTCATGGGCATTGTTGTCTTGTCCTCAAGGCAGTAAAGAATCTTGAGGACTTGTATGCAAGAGTGTCATTGGTCATAATATTTAAGTAAAGACATTGTCCAATCTAGGAGAACACTTGATATTAAGTTTAGTTAGATTATGCTCACTTGGCCATGTTAAGATTTGAAAGCATAGACTCTGGGCCTGAAAAGTGTTTTATCTGAGTCTGATTAGCTTCTAATTTCCATGAGATTTCTACTTGATTTGCAGTCTTCATACACTCTATATCAACCTGGGGTCTAATTATAAACTAGTCAAGGTTATGATTCTACGAATTGGCCAAGTAAGAATCAACAGGCTTTGCACTTTGTACTCAGTAGAAAGACTGAAGTTTGGAAATCTTCTGAAACTTACATATTCTTGGCTGATGACGGACTTGTTGGTTTGATTGCCAATAGCATGTATAAAAATTGCGGAGATATCTTTGGATCTTGTTCGTCTTTGATGGAGTGTTTGCTGCCTGCTTCTCAATAAAAATTGATATTCTAGTAAAAAAGAAAGAGGTTATTACCATGGGAGATATGGATTTCTAAACACACGCATATATTATTGTGGATGTTTATTCTTCTTTGCTTACCTACTGCTGCCACAGCTTTTATAAGATATATAGAGAGATTTCTAATGGGAAGAGGTTGATTTCCCGATCTCTTCTTCTCCCTCTCCCTTTATCTGTTGTTATGTCTTCTGATGCTGTGTCTGTATATAGTCAGTTTTTTCAGTCATAAGCGTTGCTTGCCATGAGTGCTTTAAGGAAAAAAAAAGATAGAAATGGTACAAAAAGAAAATCTCAGAAATTGGAAAATAGTTTTGTAACTCTCAAAGAAAGTTTGATGCAATAACTTTTCCCTGGCTATGAAAGTTCCTGATCAATTTTGCTAGTGAATTAGATTCTTCATTGCTGACGTCTGACGAGGGTGGGATGTTTCTTTTACTGAGTTTATTACTTGTTTCTGAACTTGGGTTTTGATCTTCATTAGCTATGCACAATAACTAACAACCTTCCACATGACTCTTGTTTCTTGGCTATCTGAAAGTCTGATTGCAGCTTATTATGGATTGTTGTGTGCTAGAAAGTAACTAAATCTAGCAAAGGCTTACATTCTTTTGCCATTTGTAGTGGTTTGTTTGCTTAAGGATTTTTGCGGCTAATTACGCAGTCTTCGCGCATAGACTGCTCAAAGTAAGCAGGTTACTGACTGCTCAAGTACCTTGTCATTCTATTAGTACTAATTAGTGCATTAGTGCTGGGATGATCGCACTCATCTACGAGTGCCCTCGCAGGCTCTTTTGGATCATGCACATTAATTTTGGACCTATTCCTGAGTTTCCATCAGCATGACAATGGTAGTGAATTTTAATGCATTAGTCCAAATTGATCTGTTCTTTACGAAACAGCATTCTTGATTTGTGCCACTTTCTGGGCAAAAAGAGGTGAAGTGTATATAGACAACACAATTATAGGAAAGAGTATCCAGCTGTTGATGCCGTCAGATGAATACCCCCTAAGCAAATTTCCAAGCTATATGAACTCTTATTCAGCAGAAATGGCCATGTGAGTGCTACACATTTCATGGAAATTATGTAATGCGTGCTTATTACCAAGGTGCTAGTTCATCTCAAGTTAACCTGCCACTGCATGCGTATTGCTTGCTGTCATTATTAACACTAGTAACTAGTTTAAAATCTTGGCATTCCACTTCAAGAAAGACACTCCTAATGATCAAATCCCAAAGGGATTTGCTAGCCCTAAAGACATGGCTAGAGTCACAAATGTTCAAACAGTTTAGCACAAGTCAGTACAACGTCATAGTATTTGGTGAAATTTTTTGTTACAACCTCTCATTTTTTACAGATTTAAAATTAGATACTTATAGTCATATAATCGATTATTACAATCTTCATTTCTTATGAAGTTAAAACCGACTATTTATAAATGATCATACATTCATTCGCTTATTACAATTTTATTTCTTTATAACCGACTATTTATAGTCACACAATCGCCGCCTTATAAATAGGTACACATAGTAAATTGAGTAAGAAGTCGGTCCTTTGATTCTTTGCAGATAAATCCCTTATTTTAATTTCTTTAAAAGTTAACGCTTATGAGTTATGACCAGCTTAATAATTTACATTAAAAGAAAAAGAAAACAAAGAGAGTCGGCAAAGTAAACATACTAGTTATTGTAAGTTGCAACTGGATAGTTCCCAAAAAGATCCAGCAAAAATTTATGCATATAAGGGGTTAGGATGAACTGTGCAGCGTGGACGTGCATTTGCCTCAAGTTCTCTTGCTGCGTGTCTTTGCTATAAAATGACATTTAAATGGCACCGTTCATTGCCCCAAATGATACTGACACGTATACATCAATGACTAACCAAGACAAAACAAAAACACTGCATCCATTAACAATAATGACTCAATTTTGCCATTTGCTATTTTGGATGTTCCAAGAACAATATTGTTAACTTTCAAAAAATGGTTCATATTTTTATCCACTCATTTTTTTTTTTCCTTCAAAACTTTTTGACAAGCAACAATTAATCCCACTTAAAACATGTATTGATCTAATAGTGTAAATGGTAAAAATGAAGAAACAAACCAAAGAAAAACCATTGCATTCTTTGAATTCTCTGCCATTCACCATTGCAAACATTGTTTTGATTTAACTTTTCATGATTAGAGAGTCACAAATTCATATAGCACTACAAAAAATCTATGATGGGATCGATACAAAAACTTTATTGACCAAACTTATATTGTCTCTATTCATCTCTCAAAGGCGGCATATGCGTTTTGTTATGAAGTTAGATATTTATTCTCTCCTTTTGTGCATTACTTCATGAAAACAAAATAATCTTTTGTGTTTGTAAAAAAATGAGAATGTAAATGTAATCTTTCCTATGACTAAGGAGTCGGTTTATAACTATTTGTTCATTGTTTCATCATTATACCATTGGTAAACAGCATTCAAAAATGCAGATATCCTGATCAGTTGTTTTCTTTCCATTAATCTTTCATACAATTTCCATTTCTCTTTAACACACACAAACAGGGTGAGAAATCCCATCATCATGAGGGACTTCAAAAAACCAGCAGAAGAAACAAGAAGCTGCAGCAGTGATGACCCTCATCATCAGCAGCAGCAAATAATAATGGCTGCAGCATCAGGAAGTAGTACTGCCCACCGTCGTGATGATGATGATTATATTAATAACCCTTTAGTGCTTGAAACAATACCATCCTCAAATATTACTGAATCCAATCCATCTGCTGAAGCTGAAGCGGCAACTGGAACTGGAACTGATGAACAAACTGGGACGGCTGAAGATTTCTTCACTAATATTTTTAATGTGTTATCAAATATTGAACTTCATACAACTTTGCCTGAACAAACATTCAACATCAGCAGCAGCAGCCATGAATATGATGATCCCAACCCACAAAATATTGTAGAGAAGGGCGAATCCAGTGGGCAAAAAGCCAAGCCTAACGTCCCAGAAATTACTCAAAGTGATCATGTGAGTACTTCCATTTCTTCTTCGCATAAAACAATGTACATGTACATATGTATAGTCATGATTTCGGTGCCTTTTACATTAGTATTTCTTTTGCGAAGATTGAGATTATTATTTATGTTCATAGTGCAATTGATCAAGAACATCTCTTTTTAGCTAGATTTAATTTTTAAAAAATGTCCATGAACAACATTTTATAAGATATTGCACTTGCATGATTCTAGTGTTACTATATATGTAAGAAATGGCCTGCAACCTTTTGTTGACATTTGTGGGCAAGGTTGGTAGCTGTTTTTTGTTGAATGTTTGTGAAGAGTTGGTTGCTGTTCCTTGTTGAAAAATGTGGCAGCTACGTGACTTTTTCCTCAGCAATCTGCCTATAAAAGGAGGCATTGCTGAAGTTAAGATGAACCCCAAAAACGAAAGCATTCAAAGCTTTCTAAATCCTCTGCCATTTTCTCCTTTCTTTGTTCTCTTTTGCTTCTAAAGCCTTGTGGAAATTAGTGTTCCACTTTTGTAAATTTGTCTCCACATAATAGTGAATTTTGGCACCGCCTCCGGCCGTGGACATAGGTCACATTGACCGAACCACGTAAATCTTTGTGTCCATTGTCTTATTTATTTTTCTCATTACTATCATCTATTCTTTTGGGCTATTAGATACAACGTGAGATTCGTTTATTCCCTAACAAATTGGTATCAGAGCCATATCTCATTTTAGATCTTTTAGCCACGATGACAGTAACTAAGACCTCTATTGAAAAGTTTGATCGGAGTATCAACTTTGGTACATGGCAACTCAGAATGGAAGCCATTCTAATTCAGGATGGGTGTGAGTTAGCTCTTGAAGGGGTAGAGAAAAAGCCACCAGAAATGACGACACAAAGTTTCTTGGATCTAGATAAAAAGGCTAGATCAGGTATTATATTAAATCTCTTTAACGAGGTTTTGCAGGAAGTCGCCGGTGAAAAGACAGCCAAAGTAATGTGGGACATGTTAAAGTCCATTTATATGAAAAAGACGGTGGAGAATCGGCTTTACTTAAAGCAAAAGTTGTACATGTTAAAAATGACTGAAGGTACATCTATTATCTCACATCTTGATTAATTTGATTCCATTATTTTGGATTTGGAGAATGTAGATGTTAAGATGGAAGATGAGGATCAAGCCATTTTGTTGTTATGCTCTCTTCCCTAGTCATTTAAACATTTTCGTGATACCATGATTTATGGGAAAGATTCTGTCTCATATAGTCATGTAAAATCTGCATTAAAGTCCAAAGAGCAGATTGATAGGGATATCACAGGTGAGACTAGTGAAAGTCATGCAGAGGGATTAGTGATACGGGGGAGACCTGAAAACAGAAATTTTGATAGTAGTAGATCCAACGGTAGGTCTAAATCCAGACATAAAAATAAAGTTTGTAATTATTGTAAGAAAAAGGGGCATATTAAGGCTGACTGTTACAAATTGAAAAATAAAGAAAAGTATAAAAATGAGCAGAATAACAGCAGTATTTCCGAAGCCAGTGTAGTTGCAGATGAGAATGATGGAACTTTGTTTGTAGCAACAACAAATAAAGTTAGGTCTAAAGATGAGTGGATTCTAGATTCTGGTTGTTCTTACCACATGAGTCCTGAAAAGGATTATTTCTCCACATATGAAAAATATGATGGTGGGGTTGTTTTGATGGGAAATAATGCCCCATGTAAAGTTGTTGGTAGGGGAACAGTCCAGATAAAGATGTATGATGGCATTATTAGAACACTCACTAATGTTAGACATGTTCCAGATTTGAAGAAAAATCTCATCTCGTTAGGTACCCTTGATTCTCTCGGGTACAGGTATTCGGCTGAAGGTGGAGTTTTAAAAATTTCACGAGGTGCTCTTGTATTGATGAAAGCTTGCAAGTCTAGTAGTTTGTATATCTTGCAGGGATCTACAGTTTCAGATGCTGCAGCAGTCTCCGTATCATCAGATACCGACATCACAAAATTGTGGCATATGCGATTGGGACACTTAAGTGAGAAAGGCTTAATGTTGTTAAGCAACAGAGGCCTACTTTGTGGACAAAGTATTGGTAAGATGGACTTTTGTGAACATTGTATTTTTGGAAAACAGAAAAGAGTCAGTTTCAGTTCACCTGCAGTCCATAAAACAAAAGGTACTTTAGATTATATCCATTCTGATCTTTGGGGGCCTTCTCGTGTTCCTTCTAAGGGTGGTGCAAGGTATATGTTAACTTTTATTGATGATTTTTCAAGAAAAGTTTGGGTGTATTTCTTGAAAAATAAAAATGATGTTTTCCTGACATTTAAACAATAGAAGGCTTTAATTGAAAAGCAGACAGGAAAACATATTAAGCGGCTGCGGACAGATAATGGCTTGGAATTTTGTGGAACAGAATTCAATAAATTCTGTAAAAATGAAGGAATTGCTCGACATCGTACCGTTAGAATGACACCTCAACAGAACGGTGTGTCCGAGCGTATAAACCGGACTCTTTTGGAAAGAGCTCGGTGTATGATCTCAAATGCTGGGTTAACTTCAAACTTTTGGGCGGAAGCCATCTCTACAGCTTGTTATATTGTCAACCGTGTTCCGTGTGCTCCTCTTGATTTCAAGACTCCAGAGGAAGTGTGGTCAGGTACTCCTGCTAATTACTCAAATTTAAGAATATTTGGGCGTCCAGCATATATGCATGTAAGTTAGGGAAAGTAAGAGCCTAGGGCTAGAAAATGTATTTTCCTCGGTTATGCTTCAGGGGTGAAAGGATACAGATTATTTTGTCCTGATCTCAAATCACCTAAATTTGTAATTAGTAGAGATGTTACTTTTGATGAGTCATTTATGTTAAATCCTAGAAAAGAGTCTTGTAATCCTTGTAATTTAGAAAAGGAAGATAGCACACAGAAACAGGTGGAGTTCGAGATCATAAATTTCAATCCTTCTCAAAGATCTTCTACGGACCAAGGTGATGAACCAGCTCCATACCTTGTTGAAGATGAACCAGTAGAAGAAGAATATTCCATAGCCAGAGATAGACCAAGACGAGAGATTCGACCACCACAGAGGTATGCAAATTTGGCAAATTTAGTTGCATATGCTTTATCAGCAGCACAGGAAACAGGTGGAGACGGAGAACCTTCCACATATACAGAGGCGATTTCAGGTGCTGATTCAGATAAGTGGGTGGTGGCCATGAATGAAGAAATGGAATCTCTACACAAGAATGGTACTTGGGATCTTGTGTCGCCGCCGAAAGGAAAGAAAATTGTTGGCTGCAAATGGGTCTTTAAAAGAAAAGAAGGTAATTCAGGTGTTGTCGATGCAAGGTATAAGGCACGATTAGTTGCAAAGGGCTATAGTCAGGTACAAGGTGTTGATTTTAATGATGTTTTCTCACCTATTGTGAAACATAGCTCTATTCGTGTATTGCTTGCATTAGTAGCCATGTTTGACTTGGAATTGGAACAGCTTGATGTTAAGACAGCGTTCTTACATGGTGAATTAGATGAACAGATCTATATGAAACAACCTGAAGGCTTCGAATTTGAAGGTAAAGAAGACCATGTTTGCTTATTGAATAAATCCTTGTATGGATTGAAGCAATCTCCAAGACAGTGGTATAAGAGGTTTGATTCATTTATGTTGGGTCATGATTTCTCCAGGAGCATGTATGATAGTTGTGTTTACTTCCGGAAGTTAAAAGATAATTCATTCATTTATCTTTTGTTATATGTTGATGACATGCTCATTGCGGCTAAGAATCTTGCAGAAATTCACCAGTTGAAGGCCTTATTGAATGGTGAATTTGAAATGAAAGACTTGGGAGCAGCTAAGAAGATTCTTGGTATGGAGATAAGACGAGATAGAGGAGTTGGAAAATTATATCTGACCCAAGAAGGTTACCTTAAGAAAGTTTTGGAGAGATTTGGCATGTTGGATGCCAAACCAGTCAGTACTCCTCTCGCTAGCCATTTTAGGCTATCTGCTGCTCAATCACCAAAATCAGAGGAAGAGGAAAGTTATATGGCACGTGTTCCTTACTCTAGTGCCGTTGGCAGTATCATGTATGCAATGGTTTGTACTCGTCCAGATATTTTACAAACAGTTAGTGTTGTTAGCAGGTATATGGCAAATCCAGGCAAAGAACACTGGCAGGCTGTGAAATGGATACTCAGATACTTGAAGGGTACTTCAAACTCTTGTTTAGAGTTTGGTAGAACCAACAACACTTTGGTTGGTTTTGTAGATTCAGACTACGCCGGTGACCTTGATAAGCACAGGTCTCTTACAGGTTATGTATTTTGCATTGGAGGTTGTGCAATTAGCTGGAAAGCTACTCTACAACATGTAGTGGCTTTATCCACTACTGAAGCAGAATATATGGCAGTCACTGAGGCTATTAAAGAAGCTTTATGGTTGAAAGATTTATTCGGTGAATTAACTCTACAAGAAGAGGTTACTACCATTTACTGTGATAGTCAAAGTGCAATTCATTTGACTAAAGACCAGATGTATCATGAGCGGACGAAGCATATTGATATTAAATATCATTTCATTCGAGATACCATTGCTGAGAAGAAGGTCCTTGTTCAGAAGATTAATACCAAGGACAATCCTGCTGATATATTTACGAAAACTCTTCCAGTATATAAGTTCAAGCAGTGCTTGGACTTAATTGGTGTTCATAATTTGTGATTCAGCCCATTGGGGCTTTGCCGGAGATGTGTTTGATTAAAGCACTATTGTTCGGGTTCCAGACCAAGGTGGAGATTTATAAGAAATGGCCTGCAACCTTTTGTTGACATTTGTGGGCAAGGTTGGTAGCTGTTTTTTGTTGAATGTTTGTGAAGAGTTAGTGGCTGTTCCTTGTTGAAAAATGTGGCAGCTACGTGACTTTTTCCTCAGCAATCTGCCTATAAAAGGAGGCATTGCTGAAGTTAAGATGAACCCCAAAAACGAAAGCATTCAAAGCTTTCTAAATCCTCTGCCATTTTCTCCTTTCTTTGTTCTCTTTTGCTTCTAAAGCCTTGTGGAAATTAGTGTTCCACTTTTGTAAATTTGTCTCCACATAATAGTGAATTTTGGCACCGCCCCCGGCCGTGGACGTAGGTCACATTGACCGAACCACGTAAATCTTTGTGTCCATTGTCTTATTTATTTTTCTCATTACTATCATCTATTCTTTTGGGCTATTAGATACAACGTGAGATTCGTTTATTCCCTAAGAATATATGTACAAAAACTCTTTTCTCTTTCAAAGGTCATTGTAAATTTTGATCCTTATGTATTTTAGAGTACAATTGAACTTCATTCTTTCGTTTTTTTTGTAGTATGTTATCATACGTGATTATGTGATTTAATTTTTCTTAATTAAAATCGTTTAACATTGAGGGATTATTTATTTGAAAATTATAATTTTTTTTAATGAATTTGTTGCACTGAAAAATTACACTTATTAGTATTTTTCTTTCAACTTTATTTAATGACAAGGAATTTAAGTTCTAATACATGTATATTATTAATTAGGTTGGTCACTAAACTATTTTAGGTTGGTATTCTTTTGGTTACTTTGTTTTTATTTTCAATTTGGATACTCATATATCAAAAGTGTTATACTACTACTAACTATGTATCAAATTCAAAGTTATTTTGAAACTTTTTTGTTAAATTTAAATTTTTTAAGATAATATTATACTTAAAAGTAAATTAATTGATAGGGTTAGGTTATTAGATATTTATCTAATAAGGTTTTATCTAGCTAAAATTTACATTTAAATAACATGTTTTAAATAAAAGACATATTTCAATTTATGGTAAAAGTTTAAAAATAACCGTTGACTGTAACGGATATGTAGTATACCCTAACCCTAAACCTAAACCCGATTGAAAGTATTACTATTAAAATAATTTAGTGACGGTCAAGAAATTTACCCTATTAATCATGGTATAAATATTATTCATCACCTTAATATCTACGAGTTCTGATTACTTATCATGATATAATTTTTTTTTCCAATTTCTAATTAACCAACGTTATTACGACAAAAATATTTCTAGAATTAATCAAGAAATTAATAGAGTACTGCCATAAACGATTAAATTTTCAAACATTTGGCGTCATTCTATTCAAATATCGTCATGAATTCACATGCAACCTCGTGAAGAACACATGCGAGCCGTAAATGATGATGCTTAATCATCTCGACCAAAAACTAACCTATGACGAAATTTTCCAATGGCTCGCTCTGAATTTCATTTTTCTTTTTCTCTTCCTTCAATTTTAAAACATTTCTGTTTAGCTATATACGTCAAAATTTATTTTCTTTTCTTGGGTTTTTTTTTTTTCATGTTGATGCTCAGTTTTTTTGCATGTATAAATAGTAATGGTTGCATATCTCTACTTGTAGGGTGAGGACTCAAGGAGGGATTCCAAGAAAAGTATAAGCGATAATCAGCCAAGAAGAACACGCTCGACTCAATTGCATAACATGTCTGAGAGGGTGAGTTCGAGTAGAATTGTTTCATTCCTATATATGAGTATAATTTGCTTAGCCTTCCTTGCATGCCATAATATTTTTTCCATGCAATTCTTGTCCTGAGTTTCAGATTTATTTTCATTGATGAGAAACATTAATGAAGCATCCGATCCCCTACCAATTTCCACTTTGTTGTACTTAAAGGGGCGTTTTTGTTTTGTTTTTTTTGAGTTGGATGAACTTACCAACCATGCCATGCTTAGTGAACAATTTATTTTGGTGTGTGTATGTCTGCATATATAAAGGCTGTTGTAGTCCTAAGTTGTTTGCTTATTGTACAAGCAATAGTAGAGTACTGCTGGTAAGATTGTTGTTGCAAGCCTGCACAATATAAATGCAAAATGGTATTAGCATAGTTCCAGTTACTTTGCACACTCTTAAAGCTGTCCACAATTTTGCCAACAATTTTGGTGTCAAAGAAAATAGACTGGAGATGCATCTTTTATGTTAAGGGAATCTTGTTGCAAATTTTCGGGTTTTCGGGATTGTAAAATTAATGGTAATTTTGGTGTTAAATTATAGAGATTTTGAAGAGAAAGAATGAAATTTAATAGCTAAACATGCATAATATCATTTTGGCTTGATGATGAGGTGAAGATAATACTTGTTTTCTTGATATAGTTTTCATGCTTAGAGAAGGGAATTCAGTTGGTCATGAGGGTTGAGCTTCAATGGCTCATTGGCTGGCCTCATACTTGAACAAAACCCGAAAACACTTTTTATAACACCTAGTCTTACTAATGTTGTGTAAAACTTTGTGATTTTTTGGGATTCTTTTGATATGGATAAATGATTTTTGATGAGAATCTGCTCCTACTTTTTCTTGCATCGATCTGGAATCTGAATTGATCCAATTTTCTTTCAGATTTATTCTTAAATAAGAATTTGACATAACCAGGAAGGGAAAAGCTAAGGACAGTCCTTTAGTAATTTACAATGGTTGCTGTGCGGACTCTTCCATCTAATTCAGCTCAGGTGGTATTAGATTGAACCGTGTTTTGCTCTTTGCATGGTTCAAAGTATGATGAGGATGAGGATGAGGAGTTTGTATCTATGAATTCAACCATGTTTTGTCTTATGAACTTTCAATTTTTAGTCCTTGAAACATTGGTGTTTGGTTCAGTATTTGATTAGCATGTACTATTTCCCTCTGGAAACATCAGTTCTCAATATGGCTCCTCTAACGTTTTCAGGAGCTTGTGATTTGAAGTTCTTCTACCTTGTTACTCGATATTTTCATCTTACAATCATGAAATATTGCAGATATTAAGGATCATAACTCACTCTGAAAATTTGCAGTTAGTTTGAATTGGCTTTTGTATGCATGTGCGTTATGTGTCACCTTCTTTCTTTCATTTTCATTTTCATGTTATTTCTAAATCCAGATGTTGTATCCATCTTTAGGAAATTGCTTGAGATTCAAGACAGTTTCCAAGACAGTGACTGACTTTTAACACTTTGATCTTGGATGCACATATGCTGCTTTTACAGATACGCAGAGATCGAATAAGGAGAAAGATGAAAACTCTGCAAGATCTGATTCCCAACTGCAATACGGTGATTTCTTACTTTTTTTAATTTGCCAATATTTAATGCCACCAAAAGTATCAATCAAAAAGGAATTTAAGCAGCTTCAAAGTAAACAGTTTATGCTTTCTTAAAAGCATAAGGTCATGTTGGATGGATTATGAAGGTCCTTTGAGGCTATGACCGACGATTTTATGTCAACTAATATCCAAAAGCTGCTTTTTCCTTCTCTTGCCCGTTCTATGCTTGACATCTCTTCTTACTGGCAGAGGGACAAAGCGTCCATGCTTGATGATGCAATAAGATACATCAAATCTTTGCAAAATCAACTTGAGGTAATTGTTTTTGTAATCTGCATCTGCCTATAAGATATACTGCAATTCATGGTTTATGGATATCGATATGAATATTATTAACCTGCTGCTGTGTATGATGTGATCCAGATAATGTCAAGTGGACCAAGTTCTATGATCCAATCTCCATATATGTTACCGGCTGGCTACCAGATGATGCAGTTTCCCCAGTTCCCTCCTCAATTTATGCCATTGAATTCAGCTATCGGAATGGGTATGGGAATGTTTGGCATGCCTCCTCCAACCACTCTTCCAATGATGCCATTTGCCTTGCCTGGTCCTTGCCAATCAACTCTAGCAGCTTCAGGGATGACTGTGGTTGGAACAATGCCTCAGATGCAGTTGCCACTTAACCCTTTCCAATCAGTGTCCTCAGCAGATTCCACTTTGATGGTTAGAAACTTTTCTCCAACAATTGTTTGTACCACTCCTGGAGGAACTAGTTCACAAAATGTTCCAATAACTGATTTCTCTCAAGTGCCTGTGATGAATCAGGTTCTTTATTTTCTCCTCACTTTTTTCCCTCAGATCATGCATTGCCAGTATTACTTTAACCGAGCTAACAAAAGTTAGATGCATCCTCTCACCAAGTCAATTTTGATCTCCTAAGATCCATTTGCCATGTAATTAGTATGTGTCCAGCACCTATATAAGAAAAAGGATAGCAGACATGCATAAGTTTGAATGATTTTTCTTCTTTAGTTGAACATAAAAATTTGAGTTTATGGAAATGATGACATCGATATGTCCTGTTAACCAAGCAAATAGGTTGAGGTTAAACTTGTACCAATTGTTAAAGTACTCAGATGCATTGTTGAGTTTCCAAGATGTTTTCTTCATTGATTCAGAAACTCGAAAATGAACTCTTTGAAATAAGCCACAACTTCAGTGTTAAATGAGAGAATTTTGGTAGCTGTTGGACAAAAAAAATATTCAAAGTGAATGTGATTGTGATAGCTTCAAATTGGAAAAATTCCAGGGAAATGTATTAGGTAATTCAAGTGCAATGGTTCTACCAAGTCATATCATGACGCCCGCGTCTTCATCAAGTACCGGTGTAGCATCTGAGGTACCAGAAATTCTCGAGGAGGATGATGATGATGACGACGACGATGACAGTGATTCTAGCCAGAGGTATTTGCTTTCTCTTGGTGATTGCAGTTTCAGCATTTATGTTTTGTTTTCACGTATTAGTAGATTCTTAAATTGACTAGTAAATGCTCTGATAATCCAGGACTTGAGTGGGAACCTCAAAAACAGGAAATGGAGTTGCTAATTGCTCAAGGGTGACAAAAAGTTTTATTTCTTTAAGCCTTCAATCCAGCTTTTCTTGGTTTACAGAATGGATGCAGCACATCTGCATAAGTTCTTGCAACAAACCAAGTGATAATAATTAATTTCGTTGTTTTTTGTTCATCACAAAGTGTGAACCATCACACTTTCGGATCCTATGACGAATGTTTTTATGTTTTCAATGCTAGGAATTTGGAATTCTGCAGTTGGATTCTCAATTTTCTTAGCTTGCAATCACCTGCCTTCTTCCTGGCTTTTATTAGCTCCAAGTATGTATAAGCTGCTTCAATGTTTGAAAATAAAAGGAGGTAAATTGAAATACTGAGTCGGTTACCCCTAGTGGATCTTCTGTATCATTTTCTGTTTCAATTCCTGTAACATTTTATATAAATGTGCGCGTCTTTTCATTAAAATTTCATGTCAGTTGCTTGCAGTGTTTGTTAAAATGACTTGATCCATCCTTTCCATATGCTCAAGTCACTACACAAAATGAGTCTAATCCAGCAAACAATCATTTTGAAATTATGTCAATAGCATCAACTAACAATTCAGTATTGCAGCTTCTGCTACTCAAAACTAAATAAAAGAACTCCAAAAATGTTAAGAGCAAAAGATCCCTTTTGAGCAAAGAGGCAAATTAAACGGAAATGAGGCCTAATGAACTAGTGAAGTCATTGAAATTTGAATTGTGCACCCCCTTGAATCAACTAGGCCTTGATTGTGTAGTTTTGCATTCACATAAATCTAGAACTGTTTTTAAGGACTCTTAAACAAGCTCTGTGAACTACTTCCCCAACTGCAGCAGATTCTACAAGGATGAGGAGGGTTGACACATATGGTAGATGGCGACTTAGCGTTCATGAATTTGTGGCAAGTCCATACCAATTGAAGGGATAGAATCTAAGACTCAGGTGGACTTACCCTTCATTTTGTTAACAGGTGGGAAAGTTCATATGAAATGGGGGGGGGGGGATAAAATCTAAGCCAAATTAAGTTGTAGTTTTAGTAAAGCAAGAAAAACAAAGAGCCAACACAACTTTTGTGTCCCTTAGGAGGGAATCAGGCCATTTTGAGAATGCCAAATGTTACATCATGCTTGAACATCTAGAGAGTAATATTTAGCAGCTTTGCACAATAGGAAAATTTTCAATATTTATGTTGAGTTTCTTTAACATTACAAAAGTAAATCTTTACACATTGGCCTTTTTCTTGTTCTGTTAACTGTTGCACAGATTTCATTGTAATTTAGCCAATACTGCAAATAATGAAACTATCAAAGATGAGAGAAAAAACCGTGGTTGAAATACTAATACTTTTCTTTTTTATTGAAGACTAGTAGATGATCACTCAACAAAAACAACATCACATCATATATGAAATTCTAGCTACATACTTCTATTTGTATAAAGGTTTCGTTGGTAACGAAACGGGTAAAACTTATCAGGTAAACCTCACTGCATCCCCCACATATATTCTTAGTATACCAAAGTTTTCTGAGGCTATTAACTACTAATTTGCATTCAACAACAGCAATATATCACACAAACTTTCGTGGATTACGGACACTCAAGAGCTTGATATCATCAATAACAGGGCCACAAAGCGACGCATTGTCATCACTTCTTGTATGGTAGTATGTACTAAAGAACATGATTCGAGTTCTTGTAGAAGTAGCTACAAACTGGAGCACAGCAGACTTATAGCCACCTTTGCCCTTTGAAGTATAAGGAATTTTAACAGTCTCACCTCCAGCATATGCTTCAACAATCATGGATCCTTCACAAGAGTTGCTAGCATCTCCAACTAAAAATGTGAGTCTATAGGTCTTGCCAATGATAGTTCTAGCTACTTGTGCAATGGCACTTTCTTTTCCTGCCACAAGCTCAACAGCCCTTTTCCCATGGGGTACTGAGAAATGGTCTGAATCAATGTATTTTACAGCTTTAAGGGATTCAATCATCCAAGCTGGCAGAGGAGAGTGATCATCCTCAATGTTAGGTGGAATGAGCACACCCCAACTTGTATTGGGAAAAATGTAGGGACCCTCTTCAAAACTGGGATTCTTCAACAAGTTGTCTGCAAGATTTACAAAATTGTACAATGAAGTGGCAGACCAATTATTGCTTGTACATAATGCATAATAATTTTGTATCAATAAAACCAAATTATGCAATATGGAGTTGTAGCTATGCCCAAACTAAAGTTTCTTTCATGATCAGTTCTTTAAATATCTTCTATTCAAAGGCATGCTTTGAGCTAAACATGTCTGTAAAGTTACACACTCTTGCAATTTGTATAAAACCTCAACACTCCCTATTATAATGCAGGAATGCAGTTAACATTGTGTCAATTAAGGGTTGAATAAGCAGTAATGTCTACAGTGTACCAAGTGCAGGTAATATTGCACACTCCAAGGTGGAAAAAAGTGGTCCAAAAGGCCAGTATAATTAAGGAAAACAGTTTCTAGCATACTTAGGCACAGGTGACATTGATTCTTCATATATCCAAATCTGATGAACTCCATATGAACACTAATAAATACAAGCAAATCACAACATGGCAGAGCAATATAATTCTCCAATCTCCCTATCTAACATTGACAGATAAATGTATTTAAAAATAAAATAAACAAGAAACTGATCATAGAATCTTTTGAGCTCACCTCTAGTTGCTTTAGGAGGTGTCAAAACTCGAATAGCAATTGAATCGATAAGAGGGCCGCAAGCAGGATCTTCCTCTTGTCCTGGATTGTGAATTAAGATCTCTATTATTTCATACAATGCTTGAAATGCCCAAGCATATGAATCCCATCCATTGCTACTATACATTGTTTGCATAGGAAGAAGTCCAAAATCAGGTGCCACTGATACATTCAATTGCTCATCTTGTGCACAAGTTCGAGCAGCACTGAATGTTATGGCATAGAACATGCCTAAAGTAACATTTATTCTTTGCTTGATGGAAGCTTCATTTCCTAGCCTTACCGCTGCATAACCTTCTGGAACTACAAGTAGCATGTCCCCTTGTGTTTGTCCTGCTTTTATGTACTCAACAAAACCTGAAATTGTCCAACCTGGTATTGCATTTTGTTTTAGTACAACTGTGCCTTTCAAGTCTGAACTCTTTGGAGGTAACTCAAAGTTGCCATTTTCCAGCAAACCTGCAATACGAATTCCTTAGTGATCATCAGTACTCAAACGCCAAATTTTCGTTAGTCATTATTACTGAATTTTTGTTCTCTAAATCACAAGTAGGACTTGCAATGTTCATCTTCAAACAAATCCCATGTTACATTAAGAACAAGAAGGGTGATTCAAAGTTCCACCCTCACCCCACCTTCCCATTTGAAAAGAAAATCAAACTTAGTTCTGTACAAACACATTTGATCAATGATCATTCAAAAGAATTTGTATTTGGATGTAAAGAAAACACAAAAAAGAAAAGGCCCTTTGGCAGAACTGACATCATGTCACGTGGATTTAGGTCTGTATGTTCATTCAAAACACTGAAGGCCGCGAGAGGAAATTCTGGATGGCCAACCTCAGCCATTAATCTGCATGTGCATCTGCCCACTAAGGTCCCCAGTTAGGCTTTTTTCTTGTCAGTTGTCATTGTTAGGCAAAATTATTGCAATGACATGTATGTATATCTAGCCTGAAATAACTCTTATTTGATGGTTGAAAACAAAATCATAACTCAATCTTAATTCTTTAAAATCACCATTGTTCAATCAATTGGCCTAATTTGAAGTAGGTTTATATATAAGACGACATAAAATAAAATAACAAAAAATTAAAATTACAATTTCAACTGCTATTAATTGTTTGTTTCTTATATGAAATACGTTTCATATATGATTCCATTTGCCTTGTTCAAATTCCACCTGAATCAATCCATTCAATCCATTTTTCCCTTCAAATTGTTTTTGATTTTGTATTAAGGATAGATAGCAAAACTTTCAATTTGCCAATAAGCATAAAAGATTTAGTGATTCTCTGATTTAGCAGTCAATAATGAAACATTGTTAATTTAAAAGACTGAGAACAACAAACTATCCATCTCCAACTACATTAGCACTTTTGCAAAGACTTAAAAAGAACTAATATGAGCAACAACAACACTGTTTCACCAAAAAAGTTCCCCAATCATTTAAGTAGACTACACATTATACTGGAATGAACTAAAAGAAAACATTGAAGAGTGAATAAATCCTTGCAAACCCAAAAAAAAAAAAACAAAAACAAACACTTGGATTAGTGACCCTTTTCCATGCAGAAAGCAGCAAATATAAAATGAAGTGCTGCCAATGAAGACTTGAAGAGAGCTCATGAGTTGCATGAAGCAAGAAAACACTATAGAAACTTCCTATAAAAGGAAAAGGGTAGTGCAAGTAACCCTTATTAGTACTTGAGGAAATGGAACCAAGAATACTTAAAATAGAAGTAATCAATTTGAGTAAAGCTTAGCTTACCATCTTTGATGGCCAATGCAATATTGTTGAGATCAGTAGAGCACAAAAGCACCGACAATATGACTATGATGATTGATGTTTCTCTCATTTGTTGAATCACTGTTGTTCCTGAGAGTTTTTTTTAGTATATTTTTCTTTAATGAGAAAGAAACAAGGGAGAAAAAGGAAGACAAAAAGTAAATGCGATGCAGTTCGAAACTTCGAATGAGCTAAGATTGCAAACTCTTGAGGGGTTTTTATGCATGCCATGATTCTCAAAGAGCCTCAGATTTCTGTGTAATTTCATCATTGCCCGATTTTTGGCTCTACTTCTTAATTTGTCTGTATTTATTTATTTATTTGTTTATTTCTGAATGTTTAGATTTTGTTTGTAAACTTTAACTGCCTGCCACTCCTGGAACATGCACCATTCCTTGGTGTATAATTGAATTCTTCACTGTTCAAGATTGTTGAATTCCTCACAGTATGCCATTGCTGTTCCTTTTTCTTGTAACAAAGTAAATTAACCTAGCTACTACATTATTATCATGTGTATAAATGTGAAGAATTAATGGCTTAAATAAACTGTGAAATTTAGCCCAGAACACATTTAAAAGTTTATGTATGAATAATCAAGAGACATATATTATTCTGAACTATCAAGAGAAGAAAGTTTTAATTTTTTTTTCTTTCTCTTTTCGATTTAAATTCCACATAGTTGTAAGCAGTTTGTCTACCTATAGGTAACCGTTGTTAAAATCAGAAAAAGGAGAAAGATTGTGATAGGTTGCCGGACAGCTTAAGATCTTGTCACAATCTTGTAAAGGTTAGGAAGATTATGATCGAGTACGGTAACAAAGTATGATCCATATACTCGACCCCATTTAACCCAATGGATCAAGGAGAAAGATTGCGATAGGTTGCCGGACAGTTTAAAATATTGTCCCAGTCTTGTAAAGGTTATGAAGATTACGATCGAGTACGGTAGCAAAGTATGATCCATATACTCGACTCCATTTAACCAATGGATCTTGTTACATTCCATATTTTAATTTATAAATATATGTCATGTGTATTTAATATTTATCCCTTAAGATTCACTAATCACTTGATAGCGTTTTAGTTAAATATACGTAGCATGTATTTATAAATTGAAACAAGAAATGAAAATGAAAATTCTGAGTACCCTATTTAGTGAAATAAAAGCTTAATTATTATTGTTATTTCTTTTTCTTGATTTACATTTTTGGAGGCTGATGGGGGGATTTTATTTATTTATTGTTCAATTGGTTTCTTGTTTTTGGAGGAGGGTTTGGCTGGATTACTTTTTTTGATTCAATGTGTGAGACTATTGAATTCACATGGGCAACAATTACTCAGAGAGAGATTTTGATTCTGAAATAATAGAAATTGTATAGGTGGGAAGTTGGGGGCAAATGCTATTCAATGCCACATGGTTTCTATTCTATATTTGGTCTATCATCTAGGACCATCAACAAATTTTCCAGTTCAATTAACTTTGTTCAATTTTATATTCATGTACTCTTTTTTTCTCAAAAGGTGTAAATTCCGAACACCCAAACCGGGCCACGCTAGCCCTGTCCTGGGCCTGCACGTGACAGGTAAATCGCGGGATGTGCCCTAACTAGCAGCCTACAAGGATATCCAACGGGACCCGAGCTCCAGGTGCGCCCCCAGGAATATTTCACCCAGGCAACGCACCCACACGGAATCGAACCCGCATGAAAGGCAATTTCTCCACACCTTATCTCCTTGCCACTTACCAGCTAGGCTATGCCCTGGGGGCTCATGTACTCTTTTTTTTCCCCTTTCCTTTGGAGGGTAAAACATTAATTATTGTTATATGCTTGTTATCATTAATTCTAGATAAAAATCAGTTTTTTTTTTTTAACCACAAACATACATACATAATATGCATACCCGGATTTCAAACACTAAACCTCTCATTATCAAAAATAAAAAATAAAAGTCTTCCCTTGCACTTGATGTGGAACCGATTGTAAATGAGTATTTGGTCATGTAGGATCCATCCAGGAACGGAAAAAATGCGAAAAAAGAAAACGAGAACCTCAAACAAATTTTTTTTTCCTTAATCAGTTTTGACTTTTTTTTTTTATATTTAATTTTGGCTTATATAAAACTATATAAAAACCTGTAAACTTTTATTTTGCATTATTGAATTACGTTTTTCAAATTCTTTTGGAAATTTTATATTCTTTGAAGATCATTGTCTTTCGCAAATATGTCATGTGCTAGCACTATTGAAAAATGATGACAATTGGGAGAAATGTGTTGACTATCATTCAATTTGAAGAATAAAAAGTAACATAAATAAAGTGGGATTTGGTCCGATCAGATTGACTAAGGCAACATGTGCATTTTAGCATAGACATATTCCTGTTTATAAATGCTACCGACATATATCTAAAAGTTTATCATTCTTTGACACAAAATAATCAATAATAGTCCATCATATATAAATAAGTTTTTATGATCCCATGATTATTAAATGTTTCTTAAAGGGATACTAATATCCAAATTAATGAATGTAAAAACTAAAGATAATTAATTTCCTAATGCTATTTTTTTTTTCTTTTTGTGTTTGTGAAACAATAGTAGAGAAGAATGTTTAGACTTCAAAAAGAATAAACAAAAATAATGTTTAGACTTCAAAAAGAATAAACAAAAATAATGTTTAGACTTCAAATGATGAATTCATCATGCATGGCCTCAGTTGTTAGTGGAGTTAACAAATGGTATTATTGACAAAAACATTTAGGGTAATAATACACAAATAAATATGATGATGTACAAATTTTTTTTTTTAAGGATGATGGGGTGTTAGGTTATATAATAGTGATGATGAAAATTTTTTGGTGTGACTGTTAGGGTGACAAATTCAAAGTTCATATTCATCAATTTTAGGCATTTTAATGAGAAATAGTAGGTCTAGTTTTGTTTTCCTATAAAAAGAATGAAAAAAGTTTCCTTAAGTAATTAATTTTGGACCATTTAAAGACAGTTTAAAAAAAATTGGTTTAATTAATTATTACTAGCAGAATGCAAATCAAACCACAAAAACTCCTGAAAAATTGGTTCATATGTAAGAAGTGATTTATATATGAAACGGATAATTAATGACGTTGAAATCATGGTTCTAATTTCATGCCGCTTTTATTGACCCGTTGAAATCGTGATTAACTCGTTATTGTGTTGCATATTTGAATTTATGCAAAACTCTTGTGAGACAGTCTCATATATGAGACAGGATACGTGAATTATACTTTATTCGTTAATACGTTAATTTTTTTATACATTATACGCTAATATTTGATACTTTATATAATAATATACTAATTTTTTATACGTTATACGCTAATTCTAATTTTGATGCTTTATATGTTAAAATGAAATTCATACGTAAGTCTCATGTATGAGATGGTTTCACAAGAGAATAGCGCATAAATTTACTTAACATAAGACCACCTGCAATAAAACAACATATTGAATATTGTCGAGTCTTTACCTAAAATGGAATAATCATAACTCAGTTTAATAATTTTCTATTTAATGTTTTTAGTGTCTTTACTAATCCAAATGCTTCATCAAGATCGATTCAATGCCACAAAACTATCATTAATTTTGTTTTTATGACTAACTATGTTACTAATAATTAATTTGCTATGAAAATTGTCTTGTTTAGATTTGAAAATCAAAAGATTTCTTCATTAGTGCTCAAATTATTAAACAATTTTTTATCTCCAAAAAAAAGTTTTCGGGAATGAATATTCACTCTTCCATTTAAATTTTAGATTATCTAATAACTTCTCATAATAAATGAATTGATTTTCAACTATCTCGACCAATGAATCATTAATATATTTGATACGCTAATTTTTGTATATTTGATAAGCTAATTATTCATACTTGATACACTAATTTATGATATTTGATACTCAATACGCTAATCTTTGATATTTGATATGCTAATTTTTTATATTTGATACACTAATTTTTAGATTGATATTTTAGATTAAAAATTGACGCATTGATATTTTGAATTGAAAATCGATATGTGATACACTAATTTTTAGATTGATACTCAAGTCGCATATATGAGCCCATCATTAAATGTAATCAAATTGAAGTTAGAATGAAAAATTAGATGTTCTAAGGTATTTTAATGTTTAGACTTTCTTTTGTAACAATACCCCTCATATCCCATTAACAACTCACCATAATTTAAAAGAATTCTTCTATATTTTTTTAAAAATAAATTTAATTTAGTAATATAGCTATTGAGAACCTCTATAATTATTTTTTAGAAATTTAGATTTTTATGATTTGAGTATCTCTAATCATAATTAACATTTGAATTCAACAAATATTTTTAAATATGTATTCCTAAATTATAAATTTTTGTTAGAAAAGATTAATGTAGCTCGTAAATCTAAATAATTTAATCATTTTTTTGATTTTATTAGTTTATTAAGAAATTAAAATCAAGTAATAAATATGACAGTAAATTGTTTCATTTTTTAACTTTTTTTTAAAAAAATAAAAAAAATAGAGATAATAGATTTCTTCAGGGAGATTCAACCATTTGGCTACAAAATAATTCATAAAATTAAAATTAAAAAAGAAACAAAAAGATAAGAACAAGCCATGAGAGTTGTGGGCCAGTGATTAGATGAAGGACCCCACAAAAGTGGGGCCAGAAGTGGATCCTGGAAAATCCATCTGACCTAATCCAACCCAAGATCATGGCTTGTTTTTGGGCTTACTTTAGGGCAGGAGGCATGTGGGCCGAAGTGAGTTCTCATCTAATTTGAAGCCACAAAACTTTTTTTTTAATGGGAAAATAATAATAATAATAATAATAATAATAATAAATTTAAAAAAAATTAAATTAAATAAAGGTATGAAAGGTGCAAGTGAAGCCAGAAATTTAGAATTCTACATAAACATTGTCCAAATTCTTCCCATTCTAGTCCTGTCCCATTTGTCAGATTTGGCCGCCTTCACTACTCATGCAATTTACCTTCAGTTTGGGGTAGGGTAAATACTAAAATAATAACATTAATGCTCATAAACCCTAAGTCCAAAAATGCAATTTCTCGACGTTTTAAATCTTCTGTTTCAAAATTAATGTATGTGTGTCATGCTCTTTCATTGTTGTTTTGTTGAGAAATGTGATTTATATCGTGGATCCCATTTAATGGAATAAATGTTTAGTCGTTGGTTATCATTGTTATATGTTTTTACATTCATTTTTTTGGATCAAATTTTTTTTTTCCTAATGGTTGTATCCTAAAATGCTTCAGAGTTAAACTCTTTTAACTATTATCATTATAAGTAATGATATACAAAGTGAAAATTTTAATGAAAACATAGAGTGATTCACGTGGATCAATTAATCAAGAATTGGCTTTAAATACAAATGGACAATTAGTTATAAACACGAGCGGATAATTGGTTCACGTTACTCACTTTGTATTTTAGTGACATTTTTCACTCTACATAGCATTACTCGTTTTCATTATATTATATTGAATTTGATTTATGCTATATCTTTCTCATTATTTTCTTAGGTTAAACTAATGATGCATTATTAATAAAAGAGGGATTAATCCCAAAGTTTGGATTTTGGAATAAAAAATCTAACACAAATATACAAACTTATTATTAGCTTCCCTCATCATGATGAAGAATGTGAGCATAAAAGGAGAGGCAACAAATATGTTCACTAACAAGGAACAATAGATGTTGTCTTTTTGCACAGGACAAACTCTTCCTTTTACTGAGTGCCTACATATGGTTGTTGTTGTTGGCCTTGCATCTTTTATTTGTGGGGGTTGTCTTTTTCATGTCATGCTATTATTGCAAAATGATAATTTTCTTTTTCTTTGCAAACTTACAAATTGCAAAATATTGTGAAACTAAGTTAATTAAATTATCAAATTCATTCAAGCTACTTGTTGCCATTTCAAATATTGGCATTAGTTCGTATTCAATTAAAGAAAAAGTTGCTTTTATTCTTTTTATCAATCAGTTGATTGAGTGTAATTCTTTTACCTTGATATAAAAGTTAATTATGGCTTCAACATGGTAGTAAAGATTTTTGTTGAATAGGAATTAACCTTTGGCCGTTTTCTGACTTTGTTCTACAAATAATACTGATTCACTAATTAATGATGATATAAACCTGCAAGAGTAATGTGCGAAATTTCACGGGATTTTTTATTGAAAGGTTCCGATACTTTATATATATATTATAAAGTAAATATAGTGGAGAAAATTAATTTGTATTTGGCATGAAGTGACTTAGGGAAGCCATTATAGAAAGTTGGAAAAATGAAAGGGATTGTACGTACAGAAAAGCTTTGGATAGTGTTAATAGAATAATAGTGACCTCTGAAACAGGGTCGATGGTTCGAGTTTAAGGCTCACATAAGGTTGTCATATGGCCCATTCTTTGAATTTCCAGCTCTGGGGATTGTGTCCAGAACCCAGAAGAAAGCAACATAACAACCGACGCCATCATAGAAAAGATATTTATACTGCATTCGTGTGATTGATCATGGACCATTTCTGTCTTTTATGATTACTTAATATAACAAATCATTCACTATTGAATCAATTTTAGTGTTTATACTTTTACGAGAATCAATATAATTCTATTAGTTTCTTTTCTTTGAAAAATATGGTTAATTAGTCTTAAGAATATTTTTGGGATTCATTTGTTTGATTTCAAAAGAAATAAATGTACATACATAAACTTTTGGAGTATTTGGTCAAAATGGCCAATAAAAATATGACCGTGGGATTTTGAATGCTTCATATTTGGATTGAAATTGACGTGAAGAATGTGTATTGGATTGTGAAGATTAGGCCAAGAAAGGAAAAAGTATTTAATTATATCGAAAACTTTTAACAAACGTAACTTTCGTGTGCGAATTTAGAATCGCGTTTATTAAGTACTGTTTTGAAGGCTCATCGAGATCTACAAGATACATTTGGTGAATCTCCATGACGTGTGCACTCTTTTAGGCATAATTCATTTGTTAGGCCACTTCCGAACCCATTTGATTTTTCTTAGTCATTTTTAAATTATTATTTTTTATTTAGGGTTTCTACAACTATAAACATTTGTTTGCTTGGTCTTGTGTTTGAAATTCAACTACTAAACCTTGATGCTAATTAAAATTACAGAGGCGAAAAAGAACTATCATGTTTCTTCGAGTAACATATATATATATATATATATATATATAGTAAGATTAAATTTAACATGGAAAATAGGAAGACGAAGTGTAATAGTCAAGTGGGCTTCTCTAGTTCAGACAGAAATCCCATGGTTTATGACACCTCACGTGGATCTATATTCTGATAAGTATACCATTGAAAACAACATCTAATGTGCTAATGCTCCTTGAAAACTACCCTTATTGTGCTAATTAATAGCAACTTGAAGTACATATTTTCTTTTGATTTCCACTTATTTTGTTGTATTGTCACTTTTCCTTAGGCTTTTGATAAGATTGATGAAAACGTTTACATCATGGAATAAAACTGAAAATATACAAAATCACATAAGTAAATACACTCTCTTTTACCTAAAACTAAAGATGTAATTCATGTGAGTCGAGCATGATTATACACCTAATTAAGACCTCATTAGGAATGGTACGTACTCGAACTTGATCAAGTATATTTTTTAACTATAACTCGAGCTCGAAATTGATTATTTTATAATTTCTTTCAAAAAAATGATTTATTTGTAATTTTTTAAAATTTTGTAAAGTTAAGTGGTAATTTATTATAAAATTAAAGATTAAAATATAAATATAAGTAGTTTAAATTAAAATTAATTTATTAAAATATTAAGGACTAAATAATAAATATAAAAAAAAAAAACATAATAACTAGGTCTAGTATCCCTGTAAGGAAGTGAGTACACCAGATGAAGAAGTCAGCTCCATATTGAGAATTGTGGGGAACCCGAGAGCTACTCGAACTTAAATAATTTGAGTTCAAACTCGAGCAGCTCGAGTTAGTGGAGGAATCATAACGAAATTCTTTCGGGAGCTCACTTTAAATTTTTTTTTTTACGATTAAATAAATTTATTTAACAACTAAATTTCTAAATTCACAATAATAAAAACGATAGAAATGTAGAAATAAATACACATAACTACAATATTGGTTGACACTTGATGAACTAGTTTTCGTCATGTGACGAAGATGAGACAATTGTATTTTACGCATCTGCATCTATTGAAAATGTTGCAAGATTTGCTCATTTTCAAATTAACTTAGTAATTAGAATTAACTTACAATTAATTACATTTAAATAAAAAACTCTAAATAAAAAAAGAAGAAGTAAAACTAACATTTCTTGAATACCAAAAATGGAGATGAACAAAAAGAGACAACGAATGAAGAAAAAAAAAGGAGAAATTAAGTTTCTTTACTAATGGTGTGAAATAAATTATATATATAAAAAAAATTGGTAATTAGAATTGGGAGATGGGAAAGGTTTGGAAAGAAAAGGTTGAATTTGAAAGTTGAATTCTGAGTTTTCTGTCCGCGGACGAATGAAAGAAAACAGTTTTGAAGTGTTTTTTTCCAAATAAATTACGAAACGACGTCGTTTTGTTAAGTGAGTGTATTGTTTTTTAAAAAAAAAATAAAATAGAAAATTGAAATTACATACATATATATATCGTCTTTTTCACCTCCAGCCCCAGGGGCTGGACGCTGGTGGCGGCAGGCGGCCTGACAGCGGCACTCTTACTCCTCTAAAGTCTCCGCCGAGCTTAGCGGGGGCTTCAGTCTACTCCAAACCATGCCTGGGTCTTGGCTCGAGTAGTTGACCGAGCTACTCGCGAGCTACCAACGAGTAGTAGCTCAATTGTTTATCACTCCTACTTAAAACCAAAATAAGATATCTTTAATTTCTAAGTTTGTTAATTGGATGAATTACTTAGTATGATTTTTTTTTTTCTTTTCAAGTATTTGCAAACCCGCTGCAAAGTGTTTTACTTCTTCCATTTAACCCCAAGTTCATTCCACGTATGTATTCTTTCACTTAATGGTTATACTTAAACTAAACTAAATATACATCACATGTTAACTATATTTATTTACATTTTACATGCAAATCTCTAGTTAAAATAAATGTAACGTTGATGTTTTTTATCTATTAAAATTTTAAATAAACGATACTATATAATTTTGCACCCCCTCTTTAAAATATAAATAGAGAATTATTGAAAAGAGTGCGCCCGTATCCCTTAATTACATTATTGAAATTATTCCCTTTAGAATAATAATTAAGCTAAAAATTTGTGTTTTTATTCTAACTTAGGTTGGAACGTGCCATTTTCAATTTCAACAGCTTAAGTTTTATCTCACTAAGTGGAATCGGCTATACGGATTATATTTTACCAGATACATTTTCTCACTCATATTTAAGTGTAACATATTTATTCTTATAATTTCTTTCTAATTCTCTTTTTATCTTCCTCTTTCCCTTTTGATTTCAATTTCAAATAAATATTAAAAGAATTTCTTTTGTGGTAGCTGCAGGTATAATTAATATCCTCTGTTACTTAAGGCTAGCTTCACCATTCATTCATTAACTATAAATATAGGTAGACTAGTAATGTATGTTTATGAGATCTTGAGGAGACAAAATGGAGGATGCATTATGACTACATGAAACTCCCCTCAATTAAAGCATGGTCTGATATTCACATGGAATGTCCCTCCCATGGTAAAGATAAAGCCTTTCTTTATCACAATACTCAATCCAACCATTTTCCTCATTATAAATATGATTGTAACAACTGAAACTGTTTATGATGAATTCAATAAACCAAACTTTACTTTCAACTCAGGTTATAACAAGGGATCGAGCTAGCAAGAGAAATCATCCCTTCAAAAACTTCTTGTAACATTCATTTAATTAACAAAGAAAATCTCACCCTAAATACAAAGTCGTTCCATAAGTATCGCCGACAAGTATGATATACCGTCACTATAAAATGTCCTAATATGTGCCGGGGGTAACATTAAGGCTTCTGTTATTGCCAGAGCAACAATTAGCTTTCAGAGCAATAAATTATACATATTCCAAATTTATCCTTAATCAATTAATTCTTTTATCTTTTATCCATTTATCATTACAACTTATCTTTATCTTATTTTACCTTATCAACTTATAACATCTTTCCGTAACTTCTACTTTCCTAACATTTATTTTCACCCTCAAATTATAAGAAAGAAATTATATAAATAATATGACACTTATTTATATTAATAGCTTTTATTGTTCTCTCAATTAAATTATAAAATATATACCAATATATACTTCAAAAAATTTAGGCTCCATTTGTTTACGGTTGTTTTAGTATTTTATTTCACAAATTCAATTTAATATATTTGTTTTGTCCATTTTTTATCAAAATTTTTTTTAAAAAATAATATTACAATAATTATTTTTTATACAACATTTTTTATATTTTAATAAATAAATTATTAAATTTAAATTTTACTTTTAAATTTTTAATAATAAAAATTCTTCCTAATACATTTTTATACTAAAATAAACTCATAAAATATTAACTCAAATTTAAATTTTATTAATAAAAAATTATGCCCACATAAACAAACTCATCAATCCAAATACCTCCAAAATATTTATTTCTTATAACTAATCTCAGGAAAAAAAATCCTACTATAAAACTTAAAAAATAGTCTATCCAAAGCGAGTTATATTTTTTTTTGTTAAAATACTAATACATAAACATATGGCAGCTATAAATTATTATTTTTGTTTCTAATAACAATGCTCATACTTATATTTTATCAACATAATTTCCATAAATTAAAACTTAAAAGGAAGACACCATCACTATATATATAATAGAAATATTAATTTCATGTATTTTTTTTCATGCTACAATTTAATTCATAAATTTTAAATAATAAAAAGGCAACAAATTTTACTTTATAATTTGGATGTGTATATTTACTTCCATTTATACTCCTAGCAATTTTTTCCTTGTGATCTACTAACATTTTGAAATGTTAATTTGCTCATAATATAATTAAGCCATGAAGAATTTCTAATTATTAAAAGTTTAAAATTCAAATTTGAATTAATATTTTATAAGTTTATTTTGGTAAAAAAATGTCTTAGGAAGAATTTTTTATTATTAAAAATCTAAAAGTCAAATTTAAATTTAATAATTTATTTATAAAAATATAAAAATTGTTATAGGAAAAATAACTACTGTAACATTATTTTTTTTATTTACAAATTTTGATAGAAAAAATGGATAACACAAATAAATCAAATTGAATTTGTGAAATAAAACATTAAGACAACGGTAAACAAATGGAGCCTAAATTTTTTAAATATATATTGGTAAATATTTTATAATTTAATTAAGAGAACAATAAAAGTTATTAATAGAAATAACTGTCATATTATTTTTACATAATTTTTTTCTTATAATTTGAGGTGAAAATAAATGTTATATTAATAAAAATTTGGGAGAAAAATCAGTGTAAAGGAGAAGAAAATAGAAGTTGCGGGAAAATTTTATAAAGAATTGATAAGTTTTAATGATAAGGTAGAAAGAAGATAATGATAAGTTATAATGATAAATGGAGAAAAATAAAAGAGTTGATTGATTAAGGGTAAATTTGGAAGATATGTGATTTATTGCTCTGGAATCTAATTGTTGCTTTGGCAATAACAGCAACCTAACGTTTATAAGGCATTTTTTTCCCCATAAAAAAGCAATTTTTTTGGTAGAGTGACATGAAAATGCATGCAAAAACGGATCAATCTTCTGAGTTTATGCACTTGATCGAACTGCAGAGAATTTTTTCCTACAAAACAATATCTAAAGCAACTTGTAAAACTAATCAAGTTGTTGGTTAATGTTCATGTACGTTTCAAAGGTAGATCATAAACACGATGAAGATCAGGTCGGCCCTCTGAACGAACTGGCATCATTAACTTTTAAAGGACCCAAAAAAAATCTGTGGGTTTCACAAATCTAGCACAGTTAGGTCTCTGTTAGGTATGATTCAATCCATTAAAACGAACAGTACTAAACCTATGGCCTGAAAATTTAATATATACCACCGACTCAACGTCATAATCAGAAAAAATGGCAAACCCTACAGCAGCACTGCATGTAGTTGAACATGCATGAATGCAAAAATAATTATTCTAGAGGGAAACAATTTTGATTAATTTTTAACAACCCTCAAATGCATATCTTACATCTGGCTTAATCTGGGGAAAAAAACAAACATTCATTAATCTTGCATGTGGCTTTTATTGCTCTTGCGCCTATACTGAAACAAAAGGGTTAAAACACAGCATGTTAGCATAACTTGATCTGTAAAGAATTTTTAAGGGATGTTGAAAATAAATTAAAGGTTGCTCAAATTATAACATGCAAGATGCATGGTTTGATGATGAGAAAGTTCAACTACTTTTGACTCAAATAATTGATTGGGTGAAGGTTAAGGAAGTGTGCCAATTAAGCCTCGAGTGGATTTTTTCTTAGATTCCCTGTTTCAATCCCCATTTTAATTTATAATTACAGACCACATGTATTTAATATTTATTCATTACGATTCACTAATCACTTGATATGATTTTATTTAAATATATATGACGTATATTTATAAATTGAAACAAGGATTAAAACAAGAAATAAAAATGAAACCAGTAATGGAACAGAAGATCCTGAATGCAATTAAGTAGAGGTCCAAGCAAGCATCAAGGAATGGTTCTTTAAAAATATTTGTAATAGAATAAGAATATAATTGTAATTATAGCATTAGTTAACACTTTGAAAAACAATTGAATGAGTGGAGGTGAAAGGTAAGTAAACTATTCCAATTGTATATTTTTTTCTATTAATATATATTCAGTTTTATCATTTGTCTAGGAAAAAAGGTATAATAATGGACATTTTGTCTAATTCAACTGTTATTTTTGAATTTTTTTATGATATATTATATTGATTTTTTTTGAAAACATGTTTTTAAATGTAAGTTTTTTAAGTAGATTTTGTTAGATAGGTACTTACTATTCTAAACTCTATTAATTGTCTTCAATTGTAAACAATATATTATTTTTATAAAAAAAAATTAAAATCTTTCAACTTAAACTAAAAAAAATTAAAAAATAACAGTTGAATTAGATAGAAAGACTATTAGTACGTTATATTTCATAAATGAATGAACAAATTAAGCCATCAAATCTATATTATTTGAATAGTTCTAGTGACTGCAAAAATAATTTACCCCAATTGAATAAACATATTTCTTTTCCTTTTATTTTTCTTAGTGTCTACATTTTAAGGTGCCATAAAATTGCATCTATTTTGTTCATAATTTTTGCTTTTTCTTTTGCCTCTTTTGCCATTTACTTCACATAATCGATCGGAGTGGGGTGTTGAACTAAGAAGATAGCAGCCCGCATTGATGAAGAACTCTATGAATGTTTAAATTGGATTTCCTTTTTAATTGGCATATCAATTAAATGCAATCAATTCCAAGAAAATATTATAAAAAGAAATAATAAAGAGTTTTCTTCTTTTAATTTCCTAACTATATAACCTTTAATGTTGGAATGTTGATCTAACCGTTGTACACATACATAGGTTCGGTTTGGCCAACATACATATTCACTCGCACATGAATTTTCTCATGCCATTAATGACTTAATTTGCATTCTTTGGGCTCAATAAATGTACCTAATCTTCCACACGAGGTTGAAGTGTTTGATCCACCAAATGAGGTCAAACACTTTTTCATTTTTTTTTTTTTTTCGTATTTAAGTTGTGATGGGGTTCAGGAATTCGCTTCTATCGATTCCAACTTCTAAGAGTATTCAAGGTTTTGAGATGCAAGTTATCATCTTACTATACCCAACAAGTTGGAAGTCCAAATAAGGATTATATTGATACATTCTGCGCTGAACAAATCAATATATTTGATTATTTTCCCATTCAGCAATTCCAATCACATCCAATAAAAAAAAAGAGTTTTAACTCATTCGGGGAATTATGAATTAGGCAATAAGGTCATTGGGTCTGTGCATTTTCAATCAAGTAAATTCCAGTCTTTTTGTATTTATTTTCATATATCTAACTTCTCATATAAATAAAAATGTAAATTGTTTACTTATATGGTGGATGACCTAGGCACATGTTTATTAGGCTCACAAAATCTGACTAAATAAGTAACAACAACAGCAACAGCAACAGCAACAGCAACAACAGGAAGCCTTTTATGTATACACTTAGGCTTTATATAGCAGTAGATGGATGCACATCAAATATTGACTAGGGATACACATTCAACAGATGAAAGCCTCTACTTGTCTATAGACACACTTAAAAAGGATTTACTAGGATATACATACATGCTCAACAGATGCACACAAGTCTACTAAATTCTTTTGATACACTGAAGTAGCGCGATTCGTCATTTGTGCTTATTGAGCAAAGATACAGCCACTGTAGAGTAATTAAGGTCCTCAGGGTAATGTTCGCTGATAAAGAGGCAGAGCCCCCAGAGCTTCACGTTCTGCTCTCTCCCTCTTTACCTGCATGTGTTGTAGGTGACAAATATTGGCATCATATGCAATACAAACACTCTTTCTATGATAGTTACAAATATAGAAGAATATCAGGTAGTCAGCAAAATGGGAATTCAAATAATAGAAGTAACTGATTGGCACCAATTGTAACATTCACAACATGCATAGTTCGTCATATGATAAACTGTCTGCCTGTTCTGAGCAAATAAAAACTCAGCCATGCGAACAAAGCATATTAGCTAAATGCACTTACAAGAGCCAGCATTTCCTGAAGATAGCCTCTAAATGGTGTCTGCTGTGCCTGTAAGAAGATATTGCAATGAATCAGTCATCTTGGCAGTCAAAAGTTTACTAATAGTTAAGACATCCAGCGATGGAGAAGGAAGTTTTTATTGCTCTCAATCATATATCCACAATCAGCTACTTGGAAATGTACCAATCCACTAACCATATACGTTATGCAATAATGGTACACACAAAAGGTGACGATGTACAGTGATCGTTTATGCATCATTTTCCATAGGAAGTAAATAAAATCCAGTAGACCAGAAAGAGCTCAATCAAAATTCTTATTTTTAGTTTGCTCCTGATAGGCAGCTTCAACTACTGCAAGCTCAAGCAAATTCCTATAGTAGCTTCATACCGAGTTTGGAGATTTTCCCAACTCTTTTATCACCATATGCATGCAAAAACGTTACACTACCATGAGAGAAAGATTAATACAAAACTAAGCACACAATGAATCAGAGATCATTAAATATATCTCCAGGTCAATCTCAAATTCAGCAAGCCTGGCAGGTATGAATTCTGGTAGCTAGCTCTTAAATCCGGCTTCAAATCTATGACCAAGCACATTCAAGCTAGGTGACACTAGTTTCAGCCATAGCTTTAGCATGAGAAACAAAACTAATTTGGCGCGGCTTCTGGACCTATTTACAATTCTGGAAGGAGAAGTCCGCGATTGTATGAATTTCCAAGCAAAAGAACAAGCAAGAATTAATATGAAATCAAAGCTCCAAAAATTTACACAACAAGAGTAATCCACACATAGAGCTTTCAAAAGCAAGCTATAGAATAGCTTACAATTAAAAAGATTATGATTCTACATATGACTATAAAAATCATTCCTTTTTAATTTGAATCAGCAATTAGCAAAATTATGACTGAAAATGCATAATCGATACATTAACAAATCACCAAATCAAACTCATAACAAAAATGAAACCAAAATTTTCCTTTAAAACAAAGTCATACATGATAACAATCATAACTAAATCAGCACTAACTACTTATCATCCTCTCTAGTCAGCAGATTATTTAGTCAAATTATCTCAATCACACACACACACACACTCACTCACTCCAACTCAAATGCAATTAAATCAGTAAACGATTAATTTTAATACATAAAAATTTACAAAAATATGCACGAAAAAAAAGAACTTTAACCTGGAGGTCTTCCGCAAGGTACTTGTGCTTCAAGGAGAGGTCCAAGGCGCGTTTGAGCCGTTGATTTCTAGCGTCAACGACCTCCTTCGGAAGACGGTGCAAAGCTTCCTTCACGTCCAGATCGTACATCGGATCATACAAATCGTCATATCGGAGTCCTAATCGATCGAATCAAGCTATAAATTTCAGTAAAAATTAAAATTAAACACAAAAGCAAACAAAAAAAAAAAAAAATACCGTAATTGCGGAGACGGTGATCAAGAGCTCTCTTATGAATAGCGGCTAATGGATTCCTCCTTGGATCTACTAACCATCGCGTGAAGGACCACGCCATTTTCTCTCTCTAGAACTGCTATACAGAGAAATATTCTCTAAAGAATTAGCAGCCTCTGTTTTTTTCTTCTTCTCTGTTCTTCTGTCTGGAGATATCGGTTGATTTACTGGGAAAAAGATAAAAGTTAAAAGTTAAACAGTGACGGTCAAATTTGGCTGTTTTACCAAAAATACTTTTAGTGACGTGCATATTACCGTTTTATTCAAACGATGAAAAAAAAAAAAACAAAAACAAACCAATTCAAGATAAATCAAGACCTTAAAAAGCAAATTATCAATAGGACAACATCAACATGTGTGGGACTGTATAGACAAATGTGCTTATAGTTAGGGTTTAGAATGTTTAACAAACAACTAACAATTAACAATTAAACCTTTATCTCACTATGTGAGATCAATTATATGGATCACATTTCAATATCATATTCTTTACACGATTTTGAGTATGATTTATATCATTTGACAAAATTTTTATGTTAACTACTAACTTACCGCAACCTTCCAAATCTTACGAGTAAAGTTAAGCAAAATGTTTCCAAAAAGACAAAAAGGGAATGTGCAAGTTATTGAAAGGATAGAGTCATAGAGAAAACTTATGGTACAAGCAAAATGTTTCCAAAAAGACAAAAAGGGAATGTGCAAGTTATTGAAAGGATAGAATCATAGACAAAACTTATGATATTGTCCAAACAACATCCCCAATGTATCTTTATATGTCAAGTTATCTACTCATAGCAGCAGTGCGCAATCCTGTTTGACAAACTATTCTTTAGTCTCTCCACAAATCATAGCTCATTGGAACTATTTCATCTCAAAAACAGTTATCCACCCACCTTCCATGCAGACATCCTCAAACCACAGCTGTGTTTTGGTGACACACATTTCACAAGACAAAACAACTCGATTTAAGCTCATTTGTCTATTTATATTCAATTATAAGGAGCGTTCTAACTTTTACACGATTTTTAATGTGATTCATATCACAGAATTTGCCAAAATATTTACGCTGGTTGCCACCCCGTTGCAACCTTTCTTTTTTTCTCGACTTAAAACTAGTTACTTACAGACAAGCATGCAAGTTATAACAGGCAGGGGCGGATCTATGGGAGTGTGAGGGGTGCGGCCACTCCCGTGATTTGAAAAATTATGCTAGGACCCTGTAAAAATTTTAAAAAATTCAATTGAATGCTTAAGAAAATTAGAATTTTGCACCCCAAAAATTAAAATATAACTTTACTATGTAATTTTGCCCATCCAAACCTTTATTTTTGGATCCGCCACTGATAAAATGGAGGAGTTTTCACAAAGACAACACCCACAAGCAAAATTCAAACACACTTTAAGCTGTGCAATTCTTCTATTACTAATGTAATATTTAGCCCCCTAGGTTGAACCAAAATTGAATCACCATGAAGGCAATTTTCTCCAACATAATGTTCAAGGAAACCATAATCCTTTTCCTGCTAAAACATTTGTTAATGATCTATGGAAGAAGTCCTTCTGCTCATGATAACCAACATTTCCCTTTCAGTCATTCTCTGGAAACAGATAAAGCTGCACTCCTTGCGTTCAGAAAGACCATATCAACTGATCCATACTCCAAACTTGAGAACTGGAATGAGAGCACTTATGCATGCCACTTCACCGGCGTTGCATGCGACAAACGTCATCTTCACCGTGTAGTGATACTTAATCTCAATGATGCTGGTCTTGTTGGTATCCTTTCGCTCTCCATTTCGAATCTAACACAACTAAGAGCATTAGAGCTAATCAATAACCAATTTTCTGGCTTCATTCCATCTGAACTTTCTTCCCTTCGAAACCTTCGTTATCTCAAGTTTGATTGGAATATCCTGAGTGGTCCAATACCAGATTCATTCTCTTATCTTGCCAAGCATAGATTAATCAGTATCAATAGAAATAAATTGAGTGGTACACTTTCACCTTCCTTCTTTTCCAACTGTACATCATTGCGCTATATAGACTTCTCTGACAATTTCATTACTGGAAATATTCCATCAGAAATAGGAACTTCCCAGAATTTATGGAATCTCGCCTTGTATAATAACCAACTTGTAAGGAAATCGACATAGTAACAACGCAGCGGAAAATACAACTATTATATTATAATTGATTTCCATAGGACCTTTAATGATAATCTATACAAAATATACCTTGAGAGATGCCAGCAAAATCCTTGAGCGAGGTTTAATCGACCAACAAGCCGCACAGGTGTCCGGCCTCTAACGGTAATCCACACGAACTACTTTCGGGATCCTCAAAGGATTGATTTTAACATTAGGTTAATAAGCTAGATCCTCTAAACAACACCTTGGAAATCTAATAAGAAAAACCATTTTTCTTATTTACGTGATTTCTTATTGAGAGAGTTGTGTGTTGTCTTTGACCTAACATTAAGCATCTATATATAATAATGCAACCTTCCAAAAAGGAATTATTACCAAACTCAATTCATTTTCCAAAAGTGAACAAGAGTATAATAGATGCCATAACTATCATATAATTATGTAAATCATTTTAACCCAAGAAGTAATTCTATTGTGTGTGACCCTTTAGGTTCCTAATCACTTGGAAATAAATATAAATAATAATCTTAGAATTAAATTGGCTTTTGTACAAAACCAACAAACTCCCACTTGGACTAAAGACAATTTAGTCACGGAGCTTCTAAGATAGAATAAATTAAACAACTTTAATTTATCATTAATTCAATAATTAATTCATTTATATTCATAGATCAAGAGCGGCCTCTAGCCAAGACATCATGACCACCCAAGAGTTAAGAAAAGTCAATTGATCGACTTCACCTATCCATGAACCAGGTACCATGTAATTAATCCTTTCACCATCCTATATTCCAATTAGTACAAGAGTAAAGTCTAAGTGCCAACTCTTTATTGTACTAATTATATTTCTTTCTTGTACCGAAAATTCAACTCCTTGTAAATAAATTTAGAACTTTTCCAAATTTACTTACTAAATATGTGCACTTTGAGTTGAACTTCAACAAGTGGCGCCAGAAAGGAATATACTCTCCCACTATTAGGAGTGGTGAATCCTATATCAATCATAAACTATCAATCCGTGCTTCTTGTTATATCCAACGTCTACCGCTCGCATATTCTGTTACGGTTATGGACAAATAGAGTCAAAACATAACATCCACACTAAAGATACTCTTATGATCTCAAGTCAAAGGATCGCTTACACTACTGTCACGTAGAGATTATACCATTGGCACTCAAATAGTTAACGATATGGACATCTCTAAGCGGATCATTCCAGTGAACACATTCTCTAATGATTCACCCATATATCACTATATATACTAGTCTGTCCGCATTAACAACGTCCTTATTATTGTTAATACTATGACCAGGGAAATTTAAGAATAATAAATATTATTCTAAGGACTTTATCATATTGTATATATATCGACATATATATGTTACAAAATGATAAATATGCCATATCTTTATTGCATAAAATTACATAATCATTCTTCCATTATGACTCAAACCAATCATTCAGTACTTCAAACCAAATGAATGAACATGACTATCATGTTTCTTTTGGGATAACGGTTTAGTCAATAAATAATTATATTATCCTTTGCAGGAATCTCTTGTATCTTTACTTAAATTCTATCAGTGATTACTCTAATCAAATGATAAAATTTTAGTACATGTTTGGATCATTGATGAGACCTTAGTTCCTCTACTATTGAAGAAACTATTTCCATCCAAACAATCTTGTAGCTACTTCTCAAGCAACTATATACTTAATCTCTATTGTAGAATATGTTGTTATAATCTATTTGAAACATTTTCAAATAACAACATTTATATTTAGGATAAATACGTATCCATCTTGATACTTGCAATCATCTTTATAAGATGAAAGCTAGTATCTATGAATCCATATATATTTAGCTCAGCATTCAAGAATAGATCCTTAATTCTTCTCAAGTATTTAAGAAAATTCTTGACCACTTCTAGTACCTCTCACTGGAATTGGATTGAAGTATGCTCATAACACTTATAGCGCATGAGATATTTGGTCTTATATAATATACATAAATGATCTTACTTCTTAAAAACATTTTGCATACTATATTTCTTAATATCAGTCTTTGGACACATGTCCTAAGGTAAATCCCATCAAATATAGGAATGTAAACCTTTTAAACTGATCCATGCATGTTAAACGCCTTTAATATTTCATCAATACATATACAAATATATATATTTACTGTATATGACCAAACAACTTATCAAATCTATCTATATAGACTTTTTCCAATGCATAAGTTGTTTATCCAAAAATCTTTAATTTGAGAAGGTTTTTGAAAACTACACCTTAACTAATTAAGAGTAGTTATGTAAATTCTCATTATTAATATGTTATCTACATATAATATGAGAAATACAATAATATTGCCAATAATCTTTTGTATACACAAGATTCATATTTGCTTTTATTAAATCAAACTTTTTGATTATCTTATCAAAACAAATATTTGAACTCTTAAAAGCTTGCTTTAGTCCATAAATGAACTTTTATAATTTGCATACTTTGCTAGGATTTTTGAATAAAAAACCCTTAGATTGTATAATATACTAATCCCTTTGAAAATTACAACAAGTAAAATCTTAATGGATTTTAACATGGCAATTGGTGAAAAGGTTTCATCATAGTCAATACTATGATTTTGTGTAACCTTTAGTGACCAATATTCATGCTTTATGGGTAACAATATTACCATCCATGTTTGTCTTCTTTTGAAGACTCACTTGCATCTTATGAATTTTATCCCTTTAGGTGCATTGACTAAGGTCTATACCTTGTTGTCATACATGGAATCCATTTTAGATTTTATGGTTCAAAACCACTTTTATATTTCTTATCAAATAAAACTTCCTTGTAGATAGTAGGTTTATCATTCTTAATGATAAACACATCATCTCATGTGGACGATACATCCTACTAATCATACAATTTACTTGTGTATTGAGAGCTTCATGTCCTACCGCATCTCCATGAGGTACAAGCTCTAATTCAATTTTCTTTTCATTACTAAATTATGGTTTAAGAACTTCATCAAGTTCTTTATGCTCCCACTTGCCTTTTCTAGAATAGACTATTCTTCTAGAAATATGACATATTTTGAGACAAACATTTTGTGCTCATTGGGATCATAGAAATAATATCCAAAACTTTCTTTTGGACATTCCACAAAATAGTATATATGAAAATTTTGTATCAAACTTATCAGATTTTACCTTTTAAATATATGGTACTCCCAAACATTTTGGTTCTTTCCTATACCATATCTCATATGAGGTAGAATCGATAGGTTTAAATGGAATATACTTTAAAAGATCAAATGCAATTTTTATGGTATATTCTCAAAACAATTTTGAGAGAATTGTATGGCTTATCATTAATCGAATAATATCTAATAAAATTCGATTATTACTTTAATAAAGAAACAAGCTCATTTTATTAAGATAATTATAAATTCTTGACTCAAGTATTCTCTATTTCGATCTAATCGAAATATTTTAATACTTTTATCAAGTTGTTTTTCAACTTCAATTTCGTATTCTTTGAACTCTTCAAAGAATTTAGTTATATACTTCAATAAGTATATATATGACTATATTTAATATAATCATTTGAAGTTTGAAAAACTTTCTCTAATTAGAATTAACATAGGTCTACATACATCAATATATATTAGACTTAGTAATTCAGTAGATCTTTCACCTTTTTAAGTAAAAGGTAAATTGGCTATTTTCTAATAAATAAGATTCACATTTATCAAATGATTCATAATCAAGTGATTCCAAATAAACGTTTTCATGAAATTTGGCTATGCTTTTCTCATTTATATATAACCACATCTACAGTGTTAAAGATAAAATTATCAATTTTTGTTTCTTTGTGTTTATGTTTGAAAAGAAGATTGTCCAACTCAAATATATAAAGTTTGTTATCCAATTAACCAGCACCTTAAAATATTTTCACAATAAAAAGAACAAAATTTATTCTTTTGAATTATTGTAAATCTATTCATGTCAAACATGAAATAGAAATAATATTTTAGTAAGTACTGATAATAACAATCCTTTATATTAAGGATTAATCTTCTGAATAAAGAAAACTTTATATTCTTATGGTTTTTTTTTTCTCTAAAATCGCTACTTTATTATACCATAACCAAGATATACGAGGCCGGATATTCCCGCCGCCTCGATACAAAAGAAATCATAAACGAGGAGTACTACTCATTTACAATTGAAATCCACAATGACAAAGTAGGAATATGTGAGTAGACTTAAGAGTCCAAACAATTTGAAAGCCCATTAGGCAAATCAAATTGTACAGACTCTTTAATCTAGTTAAATTAAAAGGCTTCAAATATCCTGACAACGTGGGCTAAACAGACTTCACTAAATCTGTCCAGGGCCCAATTATTAGACCATATCCTAAATGCCCAATTCAGCCCAATAAGTTCTATATCAGTAACATGAGGAACCCCAATATGCTTACAGCCGCAAGAAAATGCTTCAACAGAGCAATTTCCTCCAAAATGGCAGTCACAATGCCCAACAGAGCAATCTCCAGCAAAACAGCCAAATGCTCCATCAGACTTGACCTTGAGAGCCAACACCAATCAATTAAGGAGCAGTCACGGTTGCACCACTCCAAAACCCCCAATTTCTGGTCCCTTTAGTTCACAATAACAAGGAGTTGGGGGTTCAAAATATGTACTTGCCATAATGAAAGGCATCAGTACCTAGGTACAATATGGAGTAACCCAAAATAGTTACAGGAAGTGTGCCCAGACTGCATCAGATCAGCAGCAAATAACTTACAGCCAGGCCTCATTTAACCATTCAGATCACAGCACAGGATCTCCAGAAGTGGACAGCATTCCCTTATAGACAGCCTCATTCCAAAACCAAAATCCCCCCAAAAGCCTAAACGGAATCCCACCCAGCGCAGTATTTGGGAACCAAAAATTGAGCACTGCACCCCATATGATGTAACTCAGACAAACAGCATGCACACAAATCAGGCCGTCAAGAAACTCCAGGAAAGAAATGGTCAATACTCAAGCTCATTTCATCAGAATTCCCCAGAGCACTCAATCCAAAAAGCGATAACACAGGAATCATTAAATGGAAACAGTCAAAAGATTGCATTATGAGGCGTGCATAACATCTGGGCAAATGATCTTAACTTCGGTAATCATGGGCCTTCACAGGAATATAACAAAGATTACCTGAAGTTCCAATTTTTTCCCTCAAAGTAGCAAATACGAGGGTTACGATCCCTGAGCTTCCTCCCTGACGAGGCAGTTGCTTTTGGACTCACAAGAGCTTCCATGTACTTGGTTTGCTTGGGAGGTTTCTGGCAGTTTTCCATTTTTCGATGAAGATAGTGAGCACATCTTCGGGGTCTCCTTCATAACTGTTTTCCGTCCATTGGTCCTCGCCATCCTCTTCATATTCTGATTCAATTGGAATGGCTTGGGGAATCGCTAAATCCGATGCTGATTTATGTAATGGCGAGGATTCCTCTTCTTCCCACAAAACACTGACATTGACAGCCCCTTTACTCTTGGGAGGCAGTTTCAGAGGGATAAATTGTCTTAAGTCCTCCTCATCTCACGTGATCGTTTGGATGGCCTGTATAATTTCTTTTTCCGACATGGGGACAGCTTCTCCCAAGAGGTGCGATACCCTTTGATCCCCATCTTTCCTAGCTATTTCATCATCCATAATCTGCCTTTTACTGTCCACCAATTCCTGGACGTTCTGAGAATCTTGCGGAGACTGATTGGCAGTTAATGGAAGCTCATGATTCAAACCCTCAGGTTCCCCTTCTTGCCTGTTAATGAATTCCAAAAAGTGTCCAAGATTAGTCAAGAAATGACCAAGGTTGTTGTCTTCATGATTCGAAGAAAGCCCTGGTATTACAGCCAAGGTTAGATCGGTAACCGCCTCTGCCTGTTGTTCTTCACCAGTTTCCTCTGGTCTCTTCATCTCATTGAAGCCCTGAATTTTTGTTGTATCCAATGCCTGATCAGAGATACAGATTGCAATGGTGTTCCCCTCAGGAGGATTCTGTTGGCCAGTCTTAGTGGTCTCTGATTGAGCCGTCTGTTCAATTACTCCAACATTATTGCAAATTTCCATACCAGTCAGTGGGGAGTTTTCAGAATTCTTATCCTTGCCGTTGGGTACCACCTTCTCCTTCGGCACCCAAATTTTCTTGGTTTGTTTGTGATTGCACTTTGATTCAGAGTGGCCCAATTTCCCACAATTTAGGCAGTATTCCGGAAGGTCCTCGTAGATAATCTGCTGCCACATACCTTTCTTCCGAGCTTCAATCCAAACCCGGTGAGGAAGGGGCTTGACAACATCAACTTCAAAGCAGATTCTTGCCTCACTTGGGCGCAAAACTTTGTCCATTGCCGCCGTAGCCAAATCCAACTTCAGTGACTTTCCAACCGCCGAGCCTAATGAAAACAAAGTTTCCCTATTGCTCAAATGAATAGGGAGGAGGGGGAAATTAATCCAGTCCGGGACTATAGATGGTTCCTTCTGTGGGTTGAAATCGGGTGACCACCGGAAAATTTTCGCTTAAAACCCTCGGAAAGTCCAGAATTTTTTCAACCAAAATCTTTGGAAATCGGCTTCAATTTGAAACTGGAAAATGACATGCCGTTGGTCTATCAACCCTGCGTGACATTCACCACTGAAACCTGCAACTTGTAGCTCTTTTCGGATGTCTGCCATCGCCGGCCTACCCTGATTGAATTTACCAATCAGAGCAAGCTTGAATCTTTCAGCCAGGCGCGATTCTTCTTCCTCTGATATGAACAGAGCCGGCTCTCCATTGTGAGTTGACAAGGCTGAGACCGACGAAGGAGTGAAGGCAACATCTACATTCTGAGCCCAACTTGCCGACACTGCCTCCCAGTAGGACTTCGAGATTGCTGGTAGGGGATTTTGATTCTGGCTCGTCGGTTGTTTGGGGCCTACCGGAGGTGTACTAAGCTTTGGGTCTTGAGAAGGGTTTTTCGTGATTGGGGGCTGCAAGTTCTGGGCCATAACTGGGGGGTTAGGGCAATGGGGTTCTTCCATCGGTCTCTTCCCTTGAGCCACCATGAGGAGATGGTTACTCATTTGAGCTGCAGGGGATTGAGCGAACAATGGGGGGAAGAAATTGGAGAGGAGGATAGGTTGTGGTCGGCGTTGGTTGTTGGAAGGGGAACCATTGTGCAGTGGTGGAGAAGATACCTTATTGCGGATGGGTTCAGCTTTCTTGGCAGTCGCTGAGCTCATAGCCATAGTAGGAGGAGGCTGTGATGTGGGCACCGATGCTGCCAAATTAGAATGGGCAGAGGAGGGTAGTTGTTTTGGATCCATAGCTAATGTCATCGATTGTGCTGTCGGTATTTCAAGGAGCGTAGTTGTGGTGGCTCCGGCCTAGTCAGTCGCCGAAGTGCAATACCAGGCCTTGGACCACGATCTGCCTGTTGAATTAGGGTTGAAGAATGGGACTGGACGAGTTTGCGGCAAAGTAGGGAGTCAGAGCAGTGAAAAGGCCGTTTGGTCGGTGGATAAGGGAAGAGGACTTGGATTAAAGCTAGGGTTTTTTAGAGAGAAGGGAGAGCATAGAAGATTATACTTGATGTACTTGCTACTGCAGTTTATATTCTTATGGTTAATGTAACAACTTTTGTCACATTCAATTACCACATATAAGAATACATTTTCTTTATCCAACTTTCTACTTATCCTTAAATCTTGCATATTTATGTAAATATGAGATCCAAATCTGGTATCTAATACCCAAGATTTTATTTATAAGTAAAAATATTTATTTCAATCATAAACATATTTGAGGTAGAAACTTCACCAAGTTTCTTCTGCTTCAAAATCTCAATGAACCTTTTAATTCTAATTCCAATGTCTATCTTAATAGACCATAGTAGAATTTAATACCATATAAACTTTTTTCCTTATTATTTTGTATTAAGTTTGAGTGCCCTTTTATTGATTTTCTTAAAATCAGGGTCTAATTTCACTTTCTTGGAAAACTCAAGTATTAACACAATTTTTTTTTTGTCTTCTTGATTGAATCTTTTGTTGTCTTATTAAGCAATTAAAGCAAATATTTAGATCTCAACTTTGTTCATAACAAAATTAAAAAATCTAATTTTTTTAATGAGACTAATCACCTTTAGCACATTAGATGATACTAAAGGTTATTTGCCATTTTGCTCTAAATGAGTTCATAAGAGAGATATCATATATCTTCAATTTTAACTCTTATATCATATAATCATTTCATCTAATGAAATATTGTAAAAGCATACATATTCACATACAACTATTGTAATTAAGATTCATGAATGCCTTTTAGTATAAGACAATATACATTATCAAAATCATCTTTATATTTTTGACATGTATCTTTGATTACTTGATCAATATCATCATCAAGAAAAAGATTTTAAGGACATAAAATAACTTCTCATACATAAAAACAATTTTTATGTTGTAAAATTCAATCCATAAAATTTGAGCAATTAATATATTGTCATACAATATATTATAGATAATTTTCTACAACAGAAATAAAGATAAAAAATATTTCATATTTATGCAATAAGCAAAACCAAAATAAACAAATATGGACTTATGAAAATTTTTTGTTTTGCTCCCACTATTTTATTCAAATCAATATCCCTTAAATTGATTCGAGAATTTTCACAAAATTCTTAGTGGCTAGAATCTCATTTTAATTATTTTAATCTTGAGGCAGCTCTACAAATCAAAATAATCTCAACAAGTAGGTAACAATTACCAATTACAACTATTTGTAACTTTTAGATAGTTAGGCCATCAACTCTTGATACACATATCTCATATGTCCCCTAACTCTTTGCCTCAAAAACGTTTTGACCTTGAGGCAGCTCAACAAGCCAAATGTTTTTGTTAAATCAAACCCATTATTCAGAGATCTGATCTCATAGCATAAACACATTTAAAGTAAAACAACCTTGAGGCAGCTCAACAAGTTGCTCTAATAAAAATTTGTTTAAACTATAATAATGGAAGGCAACTAATTATGATTTAATATTTAATTAAGGGATTAATTTATGGTCTCATCATACATACATATCATATGTGAAAATTATTTGATAAATTGTATATACAATATGCAATTAAATAAACATATTATTTTATCAAATATAAATCACATATGACATGTTATTCAAATAATCACATTAAATGAATATTTAATATATTTATATCAAATATAATTCACATATGACACATGTTATTCAAATAATCATATTAAATGAATATACAATAAATTTATATCACATATAAATCATATATGACACATATTATTCAAATAATCATATTAAATGAATATACAAAAAAATTTATATCAAATATAAATTGTATATGACATGTTATCAAATAATCATATTAAATGATAAATTTATATCAAATATAAATTACATGTCATCTTATTCAAATAATCACATTATATGAATATAAAATAAATTTATATCAAATATAAATTACATGTGTCTTATTATTCAAATAATCATATTAAATAAATATATAATATTTCTGTCATGAATCTATATGTATATTATTTCTAATTATATTAGAAATCATTTAATTGAACTTTTGAAACTTTTATGGGTCAAAATATAGTTTTTAAAACTATAGGGCCAACTGTTCAGAAGAAGAATCAAACTTTTGGAGTGAAATCAAAATTAAGGAAAACATTCTTCCTTTCAGCCCCAAATGGCGTGATTTGAAATCACGCCTTCAGAAGCTTTCCCTTTTTTTTTTATAATTTTGACATCAGATGACGTCATCGCCATCTTCACCAAACCAAAACGATTGAATGTCTTCTTCACTGCAAACATTTGCAGCAGCAACCATTTGTTTTTTTTTTTATTGCTGAAGCTTGTCCAGCTACCCCAACTCTATCCAGAACACTTCTGGCCAGCGGGTTTCACGTCACCGGATTATACAAACAGCCTTGCTTGATTCTAGCATCATACCTCGTATTTTCCGGCGATGAAATTTCCAAAACTTTTCTGGTCATCTTGCTGTTGCTTAACTGTCGGACTGGTCTTACCAATCCGGCTTTGTGCCAGCCAAATCTTGAACTGGCAGTTATGGCCAACTTTTGGCCAGTAGTTCACAACGACGTCTCTTTTTTTTTTTTAAAAGTTTCCAAACGTTTTGGAATATGAAAAGCAAATATATTGCAATTCAAAACAATTTTGGATAAAACCAAAAAACATCATATTTGATACATAATATTTAAAAATGAATTTTTAAATAAATATGTCTCAAATCCATCAATTAAATCCAATATACATATATAAACAATTTATCATTCATGACATGGTATATTATGTATAGATAAATCAAATTAGTTTCTGATACCACTGTAAGGAAATCAACATAGTAACAACGCAGCGGAAAATACAACTATTATATTATAATTGATTTTCATAGGACCTTTAATGATAATCTATACAAAATATACCTTGAGAGATGCCAGCAAAATCCTTGAGCGAGGTTTAATCGACCAACAAGCAGCACAGGTGTCCGGCCTCTAACGGTAATCCACACGAACTACTTTCGGGATCCTCAAAGGATTGATTTTAACATTAGGTTAATAAGCTAGATCCCTCTAAACAACACCTTGGAAATCTAATAAGAAAAACCATTTTTCTTATTTACGTGATTTCTTATTGAGAGAGTTGTGTGTTGTCTTTGACCTAACATTAAGCATCTATATATAATAATGCAACCTTCCAAAAAGGTATTCTTGTATAACAAGAAAGGAATTATTACCAAACTCAATTCACTTTCCAAAAGTGAACAAGAGTATAATAGATGCCATAATTATCATATAATTATGTAAATAATTTTAACCCAAGAAGTAATTCTACTGTGTGTGACCCTTTAGGTTCCTAATCACTTGGCAATAAATATAAATAATAATTTTAGAACACCCACAAGCAAAATTCAAACACACCTTAAGCTGTGCAATTCTTCTATTACTAATGTAATATTTAGCCCCATAGGTTGAACCAAAATTGAATCACCATGAAGGCAATTTTCTCCAACATAATGTTCAAGGAAACCATAATCCTTTTCCTGCTACAACATTTGTTAATGATCTATGGAAGAAGTCCTTCTGCTCATGATAACCAACATTTCCCTTTCAGTCATTCTCTGGAAACAGATAAAGCCGCACTCCTTGCATTCAGAAAGACCATATCAACTGATCCATACTCCAAACTTGAGAACTGGAATGAGAGGACTTATGCATGCCACTTCACCGGCGTTGCATGCGACAAACATATCTTCACCGTGTAGTGATACTTAATCTCAATGATGCTGGTCTTGTTGGTATCCTTTCGCCCTCCATTTCGAATCTAACACAACTAAGAGCATTAGAGCTAATCAATAACCAATTTTCTGGCTTCATTCCATCTGAACTTTCTTCCCTTCGGAACCTTCGTTATCTCAAGTTTGATTGGAATATCCTGAGTGGTCCAATACCAGATTCATTCTCTTATCTTGCCAAGCTTAGATTAATCAGTATCAATAGAAATAAATTGAGTGGCACACTTTCACCTTCCTTCTTTTCCAACTGTACATTATTGCGCTATATAAACTTGATACGAATCTAGAAAGCCTATTATTTGGGTGGTCAATAAGCAAATGGTTCGTGATATTTATTCCATTAAATTGTGATGAATCATATAGTTGGAAGCCTGGAATCATGTTGAAATCACAGTTACCAAAGGTTCCATGGAGGTTTGGAGCTTCACAACATTTAAAGTGTTGCCACTATGGGAATTACATTGCTAAGAGATTCTGCCACGTTTTGGTATTCTTGCAATATCTCTCTCAATATAACTCAGCATTTCGTGATTCAGGTGGCCTTGGAACGATAAGAGATAGAGCTACAACTTTTATGCTTTAAGTTTTACGAGATTCTGAGGTTATCATCGTGAAACAAGCCTACCAAGATGAGTGACGGGATTCTGGCAGATTTCCATCTCGAATTTCATGGACTACATTGAAGACCAAGATGGCGTGCTTGGGCTTTGCCTTCAATGGATCACGTATTACAGTTTAATCATAGAATATTTTGTTGTTAATTAGTTAAGTCCGAACTCTATTATGGGCATTTATTAATTCAGTTTTAAGTAATTACTTGGCCAATTATCTTGCATGATAATGGGAAATTAATTGTTTATAGGAAACTATTTTTTAGGCAAGTTAGGGTTTATTTTGTTTGGCAGCCTTGGTACCGTATTACAAGGATTGTAAGCCACGAATTTGGGCAGCCAAGAGTTGAATTTTGAAATTAGAAAGTCATAAATTTGCAGAGCAAAATTTGATTCCAAAACCCTAGAAACCTTAAGCTAAGTTTTGAGCTTTTGTTCTTCTAAACCCCAAAGTGAGATTAAGCCAAGAGTCTTGCTTTTGTTCTAAGTTTGAGAACGAGCCAAATTCTGATTTGATTTAGTGTGCCGCCTGAATCAAGTTGGTTTTGTAATAGCGTTGGGGCTTTGGACACAAGTTTTCATTGAATCGCCGCTCAATATCTCTTTGTTTCTTTGTCTTTCTTTTGTTTTTTCTTTGTTCTTTATTCTAACCCTTTTCTTGTTTCTTGATCTTTCTTTGTGTTTATTCTTTTGCTGTTGTTGGTGGAATTTTCCCAGGCTAGACCTGTTCCATGTTGGATAATATGGTTGTCAAATCCGCCCCAAAGGTGGATCAATCAACGAGAACCTTATCAAGTGGTATCAGAGAATTCTGGTGCTTGAAAAATTCCAGTTTTTACTCGTTGTGAAATTTTGTTCTATTCATGCCAATTATGGATTTTTTTTCAAAGTAAAAGGTATGCAAGCGGAACTTCGATCTATTGCGAAGGGTCTAGAGGAGATTTCAGTGATGCTTTCTAAGATTTAAGGAAGACCATGCAGCACGAGGATTGTTTGCAAGAAAGAGTTCGAATTGAAGAGCAGAGGAAAGACCTTCGAGATATTAGAGCTAAATGTGAAGCCACATGCATTGTGGCGAGCAAACAGTTCGATTGAAGAGCGGAGGAAAAAGGCCATTGAGGAAACCAGATTGGTAAAATCAACTCCTAAACCTACTCCCAAAGTTTGTGTTGTTAAATGCTTGAGGTGTTTAGGAACTGGACATAGTGCAATTCAATTGCCCTCATTGGTATGGATGACCGAAGGATGACGATCTAGTGGATCTTCAACCATTAACGAAGGATGCCTACGTGTGATGAGGTAAAGGTTTCATCTTTCCTGTCAATTCGTGTGGTTGATATCACATCTTTGGAGGTGTGATATGGTCAAATTGACAATGTCATGGAGGATCCCAATTCAAGAAGATGAGATAATTCACTTACTCCACTTGAAGAAACTTCTCAAACATATGTGAATTCTTTTGATGTATTGAATATTGTTCAAGGTGTGAGAATATTATTACCCATTGACGAACATATAAAAAGTGAGGTTGTTATTGTGAGGGGAAAAGCCTAGATGTGAATTTTGATGAAAAAGGCAAAGAATAGATATCAAAAGTTGTTGGAGACTTTTGTTGTATTTGGTTCTTCTTGTTGTCTAACAGCATCATGTAGGTTATGATTTACTTGGTGTCACAAACAATCGTGCAAGATTCGAGGTCGAATCTTCTCCAAGAAAGGGAGTATGATACGAATCTAGAAAGCCTATTATTTGGGTGGTCAATAAGCAAGTGGTTCGTGATATTTATTCCATTAATTTGTGATGAATCATATAGTTGAAAGCCTGGAATCATGTTGAAATCACAGTTACCAAAGGTTCCATGGAGGTTTGGAGCTTCACAACATTTAAAGTGTTGCCACCATGGGAATTACATTGCTAAGAGATTCTGCCACATTTTGGTATTCTTGCAATATCTCTCTCAATATAACTCGGAATTTCGTGATTCAAGTGGCCATGGAACTATAAGAGATAGAACTACAACGTTTATGTTTTAAGTTTTACGAGATTCTGAGGTTATCATCGTGAAACAAGCCTACAAAGATGAGTGACGGGATTCTGGCAGATTTCCATCTCGAATTTCATGGACTACATTGAAGTCCAAGATGGCGTGCTTGGGCTTTGCCTTCAATGGATCACGCCATTACATTTAATCATAGATTTATTTTGTTGTTAATTAGTTAAGTCCGAACTCTTATTATGGGCATTTATTAATTCAGTTTTAAGTAATTACTTGGCCCAATTATCTTGCATGATAATGGAAATTAATTGTTTTAGGAAACTATTTTTAGGCAAGTTAGGGTTTATTTTGTTTGGCAGCCTTGGTACCTATTTAAAGGATTGTAAGCCACGAATTTTGGGCAGCCAAGAGTTGAATTTTGAATTAAGAAGTCATAATTTTGCAGAGCAAAATTTGATCCCAAAACCCTTAGAGACCTTAAGCTAAGTTTGAGCTTTTGTTCTTCTAAACCCAAAGTGAGATTAAGCCAATAGTCTTGCTTTTGTTCTAAGTTTGAGAACAGCCAAATCTGATTTGATTTAGGTGCCGCCTGAATCAAGTTGGTTTTGTAATAGCGTTGGGGCTTTGGACAAGTTTCCATTGAATCGCGCTCAATATCTTCTTTGTTTCTTTGTCTTTCTTTTGTTTTTTCTTTGTTCTTTATTCTAACCCTTTTCTTTGTTTCTTGATTCTTTCTTTGTGTTTATTCTTTTGTGTTGTTGGTGGAATTTTCCAAGCTAGACCTGTCATGTGGATAAATAAGGTTGTCAAATCCGCCCAAAGGTGGATCAATTCAACGAGAACCTTATCAAGTGGTATCAGAGAATTCTGGTGCTTGAAAAAATTCAGTTTTTACTCGTTGTGAAATTTTGTTCTATTCATCAATTATGGATTTTTTTCAAAGTAAAAGGTATGCAAGGGAACTTCGATCTATTGCGAAGGGTCTAGAGGAGATTTCAGTGATGCTTCTAAGATTTAAGGAAGACCATGCAGCACGAGGATTGTTGCAAGAAAGAGTTCGAATTGAAGAGCAGAGGAAAGACCTTCGAGATATTAGAGCTAAATGTGAAGCACATGCATTGTGGCGAGCAACAGTTCGATTTGAAGAGCGGAGGAAAAAGGCCATTGAGGAAACCAGATTGATAAAATCAACTCCTAAACCTACTCCCAAAGTTCGTGTTGTTAAATGCTTGAGGTGTTTAGGAACTGGACATAGTGCAATCCAATGCCCTCATTGGTATGATGAGCCAAAGGATGACGATCTAGTGGATCTTCAACCATTAACGAATGCGCCTACGTGTGATGAGGTAAAGGTTTCATCTTTTCCTGTCAATTGTGTTGGTGATATCACATCTTTGGAGGTTGATATGGTTCAAATTGACAATGTCATGGAGGATCCAATTCAAGAAGATGAGATAATTCCACTTACTCCACTTGAAGAAACTTCTCAAACATATGTGAATTCTTTTGATGTATTGAATATTGTTCAAAGGTGTGAGAATATATTACCCCATGACGAACATATAAAAAGTGAGGTTGTTATTGTGAGGGGAAAAAGCCTAGATGTGAATTTTGATGAAAAAGGCAAAGAATAGATATCAAAAGTTGTTGGAGATTTTGTTGTATTTGGTTCTTCTTGTTGTCTAACAGATCATGTAGGTTATGATTTACTTGGTGTCACAACAATCGTGCAAGATTCGAGGTCGAATCTTCTCCAAGAAAGGGAGTATGATACAAATCTAGAAAGCCTATTATTTGGGTGGTCAATAAGCAAGTGGTTCGTGATATTTATTCCATTAATTTGTGATGAATCATATAGTTGGAAGCCTGGAATCATGTTGAAATCACAGTTACCAAAGGTTCCATGGAGGTTTGGAGCTTCACAACATTTAAAGTGTTGCCACCATGGGAATTACATTGCTAAGAGATTCTGCCACGTTTTGGTATTCTTGAAATATCTCTCTCAATGTAACTCGGAATTTCTTGATTGAAGTGGCCCTGGAACGATAAGAGATAGAGCTACAACGTTTATGTTTTATGTTTTACGAGATTCTGAGGTTATCATCGTGAAACAAGCCTACCAAGATGAGTGACGGGATTCTGGCAGATTTCCATCCCGAATTTCATGGACTACATTGAAGACCAAGATGGCGTGCTTGGGCTTTGCCTTCAATGGATCACGCCATTACATTTAATCATAGATTTATTTTGTTGTTAATTAGTTAAGTCCGAACTCTTATTATGGGCATTTATTAATTCAGTTTTAAGTAATTACTTGACCCAATTATCTTGCATGATAATGGAAAGTAATTGTTTTTGGAAACTATTTTTAGGCAAGTTAGGGTTTATTTTGTTTGGCAGCCTTGGTACCTATTTAAAGGATTGTAAGCCACGAATTTTGGGCAGCCAAGAGTTGAATTTTGAATTAAGAAGTCATAATTTTGCAGAGCAAAATTTGATCCCAAAACCCTTAGAGACCTTAAGCTAAGTTTGAGCTTTTGTTCTTCTAAACCCAAAGTGAGATTAAGCCAATAGTCTTGCTTTTGTTCTAAGTTTGAGAACAACCAAATCTGATTTGATTTAGGTGCCGCCTGAGTCAAGTTGGTTTTGTAATAGCGTTGGGGCTTTGGACAAGTTTCCATTGAATCGTGCTCAATATCTTCTTTGTTTCTTTGTCTTTCTTTTGTTTTTTCTTTGTTCTTTGTTCTAACCCTTTTCTTTGTTTCTTGATTCTTTCTTTGTGTTTATTCTTTTGTGTTGTTGGTGGAATTTTCCAAGGTAGACCTGTCCTGTGAATAAATAAGGTTGTCAAATCCGCCCAAAGGTGGATCAATTCAACGAGAACCTTATCAAGACTTCTCTGACAATTTCATTACTGGAAATATTCCATCAGAAATAGGAACTTCTCAGAATTTATGGAATCTCGCCTTGTATAATAACCAACTCATAGGAGAAATCCATTTCTCTATAATCAATGCATCGCACATTTTGAACTTGGATGTTGAAAACAACAAATTATCAGGAGAACTGTGTGACGAATCCTACATCGGATAGGAGAGGGGGGGTCTTGGGCTTTATAAGCGGTGGCGCTGCACACCCTAATAAGCTGCCTTTTGGGGAGAGGGTAATGACTTCGTGACAAAGTGGTATCAGAGCAAACCCGACCCGACTCCGATGTCCCATGCCAAACACCCCAGTGGGGGTAGGCAGGGTGGGCCCGGGTCAGCGACGAGGGAGTCGCTAGATTCGGTGGGGGAGAGTGTGACGAATCCCACATCGGATAGGAGAGGGGGGGTCTTGGGCTTTATAAGCGGTGGCGCTGCACACCCTAATAGGCTGCCTTTTGGGGAGAGTGTAATGGCCTCGTGACAACTGCCCGCGGCCATAATCTCACAGCTACCGAATATCGTTTATCTTCATTTATCGAACAATAAAATGAAGAGTCACGATGGAAACACTAATCTAGAACCATTCTTTACAGCCCTGTCAAACTGCAGCCAACTTGAGGAGTTCGAATTAGACGGTATAGGACTTGGAGGGAGCTTGCATCGTTCCATTGGAGGAATATCTGTACATCTCCAGACTATGCTATTGCAAGAAAATCATATACACGGGTCAATTCCCCCTGAGATTGCTCGTCTATCAAATCTCAAGCTGCTGAACTTGACATTCAATCAGTTTAGTGGGACTATTCCAGCTGAAATTGGACAAATATCATACCTGCAACAGCTTTCTTTATCATATAACTATTTCTATGGGGAAATTCCGGCAGCATTAGGGCAATTGTCTTATCTGGGTCAGCTTGACCTATCAAATAATCAATTGTCCGGTAAGGTCCTTGAAAGTTTAGGAAATCCAAGTTTAAATTATCTAGTCCTCAATAACAACATTCTATCAGGACAAATACCTCCAAGTTTAAGGAAATGCAGACATCTGTATAAGCTAAACTTATCGTATAACAAATTGACAGGAAGCATTCACTACTACAAAATAGCCTTGTTAAATCGCCCTTTTTAAAGCGGTCAAACAGAAATCGGTGTAAATTAAAAAAATGCGGTGGCATTATCGTAATATTAAACAAGAATAACGCCTGTTTACACCGGTTATTCTTATAACCGGTGTAGAAAGTTATTGAATTTTTTTTAACACACCGGTTTTAAGAATAACCGGTGTAAATTATTTTTGAATAGTTTTTTTTAACACCGGTTATGCGATTAACCGGTGTAAAAGTTTTTTGAAAAGTTTTTGTTGCACCGGTTTTAAAAATAACCGATGTAGAAATATTTTGAAAGTTTTGTTTACACCGGTTATAAGCATAACCGGTGTAAGAAGATTTTACTATTATTTGATTCAATACTATGATTTCTTAAGTTCTTCTTCTTTATCTTTATATCGGCCAAAAAAATCTCTTTGATTTGAACTCCGAGCACTATAGACCTTCAGTAAAAACGAATATTTCAAATGTAACGTACATTAAAAGTTTAAAATTAAAACTGAATTGTTTTGCTTAGGTGGTAGCGGATACGTCGGCAGAGGAAAACTGAAGGGGCATAATAAAATTGAAGGGGCTGAGGGAAATTGGAGGGGCAGATGACAGCTGGAGGGGCTGGAAAACGTGAAGGGTTTCACAGTATCCTAGTTGGCAAATTCATTCTCCGAGATAAGTCACGACCCTTAATTCCCATAAGTCATGATCCTTCATTCTTATAAATAGTCATGACTTTTTGCATGTGTTTATCAGAGTTACTGAAGATGGAGGGACTCGAAAAGATGCTACAAGAACAGCAAAACGAGCTTATAGCTCGTGAGGCTGAGTTGGAGAAACAACAGCCTGTCGATGAAAAGGCGATGCAATTGCTTGAACTTGACAAGCAAAAGGTACCAAATTGAGGTTGCTATGTCAATCTCAATTATAATGGAAAATTGTAGTTGTCAACTTTTGTGAATGCTGTTTATTTGGCTTGGTCAGCAATTTTTTGTTATTTCAGAATGCAAGAGCAACATCGGAACTGAAGATGGCAGTTGAAAGGGTTATGCAGTTGGAAGAAAGGCATAAGGTACTGTATGTATATGCTTTTAAAGTAAGCAAACTACGACAGTTTTACTTCAATAAAATCAACTGGGAGCTATAACTTTGCAGATCGAAAAGGAGGAATTTCGCAAGCAATTTATTGAACTGGGACATTATATTGACGCAAAGCATGCATTAAAATGGGAGATACATCGTCTAGGAGGTCAGATGACGCAAAGCAAGAAGCGCACTAGAGTTGACAGAAATGAGGAAGAAGAGAAGCTGGAAGAGAGTCCAATGAAAAAATTCCAAAAATAATTATTTTATAATGACATTTTATTTAAGTAATTTGATCTGTTTTTATGGACAATTTTAATTAATATGCCGGAAGACATTTTATTTAAGTAATTTGATATGGTTAGTAATTTTCTTTCCCTAGTTTTCTTTATTGATATGCAGAAGCTTTTACACCGGTTATCAAACAACCGGTGTTACAAATGCACTTTTCACACCGGTTTTCTTATAACCGGTGTAGACATTGTTTCTTTTACACCGGTTTCTTATAACCGGTGTCAAAAGTGGTAGTTTTTATACACCACTTTAACAACGTCGTATAACCACATATTTTTCCTTCTGCTCCAACTTAAGTCTGTGAGCTACTTGTTTTCTGTTGAGTTCTATCCTGTACAGGTACTGAAATTGGATCATCTCTACCGTAAGAACAACGGATTATTTCGAAAAGGTGCGCACAAAATCTTTTTGAATCCATCATTAGAAGCTACAATTTAACTTTCGTTCATTCAACTCAATCATTTGAGGTTAGTGACTTATAACTTTTATATTATTTCTCTTTTCATTCGCCATATCATTGACATATATATATATATATATAGATCTGTTTTAATTAAATTCAGAAACTGATTTTGTTAATTAATTTATATGATGTAATATTAGGTACGCAATTATGTTTGTCGTTATTTAAAGGGATCGTAATTAATTACGTTTTTTAGCATATAACATAACTACCACCTGTTTGGTAATTATTTAGTTTTTCTTCTTTTTATATTCTGCTCCACCATGAAAACACCTTCAACAGCAATTGCGATGGACGACATTCAAACTTCGGAGGAACTTGATTCGTTTGTCTTTGAATCAATAGAAGCAAACGACCAACCAGAATACATCAATCTCCATATTGACGATGGACTTGATTCGTTTGTTTCAGAATCAATAGAAGCAACTGACAACCGGAAAACATCAATCTCCATATTCATGATGGACTTGATTCGTCCGTTTTAGAATCAATAGAAGCGAATGACCAACCGAAAAACATCAATCTCCATATTGATGATGAACTTGATTCGAATAAAATACACTTTGATGCAGGAGAGCTACACGCCGACCCAGAGATCCAAAAAGAAATTATAACTATGCTGAAGATTATGTTTCCAAAATTTTTCTAATCAGAAATTAGTGTAATCACGTAGAAGTTTTCGTTGCTGGCTTTTGATAGATGATGAAACTTTGTTCTATTTGCCTGTAAAAAAATTTAGACTATGTGATCTTCTCATCTCTTATCGCAATGTCTAGTTTAATTAAAATTAGAAACTAATGTTGTTTATTAATTTATATGTTGTAATATTATTATGATAATGCTTTGTTGTAAATCATTTATTTCCGACATCGAAAAAACAATATTTGTCTATTTAATAGAAAAACAACATTTGTCTATATTAAAGAAGGTTTTACACTTATTACACCGGTTGTATGAAAACCGGTGTAAAATAGTTCACTATTTACACCGGTTTTTCTACAACCGGTGTAATTATTTGTCTCTTTACACCGGTTTTGTTACAACCGGTGTAAAAAAGTTAACAATACGCCCGGTGTAAATAACAAATATAATTACTCCCAACAGCTTCATCAGCATTATCTCCATCGTAAGAACTACGACTTTTTCCCAACAGCTGAGCCCGAAAACCGGTAAAATAACAGATCTGAAGCTACAATATCACTCTTCTTCTTTCAACGCAACCATCTGAGGTTAGGTAGTTACATATAAACTGATCAGTTTTATATAGTTTAATTCTCATTCGCTGGAATTTTGACATATATTTCTAGCTCTGCATTTCATTTATAAAAAGCCTTGTGTACAATTGTAGATTTCAATATATTTGCTTCGTATTGGTAAAAATTTAGTTAAAATGTTGTTTTGTTTGTTTTTAGGCGTACAGGTGTAACTTTTCCTACATCATTCACACAGTTGCATAACCAATATTTATTAGTTTTTATTCTTATTTTGTTGCTTCAGTCAATGATGTAAAATTACGTTAGCATCGAAGTATCAATGCACTTATTTTTGTTTGGTTAACTTATTATAATTATCTTTCGAATGATTCAAAGGGTGCAATATTCAATGGGATCGTAATGATATTATTGTGATCGGACAACATCTGCGTATGAAGAAAGGTTGAGAAATTTATAAATCTGCTTATAAGAATTCCAAGTAACATCTACTGTCCATGTAAGGATTGCAAGAATTTTGTTTGTTCGAGCGACCCTGACATTGATAAGAGACCATTTGTATCGGAGGGGTTTTGATCCGGCTTATATAAAATATGGATCTGGCAACGGCGAGACGAATATGCATCGAACAAGGAGAAAATGATGTAGAAGATGATGTCCGCGATGAAACATGATCGATTGAGATGATGGTTGAGGACATGTCGGTAGTTTTGCGGATACGCCAGATATTCTTGCTTCGTTATTGATGATACGGAAAAACCTCTATATCCTGATTGTATTAAGTACACCCGATTATCCGTTACTTTAAAGCTGTACAATTTGAAAGCTGCACATGGGTGGACTGATTCTAGTTTTACAGCACTGTTGACTTTACTGAAGGATGTACTGCCAGAAGGTAATGAACTTCCGAATCGCATTTATGAGGCTAAAAAAATCTTGTGTCCTATGGGTATGGAGTATAAGAAAATAGATGCCTGCCCCAACGATTGCATACTATATAGGAATGAATACCAAGATTCATTGTACTGTCCTAAATGTCATGTTTCTCGTTTCAAAAAGAAGCAAGTTCGTGATGGTTTTGAAGACAATATAAATGCGAAGAAGAAATCATCGTCGGTGAAAGTGTTATGGTATCTCCCTATAATACCGAGACTCAGACGATTGTTTGCCAATTCTGGAGATGCTAAGAATTTGACGTGGTACGCACATCGCAATATTTCCATAGACGACAAGATGATAATGCATCCTGCTGATTCTGATCAGTGGAAGAAGATTGATTCGGTTTACCCCTCGTTTGGTAGAGATGCAAGAAATCTGAGATTAGGATTGTGTACGGATGGGATGAATCCTTACGGTAGTCTAAGCAGTACACATAGCTCTTGGCCAGTAATATTGGTTATTTACAATCTACCTCCTTACTTGTGTATGAAGCGCAAATACATATTGATGTCATTACTGATTTCAGGTCCACGCCAACCTGGAAATGACATAGATGTTTACTTAGCCCCCCTAATTGAAGACTTGAAGAAGTTGTGGGATAAAGGGGCGTTGATGTTTGATGCACATCGTCAGGAATCATTCACATTGCGTGCCATGATATTCTGTACTATAAATGACTTTCCTGCATATGGGAACTTATCTGGATTTTGTGTTAAAGGACACCAAGCATGTCCTATATGTGATGAGAATACAGAATCATTTCAGCTTGTACATGGGCGCAAGACAGTCTATCTTGGACATCGTAGATTTCTTCCTCAGGCCCATGCATATCGTCGATTGAAAAGAGCTTTCAATGGGAAACAGGAGTTCAGACGTGCTCCAATTGCCTTGAGTGGGAGGAGGTTCATGATCGTGTGAAGGATGTCAATGTGGAATTTGGATAACATACAAAGTCTCGCAAGAATCATAATAAAGGTTGTTGGAAGAAAAAATCTATATTTTTTTATCTTCCATATTGGGAGACACTTGTGTTAGACACTGTCTCGATGTGATGCATATTGAAAAAAATATATGTGAAAGTTTGTTGGGTACTATTTTGAATATACCTGGAAAAACAAAAGATGGTTATAAAGCGAGACTTGATTTGGTTGATATGGGTATTAGGGCGAATTTAGCACCTGTGATTCAAGGACACCGCACATACCTGCCCCCCGCTTGTTATACATTGTCACGGAAAGAGAAATAGAGCTTCTGTGAGAGTTTCAAGAGCATAAAGGTCCCATCAGGATATTCTTCAAATGTAAGCCGCCTAGTTTCTTTGGGAGATTTGAAATTGGTTGGATTGAAATCACATGACTGTCATGTGTTGATGCAGCAGTTCCTACCTATTGCACTTCGATCTATCTTGCCTAAACATGTCAGGTACAACATAACTAAACTTTGTTACTTTTTTAATGCGATATGTAGCAAGGTAGTTGATCGTGACAGGCTTGATGAGCTACAAGATGAAATTGTCGTAGTTTTGTGCCAACTTGAGATGTATTTTCCACCAGCTTTTTTTGACATTATGGTGCACTTGGTGGTTCATTTAGTTAGGGAGATAAAGATTTGTGGGCCTGTATATTTGCACTGGATGTATCCATTTGAGCGATACATGAAAGTCTTGAAGGGTTATGTGAAAAATCGCTATCGTCCCGATGCAAACATTGTTGAAAGGTATATAGCTGAAGAGGTTATTGAGTTTTGCACTGGCTACTTGCATGATACGAATGTTATTGGACTACCAAAGCCTGGCCGTGACGAACGGATCACAGGAAAAGGGACATCGGCAGGTAAGTTGTTTACTCCTTCTAATGATGAGTTGAACAATGCGCATCTATATGTATTGCGAAATTCTGAGCCGATGCAGCCTTATGTGAATGCTCATATTTGTGAAATAAAGGAAAGTCATCGTAGCTGGACTGACAGGTATGTACTCAATGAACACAATCGAACATTTGTGAATTGGTTAAGTGCTGTTGTTCGTGACCAAACTGTTTATGACACATTAAGTTGGTTAGCGTATAAGCCCAGTCACGTTGTGCTATCGTATTCGGGTTATGACATTAATGGATTTTCATTTTCTACGAAGGCTGCAGATGACAGTAGCGCAACGCAAAATAGTGGCGTTACATTAGTGTCTGAGGCTTTACACGAGTCTAGTTCGAGAGATAGAAATCCAGTGTACGCCAATATGTCTTATTATGGGACGATTCAGGAGATATGGGAGCTGGACTATGTGAAATTTAAAGTCCCAATTTTCAAATGCAAATGTGTGGACAACAAGAACGGCGTTCGAACTGATGAATCGGGATTTACACTTGTGGATTTGAAAAGGGAAGGTTTCAAAGGGAAACCTTTCGTACTTGCTTCCCAGGCAAAACAAGTATTTTATGTCTCAGATCCTATTGACAAAAAATGGTCCATTGTACTACACGGGAAGAAAAATCAGGTCGGTGATGAAGTTGATAATGATAATAATCCCGATGTCCCCCCATTCTCATCAGGTTTCCCCGCACTGAGCACAATTGAAGAGGACCGGAATATGGATGCATTCATTCTCCGAACTGATCACGTGGAAGGCATATGGGTTGATGATCCTATGTCAAATAAAAGAAAGACCTTGGCGTGAGATGTAGTGTTTAAGTTATTATTCACGTATTTTGTAATTAGATTTGAGTTGTACTGAATAACTTTCATATTATTCAAGGAAATTATTGTGTAGGGTGTAACTTTGATTTTATTACTGTTTAACTATGATTTCATTAGTGTTGTTATGCTTTACAATTACATTTAAGCATATTAATTACTGTCGTTATTACACCGGTTATGTCGTAACCGGTTTAATAAATATTTGGTAATTTAAAATTTATGTAGAAATATTAGAATTATTTTTGTATGATTAACTCATTTACATTAATATTATTCAATGATGCTTTTCTGGATTATTACTACGATTTTAGTAGTGTGTAACTATGTATATAGCATACATAGGACACACATAGTTGAAATTACAAGTTCACAAGTTCAAATTACATATATTTAATTATGCGTTTAAGATTTTGTATGATTATTATGATATTGTATTCCAAGTCGAATTGGAACAACAATTATATGCAATTTTTGTTAGTACATTAAAATAGTTGAAAATAATTTCAAAACGTTGAATTGAAATGACAATATTAAAATAGTTGATACACTTGTTTTTTACACCGGTTACTAAATAACCAGTGTAAAAACTGTCTACGTACACCGGTTATTTAGTAACCGGTGTATACACTGTGAATAATACACCGATTATTTAGTAACCGATTTAACAAACACGTTTCATTTACAGATTTCTTGGTAATTAACAATTTGTTTTGGTACATGATAATTATTTTTGGATTATTAACTTAGTTACATTCATATTGCATAACTATGCATTAATCTTATAACTACGGTTATAGTAATGTTTTAATTATGAATTTTTATACACAGGGCACAGAGTTTATTGATTACAAGTTTACAAGTTACAGTAATTATAGTTCATTATAACTGTAACTTATATATAGTTTACAAGTTGCATAATATTTGCATTTTACAAGTTTTAAAGAAAATATCAAATTATGTCTAAAACATCACAGTTATCACATAAATTAACAAGTTTAATTTTGTAAACAACTATTTATTATGGTTTACAAGTAAGCATATTGGTACGAATTTTTAAATGGAAATAAAATACAACAAAAACATGCTATGTTATTTATTTATTGTGGATTGTTGTACCGACACTGTAATAGCAATTTGAAAAATTAAAACAAAAGTTTTAAAAATCATTTGTTACACCGATTATGTAATAACCGGTGTTAAAACAGACGTTCTACATCGGTTTTTTCGTTTAACCGGTGTAGTAAGTATTTTTTTAATCAGCTCTGGCGCCTTCTCCAAAGTCTGTCTATTTCAGTCGGCGCGCCCTCGTCTTTTTAGGCCCTAAAATACATCGCCATTTTCACCTCTAATTTCACCTCCATCATTGTGAACAAAAATCGTATAGACCTCCGTCGGCGATATCTCTTGCAATCTCCAACGTCGACGTATCCGTCACAGCTGTCGACACCGCCTCTGACTTTCCTTCAATTTTTATTACTCTCCATTTCCGATTATTTGACGCTCTTCCAGGTATTGTGCATTCATCATGTAGCAGAATGAAATGATCATAATGTATGTTGCTTTTCATTTGTTTTTCCTTCAAGACAGTTTGGAAAGGGAGTATTTTTGACTTTGATTGGGGGAGTTGATGTAATATTAGCATGTCAAAAGAAATAATTGCAAATTTAATAGTAAAAAAACTTATCGGTTCACCTTGCTGTGTTAATGTTGGTGGGTTATTTGACAAATTGGATATGGTAATAGTGTAGTATACGGCTTGCATGCAAACGGGTTTTCCAATTTAGATTGTTAATACATATATGGAATTTGGATGATAATAGTGAAGTATACTGCAATATGCGTTCTTATGAGACTCCTGGTTACCCCTCGTTATGCACAATGAATGTTATATTGATTTTGGAATCTGGATATTACAATTTATGCTCTCATCAAAAATAATTTTGCTGCAGTGCCTTAATTAGTATGTCTAGTAATGAATTTTTCACAACTATGATCAAAATCACGCAAATCACTGCAAGAAATTTCATTACTGTTTCTGGTGATAGTTTACATGATAAATATCCTTTCCTGACATTAACTTTTGTATACTACAAAAGCTTTCTCATGGATAATAACCCAAAATCAAACACCGGGGATGGGGCTGATCAAACATTTGCACAATATGGAAGAAAAGGAACCAAATGTCTCTATTGGAAAGGAGGGCACGAGGAGAAAAGACGGCTATTTCTTTCGATGATGACGGTGAGCCGACGACTGACGAATCACATAATGAATGGGTTAATTTTATTGCCTTGATGATGCGCAGTAGAATTAATGTTGTGCAATTTAAGTCGTGGCGTGCGGTCGATGCCAACATCAAGGAAATGATTTGGGCTGAAGTAATGGTATGTGCAACATATTACTTGTCCTTCTTAATGTGTTTTCACATATTTTATTTGTATATATATGTTATGGTTTCCGTTCAGTAACGTTATTTTGTGGTTTCTTTAGAGTACCTTTGACTTTGAGTCTACACCGAAGCTGAAGAAGAAGTGGTTAGTCCACGCTGGGGAACGTTGGCGGGGGTGGAAGACAAGCTTGAGCAGGTTTATATTTGGAAACCTAAAGCATGTAGACCCATGTGCTAAATATCCTTATCTTACTAGGGATACATGGGATATGTTCCGAAAAATTCGATTAAGCAAAGAATGGCAGGTACTATTTTATTGTATCCAATGTTTATTCATTTAATGTGACGTTAGATTTTGAATGATATGTGTTTCCTGCTGTTCAGAGAAATAGCCGAAGCGGCTTGCAAGCCAAGAGAGTTCGAACAAAAACAAACTCCACCACACAATGTCTCGTGGTGGATATAAGAAGTTGAAAAAGAAGCTTATGCGTGAAAAATTTGAGGCAAAAATACAAAGTCAGATCCAGTCCGGTAAGACGGAAGAGGAGGCCCGTGCAACAACCTGTCCGCCGTCACCGATTCCTCGTCATATTATCTTCAAGGAAGGGCACAAGAACAAGAAGGGTGAATTTTCTAGCGAAGCGGCCAGAGACGTTAGTGCCAGAATTGTAAGTATAATTTATTGAATTTAATAAAATGTATAATAATATTAATTTGTAATGTGAATTATGCTCCGATAAGTACATTAAAATATTTATCAGGATGAGTTGACAAATCGCTCAAGTCAAGGAGAGACCGTTGGCGAGGGAAGCACAGACATTCTTGTGCTGGCTACTGGAAAGAAAGATCACCCTGGTTGATTATGGGGTGTTGGGGGTCGGATGAGGAAGTCTGAAGTATTCGGGGCCTCATCTTCCAGTGGCAGTAGTAATGTAGACATTCACGCTCAATGCAGAGCGCAGATGCAGTTCTGGTCTGAGCAAATTCAGAAACTGTTCAGCGATTTGGGTAGACCAGTTCCTGTTTTTCCTACACCAGAAGTCTTACAATTTTCTAGCACCGAAGTATCAATGAAACAACCGGAGAATACAAGCATTGAGGTGGGGACAAAGTAGAAATCGGTATGCTCCGGTGATGGACCCCCAGATTCATTGGGAGAGTTCGAGGTACCAAATATTAAATATTTCCTTTTCAAATTATTTCAAGTTAGACAATTATAAATATATACTATAATTGTTTATTATTCACATGAGAGATCACAATGTAGCCTATTTGTCATTGATAACACCGAAGGGATGCGGCTTGTGGCTAAAGGGACGCTGTATAAATTATCTATGCATCACGGGAAAGAGGTAATGCAGAACAGAGTGAAGGTAAATATCACTACCTCTATCGAAGATGATGCGCCGTTGCCGTTTCCGGACGAGGAGGCCACAATAGTTAGGGAAGGATCTGGATTGTTTTTAGAGTGGCCGAGAGAATTGGTTGCGATTTGCACCGATGCGGAGTTGGAGGTGTAATTACCGGTTATTCATTGAGTTTCTTTGTATACCTTTATTAATGAACATCTCTAATTACTTATTTACTGTTGTGAAGGTACCGGACCCGAAAGGTTCGAACGAGGTAACGAACTCTCCCCAACATAAGAAAACAAAAGTGGTGCCCCAACCGCGAGAAACGGATGAGCCATTATTATCACAACTCGAGGGATCACTACAGTTATTGTGCAAGATGGTGACCACACATACGAGTGACGCTTTCTACACAATCAATATGCCGGAAACAATAGCGGGCACTGAGTTTCCAATAATGCTTACTAATGAGAGCCTCAATGACTTCTTCTTGTGTGAACAGGTGACGGGTGATTGCATGTGCGTGTTCATAAAGTAAGTTCGTATATGTTATTAAAGTTTCAACTTTAATTTTTTTTATTCGATATTGTGGACAATATAGTTTGACTAATCACGCGTGTCCTTATATTTGTCAATTTTATGTCGTAGGACAATGTATGCATTATGTATAGAACGGGGTCAAAGTGGGATAGGGTTCCTATCACCACATCATATACAACCGTACGGGAATGTCATGTCACATAGAGTCGAGTACATCGCGTTGCACCTGAAGACTGGATGCAAGAGCATATACCTAGCGCCGTATTTTCTAAAGTAAAAAAATTTCAATAGATTTGCTTTTTTAACCGCATTTTCAATAGGATTATTCATTGATATGTTGGAATATTTTATCTCCATATAATTTTTCAGTGCACACTGGATGCTAATGGCGATAAGACCACAGGACATAACTGTGTACTGGTTTGATCCAGTGCATTCAGGCCCACGAGATGATGCTACGAATTTGATGAACACGTATTTATATTTATTCATACTTTTTCGGAAATTTTAGTTTGATATTAACCCATGTTTAGTAGGTAAATCTTATTTATAAGATTTTACATGTTGTCTTGTACAGTGTAGGTACGGTGTATCAGAGAGAAATTAAAGGGTATCGTGTGTCGACGCATAAACCAATTAAATGGATAGAGATAAAGGTAAGGGTGCTCCAATTGTTCGGAAAAAGGTTATAATAAATGTACAGGATTTTTTTTTTATATGACACAGGGTTATTTAATTGTAGCACAAGAAGCAAGGCTCAAATTGGGAATGTGGTTATTATGTGATGTGGTACATGCGAGAGATCATACTCCAAGGAGCCATAGAGCATAAGGATATTAAGAAGGTTATTGGGTTTTGTTGTGTAATTTTATTTTCATAATATTTTGATACTCAAATCCGGATGTTGTTTTGCATATCAGTTATTAAGAAACTGTTGACTTTATTTTGAATGTCTCAGTTCTTCAAAAAAGATGAGAAGGCATTAACAAAATCAGATTTGGAAGGTATTCGAGAAGCATGGGCCAAGTATGTACTGATGAATGAGATCGAAGCGTTGTCGGGTAATAACTGACATATAATGTAGATTCATACTTATTCATCAGACATTTTATAGATATGTAGATGTAAATATATGTATAGGCAATACTTATGAAATGTAGACAGATTCGTTTGGAAATATAAGTGAATGGTTCTTGTTACTTGTAATGGCAATTTTGTATTGCATTGTGAATGTAATGTAATTGTGGATTGATGTTTGTAAACTGTGGGCTAATAAAACAATCAATCAATACAAAAAATTAAATCCTTTTTTTAACACCGGTTGATAAGTATCCGGTGTAAAAAAGATGTCCATATATATTACACCGGTTTCTATAACCGGTGTAAGAAAAAATTCAATCAATATATTACACCGGTTTTTTATAACCGGTGTAAAATATCTAATGATTTTTTTCACACCGGTTAAGAATAACCGGTGTAAAATATTTTTTACACCGGTTTTTGTAGAACCGGTGTAAGATTAAATTCCCACGAGTCTAACAAATCAAGACAATATTACAGCGGTTAATAAAACCGGTGTAAAAGTAATTTATTTACACCGGTTGATAAATAACCGGTGTAAAAATATTTTTTTAAACCGGTCTTTTTAACCGGTGTAAAAATAACGCCTGTTTTACCGCGCCTGTATATACACCGGTACAATTTTCAAATAACCGGTGTAAAATAGCCTTTTTTAACCGGTATAACATGCGATTTTTGTAGTAGTGATTCCTTTGAAATATTTTCTCTAGAACTAGAAGCCACTGTTTTCTTCTCCAAATGTTGTTTGTTGCTGTTTGTTTTGGTGGATTTGGAAAGAAAACAATCCAATTCAAGATAAATCAAGACCATAAAAGAGGGCGAATTGTACAGGAATGTTTTATCTTTGTTCAAATGATATTAGAAATTTTGCGCATTTATCAATAATAAGATGTTGAAAATTAGCTTGAATATAAGAGATTTAAGTTAATAATAATGGATCGAGTAGTGGAAATACTATAAACTAGTTTACTTAATTAGTGCATGGTAGCATTTTTTTCTGTCTTCATTTTTTATTTTTGTACATCTCTAATGACAAAATGAGTTTACACTGAACGCGATGACTTTTTGACGAAAAAAATGGATTTAAACCGATTAGGATGACCTTTTTAACAAGAAAATGAGTTTAAATCGGATACAATAGCGAAATATGATCGAACCCAAATAGTAGAATAAATGTAATTGTTGTTGTTGTTCTAATATTGAACAAGTGCATCAATCATCCATGCCATGCAAATTGTACAGCCAAATTAAGCAATCCTAACAGGCCATCCTGCTTTCCTTTTGAATCAGTCTTTTGATCCAAGAACCTCCACAGCATGGTTGGTGAGCTATATATCAAGTATGTTTTTTGTTGCCCTTTCTGTGCACATATTTGATATGCTCCAAAGACCACAGAGGGATTGAATTTTTATTAGGTTATAAAAATTTCTTGTTGACAAATCCAATAAAATTACCAAAAAATTATAACTTATGATTTTGAAAAATAAAATGAAAAGAACCTAATTACTTACTTACTTTTTAAAAAATAAAAAGAACCAAAGATTAATTTTAATTAATCTTATGAGATAATGATGCTAATGATATATTTGACTAAAATTTATTAATTATATTATTTTTTATTTAATATGGTGAAAAATTAAAATGAAATAAAGAAACTTTTATTACTTAAAATACAAAAATTAAAATAATTCTAATTAATTATAATTTAATTTGGTGGACCAATACTGTTAACAATGCCTTTGACCAAATTTTTTAAAGTTTTTTTTGTTTATTTAATCTAATAGAAAAATAAAATAAAAAGAATTCAATTAATTATTTAATTAAAATAAAAAAATTAAATTAAATAACCCACATTAATTCAAATTTAATCTAATGATATAATGGTGCTAATGGAGTCTTTGTCTAAGTTTTTTTAAAATTTATCAGTTTTAATTTAGTGTAATGGGTAATTTTATGTCAACACATTTATCCATTTAGAATAAGGGCAAATTTAGAAATTCAATTATTTTTCTATTGATTTAATAATGGCAAGGGGTTTTTCTGTTAGACAATAGTTAGATTGAGGGGTAATCGTAATATGGCCAGACCACAGTGATCGATTTTTAATATAGCTTAACAACAAGTGAGGTAAATGTAATTCACCCTAGATTTAAATGTATTAAATGAAGTTTATTGTACAACAACAAAACAAACATTTGAGAAGAGGCATGCATGTCTGAAGTGATCTAAACTTGACATTAACTCCATCAAACATCTTGGAATTAATATTCAGATAAACTATGATGTGTGAATCAGTTGAAAATGTGTATTGAGTTACACAGAATCAGTCCAAAAGAAGAGAAAAAAATTAAATCCCATCCTTAAATTTAAATGTGCGTAACTTCTTTTAATAAGGATTCAAGATAACCATTATAATATAACATTTCAAAATTCTCATCGGGATGGGCAAAATACATAAGATTTTGCCCAATGAATTTTGTCATTTTTTTGGCAAAATTCATCTATTTTGACAATTTTTGTGCCTATTTAAATTTTCTTTTTTATTTTTAATTTTAATTTCTTTTCTGTTTTGGTTTAAAATTTCCCAAAATTAAAGGCTTTTATTTTTATTATTATGAATTCATAATTACTCAATATAACGTTCAAAATTCTTTCGAGTTTGTGTCTTTTACATATATCACTATGTTCTACAAATTTGTCCCGCAAACTTTAAGGGTCCCTTAGTTAGAATGCAATCAAACCGAGCAACTCACTCACGGGATACTACTGAATGAAGGGCCTATTATTGTTGTTGTTTGGATCATTTTGTTGTCTTTTTGGATGAACTAGCTAGGTCTCCAATCTCCATAACGCAACAACAGAACTGACTCAATCATTCGGAAAAGATTATCTGTTGGGGCCATAAATAAAGCAAGATCACATTAGTAATGTGTTTTCATGAACCTCATCACCTGCGAGATCGAACACATATGTTATTGGACTAGGAAAGTTCATTGTACAATTCTCTTAATAATCAAATCTTTGCCCCAAATGTATGAACACAAAAGTCATGATTATATCACTCAATCACATGCAAAACGGGACAGTTTGTTTTCAGGTTCTGAAAAATGATGACACACAAATTAAATCTTGAAAACTTTCTCAAGAATCATGCATGCATGCATCATGTTGTTGTCTTTTAACTCAACTAATCAGCTGCAGTGTGACAAGAGAACATGAATATGATGAATCTCAGCTGTTAATGATTGATTTTACAAAGTCCTATGAGCATAACAATGATCACCATGTTATTAATGTGTTTGTACTTTTAAAGGCTTTTGTAGCTAGGGATAAATTACAATGGCCCTTCTTGATTATTTTTTTAATCATAATCATGCAATATTTTATGGTTTAATTTCGTAATCAATTTTATTAAGATTTCGTATTAATTAGTTTAGGTAACATGACATGATCAAATGTGACTAAGTATGAGTAAACAACAACAGTATATGTACTTCCAATTATTCAAGAGCTTTAACTAAGGAGGATCTATTCTCTTTTTTTTTTTTTCAAAAAATTATCTTGGAGATTGTGTAATGCTTACTTTCAAACTCTTCGTTTACACAGTAGTGATATTTTTTGTCTCTCTCTTCATCGTTGGATTCTTATCGAATGATCCCGGACATAATCCTGGGCGTGAAGAATAAAAAGGGAGTTCTCTTTTACATTTTCTTAGGATTTTATGGTTAACTAAGAACAAAGTATTTGCAAAATTTGAAAAAAAAATCAAGTCATCAATTGAAACCGAAAGAGAGGGATTCGAACCCTCGGTATGAATAACTCATACAATGGATTAGCAATCCGCCGCTTTAGTCCACTCAGCCATCTCTCCGAATTCAAATTAAAAATTATTACTATGTTAGATTACACATAAAGAAAGAAGTAATTTACCCTATTACTATCTATAAAATAATCTTTTAAAGACTTGAGTTAGAGAAAGAAGGCTAAATAACTGTTATAATTTCAGAAAAATGAAGAAAGCTGCATTAGATTATCAATCGATATAAAATTTTGCTATTTTAATGAGATGAATCATTATAGAAATTTAAGAAAAAAATGAGAGTACACGTTAGATTGACAATTAATATTATAAAATTTTATCACTACAATAAGATGGACCATATTAGATTATACTAGAAATTGTATAATGTATTGAATTGGAAAAAAGATAATGACAAGAGATTATTGTTGTATGCACTCTAATTTTATTTTGCAGTTTGAGCATAGAATATATATATATGACGCCAGTATATATAGAAAGAGCAGCAATTACAAGCCTACGAACCAAAAAAAAATAAAAATACACAAACAAACAAGAGTCTATGCGCTATTGGACCAATTTGGGAGCAATCATTGGAATCAACTTGTAATGAATGGTCATCTCAAAAACAGGATTGTTGCAACAAATAGGGGTAAAAACAAGTCTATTTGAGAATTGCTACAAACAAGAACAAAGCTAAAAACATTCATAAAGATAAAGCAAAAATTTCTTGATTCCTAGATGCATGGTCATGGTGGATAACTTCAAATGCATCTTCACTTTTTTTCCCATAAGAATGTAATATTCTTCTATCATAATTGCAAGAACATGATCAATCACACAACATTTTTCACAAGAACATGATCAATCACACAACATGATCACAAAAACATTCATCCTTGATGACTTTAATTGGGGTAAACAACACACGTATATATATATATATATACTCTTTCTGTTTTCTAATAAGTGTCATTCTAATAAACTCTTTTTGTTCTCAAATAAGTGTTATTTTACACATTGCAATACAAAAAATATAAAAGCTTCCTATTTTATCATTCATTTAATTTATCTAACATAACATGACATTAATTGTAATGGTTCATCTTTCAATAAAGAATTCAAGGTAAATAAGATAATTTATTTATTTTCTTAATTAGTGTGCTCTTAGTTAAAACGACATTTATTAAAGAATTGAAGGAGATATATATATATATATACTTGTGTAAATTAATTTTGTGCAAAAATTCATCTTCGACGGAGAAATTGAACAAAATCCAACATACTAGATTTAATGAATTCTACTATTTTGGCACACAACCCCACTGCTGGGATTAATGGGATGCTTCTGATTCTTGTAACTTGCACATGCAAATGCAATTCATTCATCCCCTGAAAATTTGTAATCTATAAATTGTGTATTGGGAGTTGAACCTTTCCAGACATCCATTAGTTTGTTGGTTAGAGTGTGACACAGTACTTTAGAAGAAAGATTTGCCATTTGAAAAGATAAATTGATTTGCTTCTATTTATCCAGTGCTCTTAATTTGACTATGCATTAATAAATAATAATTCCTTATACATACGACTCAAACAATTTTAATACAAAAGGACCATTTGGGATGCACATTTCTTCCTTTGTAAAAAATTATTTCAGTATAGATTACAAAATTAAAGGGATATCTCCACTTAAGTCCTATCTTAATTAGGTGTTTTTTCTTTGAATGTTTTGCTGGCATATTAAATGGTAACTTTTCTTTTATTTTTTCTTGTTTTTTGACTCCTTGATGGGCAAACAGAAAAGGCAGGATAATTTATTTTTTTAATTGTGAGGGCCAAATCCATAAAAAAAAAAAAATTGGTGAAAACACTACTGATATTGAGCTCTACATGACTTTGCTAAATACTTTTTGTCAATTTAAAACAACATCTCACACAATGGAAAAGAAAATGAAAGGAAAAATGTATATATTGAAGTGGAATAATAAAGTTTCAGTTAAAAACAGTTTTTGGTAGATTTTTTTTCCCTCAATCCTACTCATAGACAAAGACAAATGATTAGTAGATCACAAAAGTAGTAAATGTCCCAAGTTGTGAAATTTAAAGAACACAAATTGAGATTCCAGCCATCACTATTTTTTTTTTAGTACAATTGGTGAACTAAAACAAAATTAGAGGATTTGTATTGAAATTGACAACTAATTATTTATAGACCAATTATTTTGAAATTGCCCTTTTGTTAAGAGTAAAGTAAAAAAATAAATAAATAAATAAAAGGCATAGGTAATTTTTTAAAACTAATTCGTACATACAAAATATTAATTCTAAAATTGAAGTGTCTTATAAATGTTCCAGGTTGTGGAATTAATGTGCTATTGGTTACTATGGATATGAATTTTACAAAAATAGATCAAATTTCTTCTTAACAAATGATCTATTACCTAATATATATTACATAGAGAAATGATAGGGGGAGTGAAATTTTGGAGTGAAATTGTGGAGTGACTGACGTGGCATGTATAAAAATACAAATTAATACCTTATCCAGTAGGGTTCACTCATCATTTGGTTAGGGCATTAGTTTGTCTTTTTACACATGCCACGTCAGTCACTCCACAATTTCACTCCAGAATTTCACTCCCCCTATCATTGCTCTATTACATAATAGATATCCGCAAAATCTCCCCTGCGAATATGCGACGTGATATGCGAATTTGTTATACTTGATACCCTATTTTTTTTATATTTAATACCACTACTACAGAATATATAATTTAAAACGGTCTATTTAAAACGGTTATTAATAACCCGTTTTAGATAATTGGGGCGGTGGCATTTTTGTAATAAGAATTAGAAAAACGCAAACTTTCTAAAACGGTTACATTATAACCGTATTAGAAAGTCTCTTGATGTCAGTTTCTAAAACGGTTCGGGAGACAACCGTTTTAGAAACTGTTATCATCTCCGTTTTAAGAACGGTTTCTAACTAACCGTTTTAGAAAACGCAAACTTTCTAAAACGGTTACATTATAACCGTGTTAGAAAGTTTTTGAAATATTTTTTTTACACCGGTTATAATTTTAACCGGTGTAATAAGTTAGTTTTTTTATTTTTTTACACCGGTTATTCTTATAACCGGTGTAAAAGCGTTAATGCTTCTTATTAATCTTTTGAAAGGGAGCTGAGTTCCCAATTTCTCAAAGCAATCTGCATAAGGGAAAGAAAGAGATCCAGAGAGAGAAGAAGAAGAGGAGGAAGAAGAAGAACCCGGTTGCTGTAAATAGGAAGGATTTTCAGAGAAGTTTAAATCTTTTTGAAGGGTTCAAGACAAGTTTTTCAATAACAGAACAGAGGTGCTAAGACTGATCTTTTCCTCTAAAATCAACTTTCGACATCCTGAATTTTTCGGATTTGTTGATTCTCGGGTCTTCCTTTTTTCAAGTGAGTTATTTGGATATCTGTCTGGGGTTTTTTCTTTTTATATAATTGCTTCAAGATGAGTTGTTCAATAACAGATTAGAGGTGCTAAGACTGATCTTTTCCTGTTAAACGATCTTAAACGTGATGTGTTTTTCTGATTTATTGATTCTTTAGTCTATGTTTTATTTTCCACTGAGTTCTTTGGATATCATTCATGGTTATTGTTTTTCCAATAACAGAACCAGTGCTGCTCCGCTGTTATCCGGACCACTCCAGTCGACACCGTGTGGTCCGTGGTCAGACGCTTTGACAACCCTCAGGCCTACAAGCATTTCCTAAAGAGCTGCAACGTCATCGTCGGCGACGGCCTCTTTCTACAGCAACTCGGGTACATCTTTCCACGAGTGAATCTACTTGTGAATATGCAAATGCTCAGTTGCTTGATATAAGGCCATCAGTTGAACTAAGGAAAGTGGGAAGTCCGGATATTCGAGGTTTGAAGAAGAAGCCTGTCAGTGTTGTGTATACATGTGATAACAAGTTGGGGTTCTTGAAGAAGCTGTCTTTGAAGTTCAAGGAACCAGAGAGCACTACATTATTCATTCTGGACAACTAATATTTTTGGACCCTTTTTTGATTAAATCTCCGCTATGATGTAGTGGCTTCTCATTTAAATCCTTCAATCATAAAATTAAAATTGGTGAATTTGATAGTGTTGTTAATTATTGTGGTTTTGTTGGGCAATTCTATGGGATTGTTAGTTTAACAGGATCGAGTTATTACTGCATCCTAGGTGTTTGATAAATAGCTTCAATGATTCATTTGTAAAATATATAACACTTTTTACACCGGTTCCTTATACAACCGTTGTAGAAAACAGTATTAAAAAAGGTTTCTTAACCGTTTTAAAAAATGTAGTATTTTCTAGTCCGCCCATATCTAAAACGGTTCGGAAAATCTAAAACCCGTTTTAAATTACTACTTTTAACCGTTTTAGAAAGTGAATTCTGTAGTAGTGTACGCAAATTTTTTTTTTTGATACTCTGATGTTAGTATACTTGATATGGTAATTTTTTATACGTTATTATCTAATATTTGATACGTTTATACGACGCTAATTTTTTATATTTTATACGCTAATATTTGATACGCTAATTTTTTATATTTTATACGCTAGAGTTAAAATTGTTAAAATTCATACGCAATTTTTTTTGATACACTAATTTTTTTTTTTTAATTTTTGATAGCATCGTACAGGAGAATGCCTCATATATATCTATTACTGGCCACAATTCCAAGTTATATCCAAATTATATCTATTATTAGTGAGAATTTCGAAATTTCTCAGTACCATAATCTAATCCAACCATTTTTTTATATATATAGATAGGTAGATTAATATCGTACGCATGGAAAAACTTTTTATGGATGAAGATGGTAAATGTTAACCTAGAAGATTTTTTCTTGTTTATACATTATTTATAAGTTATATATATTTGTTAATCAAAATTCATAAGAATCCTATTAGAGTTTAAGTGATGAAGTTTGAGAGGATTTTAAACGGTTTGGTTAGTTAATTTATAGCCGCTAAAATTCTTTGCCCGTAAAATGCCAAACTACATTATATTCAAAGATTTTAAGTAGTAGATTTGGTTTCTCCCTTTGAACAGTATGTTTATAAATGATTAAATGATTGATAAACCATACTTTTCCCATCAAGATAACAATTTGGTGATAAATGGAATTATATTCGTGAACAATGCAGAATGGTAATGTGATTATTACCTTGTATGAAAATTGAAAATATAATTATTACATTGTGTAGTATAAAAATAGAAATGCAATATTTTATGAAATTAAAATTTTTATTCATGATATTTTTAAATTGATTACTAAATTTATATTCCTAACCTCAAATATTAAATTTTGTGTATTAATTTTCGAGATTCAATACTGAGTATTTATGCATGTTTGATTAACAACTAATTTTTTCATAATTCTTAATCCTTATCCAACCTCTTATTCTGATTACTTCACCCACACGTTTAATTTAAAAAAATTGCTAAACACATATAACCCTTCTCACACTAACCTCGTTGTTCAGTAATCCTAACTCTTTTGTGCAACTCTACCTCTCTCTTAAACTTTTATTGCTAAAATAATTCATTTCTCTTTTTGTTGAAGTAACTCACGCAATTATACCTCTTCTGTTGCAAACCTCACCTTTCTTCCTCGAACTTTCATACCGGAAATAACTCACTCTTACAATATAAAAAATCTAAATAAACAAATAATATTAATTTCAAAAAGTTATAAAATTATATGTTGTTTCTATTGTTATAATAACTGTGTATCTGTGTTTATATGGTTAAATATGTAAGTAATATGCATCTTATCAAGTCAATTAAAATTTAAAATAACAGATAATCATAATTAGAAAATTATTTTTTGGTTTTTTTTACCTTTTGAATTTTTTTATTTTGATTTATTAGAAAAATAAGAATTTTATAATCATAATTTAAATTCATCTATTTAGTTTTGTTTACAATTGTTAGCATTTTAGATTATTTTCATTTAATATTTTTAGTATAATGCCTAAACCATATGGTAAGAACTATTTTAGATATTATAATTTTACACGTATTTTTATGGATTTTAATGAAAAATAATTATTTATGAAACATGGATGCAAAAATTTGAAGAGCAATTATAAACTAATCTTGTTGTATAATACAATGTACACTTTTTAAGGACATCTTTTTTGATAATTAAACTAAAAATGCATTCTATTCCTTGATCCATTAATTCAAACTAAAACACTTCCCATTAACATTTTGTGATGTATTCATTTTCTTATAAAAATCACATTTCTTTAAAAAAAAACTTTATTTTGTTTTACTTTCTTTCCAAACAAAAGATCAACATTGTAATTCCTTATTCATAACAACAAATAAAAAAGAGTTTACTTTATTTTACTTTACTTTCTTTCCAATCAAAAGATCAACATTGTAATTCCTTATTCATAACAACAAATAGAAAGGAAAAAAAGTTTATTTTATTTTACTTTACTTTTCTACCAACCATTGTAATTCCATTATCATAATTAATCATAATAAAAACTCATATGAAATGGGTTTGATATATGTTTGATATATAAAACGAAACAATTGATTGCCGTTGGAATGGTGGTTCTCATTTTCTATAATTTTTATCCTGCATTAAAATTTTGATTTAACTCCAGTTTCATATATGAAATCGCTCCGGATGAGACCGACTAATTAATCATTATCCAATGCATGTCTAGATATCAATTATAACCTCTATTGTTAATAGTAAAAATATTTTTTACTTTCTAAAAATTTAACATGACATATTCCCAAATAGATATAATTGTTATCTTATTTTTAAAAGGTAAATGTTAAAAAAAAAATTAAAGAAGAATATGATAACTTAAATAATTATCCATAATTCCATATTCAAGAGTAATCTCCCATACGTTTACGTGTATTGAGAGGAAAAGTGAAATAACTAACTCTCATTACAAAGACGCAAATGTTTCGATAAAAAAAAAAAAAAAAAGATACGGAGAAAAAAAAGGCAGAGTCAGAGCAACTACCTCGGAAACAAACAAACCATCATTAAAATGTTTATGTTGTACAGTATATAAATTAATAATAATGAAGAAGAAGTGGGAGTACTGACACTTTGGAGATTTTTCTGGGATTCTTGAAATCATTGTCAAAGGTTTTTTTTTTTTTTGGATTATTGAGGAGGGAAAGAGAGGAAGGATTGAGAATTTTTGCATAAGAAAAAAAAATGATGCATGAGGAGAAAAAACCAACCGAAAGGTGGAGGTTGTTTAACTTGTGTGGAGGATCAATGGCTGATAATGATATGGAAAGATTTTCCAGGGATGATAAGAGTTCACAACATGGTATTTCCAGTGGTATTCTTCCTTCTCTTGGTGGCCATAGCAACCGTAGACTGAAGCTTCGTCCTTTCATTATCTCCCCTTTCGATCCTCGTTACAGGTACATCCATCTCTTCTTCATTCCTTTTTAAAATCCCTTTGGTATGTTTTTGTTGTGTGTGCTATTACAGTACTAAGCTTTAGAGTTTGTAATGTGAGTTTTTTTTTTTTTTTTGGGTGTTGTCGTCAAAAGGGATTCGTTTTCTGATGTTGCTTCATGCAGTTTTTAACGTGGGGAAATTTGTTTTTGTATTGCTTGCATGGAGTCCATCTGTGTGAATATGCATATATAGATCAAAATCTCATTCTCCTTTTTGATTTGCGTCGAATATGATCTTGTGTTGTATTTTGTATAATCGGTTATGAACAGGAATTGTAAAGTTGAAGTAAAAGATTAAAAATAGCTGCATTGCCAATTTTCTGACTTCTTTCCCCTGATTATATGAATCTGGGCCAAGTATGAATGTTCAATTATATTTTCAGATTTTTTTATATTTCTGTTAGAAACATAGAATCAGTCAAATTCTATTGATTTAGAAGGGCTTGAAAGGCTGTTTAATATTCAATTGTGTTTGCTATTATAATGGGCTGCACTTCTTGGAGGCAACACAGTTTTGTTAATCTTCAATTTTATTCAGTTGTTGTTCTGTTTTTGCAATCTTTTCTGTCCTGGATTATATGCAAATAATATCATGATGTTGTTGGTTTACCTCACAACTGTACCTAGCCATCTAATTGCCAATTGTCTTCTTGGTATTTTAATCAAGACAAAAACTCGTGTGAAACTTCTCATATATGAAATGAACAATTAATGACGGTTGAAATCGTTATTTTAATTTTCTGCACTGAAATTGTGATTAACTCCCATTTCATCGCATAAGACCAACTGTTTTATCAATGTTTCCATGTTGGGGATGAAAGGGGCTTTTTCCTGTCTATCAAAGCAGCAAACATTAATGTTTCAAGTCTTGGACTGTGTCCAAGTTTCTTGCCAATGAATCACTTCAACTCCTGCTATGAATGTTAAAAAAATGAATCTTGTCTTTTTAATGTTCAATCAGTAGCTCATATAGTTTATGCACACTTGTTGGAATGAGGAAGTAATGCATTGCCATTTTCCTTGGCAAAATAGGTGCCAATAAATAAGGTTGAACTTGTTATTCACAGTTCCCTCTAGAATGGAAATTTTTTTTTTCCTCTGTTTCTGCAGGATGGTAAAATCATGCATAGTTGATATTCGTGAAAAACTCGTTCGGCTTGATTTTCATTTTTTTTCCCCTTTATGAATGAACATTAACCTCCATTTTGCAGAGTTTGGGAGACATATCTGGTGTTCTTGGTGTTCTATACAGCATGGGTCTGTCTGTTTGAATTTGGCTTCCTAGAGAAACCTTCTGGACCTCTCTCCATCACAGACAACGTTGTTAATGGATTTTTTGCAATTGACATCATTTTAACATTTTTTGTTGCATACCTTGATAAGATCACATATCTTCTTGTTGACAACCCAAGGCAGATTGCTTGGAGGTATGCAAGAACATGGCTAGTTTTTGATGTGATATCCACAATCCCTTCCGAATTAGCCAGGAAGGTTTTGCCTAGTCCTCTGAAACAATATGGTTACTTCAATATGCTTCGTCTCTGGCGCCTTCGGAGAGTGAGTAACTTGTTTGCAAGGTAAACTTTTTTTTTTTTTCATCTATTACCAATTGAGAAACAAACTTATTTGACAGTGATTCTAGTTTAGTGTCCAAAATGGCTGCAAAATGCTATGCATTAACTCTAAAACTTTTAGGAAGTTCTTTAACATCTCTTGAGGTTACTTTATCTAATAGGCCTCAAACAACATAAAGCAAGTATTATTTCTATATCATTAACTTTAGTATTGCTGGACTCTAGAAATGGTTTTTCAATCTTTGAACGAGAACTAAACGCATCAACATTTCATCATTAAGTTTATGAAGAGAATCAAATGTCCAGCATAATAAAACTGCTGTACCAACAACAGTTATTGCACTACCGGATCACGTAAACTCTGTTGCCTACCTGACCTATTATTAGTTCGCACTTTGCCCAGATGAAGTCTAGAAAAACTTGTCTATGTCAAATTGCAGATTTTGAGCTATTGCATGACTTTGGAATGTGCCTACAATGTGTAGCCTGAGTTACTTCTCAATTTATCCATCACTTTTAGATATATAGTTAATGCATTGAAGTCAACCTCTCTAGATATTCGATGCGAAATACTTGTTTTGATATGAAAAGCTGTTTGCTGGAAACATCACTGCAATTTGTTCTCTATCTATTGATTTTCAACTGAATTACATCATGTAACATGAAGATGAATGGCGCTATTTTCAAAGAAAACCAAGAAGAGAAAGTGTTCCGGGAACTTAATATCACTTGAGCTATATATCTTGTTACTTGTCAATTCACATATACTCTTTTGCACTGCAGGCTTGAGAAAGACAGGAATTTCAGTTACTTTTGGGTTCGTTGTGCAAAGCTTATGTGTGTAAGTCCATTCAGGATTAAGTATTTCTTTCCATACTACACACCAGAAGTATGATTTACCTTATGCATGTTGTGATATGTTTGCAGGTGACTCTTTTTGCAATTCACTGTTCTGCCTGCATCTACTATCTTCTTGCTGCTAAATATCCTGACCCAAAGGGTACATGGATTGGCCAAGTTATGCCGGACTTTCTAGAACAGGGATTGGTAGTTCAATACGCGACTTCGATATACTGGGCCATCACAACCCTAACAACAACAGGCTATGGTGATTTACATGCAGTTACCACACAGGAGAAGATATTTGACACTTTCTATATGTTATTCAACTTGGGTCTCACAGCATACATTATTGGCAACATGACAAACTTGGTTGTACATGGAACCAGTAGAACTAGGCAATTTGTGAGTAACTCCTCTCTTCTGGTGATTGAATTGTTATTCATACAGCACAAGTTATTGATTTTGATAAATGGAACAATGCAATAACTGCAAGGTCATGGCTTGCTAAATAGTGTGTGGATTCATATGATGTCTGGCAACTAAACCATCCATTTTGATGATCTTTGTCTGTGGATTTCACAGAGAGATACTATTCAAGCAGCTTCAAATTTTGCACAAAGGAATCAGCTGCCTGTTCGCCTTCAAGATCAGATGGTTGCCCACCTGTGCTTGAAATACAGAACAGACTCAGAAGGCCTGCAGCAGCAAGAAATTCTTGATGTACTTCCAAAAGCAATTCATTCGAGTATCTCGCACTACCTATTTTATTCACTTGTTGACAAGGTGTACTTGTTTCAAGGAGTATCAAATGATCTACTTTTTCAACTGGTAATTGCTTGCATTTCCCTATTTTTCTCTACTTGCTTTGAGGTTACTTCTTTTCTATCTTAATAGAGAGAATCATCCTAATACAGCCTATCATCATAACTATCTTTGTGTTCATTTGTTCACCTGTGTTCATGGAATTGAAATATTTTGTTGAATCAAATCATGGTAAAGCTTGACTAAGGAAAGAAAAAGCAACAATGAGAGATGACTCCAGTTACATACTTCTAGTAATTGAAAAGAACTTTTTGAGCTATCTTCGGTTTGATCATCGGATCACCTTAATGTCAGTTCTGATCTTTTGAGTCACTAGGTTTCAGAGATGAAAGCTGAGTATTTTCCACCCAGGGAAGATGTCATTCTGCAAAATGAAGCTCCTACAGACTTGTACATTTTGGTGACTGGGTCAGTGGTAAGAAGCTCTTCCTCCTCTCTCTGCCCTCTCAGAAGATCTCTGGCCGAAAAGTAAACTGTGTTAAAATATAGTTTGGAGAAAACAAAAGCAATTAATTTGATGATTTTTTCCTAGTGTGTCATCAGAATGAACATAACTATCATAAGTTTCTATTTTGGGAACAAATATTTCCTTGCTTTGGACTAGCAGCATATGTTCTTTGAACATCTTTTCCCTTGTTTTAATTGTCTCAAAAGGAATGGCAAAGAGAGTAGCTGAATCAGTAGCTGCGAGCGAGAGTCGTATTTCAGTTTTGGAAATTTGTTTTCAATACCACAATTGTTATGTTCTTTGTTTTTTCTAGACTTAAAAAGTACAAGCAAATTTCAGTTCCATCTAGTAGATGAGTATCATGGTGAGGCTGACGGAGGAATCATGGTCCATAATTTTTGTCTGTTTCTTCTAAGAGCGCATTGAAATAAATCTCTTAAATGTTCAAGCACATCTTCTGTTCCTTTATGATTTGCAAGATTTTCATGTTCTTGTTTAATTATGAATTACATCTTGACATTGAAATCTTGTTGACAGGAACTTATCTCGCTAAAAAATGGAATAGAACAGGTAAATTGTGTTGCATATTACTTCATTGATCCTGCACGTACTTTAGGGTCCATTGAAGAATGGCCCTCACCTTTGCCTGTGCCCCCACATTTGTCTGCAAAAAGACTGTTCTATGTTATGAATGATTGTAGGTTGTTCGAGAGCTGAAAACTGGGGATGTTTGTGGTGAATTAGGTGTTCTTTGCTATAAGCCACAACCTTTCACTGTCCGAACAAGACGGTTGAGTCAGCTACTGAGGTTGAACCGTACTGCATTTCTGAACATTGTTCAAGCAAATGTTGGAGACGGAACCGTAATAATGAACAATCTTCTTCAGGTAAGACACAATTTGCTTTAACTGACTACTTTCCTGTGGCCAAAACTATTAATATGATCACTTTCCAGGAACTATATTCGTAAAAGATTAATTAAGAGTTACCACCGGGAGACAAGAGGGAAGCAAAAGCTTTTATGTTTCGGTTGCTTGATAATGTTTTTAGGAGGTTTTTTGTGAGTATTTAATACAGAGGAAAAGGAAATGATTCTAGAATCAACTCTTACCTCTCCATCATATAGAAAAGTAAAAACAAAGAAGTACACAAGGGACTTTTGGCGTTCTTCTTTGCTTTGGTTGGGAGTGACCAACTGGGCTTTGGCAAGACTCTTCTTACCCTGCATTATGGATGGGAGTATCTGTGGGATTCAGATTTTTTTTTTTTTTTACCTAGTGTATTTTGCTCCTGTTTTGTGCTTTTGAGGGAAACAGCCAATCCATTTTTACTTATGATTTTCTCATGCAGTATTTGAAAGAGAACAAGGATGAGCTGACTGATGGAAGTTTGGATGATATAGAACAAATGCTTGCTCGAGGAAGAATGGATGTGCCTCTTACCTTATGTTTTGCAGCAATGCGAGGAGATGATCTGCTATTGAACCAATTGCTAAGACAAGGGATGGATCCAAATGAATCAGACAGCAATCGTCGTACACCTTTGGTTTGTATTTTCTGTATTCAGCTACATATGTATGTTTAAAGCTTATATGTAAAAGGAGGACTTTTCAGCTGAAATAATTCATTTTTGATTCAGCATATTGCAGCATCAAAAGGTAGTACTAACTGTATGCTACTACTTCTTGATCACGGAGCAGATCCAAATAAAATGGGTACGTTAGTCGAAATGAACTCTGTCAAACAAATGCTGATGCACATGCTTTTGCTCTCCATTGTTCCTTTTGGCTTTGTTTGAAAGGCTAATCTTGGCTGCCGGATTCTCATTTTTCACTTCAAGCTGTTGGAAAGTATTCTGGAACTTTTAGATACCATGTACTAACAAGCATGTTACTTTTTCGTTTACCATGTCTATTGCTTGTGTTTCAAATATTATTTGGTGGCATTTATTTGTTTGTTTTAAGTGGACATGATCAAGAACTGGAAAATTCTTGGATCTTAGGAAACAAATTAGTAGAATCAAATGAAATGAAATCTTTTTGATTCAGAAAAAAAGAGGATTACTCCTAATAGGTTTTACTGAGTTGATTGCTCCATATACAGGACAAAGCTGTTATTGAGCGGATTTACATCTTCTTTTTACTTCTTCTCTGGTACATCCTGCACATACCGTACAATGAGTACTCCGTCTGTCAATTTATGTTCCATTGATCAATGGGGCACTGAGTTTAAGAAAACTTTATTGTCACCAAGACATATCATCTGATAAAGCGATGCTTCCTTGCATTTCCCTCAATCAGGATTCATTGGTTATTTATAACTCACAAGTTTTTCCTTGGAACTTTGTATAAAAGAGATAATGTGGGAAGTTGTTTGTTTATTTTTTTGACTCTTCAAGTCATGATGCACATTTATGGTTAAACTTTTGAATCTGTAGTAGTTCTACTTCTTCCTTATAATAAAAACCAACAACTTGTTTGTGCAGATTCTGAGGGAAATGTTCCCCTATGGGATGCCATGTTGGGTAAAAATGAAGCTGCTATACAACTATTAATTGACAATGGTGGGAAATTGTCTTTTGGTGATGTGGGGGGTTTTGCGTGCTTCGCCGTTGGGGAAAACAACTTGGGATTGCTCAAAGACATAGTTAAATATAAAGGAGATATCACAACACTCAGTAGGTCAGGTACTACAGCACTACATCAGGCTATTTCTGAAGAGAATGCTGAAATAGTAAAGTTCCTAATAGAACAAGGAGCTGATATTGACAAACCGGATGGGCAAAACTGGACGGCAAGAGCATTGGCTGATCATCAGGGAAACCAAGAGATAATATCTCTATTGAAAACTGAGAAAAAATCTATTCATCAACCTGTTTTGTCTCCTCCTGAGATGAAGGGTTTACCTCACCTTAAAAAGTACCAGAGTGAGCCTGCCATACCTCCTTTAATCCCTGAAGCCACAGTGAGTTTTACACAGGCCAATCCATCCAACAGCCGCCTAAGACGAAGGCCAAGTCATTATCAAAATTCCTTGTTTGGGATCATGTCAGCTGCAAATAGACCCAGTGCAGGTAAACATGCCTTTAATTTTGGTAACATTGGCTTGTTGATTTAAGAAAAAATTCTATACTTCTATTTGTTATGAAAATTTCTGGTCAGGAAATTTATATAGTATGACTGTTGATGTTCAGGTGACGAATTTGTCAAAAAAACTATTATGCAGTCTATGCAAATGCAAAATTTGTAAAGGAAGTTGTAATCTATAACTATCAAATATTAAGATTATTCATCAGTTAATAACAAAAATAATCTACGGATGCATAATCACGGTAGCCTGTTCAAGTTGAGAAGAAGAAATTGTTCTTCCCTTAAGTTGTTATCAACATTTTAGGACTAAAACCATGAATAACCAGTATCATAATCTAGCAAATCACGGTAGCCTGTTCAAGTAGTTGAAAAGAAGAACGAGTGACAAATTGTTCTTCCATTAAGTTGCTATCAACTTTTTAGGACTAAAACGATGAATAGCCGGTATCATACTCTAGCAAATGTGGTTTGTTTTGCGTCACTTGGCAGGCATAGCATGTACATACAAATCCTTATTATTGGTGCATTTTTAACTTGAAAATAAGTATTGCATTTATGATTAATGCAGAAGGCAGTAGTAGTCTTGCTCAATCTCCATTGAGTCATGCCAAGCCACTTAACCATCCTAGAGTGACCATTAGCTATCCTGGAAGGGGTGACAACAGGCTTGTTCTATTGCCAGAGTCGCTCCAAGAGCTCCTTGATATTGGTGTACAGAAATTTGGGTATCGCGCAACCAAAGTTTTTACTACAGATGGAGCTCTAGTCGAAGAGACAGCAGTAATCAGAGACGGCGATCATCTTATTCTGGTTGATGATGAACCTGAGACGTCAAGTAGTTCGTGATTTAGGAGTTAAAGAAGTGGAATACATGCATGGAAAGAGCAGCTATGGGCCAGATAACTTTATGGATTGTTTTCTGTACTGAAATTTAGAATTCTATGTTACATAACATCCCCTCCTGGCCAGCAGCTGATCAAACAGTTTTGAGATGTCATAACTGAAGCATTTGCTACTGGGAATGAAAGCCAAAGCTATAGTTGCATCGTTGAGAGAATTGAATCCTTCAATGAGGCAGAGATGAGGGCATGAGGCATAAAAATGTATGCTGATGATTCATATGCTTCATCTTATGGAAGGCAGAGCTGATCAATGGTTAGAAAAAGGGAACTGTTCTTACATTTTCTGGCACTGGTTAGAAGATTGTAATGCACCAGATACTGTACAACTGTTGGTTGTAGGCCAAATTAACTGTTATACTCTCTTAAATTGAACCAAAAATTGGTAACTTGTGAACATGTACATTTTTATGCTTTTATAGCTACAATAATTAAACCTTTTTTCTACTACATAGGTATAGGGTCGGTTATATGGATCATATTTCGCCACTGTATCGATTGTCACCCTGTTATAACCTTCTTCCTTTTTCGACTTTAGAACCAATTGTCACCCTGTTATAACCTTCTTCCTTTTTCGACTTTAGAACCGATCGTTCTTGTTGCAATCTTCCTCTTTTTCGCTTTAAACCAGTTATTTATAAAGAGACATGTTGGTAACATGACACCTAGATTCCTATTGCTTTTATGACACAAAGATTACTTTCATCTTATCTGGATACTTTTTGCATGGTTTATTGGGAAATTTCATTTTGAAGTAAGGATTGAAGCATTATGTAAATACATCTGTATCAACCAGTAAATCCAGATTCTTTTCAAACATCCATAATAGTTATATTCCAAATTTCTACATGTTTTTTTCTCCAATGATTCTGCAAATTCCATTTTGTATGGCAGGTTATGTAAAATTTGCTCTCCCCTTTTCCCCTTCTTTTATCACCACTTAAAATTCCAAACAAGAGAAATGTTCACATCTTTTCCACTTATAAGTACCATATAATAATTTCTTCAACCAAAATCTATATCTAGATTTGTTAATTTCTACATCATTTTTTATTATGTGCCAACAAAAACAACAACAACTAAGCCTTTATCGCACTAAATAGGGTCAACTACATGAATCACATTATGCCATTGTGCTCGGTCGAAACTTATGTGCCAATGAATGAGAAATTTTAAACCATTTGTTTCTGAGTGACTTATTTATGTAAATTTACCATCTTTATGATAGCAAGACTATGAATATATTAAAATGTTTTACAATTGATTGGATAAGTCCAACATTTAAGTACATGATTTATTGGTCATTGAAAGAAAGGTTTTTCCAAATAGTGAGAAATTGGGAAATGTAACTATTTAAGAAAGTGGCCTAAATCATTTAAGAAAAAACAGGGTACAACACCTTTTATCCCAAAATTGAATGAATTTTTAATTGCTGTTTAATCAACCATGTTCAAGTTAAATTTTTTTTTCAACATTTTGAGCATCAACAATGGATGACATTCCAGCAATTTGTTAATAAAGTTTGAGTGTATTGAGTTATTAAAGAAAAATCTTCAAAAAAAAAAAAAAAAAGAGTATGCATGTAGGAATACTCACAACTTAAGCTAGCAAACCAATCAACATTTAGTTCAATTAAAAGCCTAAAATTCTGAAATCCTTCTCAAACTCAACATATATTTTATTTTGCAAGTCCATTCAATGGCTAATTCAGCTATTTTTTCTTGTCCCTTAATTTGCAAAATCCAAATTTATGGATTCAACACAACCACATCAATCTCAAAAGAATTCCTCATTAGTAAAACATAGTGAAAGATAGGATGGATGGCATTGTTTCTAAGGCACAGTTACGTTCAACAGTTTAGAATGGTCCAAAATCTGAATTTTGGATTCTGATGACTTGGGAGGCAATGCAGAATAGGAGGAGAATATACTGATCAGTGCATATTTAGTATTAATATTGTATGGCTGTTGTAACTCCGTCTAGTCATAAGCAACCTATTTCTATATAAATAGTCGGTTTTAAACTCAAACAAATAAAGAAAATTATGAAAGTCTAGTAGCCGGCGTAAAAATTTTGTTAAATCCTATAATATAGATCATATTAGAAATTGTGTAATCGAGTACGAGAACAAAATGTGATCCATATAGCCGATCCTACTTAGTGGGATAAAGACTTAGTTATTGTTGGTGTTGTTGAATTGTATGACTGCCATAGCATACAATAAACAAAATGACTTCTGGTCAGTGCAGAATAGTAGGAGAAGATACTGATGAGTGCATATTTAGTATTAATATTGTATGGCTGCCATGGCATACAATGAACAAAATGACAACAGAAGAACTTCAAAGGTATAAAGGTACCTACTAAAGTAAAGAATCTGTTTCATTTGCCAATGAAGCCTTGGTGTACTGATAAAGAGAAAGTGAAATTCAATGTTGTTTGTCTCTAACTATGTGTATTTAGCACTTCTAGCCTATCAGCCAAAACAAAAATCCCAAAAGATAAAGCTGACATTTTCTGAAGTTCTATAACAATATACAACAACAGTTTCTGAATTACCATAGCAGATCATACCTTAAGTTCATACCTAATGTATGAACTACTGCTTTCAATCATCAGTCAGCATTCAAAACATATGTAAATGTTCTAAACTCATAATCATTTCATGCTCTCCATTTCCATTTACATTCCCTTTCTTTTCACTCCAATGCTTGGCAGCAGCTCAGAATCATGCAATAATTCAGTAGCATAATGCAGTGTTATAGAAAGTTCCCTTTCTTGCTTCTTTCACCTGTTGTCATATTTTTTTTCTTCTTCTTTATATTGGTCAATGGTTTAATTTCTCCTCTCCTATAGTCAACCAAGATAGATTGACGAAACTATTCTCCAAAGTGTTCGTTTGGAGAATCACAAGTGTTGGGCTGTTAGCTGTTACTAATTCTGGTAGTGTCTTGTGGATAAACCTGCAACCAAGAATAGCACCCAAATTACTATCTTGAAACAAGACAAAAGCACAATTAAACTAGCACTAATAATGATCGAGTTCGAGGTGGGAGAGTAACCAACCTGATATTGCCTTTCATTGAAGCTTACAGACCTATGCTTTAATTCACCCCTGTGGGTTGTCATTTCATCCAATATCTCAGCAGAAGATAAATCAAAAGCACCATCATCTTCTCCATCAGGGTCAGCTGATTCTGTTTCCTGTGAATTAAGGCTTCAGTAAGAACATATCCAGAACAAGAAAGGTATAACATACAGATATACAAATGAGTTTTTAATCTGAACTGTGCTCTATTGTAACATTTTTGGACTCAACCTTCAGAGCTATATCAAGTTACTTAAACACTTAGCCTGAGTTGATGTGTTTCACTGCAAAGACTCGAAAATTCACTTCAAACCAAGCATGACAAAATTGTCGCATTCAACTAAATACATGTTTGAATGCAAATGGGGTTTCCAGTATTAAACAAATGGAGCATTGCTTAGAACTAAGTACAAAAACAAGTCAATGAATCAGTTTTCCTAAAAACAAATTCTTACTTCTCTTAAAAGTATTCCCTCGAATGTACGATGAACGGATTCTTTTAAAGAAGTATTTACTCTTTTGAACTGCTTTGTTCGAGAAATTATAAAATCTGATCTAAATGCACTTCAGCAATCATAGAAAAGATAAAAGTCACATACTCTGAGTGACAGATTCCTTTTGCGGATTGAATGTCCAGGAATTTCATCATACTCAGCTGCATCTAATTCTTGAAGATGATGAGGTGGGAAAAACTTGGGAAGAATGTGTTCTCTTATAGCTATGAGAAGGAAGAATGGAAGCGGGAAGAGTATTCCGGCAACTGGTATCCATGTTATCCCGAAGCAAATTAATAGGTAAGTGAACTGGAAGATGGTGAATGCAGCTATATATTTGAAGGGAACAGACTCCACAAATGAAACATGTGCTCCTTCCAAGATTCTGCCAGAAAGAATAAATCCGAACTAATAGATTAAAAAGGAGTTGGAAATTTATAACAGCTATGAAGTTTTTGCAAAGCAAAACTATAGGATAAAGAACGATACTCTTGGAAGTGGAATATATAAATGAAATTTCAGTTACTTTTTATTCCTACTTCACATCATCAAATCATCTTTGTTTCCTGGTTTACGATTAAGAAACTATACTAACAATGTGATAGTGTAGTAGCCAAAATGGTAAAGAAATCCAATCTCAACATACATTAACTCTATTTATCTGCTGAATTGTCCAAAGCTGTGGAGAAGTATGACTTACTTAAAACGTCGACTAGGAGGAATAAAGAGCAGCAGCAACCTCTCCCAGAACTGGCTGCCAGGGAGACTGTCAGTCGCCATGTATGCAAAGTATCCCCAGAGAACTGAGGTTGGAATCATCTTGATCAAAGGCATAGCCAATACAGAGAGTCCCACTAGCAAAGACTGCAACAAGTTGCTCATTCTTTGCTCATTAACTCGGACAGGCAAGTGATCGTCAATGCATTTTTCAGGATCAAACTTCCCATTTGTATCTGCTCCATCTTGATATTTCAACACTGCCTCTTTCAGGTTCTCCAAATCTTTGTCCGCAGCAGTCTACAAAATATAATATTTTGCTTACAAAAAAAGAGGACACAGCCAAATAAGAACACAAGCTAGAAGGCATGTAGTATATACTAGGTCTGACCACTTACAGTAGAAGCAGGGTCCATCTCGACAAAAACAGCATGCATCTTTCCATAAATCTCTGAGTGACTTGCTTGTTGTTTAATGCATTCTTTAGCACTCTTCACCATTTTCTTGCGAATCAACTGCAAGCCAATCATGGTTCATGTTACCTAATGCAGACTGTACAAATCTAGGAAACAGAAAGAAGCAACTCTCTTTAGAAATGCATTCAGAGACTCTTTAGAAATGAATTACCCACCTGCCTCTTGAGGACTGCAAGGCTCCTGGTGTGCATGGGTGATTGTGGAAGGACTCCATTTGAAGGAGGAAGTCCAAGCAACCCGCAAAGCAATGTCTGAAAGCACAAATTTGAAGCAATAATAAAACCTTGATACAGGACAGCTGACAGTTGAAATGAACCCAAACTTATATTTTGCAAAAGGAAAATAGCCTAAAACCAACTAATCCAAACAAGCCATAAATCAGCAAGTATATACCATGAAGCCTAGCAATAAGATGTCATAATGATAAGCAGATGGATTTTTTAGATTGAATTCCTTCTGCTGTGCCATCTGTGAAGCTACACTGTGGTCGAAAAAGTATAGACCTGCTATCATTATGGCTGGTACGAAAGCAGCAAAGATGTATCCCACAGGAACCTTTGCCATATCCTGCACAATGGTAATGCTAATGTATGAGACATCCTCTTCTTACTTGAGTTATTGTGCAAATACAATATATTTGAATTGATGATTTTCTCATTGTTTGATTGAGTTACAAAGTACAACATATGCTATTAGAAGAAAAAAATATATCCAGATAAGAATTTGCAGAAATATTCAGCTAGCAACTAACACAGTGCTTTCTTGTTTTTTGTTTTCATATCAAAGATGACTCTAAAGTCATTCAAAAAGCTTCCCTCTTTAGAAATAGAATGGAAGGTGCTAAAATAAAATGTTGCCCAAAAAGGAGGGATAGCAAGAGAACAAATGTAGTTTATATGTTTATATTGGATACATTAAACGAAAAATCCAGAGGTCACAAAAATCAGAAAACATTTTCCAAGCTTTATGATAAATACTGTCAATTCAGATGATAAATTCCCACAAACTATGAACATCTCTATAAACATTTGACTGATCAACCATAGAATATACCTTCATCACCCCCCAGTGGTGCAATGATTGAGAATCCCAAGGAAGAGGAGAAAAGAGCCTCCTAGGAACTCCAGAAGGAATACTTTTGGGTACACTGTAAGATAACGCCGTCCATAGCAAAATCATGAGGGGAACCCCATAGTCTGCAATGAAACTTCGAACCCAGCCTGTCCACAATTATAAAATGAGAGTAAGAGAAGACATTGCTTTCCATGAAAAGCAAAAATTCACTTAGACTACAAATGCAAGGAGAAGATCAGATAGCACACCTGTACCATAATGCCAAGATCTAGCTCTCCGACTCTTGATGGCAGTGAGCAGAAGGCCAAACGAGAAGATAACTGCCAATAAACCATTTGTATAAAGCCATTGGAATTGATAAACTTCTGAGGTAGGAGCTTCTCCTTTAGGTACAGCAAATTCACTCAACAACCCCTGATATACAAATATTAATGATGATTATCATGCAAGTCACATTCATTTTCGCTAAGCAAGCATGGATTGCGACTGCTAAGAGTAGAACAAATCATTTTAAAATGTACAAACCTTAATAGCTTCCTGAAAGAAAAGGACAGTGATAAGCATGCCAAAAAGTTCCCCAGCAACCCTCGTGAATCTAGAGATGATTGTGCAAGCATTGAATATTGCAAGAAGAAACAGCATGAGAGCAGTCCACACGCAGACCCTGTGTAAAATTCAGTATGTTGTTTTACAGTTCAAGTTTCAAATATGTCACCAAGATGAGAGTAGTTTAGTACCATGCAGCCCACGGCAGAAACAGTTCCTTGCCCATCTCTGGCCTATCCTTGGTAAAACTGTACAAGTACGTATACATAATAATTGTAGGTTCAGCAACTCCTAAAATCAGGAGAGGCTGTCCACCAAAAATTGAGTGGATAATTCCGCAGATAGCAGTGGAAGTGAGAGTTTCAACTGTGCTCAATGTTCCATCTATAATGAAACAAACAAGGTAAGATTATATCCACATTAGCATACAAATTCAATGTACTAGATGCACTTAAGTCTTAATGTTGCACAAAATGAAAAGTATGAAACAAAGAAAATATAAACTGAAAAAGAAGAAACCCGAAAACAAAAGAGAAAAACATATATATTTTACCTGTTTCCCTACTCAATTGCTCCCCAAACGCAATTACTGGAAGAGCTGATGCAAAGAATATGTATGCAGTTGGAGCAAGTATCCTGTAATTGATAAAAAACATCAATGGAGAAGCATAGATGAAATCCAATGGATATAGAATTCAATATTATCTAAAGTCTAAATTCCATCTGAATCAATAAGAAACAGCTTTGTACCTTGCACCTGAACTACAGGTATCAAGCCAGTCCTTTTTATAGCATGATATCCTTCCTTTAAGATCATTTTTTACTCCCCTTAAAGGAGTTCTAAGTTGCTCCATTGCTGAAGCTGCAGTACCAGAAACAATGCAGGTCAAATGTCAAATAGTCCAAAACACTGAGAAGCAAGCAAGAAGTCAATCAAAGTTTAGAAAATCCTTAATATTACCAGAACCAATATTTTTCATGGACCTCAAGGCATCAAAAGAAATCAACATATTCATTCATGTTGTCCAAGAATGCAAGCATATTAGAAGCAACTAAAGGAAAAAAAATTTCAAACTTCCAAGAAACAAGAACAAAAAATGATTTAACAAAAAGAAGAAGTAAAAAGAATATGGCCTTTAAAACAAAATACCTTCCATTAGTACAACAAAACGGCAGTGTCCATGTGGTTGAAGATTATGATAAACAACGCTAAGTACGATTTGCGTGGACAGGGGATTGCATTGTAGCATATGAGTCAAAAAGATTAAACCCCCAATCTAAACAACACAAGAAACGTTTTCTCTTACGATGATTAAATACTTAATAATGAAAATCCTAACGTACCGCGCACATGAATTCTCTCTGTTCAAGGAAAGATTTCTGGAAATCATTAAACTCCTCCATGGGAAACATGTCACACAAAACAAAATCCCAAGAAAACATTTCTTGGATCCCCACAGTAACAAATAGTAGTACAGAGAATTCATTACCCGGAAAGGTTGGAAAAAATACCTTCATTAGCAACAGACCCTTTTCAGAACACTCAGAAAATATAGCAACAAAAGTCATAACAAAGAAACCAATCCAAAAAAGAAAAGATTATAAATGACAAAAACAAACAATGACAAAATATTAAAGCCTAAAACAAAAGCATAGGTCTATAGGCAGGCAACTTAAATGAAATTCTCAACCCCATGCATCAATATCTACTTCAAGAATAGAGTTGAGAAAAACCCAACAAAAAAATGAACTTGTCAACCTCGAAAAAAAAAGAAGCAAAATCAGAAAAAAGAATACATACAACAAGAAATGCTCCTAAAATCAATTATTCAAGAACCCACCTAAACTAGAGAAATGGTGACCATTTTTTCTTCAAAAAGTCATAAAAACACATCCCATTCGGCCATTTCACCATTTCTTTAATCGGGCCATTTTGTTTTGTCCAAATGTTTTATACCACAACTTCTCAAAAGGGTTAAATCACAATGCATGCTAGAATCCATTCATGCAAAATAAGGAAAGAAACAATAAATGCATGAGAAAGAAAGGAAAAAGACACGAACCTTTGTAAACAAGAAGATTGATAAAAAGAAGCCAATGTACGTACGTGGATCCGTCAGAAGGGGAAAACAAAAAAATTAATGCAGCCAATGGGCAGCAATTTCCGGCAGGCAAAATGCCGCCGGAGAAAAAGGGTTTGGAAAGAAAGAATGAAAAAAAAAAATAAAAGACAGTAAAAATTTTCTTTTTCCTTTCAATCTCTGTCTTTCATTTTTTTTCTTTTCTTCTCTGAGCTAAATATTTTGGTCATATCAATACTTTTCTTTCTTTGTATTTTTTTTTTCTATTCTGGGATTGAGCTGTTTTCCTTTCTTGCTTTTTTTCTCTTTCTTTTCCTATATTTCCTCTTCACCAACAGTAAGATTTTTGCTTTGGGGAGGAATTTGTTTGGTCACAGCGTCAATGTTTGAAGTTCAGTGTGTGACTGTGTGTGAGAAAGTTCGCAGACTGTTTGTGTTCAAAATGTGCGTATATATAGGATTTTGGGGAAATCAACATAAATGTCTTTACATAGTACGCTTTGATTTTTTTTGTCAATAACATTTTAAAAGTAAAAAAAATAATCCTTCAAATCTAATATTTGCGTAATTTTAGTCCATCGTTCAATTTCAATTTGAATTTTCGTTAAATCTTGTGAAGAGAATAGTCCAAAAAATATGTTTTCATACCTTTTTACCCCTAAAAAATAGTCACGTGCTATTCTTATGATAGGATTTAACAAAAATTTTAATAAAAGTTAAACGTTGGACTAAAATTACGCAAATATTGAATATGATAGATTTTTTTTCACTTTTCAAAATTATAGGGACAAAAAACTGAAAGTGCAATGAAGGACATTTCTTTTGATTTGCCCTAAAATTTATATATATATATATATATATATATATTTTTAGCATTTAATCTTGCGATTTACTAACCATAGGCACAAGAAAAAAAAAAAGAAAAAAGAAAAAAGGAAAAGGCGATTGGCGGTGGAAGCGTGTGGGATCCCAGGTTGGATCTGTGCTTGTCTAGTTGGCAAATTTTTTATTTTTTTGTCTTTTTATGATTTTACAGCTCAACATTTTAATTTTAATAATAATAATAATAATATGAATGCAAAAAACGTTATATGTTGGTAATACTTTATGCGATAATATACTAATTTTTTTATACTTTATATCTTAATTTTTTATTTTTTATACATTTATTCGCTAAAGTTAAATTTATAAGCAAGTCTCATCACAAGTGAATAACTCTAATATGAAATGAATGGAAAATAATGTTCTTGTATTCGAATTTTTTTTTATGGTAAGTATATTTATTTTAAAATAAAATAATTTGTTTGTTTATCATATTTTGCAATCAATAATTTTGGTGAGATACCTAAATAGAGGGGTAGGTTCCACTGATTTATCCTACAAATATGCCCTTCAATTACTTTCCGTTTGGATTAATTATATCATATAGCTTTTTTATTTTTTTTTCCGAATGGTCTGAATTATGACTTCAACCTTTTGTTTTAAAGGAATCCAAGGTTCATCGATCCTTTTGTTTTGAAGGAATCCAAAGTTCAATTTTTCTTTCTGTTTTACACGACGCCATGGAAACTTGCAAAGGGAGCATCACCACTCTATATATGTTGCAACACTGTACAAATTAAGTGTAACTATTCGGGTTGCCCAGTAAAAACTTAAACAAAGTATAAGGCTAGAAGCATAGTAAAATCCTTGAATCTAAAACAGTTTATGTATAAAGAACCAAAACAAAGAATATTGCTGGATTTGGCTTCGTGTTGTGCAATCATGAATAAATGAATGAATGAATGGAGCAGTGCGCAGTGACAGCCAGGAAATAAATCAATAATGTAAACGCGTCGTCAAGAGTTTGGAATTTTAATTGGAGAATGTTCATGGATTACTCACTGACATACACATTGGTCTTACACTCTTTGACCAGTGCATTCCTGTCAAATCTTTGTACAAATCTAAAACGAGAAAAAGACCAAGAAATCATTGTTCACAATACATGCATACAAAACCATTGTCTCCATTCTCCATGCATCACGCAACTCATGTCTGGAATTCTAACCTGCCAAAAATGGGAACAAAAAAATGTATATATATGTTTGGATCTATGCATGGTACGTAGCTGCAACGTGCAAATCAATGGTTTCCATACGTATTTTTGCTCAATGAATTGACAAAAATGCCGTCCATAGAATTAGTGATTTCAAGAACTTTTTGTGACCCTCAAATAGTTTTTATGGCTGACAACTTTGAACTTATCCATTTCTCCAGTGATGGACACTAACCCTTCAAGGTGATGATCGTTTCAAGAATTTGTGTCCTCCAAAGTCCAAACAGTTTTTGTTATGGCTAGGAACTAAGAAGTGATCCATTTCTTCTGTAGTGATATGGATATTGGATAGTAATATATCCTTGAATTCTTGCCCTGGTGGAATATTTCAAGAATTTTATGTTCATCCCAATAAGTGGAATTATGACACGGGATCTTCTGTCCAAAATTTTGTCGGTCTCATTCTGTCAGTAGGGTTCACTAATCTCTTGGTTAGGGTCTAATAATTTTAAAGTAATTTTAATGGTATTTATGCATTTAATCCCTACTTTTAATTAAACTACGTAGTTTTAAACGTTAGACAGAATAGGACTGGATAAATATTGGACAGAGGATTTGGACTCTGGAATTATGACCTTCGGGGGCGAAAATGCACTGTCTTGTCTTATATAGGTAGACAATAAATTTTAAAATATTTAAAACATAACAATTTTTCAAATTAAAATAATATCTAAAATATCGAATGCAGGGATTCGAAATTGTGCCCGCCGATTTTTCATACTATTAAAAGTATCAATGATAAAATATGTATCAATACTTCTAAAAATGCCATTTTCTATTTGAGTAATCAATGAATTTGCAAGAAATTCATCTCCCAACTTATTCCGCAGTGGTGTATGAGAAAGACAATTTTTCATTGAAGGATGTACAAGAATTGTTTTAAAAGTTGATTCAAATAAAAAGAGTAAATGGAAATTGGTAATGAAAAAAGAAAACTTAAAAAAATATAATGTAAACAAAGTGGGTATATTAAAAAAAATACTGAATAGATTTAATCAAACTATTAAAGTAGTCAAAATCATCATTCAACTTCTAGTGTAATGACATGCGTCTTTTGCAGTCATTCTTCACTTTATCCTACTGAAACTTCTCTCCTGATCATTCAATTATCATTTTTTTCTTCTCTCTCTCTTGTCTGCCAATTGAACTTCACTCCAAAGAGGCTGTTCACTGTTGTTGTCAAATATAATAAAATCTTCCATACCCTTTGGATGACTAACTATCACATGATTTAAAAGAATGTACTTCATTGCATACATTAAGGAGATATAGTTAGATGGTTCATAGATATTGTGCAATGAAGAAATGTTTTTCATTGTTGGAATTTATTTCATACAAAGCCTATGGACTAACCATCCTTTCTTTCTACTGCAAAAATGGTACATGTAAATTGAATTGATGATACCTTTTTTTTTATGGTATTTGACTTTTTTTCATGATCACTCAATCTTAGAATTTTTTTAAAAAAATTAAAATATTTTTAAAATATATATATATATAAACACTTTGAAGATTTTATTGATGGGCTTTGAAGACAAAAGGGAAAGGCCAAAGAGCTATAATTGTGTTTTTGCAGACGTAAAACATTAATTAAAAACAGATTTATCAAATGATACTTAGAATTTTAGGGATATAAGTTCCATTTGTGATCAAAGTTATCAAGCAAAGTTATAAAGTCCTCCAGTTGCACAAGAGTTTTTTCTGCAATGTATTGCCATTTATGGTAGAAATTTTGGACGGAATGATCTGAAAAACGTACATTTAAGAAATTCAGTGATAATTTTAACTACTTTAATAGTTTGATGACTTTCGTTTTGGCCTTTTACTCTTAGTTGCAGTGATTCCTAGAATTTATATTCATTTAACCAATTTTTATGTCTAAGAATTGATCCATTTCTCCCGTAATAGACGCTAACAAAAGTTTAAGGTTTGTTGAAATCTTAAGTAGGAATTCAGATTTCCACACTGAAGTCCTAATGAATTATGAGCCCAAATTGGCAACTTCTCAAGTGTTGTTAGTGGAAAAGTTGTTAGCAACAATGGAAACAAACGTATTGACTAGAAACTGTTACAAGAATTCTTGTAGCATTTTGCTTACAATATTTGGAATATTTAGAGTTTAAAAGTCTAAAACTGGAGAGTTAGAGCAGAGATAATGAACTTCAAAACTTACTTGAGAAGAAAACAGTAGGAACTAACATATGCTGCTGACAAGTTTGTGCTGATAAAATTGACTATCAAAAACAGAAAACAGTAGAAAAATGCATTATATTTTTTTCATTTTCATTTTCATTTTCATTTTCATTTTCCTTTTCCTTTTACTTTTTCTGTTTGGTTAGCAAGAAGTGGAGGTCTTGTCCATGAGGGATTATGTTACTTGACCTATAATTCTTTAGAAACAAATCTTGAAAGGATCTTTATAATGCAAACATTTTGATAGCCCTTGCTACCAAACCATAATAATTTTAAGTTGCCTATAGCAAAGGGATATAATTGTTGTAGCCCAAGATTTGTTTTGATAGTTTCCTCTATGGCCATATAGCTTCCATTAAGACCCTTTAAAGAGATCATTTTGAAAAGTAGAGGGCTCAGGAGTCAGTACTTGTAGTTTACTGTCTAATCCATTCTATAATGCATTGCTGATTGATAATTAGAACTGCAAGAAGCACATAGCTAGTAACAACCAAGCCTTTATACCATTTGCCTTTATCCCGTTTAAGTGGAATCAGCTATATAGATCGCATTTCGCTACCGTACTCGATCTAAGCTCATTTGCTCACGGGAGACTCCTAGCCTTTACACGATTTATAATATGATCTATATCACAAAGTTTGGCAACATTTTTACGCTAGCTACCAACCTGTCGCAACCTCCCTCATTTTTCTGAGTTTAACACCGTCTACTTATAAGGTTGTTCATAATGAGGCACATAGCAAAATCTCAAGAAATTCATCTCAGATATTAACATTGAGAAAGAATATCTACTGAGTATTTTCTTAAGGATTTGGCAATTCTAAGATGCACAATTTGTGTCTGCATTTTACAAAACATTAACTGAAGCACAACTAATCCATCCCTTCATATATCCTCTGTGTCTCTCAAACATAACACAGATACACACACAAAAGAGAGACGAAAAGTGGGGATTTTGCGATGGGGACAGCATATATGTAGTAAGGCTTGTAACTACAAGGCCAAAGAATCCAGCATGGTTAATCCTGTTTAAATACCTCCTCTTCGGTCGTATATTTGTATCTTTACACGTACAGTATATCCTCTCTTCAAGATCATACATTAATCTTTAGCACATTAGAAGGAGAGCCTCTCGGTTGCGGCCGAGTAGACTCAGTGCTGTCGCAGCAATGTGGTTGCCACTCAACCCTGCTAGGGAAAGTTGTTCCTGAGCTGATGCATGCTCAATATAGGTGTCGGGTAGAGTAATTGGTCGCCACTGGAAATCAGGATAGAAAAGGTTCAGAAGAAAGAGAAGATGGGTAATGAGTGTATATCAAAGATAAAGAACTCATTTACAAGAAAACCAAAATTATATGTGCAATAGAAATCCAGCACTGAGACTTTTCTGGATCTTGAGCCAAAAAAATACATTTTGCTATGCAATATGTTCTATCGGATTCAGAAGAATTTAGATACCACTTTCTAGCTTAGCACATTCACTTAGAAGCACTCCTCTAAGGTTAGTATCAAATCTCAATTGTGGATTTACCTACAGTGCCTCAAAAATAAAAAACAACCGCCAAAAATTCTCTCTTTCTATACAGTGAGAAAATTCATCTATCTTCTTCACTTTAAGTACTTGACCTCTCTGTCTAATATTGGGAAAGCTTTAGGTATTCAAGTTAGTTCATGGTGGTGAATATTGCATAAAAGTAATATCAATTTTGCGCTTCTTTCTCCCCACTCTTCATCACCTAATTACTAAGCCTTTCATTTGAATATTAAATCACCATTTAGTTGGGGGGAAATAAAGGTCAAAATAATTAAGGTTGAAGGACGCAGCAGGAAGAAAGGCCAGTGCATGAAGATCTCAGTGCAAGCAGATTAGCTGGTTCCAAGTGAAAAACTCTATATACAAAGGTTAAGGATTTAAAGTTGAAATTATATATTAAATCTACAGGAACAAAGCTCTCTAAACCCATGAAGAGGAATCAATTCATCAACATACAGTCAACAAAAAGATACCTTAATTCCTGCATCAAGCTGTCCATCAAGTGAAATAAACTGCGCAACATGTGATCCAAAACCTCCAATTGAACCCTCCTCAACAGTAATCAAGAAGGCATGGTTTTTACATAGCTGCCTGACAAGCTTAACGTCAAGTGGTTTGCAGAATCTTGCATCAGCAACAGTTACTTCAACACCGAGTTTTGAGAGAAGTGACTGAGCCCTTAGGCAATTCTGTACCATAGAGCCGTAGGCAAGTAAGGCAATATCTTTTCCCTCTACTAATACTCTTCCTTGACCAACCTGCTTCACAAAGAAGGGCCAAAGACAGAAACAGAAGGTCAAATGATGTTAATAAGACAGGAGAGAACATTACAAGGCCAAACAGAGGTGAAGAAAGCAGAATCATTCCATAAAGAAACAAGAAAAAAGAGAAGCTCAAGACAGCTATTCTTTTCAATCAAGATTAAACAAGGATAAAACTCTAAATTTTTCTGGACCTAAAAGAACTCATTATTTTTCTGAGATTTTTTCAATCAAGATTCTTTTCAATTATGAACCTAAAAGATCAAACAAGGCTAGTTGGAGCACGTTATCTTAGTATATTATAAGAGTCAACTTGGAAACCTATGTAAGAGAACTCCGAATAATATTGTGATATAGAAAAATTTCTGCTGTTAGATGGATCAGGATCAACATTAATAAACTGGAGCACAACGAGAAGGAATTAAATAATAGCATCAAAGAAAATGCGAGTACCTCAATGGGAACTCCACAGCATGCAGCATCACTAATCCTGGCAACTGCACCTCTAGGATAACGGAAGCAAACAGGCCTATCGTCGATTTGGGCTGCAGTTGCCACCATATGAGCAAGCTCAACCTCATCTGAAGGAGCCATGACAACCATGTTTGGCAAACATGACATAAATGTAATATCAAATGCTCCACATTGTGTAGGACCATCAGATCCGACTAATCCTGCACTTGGAATTACAAAACGTACTGGAATCTTCTGGCGGTCAACATCATGAACTACCTTCAGATGCCACATGGAACGGAAACCTGTTAACTCAAATTCCATAACTTGGAAACAGACATGGGCATTTAATTTTATGTTCCCTGTTTCAATAGCAACTTTCAAATACAAATCCTAGAACTCGTATCAAACGATGATTTTTTTCTTATTCATGGTTGCAATGCCATAGTTACATTGAAAAAAATAATAATAATCAGATAGTTGTCGGTCATCTGCAGCTAATAAGTTTACAGCAAGGCTTTAGGTCTCATTAGGTCCCCAATCTGTTATTATCTCCTTAGGTTCCAAGCTCCATAATTGATAAAATATTATGGCAAAATGTGTATGTATGATATTAAGTATCTAGTCCTTTGGGAAGAATCGAATGTCCTCAAATGTATATATGAGTATAAGAATATAGTCCTATCACTAGAAGTCAGACTGGCAACGCTATGTGCCTCAAGGACAAAATTTTTCTCAGAGGCATTTACAGATATGAAATTATTAACACAGCAGTGCAGAGACATGTGTCTACAAAAAAACAAAATGGTGAAAGGGGTCATGGAAGATCAGAGGAAGAACCTGGTCATAAGCTCTCTGAAGAAAGGTCGATGGAATTATACAGAATGGCTTCAAGCCCCCACGTGAGAGACCAGCTGAGAATGTGACAGCATGCTGCTCAGCCATTCCAACATCAAAGAACCTATCAGGAAAGCTGCGCTTAAATAACTCAAAAGATCGCTCCATTCCCATTCCTGCATGAACTGCAACAATATCCTTGTCTCTCTTGGCTTCGGAAATTAAAGCCTCAACAAAACAATCGCTAAGAGTTCGAGGCTGGACTTCTTGGTCGGAGTTTGATATTACTGTTGTTTGATTATGCTCTACTTCTACAACCTGATCCTCCTTTGTTATTACATGAACCAAAACAGGACCCATAGAGTCCAAGGATGCCACTTCAGTCAAAACACATATAAGATCCTCAATATTGTGTCCATCTACAGGGCCAATGTAGTACAATCCAAGTTCTTCAAAGAGAGTTGATCCTGGTGGACCCAACAAACCACGTGCATACTCGTCAATTTTGGCTGCCCATTCATGCATGCCCCTTCCAAATCGCTTAGTTAAGACCTGAAACAAGCATCCACTGCTGAGACTCCAACAAAATTAGTGTTGAAACAAGATGCCAAAAATGGTTTAGCTTGGCACAACTACATTCAATGATGTCATTTAAATGCTTGAAATAAGCAAACAAATAAAGTTGGGGAAATTGTATAAAATGGTAGTGTGAAGGAAATATGCGTAAAAGGTTCCGGATAAATCCTAATTTTTGAATATACTGAAACATAGAAACGCCTCAGTCTCCTTTATTGTGCAACTACGAAAAAGATAGGGTAGATCTCCGCAAAAAGCAGTTAAAATGGTGTGTATGCTATGATTATCCATGGTTAAGCTTAATTGACAATGCATAGTTTATGAAATTCATCAGATTGGGATTTTACACCTTGAAGCCTAACTTATTTTCCGAGAATGGGACCAAACTACAATCTCAAAATGGAGAACAATCTCAGTCGTCTGATACTATATTTGTCAAAAATTTGTCTCTGTGAGTAGATGACCAATTGAGAGGTTCACTAAGAAAAACAGGTAATCTACTTCATCGAATCTTCTGATTGAGATAAAATATCAGAATTAGGCTAAGCATATCTATTTAAGGGAAATTCCTCATCCATTCACTTCTCAAGGATGAAAATTAGTATCATGTATGTATCTGCATCAACATGTGTTCATCATTCAAATTTACAAGTTCTCAAAGTTTGCCAGGACAATGTAATGTAAGTTGGGATATAAGGAAAAAATCTTGCATTTCAGGTTTAGCAAGTAGGTTAAAATGATGTCAATAAATATACTACCTTGGCAAATTCTCTACATCTCCTGAAGAGTTTACTTGATTGAAGCTTGCTTAGAGTCGTAGATAGAGCATTAATCGGAGTTTTAGGAGCCTCCTCTATCTTTGGATGTAAGGAGTTGCGACTGTCATTTAATATCACAACCATATTGGAATCCAAATAGCCTGCATTACCCATTGCCTCGTAAACCTGGCCAGCTACAGTGGTTTCATTACTAATGACTGCTACAATGCGATCACGTTTCCCTTTGATGTCTCGAGCTACTGCCATTCCTAGATTTTTATGTAATGTGGGTAACCATTAAATACAAAATCTTAATACAACAGGTCTTAGAATCATTTTGGCAATGTCTGAAAGAATTCAACTGCAAAAGCAGTTTGATGGAGATGAAAATCCATGAGCATAATAAAATGGTTCCTCAAATCTATAAATAGGAAAATTTTAGGGAGATAAACACTACCAAGGCCAGCAGATATACTGTTGCATCCATGCCCTGCTCCAATTGGGTCGAATATGTTCTCAGTTTGGCATGCGCAATCTGATGCATTAGTTGTTTGTCTATGCATACGCTTGAGGGACCTCCTACCAGTAAGAAGCTTATGAGGATATGTCTGCATCAAATTCAAAAGAAAAACAAAAAGAGGAAAACTCGATAATTGAATGGGATAAATCTTAACATTAAAACAGAACAGTATCAAGGTTTCCAACTTTTTTTCTCCCTCTCCTAACAAAGTGCAGTTACAGATAATAAACAGAACAAAGGTAGCTACTCTCTTGATCTTTGTCTCTGATATCGAACAGAGGGGGGGACACAATCCCAACAAAGCAACCCTTGAAGCACACAACAGCCAGAAAAAAAGTAAAAACGAACTATTAAACTTTTGGACCAAAATGATTCACGAGTTTGATATACAACTTACATGTTCTTCCACATCCCAAAGTATTTTGTCCACAGGTGAGCGGAACACATAGTGAATAGCCACTGTCAGCTCCACAACTGCCAGGCTGGCTCTAAAGGGTTTTTTAGTTTCTGACCTGATTATAGATAACTCGGTTCGAATATCATCAGCTAATTGTTTCAGTTCCTGAATAAAGTACAGCTCCTGAGCAAAGCAATTTCAGGGAAATCAAGAATGCTTTGGAATCAGGATTTCAATTACTACCTTTGATGAGAGATTCTTCAAGTGCATAGGACTCTCTATGGTATCAAGTATGGGTGTTGCTACCTCCCCACCTTCAGGCACAGCATTCATTTGACCACCACATACCTGCAACAAGAAATGTAAGCAATATTCTACCATCCAAAATGATTATCAAACCCCCATTGGACCCTACCCCACCCTGAGCAATTAAAAAAAAACAAAAACTGTTGAGCTCCAAACAAGAAAGACATTAGAGTTCATCAAACTTAACACCATCTTAGGTAAACTGTATTAGTTCTTTTGTTCAATGCATATATACAGCATGCTTTCCCTCAACACACCATCTAAAGGACTGTCACTGAACTTTGAATGCTTATCCAATATATTTCGATTAGTTGTATCTGTTTTCAACAATTTTTTTTGACATCTTATTTAAAGAGAATAATGAAATTGAAATTCAATGATTTCATTCTCCCAGATTTGAATACTTATCTATCCAAAGGATGGAGTGTTGGGTAGGAAAGAATGATTTCATTCTCCCATCTTATTTAATGATTTCATCCAAAGGATGGAGTGTTGGGTAGGAAAGAAATATAGAACGACGATAATTGATGAAAACTGAAAGAATTTGCAAGCAATACTTTTTTCTTTTCATCTAGAGATAATGAACATAAAGCAAATTAAAAACCTAAATATAGGTGGCTTTTGATGATTAAAATATAAGAGAACGTGCTTATTGCAAACCAAAATGGGATTTCTGACTCATAAACTTGTACATAAATCTAAAGCAGATACCACCATTGAGTCTAATCAAGGATTATTTATGTATTATCCTACATACCAACATCAACAAAAGGGATCGTAAGTTTACATGTGGCCTCATTACATGTTGAAGCAGAATTGGGCAACAAGAATAGACAAGGCATTCTGTTCCATTGTGTCACACATACTCACGCACGCACACAACAGTAAGTTAAAGTAACTGAATCATAATCTGGAGATCCATTAATCCTCTCCCCTGACATCCTATGTATCTAGACACCAGAAGTGGAAAAATTCGGTCAACAACTAATGGAAAACACATGCAACTTTTTTTTTCTCCTTCCTGGCATCTACTAAAAAGTGAAATTTGATTGCCTTTAGTATGTGATTAGTGTCTTCATGTTCTTGAAAGAAACTTACAGTAACATATTTATTCAACATAAGCTGTACTAATTTATCCTCACATTTACACAAATATATAACTCTGGCAATTTCAGCAGACACTAATATAGACATGGATGTAAACATTTGAATTTGCTGAAATGAACTATGCTGATTAAAGCAAACCCACATATCACTACGCAAATTACACGGTGAAAGAAAAGCAGCTCAATCTCAAGTACCATAAAAATTATCAAAACAATCAAAACAGCCCACCATTATGTAATGGACAACTACAGAAATAAACATTTAGACCCAACATGCACCAAATCATACAAAGAGCAGTAGTGCACTAATGCTATGCATTTTACATAATCTCCCAATAGTAAGTTCTTAAATGAGTTGTACCTTGGAAGCAGAGCTGATTGCAGAGCTTGCAGACAAGAAGAGTCTTGAAAATCCCACATTGGAGGGAAATTTTGCAGCTGTGAACTCCAAATTTGGTGACAAAGTTCTTGAATTTTCAGTGATATGAGCACTGACCCCAAAAGGGTGCTCAAAAATTGCAGTGCCCATGATGGAAAACAGAAACTTTCTCCAGAAAAATCTGTGGAGTGAAACAAAATGCAACCATTAAAGATTGAAACTTTTCAAATGGGAGAGAGAAACCCAGAAAAATTCAACCTGTAAAAACACACAGATAAAATTAAAAAAGAGAATTCTGGATACAATTCATTGTCAAAATAAAGACAAACAGAGAATTTCTTCACACTGTGTTCTGTATTGGAAGAAGAATATGGGCTGCGTTTGGGCCCTTCTTAACAAGGTGGAGCAACTGTTTTTAGGGCTGAATTGTATTTATGGCCCATTTCATAGACAAGAGAAAGGCCCAGAATGATTTGAATTTGTATGGAGAAATCATTGGAGGAATAAAAGCCCATATACCCAAATGCTTACATTGATGAAAAGTTAAAAATCAATGAATATCTTGGGGATTGTCCATCCACGAAATTCATTATTCAAGTCCATTCATAATTGGCTTTTATTTTGTCTTTGGGTTGGACCCAACTGAAGAGAGTAATGATATTAATATTTAAATAATGATGGGCAATTTCAAAAAAAAGGACTAACAATGTATATAACAACAACAATTACGTTTCCACACAATTAAATCTTTATTTTATTAAGTGAAGTCAGTCATATGCATCACATCTTGTCATCATACCCAATTTAAACTCATTTGCTTATTTGTATTGAAATAATTGGCCTAAAACCCAAAAAAAATAAGGAGAATTGTGATAGACTGCTAGTAAAAGCTATCAAATTCTATCGGATGATATGGTGCTCGATATAAACCTACTTTCTCATTTATATTTAAATAGTCGATCAAAAAGCTAAAAAAAGAGAATGGTAGCAATTTAACAATTGTAAAATTTTGTCAAACTCTATTATATGAATTACATTTTGTTATCGCACTCGATCTAAATTCATTTGTTTATTTATATTCAAATATTCAATTCCAAACTTTATTTTATGGATCACATTAGAAAAAAAAAAAAGACTAACAATAATAGTAGTAAAATTTAATACACAAAAACTCTTATGAAACGTGTGTTTCATATATAAAATGATTAATTAATGACCCCTGAAATATTCATTGATTCTCGTATCATATATATAAACTCGTTTCACATAATATAGAGTCAAGTTAATAATTAGGCAGATTTAGAGAAATCAAAAGATGAAACAAGAGGATGCAAAGCTGGATAATGTTATTAAAAGAAACGTGCAAGGATCTTTGTACTGGCCTTTAAGTATGATTGTTTAATCTATGTACTTTCACGCGTGTACTTTGAACTACTGGGAATGGACTATTGCATTCCAAATGGCTTACGCCAAGGGAAACTTCAGTTGGGCTGTTTCTTCAAAGCAATATATTAATTTAACGTAGTTGCCATGCAAAACTCATCGTTGCAACTGTGTTCATATGCTTTACCACACTACTGGATTGCTTTTGCTTCGACGCCATTCATATAATTATATGCGATTAATCTATGGACTGTGCATGCATGTTCACAAATCTTTAAGCATATCTATTCATTGATTTCTAGATTATGGGAATTAATTAAAAGATCATGCAATAGCCCGATCCTTCCAAGATTTGTACAAGTAGAGTTTTGTTTAATTAGCAAAGAAATCATGAAAAAATCAAGAGTTAAATGGAAGAATTGAAGGCTTAGCTTATACGTTGTTCAAATTCATTCGGATTTTTTTGTTACATTCAGTATTTCATTCTTTATTTTATTTTATAGATGAAAGTATATTAAATTAAAACTCTATCGAGTGATTAATGAATATTAAGAATATATGAGTGTTAAATACGCATATGGTGTATTCATGGAATGAAATAGATTACAAAACACTGTAGGTAACGGAAGATAAATTAATTCAAATTGATGTAACTGAGAAGGAAAGGAATGGGAAAGATTTGCATATTAATGTTTGGATTAATTTAAATGCGCAATAAAGAAGAAAATGGGCACATTGAAATTTAAGTTTTCTTTGCACCTAAAAAGTTAGAAGAAAATAAAAGAGAAAGGAAAAAAAAATAATTAGTTTAATGACTCAAAGAAATTCTTGTCCTAAATTCTAGTGATTCTTTTCCTTCTTCATATCACATTACATAAATTGATGGAAGATAAAAATCTTCACAAAAAACACAAATTCCGAAGAATTTAAAAGAGATTATTAAATCATAATAATGTAGAATGATCAAAAATAAATTTCTTTCAAGTGTTTATGTAGTTTTGGTAAACCAAAAAACTAAATTGAAAAATAAGTCGAAATTGAATCAAAAAAAAAAAAGAAAATTTGTTTAAAAGTGGTAAAAATAAAAGAATTTGAGTTTTAAAACGCTGCTGGAGCTATGTGTGATGAGACTTATCGTTCCATTCAAAACTTCTAATTACAAGATTCTCTTTCCAAATAAGAAAAAAACAATTCTATATCTATCTAACTAACAATATGTAGCAATGTATATATGCCAGTTCATGTACCAAATTTATGAGTTCCATTTGTTCTTGGTTTTCCTATTCTTTTTCCTTTCTTTTCGTCTTAGCAAACATCTCATCTTCCTTCTTTACCATCCCTTTTGAATAAATTCAAACAAATATCTGTTGAGAATTTCCCATTTCATATTTTTTCTCCCCTTGTGCTTATCCAAGCATTTTACACTAAATTAATTAAGGACAGACAATAAACATTGATTACAATTTACAACTTTCTGTTTTCAGAAGGATATATATATATAAGCCAAGAACTGCCATGACTATGGTTTAATTCCCCAATAAAGTTCTTGATCAAGCTTGAAATTTTGATCCATTTGCAAGCACTTCCGTTCAATATTATCAAAGATTTCTCAAGGTACGCATGTTTATGGCCTTGCCTTTATTTTGTTTATACAAATTGCTATTGATTTATTAACATTGAAATTAATTACATAATTAATTAATCATGATCACTTGGACGTTGAGATTTTTTATTTTTTATTTTTAATTTTGTCCATTTTACCATGTATGTGAATGTCCCTTTTTCTGGTTTTTAGTTTAAAACCCCCCCTTTTCATTGGTTTAGAGTTTAGGGTTTATATATAGGATAAAATTTTTGTGTTGTGTGTTGTAGTGTTAAATTGTTGTTGTTTTCTCATGTTTTCATAAAAACCTTCTTGTTTATAAAACATTATTTTTTAAGTCATTTGGGATAAATGATTAAAAGTAAACAATTGTTGTTGTTTTCTCATGTTTTCATAAAAACCTTCTCTTTTATAAAACATTATTTAAGTCATTTGGGATAAATTATTAAAAGTAAATTCTACTAATTTGCTCTTTCTAAGTTCACATCTTAATTTACTCTTAAGCTATATATATATATATTATGCTAATTTGGTTTTTTGCCCTTTTTTTTTCTAAATTAATTAATTTTTAATCTAACTAATTTCCAGCCAAACAAGCCCACAATAGCAGCTGGAAACGTGTAAAATTAAAAGTCGGCAGCCGTTTTATTGACCAAGCCATATTATTATTAGTCTATTTCTTCGATGAACTCGAGATGATGAATGGCTGGCGTCGGTCTACCTGTTTTGAGCCTGCCCTCATAATTAACAATAATATTTATTTTTTCCCTTTTGTCTTTTCACATTTTCATTTTTTTTCCTTTGAAAAAAATAAAACAAATTGGATTCGCATTGACTCAATTAAAATTATTCATGTTTTATTACTAAAAAAAACAATAAAGTTTGGTAATGATGAGTCAGAAAAACACTTACATATATAGCCTGTGTATATTTTAAATTGAAACGTTTTTTTTATTTATCATTTGTAAAATGTTTAGTTTGTGGAATAAAGGAATTAATATTGAACTCTAAGATGGATTCTTGCTAAATTGTCTACCTCTTCTTTGACATCCTAACTTTTAGCTTTTGATTTGGACATTTATATAAGAATAAATAAATAAATAAAAGAATGGAATTAATTTTAATTAGTTTAAGTTATACATATGTTTTGATAGTTTTCTTGTACATCTTAGGAATTTCACCTATATTAAAAATTACAAACATTTTTCTAATTGAATTATATTTTGTTTGTATCAATGCCTTATCACGATCAATTTTCAATGTTAATATAGTGTTATTTGTCACAATGTTAATAAGTTTAACTAGTTTAGTATTTGCAATTACGAATGAAATTCTTTTGAAATTAATAACTTTCATTTTTTTTTTTGTCAACTCATGGGGAAGAATGTAAGTAGATAGAACCTTCCATTTAAAAATAATAATAATAATTTTTCGTCTCATAACTATGATGCTTACTCAATTTCAATGATCCAACTGTTTTTTCAACTTTTTCAATAGTTCCACTCAATACCGTACTCTCCTATAATTAGGACAAGTATGCTGTCCATTGGGTATATAGGGAATGGTTAACAGGGCATCTAAACAAGAAAAAGAATCATTCATACTTTGTTTTTTTTTTTTTTTTTGTTTTTCATGAAAATTGGTGAAAGTGGTGAGCTAACACTAGTACAAACGGGGCTTTTACACCGGTTAAATCTTATTATTTACACCGGTTATTATAAAAATGAACCGGTGTATATACAGGCGGGGTAAAAGGTACATATTTTTTACACCGGTTTTATAAACCGGTGTAAAAAGTTTTTGTTACACCGGGTTTATAAACCCGGTGTAAAAATGTTTATTTTACACCGGTTAAATAACCGGTGTAAAAAAGTTAATGGCTACATCAATACCAGTGTAGCAGACAACTCTGTAAACTCCATCATAGAATTCCATTAATTCGAATCAACTTTAACAATTACTATCAATTATCATCAAGAAGTTGAACATGTATCAACCAAAAGATCCAATCTTGAACATAAAGATATAGATATATCAACTTCAACGTAAGATCTTTACAACATAAAACCAAATCTAGCTTAATCAATACAAGTGCAGTCCAAGCAATAATCAATTTAGGCGAACTTGAAAGTCCACAAAACAGATCTATTCTTACATAGAACTAAATAATAAAAAATGAACTCAACAAAATGCAAAATTTCCAACCAAAATAAACTCATTGACGCCACTCCCTGAGAGCAAATCCTTCTTCTTGCATTTCATTGGGAGGTGGAAGAATAGGTCCTCGGAGGTAAAAAGCTCTTCCGAATCCTCCGCAACGTCATAAGGTTTGCCATTTCCATTCGAAATCAGAATCGAAGCAGCTCCAAACGGCGCTGCAGGGGAGTATCCATTATTCGGAGAACTTTTTGAATCCTCCTCCTTTGAAGAACTTTTTGATGATTTCAATTGTTGGGACTCCTCTGTAAAATCTTCCAATTAAGATCTATGGACTTTGTTGTTGATTTATTTTAGAGAGATGGAGGAGCGTTTCTGTGTATTAGAGAGTGAAACATCCTTTTTGGGTATAGCACAGCTAGTTAAACAAGAATTTAGACTTCTTACACCGGTTATAAGAAAACCGGTGTAAATAGTTAGACTTCTTACACCGGTTATAAGAAAACCGGTGTAAATAGTTAGACTTCTTACACCGGTTATAAGAAAACCGGTGTAAATAGTTAGACTTCTTACTATTTACACCGATTTTCTTATAACCGGTGTAAGAAGTCTAAATTCTTGTTTAATATTACGATAATGCCACCGCGTTTTTATAAATTACACCGGTTTATGTTTAACCGCTCTAAAAAGGGCAGTTTAAATCCCGCCATTTTGTAATAGTGTAATGACGATATTTCCTAGCTAGGACCTTTCACACACAATTAATATTATTTGATATCTTAAAAGCTTGATTTAACTTATGAACATGTATTGCGTCATTTTTAATATGAGTAACAATAAAAGTTTTTCAAAAAAATATGAAGGTCGTTTTTTCGCATTTTTCCCTTTACATTTCATGTACAAGTGTTATTGTTTAAGTTTCACAATATGAACATAATATTGCACCTTCTAAGTCTTTTGTATGATCATAGTTTATATTACATGCATGTAAACATAACATTTATTTCGTAATCCATTAATGGCTAGTTGACTTTGTAAATGTATATAAACAATCTAAGCCAATTGGAACAACATGTCCATCCTCAATTCATTCACTACTCTATGATGATTGATTAGAGAATGATATTATGATATTATGCACATTTTGACTAAAAGCTTTGCCTCTTAGGATGTCAACAAAACCTCAACCTCTCCTCCTCCTATTCATCCTCTCCCTTGTATTGTTTGGTGGGTTCTTTCATCCTTCTCAAGCTGATATAGGCACTGCAAGCCAATACAGCCCTCCTTATACACGTAAGTAAAACAATAAAAACTTTTCTTGATCGATCAATTCCTATATGTCGATCATTATAACAATGTCAATTTGTCAAACAAACTTATAATTTTGGAGGGTTTTGTTTTTATGATCTTTCTACAGCCACAGCTTGTTTTGGGAGTGATAGTTCTCAATTCCCTTCAAGCAATTTGTTTGCAGCAGCCGGTGAAGGAGTTTGGGACAATGGGGCTGCTTGTGGGAGGCAGTATTTGGTTCGTTGCATTAGCGCAGTTGTACCCAGAACTTGTATTGTTGGACAAACTATTCAAGTGAGGATTGTGGATAGAGCATTGACTGCAACTTCTAGGCCTACCAAGGGAGACACCACCATTGTTCTTTCTAATACAGCTTATAGCACTATTGCAAATCCTGGAACTTCGTCCATAAACATAGAATTTCTACAGTAAGTATACTAATTTTTCTTTTCATAAATCACAAGATCAACAAGAAATCTTTTTTTTATTATTATTTTTTTTCTTGTTCTATTTCATAGATGCATGAAGGTTTATATTCCCAATGCAAACTATACAAATCTTGACTCATGAAAGTTCCAAAAAAAACTCTACGTACAATACCTAGCTACCTAGGAGAGTCATACATATGCATGCTATCCTATTTTAAGAATTATTTTGTGTTGGGATTTCTTGTTTTGTGTGAAGTATATATTTCTCTACTCTTTTCATTTTAAAATGGTGAGGTTTATGCACATATAGACTCTCAAGTCTTAAGTCAAGTTCATTTTCGTCTATAAGTTGTAGTTCTTGGTTATATTTATGTCTTGAAGAGAAAGAGCAAAGTTAGGATTTTGAATTTGGAAGGGTACTCATATGATCAAGATACACATTGGAGTTAGGGGCAAAGCCTTAATCATATTGAAGGTGTAATTTATAAATTAGAAATTGAGTTTCGACTAAGTACAATGGCAAAAAATAATCTATATAGTTGATCCTGTTTAGTAGAATAAAATTTTAGTTATTATTGTTGTTCAACGTTTTGGGGTTAGGCCGCACTTTCAGGCTCATGCATCAGCCAATTGTAATGGTTAAACAAATGGCATATCATAGTTAATTAATCAATCATATGTATCTCATGACTGTGGCATTAACAAAACTATGAACCAACTGTGATTATATTAGAGTTACTGTTTTATCATTATTATGCAATTAGTTGGTGATACTTGGCTGGCCTAAGTTGTCAATCTTGAGATAGTTTAATTTATACACTAAATTTATTTTATTTTGGCTTATGGTATGGTGCATATCTTCACAACATTATAAAAAGGATTCACACTGTTGTTGTCGTCCTCTTTCCCTTGAAATTTTCAGCATTAGTGCGGCTGATTACATGCATGAGTTTCAACTTTCCCTCAAAATTAGGAAAAAAAAATACAAATCTTTTGTGAAGCTAAAGGATAGTGTATATATACATACATACATATATATATATATCAAAGACAATTATAGATACACATGATCACGATTAAGGTTGCGGCACTGTAAATTCCTAATTCCGTGATCAAAAAAATAAGAATTGAACCGAAAAGGGACGGTTCAGTTACGTTTTGAACTGTTAAACCACTTCGAATTTTTGGTTATTTTTAATGTTTTAATGAACTCTAAAAAATAAATGTTATAAGACACGTAGCATGTATCCATATAATAAAACATTATATATAACAGAAGATCCATTAGGACGTTAAACCCTAGATTTCGATGTTAGAACCAATTTGTGGCCATCCCTACTTTGTAGACACCCCTTTTATGTTAAAATTTCGATTTGAATTTTCTTGGATAGAAGTTATAACCCTTCTTTTGTTGTCAATAGAAGTAGAATTGCATCACCAAAACTTTGGACCAATATTTTTGTCTAATAATTCAGTACTGTGGAGAAACATGCAGTAAGATAACTCATCAAATTGATCACATTTTAATTCACCTTGCTTTTTATTATTTGGTTAGATCTAACTTTTGCATTTAGTGGATAGAATGGATAAGAAAAATTGTGGGCAGACACTGATAGAAGTCTCTTTCTTTCACCTGCAGGGTTTGAATTGGATTTAGGAACTCATTGGACAGAATGAGCTGACTTGTTCTATCATTATCATTTCTCTCCATTGGATATATATCCAATGGAGAGAATAGTCCTATACAGACACTGTGCTAAAATCTAAATAGTTCTTGGCTAATTAATTAATGTATTCTGTTCATATATGCCTTTTATCTTAATTTTGCATCAAGCATTTCTTTTCTTATACAATTGGGAAAGAAATTAAGGCAAGAACAAAATGGTGAAAAAAAAAACAAATCATTTGGATGAATAATTAATCTTGAGAAACAAATTATAAAAGGAATTAAGATGGCTTTTAGCATGCAAAAACTGGTTATAATTACTTATAATTATTAACCAATAATTTCAATGAAAATTGAAAAAAAATAAAATAAAATACAAGGAGGTTGGCCACTAGCATGTCTTTTTCTAGAAAATATATGATACTACAAGAAAATATCCAATGTAGCTCAACGAATTGAATGTTAGCATCTCCTAGAAAGAAAATGACTCCAAAAATAATTTAAGTAAGCTAAAGTTCATAAAGTGGACAATATATATATATATATAGTAACTGAGATTTAGTTGAAACTTTGACTGTTGTATTGAAATGAAAATTATGATTTTGGAAAGTTATGGAAGATATATTCTCTTGTGGGGTTTTAATTCTTTTGAACCCTTTTGGGGTGTTCATAATTTTGTTGGTTTTTAAACAAAATATTTTGTGAGCGCATGTTTTGTGAAATACAATACAAAATGCTCTTTTGTCACACTTTTTGATGTTATAATGGCATTTCAATTGTTTGAGATCATCCTGATTATCAAAAAAATATAAATATATATAGTGCCTAAAATTTATTTTGAAGTGCCAGAATCATTTGTCTATATTATTCTTTTACATCTATATATAAAGACTATTCTATTGATCTACTATTCTTTATGGATTAATAAAAATGTCAAATCTACTCAATTTGAATATATTGAATGAGGAATCCCTGACAGTAGGAAAAGAAAAAATCATTTTTAACAAAGAACTAAAATGTCGGCCTAAAATTTTCAATTACACAAATCAACAAAGGTCATAATAGCATTTGTTGTCTTTATATATTTTTTTTAATGATGATTAGGTAGCAAATTACATAGGTTGAATCCCTGGAATCGTTTGGTTGGTCAAAATACAAATCAATCCATAAAAAAAATCTTGAAATAAACAAAGGGACTTGGGGTCATCATGTTCTTTGGGATAAATTTTCTTCCATAATGCCTACATCTTCGCCAATGATTATGATATTTTGATGTGCCCCTTTTGCATTTGATAATCAGAAATATGCATATTAATATTAACAAATTCGAAATCAAACAGAAACTCCTACTTCTTCCCATGTTTTTGCTTGATCTTGAGGAGGATATGAAAAGGATTTGACCTTATATTATAGGATATTAAGAGGCATGCAATTGATCATGGTTTGTAGATTCTATCGATTAGAAGATACATGTACTCATAGCTTGGATAATTATATATCAATTTATTAACCGATGGTAAAACTTCAAAATTATTACATGATAGACAACTTTTCATACTCTTTATCATTAATCATATATTTATACGAAGAACAAACAATAAGAAACAAAATGAAATTGCTTAACAATCTTTACGAGATACCTAAACAATAATTTCAGTCTATAAATTTCATCACATAGTAACTTACAAGTAATAATATTGATGATGTGATTATAATGGAACAAATTTTGACCATATTTATATATGGAAGACTTGCTTTAGTTTCAAACTTTTGTGAACCAAGCATGAAGTATGTTAATCACCAACCCTTTTCATTTTTTCAGTTGTATTCTAGAAGTTGAACTTCTTTTGATTCTGATTTTTATTTTGTACAACAATAATTTTGACTTTACAATATTAATTATCTCTTCTCTTAAAGCTTCTAATTAAAATCTAAAAGATATCAATTTTCATACTGAGATCATAACCCCCTTTGACCTCATGGATTGTACAGAAAACAAATTTTAATTAAGAAAGAAAAAAAAGGGAAGAAATTACAATGATTCTAGACGTTTGATTTTATCTAGAAGAAAAGAAAGTTCATCAGAGGGTAAGTTAATTAATTAGTTGATTAAGATGATGATGATATTGTAAGCTATTATGTCACTCCAATTGAGACAATTAATGGTGAGACTTTCAAGAACTTGCCATATGGTGACTTCCAACAATATTTATATTTTTGTATAGAGTTGAATATTATGTGTGCAATACTTCTAGATTTGCAATTGTAATTTTACAATTGAAAACAATATTGACAAGCATTAAACTTGTTTTTTTTTTTTGGTTTAAATTTTTGTGAAAACATTGAGAAGAACTAAACACAAGTAAAGGACCATTTCAATGTTATGATCTGAATTTGATTTGAAACTAACATTATAAGAGAAATTGACCATTTCATATAGCCCTCATGATATAATGAGCCGTGCCATTTGGAAACATGTACAAAATTAAGCCTGAGAAGAAACGAATTTAAATGTTGTGGTCTTATTTAACTTCTAGTCATTTAATTACTTTTGCTACAATTAATGATTCTATTAATTTTTTTAATTATTATTTGGGAATTTTTAGGGGAAAAAAAGATAAAGAATAATTCGTTTGAGTTCAATTTATAGTGAAAATTTGATTGCACTTTTATGAATGTACTAATAAGATAGTTGCATTCTAATTACACTCTGGCCATTGATGTAGAATGGTTGATAATGCACATTGTGCTGTGCAGAACAATCTAACAAGCGAAAAAAAAGAGTAAATCAAATCGTTAATTTTGAAGTATTAATTTTTTGTCCAAATTCAAGATATCTTTTATGACACGTCGTTTCGAAACCCTAGACAAAATTTATAGAACACATAGGCAACAACCTTTTACTTGTGCCCTTTTTAGGCAAAATTCATTTGTTTAATCCATTTTTTGTCCCATTTAAGTTTTCTTCGTAGATTTCCTACAACTATATTTACACTTTCATATTATTCAATAAAATTTTCAATTATCTGAATTTGTGTTTTTTAGGAATATATGTTTCTTTTACAAATCTATTCCGTGTTAGCCATCCAATCCAAATCATACACTGCATAAACACTTCGCAGAAAACATGGTTTGATTCTTCTAACCATCGTTTCATCATGTAATTTGGTAGATAAAACTCTGATTTGATTGAGACATTTGTGAGCTAACAATCCAGATGCAAAAGAAATATATGAATTTTTGCAACCTTCGATCCTTACACAAATTTGGTTGGGGAAATGATAAGAAAATGTCTAGTAAAAGTTGCCAATGGTTGAAATGCCTGGACGTTTAATTCTAGCCAAGTAAAACTGAAGTCCTATTGAACCTTCAAAGGGAGGACTTCTGGATTGAAAGAGCAAGCCTTCATAGTTTTTAGTGCTGAATTAATCCAAATTTGTTGAAGCAAATGCAATGAATAATTGAGAGAAGATTAACCTACAAGACAGAAATTCAACCATTTCTTAATCTTGGAACTTGGAATGTTATGATCTCCTTCAAAGTTTGTTCTAACATGCATGACCCAACCCAAGAGAGGAATGCATCAAGTGGTTTCAGTATGTAGGTGACATGCATGCATGCAGCAGCAGGGCCAAGAAATGGTGCAAACTGATCAGTGAGCATAAGGATGTTAAAATACATAATATTAAAGAATTAGCATTAATCAGACAATCAGTTACACAAGCCATAAGATTGAAAAAAAGGCAAAGATTTAATTACATATGAAAATTAATACCCATTAATTTAGAATGATGCAAGCTCTGGAACAAGCGAACAAAGCCGTAGGGATGCTGCATACATGCCTGTTTGCTGCTGCTGGTTGCATGCAACAAATATTTGGAGACTGTAATCTAGGATTTTCCCATTTGTAAGCTTATGTTGGAAGTTGTTGTTTGTAGAGATATTGTTGGAAATTGGAAGTTGGAAGCTGGGAAGTTACAAGTTACAAGTTACAAGTTCCAAGTTGGAAGTTCCACCTCAAATTTTAATGTGCCGATGAATGGCTAAGCTTTGATGGATCTTTAGGATGCATGAAAATTGTAAGATGAAGAGTCAGAAACAAACAAAAAAAAGGAAGATGGCGTCAAGCCGTGAAGGCCAAGGACCATAAGCAATGGACACTAGTCAAATGCCAAAAAGGGCTTGATGACTTAAACTTGTGCTCATGTATTGCCATGGTTGTGAAATCAAACTGAAAACTTGGTGTGTTTTTTTTTTTCACACCATTCACTAGATTACATATACTTAACTGAGATGGGTGCAAAAATAGTACGAAATGAGCTCTCACGAGCTTAATTTTCAAGTCTTGCTATTTTTGCAAAAAAATATTAGTTATAAATAGCAAAAAATGACCGATTTTTTTAAAAGTTTAAAGTTCCTTATTTTTACAAGATTCACTTGATTGTACATTCTCAAATGATATGGGTACAAAAAATAGCATGCAATGAGCTTCTATCAACTAATTTTTGAATCTTCTCGTTTTTTGCCAAAAAATGTGGGTTATAACTCAAGAAAAATTACGATTTTTGCAAAAGTCTACGGTTTCTTTTTTTTTCACATAATTCACTAGATTACACATTTCTGATTGGGATTAGTGCAAAAAATAGTACAAAATGAGTTCTCGAGCGCTAGTTTTTGAGTCTTGCCATTTTTGGCTAAAAAAAGTTAGTTATCACTCGTGAAAAATGACCGATTTTCAAAAAGTCTAAAATTTTCTTATTTTTTTCACGATTCACTTGATTGTACATTCCCAAATAAGATTGGTGTAAAAAATGGCACGGAATGAGCTCTTATCAACTAATTTTTTAATCTTCTTATTTTTTGCCAAAATATACGTAGGTTACATAACTCATGAAAAATGTCAAATTTTGCAAAAGTCTAAGTTTTCCTATTTTTCACACCATTCACTAGATTACAAATTCCTAATTGGGATGGGGGTATAAAATAGAATGAAATGAGCTCTCGCAGGCTAATTTTTGAGTCTTACTATTTTTGGCGACAAAACTCTAGTTATAACTCGCAAAAAATGACCAATTTTTCAAAAAGTCTAAATTTTCCTTACTTTTACTCGATTCACTAGATTGTACGTTTCCAAATAAGATGGGTGCAAAAAATGGCACGGAATGAGTTCCTATCAACTAGTTTTTGAATTTTCTCATTTTTGCCCAAAAACGTGGGTTACTCATGAAAAATGACAATTTTTGCAAAAGTCTATTTTTTTTTACACCATTCACTATATGCATAAATATCACTAAAATTACTTTAAATTATTAAACGCTAACCAAGAGATTAGTGAACCCTATGACGTAGTTTTAATTAAGACAGAATAAGACAGGAAAAATCTTGGACAGAAGATCCCGTGTAAAAAATGTGGGTTATAACTCATGAAAAATGTTGATTTTTGCAAAAGTCTAAATTTTCTCTTTTTTTCAAACAATTCACTAAATTTCACATTCCTAATTGGGATGGATGCAAAAAATAACACGAAATTAGCTCTCGTAGACTAATTTTGGGTCTTGCCATTTTCGGCAAAAAAAAAATGCTAGTTATGACTCGCGAAAAAATGATCAATTTTTTTAAAATTATAAATTTTCTTTATTTTTACTCAATTAACTTGATTGTACGTTTTCAAATGAGATGGGTGCAAAAAATGGCACAGAATGAGATCCTATCAATTAGTTCTTGAATCTTCTTATTTTATGCCCAAAACGTGTGTTATAAGTAATGAAAAATGACAAATTTTGAAAAAGTCTAAATTTTCCTCTTTTTCACACCATTCACTAAATTACATATTTTTAATTGAATGGGTGCAAAACAATAGCAAGAAATGAGATCTTGTTGGCTAGTTTTTAAGTCTTGCCGTTTTGGCAAAAAAACGTTAGTTATGACTCACGAAAAATGACTGATTTTTTAAAAAGTATAAATTTTTCTTATTTTTACACGATTCACCATATTGTACATTCCCAAAAAATGGCATGGAAATTAGCTCATATCAACTAGTTTTTGAATCTTCTCATTTTTTGCGAAAAAAAAAACTGGTTTATAACTCATGAAAAATATCGATTTATACAAAAGTCTATATTTTCCCTTTTTTCATCCTATTCACTAGATTACACATTCTCAATTGGTATGAGTGCAAAAAATAGCACAAAATTAGCTCCCACGGACTAATTTTTGGAAACAAAACCGCTAGTTATGACTCGCAAAAAATGATCGATTTTTCAAAAAATCTAAATTTTCCTTATTTTTACATGATTCACTAGATTGTACGTTCACAAGTAAGATGGGTGCAAAAAATGGCACGGAATGAGCTCCTATCAACTAGTTGTTGAATATTCTTTTTTTTTTGCCAAAAATCGTGTGTTATAACTCATGAAAAATTATGATTTTTTAAAATGCCTAAGTTTTCCATGTAATTAGGATGGGCACAAAAAATAGCACTAAAAGAGCTTTGGGTGAGGGGAGTTTTTGAGTTCTAGAATTTTTTGAGAAAAATGCTAGTTATAACTTGCGAAAAATGATCGATTTTTCAAAAAACCTAAATTTTTCTTATTTTTATACGATTCACTGCATTGTGCATTCCCAAATGAGATGGGTGCAAAAAATGGCACGCAATAAATTCCTATAAACTAATTTTTTAATCTTCTCATTTTTATCCAAAAAACATGTGTTATAAGTCAAGGAAAATGGTAATTTTTGCACATCATTCACTAGATTACACATTTTTACTTGGAATAGGTGCAAAAAATAGCACGAAATGAGCTCTCGCAGGCTAGTTTTTAGTCTTGCTGTTTTTGGCAAAAAACGCTAGTTACGACTCGCGAAAATAACTGATTTTTCAAAAACTCTAAATTTTTCTTATTTTTAAACTATTTACTAGACTATACATTTCCAAATGGAATGAGTTCAAAAAATGACATGGAATAAGCTTCTAGCAATTAAGTTTTGAATCTTCTGATTTTTTGTCAAAAAACGTATGTTGTAACTCATGAAAAATGGCGATTTTTGCAAAAGTCTAAGTTTTCCTTTTGTATACACCATTCACTAGATTACAAATTTTTAATTAGGATAGGCACAAAAAATAGCACGAAATGAGCTATTAAGAGCTAGTTTTGAGTCTTGCCATTTTTGGCCAAAAAAAGCTAGTTATGACTCACGAAAAATTACAGATTTTGAAAAAGTCTAATGTTTCTTTATTTTTACACGAGTCATTTGATTGTACGTTCCCAATTGAGATGGGTGCAAAAAATGGCAAATAATGATCTCCAATCAACTAGTTTTTTAATCTTCTAGTTTTTTAGGGTTAAAAACATGGGTTGTAACTTATGAAAAATATCGATTTTTGAAAAAGTCTAAGTTTTCATTTTTTTCACACGATTCACTAGATTACACATTTCTAATTGGGATGGGTGCAAAAAATAGCACAAAATAAGCTTTCACCGGCAAGTTTTTGACTCTTACTATTTTTGGCGAAAATACTAGTTATGACTCACGAAAAATGACTGATTTCTCAAAAAGTCTAAATTTTCATTATTTTTACTCTATTCTCTTGATTGTACGGTCCGAAATGAAATGGATCCAAAAAATGGCACAAAATGTGCCCATATCAAATAGTTTTTGAATCTTCTCGTTTTTTGCCTAAAAACGTGGGTTATAACTCATGAAAAATGGAAATTTTTGTAAAAGTCAAAGTTTTTCTTTTTTCACACAACTCACTAGATTACACATTTCTAATTGCGATTGGTGCAAAAAATAGCATGAAATAAGCTCTCATAAGCTAATTTTTTAGTCATGCCGTTTTTGGCTGAAAAACGCTATTTATGACTCGCGAAAAATGAACAATTTTTTTAGAAAGTTTAAATTTTTCTTATTTTTACACGATTCACTAGATTGTACATTTCCAAATGAAATGAGAACAAAAAATGACATGAAATGAGCTCCTATCAACTAATTTTCGAATCTTCTCATTTTTTTTTTGTTAAAAAATGTGTGTTATAACTCATGTAAAATGAAGATTTTTGCAAAAGTCTAAATTTTTCGTTTTTCAGACCATTCAGTGGATTACACATTTCTAATTGGGATGGGATCAAAAAATAATACGAAATCATATCTCGCGAACTAGTTTTAGAGTCTTGCTGTTTTGGCAAAAAAACGCTTGTTGAGACTCGCGAAAACTAAACTATTTTTCAAATAGTCTAAAATTTTCGTAGTTTTACCCTATTCACTAGATTGTACGCTCCCAAAACAAATGGATGCAATAAATATCTTCGAATGAACTCATATTGAGCAAGAAAACTAGAAAGAAGCAGAAGGGGAAAAGGCAATGGCATACATCCCTCTCTACTAGTAGGATAGCATGAATTCGAAATAAACAAGGAAACCAATGAGCAAGTAGTTACAGAACCTACAAATAATATTGTGTCTGAAACTAGTCCAGTTAATGATATCCTTGAAGAACAGAACTCTGCAGACCTTCTTGAAGTAGCCTAGAAGCTGGAGAAGAAAATCATAAGCTTAGATTTTAATCACGCTTGTAATGACCCCCCAGGTAGCAACAACAACGGATGATCAAATTACGCTCAAGTTTATATAACAAATCTAGATTGAAAAAAATAGTGCAAAAAAATGGAAAATAAGATAAATAGATTAAGTAAGAAAGGAAAACCAAAGCTGAGAGATATCAAGATTCATGAGGCTTTACCTCTAGAAGCCAAGAACATTTTTCGGAAAAAGTTTTTTGTGCATGCAAAAAAATAGATCTCAAGTCACCTGCTTGAATAATGTTTTGATGAATTTTGATGGGTTGAACTGTTTGTCGATATGGTGTTTTGTTAGGCCCCCGGCTACTGAAGCTAGACCGGGTTGCCATTAACACTTGATCTAGATTGCTGGTGCTTTGTAAAATTCTAAGAATGAACAATTTCTTTTGTGTCGGCCTAAAATATGTTTGGAACTACTGGAATGTAAGGCCCTGTTATAACTTTGTGACATGGCCTGCGATGTACTAGTTTTTTTTGGTGATCATGGCTGCAGCTCACTATATGTTGGGGCTCTACTTATGTTTGTGGGACTTTTGATTGCTGAACAATGGTTTCTGACGATATCCAAAAAGATTTTGGAGACTAAGGTTTTGAGTGGACAGTTGGTTAGTAGTCTATTATTTCATCACTGAAGTAGGAAAAGTAACGCAATATAAATTGATTAGAAGACGGTGGATCTTCTTGGCGGGGAATTAAAGATGTGTTGTTTGCAGGATATAGTTACAACCCTCACCAAGCATGTTTGTTTATAAATAGTTAGAATGGTTATTTTGTCTATAGAGTTTGAGAGTTTGGGTATAATATGATACCTTGTGGTGTTCATGTTTATCTTAAAAGTCTCAAAACCAACACATATGGAAAGAAAGGAGTTCTCTTTATTCACTCCAAGAAGGTAGCCCCCATTTACTTATCAGAACTTAAATGTAAAGGAGTTGTGCTCCTAATCATAGAATTTTTACTTTTGTAATGAAGTATGGATATACTCAGCTCCACTTTTGCTTTAAATACAATGAACGAAATTAGGGTGTGGCGCCCCTCCTTATTCTTGAGGTTATGCCAAAAAAAAAAGAGGTCCTACCAAAATTTTTTAATCTTCTCGTTTTTTGCCAAAAAATTGGGTAATAACTCATGAAAAATGGTAATTTTTACAAAAGTCTAAGTTTTCCTTTTTTCACACAATTCACGAGATTACGCATTCCTAATTGGGATGAGCTTTAAAAAATTAGTCTTTGAGACTTAACATTTTAGGTCAAAAAATGCTAGTTATGACTTGTGAAAAATGACCATTTTTGTGAAATAAGCTAGTTTTTATTTACTATATTGTAATTTCCCAACATGGAATAAGTGAAAAAAATAGCATGGAATGAGCTCCGATCAACTAGTTTTTGAAAAAACATATGTTATAACTCATGAAAAATGATGATTTTTTCAAAAGTATAAATGTTCCTTTTTTCACACCACTCATTAGATAACACATTACTAATTGAGATGGGTACAAAAAAATTGTATGAAATGAGCTCTCGCAAAATAGTTTTTTAGTCTTGCCATTTTTGGCTAAAAAACACTAGTTATGACTTGCGAAAAATGAACGATTTTTCAAAAAGTCTAAATTTTCCTTATTTTCACACGATTCACTAGATTGTATGTTCCCAATGAGATGCGAGCAAAAAATGGCACGGAACGAACTCCTATCAACTAGTTTTTGAATCTTCTTATTTTTTGCCAAAAAAACGTGTGTTATAACTCATGAAAAATGGCAATTCTTGAAAAAGTGTAAGTTTTTCTTTTTTTTACACCATTCACTATGTTACACATTCCTAATTAGGATAGGTGCAAAAAATAGCACGAAAAGAGGTCTCGGGGGCAAGTTTTTGAGTCTTGGCATTTTAGGCCAAGAACTGCTAGTTATAACTCGTGACAAAAAATTGATTTTTAAGAAAGTCTAAATTTTCTTATTTTCACATGATTCACTAGATTGTACATTCTTAAATGAGGTGAATGAATAAAATAGCATGGAATGAGCTCTTATTAACTAGTTTTTGAATCTTCTCGTATTTTGCCAATTGACGTGTGTTATAACTCATGAAAAATGGCGATTTTTTTTTGCAAAAAGTCTAAGTTTTCCTTTTTCACACCATTCACTAGATTACATATTACTAATTGGGATGGGTGCAAAAATTAGCACAAAATGAGCTCTCATGGGTTAGTTGTTGAGTCTTGCCATTTTGGCGAAAAACGCTAGTTATAACTCGTGAAAAATGACCGATTTTCAAAAAGTCTTAATTTTTCTTATTTTTACATGATTCATTAGATTGTATATTCCCAAATGAGATGGGTGCAAAAAATGGCACAGAATGAGCTTTTATTAACTAGTTTTTGAATCTTCTAGCTTTTTGTCAAAAAATGTGTGTTATAACTCATGAAAAATAGTAATTTTTGCAAATGTCTAAGTTTTTATTTTTTCACACATTTCACTAGATTACACATTTCTAATTGGGATGGGTGCAAAAAGTACCACGAAATAAGCTATCATAGTCAAGTTTTAGAGTTTTACAATTTTTAGCCAAAAAACGCTCGTTATGACTTGCGAAAAATAACCGATTTTTTAAAAAATCTAAATTTTCTTTATTTTTAAATGATTCACTAGATTGTATATTTGAAAATGAAATGGGACCAAAAAAAGGCACGGAATGAGCTCCTATCAACTAATTTTTGAATCTTCTCATTTCTGCTAAAAAATGTGTGTTTATAACTTATGAAAAATCGCAATTTTTTCAAAAGACCTCCGTTTGGACGGATATTTTTTTGTTTTATGATGGAATTTTTTTATTGGGATTTGTTATAAGAAATGAATATTTTGGGAGTGTTTGGATGTATAAGTTTGTTTTGTTAGGATTTGTATTTGAGAAATTTTTATTAACAAAATTTTAAAATTCAAATTTGAATTAATATTTTTTTAAGTTTGTTTTGGTGGGAAATTGTGTTAGGAAGAAATATTTATTATTAAAATTTACTGTAGCAAAAATAATTACTGTAACATTGTTTTTGTTTTAAAAATTATTGTAGAAAAATTGGAGAAAACAAACGAGATAATTTGATTTGTAAAATAAATCCTTAAAAAGAGAGAAACCAAACAAAGCCTTAGTTTTCCTTTTTTTCACACCATTAACTAGATTACACATTCCTAATTGGGATGGATACAAAAAATAGCACACAATAAGTTCTCACGGGCTAGTTTTTGAATCTTGTCATTTTTACCCAAAAAACGCTAGTAATGATTTGCAAAAAAAACTGACCGATTTAAAAAAAAAAGTCTAAATTTTCCTTATTTTTTAATATTCATTAGATTGTACAGTTCCAAATGAAATAGGTGAAAAAAATAATACGAAATGAGCTCCTATTAACTAGTTTTTGAATCTTCTCAATTTCTGCCAAAAAATGTGTGTTATAACTCATGAAAAATGGCGATTTTTGTTAAAGACTAATTTTTCTATTTTTTCACATCATTCACTAGATTACAAATTTCTAATTACGATAGGTGCAAAAAATAGCACGAAATTAAGTCTCGCGGTCTAGTTTTTGACTCTTGCCATTTTTGGCAAAAAATGCTAGAACTCACGAAAAATGACTGATTTTTTCAAAAGTCTAAATTTTTCTTATTTTTACATGATTCAGTAGATTGTACATTCTTAAATGAGATGGGTGCAAAAAATGTCACGGAATGAGCTCCTATCAACAAATTTTCGAATCTTCTTGTTTTTGTCAAAAAACGTAGGTTATAGCTCATGAAAATAGCGATTTTTGCAAAAGTCTAGATTTTTCTTTTTTTCACATCATTAACTATATTAAACATTTCTAAATGGGATGGGTGAAGAAAATAGCACAAAAAGAGCTCTCACATGATAGTTTTAGAGTCTTGGAGTTTTAGAACAAAAGAAACATTAGTTACGACTCACATAAAATGACCAATTTTTCCAAAAGTTTAAATTTTCCTTACTTTTACACTATTCACTAGATTGTAGGTTCCTAAATGAAATAAGTGCAAAAAATGGCAAGAAATGAACTCATATTAACTAATTTTTGAATCTTCTCGTTTTCTGCCAAAAAACATGTGTTATAACTCATGAAAAATGTCAATTTTTGCAAAATCTCAAGTTTTTCTTTTTTTTTTCACACCATTCAATGGATTATACATTCCAAATTGGGGTGGGTGCAAAAAATAGCACGAATTTAGCTTTCGCAGGCTAATTTTTGAGTTTTACCATTTTAACCAAAAAACGCTAGTTATGACTCTCGCAAAAATGATTGGTTTTTCAAAAAGTTTAAATTTCTTATATTTTCACACTATTACGTTTTCAAAAGAAATGAGTGCAAAAAATGTCATAGAATGAGCTCCAGTCAACTAGTTTTTAAATCTTCTCATTTTTTGCCAAAAAAATGTGAGTAATAACCAAAAAAACATGGAATGAGCACCTACAAAATAGTTTTTTAACTTTCTCATTTTTTGCTAGAAAACATGTATTATAACTCATGAAAAATGGCAATTTTTGAAAAAGTCTAATCTTTTCTCTATTTTTTACATCATTCACTAGATTACATATTCTTAATTGGAATGGGTGCAAAAAATAGCACGAACTGAGCTCTTAAGACCTAGTTCTTAAACCTTAGCGTTTTAGGCCAAAAAATGCTTGTAATAACGTGCAGAAAATATCTGATTTTTCAAAGAATCTAAATTTTCTTAAGGTTTATACTATTCACTAGATTGTACTTTCTCAAATGCAATAAGTACAAAAAAAGGCACGAAATAAGCTTCTATCAACTAGTTTTTAAATTTTCTCATTTTTTGCCTCATGAAAAATGGTGATTTTTGCAAAAGTTTAAGTTTTTCTTTTCTTCACACCATTCACTAGATTACACATTCCTAATTGGGATGTGTCCAAAAACTAGCACGAAATGAGTTCTCGCGGGCTAGTTTTTGAGTCTTTCCATTTTGGCAAACAAAAAAGGTAGTTATGACTCGCGAAAAATGACTAATTTTTCTAAAAGTCTTAATTTTTCTTATTTTTACACAATTCACTGGATTGTATGTTTCCAAATGAGATGGATGCAAGAAAAACATGAAATGAGCTATTGCGGGGTAATTTTTTGAGTCTTGCTTTTTTTTTTTTTCTAAAAAATGCTAAATTTTGGTACCCATTTCATTTGGGTTATAACTCATGAAATATGACAATTTTTGCAAAACTCTAAATTTTCCTTTTTTTTCAAACTATTCACTATATTACATATTCCTAATTGAGATGCATGCAAAAAATAGCATGAAATGAGTTCTCGTAGGCAAGTTTTTGAGTCTTGCCATTTTTTGTCAAAAAACGCTAGTCATGACTCATGAAAAATAACCAATTTTTCAAAAAGTCTAAATTCTCCTTATTTTACACGATTCACTAGATTGTATGTTTCCAAATGAAATGGGAGCAAGAAATGGCACAGAATGAGATCCTATCAACTAGTTTTTTTAATCTTCTCGTTTTTGCCAAAAAATGTGTGTTATAATTCATGAAAAATGGCGATTTTTGCAAATGTCTTAGTTTTTTTTCACACCATTCACTAGATTATACATTCCTAATCGAGATGGGTGCAAAAGATAACACGAAATGAGTTCTCACGGGCAAGTTTTTGAGTTTTGCCATTTTTGGTCAAAAAATGCTAATCATGACTAGCAAAAAATAATTGGTTTTTCAATAAGTCTAAATTTACCTTATTTTTATACTATTCATTAGATTGTATATTGCCAAATGAAATAGGTGTAAAGATTGGCACGACATGAGCTCCTATCAACTAGTTTTTGAATTTCCTTATTTTTTGACAAAAACATGTGTTATAACTCATGAAAAATAGCAATTTTTACAAAAGTTTAAGTTTCCTTCACATCATTCACTAGATTACACATTCCTAATTGGGATGGGTGCAAAAAATAGCATGAAATAAGCTCTCGTGGGCTAGTTTTTGAGTCTTGCCATTTTTGATAAAAAAAATGCTAGTTATTTTAAAATGAGATGTTTTTCCTTATTTTTACACGATTTACAAGATTGTAAATTTTAAAATGAGATGGGTGCAAAAAATGGCACGGAATGAGCACCTATCAAAAAAATTTTGAATCTTCTCTTTTTTTATCAAAAAACATGGGTTATAACTAATGGAAAATTGAAATTTTTGCAAAAGTCTAAATTTTCATTTTTTTTCACATCATTCACTAAATTACATATTCCTAATTAGGATAGTGCAAAAAATAGTACAAAAAGAGCTCTCACGTTATAGTTTTGGAATCTTGGCATTTTAGGGCAAAAAATGCTAGTAATGACTCGCAAAAAATGACCGATTTTTCTAAAAGTCTAAATTTTCCTTTTTTTTACACTATTCACTAGATTGGCATGAAATGAGCTCCTATCATCTAGTTTTTGAATTTTCTCATTTTCTGCCAAAAAACGTGTGTTATAACTTATGAAAAATGGCGATTTTTCTAAAAGTCTAATTTTCCTTTTTTTTCACACCATTCATTAGATTATATATTCCTAATTGGGATGGGCACAAAAAGTACCACGAAATGAGCTCTAAAGAGTTAGTTTTTGAGTCTTGGTGTTTTAGGCTAAAAAACACTAGTTATGGCTCGCGAAAAATAACTGGTTTTTCAAAAAGTCTAAATTTTCTATATTTTTACAATATTCACTAGATTGTAAATTTCCAAATGAAATAAGTGCAAGAAATGGCTTGAAATGAGCTCTTATCAACTAGTTTTGGAATCTTCTCGTTTTTTGGTATAAAAACGTGTGTTATAACTCATGAAAAATAGCAATTTTTGCAAAATTCCTTTTTTTAACGTCATTCACTAGATTAAACATTGTTATTTGGTATGGGTGCAAAAAACAGTATATGAAATGTACTTTCAAGAGCTAGTTTTTGGTCAACAACCACTAGTTATGACTTGAGAAAAAAGACCAATTTTTCAAAAAGTATAAATTTTCCTTATTTTTAAACTATTCACGAGATTGTATCATTCCCAAATGAAATTGGTGCAAAAAATAACATGGAATGAGCTCCTATCAATTAGTTTTTGAATCTTCTCATTTTTTGCCAAAAAAACTTGTGTTATAACTCATTAAAATGGAGATTTTTTTTTTTTTTTTGCAAAGTCCAAGTTTTTTTTTTTCGCACCATTCACTGGATTACACATTCTTAATTGGGATGGGTGCAAAAAAATAGCACGAAAAGAGCTCCCATGGGCTAGTTTTTGAGTCTTGCCATTTTAGGCCACAAAAAGCTAGTTACGACTCACGAAAAATGATCAAATTTTTTTAAAAAAATTTCTTATTTTACACGATTCACTAGATTGTACGATCCCAAATATAATAGGTGCAAAAAATGGCATGGGATGAGCTTCTATCAACTAGTTTTTGAATCTTCTTGTTTTTGCCAAAAACGTGTGTTATAACTCGTGAAAAATAGAATTTTTGCAAAAGTTTAAGCTTTCTTTTTTTTCACATAATTTACTACATTTCACATTCCTAATTGTTATGAGTACAAAAAATAGCACGAAATGAGCTCCCGGGGGTTAGTTTTTGAATCTTGGCGTTTTAGGCCAAAAGTGTTAGTTATGACTCTCAAAAATGACCGATTTTTTAAAAAGTCTAAATTTTTCATATTTTTACACTATGCACTAGATTGTACGTTCTCAAATGAAATTGGTGCAAAAAATGGTACAAAATGAGCTACTATCAACTAATTTTTGAATCTTCTCGTTTTTTGCCAAAAAAACGTGTGTTATAACTCATGAAAAATGATGATTTTTGCAAAAGTCTAAGTTTTCCTTTTTTTCACACTATTCACTAGATTACACATTTCTTATTGGGATTGGTGCAAAAAATTGAACGAAATGAGTTTTCGCGGGCTAATTTTTTAGTTTTGGCATTTTGGGTGAAAACCGCTAGTTATGACTTTTGAAAAATGACCGATTTTTCAAAAAATCTAAATTTTCTATATTTTTACACTATTCACTAGATTGTATGTTTCCAAAAGAAAAGGGCGCAAAAAATGTCACAGAATGAGCTCCTGTCAACTAATTTTTGAATCTTCTTGGTTTTTGCCAAAAAAAAAGTGTTATAACTCATGAAAAATTGCGATTTTGGCAAAAGTTTAAGTTTTTCTCTTTTTTTTCACACCCTTCACTAAATTACACATTCCTAATTGGTATGGGTGCAAAAAATAGCATGAAAAGAGCTGTCGGGGGCTTGTTTTTGAGTCTTGACATTTTAGGTCAAAAAATACTAGTTATGATTCGCGAAAAATGACCGATTTTTCAAAAAGTCTCAATTTTCTATATTTTTATACTATTCAGTATATTGTACGTTCCCAAAAGAAATGGGTGCAAAAAATATCATGGAATGAACTCATATCAACTAATTTTTGAATCTTCTCGTTTTCTGCCAAAAAACGTATTATAACTCATGAAAAATGACGATTTTTGCAAAAGTCTAAGTTATTCTCTTTTTTTCCACATCATTCACTAGATTACACATTTCTAATTAGATGGGTGCAAAAAAATAGCACGAAATGAGCTCTGACGAGCTAGTTTTTGGCCAAAATGCCCATTGATTCATATCCAAGTACAAAGGCTGTTTTCATGAATTGAACTTTGTCCACTTCCAGTCATATCCAAGCTAGAGCTATTGGAACGTGCAAACTGGCTCTTATTTAAGGATCATCAAAACTTGAGAAGGAAAGGGATGTATTGTTTTGTTCATACCTTGACTTGAGAGTCAAAATCCAGGTTCTCACAAAGAAAATTATCAGAGTGAACTTCATTAACCACAAAAAAGCAAAGAATAGACAAAGGAAAAGGGGTTTTGAACTATTGGTAATTATTTCAGAGAAACTGAATGATAAATTCTTCAGTGACCCAAAAAAAAAGCGAAAAAGAAAAAGAATTTCGCAATTATCTTCTTTCCTAGAAAGCAAGTGAGACATTTTAAAGGGAACTAGACATGTCATGGATGACAAAGAACTCATGGTTCAGCAATAAACAAGTGTTAATCAACATCTAAAAGAACTGACATTCAATCTCTTCAAAGGATTCCCATGAAAAATAAATACACTTGATTCTGAAACATGAAAATGAGAGTAAACTGTTTCCTAGCATCATTCTTAGCTCAAAGTTACCCCCAACAAGGCTTCAAAGTCATAAAATCATGCAATCCAAGCCCTGAACTTAAGATTACAAAATCCACCAGTTCAGCTGCAGACTACTACCACAATTACCTACAAGCTATAGAATTCATGCCGCCTACCATCACAAAGGGAAATTGAAAAGAAAACAGTTAAAAATAATCTGGACAATTCTTAAGCTGCTACGTTTCCATCCCACAAATTTACTACAAATTTCCTCCAAGAAGAATCTGCATGCTTAGATAACACTTGATACTACACAAGTCCAAGCATCGGCAGCCAAATTGCTCGAAAGGTTCATTTTATCCGATTGTTGAAACCTTTGGAACCTCTACAGGAAACAGGTCGATCTCATCTATCCACGGACTCTTCTCTTTAGCTGGGTTAATAGTCCTTAATGCCTTCCAAACTGCACTATTACATTTGAAGCCAGAGCCAAATGCTATCTGCCAAGTTCTATCTCCCCTCATAATTCTCCCCTTGGCTTCAGAGTATGCCAGCTCATACCAAAGAGAGCTACTTGAGGTGTTGCCAAATCGGTAGAGTGTCATCCTAGAGGGCTCCATGTGCCAATCAGAGAGCTGGAGATTCATCTCCAATTCATCTAGTACAGCTCTTCCACCAGCATGAATGCAGAAATGCTCAAAGGCCAATTTGAAGTCAGGGATATAAGGTTTTATCTTCATCTTCAACAACTTTTTCCCAACCAGTGTGGCGAAGAAGAGTAACTGTTCAGACATGGGCAGCACAAGAGGACCCAACGTCGTAATGTTGGTTTTTAAAGCATCACCAGCTACTGCCATCAAATCCTTCGACAAAGAAACTCCAACTTTACCATTGGGATCCTCCATTTGGGTAACACAAGAAAAGCACTTATCATCAGCGCCTTTGTTGGTTCTGACAGTATGAACCAATTGGTACTTGGATCTTCTTCGATCAGACCTTTTGTTGGAAAGCAAAATTGCGGCACCACCCATTCGGAACAAGCAATTTGAAACAAGCATTGATCTTTCGTTCCCAAAATACCAATTCAAAGTGATATTTTCCATGCTGATTACCAGAGCGTAAGTGTTGGGATGGACTTGAAGAAGATCTTTAGCAAGATCAATTGAGATTAAACCAGCACTACACCCCATTCCACCTAGATTGTAACTGATAATGTTCCCTCTAAGTTTATAGTGGTTAACAACCATAGCAGACAAAGATGGAGTTGGATTAAACAAGCTGCAATTTACAATCAGAATACCGATGTCCTTGGGATTTAGAGAAGTTTTAGCAAGGAGTTCATCAACTGCACCAAACATAACAACTTCAGCTTCTTTTCTAGCTTCTGCCATACATGGATTTGGAGGAACTCTCAACACAGCTTCAGGGAGGTAAGTTGACTCGCCAAGACCAGACCTTTCTAGAATTTTCCTCTGGAACTCAAGGTTTCCAGGGGTAAACGAGCCAGTCGACTGAGACCGTTCCATAAAAATTTGTCTAGTGCATTTCCTAGCATCCTCAGGCTTATAGCACGAGAAATTGACGAGATAAACAGCACGAGGACGAGTAAGGAAATAGACAGTTGACAAGAAGACCAAAAGGGTCGAACACACAATAATTGATATGAGGTTGAACTTGAGATGGTCCCAAAGAACATAAAGGTCTTGGAGTGAAAAAGTAGACAACTGAGCTGCTATGACAACAACAAGAGGGGTTAAAAAGAGGTACATTCCATGGGTGATCAGATAATGATACCCAAGCTTCACATATTTCAGCTTAACAGACTGTTTAAAATCAGGAAGCCTTGGAGAAGTTGAGGGTGTGATCAAAGGGGTGTTTAGTCTTGATTCACTCATTGATACTGCTCAAAACTGAATTTAAAATCTCAAGAGCAAGTCGAGGATTGTTCAACTACAAAAGTAACAAACTTTTGCGTGAATTCACTCAGAGATTCAAACTTAATAGGAATAAGGGCCAATGAGACGCTAAGATTAAGAAAACAATTGACCCTCAATGAGCAAAAACAGTATGGCAACCAGTAAGACTTAACGCTAGATTTTCTGGAGATCTATGGAATCTGAACAGAAAAGGGTTACCCAAGAAAAGCTTGATCTAGCTGTATATAGCATCAAAATCAAAACTTTATACACAATAACCTCAGCACAGTATCAGAAAATGCACCCTAATGAAATTCAAGAAAATCCCAGAAAGACCCTGCAAAAATCAAAGTTACAAAGGCACGAACTTTATGAGATTTTAGCGTGAAACAAACAAAAAGAAAAGACTAATCATTCATGTCAAAATACACAAACAAATATGACATATGATTAATGCCTTCCAAAAAATGAATTCAAACCCATATACAATGACATCAATAGTGAACCATCAAATCAAAATTGAAGACAACAAAGAACAGACCAGATCAGAAAGGTTACCCTCTTTTACAAAAGGCAAAAAGGGGAGCCCGGACTCGGAGAAGAAACCAATGTACTTCAAAGCTTAACCCCTCTTGTACAAAAGGCACAAAAGGGAGCCCGGAGAAACCAATGTAGAACTGAAAAAGTGCGGAAGTGGGAAGGAGGATTGCCAAATAAATTATCAAAATTTGGATTTGAAAAAAATTGGTTCTTTCCATTCTTAAATAAATCAATCAATTGGGGTGTGATGGATCACTGCATGTGGCGACAATTCTCACATTATGCAATGTTCTTACGTTGAAATTTATGTGGGGCCTACATTAATAGAATCAAAAGATTTTTTTTGGCGGTTTTTTTTTTTTTTTTGGACAAACCAAAAAAGAAAAAGAAAATGAAAGGTGATTTTTTTTTTTTACAGTAGTTTTAGTTTTAAATTGTACTAAGAAAAGAATTAAATATTTTTCGGTGGATTCGGTTATATGAATTATATTTAATTATATTAAGTATTTTTTTAATCGTTTCATTCTAATTCTTTTTAAGTTTTGTGATTTTCCTTTTAATTTGAGTTATTGTTAAATTGTACTAATGTGAAATTTAAAATTATAAACCTTATTTATTTGTAGCTAGCAAAAAGTTGTCTAATTTTATTCTAAATATATTTACTTGAGTCATTCTCCTGTTAAATGAGTTTATATATGCGCATGAAAATAATTAGTGTATCAATTTTCACTTTAGAGTATCAAGTATAAAAAATTAACATATTAATATAAAAAATTAACGTATCAAAGTATCACGTATCCAGTATCAAATATTAACGTAAAAAGTATAAAAAATTATCGTATCATGTATAAAAAATTAGCACATCACGCATTAAAAATTAGTATATCAAATATTAGCGTATCAATTATAAAAAATTAGTGTATTAGCGTATCAATTTTCACTTTAGCGTATCAAGTATCAAATATTAGCATATCAAGCATACAGACACTAGCGTATCAAAAAATAATATTAGTGTATGTATGACGTTGCATACATGAACCCGTCGCATAAGAGTTTTTTCATATTTACTTTTTCGTCTTCTTTTTTTTTTTGGTTTTTTTATTGTTGGAGCACTTAAAGTACAAGAGAATTTTCAAAATCAAGAAAAGAGTATCAAATATTATTTTGGTAATGTTTTATTCTTCTAATTATTGTTTTCTAAACTCATTTATGGAATGTCAAGTGTATGTTAAAATAAAATAAATAAATAAATAAATAAAAGCTCAAACAACTGGAGAGTGAAATTGAAATCCCTACATTAATGATTTAATTTTCACAAGTCTTATGAGTTTTACCAAAATGAAATATGTGGAAACCAAGTCAAAATTTTCAAATTTAAATTTTGAATAGTTTGTTGGTTGTATCTTAGACAATCTTTTAGCTTTAATAATATTCATTAGTTATACTTAATTTTCTTGTACATATAGTCATATATAATCGTTGCATTTCTTCAAAATCACAAAATGATTTTATTGTTCACATCGTTTTCTTTCTTCTTTATGAATTTTAAATATTTTTACTTGAAATCTTATCATTACTTTGTGTTCATTCATTTATTTACCATTAATAAGGAAATATTAATTCACAAATGCCCAATTTTAAGAATGAATGACTTTCGTATACACACGTGTTTATGAATTTTTAAATGGTTAATTATCATTTATATTTAAAAGGACAGTCTAATCAACTTTAACTAATCAATTGACAAAATGAGCACAAGAAAATGATAGTGATCTAAAGCTCAACTTCTTCCTAACTCCTTTAAAATGAATGCTATAATATATATTTGTTGTGGTGGGAATTAAATACAAATGTTTCAATGTCATATGACTCATATATGTAGATTATTGTATAGTAGTTGGTTGCTCTATATATGTTGATGTACAAGCTCTAGTCATTAATTAACCCTTTTATTATTGTGCATTTATGCATGGTTGGGGAGGGTTGGCAGAACTAATGAGAGAACAAGAAATTGCTAAGTTTATTAGGATGAGGATAAAATGGATAGCTCTAGAGAACTTAGGTGTATAAATGTTGACTATATCTATATGCAATTATGCATCATCTTATGATACACATATGTAAGAAATTGTTTGAAAACATGAAAAAAAAAAAAACGCACACACACACACACAAACAAGAAAAAAACAAAAAAAATGTACTTATAAATACTTTGCAGGCAAATATTTAAAGATAAAGTGACAAGATTGTATAGTTTATAACATTGGGGTTGGCTGTTGCTCTCATCCCTTTTTAGGTCGGTTTAGGTGATCAAAACGGAAGGGTAAAGGGACAGAAGAACAAGTCAATATAATGTCAAGTCTATACGTGTATTTGACTAGTTTAACTTTTGTTTACGTGATTGATTCAAATAAATTTTCTTTATAGAGCAATATTGAGATCAGCATATATAATTTTTTTTGTACTATGATAAGTCTAAATTTTGATATATATCTTCCATAATAATAATGGATTCGAAAACTCTAGTCAGTTTTTGGCTAAAGTGCAGTTGTCACGATGATCAATTGCTTTGTAATTCAGATGTTATTATGTTGAACTTTGGAATTCTGTTTTCTTTTTTTTTTTTGCCTTCTTGGTGTGTGTAAAGGGATTCAATTCTTTCAGGATATTTTTGTTTACAACGTATTAGCAAACAAAAAGAATTAAAAGATACCAACAATACCTCGAAATAAATCAAATCTTTAAGAGAAGAGTACGTACCATGCATGCATGATACTAATGAAACAATTAAAAACACTGTCAAGATGGAATACTCCAATTCATAGCGATTAATTGAGGAATCAATTAAGTGCATTCTATCCGTACTCAAATCTCATAACCCTTTCCAATCTCAAGTCCAGTCACAAAGTGAGATGCAACACCTAAATTAATCAACTAACGTGATAGAATTTCTCATGTTCTTAGTTAATTTCTTTTGATTTAGTGAATGATAAGTAACTATGTTTATTTATATGCAGTTTGTGTGCATATAAGTAGCCGATTTAATATGTTCTAAACCGACAAAAAGAAGAAATGTTGCAATAAACTAATAATTGGCGTAAAATTTTGTCACATTTTAAAATATGGATCACATTAGAAGTCATATAGTGAAACTCACTTCGTGGGATAAAGATTTAGTTGTTTTTATTCACTTAGTGAGATAAACATTTAGTTGTAGTTGTAGTTGTTGTTGTTGTTGTTGTTGTTGTTGTTGTTGTTGTTTGTGAATGATAAGAAAACAATAAGGAATGAAAGAAAAGGAAATGAAAGTGCGAGAGAAAATAGAATATTGAATCTTTCGTTTCACACTCCACGTATCATTTTGACACGTTAATATTTTGATATGTGTATATTTATTTAAAAGTATAAAATAACATAAAGAGAAAAAAGCATCTTATGTCAAAATAAACAAAAATAAATATAGATTCTAATGATATAAATGAATATACACATATGAAAACAGTAACACATGAAATATAAAGTATTGCAGTGTTGATGAAATGGAGAATCTTGTGTGCCTAGGGCTAATGTAAAAGTCACATGCTATACTTGTCATAAAATATTTCTTGTGATTCATTCACTGATTTTTAAGCAGTGAATGAATATACATAAGCTGTCAATCACGCTGCAGTTTTCATGGAATAATTCCATAGATTAAAACCAACTAAGCATCAATGGTTTCCAAGTTCCAACTTCCACGAAAGAGACGACTCCGTAGTATAACTTCATTCAATTCAAAGACCAAGTATGCAGTTTTAACTATTACAGGCCAAATCCGCTTTGTACCTTGAAGGCTATGTTTATTTGAAACAATTTCTCCATTGATTTTCATTGTTGTTTTGGTGTATATACTACATGCTTAAGCATAGCTCAAGCTTGTCTCACTTAACTTTTTTCTTTTTTGTGTGTGTTTTTAAGGAATTGATTCCAAGAGGGTTTGGAGTTTGGACCTAAATAATGTGAATTTTTTATAAAATTAAAACAGCAATTACTAATTAAAACTAAAGCATCATCTCCCATGCTCCTCTCTTTCTCTCTCAAAAAAAAAAAAAAAAAAAAATATTAATGATTTTTTTTTTCACAAAAGGAGAGCTTATTTATCTCATGACTGATGACAAAACTTGTCTATAACAAATTGAATATACATTTCCCTGTATTAAAATTTAAAAGCATACGACTAACAAATACATAAATAAGTTAACAATTACAAGAAATAAAAATATATAGAATACAAAATGAGCCCAAAATGTGCACTTGCTGCATTAACATTTGATACGGTTCACAAGGCAATGGAAAACTTGGGTTATTGTCATAAACCTGATGGAGCTAGTTCTGAAGAACTGAACTTGAATGCTGAACATGATTCTGCAACTGTACTTCATTACTCCGGCTGGAAACATCGTTTCTGAAGGCCAATTCGGAAACCAAAGCGATATGGTCACTTCCCCATTTCTGGAAAACACAGCCAAGAAATCGACACAGATATGCACACGATATTAGAGAATTGGAAACGTATACTTGTATGCTAGCAAAACACCAAAATACATGCAATGTTTCATACACCCTGTAATATTCTTTGATTGAGGTTGCTCAACCTTTCAACTTCATAGTATCTTCAATACTGACATTTGAATGCAAGAATAAGGTCTAAATAAACTTCTAATTTATATGCAAACTTCAAAAAGATAAAAATAAAACAAAAATGCTCTCACAAACACGAATAAAAAGTAGTCTTTGAGCACTTTTTATATGAATATATCAACCCTTACGTGATTTGTTGGCTTTTATATTGATCAGAATTTGAGATCCACTCTGTGTTATATAGTGTGAGGTATAACACTTCATTACAAGCACCAGATTTATGAACTAGTATAGTTGATGCAAGAGCATCTTAAATCTTGCATGTGTTTTCATCCTAAAAGTTTCCAGTTGCTTCAGCTTGCTCAACTGCTGCAACAGTTTTCTAGACATGTTTTTATATAGGTAAGTGCAAGTTCTTCATTATGTTTATTTTGGTCTTTAATCCCTTCAAGGGAATAGCCTATAGTAAAATTCAACAGCAGTTTCTTGTAGCTTTTTAGCTTTTGGACACAGAAGTTCAGCTCTTTCATACTTCACTACTGTTAGCTCTATTTCATCAAGCTACATATTTATTATTGTTTCGCTGAACTTCCCACGACATCCCTGCAATCAAGTAGGACAGAGGGAGTGTAAACTTATGCATGAAAGTTCTCCAAGTTCATATATTCACTCATTTATTTTAGCAGCTGGAAATTAATATGTGCCAGCACTGATTTAATCTTTTGATATATGTAAAGTATCTTTAACTGTTTACTTTCAAGGAAAGTTATATACTTCGGTATTATGGTCAACAGACAAAACAATTAAACGATACCCAAACAACTAAGGCAGTGCATATCTTGGTCCCTTTAACAACAAAAACCAGCATCGGTACCCGAGGCCATAGCCAAAGACAGTCATTAACAAGATCAATAGATAGCCAACCAACAATGAGAGTGTTAGACCATATGGAGTATAGAGTTTTACACCTTAGAAGGCTAATCTTGCTGCTACCTCCTTATACTTTTAGTTACTTGAGAGTTTATCGTATAGAAGCTTATATCAATTTCCAAAGGTTTGGAGTGTAGTTCAATGTGCCGTGGTTGAATTAAGGATATCAAGATAAAAACAATCTCATTTGCATTTTTGCTTGTAGGACACTGAAACTTCAACCACTTTTTCATTCTGCTAAAGTTGAGAGGTTACACTTAAGGTTAGAGAAGCATCAATCATATGGTTGGAACCTTTATGAGGAAAATGTCTTTCAGGAAAATGTTGGAAAAAAAATTTATACCTTTGTTGGGAATCCTTGTGTCCACTTCATAGCATGCTTTGGAATTGGAGCAAGAACCTTGGAAGTTTGAAGACCTTCAGAGCGCCTACAGATCACAAAACATTTACAACATTTATAACATTCCACCAGTGTGTTGAACAAATAATGAACTAGAACACCTAAAATATAACAAAACCTGTGCAGGTGCAAGTGCAACTCAAAATCACAAAGTTGGCATGTTTTGCTGGAGAGAGAAGAGGATGAGGAAGAAAAAGTGAAGTCTGTATTCCTTCCTATCATCCATCTCATCACAATAATGAAGCAACTGACATAGTGACAAAATGCACCATATTTCTGAATCTTAGAGAACTAAACACAAGGCGAGGTGAAGGATAAAGAGTCTAGGGCAGCAATTTCCTTTTTAATTCTTCATCATATCTTCCCTCAAATCAAATGCATGGAAGATCTGCTTCCAAGGTGCAGCTGTCTTCAGCTTTTATTCTCTCTCAGCTCTCACTTCCCTTCCCCTCCTGTGAATATCTTCCTCAAACCCAGTATAGTGTAAAATGTTGTAGTACAAGGTAATGAAAATAAAATCACACTCTTATAGTTAACATCCTGCAAGTTGATCATCTCGAAAGACGAAAGAAATTAGAAGACCAGGTTAAGCTCAATGTATCCACTTACCATGTTTTACAATAAGACATTGTTTTTTAAAATTTGTGATTTATAATGTCATTGCTCTTTCTCTCCAGTTTTTTTGCTTGTTCAAATTTCCAAATTTGGGGAAGTAGCCAAAAAGAGCTTTCTCAATAATTAGATCAAGTTCAGAATGGAGACACTGTAAACGTATCATTTACGCATGCTCAAGATGACAAACAAAAATTTGTAATATTATATTGTAGGATTAAAAATTATCTTTAGAATAATCGAGTTAAATATCCTTCAATTTAAGACTTTTACGAAAGAAAGAACTAAAGTAGCCCGGAATCATAAAAATTGTGACCAAGGAGGGTGGTTGGTCACCCTAAAACCACTGAACTCTGCCAAAGGTCCCCAAAAATGGTGATGCTTGTAGCTACTCCTCAATATAGATGTTACAGCTGACATGAGGGATCAAAAGATGCTCACCATATATAATCAACAGTGCCAAAGAAACGTCTATGGTAGCTTGTTACCGAAGGTTCTCCAGTTGAATCTCTTGTCCCGGAACAATCCTGCACCAAAATTTTGCATTTTCTACATCAAACTGCTCCTATTATGATGCAATGCTAACAGCAAGTAGCAGGAGATAAAACTAGGAGATTATCTTAGATCTACCTCAATTTCTCTGTACACACTCAGTAGCTTCAAAGGGTGTTCCATCACTAGGCAATCTGAACTACCTGTTGCAGCTTCTATTTCAACTGGAGTCCAAGCTGATGGATCATATTTTGACTGTTCCATGTCAATAATCTCAGGATCTACACCAGGAGAATTGTTCAGAATCTCACTTCCAAGAGAATAGAGCCCTTGGTTTTCTGAGCTGGCACATTCTTTAAATGACTCTACCTCAGAATTTGATCTTTGAGATTGACATAACTGAGATGGAAAGGGACCACCAGCATGATGCATTTCGGACAACAAACTATTTTTATCTTCGAGTTCTTTTCTGTCTACATGAATCTCATTGAAAGACAAGCTCTGCATTTTTACATCCAACAAACAGGAATCATGAATTGCATCCTTAACAGGACTACCTGAAGATGCAGTTTCATCCCACAATGCACCTGGAATTTCCGAGTCACTGTGAGAAGCACCCACTGTAGATTCATTCTCACCATGGCATCCGTCAAAAATCTCAAGATCATTTTCTCTTGATTGTTTATCGACTTCTTCATTTGCATAATTTATGGTAGTGCAGGACTCAACAGCCTCTACCACTACAGAAGAGAAAGACTCAGACAAGGTGTCTCCATATGTTCCATTTCCTGAACTTTCATCAGCATAATCTTGCTTCTGTATGGCTAATGGAGAATCACAGTTCTTTGTCCTTACGTGACATGCTGCTGGTAAAACTTGAGGAATCTTATCAGTAGACTGAGCCCTAAGACATTGAAGCAGTATCAACCTTGAAAGCACATCAACAAGCCTTCATGAGCTTAAACAGAGAAACTTTAAGTAACAGCATTCATACCTAGGATCAGGATTAGATGGCCTTGATGGATTAACTTCTGCTGATGCTTGTCCTGAAACCAGGTCTCGAGGAAGTTCTGACAGATCTAACTGCAGCGACAGAAGAAAGCAGTGAGCAATTCAAGCAAACTGAATTAGAATGGAAGGGTGTCAAACAGAATAAATAAAGCTGCAATCCACCTTTTGTTCTGCAATGAAGTTGTACAATGGACTCTGATGCAAAAGCAAGTAATATTGTCAGATAGAATCATTACAAATCTGAGACATAAGGCAAAGCTTGGGGCCAAGACACAGTAAAAGCATGCAAGGAACACAAACAGGAACAAACTAGAAAAATGAATTAAAAAGACAGAATTAGGGCACCTTTGGAGTGCTGTTAAAATCGCCACAAACAATGACAGGAGCATCATCCCAAAGCTTTGAAACTGCATGAGCTCTGCTCAGAAGCACCCTTATCTGCTTATAGAAAAATAAGTTGCAATAATATTCAGATGAGTTGTCTTGAAGTGTAGATAGAATCTTAATTTTGTCTAGAAGCCCTAAGGCATCTGCATACAGATCATAGTTTTCTCCAAAAGTCATCTTGCAATTCAGACCCTCGTTGATTTCAATCTGAGTGAAGAAGTTTCAAGTTAAAGTTTACAACAATAGATCTGATGTTTATAACCTTGACGGTGAAGTAACTTATGACTTAAGTCAGTAGATCATTTCCGCCAACAGGTAGTGTTTCAATTCAAACCATAATTTTTATCTCAAGCTACATGGAGAATTTTCAAGTGAGCTTAAATATCTGATGTTTAATTGAAGTATGACCATCATCTTAAAGTAAAATAAGACCTTGGTTGATAGATCATAACGGAAGCATGATTGCCCCATCTCACATACATCCTCACTCCAGATTAAAGAGCTTAACCAGACTATAACAACAACAATTAAGCCTTTATCCCACTATGTGGGGTCGACAAGAGCTTAACCAAAGTACTCTGCAAAAAATTACAGTAGAAGCTGCCAGCAACTGATGCTGTCCATGACAGGATATAAGGCCCCGATCCAAAGCCCAAAAGTTTCGTGAGTCTGAAACCAATAATTCTTCAGTCTGTCCAAAGTACAGTATCAATTTCATGTTCTTCTCTCTCAGAGCTATTGGAAACAAGGGTAAAATCTCCACTTAGTACGAAGTTCCATCTAATCTAGCAGCAAAATTACAAAGATAGGTCAAGAGAATAACATTCAGTGATATCTGCACTTAAGACTGTCTAGTAAATTCTTTGGGATAGCAAAACAAACCACCAAGAGATCAGTTTAACATTGATAGGGTTTATCCTCATCCACAACAGCCTACTAACCAGGCCCAAGCACACTGGATCTAGAAATCCCAGTTACCTAGTAAGATCAAGACTTTGACTAAACCATCAACTTATGGACTCAACGGTGGCAGCAAGTGATCATAAAAAAGCAGGCAAGTTATTTTACAAAAGGATGACAAAAGCATCAAAGGGGAGTTATCGAGAGCACTTGACATTCAAGCAATCTTAACTTGGGAGTGATTCCTGAGGAGTTCTTGGAGGTATTTCAAGAGCAACTATTTCGTTACTTCTTATTCTATCAACGTTTGCTCTTTTACATGTCCTTTCCCATAAGATATCTCTCCCATTTCATCTTGTGCAAGTCAAATAAAGAAACTCTGGAGCATATTAAACTAACAAGGACGGAACTGACCCAGCCGACCACCTAAAGTTTCAAGTAAAATCACAGGTGTACATTTTCTATTGAAGATATAAGAAGATAAGCCTAAGAATGTAGCAAAAATGTTGATTTTCATGATATTAGAAATAAACACCAGTAAACGAAAGAAAACCTGGTCTAGTATAAGGAGCTAAAGATTTAAAGGGAAAAGCAACACTCAAATCAAACATGAGACTCTCAACAAACCATGAAGCTTGCCAGCTACAGGATTGGTCCACCCCATAGACAATAATACTGTAGAAATAGTTGGAAGCAGTTGGGCACATCAGGTGAAGATCAGTTATTAATGTGGGAATCCTGATTTACAAAAATTATGCATCTCTTGATGCCGTGTGAGTAATTAAATGATAGTTTCCCAAGAACTAGAAATCACTACTAGGTTCGAAGGAAATGAAAATGAGAATACTGATGGAACAAGAATAAGTCAATCTACAGGTCTCTACGGGACCCTGGGAGAAATATAGAAAAGCAAGGAAGTTGAGAGAGCGAGAAACATGAAACTTAACTTTTCTATACGCATAAATCATCTGTAGCTTAGCACAATATCCATTTAGAAGAACCAAATTATGAACAAGTATTTTGATTCTTAGTGTTTAACGAAGTCACAGAATCACAAGAAACCATGAACAACCAAAGGATGCACCACCAACAATTACCTGTCCAAGCTTAATTTCTCCCCTCTTAGGATTAAAAAGCACATGAATGTTGCAAACTACAACTTTGTTTGCATTTTTTAAGCTGCTGCAACAGAATTCTGAGTATCAGCAAGAATAATGGTAAAAACACAAGGAAGCAATAGAAAAACAAAAGAAAAAAAATAATTTAAAGAACAAATTGAATATGGAGAAATAAGCAAATATTTAAGAATTACTCAGAACCATAAAGAAAATTGACAGGACAGGAACGGAGAAATATTTAAAAAGCAGAAATACTATGAAGCCTCACATAAAGGTGAGGTGCAAGCATCTGAAGATACATATATATTTTTTTTCTTTCAGGAATGATTATTAGGAAGTAAGGATTCGAAAATTATTGATCCCTTTGAATTCAATCAATACAGGACCAAGTAGACCACTGAAAACCTTGAGGCTTAGTTATAAGAATTACATGGAAGCACTTACACAAGGATGCTATTTGTCTATCACCAATTTGAAAAAAATGCAAGAGTACCTTAGTGAAGGAGCTGCTGCACCACTATCCTTGCACTGATACAAAGACTGCTCAACAGGAATAATAAAGTCAATGGACAAAATCGATATATTAATGACCAAAATACTTCTTCATATATTTCTGAGGTTCCAACTTAGTATCTGAAAAACTCATGTACCTCAAATACACATATCTGTGCAACATTATCTCGAAGGCCAAGCGTATTGAATTCAATGGATTCCTCATGCAGCAACTTGAATCTAACATGTAACATTGAAGCAAGTTCTAAGGGAAAAGAGTAAAACTTAAAGGAGCAGATAATATTTTTGATCAGAGCAGCCAAACGTATCTAGCAATCCAGAAGAAAGGAGTTGCCAATATTCTAACTTGAATACAGCTCATTTCAGAAGTTAAAACATAACAACAAATAAGCCCAGAATTGTGGAAAGCACTAGAATACAAAATTCAAATGATGAAAACACAAAAAATATATGATTGAGAAACACCATGCAAAAATTTTGAGGCTGAAAATTCCATTATGAATCCTGTTCCTCCCATGGTGTTACCCAGACCAAATAAGCTAATAAATCTCAAAGTAAATGCATTTTGAATCAGATAAAGTTTCCCATGTCTTAAACATGGGGCATATGGCAGTCTAAAGAATTCAACAGTTGTGTCAATCTCTACGATACAAGAAACAATCCACATATCTATCATATGCAAGAAATTAGAAAAATGCATTTAATAAGCAATTCTCGAATGTATCACCCAATTAGATCCACAAATGCAACATACATGCACTTTTTGCTTTCCACATTAAATTATGCCCCAAATTGATGGTTGTCTTTAAGTCCATGTAATGAACATCATAAAAGAATGCATTATGAGTCTTGCTATGAACAGAAACAAGTAAACAAGTGTACACCTGATACATGAGATTCTGGGAACTATATAAATAGAAGCAATGTGTTGGATTTGACAATAACAGTACCAGAAAGAATGTTATTTAATTTTCTAGTTAAATACTCAGACAGTCCAAAACAGCACAACTAGATCTCTGACTTCAGTTGCATACCATGAACAGAGTAGCCACTGGGTAAACAATCAATCACTTCATAGAATCAAAGTTAGTTATAATGCTTACATATTCCTTAGCAAGGTGCAAGACAAAATTGAAATTTTCAAATACATTGGGTCAACAAACAAACTGGATAAAAGACCTTTACACCATATTAAGGGCCACAAATTATGCAGCTGGAAAAATTATTAGATGACCAATGGAGATGCCAAACTAATTAGAGAAAAAGGTTATGAAGTGAAAACGGATATCATCTAACTAACAAGCCATTCAGTCAACCCATATATATTGAACGTCTGAAATTGGGCAGACACAAGAAACAGAATGTTTACCTTGAGTTACGCCAGAATATTGCACAGCCATCAACTGGATTACCGGTTCGCATCTACAAAGTAGCAAACTATAACTATTCCATCACTATTCATAATATGTATCGTTTTTCTTTTTGACGATGAAGAACTCAGGTTAATGGAGAAGAGTCTCAAGTTAAAATACAGGCATCTTAAGAGAGAGTCAAACTTATTTTCCTACTACAGTATGAAAATACAGGCATCCAACTCAAATAAGCATCATTCAAGTATCCTACTCCGTAATCCGTGAAATAACCTTCTGTTCAGTTGAAAAGTCAAAAAAAATATAACTAGGAGCTTCTTTTATTATTTGAAGTATAAACCTGGGCAATGCATAAGAATAAAGCACATTCAAAATGTCAAATTTAGATAAAGCGGACAAGTATCAAAGATGATAACCATGTAATAGCACCAAAGAAACTAAGCATTCTTCTAAACACCTTCCAAACGCCACTATATCCACGAAGCCCCAATTCTTCCTTTAAGTCTTGGAATCTGTCAACCTCCTGATATTATCAAATGAAAAGCAAGACTTTAAACACAAATCAATATTGCTTTTTATTGTCAAGAAAACAGAATTAGATGCAAACATCTGCGGCAAAGGAGCATTAGGCAACAAATTGAACAGATGCGAAATTTTCTTAAATAATCATTCAAAAGGCCAACATAGTAATATCACCATCAAGTAGAAAAAACTAATTAAAATAGAGAAAATAATTGTGCATTCAAGTAGATCAAAAAGGAAGAAAGGAGCTTAGTGGTTATAATCAATGGAATAAAAGCTCTCCATAAATGTGAAAGGATGACAAGAAAGTTGATTTTCAGCAATAACAAACGAACACCAATTCTTACTCCTGCAACAATTCTTATGGTTTAACCACAGTGAGCATGGTGAGATATACAGAAATGCATAAGCACATGAACATTATCCAAAATAATCAATGCAGTTAGGTCAGAGGAAATTTTAAATTAGAAAGCTTAAGTTGATATGTTTACAAAAGAAGGCCAGTTTGACTGCCTAGACTCCGAAAAGACAAATTTAGCCCCAAGGGAAGAAACTCTAAAAACCAGCTTAGTGCATCAAGAAAGCAGAAAGCTTATCCAACTCTACCATTCTGGAGAGCTAGCTAATCAAATGACACCATATGCAAGGAAAGAATGGCATTATCTGAGAGACCCAAATCCTCTTACAGGGTTACCCATGAAAAGCCCTAAATCATTCATCCACCATATGGTCTCACATGATTACCACAAGCATCATTTAAATCTTAGTGGCCTACATCTCAAATAACAATTTATTATACTCTAACCACCATATTATAGTGTTTGGAGGGAGCTCTATATCAGGAAGCTGATGAAAGCTATTCTCTTCCTTTTTCCTATGTAATGTTCCACTCTCCAGTCTTTTTACTTTTGATTGGCAACTGCAATATTAAACAGATTAAAGATTATTTTCTGATACGTTGTTACTTTCCCTGAATTTTCGAGTTTCGCCATTGCACTATCCAAAAACTGTAACCATATTTCTTTTTTACGAATTTTTAATGGAAAATGGTAAAACTACCCAACATCCACTTCACACACAAAGAGATACTCAGAGAATATACTCAATTCTCATGTTTAATGGAACCTTTATCTTCATAAACTGAGAGAATAATATTCCCTAGAGTCAAAGTTGTGAGCTTATACATCAATTGAGGTGCTATTATTGTATCAAATGTAGACAGGGGCAGACAACTAGGGGTCTGGGGGCCAGCAGCTGCCCCCAAGATTTCTGAAAAATCTTGTGTATCCTACAAGTCAAGGAAAAATATCAAAAAAATCCAATTCTTGCCGCCACCCCCACCGCCACCCCTCCAAAAGAAGACCCGATTAGCATTTGTATCCTAAAAAGGTATAGTTTCCAAATCCGGTCGCAACAAGTTTCTTTAACATTATTTGCACTTCGAATTATGGATTTGGAAATAAACTTCTTTAACATTAATTGCACTTTGAATTTTGCAATGATTGAAACTTCCCAAATCCAATTCAAAGTCAAATGTGTATAGCTAATTACTAATTATATGTGGCAACTTAAGAGGATTTTATTTACAAATTCCTTTATTCACATAGACACTCTTGGGATCTTTGATATGAACTCATCCAGTTATCCTAGATGGTTTTGGTGGTTAAGAATCAAAAGAAGCACAATTCAAGATATTTAAATTTAATAGGGTATAGATAGATGAATGACAAAGAAAAGTTAATTTTTTTTATTGATAATATTTTAGACAGATGAATGACATTTCTTTCTTTTTTGTGATTGACAATATTTTGCTTAGTACAAAAATAATGATAGAATTTACACCACCACAAGACTTTTGCTTAATTGTATTTTCATATAATGTATTCTTGCCCCCCACCTCCAAAGTTTTCCTGCTTCACCCCCTGAATGTAGAATATACATTCTTCTAGCATCCAGACATAGATTAAGCTTCAGTCAGAGTATCTAGGGGTCAACATTACATGATCGTAATGAAGCAAAATAACCTGAAAACAGAATATATCAGCTGACCACAACCCAAGCTCAAAAAGAATGTTTCTCTTGCGCCATTCCCAATCCATCATATAGCTCGGTATGTGAAAGTAAAGGTTATGCCGATGATCTGCAGCCAGGTAATCCGCCAGTATGTTGTATGATAGAATTGTAAACCGCTCTGCAAAGAGTAATATTGACCCCATGCAATATAAAAATCAGGACATAAACTTACATAAGAAATAAAGCCCTGCAACAATAGATGCAAAATTGTGAAGTTGCAGAAGCCAAAAGAAATTTGAAGGCCATCAATTTAGTTCTGATATTTTTAATAGACAGTAAAATAGAAAATTCCAAAATAAGAAAGATTGTGCCCTTTATTCAAGAACTTAATCTTTTTAATATTAATGTTGACCTAAAAGTACAGAGTTGTTTCTTGAACAACAATAAGTATTACTTGGTCGTGTCAGCGAGTTCCGATAACATATTCTACTCCACTAAGCTACTGTCTTTCCCTATAATAGATAGTAGTTCGCCCAAGCAAATACACACCATACTGGCAAAGCACATTGTTAAAACTTATAAGTAAAAAGGAATCTTAGTCAAATAGGGTTGGTGGGGATAGAAAGACTTAACCTCGGGACTTTTAAAGTCAAGTAACTATCAACTGTTAATCTCAATATTACCACCACTGACATGTAGAACGGGACTCTATCTTTATTCTTGACCGATTATCAGTTCTTACAAAGATGGATCAGATTATTTGTCGAGAAATTCCAGAGAGAAAAGAATATCTCATAAACAATAAAGCTGCTAAATATTTTTGTCATTCCCCGTTTCCTCGAAGAGTTACGCTTAATGCCACTTCAAGTAGTACAATGAAGAAACTTTCTCTGTATGATCCATCAAAAGGAAATAAAAATTAGAAAATGCACCTTTCTTCGCTGTATTTTTTGGGTTACAAATGAGGAACTGATTGAGAAACCTCTTGATTCATAAACTTTGTAAGTTTTTTACCATAAAAGATAATATCCATCTTTAATTCTCCCAGTCATAGTTTCCAAATAAAAATCTTTTTGTCCATACTATGATCACCAGGAAGACCAAAAGGCTGACATGACTTCATATTGATTGTGACCAAACCAAGCTCTGGATGCCACACCCACCAGCCAAAAGAAAATTTTCGAAGAGAAAAGACTTTGAAATTTACACTTCCTAACCTTGAAAAGATAAAGATCTTTGAATAGATACCCCACAGAAAAATGAAAATTTTAAACTGCAAGCTCTCCACCCACACCCAATAAAGTGGGTTCGATTCAAATTATGCTGGTCCAAAATTAACCCAAACTGATAATTGCATTAATTCCTTCCATACTATTTGGTAGAATCAAATAACTACATCGCATGTAATTCCAGTAAATATATATAAAAAAAAATAGATCTTTTGAAAATCTGTTTCTCAAAGTTACTACTAGCTCAAAGTTCAAAATGCAATCCAAGACACGGGCATAAAGTTGAAGGACAAATCCCTTTTATTTAAAAACAACAACCAAATAGCACTCTCCCAAAATGTAATAACACTCCCTAGCAACTCCCTAACACAAATAAACAGATATTCACCCTCTCCCCAATGCCTCCAAAAGTAAAGATCTGAACTTTCTTTGAGAAAACCAAAAAAGTAATATCCTTTCCTTCTAGAGTGACAATATTACACTTATAATCACTCAAAAACTTTTGATTCAACAAAATTGGAAGAGCAGGCGTTTTGATTATATTCAACTAAAGTGTCGTCAAATTCACCATAAACAAGAGCATATACCGCATTCAGAAGGCGGCCCAGGTTTCGCATATTCCCAATTCCGATACTCCAAGTCCTTTGGAGGCCTCGGCTTTAACTGCTGCGGTTGTTTTTGCTGCTGCCAATGCGGTCTAAACTGTTGGTTTAAATCATTACGAAACGGCGGCCGCCTAAAAGTTTGCTGATTTTGATCAAAATGCTGATGTTGGGACGGCAGTGGCTGCGGATACTGCGGCTGCTGAGACCTAGGTTGGTAATTGTTCGGCCGAGGAGCAAAATTTGGCGAAGGTTGAGAATTCGAGAAGTTTCCCTTATTATATGGCGGTCGAAACCCTCGATTGGCGTCTTGGACTTGCCGGAAATGAGAATCGCCGGTGATGAATTGAGGAGGATAGTCTCCGCCTTCTCCCCTTGAGCTATCGGAGTAATTTCTCCAACCACGGCCCCATCCCCGTCCACCTCTGTACTGTAAAAATTAAAACGAAAAAATATGAACTTAGGAACTAAAAATTATACATACATTCACCGATAAATGGTGTTAACTTGTTTAAGGCAGAATAATCTGGGACTCACTGAGGTTCGAGATGACATTATTGGTGGCGTGACAGCAACGGTGGAGGAGGATGCGGCGGCGCCGGCGGCGATTAAGTGAAGGGGAGTGGCAGAGCGTTTCATGAGTGAGCTACATACTTTGCAAATTTTTTCTACCGTTTTTATAGTTTATGGTCTGTACACAAAGACGGCACCGTTTCATCTTCAGTGCAAGAAGTCGACCTCCAAGACTACACCGTTTAACGGGTTATTGATAAAATATTAAAATTTTAAAAATATGGCAAATTTTATTCAAACAAATTCTATTTGACAAATCCAAAGGAATATTTTGGAAGGGAAAAAAATTAATTTTAAATTTTATGCATAATAGTAAATTGAAAATAATAATTGAACTCTAATTTTAGTTTTGAGAAATTAAAACAAAGTCGTTCATACCCATTAAAAGTTAACGACTTGATTTCGCATTTTTTTTTTTCCTTTTTGACTAATTCCAATCAGCATCAGAGAAAAAAAAAACAAAATTTAAAAAGTCAAAATTTGAGAAATCAATTTAATTAATGGAAAATGAACCCCCAAAAAATAGCATATTATTTTAAATAATATTTTTTTGGGGGTAACATTTATGTTAATAAACCATAATTACAAAGTTGTTTCAACACTAATAATTCCAATAATTAAACTCGCTTGTAATATTAAGATTATAACACATGCATCTCTTAATAATAAAATCATTTTCAATTTGAACTTTATTTATCATATTGAGAAAAAAAAAATAAAAGGAAGATTTATATAGTTATACAAATAAGGAGGAGCAATATGAGACACTTGTAAAGTTGAGGGCACACTTTGTAATTAACAACCTTTTGCAAAATTTGGAAACAAAAATGAATTGAGAAGAAGAAAGAAGTCCATCATTCCCTGATTCACTCCATAATTCATCTCCACAGAAACCAAAAAAGAAGGATCATATCACTCCATTATTAATAAAATAGAAAGAAAAAGTGAGTGAGTGAGTGTGTGACTGTGTGTTTTGGTGTTCTTTGGAGGATCCATACAACGATGTCGTTTTGCATGTATATAGCATCCCCAATATCACAACTGTCTCTTATCATGTCTAATAAGAAAAAGACTTGTTCCAGTTGTTCCAGAGTTTCTGCTTCTGCTGATGTTCCTGACTTCCTCTCTGCTGATTGGTACTCTTTTTTTTAGCTTCGTGAGGATTGAAATTCTGTGTTTCTCTTGTATGTTAGTTTCAGAGAGTTCATATTGTGAATTACAAAAAATACTAAAGAAATTGTAGATACAAGTAGAAAGTATTGTCCTTTTTGATTTCTCAGAGGATCAAGATTCTCCCTTTTTTTTTTTTTTTTAATTTGTAAGGGTCCTATTGAAACATGTTTGATGAGTGGACAGCTGGGCAATGCACAAAAAATTATTATTTTTCAATAGTAGAAAATTGGAATGTAATCCCATTAAAAAGGTACAAAAGAGCTTATGGGTTCTTGAAATTTTGAGAAACTTGTTTGTTTAGGTGGCCTCCAGTTGTCAATCCCTTGGAATCCCATGATTTGAACTTCTTAATGAAGCTAGACAAATTATCCAAAAAAATGCATGGCATTCTCTTTTAAGAGGTTTGTGAGGAATTCGTATAAAAATATAATTGCGAAATCTTGGTTGCTTCTACGACCTTGTACTAACAGGGATGAAAATTCGATCGTCTACTGCTTTTTTCATTTGATGGTTGCTTGTGTTTTGTAGCATTTCTCAATTATCAATAACCCTGTCTCTGAAAGAAAAATAGAAACTATTTTTTGAATGTGGACTCTTTTCGTAGAGTAGTTTGATAGGAGTGTCAAACATAATTTAGAACTTAGCAGCAACAGATTATCTTGTATGAAAATTCTTTCATCAGCATGATCCATAGGTTTTTTATGCTTCCTTTTATTTTTTTCCAAAATTTTTGGTAATTAGTACTGGCTCCATTTTAGTTGGCTTGAGCATTATGCATTTTCATTCGATGTTAGAGCTAGTTACGCATGTCATTAATCTTCCACATGCACTACCAGTGAATAAGTTAACAGAAAAATATAACTCCAGTAATTTGGGCACTAGGAAAAAGAGTTACTTTCATCTTTAACCCTTTTGCAGTTATCCTGCTTGTCAAACTGCAGATCACTTTTTTCCTTCGTATGTTTAAATTTCAATTTAATCATTTGCTTCACTGGCATATTTATCTACATGCGTCTGGTTTCCTATAATGAGATTTCTATTTTGGATTCAAGTACAATCAATATAAATTTATTTTTGAGTAAACTGTAAAACTTAAGAGATTAAATTCTGCTATAGAATTCAAGTGGTGAAGAATGGTAACTTCCTTTTCGGGCTGCTTTAATGGATTCCTTATTGTACTGCTTGAAAAGTTATTGGTGTTGTGATGTATCTTTTATCCAATATAATGTATCTTCATTTTGCAGGCTTGAATCTCGCAGGAAAAGGCCTTTTGGCCCAAGATTAAGTGTAACTTTCTAATGGAATAACTGGTGACCAAATTGACCATTATTTCCAGTTTGCTACATGAAATTGACATTATTGTACTCTTATAGTTTAGTGCAGAAGAAGCTGTTCAGCACCAGCTTGATGCTCTCAAGTACAATGACCAACCTCGTCAAGATTATGGGATAGAGGTCATGTATAGGGTAATTGCTAATCTCAGGCTGCTTGGTGCTGCCTCTAGATTTGCATAATGCATTAAGGAGTGTGTAATCTAATCTATCTCTTACAGTTTGCTGGATTTGATCCTTTTGAAAGGTCTACGTATTTTGGACGCTTCTTTGATTTGGGGCAGGTTAGTAAGTTTTTCATATGCACTGGTAGAGAGTACCTTGCGTGGTTTCAAATCATCTCAAATGTTTTGCTCATCTTGTCTCATATTACGTGATATTGCTGACTAATCTTGATCGAGTCATCATCTCCAAACTTTAATGAAAGTAATTTTATCCAGATTCATGTTATGTTGGAAAACTACTTCCATAATTGCACAAATACCTGCAAAAAAAGGTTACCACCTCTAAGCTATGTGCCCTGGAAATGAAAGGACAACCAATAAATTTGAGTCCAGTAAACTGACAGTTTGAGTGCAAAAAGTCCGCTACATCACCTGAAATAGGAGTGCATGAATACTAGTTTATTTCAAACAAAGCACCTGAGACACAATTTGTCCAGAGTCAAGTGGTGGCAAAGAAGAATATGAACTAGGCTATGGCGAGTTGGAATAAAAGTTGCCTTAATTGATAACTTTCAACCTTCTCGGCGCTCTATCCTTTGTGCAGTTTGAACGGTTCAGGAGGATATTTCACCATTCAACATATAGAGTTTTGCTTGGTCACCAAGAAAGGAAGATCTTGAGCAGTTTATATGCGAAGGAGGTAAGTGAAGTTTGAAGTAGTTTCTTTATGGTGTCACCCAACTAATAAGACTTAGTTGAGTTCTCAATATCAGTTTTTAGCGGGTGTCACTAGTGCAATTAACATGGTAAAAGAATGTGAAACAGAATTGCTATAAACAAAGGGTTTGGATACGAGGAGCTCGACCTGAGGAAGAAGAAATCTTCCAATTTACCATGGTTCAGGTTTGTTAATTGCTCTTTTCTGATGACCAACTACACCATGTAATTCTGAAGTATTTTTAAGAATCATTATGTTCTGAGAGTTGACAAATTGTTCATTGATTAGAACATATCAATCGCTTACCTATCTTACTGCATCTTGTAATAAGCATTTAACTGAATATTGGAGTCCATAATCTGTTTGTTTTTATTCTTGTAATGCTTACTTTTTTGTTTTGTGTTAATGAGAGGAAATTTTTAATTTACACTTTGAAGTCTCTTGTTGATGCATCTGAACTTATATGTGAAATCAGATATTGTTCCCTTGTCCCACATATTGGTTCGCTCTTATACTTATTAAGCACTGCTCCTTCGGCATGGGGTTAATAGTGCCCTTCAACTGCTTTCCAGTGAGAATTTGCTGAGACGCAATGGTGACTGTTAAATTCAAACATTATTCTACATGGTGAAACCCTGGTTTGAATACCTCTAACTTGGTCAAACTATGGAGATTTTCTCTACCAGGCTGATCCATTTCGTGGTATTGGTTGTCTGTCTTGAAATAAATAACCAATGGATAAATTACCTTCGGCTTTCTGTTATTTTGCCTTGGATGTAACTAACATCTTAATCTGAGTATGTTTTGGCTTGTTTAAGCACAACTCTGGAGACGTAAAAATAAAATACACAGAACCTGTAGAATATAGATTATTTGTAGCTGAAATGGTCAATGAAGTAAAAAATAGGATTTTCGAAGATTCCAGTAAATTTTCTGAAAACAAAAAGCCAGATGCATACACTTCTGTGGGATGTGTTCAAGCCGATATAGTGCAGGCAGTAGTATCTTAAGGTACAGATTGCAGTTTTCTTGTGTCTATTACTCGATTTGCTTATATTCTCCACCTTCTCAATATGATGCTTCATCTATGCTTTGGAAGAGCTTGGTACAACAGTTAGACGATTTGTTGTTGATTTAGAGAATTAGCCTCTTTGTAAGCTAATAAGGCTAGCATAAGCTAGACCAAGCTTTCCCAATGCATTTTGTTTGCCCTTTGATTTTCTCGGTTGTGCAACCTCTTCCGTTACTGTCTGTTGTTTTCATTTATTGTAGTTTCATAATTGACACATCCCTTGGCTATTGTAGCGGGTTGGCGGTTCTTGGGATGGTTATTGGTTGACAGAGTCGTTGCTACACGACGGAGATTGTTTCTCTGGTGGTTTGGCATATTGACAGTTGACCCTGCTGTTAGATGACAGAAACTTGTATACTTACTATTGACAGCAAAATTGTTGCATGCTTAAATACACGATCTGTACATATTTAGTAAAAAAAATGTAAATTTTCAGAAGTTCTCTTTCAAGGTTTATTAACCTTGAAGATATAAAATTGTACAGAATTTTAGCTAGTGAATGTAAAGCATTATGTACAAGAGAGAATCTCAGTACATTCAGTTGTGGAGCTTGTCATTTCTCTTCTTACATCAAATTTATGGAATCTAGCTACAATTATACCATCCATGGAAAAACATGACAACCACCCGAAAATTGCAACAGCCAGTAGGACAGGAGAAGAAATTAGCTCAATACTAACAGTCAAAACCCAAAGTAATCTCCAGAGCTGAAAGTTTTAACCATCAAAATCTGCTCTAAATTGATTTGGGATGATGAAAGTGAAATTGAGAACTAACAAATATGTGAAAGTCTGAAATAACACTACATCATTTAACGAGGATAAGAATGATTATGAAAGCACCAATGACTAAGTAACTAGTTTAACATGCAGGATTGGCATAAGTTCTGCAACCTGATTTTAAAGAGCCAAAAGGAAGATACATTCGCACAAATGCAACACTACATGCGGATTTAAGCCAGATTCTATTCAGGAGATGACAAATAAGCAAACACATTATCAGAAATATGAGTTGGAGTAGAGCCAAATTCCACACAAAAACAAGTTAGAACATCATTGTCTAACATAAAATTACTTTCGATGAGCTTCATTGTCGTAAATCTAACAATACATTTTTCTTGTACACAAAAACCCTTTCTGCTTATCCCTGTAAATAGTTTTGCTCTCCAATGAGATCAAAATGACAAATACATTCACTTTATCTTATTTGTTCAGAGCATAATTAATGAGTATCCCCCAATCTCAAGACCTTATAATTCAAATGTCAAAACTTGATCACAGCAAGGCTCAGTAGCACGCTCGAATAAAATAGTTCTGAGATGTTACTTCTTTGTTGTGATGAATTTGGTAACGACATAACAGTCTGGTGGAGTAATATTTGTGTAATAATTCTTAATCGTATCTGTGATCTCAAACCCAAACTTCTTATAGAAATTGATGGCATCTTCATTGTTAGTCTGCACATGCAAATAAATCTCTCCAATATTCTCCTTGGCACATAGATCCAGCACATGGTTCACAAGTATTGTACCTGCACAAATTCCAATGTTTAAATCGATTAAACACGCAACAGTCGAAAACAATTTAAAAGTCAACGTTGCTCGTTAAACTTCTGTTGCATTCTTTTCTCCTTCTTACTTTTTTTTTCTCTTTTGACATTGGTTCCTCTTTTTCATTGTACAATTAAATTTTTCTCAAAATCTAATAAATAGAAGATATAATTGACAGAATTATGCCTCCTGAGGATAGGATGGAATGATCCTGGTTTGAAAAGCAAAAAAGGAGGCCAGAGAAAAATCATCCATTAGTAAACATGACTACTTGGACATTAAGTAGGTGTCCTCAAACATCCTCAGCATTTGATGTTTCCTTACGTGCCTTTGGAATATAAATCACTTACTGGGTAAAACGATTAAAGAATTACTCTATACGAGAGATGAGAAAGAGAAAAATGAAAAGATCACTCACCAATACCTAAACCACGATATGGTGCCAAAACACCTAACGTCATTATGTATACACAAACAGCACCTCCTTCCTTCTTCTCACGCCGGCATGCAATGGAACCAACACAAATATCACTGTAGTATGCTGCGAGAATTAAGCCAAAAAACAAGTAAATAACAAATGCAACAAGGTTCACCAAAGTTGCTTAAAATTTGATCACCCTGAAGCACAGACATGACTTCTTGTGCTTGCCTGAATCATTTATTTTATAGGAGAAGAATAGCAAAGAACATCATGAAAGTTCCATTGAAGAACAAGAGACAGGATTAATGTAGGGTTAAGTATCATGTACTCTAATTTTTACAAAGTAAATTATTCAGAGTACTCTGTGTTATATTTTCTAAACGCCTTCCAAACTTTTAACTAATTGGAGCACTTTATGCTTGCAATCATCAAAGGGCTCCATAACCTCTCGGAATGATGAGTTTTGTATGGTTCCTCATAAAACCTTCATTTCGATAGTTGACAAACCCACAGCAAATATAATAACAAAAAGTTATCAGATTATGTAAGTCACTTATTGTTATGCATGATGCAAGTGGTTTCCTCCTCTACGCATACATTTAGAGGTCTTGGATAAGTCACTTGATTTCCAAAAAGTTCTTTGGTATGTTTCTGAATTATGTTACCTCTTTATTTCCCTTCCCACAAACTATTTTTGTCTGAAGTACCTGGAAGGAACTCAAAACGAATAATGAAGAAGTGTGTGATTCCATTGTGTAAAAATTCAGCATACTCAGGAACAAAAAGGTGAGCTTAACATTAGGGATCAAAGTGTACACAATCTAATAAATCCATCCAAAAGAGATAATTGAAATTATCTAATAAAAGCTCCCAACAAGAAATCAGTTTGGCTTCTTCAGAAGAAGCAATGCCATATCCTAAGTTTTCTGCATCCAAGTACGATAGTAGAAAATCAATAAATTGCTAAAGCTACCATCAGAAACAATACAAACAAAACATGCATTAAGGTTGTGTGGATATGTAAAGATAATAGGTCTCACAAGGTAGCAAACATCTTTGTTCAGGTTAAAAGCATCTTCGAACAGGGAACAATAGAAGAAATAGGACAACTGAGAGAAAACAACCGAAGAACATTGAGTTCCACATCCACCCAATGAATTTAAATATTTTTGCGCTCAACATCTAAAGACAATTGGATGAAGTCACTAAACCAGATTCTTAAAGAATTATTTTTGGGCAAACAAAGTCAGGTATCAAATTATTAACATGAAAATCTAGCATTTCAAGTAGCAACAAAGATGACCAAGAAACCAGGTCGAGTACTCCTGTGGAAGACACCCTGAGGTAATCTCAATACTTACTGCAAATGGAAACCAATATCAAGACCACAAGAAAATCATCATGGACCACATAAGCTGATTTGGGATGTAATTCACATAGATCATATTACCTTAATCTAAATCAAGAAATCAGACCACAAGCATCTGTGTTCATACAAAGATAAGGAGAAGATAAGCAAAGCTCTTAACATTAACCAAATTTAGGCATTAACAATATGATATCCTAAACAACACCCGAAATCCAAACATTCTTAAAAACAAAAGCAAGAAATGCTTCCATAATTCCATTCCCATGTTCTTATAAGCCTTAAAATCCTTAGCTCCCATAAAACAAGTAACATAATTTTCAATTGATAAAATACCAATCCTCACTAACAAGCCTTTAAAAACAACAGCAAGCAATAAATTAGTGATCAAACTTAGAGATTAAAAACGACCCAGTTGATAAAACGGACAAAAATGAAAAACCCAGATGAAAAATCGTACCAAGCTTGGTGAATTCACCGGAGGCAAGAGCATCGGCGTAGTATTTATCGTTGTATCTAACAGGGAAAAGGGCAATATTGAGCTTCTTCAGCTGCATTAAGTTCTTATCCCTCACCCCATCCAATGAAATGGTCACTTCTCTTCCAGCCCCCATTTTTTTTTTCTCTTTTTTTTGGATTAATTACTGTGAATTTATCAAAATTATTATTATTTATTATTAATTTACTGTAATTTAGAAAAAAGAATGGTTGGAACTCCGAGTTGCAGGGGCTGCGGTGGTGCTACCGGCTACGATTGAAGTGAAAAATAAATAAATAAATAAATAATGGCGATGACGAATTAAGCGACGTCGTTTTAGCTGCTAGAATTCTCAATTTTGGTAGAATTGCACTTTTAGAGCTCAAGTTTTTAATTAGTTTTATTTGTAGTCCCTTATGTTTCTGCTATGACATTTCTAGTACTACTATAATTTCTAAAGTTTTGAAAGAAATATTATTTATTGGTAAAATATATAGGAAATTAATTGATTCCAATTCAGTATTAACTGAAGCATAAAATTTTATCTTCTAAATTGAAAATTGCTACTTCATGTAACAAGTTTTTAGATACTTTCATGAGTGGCAGTAGCTTCCAAAATTTAATTTGAATTTTTTTTTTTTTTTGTTTTACCTAGTAAAAGATTAAAAACTTTCTATTAAATTTATAAAAAAAAAAATAGAATTCCCCTTTCTCCCCACCTAAAAAATATAAAATATAATTTTTATTAATAATACTATATAATTTCGCCCACTCAAACTCTACCCCCTGAATCCGATGTTGGTTGCATGCATGCATATAGTTTTTTGAATTCATTGTGAAGCAAAATCAAACCAGGCAGTGGATAGAATGGGAGTTGATTTTGAGCAGTTGTTATTAAAATACATAAAACAAAATTTTAGTATTTTCAGAGTTACATTGCTATCATTCCTATATAAATAGTAGTGGATAGAATATTGTGAATGCAAAGAGAAGAAGTTGAAGTGCTCTTGCCTCCTGTCTTTTTCCATCCTTCAAAGTTGATACAAAATAGGTTTGACAATTCCATATATTGTGAGGATGACATCTTAAAATCCTTCATGAAAGGAAAGTATGGTAATTAAACTTCCAGTTAACGATAACTAAGTGTAGATCAAATAGTTTACACATTAATTTCTAGATTAAATAGTTTACACGTTCGTCTCTTAATGTTGTTTGAAAAAAATCCACATTCTTGATGAGTCTTGAAAACTAAAACAAAATTACTTGACTTTCCCAGTTAATTTTTGTCCTAAATCAGCCTTGTCATTTGAAGATATTCAGTATGTAAAAACTTTCGGCAAACAAAATAGTTTCAACAATGAACTCACTAATAGATTCTTCCTTCTTCTGCAAGGCAGGATGAGTTAAAATTTGTATCCTTTCATCTTGAAAACCACTCTATTAAAAAAGAAAAAACATATAAAAAAAATAATATTGGAAAAGAAAAATAAATGAAATGTTATGTTAAGATCAAAAAAATGTATGATTTGGTTGTTGATTAGATATATAATTTCATTTATGGTATCTGGAATGAATAATATGTTTATGTTGTAAGACCCAAAGAATTATGTTGGCGAGAAATGTATCGTATTTAATTGCATTTATTTTTTGTGTTGCTCCCCAATTAAAACTAATACTAATAGATCTTTTGTTACATTTTGTGATTTATTCTCTATTTCATTCTATGGGTTCATTAATCACTTGATAACGTTTAAGTTAAATACATGTGTCTTGTATCCATAGAATGAAATAGAAAATTAAACATCGAATGAATTTCTGAAGTACATTTAAATAATAAAATGGACAATGTTTCCCCTTATATTTATTATTATTATGGGATTGCTAAAGTGGGAAAAATGAAGCATTATCGATATTCATTTAATATTTTGATGTTTTTAGGTACATTTTTCTGCACAGTATTTTTTAATAAATGTCCTACATTGTATTGTTTTTAGAGTTTGTGAGATACATAGTAGAATCGATGGTCCATTAAATATATACAAAAATAATTTTAATCATTAAAATAAAAATTTGCAAAATATAGATAAAGACAATTTACAAAATTTACTATTAATGTAGGCAAATTTGATCCATGCCAGCATCAATTTGAGTTAATTAAAATCTATGATAGTACATGCTTCTTATATGTTAAAACATCGCATTACTATTTTCTTTTTATCACTAGTAGGTAATTCAAAATGTAATTACTTAATATCAGAAACAGATATAGGAAAATATTTTGATGTTAAAAAAGGCATGAAAACTAGAAAACAATAATAATATTGAATTTATTATGAATGCCCAAATTTATGGTTATTTTTTTTTATTTAATGTTTATATCAACTATTTAGTCAATATTTTGAATAACTCAATTTCTTGCCCTTAGAACATTTTGAAATAGATGTGCCCTATGGGAGTAAAGATTAACCATTGTTATAAACCGGTGAATATTTTAGCTAACAATTATTTAAAGGTAGTGAAGTTTGCAAAAAAAATTTATTTGAGCGAAGTTGATATGGATTTAGTTGAAAAGAATAGAAGATGATTTATCAATTAAAAATCTATGCTATTGAAATTTATTATCAATAATAAAATACAAAAAGTAGAAACTAGTTTACATTTCACTTTTTTATTTTGATTTCCAAATAAAGAAAATACTCATTATAAATCAATTGTACAATTTTTAAAATAGATCAATTTTAATATCACCTCTTTATTACCATTAAAGAATTATCTGTAAGAATTAAAATTTAATATTAGAAAAAGAAAAATATGTGAGATGTTACACTAAAATCATAAAAAGGCATAGGCTCTATGTGGCACCGTTTTCTTTTCCTCACTTTTTTTCATAGGCCTTTTTTTTTCTTTTTTTTCTCTCTTTTTTTTTTCCATAGGCACTTTTTTTTCTTTTTTTTTCCTCTCTTTTTTCTCTCTTTTTTTTCATAGGCCCTTTTTTTCTTTTTTTTTTCCTCTCTTTTTTTTTTCATAGGCCCTTTTTTTTCTTTTTTTTTTTCGTAGGCCATTTTTTTCTTTTTTTTTTCCTCTCTTTTTTTTCATAGGCCCTTTTTTTTCTTTTTTTTTCCTCTCTTTTTTTTTCATAGGCCCTTTTTTTTCTTTTTTTTTCTCTCTTTTTTTCGTAGGCCATTTTTTTCTTTTTTTTTTCCTTTCTTTTTTCTCTCTTTTTTTTTCATAGGCCTTTTTTTTTCCTTTTTTTTTTCTCTCTTTTTTTTCATGGGCCTTTTTTTTTTTTTCTCTCAATGGCAGGCAAAGCCTGGCCCGGTGCGCACAAGTCCTAAGCCTTTAATGCCCCCACTTGGGTTACAGACTTTCGTTAGAAGCCCGGCTTGTTAATCAATACAAAACTAGTTTTTTAATATATTTTGCTTAATTAGCTTCAAAACCGTCGATGTGGGATTACTTAATAAAATCGAATCACGCGGCGGGTTGTGTTCGATTCTCGGGCAATTCCAGAATGTTAATTAAATCGAGCATTAGAATAATCGCCGTTGTTTTGTGGTGGATTTGATCGATTTTCCAAGAATTTTAATGGGATGCTCTCAACAATCTTCATCTCCCTCTCCCAAATCTGTTGATTGAATATTTACTCTCTACTGAGTATTTCAAGTTGTGATCATTTTGGTTTTCTGGAATTTTTTTTCTTTGTTTTTGGTTCAATTCACATTCTACTTGCTAATAATCAGTCTTCCAAGAAATTAAGTCGCTATAGCTGTAAAGTTTTCACTTTTTTTTTTTTTTTCAGAATATTGAATAATGCTTTGTTTAATGATTTAGTATTCTACTCAAAGATATGAACACTTTCTTTCCATATTGTTATGTTAGAAAAATGTACAAAACAAGTTGAAATAAGGTTGCTCCTTACACACAATTCTTTGACAATTATGCCAAATTTACAATTTTATAAGTATGCTAAAGCCATCCATATTAGACTTGATACTAGTTAACTATTTTTGCTTTTCAGACTGCTCATCTTATTATATTGATAGGTTAGCAGTCAGCGTAAAAATTTTATAAATTTTATGATATATATATGAATCACGTTAGAAACACTTAAAAAACTAATGCTTTAAAATTTAAAATGAGTACGGTGGTGAAATGTGATTTTAATAGTGGTACAAAGAATTTTTAGTCGTGGACTTGTGGTGGTTGTTCTTAATAGTCATTCAAAATCAAAACTCACAATAGTTGGAAATATTTGACTATCTTTACCTATGGAGTTGGCTGCCGACCAGGAAAAGAAATTAAGAACCATGCAAATACGTTTCAAGAAGAAAATATATTTTTTATGCTCAAGGGTTGGTAATATTCAATATTATATATAACTAAGAAAGATCAATGTATCACAACCAGTAACATTCTTCTGATCCCTGATCAGGAATTCATTTTCATCATAGAAATCCCAAGAGAGAAACTAAGAGATTGATACACATAAAAGTGCAGATGGTTGTAATACGCAGTGCTCCCAGTGTTCCACGAATATTTCTTAGTTATGAGTTGATGATCAATGATGCCTACCGTCATCGTTTGGAAGATGTTGCCACAGTTGGACTAACCTTGAGCCTTCTGATACCCTTTGTGAATCATACAAGGAAATGGCAGATCGAAAACGAAGATTTTGAAATTTTCATGGAGCCAGTATGGTCTGTGGTCCAAAATGTTGCTCAGGATTTCCAAATTCCCTTGCCAAGACCGGCTGGTGCTGATGAGCATTTTCAGACACCTGAAGGGATTCTTCAAGTTCATGCTCCAGGGAAACTTGTGGCATCTAACCTGATGAAACTGAAGCTGATTAAAGAAGATATGAAACAGGTCTACTCTATCCTTTCCAGGGCTTCAAGACGTACTATAATTACCTCCTCCATGAAACCTGCAGGTGTGTTGATATTGATTGACTTTCTCTTAGGCAATCTTGAGAGAATTTTGAGCTACAAACTTGACTTGATGAGGGAAGAAAAAATAAAAAAGAAACCTCTGGTTGTTATTCAAAAGCTAAAAGATAAGAAGAAAGTTGATTTAGTTGTAGCTTTAAGGGAACAAATCAAGGACCTTGAAGAGGAGTTCAGGTTTTTGAGATACTTTCTTGGGCTTATTGTACCACATAATTATGGGGAAATGGAAATTTATGATATCATTGAAGGTCTGGCAGTCAAAGGAGCATATCTGCTTTACTTGTGTTTGGATGATGATGATGATATGATGAATGAGAAGTTGGTGCCAGAAATGAGAAATGAGTTGTTCAATTTGATAACAGAGATTAAGCCTCTCCAGCACGAAGTTACGATGATTCTTGGTGTGACAGAAGCTTGGCACCAAGACCGCTTCAACAAAGATGCTTATGTTCTGGCCTATTTTGATTCTCTGATTGACAGTTTAAGCACTGATCTGTCCCACAAGAATTCCAGTTTCATCCTTGCACCGAGGGATCGAATCGAGATCCTCATTGAGGATTTGAGACTCCTGAGATGCAGTGTCATAGGTCAGCCTTGGTCTGGTAATTATAGCACAAAATGTTTGTCCAATGCAGCAGCTGTATGCATGGAAACAGGAATCCTAATTTACTTGTCTAGAGGAGACAAGAGGGATAAAAAAAAGACTGGAGCGGTGCTTGATGGTCTGTTTCATCATATTGAGATTATCAAGGACGAACTCATGGATTGTTACAACAGGCGTATCTCAAAGCCTTGGAGATCTAACTTCCCCAGCATTAATGAATTGGGTTCGATAGACCTTATTATCAAGAATGTTGAAGAGATAATGCAGTCTGAGTTAGGTTTAACTGTTTGGTATAACGATCCAATCAAAGCAGTTTACACGGAAATGGTGTCCATGAGAGAACGTTTCACTGAAATTGCAGAATTGGCCAATGAGGACTCAAAGCTGAAACTTCTCTTAACTCGTTTCAAAGACGTAGCCTACCATGTTGAATTTGTCATTGATGGAATTGCCGGGGCAGAATATACACTCGAGAATGCTTTCCTGTGCCTGCCTAATATCGCAATAGAAATCAAGATGATTCATGAAGAGGTCAAAGCAACTATGAAGAAGATTTCTGCCACCATTGACAACAGCATTCCCCAGACTCCTACTCATGTTTCATCACAAGCAAGTAATCCTCCAATTAAAGATGCATTGATTGGTTTGAAGGATAAGGAGGAAGTCAAAGAACCAGAAGCTACGAATCGAATGGTGGGTTTAGAAGATGTAGCAAGAGATGTTCTAGAGAAACTTACCAGGGGATCGTCACAGCTAAAAGTTGTCTCCCTTGTTGGCATGCCAGGACTAGGTAAGACAACTTTGGCCAAATCACTTTATGTTCATCCTTCAGTTACCTTTGGCTTTCATGTTCGTGCTTGGTGCTGCATTTCTCAAGTTTTCCAAAAGGACAACTTTTTGATAGAAATTTTTGATCAAATTGTTGGGAAAACTAATCGAAAAGATGCAATTGATGAGCAAGATATGATACTAAAACTTTACCAAAGTCTTAAAGAAAGGAGGTACCTAATTGTGATAGATGATATATGGGATATTGAAGCATGGGATTATTTAAAGGAAATCTTCCCTAATGATGAAAATGGCAGCAGAATTTTGTTTACGACTCGAAACCATGCTGTTGCTTTGCAAGTTAGTAGCATTCCTTTTGAGCTTCGCTTGCTCTCTAAGGATGAAAGTCGCGAATTATTGCATTTGAAGCTGTTTGAGGAAGAACCTTGCCCTCCAGAATTTGGAATCATCACAAAGAATATTGCGGATAATTGCAAAGGCTTGCCGCTTGCATTGGTTTTGATCGCTGGAATTCTCAAAAGGACAGAGAGAAAAAAGGATTCTTGGGAAAAAGTAGCTAAAACTCTAAGCAGCTCAAATGAAGTTGTGGGCATATTGGAATTGAGCTACAAGAATTTACCAGACAACTTGAAGCCATGTTTCCTTTATTTTGGAGCATTTCCAGAGGACACAGTGATTTCAGTGTCGAAGTTAATTTGCTTATGGATCTCTGAGCAATTTGTCCAGCAACATAATTCAGGCCAGAGCTTAGAGCAACAAGCACAGGACTACTTAAAAGAGTTAATTGATCGAAGTCTTGTAATGGTAGCTAAAAGAAGTTCAACAGGTGGAGTGAAAGATTGCCGTGTTCATGATCTCTTGAGAGATTTTTGCTTAGCAAAATCTGAAGAAGAGAAATTTCTGCTGCATGAAAATATGTATGAACGTTTCGAAGTAACTTCGGAAGATAGCAAAGGATTCAACCATCTTGAACAATACCGTTTGTGCATTTGTTCTGTTGGCAAGCCTTTGATTGGAGAAATGCCACGCTACCTCCATAGCAGGATACGAGTCCGGACTTTATTATACTATTATAAGTCGAATGTAGGACGTTTAGCTTTCAAAGCTGCAGATGACTTTGGTATCAAGTCAATTCATTCTGCAATGCAGATTGCAATTCCACTTCTTAGAGTGTTTGATTGTGTCAATGTTGATTATCGAAGTGGAGCTGATGCTTATGAACTTGAAAGGATTTGTTTTCTTCACCACTTAAGGTACCTAGCTGTCCAAGTTCGCACAGATGAAATTCCATCACAGATAGAGTGTCTCAAGAAATTGGAAACGTTCATTGTAAGAGGAGCATTTGGTAGGTTCAAATTGCCTGAGGTTTTTTGGGATCTGCCAAGGTTGAGACATGTCCATATTGCAAATCAAGCATTCTTCAATTTCCAGGGGTACAGTGAAGAGTTTTTTGAAAACACTGTTCAGCTGGACAATTTGAAAACCATTTCAATGCCTTCTCTACGTTGTGGGAAGGATGAGAAGTTCCTGAGTAGGCTAACTAGCCTTCAAAAACTTGGATGCAGATTTTTAAATTCATGGGATGATTCCAAGAGTTGCAACAATTTTCCGGACTTACACTTCTTGGAAAAACTGGAGTCACTCAAGGTGTTTTTCTCTGGCAAGATGCTCTATCCTTGTCGCTTTTCTTTCCCTTCAAACCTGAAAAAGTTGACCATGTCAAATTTTCGCCTGCCGTGGGATGATATTTCAGTGATTGGGCAGGCACTGCACAGCCTTGAGGTTCTGAAATTACTCAACAACGCTTGTGAGGGGAAAGAATGGTGCATGAAAGAAGGTGAATTCCCAAAACTGAAGGTCTTGAAATTAGATTCATTGGACATTGAAGTATGGGATGTTGAAAGTGAGTACCTTCCGCAGCTTGAGCAACTTGTAGTGACAAGGTGTCAGCAACTTGAGGAGATCCCTTCAGCCATAGGAGAAATTCCTACACTGCAGTTGATTGAGATCAAATGGTGCAGCTCTTCTGCCACTGATTCTGTCAAGGAGATTCTTGAAGAACAGATTTCTATGTCCAATGATCAGCTCAAGGTTTATATCGTGGATTCTGCTCTCTAGTGATTGATGATTGACTAGAATGTTTGCATAGCTTTACGTTAATTTGCTTCATTTGTGTAGCACATTCTCAATGATCAGCCTAAGGTTTATATCCTGGATTCTGCTCTCTAGTGATGGATGATTGACTAGAATGTTTGCATAGCTTTACGTTATTTTGCTTCATTTGTGTAGCACATTCTCAATGTTGTAATAAAGACATAAAAGGGGTATCAAACACTTTTGGCATTGTGTTGTATATCTCCATTGTTGAAGTTGAGAAATCAAAAGTATTGTAACTTGTAAGCCATGTTTAACTAGCAAGATTCATCTCATAATCAACAATACATAAAATGAACATCCAATGCATTTTTGTGTGTAGAGGCAATAATTGTTTGTTTCAAGGTGTTATCTTTCCTAAAATTTGCATATATAGTGAATGTATAAGGTTCTTTCCTCCTCTTTTTTTTTTCCCTTTTCTGGGAAAAATGTTTAAGGTGAATTTTGGCTCACCACTATTTTCTTTTTTGCCAACTGATTATGTCCTTGGAAACTTGGTGCAATGCACAAATACTATTGTTATTTAGTTTGATAATGAGTGGAATGTTCACATAGTTTCATTAGTAATATTACTTGGAGAAAACTGTCAAAAATAGTCACATTTATTTTGTCATCCACATTGAAAATGATGCATTTTGGTCACTAACATTTAAAAAACGTACCAAATTAGTCACTCAATGAAAACCTGTTAGTTTTTTTAACATAGAAAACGTACGTTCACGTCACGAGTCACTTAATAAAAGGATAAAAATGAAAATTTGATTTATTCTTCACACAAAACTCTTCACTATAATTAATTTACAGATCATCTGCCACCTGCTACTGATGAACACTTCCTCCATTAACAGTGAAATATAAATAAATTATGAAGGATTTTGTTTGAAAAATAAATCGATATTTCATTTTATCTCTTTATTAAGTGGTACATGATGTGAACGTATGTGCTTTCTTTTAAAAAAGCTAATAGAGTTTGGTTGGTGACTAATTTGGTGCATTTTTTTAATGTCAGTGACTAAAATACATCATTATTAATGTGGATAACAGAATAAATTTTTTTATATAATGTAAGTGACTATTTTTACAATTTTACCTATTACTTCCTTCTTTGTCAATATTTAAGGTGTTCAAAAGCACCACTTCTACATCAAAGCATTTGTGACAAATTGTGAAATTTGGACAATACTGTTTGATTTCTGGATACTGCAAGCTAGATGCAGGGAAACAGAATACTTATGTCTGTTTGAATAGAATTTTTTAACCTATTTCTCATCTCATTTAAAACTACATGGTTATTTATACTCAATTCTCAAAACAAAAAATTTCAACTTCTATAAACACAAAATAAGGGCATTGTAGTCTTTTTAATATTTTTTAACTTTTTAAACTTTTTGATTTGTTTGACTTCACCGATAGTAGTTAAAGGTTGATTGTCGCTGTTGACCGCAGTCGCCAACAGCCACCAGCCAGCCGAATTCTTGTCATTTTGCCGGAATTTGACCGAAATTCGGTCGACCGATAGTGGCCATGTCAGTCAATGACGGTTGATCGCCAGTAGTCAACCTTTGACTGCCCTCTTCAACTCAAATAATTTAATAAAAAAAATTTCTTATTTTAAACTTTATTTAATAAAATAATTCTTCTACACAAAAACTAATAGAAACAAAACTTATTAATTCAAATATTCAATTTTCGTAACCAAAATATTCTTTTTATATAACGCAACTCGAAACGTTGTTTTTCTCAATTCTCAAAACAAAACACATATCCAAACAGAGCCTTAAATTTCACTTTTTTTGAAAACATTCACTGGAATGCATGTTCAAAATCGAGGTGAGTGTAAAAACTTCACAAAAAAATCCAAATCAACACGCATGTGGATTTTCTCATTTTTGGCTGAAATACATGTGTTATAAACCCATGGAAAATTGAAATTTTTTAAAAATCTAAATTTTAATTTTTTTGACATATTCATAATTGAAGAGTGTGTAAAAAATAGTAGAGAAAAAGCCAAAATCAATACGTCTTTTCACTTTGATATTTTTGACCAAAATAAGTGTGTTATAATCCATGAAAAATGGAAGTTTGTTGAAAATTTTAATTTTCATTTTTTTTGATAATATTCATTAAAATGCATATTCACAATCGGGGTGAGTGCAAAAAAATATACAAAAAATTCAAAATCAATGCGTTTTTAGATATTGTCATTTTTGGCTAAAATACGTGTGTTATAACCCATAAAAAATGAAAATTTGGTAAAAGTCTAAATTTCATTTTTTTGACACCATTCATAAGGATGCATGTTCACAATGGATGTGAGTAAAAAAATAGCATGGAAAAAGCCATAAACAACACGTCTTTTAACTTTACCATTTTTACCAAAACACGTGTGTTATGAGTCTTATGATCTATGAAAAATGGAGGTTTGGTGAAAATTTTAATTTTCATTTTTTTGACAATAGTCACTAGAATGCATGTTCACAATCGGGGTGGGTGCAAAAAACGATACAAAAAAGTCAAAATCAATATTTTTTTTTGGATTTTGCCATTTTTGGTTAAATACATGTGTTATAGCCCGTGAAAAAGAAAAATTTGGTAAACAAAATTTAAATTTCACTTTTTTTACATCATTCACAAGGATGCATGCTCACAATAGATGTGGGTGAAAAAACAGCAAAGAAAAAGCCATATACAACACATCTTTTGACTTTGCCATTTTTTTACCAAAACAAGTGCGTTATAACCCATGAAAAATGGAGGTTTGGTGAAAATTTAAATTTTTACTTTTTTTGACAATATTTACTAGAATACATGTTCACAATTGGGGTGGGTGTAAAAAAAATACGAAAAAGTCAAAATCAATGTTTTATTTGGATTTTGCCATTTTTGGTTAAATATATGTGTTATAGCCCGTGAAAAAGAAAATTTTGGTAAAACAAAATCTAAATTTCACTTTTTTTATATCATTCACAAGGATACATGTTCAAAATTGATGTGGGTGAAAAAACAAAAAGAAAAAAGTCAAAATCAACACGTTTTTTAATTTTGTCATTTTTGACCAAAATACATATGTTATAATATGTGAAAATGGAAGTTTGATGAAAATTTTAAAATTCACTTTTGTTTTGCAACATTCACTGGAATACATGTTCAATATCGATGTGAGCGTAAACATCACAAAAAAAAGTCCAAATCAAAGCGTTTTAGGATTTTGCCATGTTTGGCAGAAATACGTGTGTAACCCACGAAAAATAGAAATTTTGTGAAAAATCTAAATTTCACTTTTTTGACACCGTTGATTAGAATGCATATTCAAAATTGAAATGTGTATAAAAAATAGTTGGAAAAAAGCTAAAATCAACACTTTTTTTGATTTTGTCATCATTTACCAAAATACATATGTTATAACCTATGAAAAATTGAAGTTTGGTAAAAATTTTAATTTATACTTTTTTAAAAAATATTCACAAGAATGTGGGCATTTGCTTTGAAATGGCCTAACATTGTGATCACAGGCTTAAACTGAAGAACAAGGTTTTGGACATTTGCTTTGATGACAACAATGTAAGGGAGGAGTCCTCCCGTTTCTTTAGCTTTTTCTCTTTTTTCAAAATGTACTAATGGTGTGGGTAAATCCGCCATTGGCTTTTGTAACCTTTAATTCTATCAATAAAATAGGGAGTGGCGCCCCTACATCGGATGATTAGCCCAAAAAAAAAATATTCACAAGCATACCTGTTCAGAATCAGGATGGGTACAAAAAACGAGATAAAAAAGTTAAAATCAACGCGTTTTTGAATTTACCATTTTTGTCTGAAATACATGTGTGTCATGAAATATGGGAATTTTTTGAAAACAAAAATCTTGATTTAACTTTTTTTTGACAATGTTCATATAAATGCATTTGACAATTGAAATGTTCGTAAAAAAATAGTAATGGAAAAGTCAAATCAACATGTTTTTTTTACATTGCCAATTTTGACCAAAATACATGTTATAATATATTAAAAATGGAAGTTTGGTAAAAGTTTTAATTTATACTTTTTTTTCCACAATATTCACTAGAATGCATATTTACAATAGGGGATGGGTGCAAAAAATAGTACAAAAAAAGCTAAAATCAACGCATTTTTTAATTTTTCCATTTTTGACGAAAATACATGTGTTTTACCCCATGAAAAATGGAAATTTGGTAAAAAAAAATTTAAATTTTACTTTTTTTGACACCATTCATTCACAATTGACGTGTGTGAAAAAATAGAAGGAAAAAAAATAAAAAATCAACACTTTTTTTATTTTGAAATTTTTGACTAAAATACGTGTGTTATAATACGAGAAAAATGGTGGTTTTGTGAAAATTTTAAATTTCACTTTTTTTTTTGACAATATTCATTGGAATGCATATTTACAATCAAGGTGGGTGTAAAAAACATAATAAAAAAGTAAAAATCGAAGCATTTTTAGATTTTTCTGTTTTTTGTTCAAATACATGTATTATAACCCATGAAAAATGAAAATTTTGTGAAAAATCTAAATTTCACTTTTTTGACACCATTTATTAGAATGCATGTTCACAGTTTAAATATGTGTAAAAAATTGTAGGAAAAAAGCCAAAATCAACATTTTTTTTATTTTTGCCATTTTTACCAAAATACGTGTGTTTCATGAAAAATAGATGTTTGTTGAAAATTTTAATTTTCACTTTTTTTTACAGTATTCACTAGAATGCATATTTACAATTTGGAGGGGGAAGGGTTTACAAAAAATGGTACAACAAAAGTTAATTAAAATCAACGTGCTTTTAGACTTTACCTTTTTGGCTAAAATACGTGTGGTATAACCCATGAAAAATAAAAATTTTGTAAAAAAAAATAAATCTAAATTTCACTTTTTTTTACACCATTCACAAGGATTCATATTCACAATTGAGGTGGGTGAATTAATAGTAGGGAAAAAGTCAAAATCAACACGTTATTTGATTTTACCATTTTGAATAAATACGTGTTTTATAATCCGTGAAAAATAGATATTTAATGAAAATTTTACGGTATGTTTGGATAGAACTTTTTAACCCATTTTTCATTTCATTCCAAAATTACATGTTTGTTTATACTCAATTCTCAAAACAAAAAATTTCAACTTTTCTAACCACAAAATGAGGGCATTTTAGTCTTTTTAACATTGTTTAGTTTTTTAATTTTTTTTATTTGTTTGAATTAACCGATGACGGTCAAAGGTTGACTGCAGCCGTTGACCACCGTTCGGCAACCACCACCAGCCGGACAGATTCTTGCCATTTAGCTGGAATTTGATCTGAACTCGGCTAATTGGTAGTGGCCGCGACAGTCAATGGTGGGTAACCGATAGCATTCAACCTTTGACTGCCACCTCAACCCAAAATAATTTAATAAAAAATATTTCTTATTTTAAAATTTATTTAATAAAATAACTCTTTTACACAAAAATCAGAAACAAAACTTATCGACCTAAATATTTAATTTTCAAAATCAAAATATTTCTTTTGTAAAGCAAATTATTATTTTCAATTCTTGAAACAAAATGCGAGTCTTAATTTGCTTGTCAGAAATGGCAGGCATGAAAAAAATGGTTTGGGAAGTGCTGGATTGTTCGTCTTTTTTCTAAAATTTCCATGGGGTTTTTTTAACCATTTGATAGACTCTGATCACTCGAAGAAAATTTTGTATTTTAAAATATCTGGAGAAGGAAATTCCCACAAATAGAACATTATGTATAGTATATATAATTAATAGAGTAATGATTGGGGGAGTGAAAAATTAGAGTGAAAACCCAAAGTGACTGACGTGGTATGTATAAAAAGTCAAACTAATCCATTATCCATTAGTGTCACTCAAGATGCACAGAGCATGTACAGAAATTCTTCAAAATCTTGAGAACCATTTGGACTGCATATCAAGTGTTTTATGCTCGAATTTGTACATGTCCATTTAAAATTGTACAATGTAAAGATCCCAAAATTTTCCACCCTCAATCCAGTAAAATGTATCTCCAATTATGACAAACATGGGAATTTACTTTCATATGAACTTCCATGTTCTATCCATCATTGCTCAAGTGGTTTGTTGCCAAAAAAAATTTTACCAGCAAATTTTGGTGTTTGTGTGCCTCTAGGCTCTAGGTATCCACTCAATTACTACATCATGCCCTTTGGTAGAAAAAAATAATGGAAAAGAAAAAGAAAGAAAGGGATGGAAAAGAGAATCTTCTTCTTGTTGATGTGAGATCCAAATGATTATTTGTCTTATCTATGTCAAACATAGGCATGTCCTCTTAAAAACAACTCAAATCATTTTCATTCCAGCCAAATCACAAGTTATATCAAAAGAGAACAGAGATGAACTTGAAGGGCTGTTATAGCAATAGGAAGCCTAAGGCAGTGGTGGTGGGAGGAAGCATAGCAGGCATATCTTGTGCACATGGACTTCTTGAAGCAGCTTGGGATGTTGTGGTGCTGGAGAAAACTTGTGTTCCTCCAACAGGCAGTCCAACTGGTGCTGGTCTTGGACTTGACCCTTTGGCTCAGAAAATCATTCAGACTTGGCTGAAGCAGCCTCAACTTCTCCAAAACTCCACTATGCCACTCACTATTGATCAAGTATGTTTCTGATGAACCATCATCATTTCATAGTCTCCAAATTATCTGATATAGTAATTTGTCAAATATGCTTAGGCTGACAAAGTTGTTATTATCATTCTTGGTGCTCTACTTTGCAATTCTTGTTGAATAATTTTGTTCTTTCTGCTCCTATTCATTATCACAACATGGTGTTTGAGATTTTTAATGGCATTGTAGTGGAAATGTGGAATTGTTATAAACGGTGGCAGAATGAAATCCCAAGCATACCTAATGGTTCTCCTAACTTTCAAATCTGCACAAAATTTGATTCTCCTTTTCACAAACTGAATTCCCTTTTTTCTTTCCTGTTTTGTCTTTATAGAACAAAGCAACCAGCAAGGAAAAGAAAATCAGCAGCACTCTGACAAGGGATGAGAACTTCAATTTTAGAGCAGCATACTGGGCTGATCTACATAGCCTTCTTTACAATGCACTACCATCTGATATTGTCCTATGGGGACATTTTTTCCTCTCCTTTTGTATCTCTGATGACAAAACTTGTGTTACAGTTAAATGTAAAGTTCTTGAAACTGGCGAGACAATCGACATAGTCAGTGAATTGCTCATTGCTGCTGATGGATGTCTTTCTAACATACGAAAGAGTTTCCTTCCCGATTTTAAGCTGAGGTCTGTGAACTACAAGAATTCGTTTTCCTTTCTTGTTTTGGACGCTGCTCGTGATATTTTGTTTCTTCTAACACATTGACATTGTTATTACTGATAGATATTCAGGTTACTGTGCCTGGAGAGGTGTTCTTGAGTTTGGCAATAACGAGCATGGAGAAGCTATAATGGATCTCAAGAAGGCATACCCCGAACTTGGGAAATGTCTCTACTTTGATCTGAGTTCAGGAACTCACAGTGTGTTTTATGAGCTATTGAACAAACGGATCAATTGGATTTGGTATATTAATCAACCTGAACCAGAACTCAAGGTAAACTTGTGCTCATATCTTGTGATCAGCAGAGGGTTCAATTATATCTCCTTTGTCTTTCATTTAGGCTGATCTTTTTCCTGATCAGTAGCAGTCACAAAATTGTCAAGATTGACATTCTATGTAGTCGGTTTCATTACCATTAGATTTTCACCTTTTTAAGTGATTTTGAAGTTTGAAGTGCTCATTGGACTAGCCATGAAAATCTATGCATATTTACTTACATTTATCCTGCAAAGTTTCAAGATTGTCTCTTGCATTGCAATCTAGACCTTGTCTTTTATGCTATTTTTCTGTGACAAGAACAACCAACATCAAAAAGAGTAAAAGATGTAGGAGCACTTAGACCTGATAACCAACATTTAGTCTTCTCAAACAATCAATGCATAGTTCAATTGATGAAAGGCAACCATTACTGACGTAATCCAATCAAATCTTACCTTACATTTGAGTAGCATGAATATCCGCTCATCTCTGATGGTTCCTATAACGTTAAACGTAATGAACTCTTTATGTGGGAGCTAAGGATTAATGTTCTTCTTGATGTTTCAACATATAGGGAAACTCGGTTACTATGAAAGTCAGCAGTGACATGATTGAGAAGATGCATGAAAGAGCAGAAAAAGTTTGGATGCCGGAACTAGTAAGGATCATAAGAGAAACCAAGGAACCATTCCTCAATGTCATGTATGATTCTGATCCTCTAAAACAAATTTTCTGGGACAATGTAGTTTTGATTGGAGATGCAGCTCATCCAACAACACCTCATGGTCTTAGAAGCACAAACATGTCAATATTGGATGCTGCTGTTTTAGGCAAATGCCTTAAGAAATGGGGATTGGAAAATCTAAATTCAGCCCTTGAAGAGTATCAATCTATTCGGCTACCGGTTGTTTCCAGGCAAGTCTTACATTCGAGGCGATTGGGACGAATCAAACAAGGTTTAAATGTTGCAGATCATCAGCATTTTGATCCAAGAACTGCAAGCTCAGAAGAATGTGAAGAACTTCAGCAAAAGAATATGCCCTTCTTCAGTGATGTTCCTTCAATATTTCATGATGGTGCAAGTTTAAATGTGAGTGAATAAGCCATAGAGCATAGAAAATTCCCTTGTAACTGAGAATCAGAAATGATGAATTTGTAAGACTTTTGGAAGTACAAATTAATAAATTTTCACCCTCTGAGTTAAAATTTGATATTATTTGCATATTGTTGAGTGACTATAAGTGACAATTTTAAACTTCACCATCAACAAAAGTTTTGCTTCTCACCAAAGCAATGAATTGAGTCAGAGCAGCAAATCAAGAATTAGATTAGAATTAGAATTCTTTGGGCAGCAATTATCGAATAATAGTAGAAGAGCATTTTGTCAAATGCTAGACATGATATTCATAAAAGTTTTAGTACATAATGTCTTCCTTATGATTTTGAAGGAAAGAAAAAAAAAAGATTTTGGTCCCTAATGATTTTGGATTGGATGGTCCAATTCAATCCCTAAAATTTCAATTTATAATAAATATAAGAAAATTGATAAATTTTCTTTGTTGACTAGCAGAAGTTGTTACATATATCCGTCAACTATCAACCTTTTACCACTATGAAAACGAGAAACTGCAAAACACATTCTTTACATTTTGTTGAATTTTTTTTTCATACTTATATTAAAAATAGGGTTATCTTCAATTTATCCCCATGAAAGATGGCCTTTAATCAATTTGCCCCCATAAAAGATTTTTATTAACACTTTTCACCCTCGACTATCAATTAAAAATGCTAACGGATAACATCATTAATTATTAATTTTAAATGACAATTTTATCCATCAATAAGAAATAAATTAAATTATTTTTATCCCTCTTATATTTAAACATTAATTTTAATTTATCTACTCCATAATTTTGTATTAATACTTAAATATTATTAGTTTGAGACATAAAATAATTGATCAATTTTTTTAACAAAATAAGATACTTGTTTATTTTGTTCATTTTTTTCCTTTTTCTTTTATTTCATCTTCTTTTATGTAAATAAATATGTCAAGTTTCTTGTAATTTATGGTTTTTTTACTCATTTTAGTTTGTTGTATCTTTATAATATGATTGCTCATCTTATTTGTATTATTGACAATTTAAAACATTGATTTAATATCTTAATTTTTTATTATATTATTATATATATTAAAGTAATCTAATCAATATAATAAAATTATATAATGACAAAATAAATAAATAAAATAATTATTTGCTTATTAGTTGTAAGGTGTATATTTATTATAAATATATATTTTTCTAATAGAGATATCTTTTATACTTAATAAATTTAATTAAAAATTTATTCACTCTAAATTAAAAATCCATAGATATCATAGTGGTAAAATAAAATGTTTCATTAATTTTTTATTAAAGAATTAAAAATATTGGACAAAGTATGTATTATTTTATTACATTCTAAAAAATTAAATAATTCATATGAGATTTTTATTGACCAACTACATTAAAAATAGTTAACAAATTATAAAATAGTAAACCGTATCCAAAATCTAATTTTTTAGTAAGATTATATATATTATTTTATTATTTAAAATAATAATAAGAAATTTAATTTGTTAAAGTATCTATAAAGGAAAAAGAAAATAAAATGATGATAAAGTAGGATAAGATTTTCAGAATTAAATTTAAGGGTAAAATAGTCTAAAATATAAGAAAAGTAATTTTTTAAGGCAAAATTTAAAATTTTCATTTAAATATAGTAACAAAATATCCTTATCGGTGCAAAGTACTAATTAAAATTTTTGATGGGGGCAAAGTGATTAAAGATCATCTTTTATGGGGGTAAATTGAAGATAACCCTTAAAATATTGTACCATATTTATCCTTTAATCCAATCTCGTTTGTTTTTGTAACGAAAAGTATACACGTACATATTGTACAATGATGACACTGTATATTTTTTTAAAAAAAAATAGATGAACTAGATAAAATGATAGTAAGAAGCATCATTTTTAAATATGAATAATAAAAAGAATTCAAGTAAAATATGAAGGATGTGTTTTTGCAATTTTCCCCATAGAAAGATTATGAGTTCAATTTAATGTTTTAGCCCAAGTCCATCTTCCTATTGAGAAAGAACAGCCGTTTTGGGCTTTGTTTGTTCCATAAAACTTTTTACAATTATAAATCCATTGCCACATAGAGTTAGCCAATCCCGTATCTCCACGTCATTAGAAGAACCCTCGCAAGGCGCATATAAATATTCGCAATTTCTTCTCCCAAACCTAATTTACTAATTTTGATAGCTCAAAACGCCGTCGCTTTTCATCTCTCCGGCTCTTTTCTGTCGCAGATGACTTTTGCCTCCCACCGGCAAATTTCGTTCTTCATCTTCCGGCGATCCGTAACGAAATTGGTGCTTGGGTTTTTTCCCTCCTTTAATCTGGGCTTTATTTTATTTTCTGAAGCGAGGCGGAAGTCACCGGCGACAAAATAAACGAAGATTTGAAAAGCATTGGTGTTTTTGAGCGTATTTTTGCTGAAGATTCATGGGTTTTTATTTTTCTTTCTTCTCCTTTTTTTTCTGTTGAAATTTTGTGAGTTTTTTTTGGAAATGCGCCGTTCTTTACTTTTGTTGTTTTATTCTAGATTGATTGAGATTAATTTTTCTTGATTATTATTGAGATAAATAGTATGTTGGTAAGAAAATCTAGGACTAAATTTATCATTTTTATGAACTACAGAGAAGTACTTAGGATTCATTTATCAATTGTATGTACATTGAATAAAATTTTTTAATTATAAGAAGCACTAATAGAAAAACCTGCCAAAAATGAAATAACTTTATGAACCTACATATGAATTTTGATTTATTTGTGTTGCTCCTGATATGTTAAGTTTTTTAAAATTTTTTTTGCCTTTTTTCAGAAAGATTATGGCTTGAAGCTTATTTCTAATGTAAATGTAAGATGAACTTATAAATGTTTGTATAAATGGATTTTAGGGAAAAGTTTTCCATGTTTGGAGAAGAATTGGTCTCTGTATTCTTCTGCGGATGCTGCATAAGGTTATACTGAAACTGAGCATTTTCTTTTTAAAACTTTCATACATGAAAATGTAGATGAATCTGGGTGAAGCAGTAATATGCTATATTTCTTTGCATGATTATTCTTTTTGGATTCGGGGCATTATGTTTTGTGTGGATGGATTTTTTTTGTATTACATGAGATTTTTCTCTGTTTGTGTGATGACCATGATAGTCATAAAGAAGCATTGTTTGCACTATCTTTGTCTAATGATTATGACTTGTTACTGGAGATATAAGCATACGGCATACTGTAAATTAATTATCTTTGAACATTATGTTTGAATGGTTTGAGCATCATTTTCTGGCCTTACAAACTTTGCACAATTGGGATTGGGAGGAGGGATTTGGTGTGTTCATAGGACTACATGAGACATCTTATTGGCCAATTATGTTTTGAGATTCCTCTATATTTTGGCCAATTGGGTTTTGTTATTCCTGTATATTTTGCCAAGGAGCCCCTGATAATTGCAGGCAAACCATTTCGTCATATTTGGTGTTTCTACTCAATTTGCTCTCCCTGGATGCTCTCTACTATGTTTGCATGTTTAGTGTATTCATGTATATTCTATCTGCATCCGCATACAGGGTCTTCCCTAGTCTTTCATTTAATGCAGATTATGGCTCAAATGACCTGTCTTCTCTTCGGTTGTTCTGAAGTGGATGAAGTTGAAATGCATATGTTAACATAAATATGGTGTGGGTACGAGACTTAAAAGAAGATGCCATATAATGACGACCCTTGATTGCAGGTTAATATAAGGCTTTGCTTTGATTGCAAACTATGTTTATCAAAGCACTCAATTACTTGTCTGTTGTAGATTCTTTTGTGCTTCTCCATGTATGTTATAAAAATTGCTGCAAAAAAGCATGTGGATGAGAACAAGAATGCTTGCGTTTGTTTATCTTATTATAGTTTTTTTGGTTTGCTTATGGTTAGAAACCAATATCCATACTAAAAGTCTTTTGATTCTCATCTTTCCTCTTAGTTTCATTCAGTTTGTAGACTCTAGTCACCTCTGGAATACTGCAACTATCTCCATCCAACACTATGAGCAGCTTTCAATCGCATGCTACTTGCCGGTGGTTTCCTCAGAAAACGACTGCAGTTTCTTTCTACTTGCTGGTGGTTCCATCAGAAAATGCTTTCACATTCCAGCTTCCCAGGGAACAAACGGAGAATCAGTTCAATCAGCCAAAATTTCTGGGAATTGCCAGCACCCTACAGACCTACATCCTTATTCTAATAGATAACAGTGTAATGTATACCTTTGTGACAAAACAAAGGTTATTGGTAGACCTCAAAATCGTGAATTAAACATCTATCCCAATGAACTGAATGCTTCATTTTTGTAGCTGAAAAAACATTTATTTATTCAATTTGCACTATGAACTTTGAGCAATTTGTGCCAGTTTAAACCGAATTCATGTGAGAATAATGTGAGAAATTCGTGAAGACATTCCCCTGTTATGGTGATAGCCTAATAATTTTAGTACATCCATATGCTAATGTTTTGGCAATTTGTTTACAGCCTCCTTCAAGGCAATGTTGGTTGTGCTATATCCACCATCAACTACAAGGTTCAACCCACTAACATACTTGGATTCATCACTTGCAAGATATAATGCAGCTTCTGCAACATCATTTGATTCCGGCATTTCCCCTTTGAGGTTTGCAATTTCACGCACAAATTCCTCTGCCTGTTTCTCGTCCTTCATGATCTCGCGCAATGCATTCAAAAGCATTGGAGTGGCGACACCAAATGGCGATATGCAGTTAACTCTGATCCCATATGATCCCAACTCCACACACAAATTCTTTGTTAGCCCAACAACTGCATGCTTTGATGCTACATAAGCATGCGGGACATCGCCTGAAGTCACCGAACAAACACTTGAAGTGAAAATGATGCTACCTTTTGTGTTAGGGATCATAACCCTTGAAGCATGTTTGGCACATAAAAATGCACCAAACACATTAACATCAATGACTCTTCTGAAGTTGTCATAATCAGCTCCTCCCCCTGTGATTGACAAATGATCGCTTCCAGTAATTCCTGCATTGCTAAACATTATATCAAGCTTACCATATTTAGAAATCGCAGTGTCCACTGCCTTTTGGACATCCAATTCTTTTGTAACATCGCAATGGACATAAGAAATGGCTTCCCCAGATTTGATTTCTTGGCATATGGAGTGGCCAAGTTCATCCTGAACATCAGCAATAATCACCTTAGCTCCATGGTTGACAAAATGCTTTGCAGTGCATTCCCCAATACCGCTTGCACCACCGGTTATTACAGCAACTTTGCCGGCTAACCTGTAAACACAAGTATGTTGATTTCCTGGATTCTTTTTGGTACTAGAGTAACAAGAAAATGGACAAATGATATTGTACCTTTTCAGAATTGAAGAAACTGAAGAAATACTGCTAGTCATCTTGATCTATCCCTGTTGATCATCGATCCAATCGTACATTTATAGAGTTGATTTGGTTGGTCTTATTGAATTCCAAACTGTCATCTTTAGAAATATTGGAATCTTCACTAATAACTAATTCGAATATGACTCTCTAATTTAGCTGGATTTCATGTGCTGCAAACTTTTTGTTTTTGTTGATCTTTTATTTTTCTCTAGACCCCATTGGTTCAAAAGAAAGAATTAGGTGCATATAAAAATTGATGGCACAAATAATTGTCAGCCAGGCCAAAAACTTCATTGGCTAAAGCTAAACTACGATTGTGCAACTCGAAAATGGTCATCTAAATTCATTTTTAAAATCGTTGAAAGCCTACTCAACCATAATTCTAAATGATACTACCCCATTTAGGCAATTTTATTAATCATGTCTTTGTCATTTTGCCATATTCCACCACAGATTCAATGGTTGATTCTGTTGCCCCCGTAAAGCTGCACCTAATATTCTTGGTGATCATGTTTTCTTTGACCTCTTTTAACCTCTGAAATTCATTTTAGTCTCCTTAAAAAAACATAAAAGGAAACAGTTGGTGTCATGTTAAGTGAGTTTATATATGAAATGAGAGTTAATCGTGATTTCAATGCACAATAAAAATATTCGAAAATTAAAATTACGATTTCAACAGCCATTAATTTACCTTTTCATATATAAAACCTGTTCCATATATGAATCCATTTCATATAAATTTTTGTGTAAACGAACACGGTTGATTCTCTTTTTAGTAAGAAAACGAAAATTATAGTCGTTAACCCCTTCTTGAAAATAATAGTGCTAAAAGAGAACGAAAATAATAGTTGTTAATCCCTTTTCGGAAATAACAGTCTTTAACCCCTTCTCACTAATTCCCAGTAACTCTCTTTCTTTTTCTTTTTCTTTTTTTTTCTCTAGTGACTCTCTTTTTAGTAAGAATATGGAAAGAACCATCCTTAACCCCTTCTTACTAACTCTTCATAGTCAAATAGAAAATCAAAATCACTAAATTGAAGTTAGGGTTTTCCATTTCCAATGAGATTATGTACGTAAGAGACATTTCTGAAAAGGTTATAGTGACACAAACTTTTGTTTCTGATATATTTAGAAACCTTCATATTACATTACACTCAAAACCATCACAGATTCCATTACACACATCATATATATTACTACTATTGGAACAGCCACTAATTAATACTCATTAGATATGCTAATAGTATCACTTTATTTATCCATGCACAAGTTTTGCTGATGAAGATCAGCTTCAAATAAGCATGCATGGTCAGGTATTTCTTGAGACCTGCAAAAGATCATCAAACATACATTTGGGATCAATGGTATTACAGAAAATATCATTTCTTGATCATTAATAACAACAATTCCGACTACCCAACTGGATTAATGTTACGATTCATTACTATAAAGTTAACAAAAATGATTTTAAAATTTCCATTCTTAATTTTCTTATCGTATTTGTACCAAAGATGGATACAGTACTGAGGGATGATCACCTTTCCTTGAATCAAATGTCCTCTTCAACCATTCCCAGTCCCATGTATTTGGCAGGAATGTGTGCAAAACATCTGCAAACAAAATTCGAAAAACAAAATAAATTTTAGAAAAAAGGGTCAAAATCTTACCAAAATCTGATAGAGTAGATGAGTTAGAGAAAGAACTTGAGTCTGAAAAAGTTGAAGTTTGCTCGTTTGGCTCGAAGAATGACTTGACCGTGCTGGTTTCTGTCGCAGATGACTTTTGCATAGGTCATCAAATGGGTTGGAGAAACGTACTGTCGTGTCCAAACTCCATTTGCATACACCAATATTAATCGTGGGTTTTCGGATTCAACAACTTGAAGATCATCCCTACTGAAATATTTGGAGTTCACTCGTATGGATCCACCTGGTTTGATCTCAATTATTTTCTCGAATCGATGGATAGACCCACAATTTCATTTCTATGTTGAAATAAGTTCTGTTTTCTATTAGAGTAACCTTATTACCCATTCTTGCAAACCATGCGTGTATGCAACCTGCAAGAATTGTGCTCGTGTGCAGGTGAATATATGTAACTAACTGAGAAAAAGGAGAGCAAGAATGAAGCAGTGGCAAAGTGCTGGTGTGCATATGTTTTAAAACTCTTAACGCTTGAAATTAGGAAATGGACGTATACTTATATAAAAAAAGTCTTAGCAGCACTGCAGCAGTGGATCAAAGATGTATGCTTTGGCCTTTGGGTGACTGCATTGTACATTTGGATGGATACAAAGATTTATTTTTTCGCCTTTGGATGACTGCATTGTACATTTGGAGGGATATGTTTGTTTTGATGTAAATTTTATTCCACATAACTTTTGGCTTTTTTTGTTGGTTTATTTGGCAGTAACTTTCAAAAAGCAGATTGTTTAGATTAGTTTCCTGCAAATTTCTTGCCAATGGATTTTCTCTGTTCCATTACCCGTTTCAATATCTCTTTCAATTTATAAATACATGTCACCCGTATATTAGCACTTATCTCTTAAAATTCACAAATCACTCAGATAGATTTTTAGTAAAATATACTATGTTGCAATCTATAAATATATTGCACATGTATTTTAACATTTATCTCTTAAAATTCACTAATCAATTGATGTAATTTTAATAAAATATAGATTGAAATAGAAATAAAACAAAATATCGGGAATGAAAATTTCTTGGATTGGTGCATGAGGAGGATTTTCCATTTCCTTTTCCCTAGTTTGGAATGAATAATGGGAAGTGCTAAGAAGAGAAACATGAAAGCAAAAGATTTTGAATCAACTTTAACTAATTTAATTATTAGATTCTCTATGCTATGAATGAGACAGGCTTTTGCATGAAGAATATATAAAGGGTACGACTTGTGTTTATGTAACTTTTGTAACTTTGCTTCTATCGTCACTCAATTCACTCATTTATCAAAACTTACATTCAAAAATCTGTACCATTGACAGCGAATCTTTCAAAGAAGAGAGTTTGTATAGATTCTATCGAATTAGCAAAGCTTAATCTTCCAAAGGGTAGCCTTTGATAGAACTTTGTGAAAATCCATATTAGAGTTTGGTTAAGTACCAATCCTTTCTCCTCATACTTTCTTTAGCCATGAACATACCCTTAAGATTGGACTGCCAGTCTCTTAGCCATGAACATACCTTTAAGATTGGACTGGCAGTCTTCTTGTTCCAAAGTCGTCGTACTTTCTTTAGCCATGAGCATACTTGGACTGGCAGTCTGCTAGTTCCTAAGTTCACTTGCTTGTTCCCCACAGATAGTATCATCTTTTTCTTTCTCATATTGTCTGAAGTGCAGTGCAAAAGAAAAAGAAAAGGGCCACGGAACTGATTTAAATTCAATGCAATCATTATACTGAATCCTACCATTTTTTTTTTATCTTTACCATTATTAATGGTTGATTTTCGAATTCAAAGTCATTTCTTTGTTGAAGTAAGCTCGGTTTACAATTAGAGTAAGCTGTGGCCTTGACTCACATTCCTTTATCTTTCCATGTGCAAAAGTAGTAGGGAAGGATGACCACAAAAAGAGAATGAAATGTAGTTCTTCACATCTTCTATGTGCATTCCTTTGTCCCATTTTTCTTCTTTAATTAATAGCAAAGGGCTCCACACACATACTTCTTCATGACCACTACAAAGATTAAGAAAATTCTTCTTCCTTTTCCCAAAGCATCCCACACTCCTTCCTTTATTGAACCCAAGTGCAGTGCATGCTAAGAACTAAACACTGATAAAGAAAAACAAAAAAGATACAAATAAAAAAAAAAAAACAGAAATTGAAGAAGATGGGAAGGGGTTGCTAAGGTACATAAGTAGTTTCGCATGCAATTGAAATTTTGAGTAGTTTCGCAGTTACTAATCAAAGTCCACTGAAAAGCTAAGACAACAATTTAAGTAGAAGAACAATAGTAAAATTGTAAGCAAAATGATCGGATATACTGCCATCTTCTGTTAAATTCATGTAAATGGATGAAGGCCAGTGAGAAAGGGCACAAATGTATGTAGAGCTTATTAGAAATGATGTGGATAAATTATTGAAGAAAAGGCCAAGGGAAAGAAACAACAGAACGTTCGATGAGAACCTATATTGTTTTCATTACTAAAGTTAGCTTAAACTCCCTAATATATAGGTGCCTAAAACACAGATATCTTCCTACATATTGTGCTCAGTTATTCAGGATAATTATGTTTTTAGATACAAAGCTAAAACAGAGATCAAAATATATTGTAGATGTTTTTCCCATGAAACTCATGCCCTGGATAGTATATTGGATGCTTTTTTGAAAAGAAGAAAACCTCATAAAAAAGAATGAATGCTGCATATAGGTTTTAAAAAAAACATCTACTGGACTAACTCATTTGGATAGATTCTCAGAAATATAGAGGTTAGAAAGAGGATGCCTTGAGGTTGTATACTCACTCATTTGTACATTCTTTATGCAAAGGTCATGATATCCCCAAAACTTTTACTAAATACAAAGACATTCGTCGCCTTGTAATGACAATACGACGATGTCAATATGTAGAAGTAGCAGTTTTGCACAAAATGTGGCTAATAACTTACTGCTGTCATGGTCTTCTTGGCTCATGATTTGTGGATGATGAATGAACCTACTATTTGTGTTCAAATGTTATGGTTCTAGATGGAGAGAGATACTGAAAATACATTCTTAGCATGTCACAAATTGACTGATGGTGCAACGGACAAATAATAAATACTTCCACATCAACAAATATTGGTGAATTTAGGGCAACTAGGAATAATAAATTCAACTTGTAACTTGTTCTAATAACTTCCGCCTATGTTGCAAAGCCAGCCATATTCAGAGAACAAAAAGTTGGTCAATAATGCTATGGAGGAATCTTTTTCAAACAGATATTGTACACAAGAAAATGGCAAGTATCAATAAAGTTATAGAATTGCTCATGCTGATAGAAGCATATAGATAATATATACACTCTTACGGTAAACTTTCTCACCTTTGAAAGGTACAAATTCCCCATTGAAGAGAAAGGAAACTTATATACTAGCTATTTTACAAAAAATGCATATATTGCTCATGCATGTCTAAGTATCTTGATTTTGAGAAAACCGTTTCCCCGGAGAAAAGAAACACAATGTTGGTTAATCAACTATGCACCAACTTTAACGGAAGCAAACACATGGATATCATGAGATTTAGTCACATGACTACAAAACTTCATGTTATTTAACCACTACAATGACATACACAATCACTTAACAATAAAAAGAGTTGCATCCTTTTGTTTAGATGTGAACTTTTCCCTTTGGTAGGTCTTGGTTTGCAAGACTTAAATGATTGCCCTTCTCCAACCCTGAAACCACGGTTAAGGCTCTGCCTGATGCATTAGCTTTAACGCAAGTCACAAATGCAATACAAAAATACAGAAGAAAGAAACATGACATGCTTTTTCAGAAGCTTGCGATTTACTCAAAATGACTAATCTTCAAAAGGACATACAAGTTCACACATAAAACATCAAAAATATGTTCCAAACAGCACTTTACTATCAGCAAACAATGAAAATTTTCCAATGCAATCAAACTTCATTCCAATATGAAGTATAGAATCTACAAACACCCAATTAACCAGAAACAAAAATAATCACAGCAACAACCACCTCATGAACAACACTAATTATCATACAAACTACAAATTGCAAGTTCTGACATAAGTACAGTCAGCTATCCATTTATGAAATGGACCGGATATGCCCCCACAAAAAAACTAACAAAGGTTCTAACTTTTCTTCCCTTTCCCATCTTTTCCAATTATTCCACCATTAAATTGAAGTTGTTAAGAACTAATATAAAAGGAAAAACAACTTCATAATTGATAATCACCATGGATGATATTTTCAGCAATACAATAATAACCATGTAATCAAAACTATAAATAGGAATTGCAAGAAAAACTAAATATAAAGAGGTACCTGTATAGACTGATCATGAGAACCAAAATGCATTAAAGAAAGGAAAAACTAGGGAGAGGGAACTAGAACTCGGTGAACCCAATTCAGATCCAAACCCACGACAAAACTTCTCATCTCCAATCCTCTTTCCTCTGCTAGCCAAAGATTCTTGCGTAAATGTCCAAAGATTGGAACTTTGGAAAGAAAGAAAGAAAAAAAAAGAATAAAAAAAAATGGGAAAAAATCTTTAATGGGGTTTACGCAAAAATCCTTGGCTGCAGTGAAATGACAATAGGGATTGAGGAGATGGAAAGAGTCGAGGACGACGTGGACCGGGCTCACAAAGTTCCGGCTATCTCTCCGACGACGGCGTTGACTTTCACTGTGTTTCTTGCCGCCCGCTTTCTATTTATAGTTGTTCAGATTTCATACGTCGGATTCCTCGTACTGTGAAATTCCTTTTGTGCCCTCAAGATGGTCCATTAAGCATTTTGTTGTGGAGGAAAATTGAAATAAAAAAGGAAAAATTACAAAAATCATCCTCCATATTTTCTTGAATTTTTTTTCCACCACTCATATTTTTAATGATGCAAATTTTAACATTCATGCTAAAATATGCACTAAATTAGTCATTTTATTAATTTTTTTTACAAAAAACATGCGTATATCATCATACATACTTTTCGTTAAAGATCGAACTAAATTGGATGGAAGCATAAATTTGGTATTTTTTTAAAGTGAGTGACAAAATTAATCATTTTAAATATGATTGATAAAAAAGTTTTTCTACCCCACGTGAAATATAATTTTTACAATTTTTCAAAAGAAAAAAAAACTATAGTTGTTCTAAAAAAAATAATAAAATACGACCTCAACCTTGTAAACTTAATATTAATTTGCTCATACATATTACTTTGTTTCAATAATATTGGTTCACTAGCTATTTTGTGAGATGCCTTAATACTAATATCATTTTCCAAAATAGTCATATTCACCAACTTTTCAATTTCACAATCAATAAAACAATTGCCTCACTTTAAATTAATGCACATTGATTATATTCAAGAGTATAAATGTCAAAATTTTCAATTTCTTTAAACATCATTCACAAAGGAGACATTGATTGTGAAGTTAAATTGACTCAAGTAATTGAATTGTTGTGGACATTGCACAATTAAATCTCCCATTTTTAAATATTGTTAAAAGTTTTGGTTCATAATAGGTCAAAAGAAATAGTATTGTAATATGCCCCAACTCACATTTAGATGGAAGTGAATCGAAACATTAAAACCTAGTTCTTAACTGTTTTGATTCTCTTCAATCTTTAATGACCAAAATCTGAATTACCTTCATTGAAGCACAGTTTCATATTAGTCCTAACTGATATTACAAATGGTATATCAAATCCATTTTTTTACTGAATAAAATTTGCAATAATTTGAAGATTAAAAGGGTTGCAAACTGCTTCAAACTTGAACAAAACTCTCATCCAAGTCTAACCTTAGCTTTACCAGTTCATGTGATATCACAACTATATACATTTTTTTGGAACTAAATCCTAGGTTAATATTTTCAAGTTCAATTCAATTCTCATTAATTTTCGGCTAATTTACTAGGAAGAGGGTGTAATTCTATGTTGGCTACCTTTTATGTACTAGAATTAAATACATAAATAAGTTTTCATGGTCGACTCACATTCTTCCCTTTTCAAAGCTAAAAAGAAAGTGAAAATGTCCTAAAAGAAGCATACAAATAAGCTTACTAGCCAAAAAAAAAAAAAGATGAACTACGACCAAAAAAATCCAAAAGGGTTTTTCTTCAAAAATTGGTTACCTAATATGCATGCCTAGAGGATTAACGCGAATAGACACTGGAATAGATGATTGTCTAATTTTAAGTAATGGATGATTAATATATAAATTTTTATTCCTATTACTCTTTACAAAACATTGAAAATGACTATTATTTTTATCCATTCCCAATGACTCGTCTTATCCTACAAACCAAACTCCCTTAAATTGGACAAGTTTTCTAGGCATATTATTTTCTTTCGTGTGTTCATTTGGAGTTCTAAGTTGCATGGAATTTTATTTGGATATGAATTTTCATTATAATGCTCTTATATAATGACCTATAACACACCCTTTAAAAGGAGGTGAGTGTTTACAAGGAATCCATCAATGGATGCAACTTCTCATATTTTATTTTACATAGATGATATTAATTACTCTATTTCAAATCACAAATCGCGCCACCAACCCATTGATAAGATATATCCTGTTATATATATAGATTTAGTTATTCGCAAGTTAAATTTCTTTGATTCATTTTTAGTTTCTTTTTTTTTTTTATCATCCGCAATAAAAAAATGTATTGATAATTAATCAGTAAACATGTTTAACAGTACTGTAAGGTTAGAGGGTTCACATTAATTCGATCTTGTACAACTTTTTTTTTGTATTTCAACTCTAATCCTAAGTCGATTAGTTTAACTTTGTCATGCTATGCTTGTATAATTAGGTTGATATTTCCAAGGTGAATTCAGTTGTCATCATTGGCCAATTTTATCTTGGCTAGAGTTTGTGCACCACAGGCACATATAGTAAAGACATATAGAAAATTGTTAAAGTTGTGACTGTTTTTAATTTGTAAAATATCTAAAGAAGTTTTAAGTAGATGTATTGAGTAAGTTTTTATGGTCATGATACAATGATTTTTGTGTATAAATCATAGACAACATTGATAAAAACTCCTATAAATTTTAATTAATGCACATGATGTTTTTATAGAAATGAATCTCGTGAAGTGTAAAGTTTTTATGCATAAGTTTAATGTAAGAAACGATGTGAGAGCTAGTTTGACATGAGGATTCAATTTTGTATCTTTTATACTTTTTTTGAGATTTATTTTTCTTTGGTAAGAATTATAATTTACATACATTATATAATAAATGTTTTCTATGTGTGTGCGTGTTTATTTTCTTAAATTAAAATGGTGCCTTTTTTTTTCAAATGTTTATCTATATATGCAGCATGTACAACCTTTTCATTCTCAATACTTGATGTGAATATATTTATTATCCAACACATAAAAAATCTTGTGAAATGACGTAGTTCATATATGAAACAAATAATAACATTTGAAATTGTAATTGTCATTTCGTGTGTTGCTTTTATAGCTTGTTAAAATCGCTATTAACTAGCCGTTGCATGTATGGATTTTTGTTTCACGGATACCAACTCCTATTACAATGGTAAGGAGAAACTTTAAAGATATAAAAAAATTTGGTAATATATGCATTTTCCAATTATAGATAGAAGACAAAATGTACTACATATATATGCCTGGCTATGAATTCATTTTTTTCCATAACTTTTAAATAATTGAAGGACCTCATATAATTTTGTGAATGGAATTTGTGTATTTTTAAAATCTAAAGAAAATTTATAGGTTAATTTTCGAAGATTCAAACAAAGCTAAAGAATCACTGTCAATATTATGCACAAAAAATTCATAGAATACGATAAGGACACTTTTTTTCTTTTTGTGAATGGAATTTGTGTATTCTTAACATCTAAAGAGAATTTATAGTTTAAATTTTCAAAGATTCAAACTAAGTTAAAATAATCTACTGACAAGATTATGCACACAAGATTCATAGTATACTGTATACAATAAGGACATTTTTCTTCCTTTTGTAAATATATGGATTTTGTGTATTCTTAACGTACATCTAAAGAGAATTTATAGGCAAATTTTGCAAAGATTGAAACAAAAGTTAAAGAATCTCCAGTCAAGATTATGCAAACAAGATTCTTGCATACATATAAGGACAAATATAGGAAGTAGTAACTCCAGTGTAAAAGATTAAGCAAAAGAGCACAGATGTCATTCATGGCTAAAGAAAAGCCAAAGAGAACCGCATACCAATCCATGGTTTCACATTACAAGACTTCACATCCAACATGAAGGATTTGTCTTGGTTTGTAAAGGATGCTTTTTCAGTTTTGCCAGATGGGAATCCACTCACTCACTACAAATTGCATTCAGAAATGGCAATGCATTCATGATTCATAAATATAAACTCTAGTCACCTGCCCAACTAGAGTTGCAGAACTCGAGTTTCACCGACTGAAAAAGAAGCAAACTTGCCTATATATATACGTCCATTGCCATCTCCTGGTTATCAAAGCTTCATTGATAACTTAGTGTTAGAGCAAGTGTAGACCAGCAGAGAGAGAGAGAGCAAACATGGCCACTCAGGCACAGAAGATTCCTCAGTTCTTCAAGATCTATGATGCTATCAAGTACACAAACCAACTGGTAATATTAGTTGTACAATTTTTGTGTTCTTGATTTTTATGTGGGCATTTTTTTCTCTATCCCATGTTTGATTTTCCTGTTTCTTGTTTTGTGTTTTTGTTATCTGTTTAAGATTTGTTTTTGAGTTCTTTTGATGGGATTCGTTTGTGCTGTTCGTTTGTTTTCCTGAGGTTTGATGAGTTGGTCCTGTTTTCAAATATTCCTGCATCTGATCGAGAATCAATGAAATATGTGCAGTTTGTGTTGCATGACAACAGATTTGCATTCTTAGTCTACTTTGCCATCTTTATAAATGAATTTGGTATATTCTATGAACTGATGAATCTATGGACTAATTTCGAATATATAGCATGATTGTGGATAAATTCTTGCTTATACTCTCTCCATCCGTTAATGTTAGTCGCACTTCGGGAACATCAACAACAGTCTTACAAAGAGACAAAAAGCTTTTGGTAGCCTATTCTTAATGGTATCTCCAAATACTAAGATTGTAATCTAGGAGTGGATTTGCATCCTTGTATCTCGCATTCATTTGACAGCAAAAATATCTAAAATAACATGAAGATGATTAATGCAGTTTGGGTAATTGTGATGTATGTATGGAAATCTTTCTGGATACATGCACCATTTCTTGTTGATAACTGTTTTGCATGTTTCTGTGACAGCATATTCCCTCAGCATATATATCTCATATGCGAGGAAATACACCGAAAAGAGCATTCCTTAAGGATTGCTTTGGTAACATGTGGCCTGTTGGGTTGACCAAAACTGGAAATGAGTGGTATTTCCAGGAGGGTTGGGCAAAGGTGGCCCAAGACAATTCTTTACAACATGAGGACTTTCTTGTTTTCCAGTTTGATGGTGAGAAGGTTTTCCATTTCAAACTACTTGGAAGGAATTCCTGTGAAAAGGAAGGAGTTGGTGCTTTGAAGTTCAGCTTGGAGGATATGGAAATAGAAAATCATGGAGAGAGAGAGCAAACAAAGTCTGACCTTTCTGGCAAAGGTACAAGGAAGTTCTGTAGGAGCAGGGATGATAAGTTTATGATCCTTTTCTTCCATGTACTTGTGCTATTTCCTTGCATATGGTATTCTATGTCAATTAACGCACTAATATGATTGTTTGATTTAGTAGGGCAAGAAGGACCTGCTGCTAATGCCACAGAGGAAAGAGCTGATACTAATACTGAGAAGGAAATGGAAACTATTGCTGAGAAGGAAATGGAAACTAATGCTGAGAAGGAAATGGCTTCTAATACTGAGAAGGAAATGGTTTCTAATACTGAGGTGGAAAGAGCTGCTTGCAATGCTGGGAAAGAAAGTGTTGCTGCTAATGCTGATGCTTCGGAGGAAAGATCTATTATTAAAACTGGGAAGGAAATGGCTGCTAATGCTTCTGGGGAGGAGAGCGCTGCTGGTAATGGTGAGAAAGAAATAGTTGTTTCTAATGCAGGGAAGGAAAGAAGCACTGGTAAAACTGTAGAGGAAGGAGCCACTGCTAATGCTGTGGATGAAAGGGCCACTGCTAATGATGCAGAGGAAAGGGCTACTGCTAATTCAGTGGATGAAAGGGCCACTGCTAATGCTGAGGAAACAACTGCTGATAATGCTTTGATTATTAGTGCTCGGGAGGAAAAAGCTGTCATTGATGCTGTGACGGAAAGAGCTCTTGTTAATGTTGGGGATGAAACAGCTGCTAATGTTGTTGTTACTGGAGAGGAAAGAGCTGCTTATGTTGTTCATACTGGAGAGGAAAGAGCTGCGGCTAATGTTCGGCAAGAAAGAGCTGCTTATGTTGTTCATAGTGGAGAGGAAAGAGCTGCGGCTAATGTTCGGCAAGAAAGAGCTGCTGCTAGTCCAGGGAAAGGAATAGCTGCTTCTATTCCTCAGAAGAAAACAAAGGCCCACATTGACTTGTATGGTTTGCAGATTATCAAATCAGGACTGCTTGCCCAGCCTAAGAATCCTTATTTTGTTACCAAAATCAGGCGAAATAGACGGCAAGAATTGGTAAGTTAATTTACCATGTGCTTATCAGTAGATTGTTTAAATTTCATTAATATAGGGCCTTCAAGTTTTTATCCTACATGATCATAGTTGCTCATTTCTTTCCTCTAAAACACATTGTTGCTGCTATATAGCCTGTGTTAGGTGAAGAGGGTTGCTGTTCTCATGCTTATTTGGTCATGCACTTGGAGAACTAGTAATACTAGGCTTAACTTCCTGAACGGGCATTATCTTTGCCATCAATAACTTAGAACTTCAAACCTGCAAAACAAACATCTCTTTGGAGAAACATTAAATGAAAATTAACCTAATGTTCCATGTAGCGAGAAGGAGAGGATCAAATGCAAGAAACCTTTAGATAGTTCGATACCCCATCGATCGACTCCTTAACACCGGCATTCATTCTTGTTTCTGTGGATCCCTTTTACTGACTTCAGTGTTGAGCTTACTTCTTAAAAAAGAAAGGATAAGTTTAAGGTGTTTTCCTTTTTCTTTTCCTTTTTTTTCCCCTGTGCATGACAAAGGACTTTTGGTATTATATATATTTTTGAACTGAGAATGTGTTTCCCTTTTAACATTTTTTGCTTTCTTTACAGAAGAGACAGATTATTGTGGGTTATTTATGACTGAGAAAGGCATTAGTAAACTATCTCTGAAGTTGGAATTGCACTATTCCTTGCACATGAAATTTCTTGGACTTAAATGTTTTAACTTTGATGTTTCATGAAGATGTACCTTTAACAAACTGTTAAACATCTATTTAAAATTCTTTCCTTTTTGTTTCTGTTTTTTTATCAAGTTTTTTTGAACTACTATCATCATGGCAAAATACGACGTTCTTAACGTATAGTTGCTCATCAGAAAACTCTTATAAATCAATGCAGTACATTCCAGTTGAGGCGATTAAGGATTTCAGACTTACTCTACCCGAAAAGGTCATTCTTCGCGATCCATCTGGGAGGACTTGGCTGTCAGATCTTACCACTTGGAAGGATGGCCGAGCATTTTATATCGGAGGATGGGATAGCCTTTGCAGGGTGAATTTGATTGAGGAGGAGGATAAGTGTGTGTGTGAATTTGTGCAAGGACAGGGGGAACCAACCATTCAGATTCAGATCATTAAAAGCCGGGATCTTAACTTACTTCAACTGCAAAAATGACATTAATGATGAAAGAAATGTTTAATCAATGGTTGGTGCCAAAACCAACCATGCATGAATGTTGTTGTCCTAAAGAAGAGGTTTAGACTTGAGTTTTTCTTCAATTACAGTTGGAACAGGTTTGCTTTTATTGAGTAGTCAATTGTTTCTCTAATCATCATCTAGCTAGAAAAGAATATTTTGTCTCCTTGAAGAATTTTGAACCCTCCTTTTCATGTAGTGTTCTCTGCTTGCTTATTTTCTTAGCTAAACTTCACTTCTGCTGACTTGCCATTAAAAGTTCAGGATTTTGAGCTAATCATAAAGATGCAATTAAACTTAGCAAAACAAAGAGATACATCCTTTTGAACAAGATAGAGGGCTGCAAACATCAACAAGGAAAATATTGTCTTAACCTTAAAAAACTATGGGACTTATACATAACTTAATAAGATATTGCAGGTCCATATAGCAAAGTTCTAAAAGAGGTCTATAATACCGTCTTCTGCTTTTTTATTCTGCAATTTGATAGAGAACCCTTAAGCAGAAAGAAAGATTTTTCCTGGTTGTCTCCTGCAATACGAGAAACAGAAAACTTTAAATTGAAATAATGATCAATGAAGTTAAGAGTATATAACTGATCTTAATTGGTTCATATTAGAGAACTTTACGAATCGAGGGACTTTTCTTTTGCTTTTCTTGGGATGGCACATAGTTTATGTAGAAATTAAAGTGAACAATATATGAACTCATGATCATTTCCAATTCTGTCATAGCAAAAGAAGTAGAAAAGTTATGCTTAGATTTACTTTCTCATGCTGTAGGACAATTCCTTTGCTGTTCCTTCCTTGTTTTGCCTAAGAAATGCAGCAACTCCTGAATAAATTCAAAGATTACAGAAGCATGAATTTTACTGCCATTCAATCATTAGATTACTGTAATTTATTAGAACTCGAAAATTGTGTGAAAAAGATCAACATTTTCCAATACAAATGCCTGTGGTTCTGCATTGAAACAGCCACCCTTTTGACATAATTGTATAACTGTGAAGCAAAGAAGAGATTCTATACCACAGGAGATTTTATAGTTGAGTCTGAGAAGCCAAGAAAATCTAGCTTGGATGCCTTTTAAGATGAAATGCCCACTTTCATCTTGATAGCCAAAGATTTTTGCGTATTTTTTAACATGGAATGGAGATAAGGAAACTCCACTATATACTCCATCCATGAAGACCATCAGGAAAACTGGGTTTTCCTGATGCAATTCTTCACAGCATAAATTCCTTATCTTTAGTGCCTTAACTTCTCCAGGTTTAATTCTGAATATTTTCTTGTACCTATCAGGCCGAGCTGGAGGAACAAAAACCCTGATCTCCATATCCACTCTTGATCTATTCTCAAAAGCAGTAATCTTGGCACCCATAGCTGTTCATCAAAAGAGCTGAAAGTTTCACATAGGTGAGATCAACAGCTGCATAAAACTTATATTAATGGTAAGTAACACTAAGCAGAAACTTCACTGAAAGTGAAATACTTGAAGATGTCCAATGACTTTCAGGTGTAACAGTAAATTGTAATATCTTATTGCAATTGAAAACTGTGATTTTGGACTATCTTTTGTCCTACAAATTATACTTAGTTTCTTTTAGTTACTTAATATGTATGGTTGACATAGGTGGATTGAAAATGATTTTCAAGAACCAATATAATATGAACTGATGAACAAAGTATCACAACTTCTTGCATTGTTGGACACTGGAATTTAATCAGTAGGTTAATGCTTCTAGACTTCTAGTTCTATTTTGTCTGCATGTTTATAGCAGCAGGAATTCACTCAAGCAGATTGGAACATCCTTGGTACTTGACATAAGGCTAAACTTCATTGCTTATGTTGCACATCTTATGTATCACGATAGATTAGATGGTATACGAATTGTCTGATATATTTTTTTCCCATTTTTGTTACAGTTGGTTTCCTGTGAAACAGGTTCATATATGCAATGACGAGTTAATTGTGATTTCAACACACGATAAAAGCGGCAGAAAATTAGAATCACAATTTCAACGGCGATTAATTGTCCGTTTCATATATGAACGTCTTATATATGAACCGGTTTCACTAGATTTTTTGTGTTTTGTGTTAAGCTTTTACCATAGTCACTAAATTTCTTAATATTCAACCTCAACAATGTGCAAAATCATCCCATGTTTCACTTTCACCCTTGACAAGTTAAAATGATTTAACCCTATCCACATCAAGTGTCTGAACCAGCCCATAAGCTCATTCTTTGTGTTCCAATATACTAAAATACAAGGAAAATGATCATTAATTGCCCATCTCCATGGGATCCATTTTGTTGTAATAAAACGTTTACTGAAAATACTCCACAGAAAAGATTTATCCATGCTTAAGAAATTTGCATTAGAATTTGTTATTTCTTGATATTTTATTTTTCTTCTAAAAATCATATATATATATATATATATATATAATTTCTTTTACTCTCCTGATGTTAAAATATGTCATTTACCTTGAGGTTTGATTCTGCAACTGGGACATTTTTTTACCTTTGGCTTAAAGATGTGAATTAGTTTTGGTTTTTCAAGCCTGGCGAATGAACTGCCAAATGATTTTAGAGTTTTTGATTGAATGATCAAGCAAGTTAGGAGATATTTTTGTATCAGAGAGATTCAATAGTACCACTGCATTCTCCTGATGATCATCAAGCTGCAGGCAGAATAAGTTAATAAGATTTCTTTCACTTCAACTCTTGGTTGGAATTAGAATTTTGATGTCCTAAAATAGTGGCCTTTTTCATTCATCAATAGAGGTATTGCAGAAGAAAGATCGAATTTAGGCCATAACAAAGAGTGTGACACTATAGTACGAGTTAGTAGGTACAGTTCTATTGGCTCATCTGCCTTAATCATTTTGTCTTATTTGATTTCATGGCATTACTGAACTGTCTGATTCAAATTGAAAACAACTTCCCGTATGGATACCGAATAACTGGTCATGAAAAATTCATTTCCTGACCTAACCATGGTTGTTATTTCTGTTAGCCAAATGTTCAGGAAAGTTGAACATGACTACTTCCTTCAAATAGGGTGTAGATTTGAGACACAAATCTATTCAAAGAAATTTGAAATGGCTGAAGTTTCGTGGATTTGCAAATGCACTGTGGTCAGTACTAAGGCAGTGCAAGCTGGAAAATTTTGTTCTCTATCAGTTCTTGACCGTATCATGGAACATAATCATCTTCGTGTTGTGTTCTATTATCGTTCCCTCAAAGAAAGGAAGTTTGGGGAATTAACTAACATGCTCAGGGAATCGTTGTCTGAGGTGCTTTGTGCTTATCCAATCGTGACAGGACGGTTGCTGAAGAATCCCGAGGGGTACTGGACGATCAAGTGCAATGATGCAGGGTTAAGAATGGTCGAGACAAGGGCAAAAGGCAGCGTGGACAAATGGCTACAGAATGTGGATAGGGAAAAGGAGCTTAAGCTTGTTTACTGGGAGCCAATGTTTCACAAGCCTTATTTTTGGTCTACCTTCTATGTGCAGGTGAGTAAAGCCATCTTCATTGATTGATTATATTCTACCAATTATGAGCTTTGATGCTTTCTCAATTATCTAATCCTTTCCTTAATTTTTTTGTTATGTTGAAGCTCACTGAATTTGAAGAAGGTGGACTTGCAATTGGCTTGAGCTGCACTCATCTCCTCTCTGACCCCATTTGTGCTTCCATGTTCATTAAAGCATGGGCTGACATGACTCTGAGTGGCAAAATGGTTTCTCCTCCTTTATACCATCCTTTACCACCACAAAGACGATCGGATAAGACCATTAACTACAAACCTTCCTCTGGATTGATCAACCATTATAAATCAATTATGGAAAAGCCTACTCCTGTTGTTCAAGTAAAACAAACAACTATTTCAATGGCATTCAAAGATGATACGGTCATAAATTGCATATCCATGGCTAGAACTTCCGGTTCATCTGATCTCTCAAGGCCAACACCTTTTGAAGCTCTTGCTGGACTGTTTTGGACTTGCATAAGCAAGATCAAAGGAATGAGAAATGGTTTAATGAACATGTCTGTTTGTTTGGACATGAGAAAAAAACTAGCCTTAGACAAAGGCTTCTTTGGAAATTGCATGGTTTATAATGAGGTACTTGGAGATGGTATAAAAGCAAACGAATTGTCTAAAGCAGCCACTGCAATAAAAGAAGTGGTGGATAAAGTGAATGCTGAGGGGATTATGGACTTGATTGAATGGTTGGAAGTAACAGCATTCAAATTTCCTCCATGGATGAATGGTTATGATCTCATTTGTGCCAACTTAGAGGATGTGGATTCATATTCAGCCATTTTCTATGACAACTTCAAGCCAATTCATGCTTCTTATTACATTGAACCGACAATCGGAGAGGGGAAGATATTAGTCCTCCCATCACCACCCGGTGAAGGTCCCCTTAGCCGCGTAGTTATGATTACACTTCCAGAGGATGAAGCCATTAAACTTGTTGAAGAAGAGTTAATCCAGCAATTTTCACCAACCATATTGATGATGGCAGATAAGAACCACAAGCATACAAAGGCAGACACTTGAGGGCACACATATATATATGCTCTTCCTATATACACTGGTTCAACTACTATACACTCAGCTGTTACATGCAGAATTTCTTGAATGGAAACATTTGTAGAATTAAATAAGCCATGTTGTGTATGCTGCTATACAAGTATGTTGTTAGCATTGAAATAGTCATGCAAGTCAGCATTGGTATATATCCAAGATTTCTACTAGAGAAAGGCATGTCAAGTTGCTCATATATATTTGACCATTCCATACATTTTATAGTACTTGGGAGTTGGAGGTTGGGGCATTTTAGAACACAGCTACCAATAATTTGTTTAAAACAAACGATTGAATTTATTGATTCAACTCATGAAAAGAACTAAATACATTCTTAGGAAACCATGAAAGTTATCCCACCAAATAGTCCTATGACCAACAGAAACATGGTTAGCAATAATTAATATCAATTAGAGCTTAATTATTTAATTATGAATTTGTAATTTAGAATTTCCTAAGACTAAGTTGATTTTCACTAATATTTATCATAAATAAATTTTTTATCAAGTGTATTTTATCTTTTTCTTTTTCCTTTATACTTTTTTCTAGGTCAAGAAAAATCCCAAAAATCATGTTTTGAATAAAATCGGATTACGAATTAAAAGGGATGTGTAGAAAATAAAAAAACATTAATTCAAATAAAAATCAGAATGGAACGACTTAAAATGAATTGAAGAGAAACGATAAAAAAATATATGATATACCTAAATATATATGAAATATATTTATGAATACAATAGTTTTTAGGTGGAGGTTGGTTAGGGAGAGAAAATTTTAATAATATTTTGTGTGATATATATAATACCTTATTTTATTTTATTTTTCAGTTTTTTCATTTCTATTATTTCATGAGTTTATTTATTTATCTAATTTTTTGTCTTTTTGAATTTTGAATTTTTAATCCCCGTGATTTTTAAAATGCCAAAATTTTCACTTCTTTAAATCAAAAGGAAAAAAAAATTATTAATTCTCCAAACTTGTAGGTATAGAATGGGAGTCGGTCATTACTTGAGGGCTCCTACTGAAATTAACAGTAACAATTGAAATTTCAAATCTACACTAACATGGAATATGGAAACCCTAAATCATATACAAGATGCAACTAACAATTGAGGCCTAAAAATTTGTTTCTTGTACAAATTCAGTAAGGGTTTTATGATTATTTGCCATGCAAAACGATTTGGTTTGCAGAATTTTTGAAAATCTACATATTCTTGGGCGAATCGTTTATATCAGTTGCAAAGGTTCAAAACCCCAACCCTAGTACAATTCAAAAGTGGGCTTAATTCATTGTTGTTGCATGATTTTGTGCAATTGAAAGATGGGTTTTACGGTTTTTTGGATAGAGAACTCTTTTTATGCTGTAGCTTTTAGAAAGAATTGTTTGCAATTTTTTCCTTTTTTATGGGTTTAATTGGCTGTTAGTGTAGAACTAAAAAGAAAAGGCAATATTTTTTCCCAATCAATTGTTTTTTTAAAAAAAAAAAAAAAAAAAAGAGGAAATGGAATCCTTGTTCTAAAACAAAGATTTTAAAGACCCTTAATTCTGAATGGAGATTTTTTACTTGCATTTGAATTGATCATGTTCTTTCCAATCCTTATCTCTAAGTTTGTGTGTTTTTCAACTTTACTAGTTTTCACAAGAGTGTTGGATTCAGCCAAAGAGTTTAATGAGGACTTCAAAGCTCAAATTTCTACATTGTCAGTTTAATTTTTGTATTGTTTTTGAGGGTGACTAAGTATATAGAATGTTGGTATAACAGTACTGGTGAACTGATCTGAAAATCTTGATGCAATTGCAATGGACTTCAGTTTTTGGAATTTGTTGATGCTTTTACACCATTAGGATATATTAATGGATGATCCTTTCAAGTAAATATATAGAGGAGGAATCGAACCGACATTGTCATCGTATTTGCTGCTCTAAGCATTCCAGTACAGGTTGTTGTTACATCTGCCGAATGAAGTTCTGCAGGTAAGTGGGCTAATGTCAAGAATTGCATCCAGGAAGATGGGATGAAATTAGTATGAATTCTGCATATTGTGCCAAGTCTGCAATTAGTATGATGATGGGCTTAAACGATTATGTTACATAAACACAGGGAGTCGAGGACTAAGGAAGTTGGCGAACTTTCAGATATGTTCAGCTGGACCTAAAGTTCCAGAAAGCAAAGCAACAATTGGAAAATTTGGTTGGGTATCCATTCTGATTCAGCCATTCAGGTAAAATGAGAATTTCTATGCTGCAGCGGTTTCTTGGAGGATTCTGAAGCTTTAGGAGAAAATGCAGTATTGTAACAAGGGAAGATTCTTCAGCGACATACAACTTTTGATGAAGTTTAGTTCAATTTAATTGACAAGGTGTCTCAAAGGATCATGGACGAAGAAAGAATGAACTATGAACAATTTGCAGCTTTTCAAAACATTGGCATTCATGTTCAGGGTATATTTCTGTAGTCTGTTTCACTGCAGCCACTTTTCAACAGGTTTACAAGTGTGTTGGCAAAAGACTGCGATATTAATCACTATCGTGTCTGGAAGTTAAATGCCTTGATTGAATAGGCAAATATGAAGCCAAAAAGCACAGTAATTCCTACATGAATGAGGGCAACATATCCCAAAAAGTCGTTTTTGAATCCAAAGTAATTCCTAATGAACTCTTCCACCGTTTCATTTGTGTCAAGCTCATCTTTATAGGTTCCAAACTGCGAAGCAATTAATCCGTATAGCGTCCAAGAAACTGGACAAATGTAGCAGTACCATCTCCACCACACTGGAATCCTCTGTGACGAATCAACAGCAAATCAGTTAGTTTTCTTAAAACTCATTGCATATTTTTGACTGAGGGGGAGGGTGGAACTAATAAGGAACTTACAGGTTTTGGAATTATGAACCCTGAGAAAAGATTCCATACTGCATAGAATGCAGATGCAACTATGGCAGCAATATTTTGATTTGGAGTAACAGCCACAGTCATCATCCCATAGAAGGTGAAGTACATTAAGGTGAAAAACATGAAGAATATGTACCAAAAGAACTTGGTAGCAGTCCAGTCGAATCCAATCATTGCATATACTATGACTCCGTAGATCAATGTTTGAACAAGATTATACGGAATCTCAATCACACCCTGCATGATAAAAGGATTTAGTGAAGAAATTACATAGTACTCTTACTGAAATTTAAATGCACCCATTTTCAAAGAAATTAAAGTATGTTCATCACACACAATTTTGCTGCATCATTTAAAAAGACATTTTCCACTCAATCTCTGAGCTATAGCTTCTGAATTCTTTGATCCTATCTCAATAGTCAATCCACCGGCTTTTGCAGATAGCTATGAGCAATTACCTGTCCAAAAGCATATGGCAATGCTGAATACATCCCTGCCGCTCTTTCCCTATAGAAAACTGTTCTCTCAATTGCAACAACTGGCTGCACAGATGTAGCATTTTGCACTCCAAGAAATAAGACAGCAGCGTACATGGAACCCATTGCATTGAAGATATCTTGCTGGGTTTTCCTGAATTGAGATATTTAGAAACCTTAAGCATTTTAAGAAACAACTCCTAGAAAAGGGAGCAACTTGTACAACCTTTTCCTCAATGTTTACCTCTTAGAGCCAATACCCCAGAAAATTGTACCGAACATTATTGCTATGAAGCATGTAAACAAGAATCTGACTGCTGAGTATGCTGCATTTCGCCAATAAGACAAGTTCTGTTTCCAGAGGCATGCCATGCACTGGGTGAAGAAAGACTGGGAGTACTGAGTTGGGAAATAAAGATCTTTGGAACCTGGTGCAGGTGTACTGAGTTCCTTGATTAATTCTTTGTTTCTCCTGAATTATTTACCAGTTAGAATTATTTGGTAGAATGGTACTGCATTATAGTTCCAGTCATTGACTGATATTTGACATAACAATACCTGTATAGTTCTGAGATTTTGTATACTTCTGCAAAATTAATGCCAAGGGCTACTTCTTGTGCTGCTGAAGTAACGTCTAACATCCAAGTCGCAGGGTTATGACCATCTTTAATCTTAGTGACTCCATTGATATCCTGGAAGAGAAATTCCAAATAAGTCAAACATTAGGCAAACACAGTGATTCAATGATCATGTAATGCACTAATCCTTACCTCAAAGTACTTGATGAGCTTCGAAGAATGGCGTCCTAATGGACCAACGTATATTTCCTCACCACCTCGTTTTAACAGGAGAAGCTGCAGTTTGACTGTATTAGTCCTTCTCTCCAAGCATAAAACTAAAAAAGTATTGAATAATTATAAGTGAAAAGTCACCTCATCAAAAGCATCAAAGATGTCAATGCTTGGTTGATGGATAGTGCATACCACAGTTCGGCCAGTGTCCACTGTATTTCTCACTGTTCTCATTACAATTGCTGCTGCCCTAGCATCCAGCCCTGAGGTTGGTTCATCCATAAATATTATGGATGGATTAGCTACTAGCTCAACTGCAACTGTTAGTCTTTTGCGCTGCTCAGTTGAAAGACCATTAACTCCAGGCAATCCAACAAGTGTTTCCCTTATCGGAGTCAACTCGATAAGCTCCATGACCTCTTCAACGAACATCTGCATAAATTTCGAAAATCAGAATTAGATACCAAGATTGCTGCAGTCAAGACAACTCGAAGACCAGGAATCACCTTTCTTGTTACAGTGTCAACTTCAGGTGGCAATCTCAGCCAGGCAGAGTATGTTAAGGACTCATATACAGTAACATGAGGAGAGTGAATATCTGTTTGCTCACAGTATCCTGCAATACGAGCAAAAGTTTCTTGCTTCTTTGGGTACCCTGATATACTGATCCTTCCTTCAATATATCCACCTGTTTTTCTTCCAGCCAAGACATCCATCAGAGTTGTCTTACCAGCTCCACTGACACCCATAAGAGCTGTCAAAACTCCTGGCCTAAAAGCACCACTTACACCTTTTAGTAGCTCAAGCCGGTCCTCATTAACACCTTGAGATTTCATTTCCTGCAAGAAAAGACATGCTATCAGTGTACCAGCTCAAAAGGATTAGGTTTAGTATCATGTGCATGTAAAGACATAAGGAAAAGTAATGTTATCAGAAGCAATGGCATTAATTATTAGAGTCCTTTTTCCTATAGGCTACAGGCAAGAAAACCGACTTGAATATAAGCCTCATAATTTTTTACATATTTCATTCTAGTCCAATTCTGATTTACATAAAGAGAACGCACACATACAAGGAGAAAGAAAGAGTCTGAAGAAGTTTAAAACAGCATCACAAAATTCACCAATACGGGTTGGTATGCCATGCTTTTTGCTGCATATGTCAAATTAAGCAAGATTAGTAAAGTTTGAAGGTACCTGTGGCATATCTACTGCATATCTGATATTGTCAAAAGTGATGGAAAGAGGTTCAAAAGGTAGAACCATCCCTCTTTTCCTGTTTTGGTTAGCCTCATTGATGCTGCCCACTCGTGATGACATAGACCTGGAAGAAACAGTTCTTCCATCTTCATTTTCCCTTTCTGCAAATTATAGAAAATGCAATATTAATTACTGTATGTAAGCACCACTCAAACTAGTCCAAAACTCATTGACATACCAGAAGTGCTTTTCCTTCTAGAAGATAACTCGATAGGATTGTTCTTTTTCCCGTCTTGACTCTCTTCTAGATTTTCTTGAGGTAGAACTGAACGAGACCTCCCAAATGCTGCAAAAAAAGAAAAAAAAAGGTTGTTGGAGCTGTTTCAAGTGCCAAGGACGAAAACATTGAATTGAAATGATTAAGTAAAACCATGGTCTGCTTACGGTTAAGATAAGTTAGAGCTAAAGCAAATAGGAAATTGAATAATAGCAAATATCCAACCAAAGCTCCTACTCCAATCCAGTACCAGCTTTCATCTGTGGGCAAACCACGAGACTTTAATACTGACACGCCTAATGGTTCTGTGGCACCGGGAGGAACCTGTAATCCACATGACCTGAAAATCATTAGGCTGCCTCAAACTCCATTTCCCAGGTTCATTGCAGTTTGGTCCATTTTCATAGAATAAAACCAGAAACCAAGGTTCTTACATGTCTCCAGCTTTTTCCGAGAAACTCATTGGCACTAATAGCATTCTGAGCATAAGTGAGTGGAGAGAACCAGTAACCCCATATCCACCATTTCTTGATATCCTCTGGCCAAGAAAAGAACATCTAAATGAGTATACAAGCACATGGTAAGACATGAATAGGAAGTCTAAAATGGGTGTGTCTGTAGCTCTACCTTTTGATAAAATGAATCCCCCCAGGACAAAGACTGTGACCAATGCACAAGAACCAGCCGTGTTTGCAACTATGATGCTCCTTCCTAGTCCTGCCATGAACCGGAATAATCCTGAAGCCATCTGGTTAATAAGCACAAGTAGTAGGAAGTGTCTAAAAAACCTGCCATCACAAACCTCTTATTAGATTAAGAAATCCGGAAATCTATTACCCAAAAAACAAAAGATTCAGTGATAGATATTACCTCTGAATGTCAGAATCAAATCCAATTGTATAGTAAGTCATAAACAACCAGATGGCAGCTTCAACAAATGTTACTGGGATCTTGAGGATCCAAGTGGGCAGAGAATATGCCCATGCTGGGAAGAAGAGAAAGTCCCGTTGTTTGTAAAATACAGGAAGCTTTAAGATGCTTAAGGCCAGCTCAGAGAATCCATTGAACATCACCATAACAACAGCGTAAAAAAGGGCACCTACAAAAATTCCACCATCTGCTACTGTTTTCTTGTGCATATCAGTCCGCAGAAACACAGTCATTGCTAGGAATGCCATTATGACGAGCTGAAATGTGAATTATAAGAGTTAGTTGGATTAAGGACTTTGGCATCTTAAACAAGGAGCAGTATACATCTTTCACATGGAAAACTTACTTGTATTATCTTGAATATGTAGACAAATGAATTCCTCTTCATAAGCAAGAACTCTCTTGCTGTGCAAGCCTTCAAGAGTTCCTTCTGGCTTGCCCCATACCTTTTAGTGGTTATAGCAGCTGGGTGACCCTTGGCTTTGTCAAATGGAACAGCAAGCTCATCGCCAAGTTTCCGTCCAACATGAAATGACTGAAATGCTTCTGAAAATTCTCTAGAAGTAACAAAATTGTAAGGTTCATCTCTCTGAGCCCAATACTGCTCCTGATCTTTCCTTGATGTCACCTATTGTTCAACAGGCAAATGTTCTAATAAGATTTCTGCATTTCTTTTCGTAGAACATACAAGAATAAATTGGTATTCAAATGGATTACTTCTTGTAAAAAATCAGCAACTCCTTTTCTCTCTGGACATTTGAAGCCCATGTATTCAAAGAACTCTAGTACATTTTCACGGGGACCTTGATACACTATCTCACCATCTGATAGAAGGATTATATCATCAAACAAATCATAAGTTTCTGGTGCAGGCTGCAAGAGTGAAATTACTGTAGTTCCCTCAAGAATATGGATTGATTGCCTAATTGAATTTACAATTTGGAAGGTCGTTGAACTGTCCAATCCAGTTGATATCTCATCCATAAAAAGGGCCCTTGCTGGTCCAACCATCATCTCTCCTGCATCAGATTTGCTCAAAACAATTTAAAGCCTATAATAGTTGGCTGTTATGCAATTAGCTCATCATTCTACAGAAACAAGAAAATGAAGTGACCATTGGCTTCAAAATTTTTTGAACAAAACGAGAACTATTTGGTTTGGTACTTATGTGAAGTAGAACAAGAACAACTTGGCATTCAGAATGCAATTTTTAAGTCTAACCAGTTGTGACCCTCTTTTTCTGTCCTCCAGAAATCCCTCGTACCATTTCATCACCAACCAAAGTATCAGCACAAATTTCAAGTCCCAAAACCTGCAAATCAAAAATTTTTAAGAGTCTTTATGATTGTCACTCTTCATGTACTCTTATTAGCTGACAATAATAACAGTTCTTACCTTGAGAATATAGTCTGTTACAACACTTGCCTCCTGCCCCTCTAGTGATGCTGCCTAACAAACAAAGTTCAATGTGGGAGAACAACTTTAGACAATGAGACAAGTAGATATAAACAAATTCTTTCTAGCTAATATTTTAGATAGTGGCAATCATGGGAGTCAAATTCCCTTCTTAGATGTTTCCATACCTTCATGAAAATGTCAATATCAGGGTCTGGCTTAATATTCGCTTCCTTCTCTCTTCTAGACAATTCTACCAACATTTCTGCCAAAATTTATAATTTAAAGAGAGAATTTTAGGCAGGCATTCCTTGAAATGGAGCTTAAGCATGATAAACACACAATATAAATTAAACTAACCGTAACGAGGTCCAACCCCTTGACATCTTGCTGAAAATGCTAGTGTTTCCCTCACGGTTAGTTCTCCCATATGAAGATCATATTGACTTATGTAAGCTGATGTTCTTTCCGGTACAAACTCGTGCATTTCATGACCATTGTATGTCACTCTTCCAGAAACCTGTGGGGCTCAATTAGCACACACATACAGGAATGAGCCTGTGTAACATCCCAACAACTAGGAGAGCAAACAGAATTTTATTTCCTTACTTTCAGATCCGAGTCAGATTTCCCAGCCAATGCCAAGAGCAAAGTAGTTTTTCCAGAACTTGGTGGACCTAAAAGTAAGGTCATTCTGCAAAACCAGATTGCTTGAGCAAGAAATCAATCAGGCAATCTAAGAATTCCTCTTTGTTAATCTTCTTACCTTCCAGGCTTGATGATTCCACTGACGTCTCGAAGGATTGTGAATTTTTTCTTCCTATTTGGTAGAATGTGAAGATAACTCAAGAAACCCTTCACAGAGGAGAAGAGACACAGACTGACAATCAGCATAACACGACTAATTTTCTAACTAAAACATTTGAAGAATTACATCTGTTCAGTCCAAGAATTTGCATACTTTGTGAAAGAAAATTAGCATTACCTCTATCATATTAGCAGTGAAATTGAACATGGTTGGCAGTGCTCTATCACTAGCATGAGCTTGAGCATCAATGTTTAAATGTTCAAAACGGACTTGAATTGTTGGAAGACTAATACCAACTCTGCATTTCAGTGACACATGAAAATACAAAAACTTAATTCAAGCAAGAGCAACAGATCATAAATCAAATATATAATCTTACACATACTCATAAGCTTTATTTGATTTTGGTTAAACTTACCTGTCCATCCGCTTCTTCAGCTTCAGCAAGAACTTCTCATTGTCTTCCTCAGCAACTTTCACTAATCTCTCCACAAGATTCCTTTTCTCAATATCTCCAAGATTCTCCACATCTATTTCTTTTGAACCTTCTTCCTCAGTCAGAATGCCTCTCCTTATGCGAAGATAGGTTGGAAGTTTCTCAATGGCTGCCCATTTTAGTGCTTCTTCATCATCTAATTCTCTTGAGGACCTAGAAAAAACATCCAACCCACTATTCCTCCAAATATTTGAACTACTTAAACGTGCACTACTCACTCTAAATATATCACCACCTTCCATTTTTACAACATGAACCTTTAGCTACTCAATGAAGTAAAGAAAGAACATATATAAATCTCCCTCCTGAACTCTATTTCTGTAGCTTAAGTAGCCAGTTTGCTTAATGGAACAAAAGGGATGAATTGAAGAAGCATTGTATCATGTCCCTCCAATTTGTTAGTATCTTTATAGTTGATTTTTGGAGGGACTTTTATTTCATTCAAGTGAATCTCAAAGGGATTGATCCTTTACATTGGCATTTTAAGTGTACAAAAATGTTTAGTCAACTTTGAAAGATACCGAAGTGGTTGAGTTCTGATGTATTTTGGCATCACGTAAGTTGAATAAAATATTGGTTAACAAGTATGCAATGCAGCAGAACTCAAGATGCCAATCTGTTTGACTGGATTTTATTGGTTGTGAAGTAATTCTCTATGTATCCACAGTTGATTCTTTGCTTAGTGCATAATGTTTTGTAAAATGCTGGTCTTGTTTGTTGGAGATTACAAAACTTAATTAACTATTGTTCATGTGATTCTAGTACTATTATAACATTAATTCCATGGATTTCCATGATTTATTGTCTTCTGGGATGTAATCTTTGCACATACATAGATGTGTATTAGCATGCACGTCTATAAACATTATTGGCTAAAACTCAAGAAAATCTTCTCTTTTTAATATGGCAATGACAAGAACTAGTATGTATGGGGACATGAACTAACATGTTGAAAATCATGAATTAGTATAAAAGAACAACATTAATTAAGTATAGGCGGTTATATGGATCACATTTGGTCATCGTGCTTGATTTAAACTCACTTTTTAGCATTTATACAATTTTTAATGCAATCCATATTATAATATTTTGTCAATAACGTTACTATGCTCGATTTAAATTCACTTCTTAGCACATAATTTATACGATTTCTAATTCTATTTATACTATAAGATTTGACAAAGTTTTACGTAGGTGTAACATGAAAGAGCAAAAGCACAACTTAATGGAATTCTTTTATCTTTCTACAATCATTTGAAACTGAAGATGAAAGAAAGGGGAAAAAAAAATAACAAAAACAATTCATCACTAATGAGTCCAAAGTGCAAAATTTTGGCATGTTCTTGTGAGAATCAGTTCAATTTGATATGCTATGCCAGAAAAAGTGCAAAAATTATGGTAGCCCTTTTACTCATTTTGTCATTATTCTCATCCTACCAAATGCCATTTGCAGCATTATTTCTTCAAATTGATTCTATGCTGCTCTTTAACATCAATCAACAGGACATTAATTTAGTTTTTAGTTTCTTGGTCCAAATTCTCTCATTATTCATGTTTGTTTATAATTTGGTTTCAATCTTGATTAGATAAATGATTACACTTTTACTCTTGGTTTTTGTGATTGGCAAGTCTAAATAATTATTCATCTCTTGGGAAAAGACACTCAAGCTTGGTTTCAAGAACTGATCTAGAACCACCCCTTGACCTCAAATAGTATATACTATTTTAATCAGCTAAAGCCAAAAGCGTTGTTAGAGAATCCTCATTGAGCCAATAAATATTGATAACTTGTAATTATTGTCGCCAAAATCTTCACAAAAAATTATATGTGCAAAAGAAAAAACAGAAGGAGCATAAGTCGGCAAGTGATCTTCAAGTCAAAGAATACAAATCAAGAAATGAAAAGCAAAGACATCATGGATATGCACATATATATAATAATTGGAAGCATGATTGATGATTAATCCTCAGGGAGCTTAGGATAATTAATTTTGTCTGAAGAATTCTTTGATATCTATAAATTATAAATGCATGCTTGTACTTGTACTTTTCTTTGTTTCTGCCGGCCAATTATGGACCCTGATCAAGCTTTGAACAAACATTTTTATTCAATGATTTACTGTATGCAACTAAAAGTTTGCCATGAATAATCCCTTTAAATCAAAATTTTCCTTTACTTCAATTGGATTCATTTTTGAAGATACTGAGGGTGACAAATTAATAGTATGGAACAGATTAATAGAAGACAATAATTTTATTATATAGAACACAAAATCTAAAGAATTTGAAAGGGTTTATTGAATAATAATAAAGTTGAATGATGAAAAATAAAACCCTACAAGTACTTTTATAGTTTTAGCAAATCCCAAACTAAATTAAAAAGAACTCAAAATTAATTGATTAAGAAAAGAAAATGGATCCAACAATGGCCACTTTGAGTCTAAAACCGTATTTGTCTTTTTTGGATTGATCTTTTGCAATCCAATACTCATTTACAATTTGTTCTACGTCATTAAATAACGAATTAGAGATATTCTATTGTTAGGGTAGCAAAGAAATTTGATTTACTTTGTTTTTTTTTCTTTTTTTGGGGGACCAAAAAGTGGAGTTAATTAAAATTTTTCCTTTAATATATATTTGTCTCATCCATTTTGTCCAAGAACATCTTCTTTAGAGGGACTACTATATTAACTTCAAATTAATTTCAATCAACAGATTCCCACATGATGAGTACTGTGCTAAGATTTTCGTCCTCAAGTGCATGAAGAATCTAAGTATTTCATGATAGGATATGATCATCAGATATATATAGGACAAGTGAGACACATAATAGTTTATAATGTTTTGAGTCATGTCCAATATATTATTAGGTAGGCCAAATCAAATTGGAACAAATTAAATATAAAGGGTTTTTATAGTGATATAATTTTATGTTGATTTCAATCTAACACAACCCTTTCCTTTTTTAAACTCGAAATTAATTACTTTTATATATGCGCGTTGTTTATATAGGTTCTAATTAAAAGAAAAAAATAGTAAATGTAGAGATGACTTTATAATTCACAAACAAAGACTTTTGTTCCAAGAAAAACAAAGAATCGAAGATGGTTTAAAATCCCTTTTAAAATCCCTTTTAAAATCCCGGTTTTTATGCATATTGCATAAAAAAAATGCAATAAATTTTTTTTTTTTTTTTTAATGTTTGTGTGGCCTGCAATTCCTTTCTACTAATCATGCCAAGCTTGACCTAATCCTATGCCGTTTAGGTAATGAACAAAATAGCAGTATAGTGTGTCCTTCATGCATCCAGAACAATATATATATATTTTTTGTATGAGTTCTTTTATCAACAAACATAAAAAAAAAAATTAACAAATTTTCGTAAGCATGACAGTGGAGTTGTTTCTTGTTTCTCATGAATTCTCATCATCATGAGATCATATTCTTTAAATGGAATCATAACTAGTTTATTAAACATGAAGTCATAGTGTAGTAGTTTAGACGTTCGAGCTTACCCCACAATTTGTTTTTGAAAAATAAACTTTATTATGTCATGATATATAATAAAATCTTTAATCATGTGTAATACAACTTTATTAATTGTAACTAAACATGTTATTTGTGTACATTTTGATTTCCTTATGGATGAATTACAAAGGTAATTTGCTTTGCACGTTCTTATTCACTAATAATTTTTTGTTTCACTTCATGTTTTACTTTATATAATGTTTTATATAAATGTATCACGTTTTTTTTATTATCCGTTTATATCTTTAATTAAAATATACATGACACATTTAGATAAAATGTTATAGGGATTGAAAATAGAAAGTGTTACAGCATATCCATTGGGTCCTTAATTATGTCCCTTTTTGAGAGCGGTAGAATGTGTTTGATCACTACCTTCTTAAGGTAAGATTTAAAAACTATATATAATGTTTCATGTAAAAGGAAAAAATGATAATCTTCAAGTAAAAAGAAAGGGAAAAAAAAATAGAAGAAATGGGAAGAGTTAGGTCATTGGCATTTTGGGATTTTTATGAAAAATCTTTGTTGACTTACTCTAGGGATTTATTAATTTGTTATAATTTTATGAATTTTAAAGAAAATAAAGATAGTTTGATCAAATTACAAAAAAGAGTAATCAATGATCTTATGACTCTTTGCAATAGTTTTGGCATTAATACCATGATTACTTGAAAAGTATCACTTAAAGATTTTTTTGCCCTACTAAATTCTAGCATTGCAAGATTTTGCTATATCCTTCTTTGGTTTGATTGATTGTGAATTGTAAATGAACTAATGGTGAATAATTTTTCAAAAAAAAAAAAAACTTATAGTTTTTTTAAAAATTTATTTATTTAGATTCCCAGCAAAGCAAACTACAGCCAATTTCAGATCTAATATCATGACATGCAAGACTAAATGGGATCTAAGATCATATGCCCCATGTGTACAAAATCTCATTGAATCCCAAGAAGATTTGTCGGTCCTTATTCTATGAAATTATCATTGCTAAAAATGACATTCATGCAAAGTTCATGCATCAATTACATATTTGACCATGTTGCTACATATTTAGTCACTGAAAACTTGTCTTCAAATCTGGGAATGACATTTAATTGTCATCATTCATTCATTCATTTTTTTTTCGTGGGATTTACATATCATTCTCTGGATAGACACTTGAGTTAGAAACCTCTGAGTATTCGACTCAAATGTTGGATATTATTTTTAATACATATTCTCAAACATGATTAGGATAGACCGGCATTGTTAATAGTAAGATACCATACACATTTCTTATTGAAACAAATTCAATGAACTCAAACTCAATGTTAGAAAAAAGATAGAGAGAAGTCAGAGTATTGACATGGTCGATAAATCCCGAGAAGCCAAATATAATGTATAGACAAATTATATGCGTGTTTGAAATATCCAAATCTAAAACTCTCACGACATTATGTTAGAAATTCCTTTCGTCCCAATTCAAAACGAATTGGTTATAAGTGGAGTAATCCAATATCTTATTAATTAATAATATCTAATAGAGATATTATTTCTTTCAACGACTTAAAATGTTATATGGCAAGTAATGTCAATTTCCAAATGTTAAACGAATAGTGTTAATTTGCAGTTTGCACCCCATTTATTTACAAAAACAGATCTGATCCTCTTCTATAAAACCAAATCCAAGATTTTCATTGTTCTTATTTTGTGTTCAGAAAAATATACTTAGTAGATATTAATATCTACTACCAGCAATCTGCCAAAGTACAATTAATATAAAACAATAGTTTCTAGAACACAATTTATTTATTTATTTTTTGCTCAAAAAGACCACAATTTATTTATTTGTTTATTATTTTAATTTTTTTTTTCCTATGATATAATGAAGCACAAACCTGGCTGACATATGCCTATGATTAATATAATGTATCGCATGTAGACAAAATATATATATAGGAATTAATGGCACTGTTCTAATTCATTGTTTAAAAATATAAAACAAAATATTCATTATCAAACTAGATTTCTTCTTTAACTTTTTAGAATCTAGTTTAACAAGACAGGCCAGGACTTTAAGATTTTTTTTTTGGGTTGTAATATTAATTTGATAAATTATTAATCAATGGCAGTGAGGATTATGCATGCGGGTTTAAGTAAAAGATCATATGAATGCAAGGTAAGGATAAGACAAAATTTGTAAGTAAGAATATTTTCTAGTTCTTGGCATTAATCAAGTGAAGGAATCTTTTTTTTTTTTCAAGTTGAAATAATATAATTTTCTCATTTCTTTTCTTGTCTTAAGAAACATAAATTAATTAACTAAATTTATGCATGGACGTTTTCAAACAAGTTGTTGACTATATGTGTCATGATTTGTAAAAAGCAGTTAATTTACATCAGACATTTTAATTCGACAAAAATTTCATGCTGACAGCTGATTTACGAAGTAAAGTTTTGGATGAGAAAATTGTATAAAATTATTAATAGAATTATATTTTAATTTTTTGAGATGAAATTCTAATTTTTTTTCTTTTTAAAAAGACCTAAATGCAATAATTTTAGGACGTTAATAAGATTGAAAAGCTTATACAAATTCGCAAGAGCAAATTGTCTTAGAAGGACTTGAACTTGTACAAAAGGAGATCGTATCCTCTGCCTAAAATTATACTATTTTATTTTGTCCAATATTCAAAACGTGGTCGGTTCACTAAAATCAAACAATAAAAATATAAATATCACTAAAATAAAATTTACCATTATTAAACCTTAACTCGGATGTGAGTGAACTCTAAGTGGTTTTAATCTTGATTTTAGTATAACGATGTGGTTTTGAGTATTAAACAGGATAATTTTATACAGAGGATTCCATCTCGTATAAAAGATTCTATTCACCAAACATCCAATTTTCATGGGTGAATGAAGCGTGTATTTTGGTAAAAAATGGAAAAGTAAAAAAATGTGCTGATTTTGTTTTTTTCCCTACTGTTTTTTCGCCCACCTCAATTGTGAACACGCATATTTGTGAACGGTGACAAAAATTGTGAAATTTAGATTTTTTTATACTAAATTTCTATTTTTTATTGGCTATAATACATATATTTTAGCCAAAAATGGCAAAATTCAAAAAAAGTGTTGATTCTGACTTTTTCGGTACTGTTTTTTGCACTTACCCCGATTGTGAACTTTCATTATAGTAAATGTTAATGCACACGTTAGTTGGCATTTATTTTAATTGGCATTAATTTTTTGGCAAATATAAGGAAAGCTTTATTGAAGGCAACATCAAAGTAAATTAATCTATGCAAGGAAGATTGATTTGAAAGTTAATGCCATGTAGATAATTATGGAGCTTATCTTGGTATTCTTGGAAGTTATCTAACTTTGGAAAAGATAAGCATTGAAGGCACAAGAGTTTCCATCTTCCCATTTAAATTACTTTGAAAACAATCTTGGAGATAAACATGAAAGACTTGGAGCGTTTCTATGATCTTTCCATTTGATTTATTTGGAAATAATCTTGGGATAAACATGGAAGGATTTTTGGTGTGCCTATATGAGCTTTCCATCACACGGTTTTCTTGTGTGAGTTTTTGATTATTCCATCCGGTCTTTCTAAGACTGTAAACACACTTCTTTGTTGGAGAATTTAGGCAAAAGTGTGTTGGCTTGAAGCATCTTAACGCAACATTATTATAGATGCAATCCTTGTGTTCTTGATTCAAGCATAGAACTCGGGAGGAGTTCAAACGTGGGCAAGGGGATCTTGCGTAACCACGGATTCCGGGAGGAATCCATACAAGTCGAGGGAAGCTCGCACAATCCGTTCACTGAAGTAGTTAGGAAGAAGCAGTAACAAAGATAAGATGGTGTCTTACCTTGTGTCATACTGAATGTCTTGTAACTTGTGAACTTAGTGGATTGTTCTTTCTGGGCGTGGCCCTGCAGACGTAGGCAATTGCCGAACTGCGTTAACAACCTCCTGTCCATTTATTTTCTGCATTTTTAATACTGTCCATTTGCATTTTATTATCGGTGTCACACCTAGTGTTTCTAACCCGCTGGGACAACGCGTATCTAACTTAGATCTTTTAATTGGTATCTGAGAGGGTCGTCTTTGTTTCTTAGGCGGGATCCGCAGGACTTGATCTTGGTTGTTTGGTGCGATGGACTCTATGAAGAAAGTTGGTTCAACAATGCGTCCACCTCTCTTGGATGGAAGCAACTATGCGTATTGGAAGGCCAGGATGAGAGCCTTTATCAAAGCCATTGACGAGAAGGCTTGGAAATCAATTTTGGTTGGATGGGAACCTCCAACAACTACTGATGCTGATGGTGTCAAAACTCTTAAGCCCGAAGAAAGCTGATCAGCTACTGAAGATGCCTTGGAGAACAGTAACTCAAAGGCACTTAACGCCATATTTAATGGAGTAGATCCAGCACAGTTCAGACTTATTTCCACTTGTGTGATTGCTAAAAAGGCATGGAAAATTCTGCAAACTACTCATGAAGAAACCTCAAGTGTAAAGATATCAAAGATGCAAATTCTGGCTACCAGATTTGAAAACTTGAGGATGCTTGAAGACGAAAGCATTACAGAATTCAATGTCAAATTGTGTGATATTGCCAACGAAGCATTTGCCCTTGGTGAAAACTTTGCAGAAGAAAAGCTTGTGAGGAAAACCTTACGATCTTTGCCTCAACGCTTTGCTCATAAAGTTACTGCCATTGAGGAAGCAAAAGACGTCTCAAAGATGAAGCTAGAAGAATTGATGGGATCCCTTATAACATTTGAGATGAATCTAGGAATAGACATGGAAGCAAAGAAAAACAAAGAGCTTGCCTTAAAAGCATAAATGCAGAAGTTAGACAATTCTAGAGATGATGACCTTGAGGACTCCTTGGCATTAATATCTAAGAACTTCAGCAAAATACTGAAAAGATATGGCAGAAGTAATCCAGGTTCAGGGGCAGTGTCAGTAACACCAAGAATGAGGTGGCAAATAATAGAAAGTACAGGGAAGAAAATCATATGTCTGATCAATCATTCAAACATAAAGGAATTAAGTGCAGAGAATGTGAAGGTTATGGGCATGTTCAGGCAGATTGTGCTAATACACTGAGAAGAAAGAGGAACTCACTCAACACAATTTGGAGTGAAGATGATTCAGACAAAGAAGATGATTTTCAGAACAACCATGTGGCTCTTACCACTAAGACGGAACAATCTGATCATGACAAGAAAACGGATGTTACACAGAGTGTCATTGGTAATAGGTCAACCTATCTAGATGAAGATGAAGATTATGTTACAGAAGAAGATATTCTTGTGGAATTCAAGAATCTTCATGACAAGTGGACTGAACTTTCTAGAGTAAATCAGCAACTTCATACACAGGTTGGAAATCTGCAAAATGAAAGGGACAATCTTCAACAATCTAACAATGATCTGGTTATCAAATTGAGAGTAAGCCAAGAGAAAGTGAAAACATTGACCAACGAATTAAATCACTTAAAGAAAGGAGTTAAGATGTTAAATTCAGGGGCTTCCAAGCTGGATGAAATTCTTAAAGTTGGTCAATCAAGTGGTGACTACACAGGACTGGGGTACAAAGGAGAAAGCTCAGTGTCACAACTCGTGTCACAAACCACGTCACATTCAGTGTCACTATCAGTGGATAAATCAAAATGAAAGCAGGTTGCTGTGAATAGGTCAAATCCTTATTATTCCTATCATGCTCCTAACGGAAGAGGTAACAGATTTATACCTGTTTGTCATTACTGCAATCGTCGTGGTCATATTCGTCCTAGATGTTTTATATATCTTGCTGAATTAAGACAATGTACTGCTAGAAACTTTACTTCTCGCAGAAATACGCAACAGAGCTGGGTGATGAAGCCTAATTATCAGTGCAATTTTACATTCACTTCACTAAAGGCTGCCACAACTAATGAGTGGTATTTTGACAGTGGATGCTCCAGACATATGACTGGTGACAACAATTTTTTGAAAGATGTTGTGTCTGGAAGTATGGGAAAAGTAACTTTTGGCAATGGTGTCACAGCACGTGTCATTGGAAAAGGTACTCTTAATGTGTCTTGGTTACCAAAGTTGGGTAATGTACTGCTGGTAGATGATCTGAAGGCAAATTTGCTCAGCATTAGTCACTTGTGCGACCAAGATTTGGATGTAAATTTCACTAAGAAAAATTGCAAGGTGATTGATCAAAACAACATATGTATCATGGAAGGAGTAAGATCTAGGGATAATTGCTATCTTATCTCTGCCTCATCAACATGCCTTCGATCAAGTATGGAAGATTCAATTCTATGGCATCGAAAATTAGGTCATATGAATATACGGATGCTGCAGAACATAGCTACTAAAGGAGTTGTCCGTGGGATTCCCCAACTGAAGTTAGATGAAAGCAGAATATGCGGACCATATCAGATTGAAAAACAAACAAAGGTGTCACATCCCAAGTCAGAGACATCAGGAACATCTCGTGTGCTAGAACTGCTTCATATGGATTTAATGGGTCCTATGTCAGTAGAAAGTATTGGAGGAAAACGATATGCATATGTGACAGTTGATGGTTTTTCTCGTTATACATGGATTGAATTTCTTCGAGAAAAGTCTGACACATTTAATGCCTTTAAAGCATTGCGTCTACGCCTTCAGCGTGAAAAGGGATGTGCTATTCTAAAGATTGTACGGATTCGTAGTGATCATGGAAGAGAGTTTGAAAACTCAGATTTTTCAGACTTCTGTAATCAGCATGGAATATGTCATGAGTTCTCTGCACCTAAAACTCCTCAGCAAAACGGAGTTGTGGAAGGGAAAAATCGAACTATAGTAGAGATGTCACGCGTCATGTTACATGAAAAAAATATTCCACAGAAATTCTGGGCTGAAGCAATGAACACAACATGCTACACTATAAATCGTGTATATCTTCGTGGATGAACTGAGAGGACGCCCGATGCAATATGGAAAGGTAGAACTCCAGCTGTTAACTATTTTCATCCATTTGGTAGTACTTGTTATGTGTTGAATGATAGGGAATATAAAGGGAAGCTCGATCGCAAGAGTGATGAAGCTATCTTTCTTGGATATGCTATTAATAGTCGAGCTTATCGAGTTTACAACAAAAGGACTCGAACTGTGATGGAATCTGCAAATGTTCAAGTCGATGACTCTCTGGAAGAAAATACTGTTCATAATGAAGATATTACAGATTCTCTACTTGAAGTAAGTTCCAGTGTTCCAGGCAGTGGTTCACCCAGTGTCACAAGTGGTGTCACTGATCAGAATGCTGAGGATGATGATGTGAACAATGTCATTTCACCTCACAGACACCTCTCTACTCGTGTTCAGAAGAATCATCCTACTGCTGAAGTTATTGAAGTTTGAATGATGGTGTTCGGACAAGAGACAAGCCGAGAGTAAATTATAGAGATATGATTCAAATGGCTTGCTACACTTCTTCTATTGAGTCAAAGAATGTGACATAGGCTTTATTAGATGAATATTGGATTGGTGCCATGCAGGAAGAATTTGATCAATTCACTCGTAATCAAGTTTGGGATCTAGTTCCATGCCCTCCTAATGTGAATATCATTGGCACGAAGTGGATATACAAGAACAAAAGTGATGAGCATGGAAATATCACTCGCAACAAGGCTCAGTTGGTTGCACAGGGGTACACTCAAATTGATGGAGTTGACTTTGATGAAACATTTGCTCCAGTTGCTCGTCTTGAGTCTATTCGGTTCTTGCGAGCTATTGCATGTGTGTTGCGATTCAAATTGTATCAAATGGATGTGAAGAGTGCTTTCCTAAATGGTTTTCTTAATGAGGAGGTGTATGTTGCTCAACCAAAGGGTTTTGAGGACCCTCATCATCCCAAGTTTGTCTACAAATTGAAGAAGGCATTGTATGGGCTCAAACAAGCTCCTCGGGCTTGGTATGAACGGCTGACACAGTACTTATTGGCCAAGGGATATGAGCGAGGGGGAGTAGATAAAACCCTTTTCATTCGCCAAGCTAAAGGTCAGTTTTTACTTGCTCAAATTTATGTTGATGACATAGTGTTTGGCTCAAATGGTGGATGAATTTGTTGCTCAAATGACTGGCGAATTTGAGATGAGCATGGTTGGTGAGCTTACCTACTTTCTTGGACTTCAAATTCAGCAACGACATGATGGTATATTCATTTCTCAAAGCAAGTATGCTAAGAATGTGCTGAAGAAATTTGAATTGGAAAATGCTCGTCCAAGGAGAACACCTATGGGAACTCATGAGAAGATCTCCAAAGATGAGAAGGGAACTCCTATTGTTGCAAGCCGTTACAGAAGTATGATTGGCAGTCTTCTGTACCTAAATGCTAGTCGACCTGATATTTGCTTCAGTGTTACGTGTGTTCGATTTCAGGCAGAACCTCGCGAGTCAGACCTGGTGTCAGTGAAAAGAATTCTCAAATATATAAGTGGAACAACTGACTATGGGATCTGGTACTCTTTTGATACAAACACCAACTTAGTTGGTTATTGTGACGCAGACTGGGCTGGAAGTTCAGATGATCGTAAAATCACTTCTGGTGGATGTTTCTATTTGGGAAATAATTTGGTGTCATGGTTCAGCAAGAAGCAGAACTCTATTTCTTTGTCTACGGCCGAGGCAGAATATATTGCAGCTGGTAGTTGTTGTACTCAACTTCTCTAGATGAAGCAGATGCTGAAAGATTATGGTGTCACACAGGATGTCATGACACTCTACTGTGATAATATGAGTGCTATCAATATTTCTAAGAATCATGTTCAGCATTCTCGGACAAAGCATATAGATATTAGACATCATTTTATTCGATCTCTTGTGGAGGATAAAATCATTGCTTTGGAACACATGGTGACAGAAAAACAAATTGCTGATATTTTCACTAAAGCATTGGATGGGGCAAGATTTGAAGAATTGAGGTCTGCTCTAGGTCTTTGTGTCATATGAAGAAGTTATTCAGTATTGTAAGTTTTTTTTATTTCTGTATTTATTTTTATAGCAATAGAATATATATATATATATATATACATGAAAAACACAAAAAAATATAGTAGAATAGCTATTTTGTCTTTTTCTGCTTTCCCGTCTAATGCTTTGGGAAGCTTGTAGTAGCTTACATGAAATTGAAGAGTTGGCTTTGGATACGCAAAATCTGACTGCAGTAATTTTGGCTATTATTTCGCTATTTGAAATTCAAGGGTTTCTGGTCTTCTCAACTTCTAATGCTCATAAGCTTTTTGAACTCTACTCTGCCGTCTTCACTATTTTGAACACAATCAGAATTCTTGAAAATTTTATCAAGTCAAGAAATTCAGAATTTCAGAGATGTCTTCAAGAAAGTCTTCATCACGAACAAGCAATGTGACTCTAGATGATGATGAAGTCTATGTTGTTGTGACTCACACCTCTCCAGAATCACCCAACAATGATGAGAATCTAACCCAGCCACAAGAGCAAGTTCCAACTTCTGAAGATGATATAAACTCAAGAGTTCTTGAAATCACCCCAATTCAATCTATTGATCCCTCTGGCGTAAGAACACGTTTTGAGCAGGCCAGTGGTACTCAATTCAAGACAAGTGCAGTACCTCCAAAGGCACCGGATGCTTCCAAGGTGAATGTTGAACCCAAGAGAAAAAGTTTCCATCTGGTGGATGAGAGTTCCTCAGATGAGGATTGGACTGGAGAAGACAATGTGAAAGGAGGTGAGTCTGATGATGGTAAGGGGGACTCATTGATGGTGAAGAAGAATCTTCAGACAATGATGGCTCTCCTGTTGATGATGATTCCTCTAAGGATGCTGAAATTCATGATGTTTCAGACTCAGAACTAGTGAAGTCTCCCAAAGCAAAACGCCAAAAAGCACAACCGGCTCTTGTATCACAGAGGATGACACGCTCCAAGTCAATGTCAAAGGGAAAGTCCCCTGCTGCAACAAGTAAGTCATCAAATCTTAATGTGAATTTAGATGATTTTAAATCAGAGTACAATGCTGGTTTGTGGACTAAAGTGTCTAGGAAGAATATCTGGAATGAAAGAAATATACATGAGGGTGACTTTAAAGATTGTCAGAAATTGGTTGATCAGTTAGTTAGTCAGGGGCTGGGCAGGACAATCAAGAGAATTAAACCCTATGTTAGAAGAGTAGTATAGGAGTTTTACTGCAATCTTGACCCTAGTGTGAAGGATGTTGAACACCGAGATGGCGGTCGTGTATATATGAGGGGGAGAGTGTTTGATTTCACTCCGGATGTGATTAATACATATCTGGGTAGTCATTGGGCAGAAGTAGAAAACTTTACACCAGATTATAGTGTGATAATATTCGATATCACTGGTGGGGTCAGACGAGTTTGGCCAAGAGGGAAAGACTTTCCGGCTTCTCAATTGTCAGTAAAATATGCCATTCTGCACAAAATTGCAATGAGAAACTGGCTACCAACATCTCATGGGACTGGAGTCAATAAGTCAATGGCAACTCTGCCATTCAAAATTGGAAATTTTCTTGAGTTCGATGTTGGACAATTCTTGTTTGATAAGATAGCTAAGCATGCAGATTGTACAAACGAGAGGCTGGCTTATTCGTTTCCTACCATACACATTTCTTATTGAAACCAATTCAATGAACTCAAACTCAATCTTAGAAAGAAGATAGAGAGAAGTCAGAGTATTGACAATTATATGCGTATTTGAAATATCCAAATCTAAAACTCTCATGACACTATGTTAGACATTTCTTTCGTCCAATTCAAAACAAATTGGTTATAAGTGTAGCAATCCAATATCTTATTAATTAATTAGATCTAATATGGGATATTATTTCTTTCAACAACTTAAAATGTTATATGGAAAGTAATGTCAATTTCCAAATGTTAAACGAATAGCGCTTAATTTGTGCTGCCCAAATCTCCACAGCTTTATCTCCAAATTGACAAAGGAAAGGAATTTTTAATATTCTAAAATTCTTCATTATTTCCAATTTAGATTAAGGAAATCTTTTCTTCCAAGCTTTGTTCTTACACGATCAAAACAGCCCCAAATCTTCCAAAATCATCTTCCTTTTCTATTGCTCCACGTCATTATTCATACAAATATGCAAGATATTCGTGTAGATTCCATTCAAGTTTATCTCCAAAATAACACAAGATAAATCATATAATTTGTGTCTATCAGTACTCTTCCTTGTCATTCTGGCAGCAAGTGTTCAACAGATACCCAAAAAAATGGCCAGTCTGGAGGTTGAAGTTCTGAGCAGAAAACTGATTAAACCATCAAATCCAACTCCACCACACCTTCAAAAACTCGGACTCTCCTTGTTCGACCAGCTTGCACCTCCAGTGTACTTCAATGTAATTTTTTATTATACAGGAGCGGATGAAAATATAGCCATGGCCACGAGTTCAGAAAGAAGTGCCCAATTAGAGAAATCACTGTCTGAGGCGTTGCCTTCATTTTTCCTACTTGCCGGCAGATTCATTAAGGATGATGTCTCCATTGATTGTAGTGATCAAGGAGTTGAGTATGCGGAAGCCCAAGTAAATTGCAAACTTTCTGACTTTCTCCAACGAGGCCCCCAAATCGAGCTCCTTGATAAATTTCTGCCGTGGGACTGTCCACCTGCAGCAACATCGTTGACAAGTCCACTCATGGCAATCCAGGTAAACACATTTGATTGTGGAGGACTAGTTTTGGGCATAAACATCTCCCACATTATTGCAGATGCTGCATCTATGGGGGCATTTATAAACGCGTGGGCTACAGCTTGCCGAAATAGTATAAATGGCGTACTTTGTTCAAGCTCAAACTTTCATCATGATATCGCTCTACACTTCCCTGCAAGAATTTCATCAGAGGCCAAAGCCAAACTTCCCCTGCCGCCAGTGCCAAAACCCAGAGAACAAGCCGATAAAGAAGCAAAGATTGTGACAAAAAGATTCTTGTTTGATCAGACAGTTATATCAAAGATTAAAGAAAGTGCAGCCAAAGCCAAAGGGGGTTCAGTTTTGGATATCCAATCGACAAAAGTTGTTGTGGCACTGGCACTATTATGGAAGGCTTTCATGGCTTTGGCTGCTGCTAAACACGGATACACGAGAGATTCTGTCCTAGTTTTTGCAATGAACTTGCGTGGGAAACTATCTCTGCAGATCCCTGAGCATAGTTTTGGGAACTTTTGCGTACCAATTATAGTTCCCTTTGAGGGAAACACGGATAAGATGGAGTTGTATGATTTAATGATTCTACTTAGAGATGCAATAAAAGATGCTAGTGGTAGAGTTTCGAAGGCAAGTGGCGATGAAGCTGTTTCGTCAATATTGATTGAATCCAGGAGAGCATTAACTGAAAAACGAGATCAAATGGCTGGATTAATGGATGTTTACCTTTGTTCCAGCTGGCGTGGTTTTCCCTTGTACGAAGCAGATTTTGGTTGGGGAAAGCCATTTTGGGTAAGCGTATCAACCCAACCAGGACTAGGGATTTGGTTAATGGATGCCAGTAATGGTGATGAAATTGAAGTATGGGTGAGCTTGAAGGAGAAAGACATGATTGAATTCAAACGAGATCCAGACATTCTAGCCTGCCTGTCTACACAGCTGTAGTATTAGTATTTATTTTCTTGGTGATTCTAGAGGATTTGGATGAGGGGATGGGATCATGCATTGCAATGTACTGGTTATTGCTTCCTTCTTACATTTATATCTTCATGCTGCTGATGCTGCTGTAGTGTTATTAATAATCTTCGCACTGAATTTGATTGAAGTTTTACTGAAAATGTTGAACTTCAAGAGATAACAATGCAAGACCAAATTCAACTAAAAAAAAGAGATAAAAAAAAAAAACCATTCATGATCCTTTAGTATTTGAACACTAGCAAACTGTTCTTTTCTATAACACCCTTAAATGGCCTGCAGTTATAGGCATCTTGAATCTGGAACGAGAATGTGAGGACTCAAATTTGATATATTACCTTCTCCAGCGCCATTTTACTTTCTTGCATCAACCATATATATACTGGCTTGTAGTACATCAAATCTGATTTAATCCTTCTTCCAGCAGCAGCCCAGCTCAATTGTTTTCTATAGTGGCTTTGCCTTTACCCAGGCGGGATAGCAAGATTTGTTGGGATTGTAAATTTGCAATCCATGATTTAGGTCAAATAAACGAACATATTTTACAAGGTTGTGGTTATTTGTCACTTGCCATCATCATATGTCTCATTTTTCTTTTTGTTTAGGACCTGAATCTCCCACGTATGACATTTCGTTTGTCGCCATTACCAAACCAAGAAGTTGTCAGAACTCGGAATCCGTTCTACTTATTGGAGAACTGGGAAAACACTGTTGCTTCACTATTTATTGCTAACTCCATCTCCTGATCTCCATGGCGTGATTGATGGTTCATTCACTTCATTGTTGAACAAAAGTGTCACTAGTAGTTAAGCAATTAATTTTCTCTTTCTTTAAATGTTGTGTTTTCTCATTATTATTACTTTGGCGATACGGATGATATATTCAAAAATATAGCCAATAACCATTTTTGGCTGGCTTTTGTTCTTTCACTTCCTTCCATGTTTAAGACTTCACTTAAATTAACAAACCCTTCCGTTGTACAAATAATTGAGGCTACCTACATAAGATATAAATACATGCATATTAACTTCAGAAAATAATGCACAATGGAAAGCATCAAAGTTCAAATTGTGAGCAAGTGATCTTCAAGTCAAAGAATACAAACCAAGAAATGAAAGGCAAAGACATCATGGATATGCACATATATATATAATAATTGGAAGCATGATTGATGATTAATCCTCAGGGAGCTTAGGATAATTAATTTTGTCTGAAGAATTCTTTGATATCTATAAATTATAAATGCATGCTTGTACTTGTACTTTTCTTTGTTTCTGCCGGCCAATTATGGACCCTGATCAAGCTTTGAACAAAAATTTTTATTCAATGATTTACTGTATGCAACTAAAAGTTTGCCATGAATAATCCCTTTAAATCAAAATTTTCCTTTACTTCAATTGGATTCATTTTTGAAGATACTGAGGGTGACAAATTAATAGTATGGAACAGATTAATAGAAGACAATAATTTTATTATATAGAACACAAAATCTAAAGAATTTGAAAGGGTTTATTGAATAATAATAAAGTTGAATGATGAAAAATAAAACCCTACAAGTACTTTTATAGTTTTAGCAAATCCCAAACTAAATTAAAAAGAACTCAAAATTAATTGATTAAGAAAAGAAAATGGATCCAACAATGGCCACTTTGAGTCTAAAACCGTATTTGTCTTTTTTGTAAAAACTATATATAATGTTTCATGTAAAAGGAAAAAATGATAATCTTCAAGTAAAAAGAAAGGGAAAAAAAATAGAAGAAATGGGAAGAGTTAGGTCATTGGCATTTTGGGATTTTTATGAAAAATCTTTGTTGACTAACTCTAGGGATTTATTAATTTGTTATAATTTTATTAATTTTAAAGAAAATAAAGATAGTTTGATCAAATTACAAAAAAGAGTAATCAATGATCTTATGACTCTTTGCAATAGTTTTGGCATTAATACCATGATTACTTGAAAAGTATCACTTAAAGATTTTTTTTACTACTAAATTCTAGCATTGCAAGATTTTGCTATATCCTTCTTTGGTTTGATTGATTGTGAATTGTAAATGAACTAATGGTGAATAATTTTTCAAAAAAAAAAAAAAAAACTTATAGTTTTTTTAAAAATTTATTTATTTAGATTCCCAACAAAGCAAACTACAGCCAATTTCTGATCTAATATCCTGACATGCAAGACTAAATGGGATCTAAGATCATATGCCCCATGTGTACAAAATCTCATTGAATCCCAAGAAGATTTGTCGGTCCTTATTCTATGAAATTATCATTGCTAAAAATGACATTCATGCAAAGTTCATGCATCAATTACATATTTGACCATGTTGCTACATATTTAGTCACTGAAAACTTGTCTTCAAATCTGGGAATGACATTTAATTGTCATCATTCATTCATTCATTTTTTTTTCGTGGGATTTACATATCATTTTCTGGATAGACACTTGAGTTAGAAACCTCTGAGTATTCTACTCAAATGTTGGATATTATTTTTAATACATATTCTCAAACATGATTAGGATAGACCGGCATTGTTAATAGTAAGATACCATACACATTTCTTATTGAAACAAATTCAATGAACTCAAACTCAATGTTAGAAAGAAGATAGAGAGAAGTCAGAGTATTGACATGGTCGATAAATCTCGAGAAGCCAAATATAATGTATAGACAAATTATATGCGTGTCTGAAATATCCAAATCTAAAACTCTCACGACACTATGTTAGAAATTCCTTTCGTCCAATTCAAAACAAATTGGTTATAAGTGGAGTAATCCAATATCTTATTAATTAATAATATCTAATATATATGAGATATTATTTCTTTCAACGACTTAAAATGTTATATGGCAAGTAATGTCAATTTCCAAATGTTAAACGAATAGTGTTTAATTTGCAGTTTGCACCCCATTTATTTACAAAAACAGATCTGATCCTCTTCTATAAAACCAAATCCAAGATATTCATTGTTCTTATTTTGTGTTCAGAAAAATATGCTTAGAAAAAGAGATCATAATACCTAACAATATCTACTACCAGCAATCTGCCAAAGTACAACTAATATAAAACAATAGTTTCTAGAACACAATTTATTTATTATTTTAAAATTTTTTTTCCTATGATATAATGAAGCACAAACCTGGCTGACATATGCCTATGATTAATATAATGTATCGCATGTAGACAAAATATATATATAGGAATGGCACTGTTTTAATTCATTTTTTAAAAATATAAAACAAAATATTCATTATCAAACTAGATTTCTTCTTTAACTTTTTAGAATCTAGTTTAACAAGGCAGGCCAGGACTTTAAGATTTTTTTTGGGTTGTAATATTAATTTGATAAATTATTAATCAATAGCAGTGAGGATTATGCATATGGGTTTAAGTAAAAGATCATATGATTGCAAGATAAGGATAATACAAAATTTGTAAGTAAGAATATTTTCTAGTTCTTGGCATTAATCAAGTGAAGGAATCTTTTTTTTTTTTCAAGTTGAAATTGAAAGATATAGGTTAGTAGAGCGGTGTCCCAGTGGGTGAGTGACACTGGGTGTGACACCGATAATAAAATGCAAATGGACAGTATTAAAAATGCGGAAAATAAATGGACAGGAGGTTGTTAACGCAGTTCATCAATTGCCTACGTCTGCAGGGCCACGCCCAGAAAGAACAATCCACTAAGTTCACAAGTACAAGACATTCAGTATGACACTAGGTAAGACACCAACTTATCTTAGTTACTGCTGCTTCCTAACTTCTGCACTGAACGGATTGTGCGAGCTCCCCTCGACTTATGTTGATTCCTCCCGGAATCCGTGGTTCATGCAAGATCCCCTTGCCCACGTTTGAACTCCTCCCGAGCTCTATGCTTGAATCAAGAAACACAAGGATTGTACCTTCAAGAATGTTGCATTAAGATCCTTCAAGCCAACACACTTTTAACTAAACTCACCAAAGAAGTGTGTATACAGTCTTCAAGAAGACCGAATAAAAAATCAAAAACTCAAGCAAGAAAACCGTGTGATGGAAAGCTTCATATAGGCACACAAAAATCCTTCCAAGTTTATCCCAAGATTATTTCCAAATATTTTAAATGGAAAGATCATAAACACGTTCCAAGTCTTCACGTTTATCTTCAAGATTTGTTTCCAAAATAAATTAAATAAGAAGATGGAAACTCTTGTGCCTTCAAGACTTATCTTTTCCAAAGATGGATAGCTTCAAAGAAAACCAAGATAAGTTCCATAATTATCCATATGGCAGTAATCATCAAATCAATCTTCCTTGCATAGATTGATTTTATTTGAATTTGCCTTCAATAAAAGCTTTCCTTATATTTGCCAAAAAAATCAAGCCAATTAAACAAATGCCAACTCACGTTTGCATTAACAGAAATAATATAATTTTCTCATTTCTTTCTTGTCTTAAGAAACATAAATTAATTAACTAAATTTATGCATGGACGTTTTCAAACAACAAGTTGTTGACTATATGTGTCATGATTTGTACAAAGCAGTTAATTTAATTCAGACATTTTAATTCGACATAAATGTCATGCTGACAGCTGATTTAGGAAGTAAAGTTTGGGATGAGAAAATTGTATAAAATTATTAATAGAATTATATTTTAATTTTTTGAGATGAAATTCTAATTTTTTTCTTTTAAAAAGACCTAAATGCAATAATTTTAGGACGTTAATAAGATTGAAAAGCTTATACAAATTCGCAAGAGCAAATTGTCTTAGAAGGACTTGAACTTGTACAAAAGGAGATCGTATCCTCTGACTAAAATTATACTATTTTATTTTGTCCAATATTCAAAACGTGGTCGGTTCACTAAAATCAAACAATAAAAATATAAATATCACTAAAATAAAATTTACCATTATTAAACCTTAACTCGGATGTGAGTGAACTCTAAGTGGTTTTAATCTTGATTTTAGTATAACGATGTGGTTTTGAGTATTAGACAGGATAATTTTATACAGTGGATTCCATCTCGTATAAAAGATTCTATTAACCAAACATCCAATTTTCATGGGTGAATGAAGAGTGTATTTTGGTAAAAAATGGCAAAGTAAAAAAATGTGCTGATTTTGTTTTTTTCCTTGCTGTTTTTTCGCCCAACTCAATTGTGAACACGCATATTTGTGAACGGTGACAAAAATTGTGAAATTTAGATTTTTTATACTAAATTTCTATTTTTTATTGGCTATAATACATATATTATAGCCAAAAATGGCAAAATTCAAAAAAAAGTATTGATTTTGACTTTTTCGGTACCGTTTTTTACACTTACCTCGATTGTGAACATTCATTATAGTAAATATTGTCAAAAAAGTGAAAGTTAAATTTTTCACCAAACGTCTATTTTATATGGGTTATAACACACGTATTTTGGTAAAAAAAAATGAAAAAGTAAAAAAACACGTTAATTTTGATTTTTTTTAATGTTTTTTGCACCCACTCCCATTGTGAACATGCATTTTAGTGAATATTGTAAAAAAAAAGTGAAAACTAAAACTTTCACCCAACCTTCATTTTTCATGGGTAATAACGCACGTATTTTGGTCAGAAATGACAAAGTAAAAAAACGTATTGATTTTGACTTTTTTCCCTATTGTTTTTTTACTTACCTTAATTGTGAACACTCATATTTGTGAACGGTGTAAAAAAATGTGAAATTTGGATTTTTTTTATACCAAATTTCCATTTTTCATTGGCTACAACACACGAATTTTAGCAAAAGAATGGCAAAATCTAAAAATGAGTTGATTTAAACCTTTTTGTATTATTTTTTGCACCCGCCCTGATTGTGAATAAGTATTCTATGAAATATTGTCAAAAAAGTTAAAATTAAAATGTTCACAAAACCTACATTTTTCATGGGTTATATAATATACGTATTTTAGTAAAAACTGGTAAATTCGAAAAATGTATTGATTTGACTTTTTCCTTACTATTTTTACACATATTTTTAATTGTGAACATGCATTCTAATGAATGGTATCAAAAAAACTAAAATTCAGATTTTTCTCCAAATTTTTATTTTTCACGAATTATAACACACATATTTCAGCCAAAAATGGAAAAATTTAAAAACGCATTGATTTTAATTTTTTTTGTGATGTTTTTTACAATCACCTCAATAGTGAAAATGCAATCCAGTGAATGTTGTCAAAAAAAGTAAAACTTAAAATATTTCACCAAGATTCTCTATTTTTAAAGGTCATAATACACGTATTTTGGTAAAAATGACAAATTAAAAAATAACATGTTGATTTTGGCTTTTTTCCTTACGGTTTTTTCACCCACCTCAATTGTTATCACCCATCCTAGTTAATGGTGTAAAAAAAGTGAAATTTAAATTTTTTTATCAAATTTTCATTTTTCTTAGGCCATAACACACGTATTTTAGCCAACAAATGGAAGAATTAAAAAATGCGTTGATTTTGACTTTTTTGGTACCGTTTTTTGCACTTTTCTCAATTGTGAACATGCATTCGAGTGAACATTGTCTTTTTTTTTTTCCAGCAAAGAAGCAATGCAAATGCTTCAATTTTACTTGTTTCTTGGTTTGTGGTGCGATTAATTTTGCTGATAATATTCCTCGTCCATTCTACAATTCAGATGTATAGCAAAATCTGCTACGGAAAATGACTCCTGGCTAAAAGAGAAATAGCGGTAGAGAATCAAATGTTTACCCGTAATGGAAAATATGGCAGCTTCGATATTGTGATTATTGAACCAGAACAAATATTCATCGTCACATGTAAGACACAATCAGAATGGCCTAGGTGGTTTCTCTAAGACTGCAGAGAAAAAAACCTCTCTATCATCTTTATCCAGCTTTTGGACTATAATCCACCTATGTTTCCTATACCTTAGCATCCTGAAAGGCTTCCAAGTAATTATCCAAGTGACCAAGTCCTCCTTCATGCAGAAAAAGATATCGATCCACGAAATTCCCCCAGGCCTCAAAACTCTGTCCCAATCATATAGTATAAATTCCAGGAGCACATATATAATCTATCCATCCATCATGAAACCTCGTGGTGTGAATGAAATCTAAAGTATTGTCAAAGAAAGGAAGCCGCTGATTTATGGTCAAGTAAAGAGGGATCACTCGGCGGAGAGCAATAAATTCATTGAAGGGTGCGGGTGCCCCAAGATTAATTGTTGCGGAAACTATTGTGACATTGTACTCCCTCATTCTAACAGCAAATGTACCAGTACCAACACTAAAATCGACCCCGATTCTGATTTCACCTGGTTTCAACTCGAGTACTTCAGGGATTGTAAAATCTGCAGTCAGGTTTGAACTAGGATCCTGATATATTGGTTTAATCCACAGGAACATTTCATGATCAGTGAGATAGAAACAGTCTGCACACTTGAAGAAACCTTCGCCCGTGGAATTCTGAGCCAGACAAGCAAAGCTTTTGTATTTATATTGACTCCAACGGACATTTCGATCATCAGGAAGCCTCCACATAGACTGATTAATCGGGAATGCTTTGCTATAAAGTTTAGGAGCTGTTGCAAAGCACCTCCTCCTAGGTAGGGGATCACACCCATGAACCATGAAAGTTAAAAAAAAAATGAAGGTTAAATTTTTCACAAAACCTGATAACGATCTCACCACGCTCCTCACGTAGATTGATAATTGTTTCGGAATATTGGTCACGATCTTTTCGAGAATCAATGTGAATAAAATCGAATCAATCTATCTCCGTAGACTGACAGCAAGCACGATTATTTGATGGCTCCTCACCAACAAATAACAAGACAGTCGTGTAAAGAAAACTCCCTCCTCAGGAATAATCTACACAAAGTAAATTGAATTTCCCTCCTCAGGAAAACAACTCACGTAAAAACAACTCTGTGTTTTCAATTCTCAAAATTCACGTCTAGCTATTACAACTGATAAAGATGCCTATTTATAGGCTGATTACAAATCCTAAACGAATTAACCATAAAAGGAAACATTTAATTAACTTAAAACCCTAGTTTCTAAAACAGAAAAAATTAATTAACGACTAAAATTCCCGCACGTTGCGACGTGAGGGAGCCAGATGTCGCGACGTCGGGGAACAAACCCTAAAAATAAAAATCACGCTGCTGTTGGACGTCGCGACACGCGACGATGCACGTCGCGATGTGGATGGACATCGCTACGTCGGAGCCTCTCCACGTCGCGACGTAGATTTCTGTCCACGTCGTTTCTTCAATCCCAGGTTTCCAAATGAAAGACTCGTCTTCTACAACTGGAATCAGCACTTTGAATTCAACGAACTTGACATATGACCTTGATCTCGTATCATTCCCTCCCACTTGAAAAAGATTTGACCTCAAATCTTGTTGATTGGTAACAAGGAAATTCGGTACAAAATCTGCAAAATTATCGAGACCAAAAGACAAAACATATGGAAATTCACACTCGTTATATTTTTCCTCCTTGCCTTTTTCTACAAACCTTCCCTCATGGCTTTTTCCATTCAAATCATGAATCAATTCACCTTCTTGCTTATCATGATAAACATCATTAATAACAATTAAATTACAATCATCTAAAGCAATAAAAGTAATTAAATCTTCACCAAATTGTTCTTCAAACACATCATGTGATACCTTCACCATGGGTAATTGAACTTCCTGCAAAGAAGCTTTATCTTCCTTGGATTCATCCTCCTCAATGGTAGGCTCAATATCCTCCAAACTAATCTTTGGCCAAGGCATATCCGAAAGAAATTCGTCGTCACCTTCGGGCTCAATAATGATCTCTTCAATTGTGTTTGCCACAATTGGTTGTGGAATGGCATCAACCCATGCCCATATAGAAGGATCACCAATAACATAAGATTTTGGATCCTTAAATTTAGCAACCCCATCAACAAGAACCATTCCCAATCGACTTGCGCATTTAATTTCAGTATGACCATATCCAAGACATGTACCACATCTAGGGATCTTTGGTTTGGGATTTTTCAAGGCATGTAAAGCATCCCTACATTCTTTCTCAAGTTCATCATCAGTTTTAAGAGGTAAGGAAGATATATACCTCTGCACTTCTTCATATTGTTTGTCCCAACTCAAATCACTCCCAGCTAAAGCAACACCCATGTCACAATATCCAGATATATTCAATCCAAGCAATCAATCACCAAATCAAACAATTCAATCGGATTAAATTCAATACCAATGAAACAAAAAGAAAAGATATAATTGTTGTAACCTTATCACAATAACCAAATCATGCAAGGCTGCGAATAACAACAATTTTAGGTTTCAATTTTTAAGAAAACTGAAAAACCTGATTTCGAAAATCCCTTGAGCTCTGATACCACTTGATAACGATCTCATCACGCTCCTCACGTAGATTGATAGTTGTTGCGGAATATTGGTCACGATCTTTTCGAGAATCAATGTGAATAAAATCGAATCAATCAATCTCCGTAGACTGACAGTAAGCACGATTATTTGATGGCTCCTCACCAACAAATAACAAGACAGTCGTGTGAAGAAACTCCCTCCTCAGGAATAATCTACACAAAGTAAATTGAATTTCCCTCATCAGGAAAACAACTCACGTAAAAACAACTCTGTGTTTTCAATTCTCAAAATTCACGTCTACCTATTACAACTGATAAAGATACCTATTTATAGGCTGATTACAAACCCTAAACGAATTAACCATAAAAGGAAACATTTAATTAACTTAAAACCCTAGTTTCTAAAACAGAAAAAATTAATTAACGACTAAAATTCCCGCACGTCGCGATGTGAGGGAGTCCGACGTCGCGACGTCGGGGAACAAACCCTAAAAATAAAAATCACGCCGCTGCTGGACATCGTGACGCGCAACGATGCACGTCGCGACGTGGGTGGATATCGCGACGTCGGAGCCTCTCCACGTCGCGACGTAGATTTCTGTCCACGTCGTTTCTTCAATCCCAGGTTTCCAAATGAAAAACTCGTCTTCTACAACTGGAATGAGAACTTTGAATTCAACGAACTTGACATATGACCTTGATCTCGTATCAAAACCTCTATTTTTTATGGGTTATAACACACGTATTTTATTCAAAAATGATAATTCCAAAAGTGGGTTATTTTTTACTTTTTTTGTAACGTTTTTTGCACCATTGTGAACATGCATTTTAGTGAATATTATAAATGAACTGAAAATTAAAATTTTTACCAAACCTCAAATTTTCATGGGTTATATAACACACGTATTTTGACCAGAAATGGCAAAGTAAAAAAACGTGGTGATTTTGGCTTTTCCCTTACTTTTTTTTACCTGACTCAATTGTGAACATGCATATTTGTGAACGGTATCAAAAAAAATGTGAAATTAAAATTTTTTTTACTAAATTTTCATTTTTCATGAGTAATAACACGTATTTTAGTCAAAAATGACAAAATCAAAAAAAGTGTTAATTTTGTTCTCTTTTGTACCATCTTTTGCACTCACCTTGATTGTGAACATGAATTCTACGAAATACTATAAAAAAAATAAAATTAAACCTCCATTTTTATGAATTATACAAGTATTTTAGGAAAAAATGGCAAAGTAAAAAAACATGTTGATTTTAACTTTTCTCTTATTATTTTTTTCACATATTTCAATTATGAACATGCATTCTAATTAATGGTGTAAAAAAAAGTTAAATTTAGATTTTCCACCAAACTTTCATTTTTCACCAAATTTTCATTTTTCATGAGTTATAACACGTATTTCAGCCAAATATGGCAAAATTTAAAAACGCATTGATTTTAACTTTCTGTGATATCTTTTACATCCACCTTGATTGTGAACATGCAATCAAGTGAATTTTTTCCAAAAAAAGTAAAATTTAAAATATTTCACCAAACCTCTATTTTCACGGGTTATAACACACATTTTTTGATAAACAATGGCAAAGTCAAAAAAATGCGTTGATTTTGACTTTTTCTCTATGATTTTTTCACACGCCTTAATTGTGAACATGCATCTTTGTTAACGGTACAAAAAAAGTGGATTTAGATTTTTTACCAAATTTTCATTTTCTATAGGCTATAACACACGTATTTTAGCCAAAATTGGTAAAATTAAAAATGCGTTGATTTTGACTTTTTTCGTGCCCTATTTTGCGCTTACTTAAGTGTGAACATGCATTCTAATGAATATTGTATGCGTTTATTCTTCTTAGAAAGTAGGAAGTGTATAAAGAAGGAGTCATCTTTATTTATACATTTCTCATGTATTGACAGTATTTGCGAATGTCCGCCATAAAAAATTTTAATTAATAAAATTGGGAGTGGCGCCCCTTGGGTTTGGAATATTATCCAACAAAAAAATAGAATACAGTAAAAAAAGTGAAAGTTAAAATTTTTACCAAACCTCTATTTTACATGGGTTATAACACATGTATTTTAGTAAAAAAATGGCAAAGTAAAAAAACACGTTAATTTGACTTTTTTGTAACGTATTTTGCACCCATACCGATTGTGAACATACATTTTAGTGAATATTGTCAAAAAAACTAACAATTAAAATTTTCACCAACCTCCATTTTTCATGGGTTATAACACACGTATTTTGGTCAGAAATGGCAAAGTCAAAAGACGTACTGATTTTGGCTTTTGCCCTAGTTTTTTTCACCCACCTCAATTGTGGTTACGTATATTTGTAAACATTGTCAAAAAATGTGAAATTTAGATTTTTTTACCAATTTTTCATTTTTCACAAACTACAACATACGTATTTTAGCCAAAAATGGTAAAATCAAAAAATGCGCTGATTTTAAACTTTTTTGTATATTTTTTTGCACCCATCCTGATTGTGAACAAGCATTCCTTTGTCCAAGGTCAAGATTTGGCCGGAACACCCCAACAATTCAGCACCCATTTGCCTCAAGAGATCCATTTCAGCCATAGCTCCAGCACTTCAGAGATACAACTTTAGAGCAGCAGGTAAGCTTGGCCCTGACTGCTGATGTTTGGTCAGTTGGCCTTGTCTTTAACATTTACTCATATGTGGCTTTGTGGCTACTATTGTGGCATGAATGGTGCTTTGAGCTGGTCTTGTTCTCTGGTTGTGATGTTAAATGAAGGGCCTGTATAAATAGAGACTATGATGGTCATTGAATTGTATTCTAGTTGTTGGTAACAGACTTGGTGAATTTTGAACTTTAACTGGAATGAAATCTATTTTGGAAGCTTACTGGAGATTTTCTATCTTGTGGGAATTTCTTGAATTGGGCATGTTAGGCTAGACTAGGAGTTGTGATTCCCAAATTTTAGTAAAAATAGATGTCCTCTAATGATCCATGTTGCAGCAATGGAATTGGTCCAATGTGCTTCACGTCAAGGTCTTGTGTGTTCAGGAGGCTGGATGCACTTGATAAAAATGCTTGATGAATTCTGCTTCTGCCTTTGTTTCGATTTAGTGTGGACATTCAACTCTACACTCCTATTTAATTTTTCGTTTGCTTGAATGAAAGGGGAACCTCTGTTTGTGGATTTTTCCCGATTGCAATGTCATTTGGGTGGATTTTTTGAAGCTCGTTTGCTTGAATGAATAGGGATCTGAGATGAAATGAGTGGTAAAATTTGTGGAGAGTTCCCGATTGCATCATCGTTTTGATTGCTATTATACCTGTTGGTATCCATTTGGATACCATTCATGTGCTTGGTGTGATACATATTTTGCCGTCTTGTGGTTTTGTTTTGAACTGCACTGCTATCTTGTGAATTTGAAAATTGACTGCTCTGAATTCCACATTGTCATGTACTTGGTAATCATTCATGTACTTTGTGAGACAAGTTGGTCTTGCCATCTTTCGTCAACATTTTGGAGCTATGCTAAGAGTGTAAAGAAATTTTGGCTCCTCATACTTTTGCTGATCAAATACACAGATTAGAACTTCAAAGTTAGAGGGAAATAGAGCCTATCTACTTTCAAGTAGATTATCTCTATTTTCCTTACATATATTGAGATAGATCTTTTATGTAATAGAGTAGTACTCCATATTTACCACATTTGCTTTGTAACAGTGTAACGGGTATAGCTGGCACAGTTTTTTGGTTTGCTCAAGCTATGTATATATTTCCTTAAAAAAAATCGTGTGCTATAACCCCACAAAAATGGTTATTTTTTCAAAAAATTTAAATTTCTTTTTTAACACCATTAATTAGATAGCATATCGAAGTTTTATATGAGCATAAAAATTACATGAAAACGGCCACCAGAGGACAGTTTTTGAAATTTGTCGTTTTCAACAAAAAAAACGTGTGCTATATAACCCACGAAAAATGGTCATTTTTCGAAAAATTTTATTTTTTCTTTTTTTTACACTGAACAGGTATGTCGCGTACTCTTCAATTTTACCCCTAAACTACGTAGTAGCGATGAGTGGGGATCGTATCCACAGGGAAGGGTTGGAATTCTTTGAATTTAAAACTTGCTCTTAACAAATGTCACAAAGAGGACTACAACACCACTAACTAGTAAAGTATCCAATGCAGCGAATAAAATGTAAAACCAGGAAAAGATTGTATGTTCTAGAGTTTCCCACCAGTTGAATGCACATTAGATCATGAATGCAATGCTCTTGATACACAAGTAACACAATGAGGAGATCACAATTGCCTAGGAGGTTAGCAAACACTTAGCATGGCAACTATAGTGTTTTCTAAACTCCTTAACATTCTACTTTTCCCAAGTCGAGGCCTAAGAAAAATGGATTCAACCCGCAGTGTCTCAACTCTTCAAAGTTAGCAAATCTAGCATGCAATTCCTAAGGTATCCCATGGCGAGGCCTGACCTAGGACCTAAAGTGTTTGCTTACTTCAGAGAGTCTCTTCTCACTTATTCCTAACAACTCAATGATTCTTCACCGGCATGGCGACCGCATCTCAAATCACGATTCAAGCAAAGCAAGTGGAAGACTCAATCATCATACATTTAGTCTACATTTCATGCAATTCTTACAGATATTGGTGAATCTCACCTCAACACAGCATGGCGACCACAATCAAAGTTCAATTCATTCAATAAAAGTGCGAATTCATGAAACTTAACAAAATTCAAACTTCAAAGCCACATATGATTTCATTCTTAAGAAATTGTGTCAATTGCATAGCATTGCATAGTCTAATTATACATTTAATCAATTGAAACTCTAGAACACAAGAAATCCAGCTACAGAACTCCATTTTCAATTCACAATCGTCAATACACAATATCAAGCAATTCATTTCATTAAAATGGAATGAATTTACCAATTCAAATGGATCAAAGAACTCCAATTCGTGAGAGAATTGCTCAAAGCTTCCTCAATTGTGAAATGAATTACAATGATCGGTTTAGAAATTCGATCGGAATCTCAAAATAAAGTTCAAATGCTAGAGAAAGAAACTAGAGAGAGAAACTAGATCTAGCAAATTTATTCCCGCTCTCTCTAGATCAAAAGTTGATTACAAAACAAAATCCTAACTAATGGATCCATAATCGTCTCCAGGATTCCTTTACATATCAGCTACATTTCCTATATATAGAGTTATGAAAAACATAACTAATACGTAACCGTAAAATATCTAAAGTATTACAAAAGTGTCCTTAAATGGAAGAACCAAAAATCAGCCTAAGATGTGAAAAATCCGAAGTTGAAGAGAACATTCAGCAACCCAGCGCCGTTCAACCAACAGCCGCGAGCCTTCAGACTAGCTCCCGCGCCTTTGTGCCAATGAGGATCACGCCTTCACTCCTCAAAAGCCAAGCAAAGGAATAAGAGGTTTCCAGCGCCTTTGAGCCTGGACCCTTCACGCCTTCAGCGTCTCTGCGATCCTTCACGCAGTCCAGCCTTCAGGAAATCACGCCTTCCTGTCCGGCAGCTTCACGCCTTTGTCCTCCTGTTGAAACCTGAAAATCAGAACTTCATTACTTAGGCACATTTCAGCACTCAAAACATGCATTCTCATAGTGATAACTGTTCAGCATTCTCCAACCAAATTATGGCGCCCTGATACCTTGTGAATTTGGGAAAACTCAAAACACAAAATTGTAGCCCTTTGTCTTAGCTTTCCATAGCCATTTGATTCACCTAATTCGGAGCTAAGACGAAAGAGTTATGACCCAATTACTGAAGTGCGACAAAGATGAAAATTTCATGGCAAAATTGCATTGCGAGACCTCGTGGCGAGGTCTCGCCGTGAAGTGTGTGTGTGTGGCGAGACCTTGCCACGTGTAAAACTTTTGCTGGCAAGGTCTCGCAGCGAGACCTCGCCGTGTAAAGTGTTGGCTGGCGAGACCTCGCGGCGCTCTCCAGCTTGTGTGCGAGTGTGTGAGATGAAATGTGTGAAGTGTTTGTGAGTGAAGTGAATGTGAGAATGATGTGCACTTGAAATGAAGTGCTGTGAGGTGAAAATGATGGTGCGCTTAAGTGTGAAAATGTGATAATGTGTAGTGTAGTGTAGTGAAAATGAACTGTGAGATGTGAGTGGATATGAAGTGATGAAATGGTGCAAATGTGAAGAATTGAAAACTGAACTTTAAACATACTAAAACCTCAAAGAGTATTCTCATGTAAACCCAACTTGTGATCACTCATCTTGAAATGTGATGGAATGGATAATTCTTTCAATGAAATGTAAGAACCATTCAAAGTATAAACTAAGAATCACAAACGTGATAGAAATAGATGAAAAATTCAAAATGAGAATTTTCATGAAATCACAAATGTGAAGAAAACCAATTGAAACTTACCACTTGAATAGCCAAATGCAACAAGACTATTTGAAGACGATGTAAAGTATTGAATGGATGCACGAGTGTTTGCGACAAGGTGTGCACATTTCATGCGACGAGGTCACCTCATTGCATGAAATATGTGCGTGATGATGATCGTGCACAGTGTGTGAGAAATTCATGCGGCGAGGTGAGTTCGCCGCATGTGAGTGTGCGTGTGCTTGTGCAGCGAGGTCACCTCGCCGCACATTGTGTGTGCATAAGTGCCTAGTGCTTGTGTGCGAGATTGATGTGCGAGGTTAGCGTGAGTGTGTGCGAAAGCTGTGAGGTGTGTGCGAGAGTGATGTGCGAGTGTTGCGAGTGTTGTTGTGGCAAGGTGAGCTCGCCGCACAAGTGTGTGCAAGACTCTAGCGTGAGTGTGTGTGAGAGTGATGCATAATGTGCGAGAGTTATGTGCATAGTGTGCAGTGAGTACAAAGACCAAATGCAAGAAAATCTGAAATGGCAAAGTGTTCATTTCATTCAAATGCTCTAGTTCCATGCCGAATTCATGTGCTTTAGCTCTTGAATTAGACTTAATGGTAAACATAAGAGTTTTAGACCTATCTCTTGGCTTTCCATTGGATCAAGAATCACTGAAATTGAAGATCTTTAGCTCAAGTTATTGTCAACTTACCAAACTGTGGCAGGGAAATAACACCCTACAAATCCTAGTCCAAACATAGCAAAGAAGCCTTTGTTTCTCATGAATGCATTCAGAATTTGAAGAAAGTTAAAACATAACAATTGAAGTACATACAAAGATCTTTCCATAGCCACAAAAATCCCATCATTTGGATTAGAATTGAATGAGCTATTCACGGAACAAATTGAACATCAAAACTGTCAAAACCCTAATTTGGCCAAATGATCACTTTTAGTTCATTAATTCTCTATATGCACATATCTCTTCATTTACCATCATTTTCACCCTTTTTGCACCATTTAAACATTTTCGGCTAGCAACCACAAATATGCATAAAACAACATAAATCACCACACAATTGCGCGCACCAAATACAAGACAAAAACCAAGAGATTTAACACAAATTAGTTGGTATAAAACCAACTCATCAAATTCCCCCACACTTGAACTTTTGCTTATCCTCAAGCAAACTTACAATTCATGACCACTCATACTAAACTCTACCCCTCTGTCAACTTGTTCTCATTTGAGTTCATCAAAACAGATTTTTTCATGCATTAAACTTATAACATGTCTTCAACTCCAAACCATCAAATTTCAGCATACGTTATTAACCAAGGCACGATGAATAAAGACCAAAATGTCAGGCGTGCAAGTGTGTGCTGAGGAACTATGATTCATCCATTCTTTATGCATGCATTATTTCTTTTGTTCCAAAACATCTCTTTGCATAAACAATCAAAATGTCCACACACAAGAACTCAAAATCACACAAGATCATGGTCGCACATTGGTGCGTTCCTTAATTGATTTCAAATTCCATTTTGCTTTTGCACTTTAGTATTTTTCTTTTTCTCTTTTCGTTTCTTCTCTTTATTGCACACATTGGTGTGCTTGCCTTGGGTATTTTGGCTTATTTTCCCCTTTAGCTGCCTGGGTTTTATGGCTATTTTTTTCCACTTATGCTTGCCAAGGGTATTTCGGCTTTTCATTCTCAATTGCCAAAGGCTTTTTCTCCATATCCTTTCTTGTGTGACCACAAGTTCCTGAATGTCTCTAAAAGACTATGTATGCTAGAGCATCCAAAACAACTGAAGTAATGCATAACAATAAGAACATATTGAAACAGTTTCCTCCTATGTCCAAGAACATGTTTTTGCATGGCATACCTATCTTACTTTAACATGATGCCATGACTAACAAAATGAACTAATTTTATCAAAGTTGGAATCAAAGAACAGAAAACCATTTTTCGCATGCAAAAAGAAAGTAAAGACGGATGAACTTCAAATTTTTGAACATAGCTTAACAAAGGAGCAGAAGCATAGTACAAAGTGTTCTACATTCATTTGCCCTCACTATCAACACACCTCTTTTATTTTATTTCATTTCACTCGTTGCTTTTTATTAGCACACTCACACTTCACACATTTCATGGACGGTCACATTTTTCACAAATCAACTACACAAAACTTATGCTCTTAACAACACTTATTCACAACAATTTCAAAATTTCCACAAAAAACTTAAAACGTGCACATCAATGAAAGACACAACATATAACAGGAAATAATATGCAAACACTCAATTTTAACACAACAAAACTAGAAAATACATGCTTTGCATCACATAACACAAAAAATTTCATACAAAAAATTTCACAAAAAATTTCAAAAATTTCATTCCAGCAAGAAAGTCAACAAATAAAGCACAAAAGACACAAACCAAAGCAAACATTCCCTCCCCCACACTTAAAACTTACATTGTCCTCAATGTAAAGTAAAGATAGGTTTAAGAGCTCCCTGATATTGATATGTCATGAAGTCCAATGTTTGCTTAGTGGATTGTCTTTATCCATTGTTCCTCTTTGAATGAGAAATTTCCTACACAAAGTGAAACAAAGCTTATTAAAAATCACTCACTCAAGTACACGACATATTGATGCAAAATTGACAGGCCATGGAAGTAGTATGCAAGCTAAGTGTCGCACCATGACTAGAAATCATAGTGGTGTAAAAATAGGCAACTAACAACACTAAGTGGAACATGCACAATTTATGCTTGAAATTTACGAAAAAAATTTTATGTGTATTGTGGAAGTGGTTCATGACTCCACTCCCCCACACTTAGCCTCATGTGCATGGCATATTTCCCTTGCAATTCCTTCATGTGTAAGTCCTGACAACATGAGTAGCTTAATGAGCAAAGTGACATGAAAGAAAATGTAAAGACTAGTTTAACTAAAACACTATATTAAAGCTAAGGGAGAAAAGAAGTAGTTCTGGGTTTTGTAGTCTCCAGCTAGACTTTATTCATGAAACATTATTCTTCAAGAATCGGAATAACCCTCTCTGTACCAGAAGAAAGATATTTCATAAACACTCTTTCTCCTCCTGTAAGGCACTTGATGAATCTTTGTAAGGAGATGCTTAAGCTCATGCACATGGGGAGCAACCTCCACAAATTCAACTTTGAACCACTGAGGCTCCCCCATTGTAGGCACCTCTTTTACTTCTTCTTCTACCATTGGAAACACATCATTTACTTCTTCCACCATACTAACCATTTCAATCCTGCAAGGCTCAAGCAATGGTTGTACATCCATGCTCTCAACAAATCCATCAATAATTTCGAAAATGGATGTATCAATAAAGCAATTTTCCACAATGTCAACAATTTCGTTAAAAATTTTCACATCTTCGTCATCTACACTAATATGTGGAAATTCCTGAGTCCTTTCTTTCTCAACAACACAGCAAGCATCATCAATTAACAAGAGTATCCCATTTTACACTTCTTGTGAGTCCACATTTAGACATTTAGATTCATTGACAATTTCAAAAATTGGTGCCTCAACAAGAGTTTCAAACAATGTGTTAACACTCTCATTAACAAATGCCACATTATCCTCCTTTATGATATCACATTGATCCTCAAGAAGTGACTCTGTACAATTCACAAAGCTATCAAGAGGTGAAGACTCTATTGAATGGTTATTAACATTATTTGACTCATTGAATTCCATGAAATCAATGCAAGACTGAGCTTTAGACACACTTTCCAACTTAGTAACATGGCAACTTAGAACACTAGAGTCATCATTATCAAGATCACTAAAGAAGCCATCATCCTCAACATCAAAATGCACATATTCATGCACAAAAGAATCAACAACATAACATTCATGTACACTATCTCCAAAACATGTAAACTCCTCCTCCCTTGGACACTTTAAGCCACAATCAACATTAGCATGCATATCAAAATGATTGTCCTCAGGAGTTGGTGTTTTAGTAATTAGAGGAGTACCTTGTGGATATTGAATTGGTGTCTCAATTTGTTCCCATAGGTTGCTCATTAAAGCATTGATTCGATCGAATCTTTATTGTCATCCTTGTAGCTCATCTTCTAGTTGAGCCAACCTTGTTTCACTTCTATCAAATCTTTCCAAAATTTGAGACAACATGTCTTCCATTTTTGCCGCTTCTCTGAGATAACACTTATTGCTTTGTTATTGGTTATGCCATTGCTCCTCCTTCTGTAGGTCTCTATCTTTTCCAGAAGTTGAGAAAACATGTATTCCACACAGAGTCCTTGTGTTCCTATGTGATACGAATTGTTGCTTTGTGCTTGATTTTGCCATTGCTCCTCATATGGTGGTGGAGAGAAATCCTCATACCATCTAGACATGCTTGGGTACTTGTGGTGTGCAATACTCAATTTTAGTTTAGTTTAAGATCCTGCATTTGCCACAAATACACCAAAGTAGACAACAAAACACAAAAAACAAGAAAAACAACAACATTTACCAAATGAAACAGAACAAATCTACTAAGCTACACAAAGGAAAAGAAAACAGAACAGAGCAAATCTAAATTCAAGAAATCGCGCCTTCCCCGGCAACGGCGCCAAAATTTGAACAGGTTACTCTTCAATTTTACCCCTAAACTATGTAGTAGCAATGAGTGGGGATCGCATCCACAGGGAAGGGTTGGAATTCTTTGAATTCAAAATTTGCTCTTAACAAATGTCACAAAGAGGACTACAACACCACTAACTAGTAAAGTATCCAATGCATCGAATAAAATGTAAAACCAGGAAAGAATTGTATGTTCTAGAGTTTCCCACCAGTTGAATGCACATTAGATCATGAATGCAATGCTCTTGACACACAAGTAACACAATGAGGAGATCACAATTGCCTAGGAGGTTAGCAAACACTTAGCATGGCGACCACAGTGTTTTTTAAACTCCTTAACGTTCTACTTTTCCCATGTGGAGGCCTAAGCAAAATGGATTCAACCCGCAGTGTCTCAACTCTTCAAAGTTAGCAAATCTAGCATGCAATTCCTAAGGTATCCCATGGCGAGGCCTAACATAGGACCTAAAGTGTTTGCTTACTTCAGAGAGTCTCTTCTCACTTATTCCTAACAACTCAATGATTCTCCACCGGCATGGCGACCGCATCTCAAATCACAATTCAAGCAAAGCAAGTGGAAGACTCAATCATCATACATTTAGTCTTCATTTCATGCAATTCTTACAGATATTGGCGAATCTCACCTCAACTCAGCATGGCGACCACAATCAAAGTTCAATTCATTCAATAAAAGTGCGAATTCATGAAACTTAACGAAATTCAAACTTCAAAGCCACATATGATTTCATTCTTAAGAAATTGTGTCAATTGCATAGCATTGCATAGTCTAATTATACATTTAATCGGTTGAAACTCTAGAACACAAGAAATCTAGCTACAGAACTCCATTTTCAATTCACGATCGTCAATACACAACATCAAGCATTCATTTCATTAAAATGGAAGAATTTACCAATTCAAATGGTTCAAAGAACTCCAATTCGTGAGAGAATTGCTCAAAGCTTCCTCAATTGTGAAATGAATTACAATGATCGGTCCAGAAATTAGATCGGAATCTCAAAATGAAGTTCAAATGCTAGAGAGAGAAACTAGAGAGAGAAACTAGATCTAGCAAATTTATTCCCGCTCTCTCTAGATCAAAAGTTGATTACAAAATAAAATCCTAACTAATGGATCCATAATCGTATCCGGGATTCCTTTACATATCAGCTACATTTCCTATATATAGAGTTATGAAAAACATAACTAATACGCAACCGTAAAATATCTAAAGTATTACAAAAGTGTCCTTAAATGGAAGAACCAAAAATCAGCCTAAGATGTGAAAAATCCGAAGTTGAAGAGAACATTCAGCAACCCAGCGCCGTTCAACCAACAGCCGCGCGCCTTCAGATTAGCTCCCGCGCCTTTGTGCCAATGAGGATCACGCCTTCACTCCTCAAATGCCAAGCAAAGGAATCAGAGGTTTCCAGCGCCTTTGAGCCTGGACCCTTCACTCCTTCAGCGTCTCCGCGATCCTTCACGCAGTCCAGCCTTCAGGAAATCACGCCTTCCTGCCCCGCAGCTTCACGCCTTTGTCCGCCTGTTGAAACCTGAAAATCATAACTTCATTACATAGCCACATTTCAGCACTCAAAACATGCATTCTCATAGTGATAACTGTGCGGCATTCTCCAACCAAATTATGGCCCTGATACATTGTGACTTTGGAAAAACTCAAAACACGAAATTGTAACCCTTTGTCTTAGCTTTCCATAGCCATTTGATTCACCCAATTCGGAGCTAAGACGAGAGAGTTATGACCCAATTACTGAAGTGCGACAAAGCTGAAAATTTCATGGCGAAATTGCATGACGAGACCTCGTGGCGAGGTCTCGCCGTGAAGTGTGTGTATGTGGCGAGACCTCGTGGCGAGGTCTCGCGTGTAAAACTTTTACTGGCCAGGTCTCGCGGCGAGACCTCGCCGTGTAAAGTGTTGGCTGGCGAGACCTCACGGCGAGGTCTCGCCAGCTTGTGTGCGAGTGTGTGAGATGAAATGTGTGAAGTGTTTGTGAGTGAAGTGAATGTGAGAATGATGTGCACTTGAAATGAAGTGCTGTGAGGTGAAAATGTTGGTGCGCTTAAGTGTGAAAATGTGATAATGTGTAGTGTAGTGTAGTGAAAATGAACTGTGAGATGTGAGTGGATATGAAGTGATGAAATGGTGCAAATGTTAAGAATTGAAAACTGAACTTTAAACATACTAAAACCTCAAAGAGTATTCTCATGTAAACCCAACTTGTGATCACTCATCTTGAAATGTGATGGAATGGATAATTCTTTCAATCAAATGTAAGAACCATACAATGTATAAACTAAGAATCACAAACGTGATAGAAATGGATGAAAAATTCAAAATGAGAATTTTCATGAAATCACAAATGTGAAGAAAACCAATTGAAACTTACAACTTGAATAACCAAATGCAACAAGACTATTTGAAGACGATGTAAAGTATTGAATGGATGCATGAAATATGTGCGTGATGTGCGATGATCATGCGCAGTGTGTGAGGAATTCTGCGGCGAGGTGAGTTCGCCGCATGTGAGTGTGCATAAGTGCCTGGTGCTTGTATGCGAGAGTGATGTGCGAGGTTAGCGTGAGTGTGTGCGAAAGCTGTGATGTGTGTGCGAGAGTGATGTACGAGTGTTGCGAGTGTTGTTGTGCGGCGAGGTGAGCTCGCCGCACAAGTGTGTGCAAGACTCTAGCGTGAGTGTGTGCGAGAGTGCTGCATAATGTGCGAGAGTTATGTGTATAATGTGCAGTGAGTACAAAGACCAAATGCAAGAAAATCTGAAATGGCAGTGTTCATTTCATTCAAATGCTCTACGTCCATGCCGAATTCATGCGCTTTAGCTCTTGAATTAGACTTAATGGTAAACATAAGAATTTTAGATATATTTCTTGACTTTCTATTGGATCAAGAATCACTGAAATTGAAGATCGTTAGCTCAAGTTATTGTCAATTTACCAAACTGTGGCAGGGAAATAACACCCTACAAATCCTAATCCAAACATAGCAAAGAAGCCTTTGTTTCTCATGAATGCATTTAGAATTTGAAGAAAGTTAAAACATAACAATTGAAGTACATACAAAGAGCTTTCTATAGCCACCAAAATCTCATCATTTGGATCAGAATTGAATGAGCTATTCACGGAACAAATTGAACATCAAAATTGTCAAAACCCTAATTTGGCCAAATGATCACTTTTAGTTCACTAATTCTCTATATGCACATATATCTTCATTTACCATCATTTTCACCCATTTTGCACCATTTAAACATTTTCGGCTAGCAACCACAAATATGCATAAAACAACATAAATCACCACACAATTGCACCAAATACAAGACAAAAGCCAAGAGATTTAACACAAATTAGTTGGTATAAAACCAACTCATCATACACCATTAATTTGATAGAGCATCGCAATTTTATATGACCGCAAAAAAGGCACGAAAACAGCCACAAGAGGCAAGTTTTTGAAATTTGTCATTTTCGGCAAAAAAACGTGTGCTATAACCCACAAAAATGGTCATTTTTCGAAAAAATTTAACTTTCCCTTTTTTTGCACCATTCATTTGATACTGTATCACAATTTTATATGAGAGCAAAAAATGGCACAAAACCAGCCACAAGTAGCAAGTTTTTGAAATTTTTCGTTTTAGGCAAAAAAATCGTGTGCTATAACCCAGAAAAATGGTCATTTTTTTAAAATTTTGAAATTTCATTTTTTTACACCACTCATTTGATAGCATATTGAAATTTTATAAGAGTCCAAAAAACGACAGGAAAACGGCGACCGGATGCAAGTTTTTGAAATTTGTCGTTTTCGACAAAAAAAACGTGTGTTATAACCCAACAAAAAATGGTCATTTTTCGAAAAATTTAAAATTTCCTTCTTTTTACACTATTCATTTGATAGCGTATCGCAATTTTATATGAGTGCAAAGAAGGGCACGAAAACGGCTATAAGAGGCAGGTTTTTAAAATTTGCCGTTTTCGACAAAAAACCGTGTTTTATAACCCACAAAATGGTCATTTTTTAAAAAAACTTAACTTTCCTTTTTTTACACCATTCATGTGATTGCGCATTGCAGTTTTATATGAGTGTAAAAAATGGCGCGAAAACGACCACCGGATGCAAGTTTTAGAAATTTGTCGTTTTGGACAAAAAAACATGTGCTATAACCTATAAAAAATGGTCATTTTTCGAAAAATTTTAACTTTCCATTATTTTGCACCATTCATTTCATAGCGCATCGCAAATTTATATGAGAGCAAAAAATGGCACAAAAACGGCCATAAGCGGCAAGTTTTTGAAATTTTCCGTCCTAGGCAAAAAAATCGTGTGCTATAACCCACAAAAGGTCATTTTTTTAAAATTTTGAAATTTTCTTTTTTTTACACTACTCATTTGATAGCATATCAAAATTTTATAAGAGTACAAAAAACGACAGGAAAAAGGCCACCGGGGGTAAGTTTTTGAAATTTGCCGTTTTCGGTAAAAAAAAGTGTGCTATAACCCACAAAAAATGGTCATTTTTCGAAAAATTTCAACTTTCTTTCTTTTTACACCATTCATTTGATAGCGTATCACAATTTTATATGAGTGCAAAAAAGGGCACGAAAACGGCCTGACAAGCTTATAACGTACTTGCAATTTTACCCTATTCACTAATGTAGATATGGTGAGAGGGATCATATCCACAGGGAAGGGGATGGCTTCTTAGAATTCAGTATTTGTTTAGAGATAGTCACATGGAAAAGTTCACAAGAAATTGAATACTAACTAATCAAAACAGAGAACTTGAAAATAATGCAAGAAACAAGATCAATGAATGTTGTTCAAAAATTGACAAGAACGATGTCCTAGGGTTTAGGTGCCAGATGATCACACTAATAGACTACTCAAATGCTATGCAATTGCCACACAAGAAACACAGAGAGGAGATAAAATTGCCTAGGAACATAGAATACCATCAGCATGGCGACCACATGTTATCCTACACTCAGTGTCACCACTCTCTTCCATGGCGAGGCCCTAAAGTGATGGTTGAAAAGCCGCAATATCCCAAATGCCCAGGACTAACTACTGTAGCATGAAAATCTTGAGGTTTTCCCATGGCGAGGCCTAACCTTGTTTCATTTGTCTTCGTTAGCCTTAGATAGTCTCTCCTCACTCTATTCTAATGATTCACTGAATTTCCATCGGCATGACGACCGCATCTCAATTCATGAACAGATTAAACAAGTGAGAAGACTCAATTTTCATACTTAAGGTTCTCATTTCATGCATTCCTTACTCCTAAATGTGATTCTAATCCAGACTTAGCATGGCGACCACAACCGAGGCAAAAATCAGTCAATAAAAGCATGAATACATAAAACTTAACAAGATTCAAGCGTTAATTTCAAGTACGATCTCAATCTTCACCAATTGTATTAATTGCAAGGCATCGCATAGTCTAATTGCACAATCATCCGGTCTCAACCCTAAGACATCACAGATTTAGCCGCAAAATCTCATTCTCGTATAACGATCTTCACAATCAAGTTCAAAACAATTCATTTTCATATAAATTGGAAGAATTTACCGGAAAATGTGTAAGAATTGTCAAAAACTCTATTAATTGCGAATGAGAATTCCATGCTCAGTACACAAGTTCAATCAGAATCACGATCGGAGAAGAAATGGAAGAGAGAGAAAATCTAAAGAGAAAAAAGTTTTAGTGAGAGAATAACTTCCGCTTCGAAAATCAAAATTCTATTAAGTATCTAGAATGATCTCCCTCTAAAATGCTACTAGATCCTCTATATATACAGGTTACAAAACGCAAATATTACGCAAACGTAAAATGACTAAGATATTACAAAAATGCCACTACAAATATCGAATGACTCAAATGCTGTGCATGTGACCAAATCAAGTCCAACCCCCAACTCACGTCTTCAGTGCAAGTCCCCACGCCCTCATGCTTCATTCCACGCCTTTGAGCCCGGACCCTCCACGCCTTTAAGAACCTGCAAACACGCAAACCCAGCTCAACACTTAGAAAATATTCCAACCACAAATAAGAGTTTCCTTCATAGCGAGGTCTCGCAGCGAGACCTCGCCTTGTATTTATGTGTGTGGCGAGGTCTCGCAGCGAGACCTCACCGTGTAAGTGCATGTGTGTGCATGAAATAAGTGTGAAGTATTGTGATGAAGAGTGGGTGAGATGAGTGATGAAAGAATGAGTGTTATGAGATGTATAGAAAGTGAGTGTAAATGAAGAGTGTTGAAACATGAAATGTTAACATGCACAAACGTAACTTGAAACATTGTGAAAAAACTACGTGATGCATCTGAAGTGGAAGCTATTATGTATAAAACATTCTCAAAACATGTAGAAACATGAGTGAAGCGTGTGTGTGGAATAAGTGTCAAATGTGCAGCAACTTCCAACCCAAATATGGCCCTGATGCTCTATGTGTTTGGCAAATCTTAAAACATGAAAGTTATATTCCTAAGTGTTAGCTTTCCATAGCCTTTTGAATCACTCAATTTGGAGTTTGGACAAGAAAGTTATGGCCGAAATACCGAAGTGTGGTAAAGCTGTGTGTGCTGTGCATGAGCTCACCGCACATTCGTGCGGCGAGGTGAGTGAGATGTGTGTATAAAATGGCGTGCAACAACGACCACCAGATGCAATTTTTTGATATTTGTCATTTTGGACAAAAAAACGTGTGTTATAGCTCCCAAAAATGGTCATTTTTCGAAAAATTTTAACTTTCCCTTTTTTTGCACCATTCATTTGATAGCGCAACACAATTTTATATGAGACTAAAAAACGGCACAAAAACGGTCACAAGCGGCAAGTTTTTGAAATTTTCCGTTTTAGGCAAAAAATTCGTGTGCTATAACCCACAAAAGGTCATTTTTTAAAAAATTTAACTTTCTTTTTTTTACACCATTCATTTGATAGCATATCGAAGTTTTATATGAGCACAAAAACTACATGAAAATGGCCACCGGAGGACAGTTTTGAAATTTGTCGTTTTCGGCAAAAAATGTGTGTCGTAACCCACCAAAAATGGTCATTTTTCGAAAAAAAATTAACTTTGCTTTTTTTTAAACCATTTACTTGATAGCATATCGCAATTTTATATGAGTGGAAAAAGGGCACGAAAACAGCCAAAAGGGGCAAGTTTTTCAAATTTGCCGTTTTCGGCAAATAAACATGTGCTATAACCAATAAAAATGGTCATTTTTCGAAAAATTTCAACTTTCCTTCTTTTTACACCATTCATTTGATAGTGTATTGCAATTTTATTTGAGCGCAAAAAAGGCACGAAAACGACAATAAGAGGCAAGTTTTTGAAATTTGTCGTTTTCGGCAAAAAAATATGTGTTATTACCCACAAAAATGGTCATTTTTTAAAAAAATTTAAATTTTTTTTACACCATTCATTTGATTGCGCGTTGCAGTTTTATATGAGTGAAAAAAATGGAGCAACAACAACCACCGAATTCAAGTTTTTGAAATTTGACATTTTGGACAAAAAATGTGTGTTATAACCCACAAAAACTGGTCATTTTTCGAAAAATTATAACTTTCCCTTTTTTTTACACAATTAATTTGATAGCGCAACGCAATTTTATATGAGAGCAAAAAACGTTTCAAAAACGGCCACAAGCGGCAAGTTTTTGAAATTTTCCGTTTTCGGCAAAAAAACGTGTGATATAACCCACAAAAATGGTCATTTTTCGAAAAATTTCAACTTTCCTTCTCTTTACACCATTCATTTGATAGTGTATCGCAATTTTATGAGTGCAAAAAAGGCACGAAAACGGCCACAAGAGGCAAGTTTTTTAAATTTGCCGTTTTCAGCTAAAAACGTGTGCTATAACCCACAAAAACGGTCATTTTTTCGAAAAATTTCAACTTTCCTTCTTTTTACACCATTCATTTGATAGTGTATTACAATTTCATTTAAGTGCAAAAAAGGCACTAAAACGGCCACAAGAGGCAAGTTTTTGAAATTTGTCATTTTCGGCAAAAAAACTTGTGTTATAACCCACAAAAATGGTCATTTTTTAAAAAATTTAAATTTCCTTTTTTTACTCCATTCATTTGATTGCGCATTGCAGTTTTATATGAGTGTAAAAAATGGCACAACAACTACCACCGGACACAAGTTTTTGAAATTTGTCATTTTGGACAAAAAAACGTGTGTTATAACTCACAAAAATGTTCATTTTTCGAAAAATTTTAACTTTCCCTTTTTTGCACCATTCATTTGATAGCGCAACTCAATTTTATATGAGAGCAAAAAACGGCACAAAAACGGCCACAAGCGACAAGTTTTGAAATTTTCCTTTTTCGGCAAAAAAACGTGTGCTATAACCGACAAAAATGGTCATTTTTCGAAAAATTTTAACTTTCCTTCTTTTTACACCATTCATTTGATAGTGTATCGCAATTTTATATGAGTGCAAAAAAGGCACGAAAACGGCCAAAAGAGGCAAGTTTTTGAAATTTGTCGTTTTCACCAAAAAAACGTGTGCATTTTTTCGAAAACGTGTGCCGTTTTCAACGAACAAAAATGGTCATTTTTCGAAAAATTTCAACTTTCCTTCTTTTTACACCATTCATTTGATAGTGTATTGCAATTTTATTTGAGCGCAAAAAACGGCACGAAAACGGCTACAAGAGGCAAGTTTTTGAAATTTGTCGTTTTCGGCAAAAAAATGTGTGTTATAACCCACAAAAATGGTCATTTTTTAAAAAAATTTAAATTTTTTTACACCATTCATTTGATTACGTGTTGCAATTTTATATGAGTGTAAAAAATGGCGCAACAACAACCACCGGATTCAAGTTTTTGAAATTTGTCATTTTTGACAAAAAAACGTATGTTATAACCCACAAAAACTGGTCATTTTTCGAAAAATTTTAACTTTCCCTTTTTTTTCACCATTCATTTGATAGCGCAACATAATTTTATATGAGAGCAAAAAACGGCACAAAAACGGCCACAAGCGGCAAGTTTTTGAAATTTTGCGTTTTCGGCAAAAAAACGTGTGATATAAACCACAAAATGGTCAATTTTCGAAACATTTCAACTTTGCTTCTCTTTACACCATTCATTTGATAGTGTATCGCAAATATATATGAGTGCAAAAAAGGCACGAATACGGCCGCAAGAGGGAAGTTTTTTAAATTTGCCGTTTTCAGCTAAAAACGTGTGCTATAACCCACAAAAATGGTCATTTTTCGAAAAATTTCAACTTTCCTTCTTTTTACACCATTCATTTGATAGTGTATTGCAATTTTATTTGAGTGCAAAAAACGGCACGAAAACGGCCACAAGAGGCAAGTATTTCAAATTTGTCGTTTTCGGCAAAAAAACGTGTGTTATAACCCACAAAAATGGTCATTTTTTAAAAAAATTAAATTTCCTTTTTTTTACACCATTCATTTGATTGCGCATTGCAGTTTTATATGAGTGTAAAAAATGGCGCAACAACTACCACCGGACGCAAGTTTTTGAAATTCATAATTTTGGACAAAAAAATGTGTGTTATGACTCACAACAAATGGTCATTTTTCGAAAAATTTTAAATTTCCCTTTTTTGCACCATTCATTTGATAGCGCAACTCAATTTTATAAGAGAGCAAAAAACGGCCATAAGCGGCAAGTTTTTGAAATTTTTCGTTTTCGGCAAAAAAACGTGTGCTATAACCAACAAAAATGGTCATTTTTCGAAAAATTTCAACTTTCCTTCTTTTTACACCATTCATTTGATAGTGTATCGCAATTTTATATGAGTGCAAAAAAGGCACGAAAACGGCCACAAGAGGCAAGTTTTTGAAATTTTCCTTTTTTGGCAAAAAAACGTGTGCTATAACCCACAAAAATGGTCATTTTTCGAAAATTTTCAACTTTCCTTCTTTTTACACCATTCATTTGATAGTATATCGCAATTTTATATGAGTGCAAAAAATGCACGAAAACGGCCAGAAGTGGCAAGTTTTTGAAATTTGCAGTTTTCAGCAAAAAAACGTGTGCTATAAACCCACAAAAAAGGTCATTTTTCGAAAAATTTCAAACTTTCTTCTTTTTACACCATTCACTTGATAGTGTATGGCAATTTTATTTGAGTGCAAAAAAGGGCAAGAAAACGGCCACAAGAGGCAAGTTTTAGAAATTTGTCGTTTTTGGCAAAAAACTGTGTTATAACCCACAAGAATTGTCATTTTTTAAAAAATTTAAATTTCCTTTTTTTTACACCATTCACTTTATAGTGTATGGCAATTTTATTTGAGTGCAAAAAACGGCACAAAAACGGCCACAAGAGGCAAGTTTTTGAAATTTGCCGTTTTCGGCAAAAAAACGTGTGCTATAACCCACAAAAATGGTCATTTTTTAAAAAATTTAAATTTAATTTTTTTACACCATTCATTTGATTGCGCATTGCAGTTTTATATGAGTGTAAAAATTGGCGCAACAACGATCACCGTATTCAAGTTTTTGAAATTTGTCATTTTGGACAAAAAAACGTGTGTTATGACCCACAAAAAATGGTCATTTTTTAATTTTCCCATTTTTTGCACCATTCATTGGATAGCGCAACGCAATTTTATATGAGAGAATAAAACGGCACAAAAACGGCCATATGCGGCAAGTTTTTGAAATTTTCCTTTTTCGGCAAAAAAACGTGTGCTATAACCCAAAAAAACGGTCATTTTTCGAAAAATTTCAACTTTCCTTCTTTTTACACCATTCATTTGATAGTGTATCGCAATTTTATATGAGTGCAAAAAAGGCACGAAAACGGCCACAAGAGGCAAGTTTTTGAAATTTGCCGTTTTCGGCAAAAAAAGTGTGCTATAACCCTAAAAAATGGTCATTTATTAAATTTCCTTTTTTTACACCATTCATTTGATTGCGCATTGCAGTTTTATATGAGTGTAAAAAACAGCCACAAGCGGCAAGTTTATGAAATTTTCCGTTTTAGGCAAATAAATCGTGTGCTATAACCCACAAAAAAGGTCATTTTTTTAAAAATTTAACTTTCTTTTTTTACACCATTCATTTGATAGCATATCAAAAATTTATATGAGCACAAAAACTACATGAAAACGGCCTCCGGAGGACAGTTTTGAAATTTGTCGTTTTCTGCAAAAAACGTGTGCTATAACCCAAAAAAAATGGTCATTTTCGAAAAAAATTAACTTTACTTTTTTTACAACGTTTATTTGATAGCATATCGCAATTTTTTATGAGTGGAAAAAGGGCATGAAAACAGCCACAAGGGGCAAGTTTTTCAAATTTGCCGTTTTCGGCAAAAAAACGTGTACTATAACCGACAAAAATGGCCATTTTTTGAAAAATTCCAACTTTCTTTCTTTTTACTCCATTCATTCGATAATGTATTGCAAATTTATTTGAGTGCAAAAAAGACACGAAAACGGCCATAAGAGGCAAGTTTTTGAAATTTGTCGTTTTCGGCATAAAAACGCGTGTTATAACCCTAAAAAATGGTCATTTTTTAAAAAATTTAAATTTCCTTTTTTTTACACCATTCATTTGATTGCGCATTGCAGTTTTATATGAGTATAAAAAATGGCGCAACAACTACCACCGGACGCAAGTTTTTGAAATTTGTCATTTTCGACAAAAAAATGTTTGTTATCACCCACAAAAAATGCTCAAGTTTCGAAAATAAAAGGATGAAAGAGTGTAGTCTTCCCTGCCTGCTGATGTTAGGGCAGGGACTACTTTAGTGCTAGCTGCTGACTATGATTTCAACAAAAGAAGTCTGCGCATATGTGAATATCCTCACCTCTGGTGATTTTTGTCCAAGCATGTAGGTTTGAAAGACTCAATTTGTTACATGCTATAACCATTATATTAAATAAGTGTAAGAGTTTAGTTCTAAGCTAGTTTGTTTACAAGTGTAAATGGAGTAGTACTCCAAGTTTATCATTATGTGCTACAATTGTAAATAGAGTAGTACTCCACATTTCATATTTTGTTGGCCTAAAGCACAATTTCCCATTAGGCCTTGGGCATGTAAATGGGACTATGTTCTTTAGGTTCATGTTTTGTAAGAGTGATTATCCATCACTCAAAACGTTATTAATAAAATTGGGAGTGGCGTCCCACCTCAAGAAGAGGTTAGCCAGCTAAAAAAAAAAAAAAACGTGTGTTATAACCCACAAAAAATGGTCATTTTTTTATCTTTCCCTTTTCTTGCACCATTCATTTGATAGCGCAACGCATTTTTATATGAGAGCAAAAAACGGCACAAACACGATCACAAGCGGCAAGTTTATGAAATTTTCCGTTTTAGGCAAAAAAACGTGTACTATAACCAACAAAAATGGTCATTTCTTTAAAAACTGAAATTTCCTTTTTTTTACACCATTCATTTGATTGCGCATTTCAGTTTTATATGAGTGTAAAAAATGGCGCAACAACAACCACCGGATGCAAGTTTTTGAAATTTGTCATTTTGGACAAAAAACGTGTGTTATAACCCACAAAAAATGGTCATTTTCTAACTTTCCCGTTTTTTGCACCATTCATTTGATAGCGCAACGCAATTTTATATGAGAGCAAAAAACGGCACAAAAACGGCCACAAGCGGCAAGTTTTTGAAATTTTCCGTTTTAGGCAAAAAAATCGCGTGCTATAACCCACAAAAAAGGTCATTTTTTAAAAAATTTAACATTATTTTTTCTACACCATTCATTTGATAGCATATCGAAGTTTTATATGAGCACAAAAACTACATGAAAACGGCCACCGGATGACAGTTTTCAAATTTGTCGTTTTCGGCAAAAAACGTGTGCCATAACCCACAAAAATTGGTCATTTTTCGAAAAAAATTAACTTTGCTTTTTTTACACCATTTATTTGATAGCATATCGCAATTTTATATGAGTGGAAAAAGGGCACGAAATCAGCCACAAGGGGCAAGTTTTTCAAATTTGCCGTTTTCGGCAAAAAACGTGTACTATAACCCACAAAAATGGTTATTTTTTGAAAAATTTCAACTTTCCTTCTTTTTACACCATTCATTTGATAGTGTATTGAAATTTTATTTGAGTGCAAAAAAGGGCACGAAAACGGCCACAAGAGGCAAGTTTTTGAAATTTGTCATTTTCGGCAAAAAAACGTGTGCTATAACCCACAAAAAAGGTCATTTTTCGAAAAATTTCAAACTTTCTTCTTTTTACACCATTCACTTGATAGTGTATGGCAATTTTTTTTGAGTGCAAAAAACGGCAAGAAAACGGCCACAAGAGGCAAGTTTTTGAAATTTGTCGTTTTCGGCAAAAAACTGTGTTATAACCCACAAGAATGGTCATTTTTTAAAAAATTTAAATTTACTTTTTTTTACACCATTCATTTGATTGCGCATTGCAGTTTTACATGACTGTAAAACATGGTGCAACAACGACCACCGGACGCAAGTTTTTGAAATTTGTCATTTTGGACAAAAAAACGTGTATAACCCACAAAAAATGGTCATTTTTTCAAAAAATTTTAACTTTCCCTTTTTTTGCACCATTCATTTGGTAGCGCAACGCATTTTATATGAGAGCAAAAAACGGCACAAAAACGACCACAAGAGGCAAGTTTTTGAAATTTTCCGTTTTCGGCAAAAAAACGTGTGCTATAACCTACAAAAATGGTCATTTTTCGAAAAATTTCAACTTTTCTTCTTTTTACACCATTTATTTGATAGTGCATCGCAATTTTATATGAGTGCAAAAAAGGCACAAAAACGGCCAAAAGAGGCAAGTTTTTGAAATTTGCCGTTTTCGACAAAAAAACGTGTGCTATAACCCACAAAAATGGTCATTTTTTAAAAATTTAAATTTCAGTTTTTTTACACCATTCATTTGATTGCGCATTGCAGTTTTAAATGAATGTAAAAAATGGCACAACAACGACCACTGGAAGCAAGTTTTTGAAATTTGTCATTTTGGACAAAAGAACGTGTGTTATAACCCACAAAAAATGGTCATTTTTTAATTTTCCCATTTTTTGCACCATTCATTTGATAGCGCAACGCAATTTTATATGAGAGCAAAAAACGGCACAGAAACGGCCATAAGCGGCAAGTTTTTGAAATTTTCCTTTTTCGGAAAAAAACGTGTGCTATAACCCACAGAAATGGTCATTTTTCGAAAAATTTCAACATTCCTTCTTTTTACACCATTCTTTTGATAGTGTATCGCAATTTTATATGAGTGCAAAAAAGGCACGAAAACGGCCACAAGAGGCAAGTTTTTGAAATTTGCCGTTTTCGGCAAAAAACGTGTGCTATAACCCACAAAAATGGTCATTTATTAAAAAAATTTAAATTTCCTTTTTTTTACACCATTCATTTGATTGCGCATTGCAGTTTTATATGAGTGTAAAAAACGGCCACAAGCGGCAAGTTTTTGAAATTTTCCGTTTTAGGCAAAAAAATCGTGTGCTATAACCCACAAAAAGGTCATTTTTTTAAAAATTTAACTTTCTTTTTTTACACCATTCATTTCATAGCATATCAAAGTTTTATATGAGCACAAAAACTACATGAAAACGGCCACCAGAGGACAGTTTTGAAATTTGTCATTTTCGGCAAAAAACGTGTGCCATAACCTACAAAAAAAGATAATTTTTCGAAAAAAATTAACTTTGCTTCTTTTTACACCATTTATTTGATAGCATATCACAATTCTGTATGAGTGGAAAAAGGGCACGAAAACAGCCACAAGGGGCAAGTTTTTCAAATTTGCCGTTTTCGGCAAAAAAACGTGTACTATAACCCACAAAAATGGTAATTTTTTAAAAAATTTCAACTTTCCTTCTTTTTACACCATTCATTTGATAGTGTATTGCAAATTTATTTCAGTGCTAAAAAGGCACGAAAACGGCCAAAAGAGGCAAGTTTTTGAAATTTGTCGATTTCGGCAAAAAAACGTGTGTTATAACCCTAAAAAATGGTCATGTTTTAAAAAATTTAAATTTCCTTTTTTTAAAACCATTCATTTGATTGCGCATTGCAGTTTTATATGAGTGTAAAAAATGGCGCAACAACTACCACCGGACGCAAGTTTTTGAAATTTGTTATTTTGGACAAAGAAACGTGTGTGATAAACACACAAAAAATGGTCATTTTTCGAAAAATTTTAACTTTCCCTTTTTTTGCACCATTCATTTGATAGCACAACGCAATTTTATATGAGAGCAAAAAACGGCACAAAAACGGCCACAAGCGGCAAGTTTTTGAAATTTTCCGTTTTAGGCAAAAACACGGTGTGCTATAACCCACAAAAAAGGTCATTTTTTAAAAAATTTAACTTTCTTTTTTTTACACCATTCATTTGATAGCATATCGAACCTTTATATGAGCACAAAAACTACATGAAAACGGCCACCGGAGAACAGTTTTGAAATTTGTCGTTTTCGGCAAAAAACGTATGCCATGACCCACAAAAATTTTCCGTTTTCGGCAAAAATTTCTCGTTTTGAAATTTTCCGTTTTCGGCAAAAAAACGTGTGCTATAACCCAGAAAAATGGTCATTTTTCGAAAAATTTCAATTTTCCTTCTTTTTACACCAATCATTTGATAGTGTATCCCTGGCAGTTTTATAAGCAACAAAAACTTGGCTGTTCTGCTTAAGTATGGCCTCTCAGCATGTTTAAGTGAGCTGTTGACGATACGATACGGCAACGGTTTCACGAATGTCTTTGTCATGGACGAGAAGGACGATACTACGTGCTCTGCACAACTGAATCATTATGTAAGCTGGTAACAATTATACAGTTGAATTTGGAAGTAGAAATTTTTTTTGTTGTATTGTACCATCAGCCTGGAATTTTGCAGCTGCTGATTGGTTTGTGTCATCTTCTTCTGTGTATCTATAGTTACTGTGCTGTAAGATTGTTTTTTTATCTACCAAAGAAGTTGTTAGTTATTTGAAATGCTTTACTCATTTAATCAATTGGATCTTCCACAGTAGAGGATTGAAAAAAAAAAAAAAAATCATTTGATAGTGTATCGCAATTTTATATGAGTGCAAAAAAGGCTCGAAACCGACCACAAGAGGCAAGTTTTTGAAATTTGTCGTTTTCGGCAAAAAAACTTATGCTATAACCCACAAAAATGGTCATTTTTTAAAAAATTTAAATTTCCTTTTTTTTACACCATTCATTTGATTGCGCATTGCAGTTTTAAATGAGTATAAAAAATGGCGCAACAACTACCACCGGACGCAAGTTTTTGAAATTTGTCATCTTGAACAAAAAAATGTGTGTTGTAACCCACAAAAAATGGTCATTTTTTCGAAAAAATTTAACTTTCCATTTTTTTGCAACATTCATTTGGTAGCGCAACGCAATTTTATATGAGAGCAAAAAACGGCCACAAACGGCAAGTTTTTGAAATTTTCCATTTTTGGCAAAAAAAACGTGTGCTATAACCCACAAAAATGGTCATTTTTCGAAAAATTTTAAATTTCCTTCTTTTTACACAATTCACTTAAAAGTGCATGGCAATTTTATTTGAGCGCAAAAAACGGCACGAAAACGGCCACAAGAGGCAAGTTTTTGAAATTTGCCGTTTTCGGCAAAAAAACGTGTGCTATAACCCACAAAAATGGTCATTTTTTAAAAAATTTAAATTTCATTTTTTTACACCATTCATTTGATTGCGCATTGCAGTTTTATATGAGTGTAAAAATTGGCGCAACAACGATCACCGTATTAAAGTTTATGAAATTTGTCATTTTGGACAAAAAAACGTGTATTATGACCCACAAAAAATGGTCATTTTTTAATTTTCCCGTTTTTTGCACCATTCATTTGATAGCGCAACGCAATTTTATATGAGAGCATAAAACGGCACAAAAACGGCCATATGCGGCAAGTTTTTGAAATTTTCCTTTTTCGGCAAAAAAACGTGTGCTATAACCCACAAAAATGGTCATTTTTCGAAAAATTTCAACTTTCCTTCTTTTTACACCATTCATTTGATAGTGTATCGCAATTTTATATGAGTGCAAAAAAGGCACGAAAACGGCCACAAGAGGCAAGTTTTTGAAATTTGCCGTTTTCGGCAAAAAAAGTGTGCTATAACCCACAAAAATGGTCATTTATTAAAAAATTTAAATTTCCTTTTTTTACACCATTCATTTGATTGCGCATTGCAGTTTTATATGAGTGTAAAAAACAGCCACAAGCGGCAAGTTTATGAAATTTTCCGTTTTAGGCAAAAAAAATCGTGTGCTATAACCCACAAAAAAGGTCTTTTTTTAAAAAATTTAACTTTCTTTTTTTACACCATTCATTTGATAGCATATCAAAAATTTATATGAGCACAAAAACTACATGAAAACGGCCTCCGGAGGACAGTTTTGAAATTTGTCGTTTTCGGCAAAAAATGTGTGCCATAACCCACAAAAAATGGTTATTTTCAAAAAAGATTAACTTTACTTTTTTACAACGTTTATTTGATAGCATATCGCAATTTTTTATGAGTGGAAAAAGGGCACGAAAACAGCCACAAGGGGCAAGTTTTTAAAATTTTCCGTTTTCGGCAAAAAAACGTGTACTATAACCCACAAAAATGGCCATTTTTTGAAAAATTCCAACTTTCTTTCTTTTTACTCCATTCATTCGATAATGTATTGCAAATTTATTTGAGTGCAAAAAAGGCACGAAAACGGCCATAAGAGGCAAGTTTTTGAAATTTGTCGTTTTCGGCATAAAAACGCGTGTTATAACCCTAAAAAACTGGTCATTTTTTAAAAAATTTAAATTTCTTTTTTTTTACACCATTCATTTGATTGCGCATTGCAGTTTTATATGAGTATAAAAAATGGCGCAACACTACCACCGGACGCAAGTTTTTGAAATTTGTCATTTTCGACAAAAAAATGTTTGTTATCACACACAAAAAATGCTCATTTTTCGAAAAATTTTAACTTTCTATTTTTTTGCACTATTAATTTGATAGCGCAACTCAATTTTATATGAGAGCAAAAAAAGGCACAAAAACGGCCACAAGCGGCAAGTTTTTGAAATTTTTCGTTTTCGGCAAAAAAACGTGTGCTATAACCCACAAAAATGGTCATCTTTCGAAAATTTTCAACTTTCCTTCTTTTTACACCGTTCATTTGATAGTTTATCGCAATTTTATATGAGTGCAAAAAATGCACGAAAACGGCCAGAAGTGGCAAGTTTTTGAAATTTGCAGTTTTCAGCGAAAAAACGTGTGCTATAACCCACAAAAAAGGTCATTTTTCGAAAAATTTCAAACTTTTTTCTTTTTACACCATTCACTTGATAGTGTATGGCAATTTTATTTGAGTGCAAAAACCGGCAAGAAAACGGTCATAAGAGGCAAGTTTTTGAAATTTGTCGTTTTCGGCAAAAAACTGTGTTATAACCCACAAGAATGGTCATTTTTTTTAAAATTTAAATTTCCTTTTTATTACACCATTCATTTGATTGCGCATTGCAGTTTTACATGAGTGTAAAAAATGGTGCAACAACGACCACCGGACGCAAGTTTTTTAAATTTGTCATTTTGGACAAAAAAACGTGTGTTATAACCCACAAAAATGGTCATTTTTTCAAAAAATTTTAACTTTCCCTTTTTTTGCACCATTCATTTGGTAGCGCAACGCAATTTTATATGAGAGCAAAAAACGGCACAAAAACGGCCACAAGAGACAAGTTTTTGAAATTTTCCGTTTTCGGCAAAAAAACGTGTGCTATAACCTACAAAAATGGTCATTTTTCGAAAAATTTCAACTTTTCTTCTTTTTACACCATTTATTTGATAGTGCATCGCAATTTTATATTAGTGCAAAAAAGGCACAAAAACGGCCACAAGAGGCAATTTTTTGAAATTTGCCGTTTTCGACAAAAAAACGTGTGCAATAACCCACAAAAATGGTCATTTTTTAAAAATTTAAATTTCATTTTTTTTACACCATTCATTTGATTGCGCATTGCAGTTTTATATGAGTATAAAAAATGGCGCAACAACTACCACCGGACGCAAGTTTTTGAAATTTGTCATTTTCGACAAAAAAATGTTTGTTATCACCCACAAAAAATGCTCAATTTTCGAAAAATTTTAACTTTCTCTTTTTTTGCACCATTAATTTGATAGCGCAACTCAATTTTATATGAGAGCAAAAAAAGGCACAAAAACGGCCACAAGCGGCAAGTTTTTGAAATTTTTCGTTTTTGGCAAAAAAACGTGTTCTATAACCCACAAAAATGGTCATTTTTCGAAAATTTTCAACTTTCCTTCTTTTTACACCGTTCATTTGATAGTTTATCGCAATTTTATATGAGTGCAAAAAATGCACGAAAACGGCCAGAAGTGGCAAGTTTTTGAAATTTGCAGTTTTCAGGAAAAAAACGTGTGCTATAACCCACAAAAAAGGTCATTTTTCTAAAAATTTCAAACTTTCTTCTTTTTACACCATTCACTTGATAGTGTATGGCAATTTCATTTGAGTGCAAAAAACGGCAAGAAAACGGCCACAAGAGGCAAGTTTTTGAAATTTGTCGTTTTCGGCAAAAAACTGTGTTATAACCCACAAGAATGGTCATTTTTTTAAAAATTTAAATTTCCTTTTTTTTACACCATTCATTTGATTGCGCATTGCTGTTTTACATGAGCGTAAAACATCGTGCAACAACGACCACCGGACGCAAGTTTTTGAAATTTGTCATTTTGGACAAAAAAACGTGTGTTATAACCAACAAAAAATGGTCATTTTTTCAAAAAATTTTAACTTTCCTTTTTTTTGCACCATTCATTTGGTAGCGCAACGCAATTTTATATGAGTGCAAAAAACGGCACAAAAACGGCCACAAGAGGCAAGTTTTTGAAATTTTCCGTTTTCGGCAAAAAAACGTGTGCTATAACCTACAAAATGGTCATTTTTCGAAAAATTTCAACTTTTCTTCTTTTTACACCATTTATTTGATTGTGCATCGCAATTTTATATGAGAGCAAAAAAGGCACAAAAACGGCCACAAGAGGCAAGTTTTTGAAATTTGCCGTTTTTTGGCAAAAAAACGGTGTGCTATAACCCACAAAAATGGTCATTTTTTAAAAATTTAAATTTCATTTTTTTACACCATTCATTTGATTGCGCATTGCAGTTTTAAATGAGTGTAAAAAATGGCACAACAACGACCACTGGAAGCAAGTTTTTGAAATTTGTCATTTTGGACAAAAGAACGTGTGTTATAACCTACAAAAAATGGTCATTTTTTAATTTTCCCGTTTTTTGCACCATTCATTTGATAGCGGCAACGCAATTTTATATGAGAGCAAAAAACGGCACAGAAACGGCCATAAGCGGCAAGTTTTTCGGAAATTTTCCTTTTTTCGCGAAAAAAACGTGTGCTAGTAACCCACGAAAATGGTCATTTTTTCGACAAATTTTCTATACATTCCTTCTTTTTACACCATTCATTTATGATTGTGTATTCGCAATTCTTATTATGAGTGGCAAAAAGGCCTGAAAACGGCCACAACGAGGCAAGTTCTTTGAAATTTGCCGTTTTTCCGGGCCCAACAAACGGTCCCTGGGGTAACCTGACACAAAATGGTCATTTATTAAAAAAAATTTAATTTCCTTTTTTTTACACCCATTCATTTGATTGGGCATTGCAGTTTTATATGAGTGTAAAAAACGGCCAACAAGCGCGCAAGTTTTTGAAATTTTCCCGTTTTAGGCAAAAAAAATCGTGTGCTATAACCACAAAAAGGTCATTTTTTTAAAAATTTAACTTTCTTTTTTACACCATTCCATTCATAGCATATCAAAGTTTTATATGAGCACAAAAACTACATGAAAACGGCCACCAGAAGGACAGTTTTGAAATTTTTCATTTTCGGCAAAAAACGTGTGCCATAACCCTACAAAAAAAGATAATTTTTTCGAAAAAAATTAACTTTGCTTCTTTTTACACCATTTATTTTGATAGCATATCACAATTCTGTATTGAGTGGAAAAAGGGCACGAAAACAGCCACAAGGGGCAAGTTTTTCAAATTTGCCGTTTTCGGCAAAAAAACGTGTACTATAACCCACAAAAATGGTAATTTTTTGAAAAATTTCAACTTTCCTTCTTTTTACACCATTCATTTGATAGTGTATTGCAAATTTATTTCAGTGCAAAAAACGGCACGAAAACGTCCACAAGAGGCAAGTTTTTGAAATTTGTCGTTTTCGGCAAAAAACGTGTGTTATAAACCCTAAAAATGGTCATGTTTTTAAAAAATTTAAATTTCCTTTTTTTAAACAACCATCATTTGATTGCGCATTGCAGTTTTATATGAGTGTAAAAAATAGCGAAACAACTACCACAGGACGCAAGTTTTTGAAATTTGTTATTTTGGACAAAGAAACGTGTGTTATCACCCACAAAAAATGGTCATTTTTCGAAAAATTTTAACTTTCCCTTTTTTTGCACCATTCATTTGATAGCACAACGCAATTTTATATGAGAGCAAAAAACGGCACAAAAACGGCCACCAGCGGCAAGTTTTTGAAATTTTCGTTTTAGGCAAAATAACTTTGTGCTATAACCCACAAAAAAGGACATTTTTTAAAAAATTTAACTTTCTTTTTTTTACACCATTCATTTGATAGCATATCGAACCTTTATATGAGCACAAAATCTACATGAAAACGGCCACCGGAGAACAGTTTTGAAATTTGTCGTTTTCGGCAAAAAACGTGTGCCATGACCCACAAAAATTTTCCGTTTTCGGCCCCAAAAATTTCTCGTTTTGAAATTTTCCGTTTTCGGCAAAAAAACGTGTGCTATAATCCAGAAAAATGGTCATTTTTCGAAAAATTTCAATTTTCCTTCTTTTTACACCAATCATTTGATAGTGTATCGCAATTTTACATGAATGCAAAAAAGGCTCGAAACCGACCACAAGAGGCAAGTTTTTGAAATTTGTCGTTTTCGGCAAAAAAACTTGTGCTATAACCCACAAAAATGGTCATTTTTAAAAAAATTTAAATTTCCTTTTTTTTACACCATTCATTTGATTGCGCATTGCAGTTTTAAATGAGTATAAAAAATGGAGCAACAACTACCACCGGACGCAAGTTTTTGAAATTTGTCATCTTGGACAAAAAAACGTGTGTTGTAACCCACAAAAAATGGTTATTTTTTCGAAAAAATTTAACTTTCCCTTTTTTTGAAACATTTATTTGGTAGCGCAATGCAATTTTATATGAGATCAAAAAACGGCCACAAACGGCAAATTTTTGAAATTTTCCGTTTTTGGCAAAAAAACGTGTGCTATAACCCACAAAAATGGTCATTTTTCGAAAAATTTTAAATTTCCTTCTTTTTACACAATTCACTTGATAGTGTATGGCAATTTTATTTGAGCGCAAAAAACGTCACGAAAACGGCCACAAGAGGCAAGTTTTTGAAATTTGCCGTTTCGGCCAAAAAAACGTGTGCTATAACCCACAAAAATGGGTCAATTTTTTAAAAAATTTAAATTCATTTTTTTTACACCATTCATTTGATTGCGCATTGCAGTTTTATATGAGTGTAAAAATTGGCGCAACAACGATCACCGTATTCAAGTTTTTGAAATTTGTCATTTTGGACAAAAAAATGTGTGTTATGACCCACAAAAAAGGTCATTTTTTAATTTTCCCGTTTTTTGCACCATTCATTCGATAGCGCAACGCAATTCTATATGAGAGCATAAAACGGCACAAAAACGGCCATATGCGGCAAGTTTTTGAAATTTTCCTTTTTCGGCAAAAAAACGTGTGCTATAACCCACAAAAATGGTAATTTTTCGAAAAATTTCAACTTTCCTTCTTTTTACACCATTCATTTGATAGTGTATCGCAAGTTTATATGAGTGCAAAAAAGGCACGAAAACGGCCACAAGAGGCAAGTTTTTGAAATTTGCCGTTTTCGGCAAAAAAAGTGTGCTATAACCCACAAAAATGGTCATTTATTAAAAAATTTAAATTTCCTTTTTTTACACCATTCATTTGATTGCGCATTGCAGTTTTATATGAGTGTAAAAAACAGCCACAAGAGGCAAGTTTATGAAATTTCCATTTTAGGCAAAAAAATCGTGTGCTATAACCCACAAAAAAGGTCTTTTTTTAAAAAATTTAACTTTCTTTTTTTACACCATTCATTTGATAGCATATCAAAAATTTATATGAGCACAAAAACTACATGAAAACGGCCTCCGGAGGACAGTTTTGAAATTTGTCGTTTTCGGCAAAAAACGTGTGCCATAACCCACAAAAAATGGTTATTTTCGAAAAAAATTAATTTTACTTTTTTTACAACGTTTATTTGATAGCATATCGTAATTTTTTATGAGTGGAAAAAGGGCACGAAAACAGCCACAAGGGGCAAGTTTTTCAAATTTTCCGTTTTCGGCAAAAAAACGTGTACTATAACCCACAATAATGGCCATTTTTTGAAAAATTCCAACTTTCTTTCTTTTTACTCCATTCATTCGATAATGTATTGCAAATTTATTTGAGTGCAAAAAAGGCACGAAAACGGCCATCAGAGGCAAGTTTTTGAAATTTGTCGTTTTCGGCATAAAAACGCGTGTTATAACCCTATAAATGGTCATTTTTTAAAAAATTTAAATTTTCTTTTTTTTACACCATTCATTTGATTGCGCATTGCAGTTTTTATATGAGTATAAAAAATGGCCGCCAAACAACTACCACCGGACGCAAGTTTTTGAAGATTTGTGCATTTTCAACCAAAAAGAATGTTTGTTATCACCCACAAAAATGCTCATTTTTCGAAAAAATTTTAACTTTCCTCTTTTTTTGCAGCCATTAATTTGATAGCGCAACTCAATTTTATATGAGAGCAAAAAAAGGCACAAAAACGGCCACAAGCGGCAAGTTTTGAAATTTTTCGTTTTCGGCAAAAAAACGTGTGCTATAACCCACAAAAATTGTCATTTTTCGAAAATTTTCAACTTTCCTTCTTTTTACACCGTTCATATTGATAGTGTATCGCAATTTTATATGAGTGCCAAAAAATGCACGAAAACGGCCAGAAGTGGCAAGTTTTTGAATTTGCAGTTTTCAGCAAAAAAAGTGTGCTATAACCCACAAAAAGGTCATTTTTCGAAAAATTTCAAACTTTCTTCTTTTTACACCATTCACTTGATAGTGTATGGCAATTTTATTTGAGTGCAAAAAACGGCAAGAAAACGGCCACAAGAGGCAAGTTTTTGAAATTTGTCGTTTTCGGCAAAAAACTGTGTTATAACCCACAAGAATGGTCATTTTTTAAAAAATTTAAATTTCATTTTTTTTACACAATTCATTTGATTGTGCATTGCAGTTTTACATGAGTGTAAAAAATGGTGCAACAACGACAACCCGGACAGCAAGTTTTTTGGAAATTTGTCATTTTGACAAAAAAACGTGTTGTTATAACCACAAAAATGCGGTCATTTTTTTCAAAAAATTTTAACTTTCCCTTTTTTTGCACCATTCATTTGGGTAGCGCAACGCAATTTTATATGAGAGCAAAAAACGGCACAAAAACGGCCACAAGAGGCAAGTTTTTGAAATTTTCTGTTTTCGGCAAAAAAACGTGTGCTATAACCTACAAAAATGGTCATTTTTCGAAAAATTTCAACTTTTCTTCTTTTTACACCATTTATTTGATAGACAAATGTTAAATGCATTGCCTGAGTTAAGTGAACTGAAACAGATTGTATTCTCCATGAGTGATCAGAGTGCTCCGAGGCCCGATGGTTTTAATGGAAAATTTTTCCATTCAACATAGGAAATAATTAAAGATGACCTCCTCAAAGCTGTGATACACTTCATGAATGGAGAAGAACTACCTCAAGCTATCACAGCAACATCACTCTCTCTTATCCCTAAAATTAAAGGCCCATCTAACTTTACTCATTTTAGACCTATTAGTTTTTGTAACTTTGTCAACAAAATTATTTCTAAATTATTGGCAGCAAGGCTAGGCAAGATCTACACAAGCTAATAGGGAAAAATCAAAGTGTCTTTATCAAAGGGTAGGAATATAGTGGATAACTATCTGTTGCAGCTGAACTAATGAACTCACTGCCCAACAAAACCAAAAATGGAAATATTGCTCTAAAATTAGATATAGAGAAAGCTTACGATAGAGTTCACTGACCTTTCCTCCTCCAAATAATGAGATTGATGGGATTTGGTGAGGTTTGGATTGACATTATTTGGAGATTGATATCTAATGTTTGGTTTTCAGTCTTAATAAATGGGTCTTCATATGATTGGTTTAAATCCACTAGAGGATTAAGACAAGGTGATCCGATTTCCCCTATTGTTTCTAATAGGCGCTGAATACTTGAGTAGGAATCTGAATTGGGTGGCCTCACAAAAATCCATTCCTCAATTTTGTGTCCCTAGAAAATGTGATGTTATAAGCCAGTTAGCATATGCGGATGATGTAATTATTTTTATGGCTGCACATTCCAAATCTTTGAAATTGCTAATGTCCACTCTTCAACACTACTCAGACGTTTCTGGTCAGAAAATTAACTCTAGTAAGAGCTGTTTTCTAGCACACAATCGTCTTAGTTCGGAAAAAAACTATTTGATTAAAAAAATCACAAAGTTTCAAAGAGGTAGACTGCCTATTGTTTATTTAGGATTCCCACTTCACTATAAGAGAATTCAAGCCTCCTACTATAGTGAACTGATTTAGAAAATCACGGCCAGAATTTCTTCATGAAATCATCATATGATCTCCAAGGGTGGTAAAATAGCTCTTATACAAAGTGTCCTATCATCCATTCCACTTTATACCCTCATGGCTCTCAACCCTCCAAAGAAAGTCCTAACCCAAATGGAAACAATTTTCTCAAACTTCTTATAGGGATGGACAGAGAATCATAAAGCCTACCATTGGATAAAATGGAGTAAACTTTGCTACCTAAGAGAAGAGGGAGGATTAGGATTTAAAGCATTAAAAGATATAGTGAAGACCCAATCTTCCAAACTTTGGTGGAAATTTAGGAAGAAAGATACATTATGGGCCAAGTTCCTATTTGATAAATATTGCCAAACAATCCATCCCACAGCTGTTACTAGAACCAGGAGTGACTCAGAGATTTGGAAAAGGATGCTGGAAATTGCAGAATTTTCTGAACAATTTATCATATTTCAGATAAATGCTGGCAATTGTAGTTTATGGTATGATAATTGGCTTGGAAAAGGGGCTTTGGCCAATATATCCAACCCTGTTGGGAACCATAAATTAAGCCAATTCATCACTCCTCAGGGCTGGGATGTAAATGCTTTAAAAAACTACCTCCCTCAAGATTGGTTAGAAGCACTGAAACATAGTCATACTCCATCTTACCTTGAAGAAGATAGGATAATTTGGAACCTTGAGGAAACTGGTATGTTTTCCTCCTCTTCAGCTTTTCAGAAAATCAGGCAAAGGAATATCTCTAATGACCCTAATGCTGTGGAAAATTGGAACAAGCTTTTGCCTACAAAAATTTCGTTTTTTAATCTAAGATTAAAAAAGAACAAACTCCCCATTGATTCAAATATGAAATTGTTTAACATACATGGCCCTTCTCTATGCCCTTTATGTAAACAGAGTGGGGAAACATTGAATCACCTTTTTGCTCAATGCATAGTTGCTAGGAAACTGTGGAGACTCTATGGGGCAGAGGTTGGCATTTTCACAAATTCCATGTCATTACATAATATTCTTCTGACCTGGCAGAAGTTTAAGAAGCCCATTAACTCTGTGAACACACTGATCAAATCCATCCCTCTGCTCATATGTTGGGAAATATGAAAGTTTAGGAACAAAGTTCTGTTTGATAATCTTAACTTCGAATTTCAGGACTTGGTCAAAGCTATTTTTGCAGATATTCTATTATATTCAGATTCAAAACAGCATTCTTGGGAGGAATTCTGGTCAATCACGCTTAATCCTATCAGAAGATACCACATTCAAATGGTGAAATGGCTTCCTCCTGCACCTGATCAAGTTAAGATTAACACAGCCAGCCTGATTAATAGCTCTAAGGTCCAAAGGGGTGTCATTATCAGAGATCATGAGGGTAAAATTCTATTCCTGCAGTCTCTTATCAATTTTAATTGTAATATAACCTCCAAAGTCCATATTGAGATAATGGCAGCTGTCAAAGGGATCCAAATTTGTAAATATGGTAGATTCACAAATATCCTCCTGGAATCAAGCTCCAATAGCTTTCAAAAGATCCTAAATTCCCAATCAGACTTACCGTGGAGATACTATCACCTGAGGGAGCAGATCACGATGATCAGAACCTTCACACAATTCACAAAAGCTTCCAAAGATGCTAACCAGGCAGCAATCTGGCTCACTGCCAATGTTCTGATGAATGAAGATAAACCATGGCCTGAGGATCTCTCAAGAATAATCCTAGCTGATACACTGAGCCTCCCAAAATTCAAGCGCATCAAGGTAAAAGAATCATAGTGAAAGCAGTGGAAGAGGTAAAACAAAGAAAAGGCCACAACTGTTGATGTTAGGTTGTGCTTCCATTACATTGATTGAATTATTGATGAGCTATTACATGCTAGAAGTCCTTCCTACTGAGGTTGGACAGTTGATCTCCAAAGTGTTGATTTTGATTTTGTTGAAGAAGGATTGACTGACAATAAAAGGATGAAAGAGTGTAGTCTTCCCTGCCTGCTGATGTTAGGGCAGGGACTACTTTATTGCTAGCTGCTGACTATGATTTCAACAAAAGAAGTCTGCGCATATGTGAATATCCTCACCTCTGGTGATTTTTGTCCAAGCATGTAAGTTTGAAAGACTCATTTTGTTACATGCTATAACCATTATATTAAATAAGTGTAAGAGTTTAGTTCTAAGCTAGTTTGTTTACAAGTGTAAATGGAGTAGTACTCCAAGTTTATCATTATGTGCTACAATTGTAAATGGAGTAGTACTCCACATTTCATATTTTGTTGGCCTAAAGCACAATTTCCCATTAGGCCTTGGGCATGTAAATGGGACTATGTTCTTTAGGTTCATGTTTTGTAAGAGTGATTATCCATCACTCAAAACGTTATTAATAAAATTGGGAGTGGCGTCCCACCTCAAGAAGAGGTTAGCCAGCTAAAAAAAAAAACGTGTGTTATAACCCACAAAAAATGGTCATTTTTTATCTTTCCCTTTTCTTGCACCATTCATTTGATAGCGCAACGCAATTTTATATGAGAGCAAAAAACGGCACAAACACGATCACAAGCGGCAAGTTTATGAAATTTTCCGTTTTAGGCAAAAAAACGTGTACTATAACCAACAAAAATGGTCATTTCTTTAAAAACTGAAATTTCCTTTTTTTTACACCATTCATTTGATTGCGCATTTCAGTTTTATATGAGTGTAAAAAATGGCGCAACAACAACCACTGGATGCAAGTTTTTGAAATTTGTCATTTTGGACAAAAAACGTGTGTTATAACCCACAAAAAATGGTCATTTTTTAACTTTCCCTTTTTTTTACACCATTCATTTGATAGCGCAACGCAATTTTATATGAGAGAAAAAAACGGCCACAAGCGGCAAGTTTTTGAAATTTTCCGTTTTAGGCAAAAAAATCGCGTGCTATAACCCACAAAAAAGGTCATTTTTTAAAAAATTTAACATTATTTTTTCTACACCATTCATTTGATAGCATATCGAAGTTTTATATGAGCACAAAAACTACATGAAAACGGCCACCGGATGACAGTTTTCAAATTTGTCGTTTTCGGCAAAAAACGTGTGCCATAACCCACAAAAATTGGTCATTTTTCGAAAAAAATTAACTTTGCTTTTTTTACACCATTTATTTGATAGCATATCGCAATTTTATATGAGTGGAAAAAGGGCACGAAATCAGCCACAAGGGGCAAGTTTTTCAAATTTGCCGTTTTCGGCAAAAAAATGTGTGCTATTACCCACAAAAATGGTCATTTTTCGAACTTTCCTTCTTTTTTCACCATTCATTTGATAGTGTATTGCAATTTTATTTGAGTGCAAAAAACGGCACAAAAACAGTCACAAGCGGCAAGTTTTTGAAATTTTCTGTTTTAGGCAAAAAAATCGTGTGCTATAAACCACAAAAAGGTCATTTTTTAAAAAATTTAACTTTCGTTTTTTTACACCATTCATTTGATAGCATATCGAAGTTTTATATGAGCACAAAAACTACATGAAAACGGCCACTGGAGGACGGTTTTGAAATTTGTCGTTTTCGGCAAAAAAACGTGTGCCAAAACCTACAAAAAATGTTCATTTTTCGAAAAAATTTAACTTTGCTTTTTTTACACCATTTATTTGGTAGCATATCGCAATTTTATATGAGTGAAAAAAGGGCACGAAAACAGCCACAAGGGGCAAGTTTTTGAAATTTGCCGTTTTCGGCAAAAAAATGTGTGCTATTACCCACAAAAATGGTCATTTTTCGAACTTTCCTTCTTTTTTCACCATTCATTTGATAGTTTATTGCAATTTTATTTGAGTGCAAAAAACGGCACCAAAACGGCCACAAGAGGCAAGTTTTTGAAATTTGTCGTTTTCGGCAAAAAACTTTTGTTATAACCCACAAAAATGGTCATTTATTAAAAAATTTAAATTTCCTTTTTTTTACACCATTCATTTGATTGCGCATTGCAGTTTTATATGAGTGTAAAAAATGGCGCAACAACTACCACCGGACGCAAGTTTTTGAAATTTGTCATTTTGGACAAAAAAACGTGTGTTATAACCCACAAAAAATGGTCATTTTTTCAAAAATTTTAATTTTCCTTTTTTTGCACCATTCATTTGATAGCGCAACGCAATTTTATATGAGAGCAAAAAACGGCACAAAAACGGCCACAAGCGGCAAGTTTTTGAAATTTTCCGTTTTAGGCAAAAAAATCGTGTGCTATAACCCACAAAAAAGGTCATTTTTTAAAAAATTTAACTTTCTTTTTTTTACACCATTCATTTGATAGCATATCGAAGTTTTATATGAGCACGAAAACTACACGAAAACGGCTACCGGAGGACAGTTTTGAAATTTGTCGTTTTCGGCAAAAAAAAATGTGCCATAACCCACAAAAAATGGTCATTTTTCGAAAAAATTTAACTTTTCTTTTTTTTACACCATTTATTTGATAGCATGCCGCGATTTTATATGGGTGGAAAAAGGGCACGAAAACAGCCACAAGGGGCAAGTTTTTCAAATTTGCCGTTTTCGGCAAAAAAAAATGTGTGCTATAACCCACAAAAATGGTCATTTTTCGAAAAATTTTAACTTTCCCTTTTTTTTGCACCATTCATTTGATAGCGCATCGCAATTTTATATGAGAGCAAAAAACGGCACAAAAGCGGCCACAAGCAGCAAGTTTTTGAAATTTTCCGTTTTAGGCAAAAAATCGTGTGCTATAACCCACAAAAATAGTCAATTTTTCAAAAATTTTAAATTTTCTTTTTTTTACACCATTAATTAGATAGCATATCAAAGTTTTATATGAGCACAAAAACTACATGAAAACGGCCACCAGAGGACAATTTTGAAATTTGTCGTTTTCGGCAAAAAAACGTATGCTATAACCTACAAAAAATGGTCATTTTTCAAAAAAATTTAACTTTACTTTTTTTACACCATTCATTTGATAGCATATCGCAATTTTATGTGAATGCAAAAAAGGCACGAAAACAGCCACAAGAGGCAAGTTTTTAAAATTTGCCGTTTTCGGCAAAAAAACGTGTGATATAACCCACAAAAAATGGTAATTTTTCGAAAAATTTTAACTTTCCCTTTTTTTTGCACCATTCATTTGATAGCGCATCGCAATTTGTTATGAGATCAAAAAATGGCACAAAAGCGGCCACAAACAGCAAGTTTTTGAAATTTGTAGTTTTAGGCAAAAACATCATGTGCTATAACCCACAAAAATGGTCAATTTTTTAAAATTTTGAAATTTCCTTTTTTTAACACAACTCATTTGATAGCATATCGAAATTTTATAAGAATACAAAAAACGTCAGGAAAAAGGCCACCGGGGGCTATTTTTTGAAATTTGCCCACAAAAATGGTCATTTTTCAAAAAATTTCAACATTATTTCTTTTTACACCATTCATTTGATAGTGTATCGCAATTTTATATGAGTGCAAAAAAGTCACGAAAACGGCCACAAGAGGCAAGTTTTTGAAATTTGCCGTTTTTGGCAAAAAAACGTGTGTTATAACCCACAAAAATGGTCATTTTTTTAAAATTTTAAAATTTCTTTTTTTGACACCATTCATGTAATTGCGCATTGCAGATTTATATGAGTGTAAAAAATGGCAACAACAACCACCGGATGCAAGTTTTTGAAATTTTTCAAAAAACGTCATGAAAAAGGCCACCGGGGGCAAGTTTTTGAAATTTGCCGGTTTTGGCAAAAAAACGTGTGCTATAACCCACAAAAATGTTCATTTTTCGAAAAATTTCAACTTTCCTTCTTTTTACACCATTCATTTGATAGTGTATCGCAATTTTATATGAGTGCAAAAAACGGCACGAAAACGGCCACAAGAGGCAAGTTTTTGAAATTTGCCGTTTTCGGGAAAAAAACGTGTGTTATAACCCACAAAAATGGACATTTTTTAAAAAATTGAAATTTCCTTTTTTTTACACCATTAATGTGATTGCGCATTGCAGTTTTATATGAGTGTAAAAAATGGCGCAACAACGACCATCCGATGCAAGTTTTTGAAATTTGTCATTTTGGACAAAAAAACGTGTGTTATAACCCACAAAAAATGGTCCTTTTTCGAAAAATTTTAACTTTCCCTTTTTTTGCACCATTCATTTGATAGCACAATGCAATTTTATATGAGAGCAAAAAAGGCACAAAAACGGCCACAAGCGGCAAGTTTTTGAAATTTTCCGTTTTAGGCAAAAAATCGTGTGCTATAACCCACAAAAATGGTTATTTTTTCAAAAATTTTAAATTTTCTTTTTTTACACCATTAATTAGATAGCATATCGAAGTTTTATATGAGCACAAAAACTACATGAAAACGGCCACCGGAGGACAGTTTTGAAATTTGTCGTTTTTGGCAAAAAATGTGTGCTATAACCCACAAAAAATGGTCATTTTTTGAAATATTGTTAAAAATTAAAATTTTCATAAAAACTCAATTTTCATGGGTTATATATAATACACGTATTTTAGTAAATAATGGCAAAGTCAAAAAATTTATTGATTTTGACTTTTTCCTTACTACTTACACATATTTCAATTATGAACATGCATTCTAATGAACAGTCAAAAAATTGAAATTTAGATTTTTCACAGAATTTTTATTTTTCATGAGTTATGGCACACGTATTTCAGCCAAAAATAGCAAAATCTAAAACGCGTTAATTTTGACTTTTCTATGTTGTTTTTTACACTCACCTCGCGTGTGAATATGCAATCCAGTGAATGTTGCTTAAAAAAGGTGAAATTTAAAATATTTCACCAAACCTCTATTTTCACGTGTTATAACACACGTTTTTTGGTAAAAATGACAAATTAAAAAAAGTTGTTGATCTTGGATTTTTCCCCACGATATTTCACCCACCTCAATTTTAAACATGCATTCTTGTTTACTGTGTAAAAACAAAGTGAAATTTAATTTTTTTTTTTTACTAAATTTTCATTTTTCATGGGCTATATAACACATGTATTTTGGCCGAAAATGACAAAATGTAAAAACGCGTTGATTTTGACTTTTTTGTACTGTTTTTTGCACTTTCCCTGATTGTAAATATGCATTCTAGTTAATATTGTCAAAAAAAGTGGAAGCTAAAATTTTCACCAAACCTCTATTTTTCATGGGTTATAATACACGTATTTTAGTAAAAAAATGGCAAATTCTGAAAATGCTTTATTTTTTAACACATTTTTTGTGAATAACGTTTTTAATGAATATTGTTGAAAAAACTGAAAATCTAAATTTTTCACTAAATCTCCATTTTTCAGGGGCATATATAACATACCGAAATGACAAAGTAAAAAAATGTGTTAATTTTGGTTTTTCCCCAACTTTTTTTAACCCACCTCAATTGTGAACACGCATCTTTATGAACGGAGTCAAAAATTGTAAAATTTAGATTTTTTTACCAAATTTCTATTTTTCATGAATTATAACACACGTATTTTAGTCAAAAATGGTAAAATCTAAAAACGTGTTGCTTTTGTCCATTTTTGTACTGTTTTTTGCACTCATCCCGATTGTGAACATGTATTCTACGAAAGATTATAAAAAATTAAAATTAAAATTTTCATAAAACCTCCATTTTTCATGGGTTACAATACACGCATTTTAGTCAAAAATGGCAAAGTTAAAAAACGTGTTGATTTTGACTTTTCTCTTACTATTTTTTACACACATTTCAATTGTGAACATGCATTCTAATGAACGGTGTAAAAAGGTGAAATTTAGATTTTTCACCAAATTTTCATTTTTCATGGGTTATAATACATGTATTTCAGCCAAAATTGACAAAATCTAAAAACGTAAAATCTAAAAACGTATGGATTTTGACTTTTTTGCAATATTTTTTACACCCACATCGATTATGGACATGCAATCAAGTGAATGTTGCCGAAAAAAGTGAAATTTAAAATATTTGACCAAACTTCTATTTTTACGGGTTACCACACGTTTTTTGAAAAAAAATGGCAAAGTAAAAAATTGTGTTGATTTTGACTTTTTCTCTACAATTTTTTCATACACATCAATTGTGAACATGCATCCTTGTTAATGGTGCAAAAAATTGAAATTTAAATTTTTTACCAAATTTCTATTTTTCATGAGTTATAACATACGTATTTTAGCCAAAAATGACAAAATCTAAAAACGTGTTGATTTTGACTTTTTCATACCGTTTTTTGCACTTTTCCCAATTGTGAACATGCATTCTAGTGAATATTGTCAAAAAAAAGTGTAAGTTAAAATTTTCACTAAACTTCTATTTTACATAGGTTATAACACATGTATTTAATAAAAAAATGGCAAAGTAAAAAAATGCATTAATTTTGACCTTTTTGTAACATTTTTTCACCCATCTCGATTGTGAACATGCATTTTAGTGAATATTGTCAAAAAGTGAAAATTAAAATTTTCGTCGTACCTCCATTTTCATAGGTTATATCACACATATTATGGTTAGAAATAACAAAGCCGAAAAAACGTATTAATTTGGTTTTTTTCCTACTTTTTTTTTCACTCACCTCAATTGTGAACTTGCATATTTATGAACGGTGTCAAAAAATGTGAAATTTAGATTTTTTTTTACCAAAATTTTATTTTTCATGTGCTACAACACACATATTTTAGTAAAAAAATGGCAAAATCCAAAAATGGGTTTGATTTTAACCTGTTTTGCACTCATCTTGATTGTAAACAAGCATTCTATGAAATATTGTCAAAAAAATTAAAATTAAAATTTTCACAAAACCTCCATTTTTCATGGGTTATACAATATATATGTATTTTAGTTAAAAATAACAAAGTTAAAAAACGTGTTGATTTTAACTTTACCTTAATATTTTTTACACACATTTCAATTGTGAACATGTATTCTAATGAACATTGTCAAAAAAATTGAAATTTAGATTTTTTTATCAAATTTTCATTGTTCATGGGTTATAACATATGTATTTAACCAAAAATAACAAAATCTAAAAACGCATTAATTTTGACTTTTTTGAGCTGTTTTTTACACCCATCTCGATTGTGAACACGCAATCCAGTGAATGTTGCCAAAAAAGTGAAATTTAAAATATTTCTCAAAACCTCTGTTTTCACGAGTTATAACACACGTATTTTAGTAAAAAATGGCAAATTCAAAAAATGTGTTGATTTTGATTTTTTCCCTACGGTTTTTTCACCTGCCTCAATTGTGAACATCCATCCTTATTATTGGCGTAAAAAGGTTATATTTAAATATTTTATAAAATTTTCATTTTAATGGGCTATAACACATGTATTTTAGGCAAAAACGGTAAAATCCAAAAACGCGTTAATGTTGACTTTTTAGTACCTTTTTTTGCACTTTTCCTGATTGTAAACATTCATTCTAGTGAATATTGTCAAAAAAAGAGAAAGTTAAAATTTTCACTAAACCTTTATTTTCATGGGTTATAACACACTTATTTTAATAAAAAATGGCAAATTTCAAAAACACGTTAATTTTGAATTTCTATGTAACATTTTTTGCACTCATCCCGATTGTGAACATGCATTTTAGTGAATATTGTCAAAAAAATTGAAAATTAAAATTTTCATCAAACTTCTATTTTTCATGGGTTATATAACACACGTATTTTGGTCAGAAATGGCAAAGTCAAAAAATGTGTTGATATTGGCCTTTTTCTTTGTTTTACCTACCTCAATTGTGAACACGCAACTTTGTGAACGGGTAAAAAATATGAAATTTAGATTTTTTTTTACCAAATTTCTATTTTTCACAAGCTATAACACGCGTATTGATTTTGATTTTTCTCTTACTATTTTTTAAACACATTTCAATTGTGAACATGCATTCTAATAAATGGTGTAAAAAAAAAGTGAAATTTAAACTTTTCACCAAATTTTCATTTGTCATGGGTTATAACACATGTATTTCAGTAAAAAAAATGTCAAAATCTAAAACAGTGTTGATTTTGATTTTTTTTGTAACGTTTTTTACACCAATCATGATTGTAAACATGCAATCCAGTAAATGTTGCCAAAAAAGAGAAATTTAAAATCTTTCACCAAACCTCCATTTTCATGGGTTATACACGTATTTTGGTTATAAATAACAATGTCAAAAAACGCTTTGATTTTGAATTTTTTTTTACCGTTTTTCATACACTTAAATTGTGAATATACATCCTTGTTAACAGTGTAAAAAAAGTGAAATATAGATTTTTTTACAAAATTTTCATTTTTCATGGGCTATAACACAAGTATTTTAGCCAAAAATGGCAAAATCCAAAAAGGGCTAATTCTGACTTTTTCCGTACCGTGGTTTGCACTTACTCAATTGTGAATGTGCATTCTAGTGAATATTATCCAAAAAAAGTGAAAGCTAAAATTTTCATCAAACCTCTATTTTACATGGGTTATAACACACGTATTTTGGTGAAAAATGGCAAAGTAAAAAAACTTGTTAACTTTGGCTTTACCCCTACTATTAAACATCTCAATTGTGAATTTGCATTCTAATGAACGGTGTAAAACAATCAAAATTTAGATTTTTTTTCACCAAATTTAATTTTCCACGAGTTATAACACACGTATTTTAGCCGAAATGGCGAAATCCAAAAACGCATTAATTTTACTTTTTTGTGATTTTTTTTATACAAACCTTGATTGTGAACATGTATTCCAATGAATGTTTCCAAAATAAGCGAAATTTAAATTTTCACAAAACCTCCATTTTTAACGGGTTGTAACACACGTATTTTGGTAAAAAAATGGCAAAGTAAAAAAATATGTTGATTTTGGCTTTTTTTTCTATTGTTTGTTCACCCACCTTAATTGTGAATACGCATCTTTGTTTGAACAGTGTCAAAAAATGTGAAATTTATATATTTTTACCGAATTCTCATTTTTCATGGTTTATAACACATGTATTCTAGTAAAAAATGGCAAAATTCAAAAGCGAGTTGTACTATTTTTTGCACCCACCTGTTTGTGAATGTGCATTCTATAAAATATTGTCAAAAAAAGTTAAAATTAAAATTTTCACAAAATCTCCATTTTTTTATAGGTTATATCACACGTATTTTAGTCAGAAACAGCAAAGTAAAAAAAACGTATTGATTTGACTTTTTCCTTACTATTTTTTATACACATTTCAAATGTGAACATGCATTCTAATGAACGGTGTAAAAAAAGTGAAATTTAGATTTATTTTCACCAAATTTTCATTTTTCATAGGTTATAACACGTATTTCATAAAAAAAATGATAAAATCTAAAACATTTTGGCTTTTTTGTGATGTTTTTTATACCTACCTCGATTGTGAACATACAATCCAGTGAATGTTGCCAAAAAAAGTGAAATTTAAGGCTTTGTTCAGATATGTATTTTGTTTTGAGAACTGAAAAAAATAAGGTATCGGGTTGTGTTTTACAAAATAGGTATTTTTGTTTTGAGAATTGAATGTTTGACGTGATACGTTTTATTTCTATGGTTTTTGTGTAGAAGAATTATTTTATTAAATAAAGTTTAAAATAAATTTTTTTTTATTAAATTATTTGAATTGACGGTGGCAGTCAAAGGTTGACTGTTGGCGGTCAACCACAATTGACCATAGCGGCCAACCACCATTGACCGCAGCGGCCACCATAGGTAGGCCAAATACCGGTCGAATTTTGGATAAATAGCAAGAATTCGATTGGCCAATAGTTGTGGCCGGTGGTGATCAATGACGGTTAACAAAAGGCATTCTATTCAAACAAACAAAAAAATTTAAAAATTAAAAGATGTAGAAAAGATTAAAATGCCCTCATTTTATGATTAGATGTTGTAAATTTTTTGTTTTGAGAATTGAATATAAACACATATTATTTTAGAATGATAAGAAATTGGCTAAAAGAATCTCCAAACATACCCTAAGCCATTAGAAAGTTATGTTTGTGTGTTAAATTTTTGTTAAATGAATCAATTTGGTCCCGTACGGTCACTTAGAAAATTGATATTTCAGTTTCTCATGCCAAGTTTTTTTATCTTATTCTACAAATACCCTAAAAATGTTTTTTTTTCAGAAAAAGAAATTTTAAACCAAAGAACCATAGTCGCAAGACAAGGGATCTTCTGTCCAAGATTTTTTCTATCTTATTATATCTTAATTAAAACTACGTCGTAGGGTTTACTCATCTCTTGGTTAGGGTTTAATAATTGTAAAGTAATTTTAGTAATATTTATGCATTTAATCCCTATTTTTATTGAAATTACGTCGTTTTGAACGTTAGACAGAATAAGATAGGACAAGTATTAGATAGAGAATCTGGTCTCAAGTTGCAATTTCTTCAACCACCTAAACTTAAATTCACTTAATTAACAAAGTGTAACATGAAACTATCTAATAATTTAATTAGTTATTTAGTTCAACAATATTGCAACTCCACCTACTTATAGGTAGTTTGTCTGACTATAAGTGCCGATCCCAAGTATGGCTAAAGGAGCACTTTGCCACTCAAATGATATGAATCATTGTAACGCCCCGCCTTATCCTTTAACGGCATACTGACGGGAGCGTTAGATTACGTCCGACTCACGTCTGGGCTCAATACAAATAGCAACAATTCCGGATATTCATAATCATAACTTAATCTGGAATTCATGCTTATTCAACAGTAACTTATTTATTTCCTACCAAAATTTTTCATCTCACTATTCAACATTCCAAAACTTAAGATTTATAATAGGAATAATAATCTTACAAACCACAAACTATCCTAGTTGCAAATATATTACATTCCAAAAGAAAAGCACTACTAAAATATTAAAGTAGTCTAACATAACAAAAGACTAGTTCAAACGACTTCTTATACCTTAACCTTCCGTTCTCCTACCACACTATGCGTCGTTAGTCTTCAAATCCAAACCAGCTCCTAGTCTGTCCCGAATTGCTCTGAAAATAATTTATAAAAAGGGGGTGAGCTCAAAATAGCTCAATGAGGGGGCAAAGAACAATTTTGAGAAAATGTAAAATTTTTTTTTAAAGACAAGTACAATTTCCATAAATACATTGCTTTATCAAGCCCAAATAAATCACATTCCACAATATGTTACCGCACATATCACATATCATTTTCACATATCGATGTCACATGTCATGTTCACAAATATGTATACCTGTCGATCGGTTCTACCGACCTTTACCAACCTTATCTCCCCGGGAAATTCTGTTGATGCGTGCACGACTTGTGAAGCTACCTTATCCTTCCTTGTGGTCAGTGACCACTACGGCCCCGCAGGCCTAACGTGGCATCCGGATTTGCCACTCCGACTCCCGTCAAACAAGACTAAAATCTCCTTAATCTTGTGACGGGGCTCACCGGTGTAGTTTTGGCATAATCGTCGGCCCAATACCGTCTCGATTATTTACCAAATCAACACCTACTAGGGCCCCCAAACAATTCAATACAATGCATACTTCATGTATAACAATCAGTCTTGTATGACAATTTGCTGAAGTATATAAAATATATTATGTCTTTTTTTCTTTCCTGTCTCAGAGAAGCAAAATGATAAACCTTATCATATTTAAAACAAATGAATACATATTTTAAAAATTATGTAAAGGTTTAAAAACTTCCGTTATCAAAATAGTTTTCAGAATAATAATAAATTTTTTTTTTTTCAAAGATCCTATACTAAGAAAAAAAACTCTTAATCGTATAAGTAAAAAAAAAATCAAATGTTTAAGCTGGACAATTAAACCACTCTTGAAAACTAATTGGACTTTTAAAAGAATAATTAACACCCAAGATAAAAATTAAAACGATGAAAAACACCCAGATTCGACCAAAGCTGTGGACTATTCATCTTCAAAACAAACAAACAGAATGAGTTCTTATCCAACAGAATTCAAATTGGCAGATTATCAAAGCACCAGTCAAATATAGATATATAGATGGACAGAATAAGTTGATTCAATGATGCCAAAACAATAAAATATTAGTACTTCAATGTTTCAATCAGATATTAATATAATTGATACCAATCATCACTATATATATATATCAACTAAAGTGATACCAATCATCACTGTATATATTCGGTGATGTTAAAACCTTTTCCTTCACATATGCAGCAAAAATTGGGATTAACTATATACATATATATTTTTTTTAAACATAAAGATCCGAGTACGGTCAAAACATAACCCACTTAACCAAAAATTGGAAACTTCAAGTTTTTTTTTTTTTTTAATTTAAAATGGAATAGATTTTACTCACCCTTTTTTTGTTTTAACCCTTGTGGAGTCTTTCCCCTCGCCCTTTGCTTCTCCGAATTCCAATTGATGCCAGAAGAAGAAAAAAAACTTATAAGAGGCGGTGAGAATTGTTCAGTAAGCCTGGCGGTAATTATCCGTTTCTTTCTTTCTTTTTTTTTTTTTTTTTTATAAAGTTCCTTAAATTGCCTTATTATCCTTAGAGTTAAAAAAAAATCAAATAAAATCCACTAATCCTCAATAACTCTGTACAATATAGTCCCTAAACCTTAAACGTTTACGTTACCAAATAAAATTGTTTAATATTGACTTAAAACTAGATAACTAATAATTAACACGTACTTTTAACTTGATAATCCTACATCATAACTATATTTATTATTATTATTTAATCCATTGGTAAATCGAGGTAAAGATCGTTTCTAAACCAAACACCAAACCAAATCTCGTATAACAGAAAGATAACATTTAACGTTTTAAACTATCAAGTACGATAAATATATTTGTATAAAACTATGAGGTTTCACACCCTTCCCCCCTTAAAGGAATTCCGTCCTCGAAATTCTTACCGTTTATTGAAAGAGTTCAGGGTGTTGTTTTTGCATGCTCTCCTCGGTTTCCCATGTAGCTTCTTCCACACCATGATTTCTCCAAATAACCTTGACGAGTGGGATTTGCTTAGTTCGAAGCTGTTTGAGCTTTCTATCCACGATCTTTATTGGTCCTTCTTCGTAAGACAAATCAGCTTGTAATGGTAAACTAGTTGAGTCTATAACATGAGTTGTGTCTGGCATATATTTACGCAACAAGGAGACGTGAAACACATTATGTACTCCTCCAAGTTGTGGTGGTAATGCCAAACGATACGCAACTTGTCCTATTCTTTCAGTGATCTCAAAGGGACCAACATATCGTGGACTTAATTTTCCTCCTTTCCCATGCCTGATTATCCCTCTCTTTGGTGCCACTCGTAAAAATACCTTTTCGCCTGGTTGGAATTCCAAATCCTTTCTACGAAGATCAGCATAACTTTTTTGGCGACTTTGAGCGGCTTGCATTCTTTTCCGAATTAATTGTACCCGGTCAACTGTCTCATCTATGACCGGTACATCCTTAGCATCAATCAATTTCATCTCTCCAACTTCATTCCAACATATTGGGGATCGACATTTTCGGCCGTATAAAGCTTCATATGGGGCCATTCTTATCGTAGCTTGATAGCTATTATTGTAAGCAAACTCTGCCAACTTTACATAATGATCCCAACTTCCTCCAAAATCTAATGCACACGCACGGAGCATATCTTCTAAAATTTGAATAGTCCTCTCAGATTGACCATCTGTTTCGGGATGGGCTGTGGTACTAAATTTTAATGTAGTACCCAAAGCTTCTTGAACACGTGGCCACATTCTTGATGTAAATCGAGGATCACGATCAGAAACTATGCTCACTGGTACTCCATGGAGGCACACTATTTCCTCTAAATACAATCGTGCTAACTTCTCCAAGGAATATTTTGTGTTCACCGGTAGGAAATGTGCAGTCTTAGTAAGGCGATCCACAACAACCCATACCGCATCATGATTTTGTGGTGTTCGAGGTAATGCAGTTACAAAATCCATCGTGACATGTTCCCATTTCCATTTCGGTATAGGCAACGGTTGCAACAACCCTGACGGTCGTTGGTGTTCCGCTTTTACTTGTTGGCAGGTAAGACATTTTGCCACAAATAATGCTATATCACGCTTCATTCCATTCCACCAAAAATATTGTTTAAGATCCCGATACATCTTAGTGCTTCCTGGATGAATTGAGTACTTTGAACAATGAGCTTCTTTCAAAATTGTACTTTTTAAACTCCCTGTATTAGGCACACACAATCGTCCTTGAAAACGCACTATTTTGTCACTCCCAATGGTGAAGTTTGGCAGTTTACCCTCCTGGACTTTTGGAACTAAGATCTGAAGGTCACTATCCAATTGTTGAGCTTCTTTAATTTCCAAAATTATTTTTGGATAGATCTGTATATTCGCCACCATGAACCTATTATGTTTTATGTTCAAACATATCTGTGCTAGTTGAGCTTTCCTACTTAAAGCATCGGCAACTACATTAGCTTTTCCAGGATGGTAATTAATGGAAAAATCATAGTCCTCTAATAACTCTATCCATCTTCGTTGCCTCAAATTTAGGTCTTTTTGGGAAAATAAATATTTTAGACTTTTATGATCCGTAAAGACCTCAAATTTTGCTCCATATAAGTAATGTCTCCATTTCTTTAAAGCGAAGACAATGGAAGCTAACTCCAAATCATGGGTAGGGTAATTTTGCTCATAAGATTTCAACTTCCTAGAGGCATAAGCTATCACCTTACCTCTTTGCATCAATACACACCCAAGCCCTTCTTTCGAAGCATCAGTATAAACCACAAAGTTTTCTGTTCCATCTGGTAGAGTTAAGATTGGTGCACTTGTCAACCTATTCTTGAGTTCTTGAAAACTGCCCTCACATTTCTCGTTCCACTCAAACTTCTTACCCTTCTGGGTTAACTGTGTTAAGGGTCCAGCTATTTTGGAGAAATCCTTAATAAATCTCCTATAATAACCTGCTAGTCCAAGAAAACTTCGGATTTCAGTTGGTGTTTCCGGTTGCTTCCAGTTCATTACTGCCTCCACCTTAGCCGGATCCACAGATATTCCTTCTCCCGATATGATATGTCCTAAGAATGAAACCTGATCTAACCAAAATTCACATTTCTCCAATTTAGCATAAAGTTGGTGTTTTCTCAATGTTTCCAAAACTAATTTAAGATGTTCCTCATGTTCTTGCTTACTTCGAGAGTACACCAAAATGTCATCTATGAAGATCACAACAAATTTATCCAGAAATGGTTGGAATACCCGATGCATAAGATCCATAAAGGCTGCCGGTGCATTTGTAAGTCCAAAAGGCATCACGACAAATTCGTAATGTCCATATCGAGTATTAAAAGCCGTCTTGGATATGTCTTCATTCTTAATTCTCAATTGGTAATATCCTTGCCGGAGATCAAATTTTGAGTATACCCTAGCTCCCTCTAGTTGATCAAACAACTCATCAATTAAAGGCAAAGGATATTTATTTTTAATGGTGATGTCATTTAAACCTCGATAATCGATACACAATCTCAAAGATCCATCTTTCTTTTTCACAAACAACACTGGTGCTCCCCACGGTGAAGTACTCGGGCGTATGAAGCCTAACTCAATTAGTTCTTGCAATTGTATTTTGAGCTCTTGCAATTCCAACGGTGCCATTCTATAGGGAGTCCTTGAAATTGGGTTTGTTCCTGGTATTAGTTCAATGACGAATTCTATTTCTCTTTCTGGAGGTAATGACTCTAATTTGCTAGGGAAGACATCAGGGTAATCATGGATTACTGGAATTTCTTCTAACTTTGGTTTCTCTGGAGATTTGCTAGCTAAATAAGCTAAGTATCCAATTCCTCCCTTATGTAACAATTTTCTTGCTCTTACCCCAGAAATTAGAGTTTTCGCAAATTTACCCCGTTCTCCAAAAAGCTCTATCACCGGTCGTCCAGGTTTGCAAAATTTTACTACCTTACCCCGACAATCAAGTTGTGCATGATGTTGGGATAACCAATCCATTCCTAAAATAACATCATACCCTTGGATTGGTGCACAAATTAAATCTGCACTCATTCCATTACCACTCACTCCTATTTCACACGATTTATAAATCGTGTCAGTTATCAATTTACCACCCATAGGTGTATAAATCTCTATGAGATATGGTAACTCCTCACATGATAATCCCAAGTAGGAAGTAAAATCAGATGCAACAAATGAATGCGTTGACCCTGGGTCAATAAGAGCCTTAACATTATGATTATTGATGGTGAACGTACCTTCCACGACATTTGCTCCATCGGGAATCATCTCTTGGCCTATAGCAAAGACCCGAGCCTGCACCTTTGGTTTCTCCTCCATCTTCTGACGTGCTCCCGGTGTCGCATTCTGGAAGCCCACATTTCTTTGTGGGTTTCTTACTGTTGGACAATCTTTTGCAAAATGCTCAGCACTCCCACAACGTAAACATCTATTTTGTTTCATCCAACATTTACTCTCATCATGATTCCTACGACCACAAAAGGCACATGTTTTACTATTTTGTGATGTCAGGAATTGACGAACTTGTGGTGGTTGTGGTCTTATAGTTGAATTCCCACCTCTATTAAACCCTTGGGTATTCTTTCGCCACTTTGAAGGGTTTTGATTCCTACCCCACTGACCTTCACGCTCTCTTTTCCTCATTTTGGCATTTTCAATGCGAATAGCGTAATCTAAAGCTTCAGCAATAGTCGTCGGTTTCACCGTTATCATTTCATCTTGTATCTCATAACGCAACCCTTGGATAAACCGACGCACTTTTCTCTCCTCACTGTCCACCAACCGATAAGCAAACTTAGAGAGACGATTAAACTTAGCCTCATACTGCATTACAGTCAACTCTCTTTGCTTAAGGTTGATAAATTCTTCCTCCCGTTTTTCTCTACTTGCATTTGGGAAGAACTTAATATTAAACTCTTCTAAAAAGTTTCCCCACGTTTTAGTGGTGTGAAGAACTCGCCATTTTTCTTGGATAGTCTTCCACCAATCGCGGGCAGCTGCTCTCAATTGGAAAGTGGCAAACGCCACTTTTCTCTCATCCTCATAATTCAAAGTGGAGAAGATATCCTCCATATGTTCCAACCACAATTCTGCTTTATCTCCGTCGATTTCCCCATGAAATTCAGTGGGTTTGAATTTCATAAATCGTTCCAATGCACTATCTTCTCCAGATACTGTATTTGACTTGGATTTGTCAGTAAGAACTTCAGACATCATAGTTACCGCTTTCACTAACTGAGTCAATAGTGGGTTATCTTCAACGGTACTTGTCCGAGAAGTTTCACCCCCTTCCTTATTCATGTTTGTTGATTCTTGATTGTTTGCCATCTACATAAAAAGAATTAACATGTTGATAATACACATAATTAAAACTCAAAATTTACACAAAAGTATTCATTTGATACTTTTAATAGTCAAAACATTTCAAGCGTCAGGCTATATACTACACGACGCTGGCTTAGCCTACCTACCCAGTCATGCAAGTTAACAAAAGTAACACAGTTATAACACGGTCCTAGTTTAGACAACGACTACAAACCCTATTCACATCAAGTATATACATAGTCATCCCAAAAGTGTTATATACAACTACCACCAGAGGTATTAAACTCCCATCTTTGCTACTAAGTCGAGTCATGCTTTGATCCTTCTTGAACGATCTCAATCCTAACTTTCTTGTTTCCCTCATTAGTAAGGTCGTCCAATCTAATGCCTGTCTCAAATTGATTCACTGATTGTTCATCCTGAGGAGGTCCCCTCTTTTCAGGCATGCCACACTCCACATAAACCCTTTCTAGAGTATCTCCTATAGCCACATATTTATTGTAGATCTTCGCAAATCCAGCTTTTTGAATCATCCTCATCTTTTCATATTGATTCTGCCAACCTTGGCGCTGAATAAACTCCTGGTACGAACGGACAGACTCTTCTTGGAGTTCCCTTTTGAGTTTCTCAATCAACTTTTCTTGTTCTCCAATTTTTCTTTCAAAGTCTGTTGGGTCCATTGGATCTTCTTCCTCCATATCATGTAAGATTTGCTGCTTTTCTCTTTTCAATTGTTCATTTTCACGTTCGAGTAGCTTGTTGTCTCGAATGAGCTCATCTCTCTCCTTAGCCACATACTCCATGACATAATCTGGGTATGATCTTCTACAAACGCATATTGGCCTAGGTCCAGTAGGAGCTTTTGGGTCAAACTTCTGGTACGGCACACAACAGCTATGTCTGTATCGTATCACGCTTTTTCCTTCTTCAGCCATGTCCTATACCAAAAACTTTATATTATCACATATATAGATAAAATCACACTTGTGAATGCTTCCATTTTCCAAAAGTTTCATATACATCGGGTCCAAGAATCCTTTCTGGCTTCATATACATTAATGCTCTGATACCACTTGTAACGCCCCGCCTTATCCTTTAACGGCATACTGACGGGAGCGTTAGATTACGTCCGACTCACGTCTGGGCTCAATACAAATAGCAACAATTCCGGATATTCATAATCATAACTTAATCTGGAATTCATGCTTATTCAACAGTAACTTATTTATTTCCTACCAAAATTTTTCATCTCACTATTCAACATTCCAAAACTTAAGATTTATAATAGGAATAATAATCTTACAAACCACAAACTATCCTAGTTGCAAATATATTACATTCCAAAAGAAAAGCACTACTAAAATATTAAAGTAGTCTAACATAACAAAAGACTAGTTCAAACGACTTCTTATACCTTAACCTTCCGTTCTCCTACCACACTATGCGTCGTTAGTCTTCAAATCCAAACCAGCTCCTAGTCTGTCCCGAATTGCTCTGAAAATAATTTATAAAAAAGGGGTGAGCTCAAAATAGCTCAATGAGGGGGCAAAGAACAATTTTGAGAAAATGTAAATTTTTTTTTTTAAAGACAAGTACAATTTCCATAAATACATTGCTTTATCAAGCCCAAATAAATCACATTCCACAATATGTTACCGCACATATCACATATCATTTTCACATATCGATGTCACATGTCATGTTCACAAATATGTATACCTGTCGATCGGTTCTACCGACCTTTACCAACCTTATCTCCCCGGGAAATTCTGTTGATGCGTGCACGACTTGTGAAGCTACCTTATCCTTCCTTGTGGTCAGTGACCACTACGGCCCCGCAGGCCTAACGTGGCATCCGGATTTGCCACTCCGACTCCCGTCAAACAAGACTAAAATCTCCTTAATCTTGTGACGGGGCTCACCGGTGTAGTTTTGGCATAATCGTCGGCCCAAATACCGTCTCGATATTTACCAAATCAACACCTAGCTTAGGGCCCCCAAAACAATTCAATACAATGCATACTTCATGTATAACAATCAGTCTTGTATGACAATTTGCTGAAGTATATATAAATATATTATGTCTTTTTTTTCTTTCCTGTCTCAGAGAAGCAAAATGATAAACCTTATCATATTTAAAAACAAATGAATAGCATATTTTAAAAATTATGTAAAGGTTTAAAAACTTCCGTTATCAAAATAGTTTTCAGAATAATAATAAATTTTTTTTTTTCAAAGATCTTACTAAGAAAAAAAACTCTTAATCGTATAAGTAAAAAAAAAAATCAAATGTTTAAGCTGGACAATTAAACCACTCTTGAAAACTAATTGGACTTTTAAAAGAATAATTGAACACCCAAGATAAAAATTAAAATGAGTATGAAAAACACCGGCAGATTCGACCAAAGCTGTGGACTATTTCATTCTTCATAACAAACAAACAGAATGGATTCTTATCCAACAGAATTCAAATTGGCAGATTATCAAAGCACCAGTCAAATATAGATATATAGATGGACAGAATAAGTTGATTCAATGATGCCAAAACAATAAAATATTAGTACTTCAATGTTTCAATCAGATATTAATATAATTGATACCAATCATCACTATATATATATATCAACTAAAGTGATACCAATCATCACTGTATATATTCGGTGATGTTAAAACCTTTTCCTTCACATATGCAGCAAAAATTGGGATTAACTATATACATATATTTTTTTTTTAAACATAAAGATCCGAGTACGGTCAAAACATAACCCACTTAACCAAAAATTGGAACCTTCAAGTTTTTTTTTTTTTTTTTTTTAATTTAAAATGGAATAGATTTTACTCACCCTTTTTTTGTTTTAACCCTTGTGGAGTCTTTCCCCTCGCCCTTTGCTTCTCCGAATTCCAATTGATGCCAGAAGAAGAAAAAAAACTTATAAGAGGCGGTGAGAATTGTCCAGTAAGCCTGGCGGTAATTATCCGTTTCTTTCTTTCTTTTTTTTTTTTTTTTTTATAAAGTTCCTTAAATTGCCTTATTATCCTTAGAGTTAAAAAAAAAATCAAATAAAATCCACTAATCCTCAATAACTCTGTACAATATAGTCCCTAAACCTTAAACATTTACGTTACCAAATAAAATTGTTTAATATTGACTTAAAACTAGATAACTAATAATTAACACGTACTTTTAACTTGATAATCCTACATCATAACTATATTTATTATTATTATTTAATCCATTGGTAAATCGAGGTAAAGATCGTTTCTAAACCAAACACCAAACCAAATCTCGTATAACAGAAAGATAACATTTAACGTTTTAAACTATCAAGTACGATAAATATATTTGTATAAAACTATGGGGTTTCACAATCATGTTAGTTGTTGGTTCCACAATGTTGCAAATACTTAAGACAAAAAGGGCAGCTAAGGAGGAAATCAATATCATTGAATTAAGATATATAGAAAATGACATTAGTACAAAACTTTTACCCATACAATTAAGTAAGCAAATAAAAAACTCAAAGTATTAACACTAATATATAAGTTCTTTCTAGAACAAGGAGTGGTACTAATTATGCTTAAACTCAATGCAAGTCAAAATCATGGAATCTAAGAAAGAACAAATAGCCATTTTTCTCATTAGTATTACTTCATTTGGCTACAATGAGATTACCAAAATCAATACATAATAATGGCATGCTTTGTACACTACAAAATAAATTAATTTGCAAGTGCCACAAAAGATTAATTTTTTTAAAAAAAAATTAAGTCAAGTGTACTATAAGGGAAAATATAAAATTGCCAATTATTTCTAGCCATTTAAGCATTAAATTAATTTCTAATTAATTTCTTTGAGTAAGAGTGCCTAATTAGTCTTTAAAAAAAAAAAAAACAAGCATGCATGCATGCTCATGCAATAAGCAGGCACAAGGAGAGGGCACTACATGAGTAGGTGCATGATTAGGACTTCCCCCCACCACCACCACCAAAGTCCACTATTGTATTTTCGTTTTAGATTTCCTATTAATTGCAGAATTGTTGTATTATTTTTATTTTATTTTTTGATACTAATAATAGTCTATCTAAATTAATTTATTTTATTTGATAATATAATCTAATTAAAAAAAAAAGAAAATAGAAGGTGAAACATTACTTTTGAAACAGAAATTTCAAAGTCAAATAATCCCATACTAGGGAAAATAGTCGCATGGCATACCTAGTACTATTCCATTGCTTACTATTGACTTGAGAACAAAGAAATGAATTAATATATATTTGTGGGCAACAACAAGTTTCAACAAACCCCATTTGGCCATAAGATCAAATTAGATGTGTGGGACAATATTGCTCAAATTGTAATTGGCAAATTTGCAAATTAATGCACGAATCATCAACTTTTTGTTTGTAAATTTTTTAGAAAATGGGAGGAGATCCATTAAGAAGGAGGAAAGAGGCAATGGTGGACGGCCAACCTTCCATTAAAAATCAAACCATAAGAAGAATAGTTTTAGCATATTCCATTCTTAAGCAAAATTATTCACTTAATTGTCAATGAATTGTATCACATGGCCGTTTTTATTTCCCTTCAATTATAGTGCATGGTATCTTATACATCTTAACCAATCCCTATACGTACATAGTCATAATAATTCACAGCAAAAAATAAAAATAAAAATACTCATGATACTTATTTAAGGTTTTTTTTTTTTTTTTTTTTGAATCTTTAGACACTATAGTAAGATGTAGTTATACACATATACTTTCTACTTTTTGTCACACAACTTTATTTTGGCAAAGAATTAAACCATTTGCACGTCCAATCAAGATAACAAGAAATTGATGGAAAAAGTTTATAAATACGAGCATGAAAAGGTGATCCTTACGAGTTTTTTGAATCAATTATTTCAATTGACTCACATAAATAATCTCAAAAAATAAGCACAAAATTAACGATCCCAACTGATTTAAGCATGAAAAATTTGTAACTCGAACCGTGTTTATTTTTACAACAACAACAATAAAAATGAATGTTGCAACAAAGTCTCTAGATCTCCTTTTAGTAACGCACATTTTTACAAGATATAGAACAAGAAATTAAGGAATGCATCAACCAAAAATAATCTTATTCAATCTCAATGGTCATTTCATTTTGATTGTCTTTTCATCAAGCAGATTAAACAAGGTCATGGAAAGAGCTATAGTTGTAGACAAATCATTTATATTTACATATATAAAAATTAAATTGTTTGTCTAGGGAAATTAATCATAATTAAGATTCATTTTACAAAATTAATTAAACAAGGAAATATGCTTAATTAGTTGTAGATATTGAAAAAAAAATCCTCTAGCAAATTTCATGTAAACAAAGAGGTTGGTATGTAGTCTGTTTCTTCTTGAAAGTCAACATTATGCACATGCTAATAGTAAGCCCTAAGGTTGAGGGTAGGTATAGCAAAGATCTTTCACTAAAATATCCATTCCTAACTTTGATTTTGACATGTAATAATGCACAATTTTTAAGAAAGGGACAGTTAGTTAACATCATATAATACATCTTTTATTTATGCAGTTTCTTCCATTTTATTACATTTCTACTAAAAAACATTTTATTATTTTAGGTAGAGTCAAATGATATACATTGTGCATATAATTAATCTTTCTGTATGATTAAGGTTTAACTACTTTTCATCTACGCATGTTATTATTGGATAAAGAGCACAAGGATCTAACATAAGTAACCATTGAATATGGATCAAAGAGTTCTTCAATCTCAGCTGCAAATTAATGATAAGAGAAACAAACAACAAAGAATAATTCTTATATTAGTTTAATTATCTCATTTTAGGAAATGAGGGTTTTTATTTATTTTTTATTTTTTTTGTTGCACCAAACCATTGAAAACCTCCATATTTTAAAAAAAAATAAATCAATAGGTATTAGGGAAAGTCTAAATTGTACAAAAGACACAATAATGGAGTTAATATGCTAATTAAGCAACTGATTTAAGTTCAATAATTTAATGTGGAACTAATAACTTAGAGTGACAATATTAAATTAACCATAATTAAGCTTCTTACCTACAACAAATAAGACAACATTTACCAAGCAAGACTCAATTAAGGAAAGATAATTAATTTACAAATAAGAAATGCATCATCAAACTGAGAGCATCTTAAGTCGTTTTCTGGCTTCTTCTGATAAGGACCTCCACAGGTTCACTTTTTAACTTGTGCAACCAATTATCAAGTTTACAATTATCATTTTAGCATATGTATACAACAGAAGAAGATAAGAATTACATAAATTTATCTTATGTAAAATACCAAAAGTACAAAATTCTTCGTATAAGGCACATGAATATTACACATTGTTTGATTGCAGATTTTTGAAAGATGTAATTATTTTGCTCATATAGATGATGATTTCTTTATGATTGCACCATGAAATTCTTCTTAGTAAAAACCGATTCATATAAGACATGATTCATATATGAAACGTACAATTAATCGCCGCTCATATCGTGATTCTAATGTTCTCTATCGCTTTTGTCACGCGTTAAGATCACAATTAATTCGCTTGCATATATAAATCCGTGACCTATTGAGTTCTCTCATGTGCATTGTTTTTGTGCACCCTCGAGTAAAAACACAAACTTGATGAGCAATTCATACAACCATCTTCTGCAGGATTCATTCTGATTCTTGTTTTATAAAAATTCAACCTCCTGTGTTGCCAAACTCAACCACCATGGTATCTTAATACCTTAACCAACATTTTTGTACTTCAAATGCTCTAAAAAGTTGTTTTTTTATCAACGTCAACATCAAAGTCCCTCCATCTATCAACTACCAAAGAAAAATTTGGAGGGCCAATAATAATGTTCTTCAATTCATCATCCCTCTTGTTCCATGAACCTTCATTATAGAGTCTATACCTGCATTTAGTGCTGATTGCTGAGGAGCTTTTTGTTCTTTGTTTTCTTACACTGAGTTGCTAAGGTTCATGTTGTGAAAATGGAAGGTGCTGACTTATTTAGAACGAGTAGTGCACGTTTAAGTAGCTCTAACATTTGGAAGAATGGAGGGTTTGATGTATTTTCCAGGTCCTATAGAGAAGCCGATGATCAAGAAGCACTAACATGGGCAGCCATTGAGAGACTTCCAACTTATCGTCGCCTAAGGAGAGGCCTTCTGACTGAAGAAGAAGGCTCAAGAGAAATTGACATAGAGAATCTTGGAGAAATTGAAAGAAAGAATCTTTTGGATAGATTAATGAAAATTACTGAGGAAGACAATGAGAAGTTCTTGTTGAAGCTGAAGAAGCGGATGGACCGGTAAGTTCAACCAAATATGTCTGTTATAATATATTTGATTAATGTTTTGGTGCTCTTTTTGAATTGAGTTTTCATGCTATGATTGGTTTTGCATTGCCATGTTTTGCTGGAATGCAGGGTTGGTATTAGTTTTCCAACCATTGAAGTCCGGTTTGAACATTTAAATATTGATGCGCATGCTCATGATAGTGATAGAGCACTGCCAACCATCTTCAATTTCACTGTTAATATGTTAGAGGTAATGCAACATTCTCATAGAGCTGCAAATTTTCTTGTTAAAAATATGTCCTGATATTCTAATTCTCAATCTGTCTCTCTTTTCCTTTGTGAAGAGTTTCTTGAATTATCTTCATATTCTACCAAATAGGAAGAAACAATTCACCATACTGCGTGATGTCAATGGAATCATCAAGCCAGGAAGGTAAAAAGACACAACTCCAAAATGATTATTCTTGGATTGGTTGATTATTTTTCTGACTCAATTCATCTGGTTTTCAGAATGACATTGCTGTTAGGCCCGCCAAGTTCTGGAAAAACTACATTGCTATTGGCATTGGCTGGAAAACTTGATTCAGATCTTAAAGTAAGGAAATAGAATTCTGTTTCTTCTCCTAGTTGTTTGGGGATGTTAATTACATTGGCTAAATCCCTGTATGTATGCACTAATTGAGCCCCATAGGTTTCTGGAAAAGTGACATATAATGGTCATGAAATGAATGAGTTCGTTCCAGAAAGGACATCGGCTTACATAAGTCAATATGATCTTCATATGGGAGAATTAACTGTGAGAGAAACACTAGCATTTTCAGCAAGATGTCAAGGAGTTGGCCCTCGTTATGGTAAGTGTATATAGTCTCTGATATATACATATTGGTTAAGATCAATTTCAAGGAATCCCTGCCTTAATTGCTGCCCGTGGAATTCTATATTTGCAGATATGTTGGTAGAATTGTCCAGAAGAGAGAAGGAAGCATATATTAAGCCAGACTCTGATATTGATATTTTCATGAAGGTACTTCATTTTCATGTTTCAGATGAGCTATGCATTTTACTGTTAGAAAGAACTTGTACTTGCTTGTTTCTTTGGGTGAGGAGGAAAGAATTTACTTGAATCTACATTTTTTTGTCATCAGAAGTTGTCCTCATAATTCCATTTTATTTTCAGGCATCATCACTTGAAGGGCAGGAAGCCAATGTTATAACAGATTACATTATCAAGGTTAGAACTGATACCAATCTCCACTAATATAGGATAGCCTGCACAGTCATTTTAAACTTTAATTTGCAGGTTTTGGGACTCGAAACCTGTGCTGATATCCTGGTTGGTGATGAAATGGTTCGAGGGATTTCTGGAGGGCAGAGAAAGCGAGTCACGGCTGGTAAGAGCTAATGATCACAATTGCATTCTGAACAATAAAATGTCATTCTCAAACCTCAACTAGTCCATGGAGACTCAAATCATGTTATTCTCATTTTATTCCTTAAATTTGAAAGTAAATGATGACCAGATTGCAGATGTTTTGATTCTGTGTACTGGCAATGTATCAAAGGCCATTAACTTTTTTTGTACAAAATCTTGATGTAGGAGAGATGATGGTTGGACCAGCCAGGGCACTTTTTATGGATGAGATTTCAACTGGCTTGGACAGTTCAACAACTTTCCAAATTGTGAACTCAATCAAGCAATCAATACATATCCTTCAAGGAACTACTGTAATCTCACTGTTACAGCCTACACCAGAAACTTATGATTTATTTGATGACATTATCCTTCTATCAGATGGAGAGATTGTGTACCAAGGTCCCCGTGAAAATGCATTGGAGTTCTTTGAATACATGGGATTCAAATGTCCTGAAAGAAAAGGAGTTGCAGATTTCTTACAAGAAGTAATGAAATTTAATTTAATTACATTGTTGTGCACTCATCCCAGGAATGCAATTGAGATAGACATTTTATTAGAGCCTTTACATGGTTGTCAAATAGGTAACATCAAAGAAAGATCAGGAGCAGTATTGGGCATGCAGAGATGAACTTTATAAGTTTGTTTCTTCTAGGGAATTTTCAGAATCATTTCAGTCCTTTCATGTTGGACGGAAACTGAGCGATGAGCTTGTTGTTCCATTTGACAAAGCCAAGGGTGATCCAGCTGCTCTAACCACAAAAAGGTTTGGTGTTAGCAAGAAGGAGCTCTTGAAGGCATGCACAGCAAGAGAGTTTCTGCTTATGAAGAGGAACTCATTTGTCTACATATTCAAGATGATTCAAGTGAGTTACCTATATATCAAAGATATGCTCTCATCTTTGTGCAAGATTCCGAAGTCTTTAATAAACAGGACTAACCTTTGAAGTTGTTCATATTTCAGCTTATTTTTGTGGCATTCTTGACAATGACTGTGTTTCTGAGGACTGATATGCCCAAGAAAACAGTAACAGATGGTGTTATTTTTATTGGTGCACTGTTTTTTTCTATTGTTATGTTGATGTTCAACGGATTTTCAGAGCTAGCCTTAACCATTTTAAAGCTTCCTGTTTTTTACAAACAACGAGACTTTCTCTTCTTCCCGGCATGGTCATACTCTCTGCCAACATGGATCCTGAAGATCCCAGTAGCAGTTGTCGAAGCTGCCATTTGGCTGTGTATGACTTACTATACTATTGGATTTGATCCAGACATTCGAAGGTTATATCTATCATGAATTTCATCTTTGATGGTAAACACTTTCAATTTTTATTTTCTTAAATCTCACAGGGATTGAAAACTTGGCAGGTTTTTTAGACACTTCCTTCTACTTGTGCTGATTAATCAGATGGCTTCAGGATTATTCCGGTTAATTGCAGCACTTGGAAGAAATCTCATAGTTGCAAACACGTTTGGTTCATGCTCAGTGCTCTCACTTCTTGCTCTTGGGGGATTCATTTTATCAAAAGGTAGAGCAACACATTCCATTCATTTTTTTGTGTGCATACATAGTATCATTCATTTTCTTCATTGTTTTGTTCTTTTTTATGTCTCAGATAATATTAAGAAATGGTGGATATGGGGTTACTGGATCTCACCACTCACTTATGCACAGAATGCTATTAGTGTCAATGAATTTCTTGGAAAAAGTTGGAGCCATGTAAGAACTCTGAATTCTAGACTTATTTGAATGAAGGAAATGGAACCAAACTACGGATTTTGAGGCAGCATTTTGTTTTTTTCGATTATATGGCTTACAGATTCCTCCAGGAGCTGCAGAACCATTAGGTTTGTCTGTCTTGAAGTCTCGAGGTTTTTTCACCGAAGCACGCTGGTATTGGATTGGAGTAGGAGGTCTGATTGGATACATAATACTATGCAATTGGTTATTTGCCATGGCTTTAACTTACCTTAACCGTAAGTAGTCTGAGACTTCAATTTCATGCTCAAGCTCAACTTAGTGGACTATGATTTTTTTTATCTTCTTTTAGAATTTGAAAATGCTCCAACAACCAATGATCATAAACCCGTTAATTGCAGCATTTGGGAAATCCCGGGCAGTTCCACCTCAAGAAAACTTGGAAAAGAGTCAAGACAACAAAACCATCAAGCTTAAAGAGTTCTCCTCAGGAAGGGAAAGCACTTCTGGTCAGACATTAAGCTCTGGACTAGTTTCATTTGTAGTTTATAGACTGCAACTAATATTCTATTTTCTGTCATTTTCAGAATGCAAGAACAAAGTTTCAATGACTATTTCTTCCATATCTATGTTATCAAGAGTTGACAGTTTCAATGAGCCTAACCAAAATAATAAAAGAGGGATGGTTTTACCTTTTGAACCTCTTTCCATCACTTTTGATGATATCAGATATGCAATTGACTTGCCACAGGTACATTCACAGCAACTGAACGTGCAATTCCCTATGTCCTCTGTTGCTGTATATTTGTGTTTTTGTAATTTGAGCTTGTGCACACCATTTAAAATACTCTCATTGGTATTTAAGACAAATTCCATCACTTCTGATACCTGTAGTTTTGCTTATTGTCTTGCATTAACGTATGATACTCATCCCAACCCTTATGAGTTTGCACACTGATATCTTTGCAGGAAATGAAAGCTGAAGGCCTTATTGAGAATCGGCTTGAGCTACTAAAAGGTGTAAGTGGTTCATTTAGGCCAGGCGTTTTGACAGCTCTTATGGGTGTGAGTGGAGCTGGTAAGACTACTCTGATGGATGTCTTGGCTGGAAGAAAAACAGGCGGATATATTCAAGGAAGGATCAGTATATCAGGGTATCCAAAAAAGCAAGAAACATTTGCTCGCATTGCTGGATACTGTGAGCAAACGGACATTCACTCACCATACGTTACCGTGTATGAATCCTTAAAATACTCTGCCTGGCTCCGATTGCCTCCTGAAGTTGACACTGCAACAAGAATGGTGACTCCTTGTCTAACATTCTCTTCATTTTTCTCTCTTAATATCGATGTCTGATTTACGAGAATTATGCAGATGTTCGTTGCAGAGGTCATGGAGCTTGTTGAGTTGACTCTATTAAGGGAAGCACTTGTTGGATTGCCAGGAGTTAATGGTCTTTCAACTGAGCAACGCAAAAGGCTTACAGTTGCAGTTGAGCTAGTGGCTAATCCATCTATCATTTTTATGGATGAACCAACCTCAGGGCTAGATGCAAGGGCAGCTGCAATTGTGATGAGGACAGTAAGGAATACAGTGGACACAGGGCGAACTGTGGTATGCACCATCCATCAGCCAAGCATTGACATCTTTGATGCTTTCGATGAGGTGAACTTACCATTTTCAATACATAATAGATTTACCTTTCCATTTACATCCTTGGAAGGAAGCATTAATACATTCAATTGCAGCTTCTCCTTTTGAAAAGAGGCGGCGAGGAAATTTATGCCGGTCCATTAGGACGACATTCTTCCAATCTCATAAAGTATTTTGAGGTGAGAATAAACACATCAAGAGATAATTGAGTCCTTATAGTCAGCCTAATGTGTTATTGACATTAAATTTGTGTTCCAGGGAATCAAAGGAGTCAAAGAAATTAAAGATGGTCATAATCCTGCAACCTGGATGTTAGAGATTACTTCAACAGCACAAGAATTAGCCATTGGCATTGATTTTGCAGAAGTATACAAAAGCTCAGAACTATATAGGTAGGGAGGCATGTCAAGTATCAAAAGCAATGACACTGAATTCTTAGAAGATTGACACTTCTTTATTTGCTCAAGAATTACATAACAAAATATCTGTCCATAAAAACTTACTTAATAATTCTACCTTTTCAGGAGAAACAAAGATTTGATTAAGGAACTCAGCGTGCCCGCGCCAGGTTCCAAAGATCTATACTTCCAAACTCAGTATTCTCAGTCATTCTTCATCCAGTGCATGGCTTGCCTCTGGAAGCAACACTTGTCATATTGGCGAAATCCACCATATTCTGCAGTCAGATTCTTTTTTACAACATTCATAGCCTTAATGTTCGGGACGATATTCTGGGATCTTGGCTCCAAAAGGTAAACATAGCAGAAACAGCTGTAGAAGTTGATCAATGAACAACTAACTGCCTGCTCTTTAAAATGCTTAATCAAGATTCAAATGTCTGAATTCAGGAGAAATCAGCAAGATATCTTCAATGCAACGGGATCCATGTATGCTGCCGTCTTATTTCTTGGAGTGCAAAATGCCACAACCGTGCAGCCTGTCGTTGCCATCGAAAGAACAGTATTCTACAGAGAAAGAGCTGCTGGCATGTATTCAGCTCTTCCATATGCTTTTGGACAGGTAATTTCCTACAGTAATCTGCAAGAAGAGATTTACTGCAAACTGCAGAGTGTGAAGGGTATAAAACTTCTGCTCATCTCTTATGATTCATATATGCAACGGTTAGTTAATCGCAAATTCAGCGTGCGATAAAAGCGACACAGAAAATTAGAATCACGATTTCAACATCAATTAATTGTCCATTTTATATATGAAACACGTCTTATATATGAATCGGTTTCACGGGATTTTTTGTTATAAAACTTCAACATCCATACTTGGAAATGATTGGAGCAATAAAATCTGCAGGATATATTAAAATATTTTAATTCCATCTGGGGTGATTTTCTTTAACTAAATTCTTTTCTCATCATGCAGGTTGTGATTGAGATTCCATATAATCTCATCCAAACACTCATCTATGGAGTCATAGTATACACCATGATTGGATTTGAATGGACAGTTGCCAAGTTCTTTTGGTACATATTCTTCATGTTTTTCACTCTAATGTACTTCACATATTATGGGATGATGGCAGTGGCTGTTACTCCAAACCACAACATTGCTGCTATAGTTTCATCAGCATTTTATGGCATATGGAACCTTTTCTCAGGATTCATTATTCCAAAAACTGTGAGTTAATTCCCTAATCAAATTAATTCTCTTCTTAATTTCTTGATGATGAAATCATTGTTAAGGAACAAGAAAATTGATTCATTATTGTTTGATTTGTGACACAGAGAATTCCAGTGTGGTGGAGATGGTACTATTATATTTGTCCAATTTCTTGGACATTATATGGATTAATTGCTTCACAATTTGGAGACATAAATGATGAATTAGACACACATGAAACAGTGGAACAATTCATTTGGAGATTCTTTGGATTCAAATCTGAGTTTGTTGGTTATGTTGCTCTCATTCATGTGGGGATTACTGTGCTTTTTGGCTTCACTTTTGCCTATTCAATTAAGGCATTTAACTTCCAAAAAAGATAATTAGAAATCCAGTGTCTGTATATTAAGGTTTTTTGGCCAATGTTGAATGTAAGTTATTAGTCATTTTGGTTTTCTAGCAAAGCTACTTCAAATTTTCAGTTTCACTTATATGTATATACATAAGTAGGATAAATTATCTTGATGGCCACTAAAGTATTCAAATGTTATACATTTGGAAACTTTTTTTTTATTTTTCAGTTCGCCACTTATGTATAAAAAGTAGTATATTAGTCACCATTCGTTAAATTTGGCCCTTATTTTTGAAATTTTTATTAAGGTTAAATATTTATTTTTATTAAATCACATTTTTATATGTAAATATTTTGGCACAACTTGTTAGATGAGGAGACCAGATCCTCTGTCCAATATTTATGATATCTTATTTTGTCTAACGTTCAAAACAACGTAGTTTTATTAAAATTAGGGACTAAATGCATAAATATCACTAAAATTACTTTAGAATTATTAGACCCTAACCAAGAGATTAGTGAACACGTAGTTTTAATTAAGACAGAATAAGACAGACAAAATATTGGACAAAAAATTCCGTGTCTTAGAGAGAATGAGTACTCACTAACCTAAACTCTAAACTCTATTAATTACTCACATTTAATTGTAGCCCCAATATTACCCTAAAAAAATTAAAAAATTATCTAAAATCAATGAAAAATTCAAAAAATAAGGGATGAACCTGTCAGAATGATCATTAGTATATATAGATGAGTGACCAAATTTTTTTAAAAAAAAGAATAATAGCAAAAAAATATACTATCCAAATTTGTTCTCTCAATGCTTTCTTTTCAAGAAATCGATTTTGTTGCTTTGTCGATGATAAGGGGTTAGTATTGTTTCTCAAAACCATTGTTTTTATAATCTTTTAGCAGATAATAGCATATATTAGAAACAATAAAAGATGGGAGAACGACCCTATAAGTCCCTCACATATCACCCAATAATTTGTTTGGTCCCTCACTTTTAAAACTGGGCAAACTAGTCCCTCACATTTCAAAAGTGTACTTTTTCAGTCCTTTTGACGGAATCTGTTAGAAAATCTGTCAAATGGTATCACAAGCTCCACACGTGACAATTTTTCATGGGTAAAAAAGGAATCACAATGTTCACAACCTTCAGACAGCCTTCAGAGCACAAATCACAGCCTTCAATCGAAAATCGCAATCACAACCTTCAATTCAGACAACCAAAATCGAAAATCGCAATCACCTTCAGTCGAAGTCAACCAAAATTGTTTAAGCCCTAAGTAGAAGTAGATCGAAGTTCTGAACTCCCCAAGTGGAAGTAAATCAAAATTTCTGAAATCCCTAAATTGAAGTCAAAATCGAACTCTAAGCACAGTGGTGGAATGGCACGCCAAGGTAGAACAACAAATTGGAGGATGCCAGAATATGGTAAGTTGTTTAATACTTAACGATTCTATTCCTGTAATGTCGTTGTCTCACACATTGTGGTCCAGTGTCAATGTCTGAACTTTTTTCTTCAATTTTATGTCTTATTGTGGTCCACTGTGTTTTTTTAATGCAAAATGTTCCCTATAACACAACCAATAAACATGGTTGTTGTCTATTTATGCAACAGGACCTGATAGCAAAATGTTTTCAGTGAGAATTCACTATGGGGGTGAATATCGAAAGATTCCCAAATCAGAATATGTTGGAAGATGGGAAGATATTGTAGATTATTGTGATCTAGATACATGGTCTTTGTGTACTTTAGGCAACATAGTTGAAAGATTAGGGTATAATGCATCAAGTGTGTTGTATTTCTTTCTTATCCCTGATGAAAGTATGGAGAACTGCATGTTGTCTTTGTTGTCTGAAAATCATGCACAATTAGTGGCTAATTATGGGGTGAAGCAAAAACTGATAAATATATATGTAGTTGAAAAAACAAAAGTGTCAAGTACTGCTGCTGATATTGGGAGTCAGAAAAGTTCTAGTAGAGTTGAAATAGATTTTGCTAATCTGAATGCTCCAACCCTAAGACAAGGACGAAAGATTAAACAAATTACAGTAAAGAAAAGTCCCTTGAAACACAAACAACTTCGAACAGATCTTGTGGAACAGCTTCAACAATGGGAAGTTGAAAGAAAGTTGAAATTTGAGGAAAAAAAGAGTTGCATAGTCACAGTGTTAGTGAAATTGTTGGATCAGCTAAGCAAGTGCCTGCAGATGGTGTTGAGTCACTCAAGCAAGCTACAGCTAAGCAAGTGCCTGCAGATGGTGTTGAGTCTAGTAAGAATGTTGAAAGGCTTGTAGATAGTGTTGGTGTTGGAGCTGTTAAGCCAGCTAAAAGGCATGCAGATGTTATGAATGTTGGCAGGCCGAATGCAAAAGTTGAGATGAATGATGATTTTGTTGGGTCAAATAAGGAAGTTCAGAAAACTCTTAGTGTTGTTGCATCAGTTGCAGAAAATCAAAAGCCTGTTGATGAAGGTGAATCAAACAAGAAGGTACAGAAGACTAAGGCACAGAAGACTGAAAAAGCAGACTCACAAAAAAGCTCAAAACAGCAACAGTCATTTACAAAAGCTGGTTGTGAAAAACAGAAAAGTGGGAAAAGAAAGAATGTGGAAGTTAATGTAGAAGATAAAATTGATTCCAGTGAGTGTGAAAGCATGCATGACAGTGAGTATGAATTCACTGATGAGGAGGATTTAAATGTTGTTATTGCTGAAAAATCCAAAGATTGGATTGAAATTGAAAAGGGGTTTAAGAAGTCAAGTAGTTCAAATCATTCTAATCAACAAAAGGCAGAAGATGTTGATCAGGAAAATGAAGAAGATGTTATGGCTTCAGATGAGTTGAATAGTACATCTAGTTCAGAGGAGGAAACAGATATCAACAAGATAAAAGCACATGTTCTGAGGTTCAAATCTGAAGTTGATATGAATGATCCTCATTTTAAGCTTGGCATGGTTTTCAGCAGTAGAGATGAGTTTAAGAAAGCTTGCAAGCATCATGGGGTAAAACATGGAAGAAAAATCAGATTTAAGAAAAATGACAAAAGAAGGGTTAAGGTTTTCTGTAAATCATGTGACTGGTTCATTTCAACAGCACAATTGAAAGGCAATAAGGGTTTGCAGATTAAAAGCATGAACACTACGCATACTTGCTCTAGAAGTTTTAATCATGGGTGTGCAAATTCAACATTCTTGTCTGAAAAGTATAAAGAAGACATTAGATTAATGCCACACATGAAGATTGGAGATCTTGTGTCAAAGGTTCATATGGACCTTAACATTAACATTTCAAGATGTCAAGCATACAAGACAAAGAAGAAGGCAAATATGCAAATTGAAGGTGACTATGTGGAGCAGTACAGTAGGTTGCATGACTACTGTCATGAATTGATGAGAGGCAATCCTGGATCAAATGTATTCTTGAAATCTGATGAGGATGAGAATGGAGATGAGCAGTTCAAACGTTTGTATGTATGTATTGAAGCTTGCAAGAATGGGTTTTTAGCTGGCTGTAGACCATTGATAGGTCTTGATGGGTGTCATTTGAGGGGGCCACATAAAGGTGTCCTACTGGCTGCTGTGGGATTAGACCCAAATGATCAAAATTTTCCTATAGCATATGCCGTAGTGGAGATTGAGAATAAGCAGACATGGAAGTGGTTTATTAGAGAGCTACAAAGTGATCTTCACATATGGAATACCAAGGACTGGACATTCATAACTGATAAACAAAAGGTAATTCCTTCAAAATATCACATGCTTTTACTTATAAACTATTGTAACTATGTTATGCTTGTTATTTAACACATTACATTAAAATGCAGGGACTAATAAATGCAATAGGAGAGTTGATCCCGGGAGTTGAGCATAGAATGTGTGTACGACATATGTACAATAACTTCAAGAAAGGACACGGTGGACTGGCATTAAAAGACAGAATTTGGGCTGCTGCTAGAGCATCATATAAGAACAAATTTGTGGCTGAGATGGAGACACTCAAACAAATGGATGAAGCTGCGTACAAATGGTTGGTTGATCATACAACCCCAAAACATTGGAGCAGGTCACATTTCAGAACCAACTCTAAGTGTGATATCTTGCTGAATAATTTGTGCGAGAGTTTTAATAGCACCATTCTTAGTGCACGAGAAAAACCAATACTTGGGATGCTTGAAAGTATAAGGTTTTACTTGATGGTGCGAATGGAACAAAAGAGAGAGTGGATGAAAAAGCAAAAAGGAAAGCTGTGTCCTAAAATTCAGAAAAAGTTTGAAAAAATTAAAGAGGATTCAAGTGCATGCATTGCTACACACTCAGGAGAATGGAAATATGAGATAAGGTGCATGTATGGTGAACAATTCACAGTTGATTTGGCTAGCAGGACTTGCAGTTGTAGAAAATGGGATTTAAATAGCATCCCATGTGCTCATGCAGTCAGTGCTATAGGTACTACAAATGACGATCCTGAGAAGTTTGTGCATGAGTACTACCACAAAGATGCATATTTCAGGGCATATGGATATGTTATACAACCTCTGAATGGACAGCATTTGTGGGAAAAGAAAAATAAGCCTCATGTGCTTCCTCCTACCAAATTAAAGCTTCCTAGCAGACCAAAGAAAGTTAGAAAAAGAGAGGTAGATGAAGTAATAGTTGGCAACAATAGTGTCAACAAAATTTCAAGGGCAGGTCAAATGACATATAAGTGTAGAATATGCAAAGAAGTTGGACACAACATCAGAAAGTGCCCTAAAAGACCAACTAAAACTGCTGATGAAGAGATTTATGGGGAGGATAATTCTGTACCTGAACAAGGTTCTGTGCCTGAGCAAGGTGGAGGTGCAAATTTCGTGCATGAGCAAGGTGAGAGAACTACACTAGCTGAAATTCATTATACTCCAATCATACACCTGCAGTTGAGACTTTTTAACTACATACTTTTAAAATGCATATGCAGGTGAAACCCCAACAGCAGCTGGAATTAGTTCTGATCATGCACCTACATTTGAGGCCCCAGCAGCAGCTGGAATAAGTTCTAATCCTGCACATGTTAAGACCTCAGTAGAATCTGAAATTGGTTCTAATCATGCAGCTGCATTTGAGGCCCCATCAGTAGAGGAAATGCATGACACTATGTCATTTATTGATGAAAATACATCATTAGAACCACCAATCCCTACCCAACAAATAGCTGCATCTTCTAATACTGTCCCTCCAAAGAAATTAGTTGAGTTCTACACCTTTCCTTGCATTATTTCATATAGGGATTCATATATATGAGTAATTTATTTGATGACTTCATAACAGGTGCAAAGGCCAAGAAAAAATATATGTGGAATATGTAGGCAATATGGTCACAATCGGACAACTTGTCAAAGTACTATTGCAGCTCTTTATAAAGCATGTGATGTTGAATATGCTGATTGGGCTGTAAGTTTCATTAGTGCAACTTTTTATACTTCATTATTGTTCATTTTTTGCTATACTACTTGCTAATTGGAATACTATTTTATATGTATGCAAACTTCCACAGTGGCAAAGTCTAATGTTGATGCACAAATAAGATCAACAAATATGAGTGCAAAATCAAAGTCAAAGTGAGATGGAACTTGGTTGTTTATGTTTTGGGATATTGAATGTATTATAACTGTTTGTAATAGTTGTTTGGGATAACTAGATGAATGTATTTTGGGATATTTGATGCATTCATGTTATGGTAGATACCATTAAGTTGTGAGACAGTTATTCCAATGTAATACAGGATGTTGAACTCCTATGTAAAATTGACAAATATTTTCTTTCTGAGCTATTTTTGTACATCAGAATATCATTTTTCCTATTTAACAATGTTCATTTTGTTTTTGACTTGAAATCTTTTGTCCAAAATTTAGTGCTGATCATTCAAATGGTACAATTACATAATATACTATTGAAGCTTACTTTTTATAACAAAGATAGTACTTTTACAGGATTCTTAACACCATTACAAAATGAATCATTCCAAACTGGTGTAGGATTCTTGCAAATATCTTCATATTATTCCAACTAACTACTAATCCAACTATTACATAATCCAACTATTACTTAATCCAACTATTACATAATCCAACTATTACATAGCAACTATTAAATTACTAACTAATATACCACTTCATTAGTGGTGTCATTTGCTGATTTCCAATGATACTACACTAGCAACCAAGTTGTGTTTCCAGTGATAACAACGATCATTTGCAGCAACAGCAACATCAACAAGCATTTCCAGCAACAGCAAGGGATCCCACAGCAACATCAACAAGCATTTGCAGCAACAGTAATATCAACAAGCATTTGCAGCAACAATAACATCAACAAGCATTTGCAGATCAATGGCTAATCCAATGATACAAAAGTGACATACATGTTAAAAACAAAGCAGCAACAAGCAATTTCTCCCTTCTAATTCTTCTATCTCTTTCTACCTCCAAATTTCTAACACTGTTTAACATACCACCAATTATCTCAGTTGCCCTATCGCATCTATCACACATTGCATCACACCAACGAAAATATCCACAGCCACGCTTCCCCTATCACATTAAATCATACAATTTTGTTATCACATGCTTACCAAAACATTATCATATTAAGTAAAATATTAAATCAACATTACCTCATACTCTTCACATCCATAAAACCTTCTTCCAGGGTTATTTAGTGTCCAAGAAGTTCTTACAACAGCTGCTTTCCCGCAAAAGCATTCATTGTGTTGGGCCATCTTCTTTACGGATTTGAAATTGGGGATTTTGATTATTCACGTCGTCTTTGGAGTTGAAGCTTAGGGATTTCAAAAATTTTGATTTACTTCCACTTGGGGAGTTCAGAACTTCGATCTACTTCTACTTAGGGCTTAAACAATTTTGGTTGACTTCGACTGAAGGTGATTGCGATTTTCGATTTTGGTTGTCTGAACTGAAGGTTGTGATTGCGATTTTCGATTGAAGGCTGTGATTTGTGCTCTGAAGGCTGTCTGAAGGTTGTGAACATTGTGATTCCTTTTTTACCCATAAAAAATGGTCACGTGTGGAGCTCGTGATAACATTTGACAGATTTTCTAACAGATTCCGTCAAAAGGACTGAAAAAGTACACTTTTGAAATGTGAGGGACTAGTTTGCCCCGTTTTAAAAGTGAGGGACCAAACAAATTATTGGGTGATATGTGAGGGACTTATAGGGTCGTTCTCCCATAAAAGATTGATAGTTTATGAATAAATTGATTTCTGAATATAATGGTCTAGTTATATAGACAAAATTAATTGTGCATGCCCTTCTTTTTTTGAAGTCTTGATAATATATAGAAATTAGCATAAAGACAATAAATGAAGGAAAAGTAATTGAAGAATCAAATAAACAAGTTATGAAGATGATGGGATCTGAATGTTCAAAATTTTTTAGTATTAATACTTTGTCTGGTTTAGGGTTAGGCTAGTGTTCCTAAAAAGAGGCAAAAAGTTGGCATTTGTCACATCTTGGCCTTTTTTTTTTTCTAAAAACCCTTTTTCAATTCAAAGTTTTAGATTGATTGAACATCTACTTGTCAATGATAATGTGAGCAAGAAAAGAACAAGCTAGGACACAACCAATGGAAAATATTTTATTTGTGCAATCCTCACAATAAGCAGTAAAAGAAAAATCAATGTGAAGGCCTCCATAAAGCATGCAAAACCTTTTTTCATCTGCTGCAAAAACTTTTTGGTCACTCTGGATTTTCCTTTCAATCCCTGTTTCAATCTAGCAAAAATTCTTATGTGATCGTCTCATATATGAGACGTGATACATGAATTATACTTTATAAGTTAATACGTTAAATTTTTTATACGTTATACGCTAATATTTGATATTTTATACACTAATATTTGATACTTTATGCTCTAATACGCTCATTTTTTATATTTTATACGCTAATTTTTTATACTTTATACGATAAAGTGAAATTCATATGCAAGTCTCGTATATGAGACAGTCTCACAAAGAGAATGACCATTTCAATTCATAAATACACGTAAAGTATATTTTACTAAAACCATATCAATTGATTAGTGAATTAGAAAAAATAATTGTTAAATATACGTAAGGTATATTTATAAATTGAACAGGGATTAAAATAGAAAATATAACAAAATATCTATTGTTTTTGTTTTTGTTGTGGGAACAAAGTTTCAAAATTTAGTTCGTACTCATAGATGAAGTTAAAAAACATTTATGTGTTGTCACATTGTCCCAAAAATGATTGTACTAGAACAGTTAAAATTTTGCTTTCAAGTATCAATTTAACAAAAAAAAACCTTTGTTATTGCATGACTTTTGTTTTCTTCCTCATTTAATGTTGGTCCAACCACTCCAATGGGATCCGTGATCCATTTCTACTGTTCCATTGGTCCCTAGAAACTTGCCCCAACTTTTAGATATTTTTCAACTGTACTTTCTACTCCAATCTTCAACATTTAATGTTGGAAAAATTTGTATTAAGGACGCCGCTCTAAAATTTTATTATTAAAGAGGATGTAACTTTAACCTATTTATTGTTAAGGGCATTAAAATAATTTAATTAGTTTATATAATTTGTAAAGACTTTATTATCTATGGATAAACTCAAACAAATAATAATTATCCAATTAATTCACTTCTAATAGTTTTCAATCACTCATTCAAACCATCATTCAATCAATTCAATTTTAATCTTCTTTTAAATTCATCAAATCTTCTCATTTTCTAAAACTGTCTAGTTTTCATTGTTAATGATTGATTCAATTTTAATCTTAATTTTTTTATTTAAATCTAAAATACATTGGTCATTAGTTTAAACACAATATATATTAACGAATGATTTAATCATATCAGTCATAAAATTATAAAAGGAATTATGTTAGTATAAGAAAATAAAAAAGAATCTTGATATTTGAATATAATTGATAGAAATAATTAATTATGTATTCACTTTGAAGGAAAAATAAATAAGAATATTATGCACTCACTTCTAATACTTTTACTTAGTGGTGGCCACGGTTCCGGTTCCGATTCCGGTTCCGTCCCGGTTCCGGTTCCAGTTTCGTTCCGATTCTGGTTTCAATTTTGTTCCAATTCCATTTTTTTTTAATTTTTAGTTTCGAATTTCGATTGTAATCCCACTTTTAAATTTGATTTCTATTGAAATAATGATTAAACTATTAATTGAAACTCAAATAATACAACATAATAATATAATTAGAATAATAATAGTTACAAGTGAACTTAATTAATATATAGTTTTTAGATAATAGAACTATGAAGAATTAGATAAATGAGATTCAAGGATATAAAAATAATAAGAATATTTGAATTATTAATTAGAATTCAACTAGTATAATATAATAATATAATTAGAATAGTAGTTAAAATTAAACTAATATATGAATTTTTTAGAATAATAGAATTATGAATATTAGATAAGTGAGAAAGAAAGATATAGAAAGAATAAGAGTATTGAGAGAATGATCGAACTATGAATTGGAATTTAAATAGTATATTAGCATAATATAGAAATAGAATTAGTTTAATATAAATTAGAAAATTAAGTTGATACATAATATAATTAGATTAATAGTTGAAATTGAACTAATATATGGAGGTTTTAGAAAAATAGAATTATGAAGGATTAGATAAGTAAGAAAGAAAAATATATAAATGATAAAAGTATTGAAAAAATGATTGAATAATATAATAATATAATTAGAATAATTAATTAAAAAAATTAATACCCTAAACCCTAAACTATAAACGTTAAAACTTACAATATAAAGATTAGAAAACTACGAAATTATGTAATGAAAATGAAGTAGTATAAAAATATTTATATAAAAAACAATTTTTTTTATTTTAGCTGGTTCCAGTTCCACAAAATCAGAAACTGGAACCGAACCGTCTAACCGGTTCCAATTTTGTGGGGGCCATGGTTCCGATTCCTGAACCGGAATTTGGCCATCTCTACTTTTACCCTTTGCGAAAAAAAAAAGTTAAAGAAAAAATAAACTTCAAATTCTCTTGATTTTTATTTATCTTTCTTAGTTTTTTTAAGATTTAAGGTAGAGAATTAGAAAATGGCATCTCCTAAGAAAGATAAATAAAAATGAAGAGAATTAGAAAAAAAATTAAAAAACCAAAGAAAGATAAATAAATCATTAATCACATTAATGTTAGAACTCTACCTCAAATTTAAAATATTAAACAAACAAAATTGTAACAAAAAAAAGAATTCAAACTAAAATTCAAGAAAATAAAATAAAAATGAATTACATCTCAAATTGAAATCATATTAGCGACATAATTATTCATTCAATCTAAAACAAAAAAAATGTGAAATTTGGACAAGAAAAAAGGAAAATAATTATAAGTGAAATTCAAAAAAAAAAGGTAAATTATGTCTCAAGCTGAAATCATATGATTGTCAAAATTTTATATTCAATCTAAAACAAACAAAATAGTAGCAAGTAAAAAATAAATTATAACTAATGAAAAAAATATGAATTATATCTCAAATTAAATCATATTATTGCTAATGATGGCAACTCAAATCCTCTAGTTCCAGTTTTTTTTTAACTTTTTTTATTTTTTTTATTTTTTTTTTCACAAAGGGTAAAAGTATTAGAAGTGAGTGCATGATATTTTATTTATTTTTCCTTCAAAGTGAATACGGAATTAATTATTTCTATCTATTATATTCAAATATCAAAATTCTTTTTTTTTATTTTCTTATACTAAAATAATTCATTTTATAATTTTATGACTGATATGATTAAATCATTAGTTAATATATATTGTGTTTAAAATAATGGACAATGTATTTTAGATTTAAAGAAAAAAATTAGGATTAAAATTGAATCAATCATTTGCAAATAAAACTAAACAATTTTAGAGAGAAGAAGATTGGATAAGTTTAAAAGAAAAAGTGATTGAAAAATATTAAAATTGAATTGATTGAACGAGGTTGTTTGAATGAGTGATTGAAAATTATTAGAAGTGAATTAATTGGATAATTGTTATTTGTTGTTTGAATTTATCCATGGATAATAAAGTCATTTACTAATTATATAAACTAATTAAATTATTTCCAAAGCCTTATTATTTGAGTTACGCTCTCTTTAATAATAAGGCTTAAGGCTTTGGAGCGCGCCCTTAATACAAATTTTCCCTTTAATCTTCACCATTAATTATAGAATCTCTCAGAATTTCAGTTAAAGTAACTCAGCTGTTAGTTAAGAGTGAACCCTTTTGGCTACATTTTATTATATACATTTAAACCAAAAAAAAAAAGGTTTCTTTGATATAGTTAAGACATAGATTAATTCTATATGAACCAATGGATCATTACAAGGTCTTTTCATTACTGCATTCTTTCCATTTTCCTCTTCTCTTCATTCTCAGTTACTCATCAAATGCCACTCAGTTAATCATTTCTCTTTTGTTGTAACTATTTTTTGTTTTGTCATTTTTTTTAGCATCTTGTAACATATATGTTTTTGTGGTTGATTAATTCTTTTCGCAGCTTTTTATAATTATTTTTTTTTCTGATTTTAATTAAATAATTATTTGTTTTTGGGTTGATGACTGAATCTCTTCATCATGCAAAAATAGTAAGTTTATAGCAATATTGAGATTAGATCAATGTTAAGATCAGAAACATTCACATCTTTTATATATATATATAGTAAATAAACTTTGTTAACTGCATTAGTATAACTGCAATTAGTAAAAGCTCTTAAGCAAGACATGGTTGATTTGATGTGTTCCATTCAAACAACTTGAATTTTCCATTTCAAATGTGGAAGAAACAGCCATTAATCATTTCTCTTTGTCATCTTAATTTGAATTTTCTTTGGCTTATCTTTGATGTAATTTTTTTTTGTAGGTTATGGATGGTACGACTACATAGGCATTAAACTATTGCTTTACCACTTTTTATTTTAGGTATTCATATTTTGCCCCTTTTTTATTCTTCTGCATGGTTTTCTTTCTCTTGAATTAGTCATTTAGTATGAAATTTTTGAAGATTATTTCTTTGTAGCATTTTAGTTCTAATTTAAAAAAAAAAAAAACTTTGAGTAGGTTCTTCCAATGGATTCTTATCTTTGTTTAGTTTGTCAAACTATGTTCATTATCCTAGGAAAATGTCTTAAATTTTTAGCATGAAATAGTGTTTAGAGCTACAAGGGAGTCTTTATTGTTGTATTTCATTTAAGTTATATTGGTCAAATGGAGAAGTAAAAAGTTGGAAGGAACAGTTTTAGTGATGTTTAACTTTCGAAACTTGAGATATGCATGTGATATAAGTGTGCGTTCCCGAGTTGTAGGTTTTAAGGTCTTGCTCTGTTTAAAATTGTGGTTCAAAAAGGGGACTTTTTGCTTTATGTTTTTTTTGTTCCTGTACCAATGAGTAGCTTATATATTCATATCTTCTAGGCTAAGGCACAGTGCCTTGTTCTATAGTTCTTTAGCTTCCATTATCGTGATTTCTTGATTTTAGGTACCACAAAAACAATGTGTTTTGTTTTGTGCACTTCTTGTAATATTCGAAGTTCATGCTCCCCATAGTATAAATTCAAATGTTTCGGTGTTATGAAAAAAAAATTGTTTATGGGCTTGTATTATATTATGTTATTCAGATTATGTTTTATTCTTAGTCAATTATCTATAAAGTTTGTGGCCAAAAGAGAGGAATGTCCTTATTACCATTCTATTGGTTTCAAACTTAATTGTTGTGATTCTTTTAATTAAATAAATTCTTACTCTTTCTTATCTTATGCACGTTTATATATTAGTTTACTGTAAAGTCGTGGACTATGTAGAATAATAGTTTTGTTACATCTCCTTTTGCATATAGGTTATTATTTTGTCATTGGTTTTATAATGACTAACAAGTTAGCTCTTCTTGCAAGTTGGTTTAGTATTGGGTGATGTTATATTATTTATATAGAACCTTGCTCCCTATATTTTTACATTGATTTATATGTGTGAGATCATGGTTTATCCTTTAAAAGAATAACATAAAAAAACGCTATTACAACTTTCTACTGGTTCCGCTTATGAGAATTACTCATTCTGTCTGTTACTTCTTCTTCTTTTCAGAAACCAAAAGATGCCGCCGACAGAAACCTCTAACTTTTCTGTCGAATGTCCCAAAAGATTCTCTCACCCTTGTTTATCCCGCTGACTATATGTATTGCATTGCAAAGCGGTTTCCTTGTGAACCTCCTAGATTTTGCTGTGATGGTGGTGAGGTATCTTTAGTCGTTCCACCTATGCCGTATGACCTTAAGAGTCTATTCATTGGAAATGATGCACAGTCAGTGCATTTTCGTAAAAATGTTCGCACTTATAATAATCATTTTGCTTTTACGTCTTTAGGTGTCAAGTATGACCGTGAACTGACAAAAAATACAAATGGCATGTATACTTTTCGTGTGCAGGGTCAAATGTATCATTTTCTAAATTCACTTCACCCTGCCAGCCGTGAACCAACTGGCCTACAGCTATATTTTTATGACACCAATGAGGAATTTGTTAAGAGAATTTCCAGCTCTGATAAATTATGCAGGCATACTATTAGTTTGTTAATGCGTATTCTTACCAATAATCCTTATTCAAAGTTCTTTAGAACTTTGAGATTCATTCCTAATATCAAAGATCATTCTATTATGCTTGCTGCATACCCAGATTTAGATCAAAGACGATACAACTTGCCTACTGTATCTCAGGTTGCTGCTATTTTTAGTGAGGCTGAGGAAGATTGTATCGATAGAACTGCTAATATTAGAATATATAGTCATACTAATGATACTGATAAAAGTCATAATATTAAACACTACTTTTCATGTTATGATCCTCTTCAATATCCTCTACTCTTCCCGAGGGGTGAACCTGGCTGGCACTTTTCCATTGCAAGAAACAAGGCAAAACGTACATGTCAAACACATGATTCCTTCAAAAATAAAGTTGTAGCTCATCCTTCTTCATTGGAAAATGCAGAAACACTTCTTCAGGCTGAAACTGCAGGTTGTATTACCCTTATCCATTTCAAAAATTAGTCCTTCTCAGGCCATTCAATTTTAATTTATTTTTCATATTGATTTTAATCTTCTATTCATTTTCTTCTTTATTTATAGTTGCTGCAGCAGGGAATAAACGCAAAGCAATGGTTACGGCGAGGGAATATTATTGCTATAGGCTACAAATAAGGGATAACTATAAGTCAATGCTCCTTCATACTAATAGACTTTTGCAGCAGTTTGTTGTTGATATGTATGTTAAAATTGAGACGTGCAGGCTTGATTTCATTAGGAACCAGCAGAATGAATTTAGGAGTGAAATATTCCAAGGGATAGTTGATAGTATTTCGTTGGGTGAAAATGAGGGGTCTAAAATTGGGCGTAGAATTATTTTGCCTTCCTCTTTCATAGGTGGCCCTAGAGACATGCGTAGGAGATATTTGGATGCAATGGCGTAGTCATACTAATTTATACTTGTTGATGAATGGTAGGCCATGTCGTGTTTCATTTCTGTTCATTTTTGCTTTGTATGTATAAGAAATATGTTTCCTTCAAGTATTGCACATGCTAATATTTTGGTTTAATGTGCCAAATGCAGCATGAATTCAGTAACGCTGTCTGTGTGGAACAGCTTTATTGAGAATGAAGGCCGCAAGATTAATCAAATTATCAGTGAATTCCCTGTGGTTATCTGTCGTAGGCTTAAAGTCGTCTATTTCAATGGTAAAATTATGTACTCTATTCATGTAAGCGTTACTAATGAATTTCGATATTGTCCAGAAACATTAATTAATTTCTACATTCTTTTGAAGGTCTTGCACTCTCTACCAATTATGACACAGCGCTTCTTGTTGATCCACCGGTTGAAGAAGCGCTCCGTTTAAAAAACTGGTCAAATATATGTTCTCTATTTTTCCGTTAGTATACTTTATTCCCTGTTATAATTGAAGTGACTAGACCTTTCGTTAAACAGGGCTGCCAGAAACCAAATAGCTCTTTCAGAATTTGTGCGCAACAATTCCTATATGAAATATAACATGCGGCTCAACGTACAGTCAACCGAGAAGCCCATACTGGTGGCTAATCTATTGCCTACTGATAAGGTAAAGTCTATGGCATGGTATGACTATTAAACTTTCTGGTCAGGATTACTTTGGCATCTTCATAATTGTTTAATTAGTGTTGGCATTACTAAAGTTTCATATTTTCACAGTTGCCATTGGTAAGGTTAATTAATAGATGATTATCTGACAATTACTTTCTATGAGATTCCATGTGAAATAATTTTGATTTGTTACAACAGATTGCAGTTGTAAAAGTGTTATTCTCCTTTAAAAACATATCTCAAAAATATTGGTACATGGCCTGCAAAAAATGCTATTCTGCTACTGCGGCTGCTTATGATTATTTGTTTACATGTAACTCATGTAATGAAAGGCAGAAGGCAGAACCAAGGTAAGGATTAATGTTTCAGTTATCCAACAAAAAAAAGGCTAGAACGGAAAAAAATCTATTGTGTTTCAGTGAAAAATACTTTGCTATTTGCTTATAGATGTCGAATTGAGATGGATTTAATTGATGCCAGTGGAATTATCACTGCTACTGTTTTTGGAGAGTTAGTTGAAAAAATCTTATCTGTTATAGCTCTTGAGGCCATGCAATGTACTGAAGAGGTTAGATTGATTCTCTACTTTTTCTTGTGTGTATATTTATAGTTTTTCTCTATTTATGTATAGCTAGATTAATAAATGTTGTTTTTCAGAATAGAGAACTTCCTTTGGGTGCTGTCCATGAGGATTTGAAAAACAAAAAGTTCCTTGCTCACATTAAACAGGGAAAACGTAGGGATAATAACGGGGGCTATCGATACACAATTGTCTATTTCTGTGGAGAGGATGAAAAAACGTCTTCTGAAGTGCAATCATGTGTTGAAGATGTTGGGAGTTCTCAAGGAGACTCTCTGAAAGTGCAGGCTTCAGGTGTGTTACTCCAAATCCATAATACTGCGGTATTCTCATTTATTTCTTTAAACTAATTATAGTGCGTTCAGGTCACAAACTGTGTAACATAAGAAATGTTTGGGATGACATTCATGTTTGTATTTCTGCAGAGAAAAAAATACATTATTGAAGGCTAGGCTTTCGTTATTGGCTAGACTTGAAGATGATCATATTGGAAACAATGACGATGGTCTTCCTGATAATCAGAAAACCTCAGCTTCTGTGGGAAACGCTATAACTGGTGATGTTGAAGCCATTGAAGCTGAGAAAAGGCTTCAAAGAGGGGCAAGACAAAGCATTAGTTTCTGTTATATAGTGAATGTTCAGAGTTCTGAAATTGTGCGTGATCAAATTTGTTCTTCAACTTCTTCTATGGATTTCTATTTTGTCTTAACATGTGATGGTAAACATGTTTGAAAACTTGTAATTTCAGAATTCTTTCTGTAAGTGTTCTGAACATTCACTTTTTTGTAATCACTGCTACAAATGCAAACTGATCTATTGCCTAAAAGAAAATGGAAGTAGGGCATTTTATCAAGTTCTGGCAAAATACTACCTCTTTTAATGTTATTGATATGTCGATTTTTAAAAAGAATCCAAGAAACAAAATTGAAGTGGCCATTAATTTACTTATAATATCGTGCTATTAATTTGTTTGTTCATTTTTGGTAAATTACAACAAAAATATTCGAATTGGCTGTTAATTTACTTAAGCTCCTGCTAATTTGCCTATTCAGCCTGGTGTATATATATATGAAACAATAAAATATTTCCAGCTATTCCTCATTATTAATATGTATAATTTGTAACTACAAATTTACAAGCTTTTTCATTCCTCCTAATATTTATATGTGGTCACCTATTCTTCTATCATTAAATTGAGTATATTCATATATAATAATAAAACATACACAATAATATTCCATTTCGATTTAATTGCAATTTTATTACGTGTTACTTATAAATATATAATCATCGATAACTATACATTTAAATTCAAAAAAAAAAACAACTAATAATCATCAATAACTATACATCTACACATTCAACACTGTTTGCACAAAAATGCATTTTTATATTTTGTTTATATATGCTACGCAATTTCCCACCCATTACACCTACTTACAGCCATTGTTTATGCTTATTCATTCATGCTGCACAATTTTGACGTGCTCTAAATATGTATGCGTACTTAAATTTACATTACATATTTTTTTTTAGTAATGATATACAGAATGAAAAATTATAGTAAAAATGTAAAGTGAATGACGTGACAATTATAAGAAGACAACTTTATCCATTAGCCATTATGGCTCACTTATCATTTAGTTTGGGTATTAGTTTGTCTTTTTATAACTGCCACGTCAGTCACTTTAAGTTTTCACTCTAATTTTTCACTCCCCCTTTCATTACTCAATTTTTTATATAATAATGTGTATTTACATAAACTTGACCTTACCCATTTAAGTATTGTATATACTTTGCATATTTTGCCACATTATATATATTTACGCATGTTTCGCAAATTTCTTACATACTTCACACATTAGTGATTACAACACACACGATACATTTCGCAATACTATTTTTATTTCGCATACTACAAATTTAATAACTCATTACTAAATCGTAATTTATTATAAATTTTTAGGTTGCTAACTATAACTTAATTATTTTTAATCAAACATGCAATATTTATTCAGGGCAAATCACACGGCGCTTGCCCCGGTGTCGTCTACTAGTATTAGATGAATGCTCAAGTGAATGCTATGATTGTTTCCAACAAAAAGTTCAAAAACACATGTTCATGTTGACATGAGCAGCATCATGATATGTGGAACAGTGAAAGCATTGCAAACTTGGATTTGAAAACCATAACAAAGAATCAAAGATGATGTTGATTTCTATACAAAGGGCCAAAACAACATACACAGTGGTTTATAAAGACAAGCAAAAGCAAAAGCAAAAACTGCCAAGTGTTTCCCACTTAGACTTCTTTCTATCTGTTTTCCGCATATCATCAATGCAAATATTTGGTTTGGTTTATCCTTCTACGATTTCTCAAGATTTACCTCAACAAATATCATTTGATGGCAATTAATCTCTTGCAGAATCCCACTTCAGGAATTGCCATTTTATAGCCTTGCAGAAACTCTTTCATGCAAAACAAAAGTCCCTACCATGTTCCATCCGTTTTGAGCTTCTCCTGCTTCAGTACTGATCAGTAAATATGGATAATGATATTTATAATCTTAGTATTTTGCGTTTAAGTAGTTCTAACGTCTGGAGGGACAGTGGAAGGGATGTCTTTTCAAAATCTTCTCGTGAAGAAGAATATGATGATGAAGAAGCATTGAAGTGGGCTTCTATAGAAAGACTTCCAACATATGTTCGTTTAAGGACAGCCATACTTACTGAAGATGAAGGTCAACGAAGAGAAATTGATGTTAAGAAACTTGGACCAGCAGAGAGGAAAATTGTTCTAGAGAGACAAGTTAAATTTGCTGAGGAGGACAATGAGAGATTCTTGTTGAATATGAAGCAAAGAATTGACAGGTAAATTCTAGTTTTGAAACATAAAACTGTAACTATTGATACCAATGGTAAGATTTCTTTTGTGGGCTGTCTCTATTTTGCTGTGTTTCATACTATTTGGTGAATTGAGTTTTGGATTTTCTGAATTGAGTCAGAGTTGGTATTGATGTTCCCACTGTTGAAGTTCGGTTTGAGAATCTAAGTGTAGAAGCAGAAGCTTATGTTGGGAGCAGAGCTCTGCCTACATTGTTAAACTTTTCTGCCAATATATTTGAGGTAAGGCATTAATGCTTCTCTTTCATATATATCCAGTATATTTTGGAATGAAATTTTACTCAGCTCTGCTGTGTTCTTCAAATTTCTCTTTTAAGGGTTTGTTGAGTTGTCTACATATTCTTCCAAATAAAAAGAAACCCTTTCCAATTCTTCATGATGTCAGTGGAATCATCAAGCCAGGAAGGTAAGATTTTGAGTACTACTAGCAAATCCAATATCACTTTAACTTGATCTGATTTTAGTTTAACTTGATCTGATTTTGCAGAATGACTTTGCTGTTAGGACCACCAAGCTCTGGAAAGACAACTTTACTGCTAGCTTTGGCAGGAAAACTTGATTCTGATCTTAAAGTGAGGAAACTGCATTTTGTGATTCACAATTCATAGAGTTACTATTGAGTTGATGAGTTAATTCTTTATTTCTTTTGTAACAGGTTTCTGGAAGTGTTACATATAATGGCCATGGATTGAATGAATTTGTACCAGAAAGAACATCTGCTTATATTAGTCAACATGATCTTCATCTAGGAGAATTGACTGTGAGAGAAACATTAGCTTTCTCGGCGAGATGTCAAGGAGTTGGACCTCGTCAGGGTTAGTATAATCTTCATGATCAGTTATTTCATATGTTTTCACCATATCCCTAAGCTCATTGTGATTATGTAATTTCCAGACATGCTTCAAGAATTGTCAAAGAGAGAAAAGGAAGCAAATATTAAGCCAGACACTGACATTGACATTATTATGAAGGTTAAGATATTGAAATAGAAGTTTAACTTTGTGCATGGTTCACCTTGGCATTTTCATCTATTGATTATGAACCATTCATTTGATCGTTCACTTGCAGGCTGCAGCAATTAAAGGTCAGAAGAGCAATGTTAAAACTGACTACATCATAAAGGTAATGACATAACATCTTCAATAAAATCGAAATATGTGCAAGTATGGATTTCTTAGATGAAACAACTGCTTTTACTGTTTTTTTTTTTTTTTTTTTGGTAGATTTTGGGACTAGAAGTATGTGCAGATACTGTAGTCGGGAACGAAATGCTACGAGGAATTTCCGGGGGACAGAAAAAGAGAGTAACTACAGGTAAATTGGCAAGGACTTCCATTTCTGACAATATTTTGTTGACAGTTCTTCATTCAGCTCTTATATTTGTATCTTTTCATATTTCGAAAAGCAGCATCTGAAATATTATTACGTACTGAATTCTTGGCTTATTAAGGTTGCATTTTGTTATTAGTTGAAAACATTCACATTAGATTGATTATAATGATGTTCTAAAGGCAAAGATAAAATTAATAATTCTGCAGAAGTTGAACCTGTAAAGGCTTTATGAATATTTGAATCTCATATTATACAGGGGAGATGATGGTTGGAGCATCAAGAGTGTTTCTAATGGATGAGATATCAACTGGTCTAGACAGCTCAACAACTTTTCAGATTGTGAATTCTCTTAAGCAATCCATTCATATATTGCAAGGAACTGCTGTAATCTCACTCTTGCAACCTGCACCAGAAACATATGATTTGTTTGATGACATAATTCTATTGTCTGATGGCCAAATCGTGTATCAAGGGCCTCGTGAACATGTATTGGAATTCTTTGAAACCATGGGCTTCAAATGTCCAGCAAGGAAAGGAGTTGCTAACTTCTTACAAGAAGTAAATTTTGCATCACAATGACTTCTTTCTTTAACAATTCAATTCTGGATTAACATATGTATGCATCTACTTAATGTTGATTAAAATGTTTTCGTCTGTAAAACTTCAGGTGACATCAAGAAAAGATCAAGAGCAGTATTGGGAACACCATGATGAGCCCTATAATTTTGTTTCGGTGAGGAAATTTGCTGAAGCATTTCAATCATTTCATGTTGGGAGAAAACTAGGCGACGAACTTGCTGTTCCTTTTGACAAATCCATGAGTCACCCTGCTGCTTTAAGCACTAAGAAGTATGGCATCGGCAATATGGAACTCTTGAAAGTCTGTATGTCAAGAGAATTCCTGCTCATGAAGAGGAATTCATTTGTCTATGTGTTTGCAATGACAAAAGTACGTCAGATTCAGTTGGAATATGAAAAATTATACAGCTTACAATTTTATAAAACTCTTATTTACTATTGCAGATGCCCATCATCTAATTATTGTATTTAAATTTTCAGCTTTTGTTGATGGCACTTATAGCAATGACTGTATTTTTGAGAACTGAACTTCACAAGGATACAGTGGCTGATGGTGGGGTTATCATGGGTGCACTCTTTTTCACCATGATGATGATCATGTTCAATGGCTTTTCAGACATTGCCCTCACCATTATGAAGCTTCCTGTCTTTTACAAGCAACGTGACCTTCTCTTTTATCCTGCATGGGCATATGCTCTACCCACTTGGATTCTCAAGATACCAGTTACCATTTTAGAAACTGCCATTTGGGTGGGCTTAACTTACTATGTCATTGGATTTGATTCAAATGCCGGAAGGTACCTGTCATATTGATCCCACCCCAATCATTTCATTTCATCCAAGAATTCAGGTTTCAATAATACAGGAGTTGAATATAATGCAGATTCTTCAGGCAGTATCTTCTGCTTGTGTGCATTAGCCAGATGGCTTCAGGACTATTTCGCCTCATTGGGTCATTGGGAAGGAATATGATCGTTGCAAACACATTTGGATCATTTTCATTGCTCTTAGTTCTTCTATTGGGCGGATTCATTTTGTCACATGGTAAAAGATGTTGCCAAGAGAAGAAGGAATATGCTTTGTTTTACTTTTTTTTTTTTCTATTTAGCTTAGCTTTTGACTCTCGAGTGTCAAATTTGATTCAATAGACCATACTGTTTGACTCAGATAACATAAAGAAATGGTGGATATGGGGTTATTGGATTTCTCCTATGATGTATGGGCAGAATGCTATTGCCGTAAACGAATTTTTTGGGAAGAGTTGGAGCAGAGTAAGAACTCCTTACTGATTTTGATGTTTCTTAGTAGCATTTGAATGACACAATGGTTAAACATTTTGAAATTGTATACATAACCAGCATTGCCCATTTCTGTGGAAATTTCACTTGTAGGTTCCTCCAGGATCACCAGAGCCATTAGGCATATTAGTCCTGAAATCTCGTGGCATTTTTGCAGAACCAAATTGGTATTGGATTGGGGTTGGAGCTCTGGTTGGATACATGTTTCTTTTCAATTTCTTATACACTTTGGCACTAGCTTATCTTAAACGTAAGCTTTTACTTGCTCATCTTCATTACGAATTTTGGTTTTCTTATCCAAATGGACAGAGAATCAACTCTATGCATGCATAATTCTCATGCAGCACTAGAGAAACCTCAGGCAATTTTGTCTGAAAAAAGTTTAGCAGAGAGGAATTCCAGCACGACAGGCGAACTAGTTGAACTATCATCGAGGGGAAAGAACATAACCGGTGGGTAATTAGTATTTGTGAGCTTATCTTAGTTATTTTCACTCATTCATTGGCATATCTAATCTCAAAATATGCAGAAAGAAGGAATGATGAAGGAAGTGCATCATCCAGATCAATGTCATCGAGAGAAGGCAGTAGTAGTGAGGCTGAACGAAAGAGAAAAAAGGGAATTCTTATTCCTTTTGAGCCTCTTTCATTAACATTTGATGACATCAGATATTCTGTGGACATGCCACAGGTCAGTCATTTATGCAAGATCCTGTAGGCTAACTGAGTTGGCTTCTTGTTTCTTCATGATATCATTTAAAAATTGCTTCAGGGGTTACTAAATGTTTAACAAAAGATGTTTTTTTCCTTCAGTACTAGAACATGAAATGGTGTGGATCATTCTTGATTCTACTCTTGTTGTGACTGAATCAAAATGAAAGAAGGAAAATGGGGAAGCTTTTCTTTAAGGTTTAGAAGACTGAAAATGATATTGAAACTTCATGATATTTCACATATTGCTGCATATCATATATTAGGCAAGCTACTGTATAATGGCCTAGACCATGAAAAGTGCACTTGGCCAATAATTCCTTACTGCAAAAGGGCAAAATCATGAGTGCACAAGGGATAGCCACCTAGAACATCAAAATCAAGCTAGTCTTGTAATCCAGTTGCACTTTTACGGAAATTTAGCTGTAGGAACAGTAATCTTGCTAAATTATTATGCAGGAAATATTCAGAAAACTCTTTCTTGGTCCGTGAAATGGCCAAATTTCCATCCATCAAACAGAAGTTATATTGTCAGCTGGTGTACTTGTAATTATCATTAACTCCCAAGTTTTCCAAGCTTCGTTGTCTATATAATTTTGCTAACTTGGACACTATGAAATTTGAAGATAACTATTGTTCTCCTAGTCTGCATTCTTTTTCAAACTGTAAAACTTTTTCTGATTCTTAACATATCTGTGCATGCTGAGATCAAACTGCTTCTTTCAGGAAATGAAAACTGAAGGACTAACTTCGGACCGTCTTGAGCTTTTGAAAGGTGTAAGTGGTGCTTTCAGGCCAGGGGTTCTGACAGCTTTGATGGGTGTTAGTGGTGCTGGTAAGACAACTTTGATGGATGTCTTGGCTGGCAGAAAAACTGGAGGTTATATTGAAGGAACCATCACTGTATCAGGATATCCAAAGAAGCAAGAAACTTTTGCACGTATAGCAGGATACTGTGAGCAAAATGACATTCACTCTCCTCATGTAACTGTATATGAATCTTTGCTTTACTCCGCATGGCTTCGGTTACCTACTGAAGTAGATGATGCCACCAGAAAGGTAATTTTTAACCAGAAATTAGTTCAAATTTTTCAAGCAATGAGACAACACAATTTTTTTTGCATTCGACTCGAATATCACCTAATAAACAAAATAATTTTCAGATGTTTGTTGAAGAGGTCATGGAGCTTGTGGAGCTCAACATATTGAGGGAAGCACTCGTTGGATTGCCTGGAGTAAATGGACTTTCAACTGAGCAGCGCAAAAGACTAACCATTGCAGTTGAGCTTGTTGCCAATCCATCGATAATATTCATGGATGAACCAACCTCAGGACTTGATGCCAGGGCAGCTGCAATAGTAATGAGAACTGTCAGGAACACAGTAAACACTGGTCGAACTGTTGTCTGCACAATTCATCAGCCAAGCATTGACATATTTGATTCTTTCGATGAGGTGATTGATTGGCTTCTAATGTAATGATTGCTTTTGATTTTTAAATAGAATCTAAAACTAATCATTTCAATCCCTTCAGCTTGTGCTTCTTAAACGAGGAGGTGAAGAAATATATGTTGGTCCTTTAGGCCACCATTCCTCTGAGCTCATTAAGTACTTTGAGGTGAGAATCCAGACTGCACCTAAAAACCTAAAACTTCAACTTTCTAAAGCAAAGAAATGTATGAATTCTTCTTCTTCTTGCTCGTCTTTCTGTGGTCCTCAGGGTATAGAAGCAGTTGGAAAAATTAGAGATGGTTATAATCCAGCTACTTGGATGCTAGAAGTGACTTCATCATCACAAGAGTCAGCTCTAGGTGTTAATTTTACAGAGTTGTACAAGAACTCAGAACTCTACAGGTAAGCTCTTGATCTAGTTTGGGTGTCAATTCTTTTGGATAGAAACATATATGATGGTTCTTATACAAAAGACTGTTGAAATGATAAAAATCTGAATGAAATAGAAGCATGTCCACTATCAATATAGTATTGTCGCCAAAGTTGAAAATGGAATTGGAAAATTAACTTTCAATATTTTTGTACTTCTTACTGTCTATAATCTTTAATCCTTCCAAATATTTCTGAGCATATCTTTGTCAAAATCAGGAGAAATAAGACCCTAATCAAGGAACTGAGCACACCTTTTCCCGGCTCAAAAGACTTGTACTTCCCTACTCGTTATTCCCAGTCATTTTTCACTCAATTCACAGCTTGCCTATGGAAACAAAATTTATCATACTGGCGAAATCCCAAATACACTGCTGTGAGGCTGATATTTACAATATTCATTGGTTTGATGTTTGGAACAGTGTTCTGGAATCTTGGCTCCAAAAGGTAATCAGAAGGATATGAAAACTGTCAACTTATAATAACCTACATTTTATATCCATTTAGGATATCTTTTCCCTAATATCAATCATCAATGCATGCTTAACCTCAGGAAAAAGCAGCAGGATCTCTTTAATGCAATGGGTTCAATGTATGGGGCAGTTCTTTTCACAGGCGTACAAAATGCAACAGCTATTCAGCCAATTGTTGCCGTTGAAAGGACAGTCTTCTATCGCGAAAGAGCAGCCGGGATGTATTCTGCTCTCCCCTATGCTTTTGCTCAGGTATGATGAAGGTATTTTGAGTTAGCCATTACTAAGAGAATGCATGGTTTTCTGCTCTAACATTCCAAAATATTAACAGGAAACATCATTCACTTGTGCATGATAATATTCACTTCCAGTTCTAAAACCAAATTCTGAATTCCACCATTGTTTTGAAAGTATATCATGTTTTGACATTCAGATTGTGATTGAGCTCCCATATGTTCTCGTCCAAACGATCGTATATGGGGTCTTAGTGTATGCAATGATGGGATTTGAATGGACAGCCGTAAAGTTCTTTTGGTATCTATTCTTCATGTACTTTACTTTGTTATACTACACAACATATGGAATGATGACAGTAGCTGTCACTCCCAACCAACAAGTTGCTGCCATAGCCTCGTCGGGTTTTTACATCATATGGAACCTTTTCTCAGGATTCATCGTCCCAAAACCGGTAAGTTCTAATTCTACTTGTTCAAGTGGAGTAAGATTTCAAGTTGTGATCTTTTTTCATGCTTTTCTGCTTTATATGCCAGAGAATTCCTGTATGGTGGAGTTGGTACTATTATCTTTGTCCTGTCGCTTGGACATTGTATGGTTTAGTAGCTTCACAATTTGGAGACATTAAAGAAGAAATGGTCGACACAAATGAAACAGTTGAGCAGTTCATAAGGAGTTACTTTGGATTCAGACATGATTTCGTGGGATATGTGGCCATCATAATTGTTGGAATAGTTGCACTTTTTACCTTCATCTTTGCCTTTTCAATCAAAGTATTTAACTTCCAAAAAAGATAAAAAGTTTTTGGAACAAATCAAACAGTTGAGGCAAAAATGTTGGAGGCGTAGTAAACAGATGTATTTGTTGCAAAGTCATTGTAAATGCCATGCCTAGGTTTTACCATGTACAGAAACACTTATTTATTTGTTTTTTGTTCATATTGAACACTCATGGAAGAGGGAACACTTCCTGATAACTGGTGAACATAGAAGATAAAAGAGCATACCTTCTCTATAAAAGAAAACTCAAATTCAACGACAACAACAACTGAGTCTTCGTTCCACTAAATAGAGTCAGATGGATCACATTTCGCTAACGTGATCTATATTATGTATTTATATGGTGCTTGACAAAATTTTTATGTCCGTTGCCAGTCTGTCATAACCATTTCCCACGTTTAGGACTGTCCGACTACTTATAAACTCAGATTATTTCACATAAATTTGCAGTGACTTTAGACTTTGGTAATTGAGATGTCACTAAAGAAACAACTTTAGACTTTGATGATTTTAAGCAGCTGCTATTGTCATAAGCTCATGATCAGCCCATCCAACATACAATAATATGATGCAAGATTTCTCAACTTAATCTCAACCAATATTTTTCCCTGAACCCTGATCAAGATATATACCATCATGTAATCATATAAACAAGAAGAATAAATAGTGTACTAATATCCATGGCTGCTTTATTATGTTAAAATAATGGTTAGTTGCTCCAACTGGATGGAGACCATTTGCTTCATTAGTCCTATCTCTTGACTTCTTGAAGGGAAGAATATTTCATTAACTTGTTGAATTGACTTCCCAATACTGCTTGTGGAGTCTGTCCTGTTAACAAAATAGGTAAAACAACAATAAAATAGTAAACGCCATCATCATAAGGTGGTTTGGTCAATTCGACCCACATCCACGGGAAAAGGAGAGAAATTCATTAATCTAGAGAGCATGATTACAAAAGTAGAAGGAGAGAAATTCACTAATAAAAAAAAAGTATGATTACAAAAGTGAAAACATTTCACAAACTCACAAAACTAAACTGGTGAAGGTAATCCAAACACTCTACTACTTGTTTGGATATTATCATCAACTCTACTTGTTGGTATATTAACACTAAAGACAGTACACAAAACTCAAGAAAGTCAAACACAAAATGCCATAAAAATCTTATTGCTCTCTAATGAATTAGTGTTTTTTACTCATAAAATACCTACAAAGTCCCAAGCCCTTAATTGGCTAATTCAAGTGGTACCTTAACAATTTCTCAATGGTGCACTAAACTTCCAAACTAAAGGCTTTATTTATACTATGGAGATGAATCACAATTTCTTCACTTAATCAATGTAGGACAACGAACCTTATACACAATTAGGAAACCTCCCAACAGAAAAGTATACAAGAGATACCTAGCAACATTCAATATGACTAAACTTTGAGAAAAGCAAATAGAAGAATCAAAACAATAACAATAACAAAAAAGAAAAAATAAATATCATACTCTATCTAGTCAAAATCAACTAATTAGTTTTTTTTACCAGAACCTCAACCGATGTGGGGCGCCACTCCTTGTTTATTAGATAATTGTACGAGTAGCGTAAAACCAATCTTACAGCAAAAGATCTACTTGATCCCAATCCCATTTACATGCATAGCCTAATGGGGAAGAGATCAAGAAGAGTTCAAAAGGTAAATGCGGAGGACTCCTCCATTTACATCCTATTTTTCTGAGTAAAAATTTGTAACCCTCAAACAGATGGGAGCAAATGATAACTATCTCTTTCACAATCCCATCTATCCTGCACAAGCTAGCCTGCACACTGTACAAAAAGCTTTCAAAATCAACTAATTAGTTGCTAACAAATAATTGCATATTCCATAGTCAACACTATGTGAAAAAGACTTGATAATTATTGGTTTATGGTTTCTTGGGGCCTCCAATATGATGAATTTTTCTTTTAAAGTGGGAGTATTTCTGTGGTCAAATAATTAGAGTCCAAGAACCATCAAAGGGATCCCAACATCAAAATAATGTTCATAGAACCATCATCATCATGACCAAATTAATAGTTGGAAATTAAAGTAACTTTGGAATCATAAATTCGTTGGTTAAGGTTACAAATCAATCAAATTCATCCCCACACCTTGAAAGGATAACTTAAATATTGCCAAAAATTGTTTACCTAATACTACTGACAAAAAAAATAATAATAAAATAAAAATTCTTTTAAACTTGATATATAGTCATGCATTACGTACGTTTTCATTATATGTTTGGTGTAGGCCTGAGGGTCTTTAGACTTTATAAGAGTCAAAGTTTAATGGAAAAATTATTGATTCATCTATTTTTTTTATAATAAATGCATAATGATAAAACAATAAGAATTTTTTTTTTCAATACTGCTTTTTGTTATTCTAATAATAGAGCTTCACATTAGTAGAGTCAATTTTACATAAAAAAAAAAAAAACTCTCATTTTATTGTTTTTGTTGCACTTAGTAGTCTTTTAAATACAAGAATCCTAACACAATGAATCTAATTAAAGTCTTAAACCAACTAAAATTGAGGCATTTTATTGTGAAGGAGTTCATATATGCGACTTGCGTATTAATTAAAAATTTAGAGTATTACGTATTAATTTTTATTTCAAAATATCAATCCAAAAATTAGCGTATCAAATATAAAATATTAGCATATGAAGTATAAAAAATTAACGTATTAAGTATAAAAAATTAGTGTACCAAATATAATATTAACGTACTAATGTATCAATTTTAACTTTAGCGTATCAAGTATAAAAAATTAACATATCAAATATTAGTATATTAAATATACAAAAATTAGCGTATTAAATATAATATTACCGTATCAAGTATAATAAAATTTGTGTATTACGTTTCATATATGCACTGGTGGAACCAGAGGGGGGCGAGCCGATGCGGCCGCCCCCCCTTGCTTTTGGAAGAGAGAGTAGTAGTATTTCTCTCCACTACTTCCGCCCCTCCTCCGCCATCGCGCGGTAGTGCTCAACAGATGTAAACTCTTCTAGTGGCGATGAAGATAATGAAGAAATTGTACTATCTATGTTGATTTCTATGAGATGCAATATTGCCGGAGATGTCGCCGAAAAAACAAAGCATATGCGTTTTCTTTTATTTTCGTCGTTGTTCGATTTGAAGAAGATGAAGACATCATCAATTTAATATTATAAAATAAAGTATATAAAAAAGGAAAAGAAAATGAAATAAAAACAGAAAGATGTCTATGTAAGCTTATGTTTGAACACGCTTGTTGATAAAAAAGGAATTGATTTTCTTTATTTCTATTTTAATCCTACTAGTTTGCTTCTTATACAAATCTGTTGGCTCTGAAAAATTTGAAAATTATATTTTGAATTATAAAAGTTTCAAATTGTTCAATTAAATGATTTCTAATATAATTAAAAATAATATACTTATAGATTCATGACAGAAAAACTATATATTATTTAATGTGATTATTTGAATAACATGTTATATGTGATTAATATTTAATAAAATAACAGAATTATTTAATTACATATTGCCTTTTTTTTTTTACACAGTTGTAAAGCGACGTCATTTTACTTAAGAGTAAAACTAAAAAATCTCTTTAGATAAAATGATGTCGTTTTACTTTAAGAGTAATTTAAAAAAAAAATTCTAAACATGAATTTTGTAACTCTTATTACTAAAATTTTATTTTCATCCTAATTTCTGAAGTATAAATGTGAATTTTTCTCTCTTATTTCCCCCTAATATCTGCAGTTTACTACTCTCCGCGACCTTACCTCCATCGACCCGTTCTTTCACTGTTATTTATATGAATTAGTCTAATTCGCTAAAGGTTATTCTACCGTCCATAACGTCGTCTCTTATTGTAAAGTTTTTTTTTAAATATTAGTAATGTTTAAATTTTTGGTGTGTTTTCTAATATTATCAATTTGATATTTTAGTAATTAAATATATTTGTTTTGTTAATACACACGTGAGTTGGCATTTATTTGTTGGCATGGATTTTTTGGCAAAGATAAGGAAAGATCTTATTGGAAGCATAAATCAATCTATGTAAGGAAGATTGATTTGAAGATTAATGCTATCTTGATATTTATGGGAGCTTATCTTAGTATTCTTGGAAGTTATCTATCTTTGGAAAAGATATATAATCATTGAAGGCATAAGGTTTTCAATCTTCCCATTTGAATTATTTGGAAATAATCTTGGAGATAAATATGGGAAGATTTAGAGATAAACTTGGGAAGGATTTGTGTGCCTATATGATCTTTCTACCACACGTATTTTCAAGTGTGCAAGACGTGAAAATTGGTGTGAATTGTGTGGAGCTTTGATGGTTTATTTCGGTTTTCATTAGACTGTGAACACACTTCTTTGTTGGAGATCTTTGATCAAAGTGTGTTGGCTTAAGCATCTTAATGTTATATTATTAAAGATGCAATCCTTGTTTTCTTTATTATAATTCAGCCTCGGGAGGAGGTTGTTGAGGAGCTCGGGAGAGTTCAAACGTGGGCAAGGAGATCTTGTATCAACCACGAATTCCGGGAGGAGTCGCCATTGACAAGGGGATCTTGTCTTCATTGTGGGCAAGGGGACTTGCATTAACCACAGATTCCGGGAGGAATCAACACAAGTCGAGGGGAGCTCGCACAATCACGTTCACTGTGGAGTTAGGAAGAGGCGACGTCAAAGATAAGAGGGAGTCTTACTTTGTGTCAGACCGAGTGTCTTGTAACTTGTGAACTTAGTGGATTGTTTTTCTGGGCATGGTGGATTGTTTTTCTGGGCATGGCCCTGCAGACGTAGGCAGATTGCCGAACTGCGTTACCAACCTCCTGTCTCTTTACTTTCTGCATTTTATTATTTTCCATTACTGCTTTTATTATCGGTGTCACACCTAGTGTTCCATCACACTAGAACACCACGTATCTAACCTTGATCTTTCATGTTTTATAAACAAAAAAATCTTTTACAGTAGAGCCCCTCAAAAAAATGTTCTGGTTCTGCCACTGCATATATAAACTCGTTTTACCTGAGTTTTTGTGATTAAAATTATATAATAAAATACTTGAATATGAAGTAAGCTCAAACATATTCTGCATGAGCTGCATGCTCACGTATTTTGCTGTTGCGCTTGGCTGCCTAATTTATTAATAATAAAAACAGATTTGTTAGAATATTGGAATCAGAACTTGCATTTAATAAATGTTATCTAATTTGGTAACCAAAAATGAATTAAATTACATTATATATAACCATTTCACCTATATGGATGTGAGTTCATATATATCCATTAATTTGGTAATCTCTTTCTTTTTAAAGCACTTAAAATTGAATATTTATATTCAGACAACCTGCTTATGACTAGACGTGACAAGTTGCTTTAAAAATTTGTCGAAATTTTTAATTATCATAGAAGTTTGTGAATTGCGATATGTAAATTAAGAACATAATATTCGAATTTAATTATAAAAAATTGAAGAAAGCCTAATAAAAAGGAGTCCAGATCCTCTGTCCAATATTTATTCAGTCCTATTCTGTCTAACGTTTAAAACTACATAATTTCATTAAAAGTAGGGACTAAATGCATAAATATCATTAAAATTACTTTACAATTATTAGACCCTAACAAAGAGATTAGTGAACCCTACAACGTAGTTTTAATTAGGACAGAATAAGACAGACAAAATCTTGGACAGAAGATCCCGTGTAAGTAAAAAGAGCTTGCAAATTTCTAGCTAGGAGAAAATCAAATTGAAAAATATCCAAACTCTCCCATTACAAATTATTGATGACCATCATCAAATGTATCTGGTCATATGATTTAATATTTGTTTCTAAAACCCAGATTTATTGTGATATTTAATTTATTCTTCTTGTATTTATTCATTAGTCAAATTACTACTGTCCTACTCTTATCTTATAAATAATTGATCAAGACCACAGAAACCAAAGACAAATTTATTTTGATTCTTCCAAATATGGTTGACAATTTTAGGCAATGAAAGCTCAACAAAATTCCTCAAAAAAACTTTTCTCAGTTTAGAAATTTGCACAAAGCCAACTATTATTAATGAAATTAATTGCAAAAAAAAAAAAAAACCATTCAATTATGACTCGATTGCAAAATACACCATACACTTTTAATTTTAATGTTTACTATATCAACAATTGATTTTTTTGCAATGTATTATATTTTGATAGAAATTATATTGTCAAGATACAGAATTAGCCCTTATAAATGCTACTTGCCCAAAGTACCCTCATTTCTTTATTTTTATGTTCCATAAGTTGATTCAATTGAATAACTTTTTTCAATGTTAAAACTCTTCCTCTCTCCAAAAATCTTTTGGAGAGAAAAAAAGAGTTTTAATGTTGGAAAAAAGTTATTAAAAAATAAAGATAACCAAATTAGAGTACTTTCGGCTATTAATATTTATAAGGGAGAGAAAAAAAGAGTTTTAATGTTGGAAAAAAGTTATTAAAAAATAAAGATAACCAAATTAGAGTACTTTCGGCGATTAATATTTATAAGGGTTGAGTCTATTTTTTTACAATACAATTTCTATCAAATGCAAAAACTTATATGAAATCGGTTCATATATGAAATGTTATTTAAATATGAAACGGATAGTTAATGGCGCGCGTCACAAGCACATTTATACACTTTTGATTTCCACCATTTTTTTTGAGACTTTTGGATAGAAAATTGATAGTTATTGAAAGTTTTTATTGTACAAGTATTAAATTGATACTTTTAAATTTAAAAGTGATGCATAAAAATTAATATTTGCTAAGGAGTGATACTTTTGGATTGAAAAGTTATATGCAAAAATTGATAGATGTTGAGAAGTGATATTTTTGGACTGAAAATGATACGCAAAAATTAATATTTGTTGAAAATTTTTATTGTACAAATATTAGATTAATAATCTTGAATTGAAATTAGTGTTACGCAAAAATTGATCGATACTTTTAAATTTAAAGAAAAAATAGCAAGTAGATCGAATTCGTTTCGTAGGAAACTCATTCTCTATCAAAATGCACTCACATTACCAAAAATAATTGAATGTGTTAAAGATGATAAAATGCTAAAATTAAAAGTTCGAGACATAATTAAAAAATGTTTATTGCAACTAACTCTTATTAATATGCATAAATGGCCATGTCCCTTTTCATCTAAATTTTGTCATTGCAGCTGCAGTTGAAAACATAAATGATTCATGGATTATTCCTCCTCCTCAGCTCTACAACACAACTGGGAATTCCCCAACTTTAACTTTGCACTCCATTTCACCTCATCAGTGCCTATACTTTCTGAATTTTTTACTCTCCCACCATTATGGCATTATTAGACCACGATCATATATTGAGCAGCCACCATTGAATCATCATTCATTGTATATGTTAATGCTGAGGATTGCCAATACATCATCATGCAGCCTCTCATATATATTAACAACTAACTCTGATGTGGATTGGATGATGGATCCCTTTTTCTAATTATATACTTCTGTTGCTGTATGTATATAAATGGCCTTAACTGAGTTCATCAGAATTCAAACTTCTTCCAAACTTCTAAGTCATGAGCTCTATATAGAGGGAAGAAGAACATAGTACAACATATATTAGTTTTTTGAGGAAACGACGTTTCTGTTGTTTGTTTGAGGGATTAAAAATGGAGAGTGCTGAAGCATACGGACTCGGTAGTTTTAGGTTCAGTAATTCTAACATATGGAGCAATACTTCCATGGATATCTTTTCAAAATCGTCTCGCGAACAAGATGATGAAGAAGCATTAAAATGGGCTAATATAGAAAGACTTCCCACGTATCTTCGCCTGAGAACAGGTGTACTTACTGAAGAAGATGGCTCTCCAAGAGAAATTGATGTGAAACATCTTGGTTTAGCAGAGAGGAAAGACATTTTAAACCGAGTAATGCATTCGGACTATGACAATGAAGAGTTCTTGTTGAAGCTTAAACAGCGCATTGAAAGGTAATCTTTGACAAATATATAATATTGATTCCCAGCTGCTTGTGATTCTTATGCTTATATTATGTTCTGATTTCACGTTATTTGTTTTACAAATTGATATAGAGTTGGCATTGATTTTCCAAGCATTGAAGTTCGATTTGAGAATCTAAATATCGAAGCAGAAGCTTATGTTGGCAGCAGGGGACTGCCTACAATATTCAACTTCTCTATCAATATAATAGAGGTAACGCATGCATCTTCAGGTTTCAAGTATCTTGTGTGTATGTTAGTCATTGATATGAAATTGTCTTTTGTTCTTATTTCCTTGTAATTTTTTTTATGCTTTTTCTTTGTGAAGGGCTTCTTGAATTCTCTTCATATTCTTCCAAATAAGAAGAAACAGTTCCCAATTCTTCATGATGTCAGTGGAGTTATCAATCCTGGAAGGTTAGAATAATGGTATTCATGAAAAAATGCTTAAACTATAACTTCTTCAATGCAAATGCTGCTTCATATATATTTACCTTAGATAGTTTTGCAGATTGACATTGCTTTTAGGACCGCCGAGTTCCGGCAAAACAACACTGCTGTTAGCTTTGGCTGGAAGACTTGCTTCAGATCTTAAAGTAAGAGCATAGAAGTACTCATATTTTCTATTTGTTACAGCATTGTTTTGGATGCTGCTTAACTTCTCTTGCTTATTGGGAAAATAGGTTTCTGGGAATATTACCTACAATGGGCATGCGCTGAATGAATTTGTACCTCAAAGGGCATCAGCTTATATTAGTCAACATGATCTTCATATTGGTGAGCTTACCGTGAGAGAAACACTAGCATTTTCAGCAAGATGTCAAGGTGTTGGAGCTCGTCATGGTTAGTCAAATTCTGATTATTCACTCTTTCACTTTTTATAAAGATTTCTGGATGACATTTGATGGGAATCACTTAATTACTTTCCTCAAATATGCAGATATGTTGGTGGAATTGTCAAGGAGAGAGAAGGAAGCAAACATAAAGCCAGATCCTGATCTTGATATTTTTATGAAGGTGAATAACACCTTGGGACTAGGGATAAAATAATTGACTAGTGCTTCTTGTTTTCTTTCAGCAAAAATTCATCTGATGTGATCTATTTCAATCTGCAGGCACTGGGACTTGTAGGACAGGAGACAAATGTTGTGACAGATTACATAATCAAGGTGATCATGAGAGTAAATTACGGAAAGATCACAATGGTCTGAATAGAGGAATATGAACATCTAACTATCTTGAATTGCTATCTTTTTTTTTTGTGTGTAGATTTTAGGACTGGATTTCTGTGCTGATACCATGGTGGGGAATGAAATGTTAAGAGGGATTTCTGGGGGACAGAAAAAGCGAGTAACAGCAGGTAAGAACCCCACCCCATCTCCAAATGAGACTTCCTACTTTGCTCAACATATAAGTATTCATGGATTCGTTTGAAATTCATCATTGAGTTTATTGTGTCGTGAAAAATATACAGGAGAGATGATGGTTGGACCATCAAGGGTATTTCTTATGGATGAGATATCCACTGGTTTAGACAGTTCAACAACTTTTCAGATTGTCAATTCAATCAATCACTCAATCCACATTCTTCGTGGAACTGCTGTTATCTCACTGTTGCAACCGGCACCTGAAACTTATGAATTATTTGATGACATAATTCTTCTGTCTGATGGCCATATTGTGTATCAAGGTCCTAGAGAAAATGTACTGGAATTCTTTGAGTTTATGGGTTTCAAATGTCCAGAAAGAAAAGGAGTTGCTGACTTCTTGCAAGAGGTAAATCTACATTTTCGATGATTTACTTCTTTGTTGAGGTTTTGTTACACATTATGTACATCTTTAAAGCTCAATTAACACTTGTTTGGTCATAAACTGTAGGTTACATCAAAGAAAGACCAAGAGCAGTACTGGGTACACAGGGATGAACCTTATACTTTTGTTCCTGCGAGAAAATTCTATGAAGCTTTCCAATCATTTCACGTTGGAAAGAATTTAGAAGCTGAGCTTGGCGTTCCCTTTGACAAATCCAAGAGTCATCCTGCTGCATTAACAACTGAGAAGTATGGTGTTAGCAAGAAAGAGCTTTTCAAAGCTTGCATATCCAGAGAATTTCTGCTTATGAAAAGAAATTCATTTGTCTATGCATTTGGATTGGCAAAAGTGAGTCAAATATCCAAGCAATGAGCTCATATTAATGATCACTTGGCATCTGAAAAAGTTGGAAGTCTTTAGTTGTAATTGCATTTTGGGGTTGAGTAACTTTAAGTAATTAGTACTATTTGTTCCATTAATGCAGATCATCTGGATGGCTCTAATAACAATGACAGTGTTTCTGCGAACTAAGATGCACAAGGACACAACAGTTGATGGTCAGATTTTCATGGGGGCTTTGTTTTTCACAACAGTCGTGATCTTGTTCAATGGATTCTCAGAGCTCGCGCTTACGATTCTGAAGCTTCCTGTCTTCTACAAACAACGCGAGCTTCTCTTCTTCCCTGCATGGGCATATGCTCTGCCAACATGGATTCTGAAGATCCCAATCACACTTGTAGAGACTGGCGTTTGGGCTGCTATGACATATTATGTCATGGGATATGATTCAAATGCTGGCAGGTTTTTCAAGCAGTACCTTGTGCTCATCTTTATTAGCCAGTTGGCTTCAGGATTATTTCGCCTTATGGCTTCATTAGGAAGGAATATGGTTATTGCAAATACATTTGGATCATTTGCATTGGTCGCGATTCTGGCTTTGGGTGGCTTTGTGCTCTCTCATGGTATAAATTATGAATATTGAATAACATATAGCGTCTCTAACTCTTTAGTGCTCTATCTATTCTTTATGAATCAACTCTAGTCATGTCAATTATAAGCTTCTAAGTCATAACTGTGCTGCTTGTTTCAGATAATATTAAGAAATGGTGGATATGGGGTTACTGGATTTCGCCCATGATGTATGCACAGAATGCTATTTCTGTGAATGAATTTCTTGGACATAGTTGGAGACATGTAAGCATCCTCTGTTGATCAAGGAGTTCCGCTCTAGGAAATGGAATAGAATGCATCAAAATATGAAAGTTGATTAACACTGGTTTGCTCAGCATACTCTCATTCTGTATAATGTCATTCTTGCAGTTTTCTCCTGGATTGGCAAGGCCATTAGGAACTTCTGTCTTGAAAGCTCGTGGTGTTTTTGCAGAGGCGCGATGGTATTGGATTGGAGTCGGAGCTCTAATTGGATATATAATCCTTTTCAACTTTTTGTACACTTTAGCTCTAACTTTCCTTAAACGTGAGTTTAGATATACAGTCCATCCACTTTATTGTTATCAAATGCTAAAAAACCAGTTCAACAACAGCTCTAATGGTTGTGTAAATGCGGTGCAGCACTTGAGAAGGCTCAGGCAATTATATCTGAAGAAACTTTAGCAGAAAGAAGTTCCAACAAGACTGGTGAGGTTATTGAATTATCATCAAGTGCAAAGGTCTTCTCTGGTAGGTTATCAACTTTGTGCAACCGTTCTCCCAGAAATTTGAATGATGCTGACATGCTAAATATCAAAATGTGCAGAAAGCAGAAATGATGTCCGAAAAAGTGAATCATCCAGATCGATGTCATCGAGAGGGGCTAGTATTGGTGACGGTGAGCCAAAGAATAAGAAACAGGGAATGGTCCTTCCATTTGTGCCGTTTGCAATCACCTTTGATGACATAAGATATGCAGTAGACATGCCACAGGTTAGTTCACAATAGTTCAGTTGTGCATAATTTATTGCTTTCTATTAAGTTCCTACATAAAACTACTCCCTTATTGATCTCCCAACAATAATATTTGTGATGTTCTTACTCGTAATTATATGTACATTTTAGTACAATCTGAAAAGATCATTCCTTTCAGGAAATGAAAGCTCAAGGAGTCACTGAGGACAGACTTGAGCTTTTGAAAGGTGTTAGTGGTTCTTTTAGGCCAGGGGTTCTAACAGCACTGATGGGTGTTAGTGGGGCTGGTAAGACAACTCTGATGGATGTCTTGGCTGGTAGAAAAACTGGTGGTTACATTGAAGGACCGATTACCATATCAGGATATCCAAAGAAGCAAGAAACTTTTGCTCGCATAGCAGGATACTGTGAACAAAATGATATTCATTCTCCTCATGTGAATGTATACGAGTCTTTGCAATATTCTGCTTGGCTTCGGCTGCCTAGTGAAGTAGATGCTGCAACCAGAAAGGTAATACCTTGTTAAATATAACTCAAGTTGGCAAAAAATGACAAGGGTTCTCTTCTTCCGAACTTGCTAATATTTGATTTGTGAAATGTACAAATTGTAGATGTTCATTGAAGAAGTTATGGAGCTTGTGGATCTTACCCAATTGAGGGATGCACTTGTTGGATTGCCTGGAGTAAATGGACTTTCAACCGAGCAACGCAAGAGGCTAACAATTGCTGTTGAGCTTGTTGCTAACCCCTCGATCATTTTCATGGATGAACCTACCTCTGGTCTTGATGCCAGGGCAGCTGCTATAGTGATGAGAGCCGTGAGGAAAACAGTGGATACCGGTAGAACTGTTGTCTGCACAATCCATCAACCAAGCATTGACATATTTGATGCTTTTGATGAGGTGAACTATCATTTGTTACTCGTAACATTCATTGTTTCTAATCTTTGAATGAAACTGAAGGACTCGATCCAATCAAATGCAGCTGGTTCTTCTAAAACGAGGAGGGGAAGAGATATATGTTGGTCCATTAGGCCGCCACTGCATTGAACTTATAAGATATTTTGAGGTAAGTTTTGTAATAATGTTCATCAGTTCAAGATTCTACAAATAGTTGGGAAATTTTTTGACTCTTTTACTTTCAGGGAATCAATGGTGTCGAAAAAATTAGAGATAGCTATAATCCTGCTACTTGGATGTTGGAAGTCTCCTCAATAGCTCAAGAAGCAGCAATGGGAGTTAATTTCCCTGAATTATATAAAAGTTCAGAACTATATAGGTATGATCATCTTCAGCAAAAAGATTATAGACATATTTTCTGCTATTTTTACACAGCAGATCTGTATTCAACTGGTAAATGTTGATATTGCTTTATTTCATGTTTTGCTTAATCCTCAGGAGAAACAAAGCATTGATAAAAGAGCTCAGCACACCTGCTCCAGGCTCCAAAGAATTGTACTTCCATACTCGTTATTCCCAGCCATTCTCCATTCAGTTCATGGCTTGCCTATGGAAGCAGCATTTATCGTATTGGAGAAACCCGCATTATACTGCAGTAAGACTATTCTTTACGACGATCATAGCTTTGATACTTGGAACAATATTTTGGAAACTTGGCTCCAAAAGGTGAACAAGTGTTTGAAATTGAACAGAAAAAGTTTTTCATTACTCTATATATTGCTTCACCTGCTTATAAGTCCCTTGATAAATCAATTTTTCTGCATTTAATCTCAGGCAAAGGCTTCAGGATCTGCTAAATGCAATGGGTTCTATGTATTCTGCTGTTTTATTCATGGGTATACAAAATGCAACATCGGTTCAGCCTGTAGTAGACATTGAGAGGACAGTTTTCTATAGGGAAAAAGCGGCTGGAATGTATGCAGCTTTAGCATATGCTTTTGGACAGGTATGATTTTCAATTTGCAAGCCAAAATGCAAGATGATGCAGTGAAAATGTTTACATCATGCCATATGATCCACTTTGTTCTCAAATAACAATTTCATTGCCTTGTTCCTTCTATTCTATTTTCGTTTTGATCGATATTTTACCAATGTCATACAGGTTGCTATCGAGTTACCATACCTTCTTGTTCAAACAGTCATTTATGGAGTCCTAGTGTATGCAATGATCGGATTCGAATGGACGGCTGCCAAGTTCTTTTGGTACTTATTCTTCATGTACTTCACCTTATTGTATTTCACAGCTTATGGAATGATGACAGTGGCTGCTACTCCAAACCAAAACATTGCTGCCATAGTTTCATCCTCATTTTATGCAATTTGGAACCTTTTCTCCGGGTTCATTGTTCCAAAGCCGGTAAGTTCTTTTCTATATCTAGTGCAGATTGAGAGATGACAAATCAAATAATGCAACAACACCAGTATTTCATCCTCACTTTTTGTCTGTTTACGACAGAGAATTCCGGTTTGGTGGCGTTGGTACTATTACATCTCTCCTGTTGCTTGGACATTGTATGGTTTAGTTGCTTCACAGTTTGGAGACATCAAAGAAGAGATGCTTGACACAAATGCAACAGTGGAAGAGTTCATAAGAAGTTACTTTGGATTTAAACATGATTTTCTTGGATATGTTGCACTCATAATTGTTGCAATAGCTATAAGTTTCACCTTCATCTTTGCTTTCTCAATCAAAGCATTTAACTTCCAGAAAAGATAGGCTGCTACAGATGAAAATGTTGAGCTATGCAGAATTTTTACTGTACTATCCTACTGTAGAAAAGTCAGTCCTCTCATTGATGTATGCATTTGCCCTGTAAATATAAAAAATATCTACATATAATGGACTTCCTTTGTCTTGCTTTTAACAATATTTGAGTATATGTCCATGATGAAATTGCTAATATATCAACTCTGACCTAAAAAACAACCATCACAACAAGTAAGCCTTTATTCCATTAAATGGAGTCGATTATATAGATCACATTAGGGAGAAATGTGATTCATATTATAGGGTTTGACAAAATTTTTACACTAATATAATGGTCAACTTTTTGGAACCTTTCTTATTTTTGTAAATTTAGAATCGACTATTTTTAAACATATCGATAAACGGCTTATAATTAACTAGGCTGATTTTCTGGCATAAAAGACAAACTTGCCAAAAAAGAAACTCTGCTGCATCATTGCAACACAAGTTCAGATGACCTAAGTAGCCATGCAAACTCCTTTGAACTCAACACTCAAAAAAGTCCCTTCAAATGCTAAGAAGGGAAGAAGACAAGAAGTTATAGTGCAACATTGCTTTTTTTTTTTGGATTATAACCATCATCATTGTGATTTTTTACTAGATTTATCTAAGTCTTCCATTAATTAAAACAAGTAGATTTAATACAAAGTTTCTTATAACATGAACTGGGTTAAAATTCCTAACTGGGATGTGGTCAATGACAGCAACATTAGGGAGTCCAATGAGCAACATGAAGAGTTATATTTTCCTTTTAATTAATAGCTTGTCTACTGTGGACAAATGAAAATTCCAATCCAAATAAAAATTTCATACCTTATTATATGATGATTACTTTCCTAATATTATAATTCCTATTACAAGAATATTTTGTGTTATATATATATATATATATATATATATATATATATATATAAAAATAGTTAAAAGCAAAAATCATGATTAATAGACAAACAGGGTAAATTGATTTTTTATCGTTTCCTTTGTTTTTCACGACTCTCCAAATAATGTATTTAATTTTTCTTTTCAGTTCTTTCTCAATATGTAGCATGTTTACCTATAAATATTCTAGCTATATACAATCTATCTATTTATAAATAGTTGATTCTAAATTAAAAAAGAAAGATTGTATCGCAAGTAATCGACGTAAAATTTTGCTACATTTTATGATGCGGATTAAATTAGAAATTATGTAAAAGTTAGCTAGAAAGAGTGTTTTAACCGAACACTGTGGCGAAATGTGATCTATATAGTCAATATTAGAAATTGTGTAAAACTTAGAAAGAAAGCGCATGTTTTGACTGAATAGGGCGAACTGTGATCCATATAATCCACACCCTTGTTCTTTCTCAATCTATTCAAAAAAAAAAAAAAAAAAGGAAGTTGATGGAAATCACTTTGCTCTACTATATACTCCCTCCGTTCTCTAATAAGTGTCGTTTTAGCTCACATTTTTTGTTCTCAAATAAGTGTCATTTTACAAATATCAATGTAAAAAGTTTAAAAGGTTCCAAATTTACCTTTCATCCCATTTATCTATATAAGACTATGTAAAAGAAGAGAGAGAAAGTTGTAGTAATAAATATGGGTAAATAAGAGAATTTATCAATTTTCTTATTTAGTGTGCCCATCTTTAAAACGACACTTATTAGAGAACAGAGGGAGTATATGTTTCTTCCTGTTCAACTAGATGTTAACATTTCCTTCAATCCAAACATTGGCTTAAAATCTTTAAAAGATAAAAAAAAGAAAAAAGAATATATTGGTTCAAGTCAAGAAAAATAGAATCAAGAACATGCTTAAATAAAACTAATATGGGAAAATATGAGTATGATATGATGGTTAGGCGTTAAACCAACGCAGTCCACAATTTTAATAAATGGGATTATCAGTGTGCATGGCCATTTTACTTTTCTCAACTGTGTTATACTTTAACTTTTGTAGAATCCAAAATTCCTGAATTGTGACATGAGACTTGGCTCAATGGTCATCACCTACACATTAAATGCTTAGGAGAGTTGGAGCGTGGAACTTCAAATCCCCTGGGACATACACGTAAGTGAAGAAAGTCTTATGATACCTAAGCGCAAGAACGAAACCGTGTGAGACCGATATTCGTTGAAGGACCATCGTCTGACACTTTGATTGTGGTGAAGGAACACCCAAACAGAATTGAGATAAGGAGTAGAGAGGCAGGAAGATGGCAGGAAATAGAACTGTAGAATAAACCAATCTATTGCAATTCTCGCAATAAGATGGGACATAATCAAAATCAATGCTCCCCAGGCAAGTCAAGACCAATGGTGCAAAAGAATCCAACGATTCCACAACAAAAGAATAATCAGGAATGGATACCAGTTGTGCGGTCAAAGAAGAATGAGTTGGTGACTTAGTGACTAAAGGTTGAACACTAGTTCTGGAACTCAATTGACACGTGGATAATAAAAAAAAAATTCCTGAATTGTTGGAAGTCACTGCGGCATTTATTTTCCTCAATTATTTCTTCGATATTAATGTATGATTCTTGTGGCACGACTCTAACCACGTACTAAATGCCGAACACACATTCACCTGATCAGCAGCTCAAGCTATGTACTTAATGATCATATTCCAAACGCATTGCTCAGCACTCAGCAGTTCTGTGCATTTTGCTGAACTCGAGTCTTTCTCCTCAAGTTTCAGTACTTTGAAAGGTTTTTGAGATAAAAATGGCAACTGGGATGGCAAAAAAAATTGAAGATCATGGGCAATATAACGGCAGGATCACTTGGTTTGTGATGTTATATTGTGCTGTTGCTGCAACTGGAGGACTTATCTTTGGCTATGATATTGGAATTTCAGGTTTTGCTTTAGCTGCATGCATACATTTTTTTCTGTTTCATTTACAAAAATTTCAGGAAAATGTTTGATTTCCTAATTGGCATCCTTCTTGTGATTTTTTTGCTACTTTCATGATTTGTTTTCATCAAACTGGTTTATCAAGCTAGCCTCAAACTTGTCTTTTCGAAGGAAAGAACAAGTGGGAAACATGTAAAAGGACGTGAAGAAGACAGTTTTGGAAAATTTTAATGGTCAAAACACGAGGAAAGAAAATATCCCTTTGATGGGAATTGTATAAGGATCATAGAAAAAATGGTGAGTCTGCGAGATCGAAGTTAATCCCCACAAGGCTTCATCATTTATATTCATTAATTTCGCTCTTGCTTGGTATGGTTCTTATGAATGAGATGCATACTTGTGGATCACAATTTGCATATTACTGCAATATTATGGCCAATTGCAGCACTTTAGTTTCATCTTTTTTAAAAATGAAGCTTATAAGAAAGTGTTGAAGATATTACAGTTCAAACAAATTTTGATTCTTATGGATTAACTTATACTTTTCACTGCATTTCTGAGTACCAAAGTAAATTCATAGTTTGATAAGATGATGAACATAAAAATTCTTCAAAACGATGAATTGATTTAGACTGAATGTGAAGGTGGAGTGACATCTATGGACCATTTCTTGAAGAAATTCTTTCCGGACGTACACAATAAGATGAAAGAAGCAAACAAGACCAGCAACTACTGCAAATTTGATAGTCAATTGCTGACCTCTTTCACTTCTTCACTCTACATTGCTGGCCTTTTTGCTTCATTATGTGCTTCACCAGTCACGAGGGCCTTCGGTCGCAAGTCATCCATCCTCATTGGTGGAGCTGCATTTCTTGCTGGTTCTGCAATTGGAGGTGCAGCATATAATGTAATCATGCTAATAGTTGGTCGCATTTTACTTGGAGTTGGGATTGGCTTCGCAAACCAGGTGCATCTCACTCTTAGCCTCTCCAGATGCATCAGCAAACTGTTAGAGATCATCATCTTGTGATGGCTTCTTTCAAATATTTGTTTTACTTTCCCAATTTACAATTTACAGTCATCCTCTTCTATGTATTGGAATAGTGCAAGATGTAACAAGATGATGTTTATGCAGAGTTTCATAGAATTTAGCTGCAGCATCATGACCTCTATTGCTTGACAAAAATTACTGTGAAATTGGTTCATATATGGGACGTGTTTCATATATAAAACGGGCAATTAATGGCAGTTGAAATCATAAATCTAATTTTCTGGTACTTTTATTGTATGTTGAAATTATGATTAACTATCGTTTCATATATGAATCCCCGACCAGCTTCTATTACTTATTCATATTACAGCTAGCTCAAGTCATACTCAGCAGACAAAATTCATAGATTAGGAACAAATCCTTTTATAGATTTCTCATAATGGTTCCAGTGCAAGTAACTAATATTATGCATCTTTCTTTTGTTTTGCAGTCAGTTCCCTTGTACCTCTCAGAAATGGCACCACCCAAAAACAGAGGAGCTTTAACCATTTGCTTCGATTTCTGCATTGCAATCGGTGTTTTACTGGCTAACTTGACCAACTATGGAGTTCAAAAACTCACAGGTGGTTGGGGATGGCGAATCTCCTTAGCAATATCTTCAGTTCCAGCCTCAGTTCTTACTTTGGGTGCTCTTTTCCTTCCTGAAACGCCCAACAGTTTAATTGAGCGTGGCAGGAACCACGAAAAAGCCAAGAGGGTGCTGCAACAAATCCGTGGAGTAAACGATGTTCAACTTGAACTAGATGATCTTATCCAAGCAAGCAACATCTCAAACAATGTTAAACATCCATTTAAGGACATCATGAAGAGAAAATACAGGCCTCAACTCATCATGTCAATAGCAATGCCATTTTTCCAGAAAATAACAGGAATAAATGCCATCACTTTCTATGCTCCATTACTTTTCAGAACCATAGGTCAAGGTGAAAGTGCAGCACTTTTGGCTGCAGTAGTGACTGGAGTTGTACTTACCGCTTCAATATTTTTCACACTGCTAGTAGTGGACAAAATTGGACGAAAAGTTCTATTTCTTGTAGGGGGAACTATAATGTTGGTTTGCCAGTTCTTAATAGGAGGAATCATGGCAACAAAGCTAGAAGATCATGGTCGATTGAGCAATGCGTATGGTTATTTGGTATTGATCATAGTATGCATATATGTTGCTGGCTTTGGTTTGTCATGGGGTCCTTTGGGATGGTTAGTTCCAAGTGAAATCTTTCCCCTGGAAATAAGATCTGCAGCAGCATCAATCAGAGTTGCTGTGGATTTTCTGTTCCTTTTTCTTGTTGCTCAGACTTTTCTAGCAATGCTGTGCCATTTCAAGGCTGGAATTTTCTTCTTTTTTGGAGGATGGCTGGCATTGATGACCGTATTTGTTTACCTATTACTGCCTGAGACAAAGAACATTCCAATTGAAAAGATGGAGAAGATCTGGAGGGAGCATTGGTATTGGAAGAGATTTGTAGTAAATGATGATGAAAAAATGCAAAATGAGACTGCAGGGGAAGTTTAACTACTGGTCATTTCACTGTCATCATCAGAAATTTCTTTATGAGGAAAGAAAGATTAATATCTGAACTTGTAACAGATTCTGTCTTTTTTGGGTGTATGTTCAACTATCAAGAACTTTTACATATTCCCTCCAAGATGATCAAGCAACTTTTGCGGCTAAGGTTTAAAAAAAATATATCATATAGTATTCTATAAAGGAGGTTCATGTATGCATTAGCGAATTAATCGCGATTTTAACAGGTGATAAAAGTGAAAGAAAATTAGAATTGCAATATCAACAACTATTAATTATACGTTTCATACATGAACCCTGCCTTATATATAAATCGGATTCACTCTAGTTTTTGTGAAAAAAAAGAAGATATTTAAGTATGATTTTTTTGGTGCCATTGCAAATCAAATAAATGTAGCTTAGTTTGGGACTAAAAGCTTGAAAAACAAACAGTGCTAGTAATAAATTTCTCACAAGAATGAATAATCCACCTTAAACTATCATTATATATTAAGTGCCACATTCTTTCTTGTTCCTTTCTCTAGTGGTTAGTATTGATGCATAACCATTGATTGATTGGCTATCCACAAAAATAAATTTATATATATATATATATATATATATAATGTAGCTTAGTTTGGGACTAAAAGCTTGAAAAACAAACAGTGCTAGTAATAAATTTCTCACAAGAATGAATAATCCACCTTAAACTATCATTATATATTAAGTGCCACATTCTTTCTTGTTCCTTTCTCTAGTGGTTAGTATTGATGCATAACCATTGATTGATTGGCTATCCACAAAAATAAATTTATATATATATATATATATATATATATATATATATACATGTGCATGATCTGTGTGTTTATATGTTAACTAAGATCTTTTCCACCACACACATCCCGTCGCCGAAAAAAAAAAGCTTTTTCACCATCTTTTCATATTAGAACTATCATTCCTTTTACCCTTAATTTAGTACTGTCATGAGCTTGAACAAGGCAAGCCATGGAAGTACACTAATCAATTAGTCATTATTTAAACGATTCTAACTATATTTCCATGCATGCGTGGTAATAAATCATGTCACGTTGACAACGAAGTGTAGATCAAATAATTTATATCTTCATTTATGAGCTAAAAAAAATCACAAATTCGAATCATTAAAAGAATAAGTTATAAATTCGAGTAAAATCGATCAAGAGAGTAAAAGGGGTAGGTCACATGTTTAAGTTATCTAGAGGTAGGTGAGGTGATATTGTTGATCTTTTAAAAAAAAATCATATCACTTCACATATATATTAGTATGTACACAATACAGGGTTTGGTTAGTAGTGCAAAATAAAACCCAACAATCCACAAAAGAAAGGTGAAAAGTTGAAGATGAGCAGTAGATCACAATGTCCCATAGTAAGCTTGTCGATTTCGATGGTTTGCAAATGCCTAGATAAAAAAATAATTATTAGTCCTCTACACACAATATAAGGGTAGGATCATATCATTCTAAATATGCAAAATCTTAATTAGACACTAACCTCAACATATGAAAGATTCGGACCCTTTAATTTCTGTGACCCCAGCTCCACTTTCTCTTGGATTTCCCAACATATGTTTTGTTTTAGAATTTTAATTGAATTAAAGATTGATTTGATCAATGAATATATATTATAGAAATTGACTCATTTACAATTTGGTTAATGTTGACAAGTCTCAACCCAAATTCCGACTCCAACGACCCCATGGATGTTTTGTTCTATTTCCAATTTTAGTCCATATTTCAATCTATAAATGCATGTCATGAATAGTTAATACTTATCATTTAAGGTTTACTAATCAATTCATAGGGTTTTAGTAAAATATACGTGACGTTTATTTATAAATTCAATCAGGGATTGAAACCGGCAACAGAATATCCAAAATGCTTCAAGCACACTTCTTATCTTCTGTTGCATTAATCAGAAAGGCTCAATCCAAATTCCAAACTCCAACGACACTTAGCATCTTCTGTTAGATTCAATGTTTCATTCCATATTTTATTAATTTTGTGAATTCAGGTCACGTATATGTATCTAAGAGACAGATAATAAAACATTGAATGCCACAGAAAATCCATTGAGCTCCAAGAAGCCAACATTGTTATTCATTTTCTATTTATCTAATCTCTCTTTTTTCCCCCTTTTATTCATTTTGCTGCATGTATAGGTTTTCCATGGTTCTACTTTCTAAGTCCTTGGGCTAAGTTGAGTTTAATTAATTAGTAGGGTCTAAGAAATAATGGTACTATTCATTTGTTTTGCTTAATTTTATAAATATCACGAGGAATGATGAACAAACAAATGAAACTGATCATTGCATGTTTTGCTAAAAAAATAATTCACTAACTTTCCCACTTTATCACTACTCAAGCTGTACTATTCTATTTGACATTAATTATTGTACCTGTTGAAATAATTTAAACCTTGAATCTTTGTTTCATGTGGGCAAGAATCAGAAATTGATCATTTGCTTCTATATGGGAGTTTTAATTAATTTGCTCAAGTACTAGGAATATTCTACCGTGAATATATTTCTACAGTTGTTCATACTTCAAATTAATCGAACAATCGAAAACTTCAATCGAATGAGATTTTGTGGGATTATGTCGGGCTCATTATTGTTGGAACAACTATATTCTATCTATACACATAATTAATAGTGGCATGGGAAGCAAAATATTGACGACTATATATATATATATATATATATAATGTTCCAGCTACGCATTTGATATGGCAATTAATATCACTTATATATACGGGTTTAGAACTTATGGGAATGTTCAAGAACAAGTTCGGATTCGGTTAGATTAAAAGTTGGCTCAATATCAAAGAACTCTTTTACATCCAACTCAAAATCAATTGGCAATGGGTGGAGTAGCCTAAAGATCTTATTAATTAGTTCAAAAGTTCTTATTTAACATCTGATTAAGAGTTTAATTAAAATATTAATTATATTATATACATAATATATATACAAAATAAAATTATTAAATAATAGAAAATAATTTGACTTTTTATATATCTATAGCCACATAAATAACAATATATGAGTTTAAATTGAACTAAGTTATTTATGTAAACTAACACAATATATGAAATTAACTAAACCATATCCTTCTATGTTAGCGACGGAGTGTTCACGAATAAGTTTGGATTCGTCTCAATTCGGTTGTAGCTCATCTTGTTGATCTCATTTATTTAATAAATAGACGGATACCAACAAAATTTTAGGTTCGATTAATAAAAGAACAGAGTTTAAACGTACTAAAGTTCGGCTTTGACTCGCCTCGATATCAACCCTAATTATACATAGATAAACACCTTTCAAAATTACTCTCAAGCAAATGCAACATGCTTTTAATTTCCGGCTACCATCTTCTTTTGTGTTTTTTGGGGGAAAAATAGAGATCAAATGCATAATCATTAATGCTAGCTGTCTCAAAGTTTTTGAAGGACATGTTTCACCCATTGATGCTTAACATGAATGGATGAGTACACCAGTATAAACCATTGAAATGTACACATCAAGTAAGTAATTAAATTCCTTTTGAGATTTAAAGATAGTGTGCCAGCAAGCCAAATCTCAAAATAATCCTTCCATGTTATCACAAGCTTCACAATTTTAATCTTTTAATTGTCTGCCTTGCAAAAAAGAGCTGGCACTTGTGTTAGGCTATATTATATTTTGACAATTATACTATATATATTGGCTAAGGGTGATGAGTCCAGATCCTCAGTCCAATATTTATCCAGTCCTATTCTGTCTAACGTTTAAAACTACGTAGTTTCATTAAAAGTATGGACTAAATGCATAAATATCATTAAAATTACTTTAAAATTATTAGACCCTAACCAAGAGATTAGTGAACCCGACGTAGTTTTAATTAGGACAGAATAAGACTGACAAAATATTGGACAGGAGATCCCGTGTATAGGGTGATGCCCTCTTAAGTCCTAAATTCTATTCATTATTGTTTACTACCCCTCTTATTTTAAATAATTGTGGTTTAGGAGATTTTCACTCTTATTATGAAATACATAAAATGACTAAAAAAAATCTTTCTCTCTCCTCTTATATTCAATAATAATGGTGATTTCGTTTCATTTTCCTTCATTATGACTTTATAAGCAAAAAAAAAAAAAATAGATAAACCAGAAAGAAATAAATGTATTAAGGATAAAATTGTAAGTTTAATCTAAAACTATACTTATTTGTAAAGGAAAACTAAATTTAGAACGACAATTAATATGGATAAGTTACTTATCACTGTCTCTTTAAATGTATTTACTATTCATTACTGTTTATTACTTCCTCTAATTCTTTTTTTTTTTTTTTTGTACTTCCTCTAATCCATTCACACTTGTTAAGAAATATCTAAAAATGACTAAAAAAAGTTTCCAATTAATACTAATCAATATCAATAATGACAATTTTTGTTGAAACATGTGTAAAAAAAAGGAGTAAAAGCCAGTGTAATGGTAAAATTATAAATAAATTACTTATGTCAAATTACATTTATTTTGTAAAACAAAACAATATCTAAAAACTGGGATTAGTATTAATTTGGTCTGTCATATAGCAAATAAGGGTTTCTTTCAACCAACTTGGATTTGCTAATTATATTCGAATAGAGTTAGAACTCTAATAATCCAACCTTTTTCGACCCTGTTGGATCAATCCCATAAAATAGTGTGTTTCTCTCCCTTTCTAACCCCTTTACCGTTGAGTCACCCCAAGTTATGATAGAGCAAGAAATTGTATCATAATGACAAAAAAGGGTTTCTTTCTTATTTTTAAATATTATGTATAATTATCATTATTATTATTATTATTATTATTATTATTACTATTACTATATTATTATTATGAGAAATGATAGGGTAGTGAAATTCTGGAGTGAAAAATTGGAGTGACTGACGTGGCAGTGATAAAAAGACAAACTTATCCCTTACCTATTAGGGTTCACTCATCATTTGGTTAGGGTATTAGTTTTTCTTTTTATCACTGTCACGTCAGTCACTCCAATTTTTCAATTTCACTCCCCCTATCATTGCTCTATTATTATTATTATTATTATTATTACTATGTATCGAGGTAGTTACGAGAAGGAAAAAGACAACAAAACAGTTTTGCATATATATTAAAAGAGAAATGATAGGGAGAGTGAAATTCTGGAGTGAAAGATTGGAGTGACTTACGTGGCAGTGATAAAAAGACAAACTTATCCCTTACCCATTAGGGTTCACTCATCATTTAGTTAGGGTATTAGTTTGTCTTTTTATCACTGCCACGTCAGTCACTCCAGAATTTCACTCCCCCTATCATTGCTCATATTAAAATTAGACATAATCTTTAAGATGTCAACTCTGAGATTTTCCAATTTGATGCTACAACATAACTAACTCCAAAGATTGTTATAAATCCTACTTCAAACGCAACAATTGTATCCTTGTCTTGTCTATACTAACTTCTTAATTTAGACTCAAAACTTCAAAGAATCCCTCATATTCATGTTCAATGCAACACAGGGGAGAATTAATACAGAAATATATTAGTACAAAGAGTTTAGTTTTGCTAGCTTCATGCAACAGGAGAGTACGTAGGAATATTGCACTAGATCGGCTTATAGTACTTTAGTAGCATAAGTTCAAGTGGAGAATTAACACTGCCAAGGAAATGTTTCCAAAATCTTCTAAGAAAGAAGAGGATGATGAACAAGAACTGAAATGGGATTCTGAAGAGAGACTAATTACCACTTATCCTCGCATGAGAAGAGGTTTACTTAGGCAAGAAGAAGGCCATTCAAAAGAAGTTGATGTAAAACATCTTGGACCAGCTGAAAGGAAAATGGTTTTAGAGAGACTAGTGAAGCCTGCTGGGGAAGATAATGACAAGTTCTTGTTGAAGCTTAAGGAACGCATTCAAAGGTACGTAATTATTGCGCTAATCCACCTTAGAATTAATGAACAAAAGAGTTCATGTTATACAGTAAATTTTTTTTGTTTTTTTTCTCTTCCTTTGGCTTGATTTGACATGCACTATATATATTTTGTTTCCAAAATTGATATAGAGTTGGGATTGAACTTCCCACCATTGAAGTTCGATTCGAGCATTTAAATGTGGAAGCAGAAGCATATGTTGGCACTAGGGCATTGCCTACCATGTTCAACTTCGTTATGAATTGTTTTGAGGTATTAATGCTTGATAATGAATCTTCATAATCGCAAAACATATGCTTCCACACATCTATGTTTCTGATCTTAATCTTCCTTCTAATCTTAACCTGTTCTTGTTTTTTCTTTCCATGGCTTTTTTATTGTAAAGGGTTTCTTGAGTTCTCTTCGCTTTATTCCAAATAGAAAGAGACCATTTCCAGTTCTTCAAGATGTCAATGGAATTATTAAGCCTGGAAGGTTAGAAATAAGTAGTATCAGAAAATTCTGCATTAGACATTTGTAACATATTGCTCCCATTTTGACATTAGATCGTTTTTCAGAATGACACTACTTTTAGGACCCCCAAGTTCAGGTAAAACAACGTTGATGTTAGCTTTGGCTGGAAGACTTTCATCGGATCTTAAAGTAAGGAAATTGAAGTCTTCAAGGCTTTTAATTAATGTTTGAGACATTTTTTTAAGATGTTATCTTAAGTGATGCATATTGGGGCATCAGGTTTCTGGGAAAATTACGTACAATGGACATGATACAAGCGAATTTGTGCCACAAAGGTCATCGGCTTATATTAGTCAATATGACCTTCATATGGGAGAACTAACAGTGAGGGAAACAATAGCTTTTTCAGCAAGATGTCAAGGGGTTGGAGCTTGTCATGGTTGGTGATCATCAAATGTTCATTGATTAATTCTTTCCCATACTATTCAAGTCTTATAAGTGAATTACTTTGATTACTTGGATTTGAAAATATGTAGATATGCTGGTGGAGTTGTTAAAAAGGGAGAAGGAGGCAAACATTAAGCCAGATCCTGATCTTGATATTATAATGAAGGTAAAATTCTTGACATTCAAAGTACTTTTACTTTCTTCTTGGCTGGTGACAAATTTGCTTTTCAAGATGGAATCAACCTTCTGCTTGTGCTATCTTCTATTAAGAGAAACTCTAATCTGATGTATTTCCATTGACAGGCTATGGCAATTAGAGGACAGGAGGCCAATGTTGTGACAGATTACATTATCAAGGTGAGGAATAAACAATTTTAAAAAAGAAGCTGATGGTAAGCATCCATGAATACAATGCATGTTAAACTTCATGTTGTTGCTCTTTTCATGTAGATTTTAGGACTTGAAGTATGTGCTGATACCATTGTTGGGAATGAAATGGTACGAGGGATTTCCGGTGGAGAAAAAAAGAGATTAACAACCGGTAACAACATAATTATTTGCATTCATTGAGAACAAATATTAGTTTCCACCCTTCTAATGCTTAGTTCTCTATTATTTTTTCTTCTTCTACTTAAAAAATTACCATTGTCATTTCAAAAGTATCTCAACCTGCAGTTGTAATGCAGGTGAGGTGATGGTTGGGCCAGCAAGGGTTCTTCTTATGGATGAGATATCAACTGGTTTGGACAGTTCAACAACTTTGCAGATTGTAAATTCAATTAAGCAATCCATCCACATTCTTCAGGGAACTGCTGTTATCTTATTGCTGCAATCGGCACCAGAAATATATGACATGTTTGCTGACATAATTCTACTGTCAGATGGACAGATTGTGTATCAAGGTCCCCGAGAAGATGCATTGGAATTTTTTGAATTCATGGGATTCAGATGTCCGGAAAGAAAAGCAGTCGCTGACTTCTTACAAGAAGTAAATTAATAGGCATCATGCTGAGTTTGTGTTCAATTATTTTTGTTACGAGTTAAGCGAAAACTGGATGCCCCATCATGCTGACCCCTTTTCCTGTTGTCAAATTGAAGGTGACATCAAAGAAAGATCAAGTGCAGTATTGGACAAGAGATGCACCTTACACATTTGTTTCCGTGAAACAATTTTCTGACGCATTTCGATCATTTCACGTTGGCAAAGCTCTATGTTGTGAGCTTGCGGTTCCTTTTGACAAACGTAAGAATCATCCTGCTGCATTGACCACTGAGAAGTATGGTGTCAGCAAAAAGGAACTTTTGAAAGCTTGCATTTCCAGAGAATTCCTGATTATGAAGAGGAATTCATTTATCTATGCATTTCAACTGATAAAAGTAAGTAACATTTCTAAACATTGAGTTCATGTAACTTGCAATGTGGAAAAAAATTGAAGGTTTTAGTGGCCTCAAGAGAGACGATTTTTTATGTCTTTCATACTATTTGATGTGAACTTAATCTAATTGCTTCATGTAACAATTCAGGTTATCTTGATGGCTCTCATAGCAGCTACAGTCTTTCTAAAAACTAAGATGCCCAAGGACTCAACAATTGATGGTCAAATTTTTATGGCAGCACTGTTTTTCACAGTAGGTATGATTATGTTCAATGGTTTCACAGAGCTTGCGTTATCAGCTCTGAGGCTTCCCGTCTTTTACAAGCATCGGGATCTTCTATTCTTCCCTGCTTGGGCATATGCTCTCCCAACGTGGATTTTGAAAATCCCATATGCAGTTTTAGAATCTGGTGTTTGGGTGGGTATCACTTACTATGCCATTGGATTGGATCCAAATGTTGGCAGGTAATCTATTAGATCAACATTACTCCTTAGCAGTTTATTTTCTTAAGCTAAAATGTAACTGTAATGCAGGTTTTGGAGACAATACCTTCTGCTCATACTCACAAATCAGATGGCTTCTGGACTATTTCGCCTAATTGCATCATTGGGAAGGGATATGACTGTTGCAAACTCATTTGGATCTTTTGCATTGGTTGTTATTCTTGTATTAGGCGGATTTATATTGCCATATGGTAAAGAAAATGTGAATATTTAAATATGTATGGCCTCTGGTGCCCTTTCTTTCCTCCTGCATTAACTCCTTGTTGACTTTTTCTTCAGTTTTTGGAGTTTTGTATATATATTTATATGTTCTGTGCCTTTGCATTATTGTTGTTGTGTGCAAAGAAAAAAAAAAGTGTATGGTGCGTTTAGAGAGAAAATGTGTGAGTTGGGAGTGTTAAGAAAACTCTGTGTTTTGTACTCCATCATTTTGCGCTCATAGTGAAAATTTCTCTCTTGTGTGCCCGTGGACGTAGGTCTATTGACCGAACCACGTAAATCTTGTGTGCATTGTGTTACTTGTTCCTTTATTATTCCTGTATTTTTCCCAACAAACTGGTATCAGAGCTGTAGAAAAGGGAGCAATTTTCAGTTCGTGGTGTTTTCGGACGAGTTAGAGGGAGCCGTTTATATCACCGGAATCCTCGTTTTGCGATCTATCCGTCTACGGAAGAATCGCCGGATTTCGTCGTCGGAATTTCCGTCACTCTCCGGCAGAAGTCGTCTCGGGTTGCCTCGGATTTCGTGCCCTTCTGGTCACTTTCACCGGCAACTTTCACTACTATTGGATAGAGCTTGTCGATATCTATCTTTCCACCGAAGATCGTCGCCAGAATCCACCGGGGTGAAGCACACGCGCCGATTCCGTTTTGGGACGAGAGTGGGATTCGTTTTGGCAAGGGAATAATCAGGTGTGGCAAGCATTTTGGATGCTTTAATCTCAGCCATTGATCAGAATTGATCAGAACCGTTAGATTGAAAAATGGAGTTTTGATTGAGTGTGGGCGTGTGTATTGTGTTATGATACACTTGGCTATAGGAGCCGTCAGATCTGTTTACTGTTGACCAACTGTTGACCGGCGTTGACCAACTTTGACCGACGTTGACCGTTGACCGTTGACTTTTTCGGTTGATTTTTTGACCCGATCATTTCTACCGTTTTTTGACGTCCTGAATCCATTTTTAAGGTCCGTTTTTCGATTTGCTCAGTATATTTTGCTATTTAGGCTATTTTATGTTATTTGCAATGGATGTGAGCACTTCGAAAATGATTTCTTTGGATGGTACGAATTATCATTCTTGGAAAGGTAAAATGAGAGATTTGTTTTACCTTAAGAAAATGTTTAAACCAGTTTTTGTGAATAAAAAGCCTGATAATTTGAGTGATGATGATTGGAAAGAGCTGCATATTGAAGTTTGTGCATTTATTCGTCAATGGATTGATAATAATGTGTTGAATCATATATCTGATGACGAAGATGCATATGTTTTGTGGAACAAACTTGAAGAATTGTATGCAGGGAAAAATGGCTTTCACAAGATGTTTGTGATTAAGCAGCTGATGTCTTTGAGATACAGTGATGGTACTCCAATGAATGATCACTTAAATGAGTTTCAGGGTATCATAAACAGGTTGACTGGTTTGGGTATCACTTTTGATGATGAGATTAGGGGTTTGATACTTCTTGGTTCTCTGCCAGACTCGTGGGAAACTTTCAGAACCACAATCTGCAATACAGCTCCTAGTAATATGATTTCTTGGGATTATGCTAAGAGTAGCGTAATTAATGAAGAAAGTAGAAGACGCACACAGGGAGTTTCTGTTTCACAATCAGACATTCTTGTTGTTGAATCCAGAGGCAGAGATCAGTCCAGAGATCAGGGCAAGAAAGAAAAAAGTAGAAGTAAGTCCAGAGGAAAGTATGCTAATGTGAAGTGTCATCATTGTGGCAAGAATGGGCATATCAAGAAATTTTGTTGGAAATTGAAAAAGGAGAACAAGGGCAGCAGTTCAAAAGATAATACTGAGGAGAGAATCACTACTGCAGTTGAAGATTTTCTTATTGTGTGTGAAGCTGCGAATAATCTTGTGTTTCCTGAATCCAGTTGGGTAGTTGACAGTGGTGCTACTATTCATGCTACTCCTATTAGAGACCTATTTGCATCATTGACTTTGGGTGACTTTGGCACTGTGAGTATGGGCAATGATGGTCATGCAGCGATAACTGGTATGGGAGATGTTGTCTTGGATACAGATAATGGCACTAAGTTGGTTCTCAGAGATGTGAGATATGTTCCCGATATTCGATTGAATGTGATTTCAGTCGGTAGGCTTGATGATGATGGTTTTTGTAATACTTTCTTTAATGGACATTGGAAACTCACTAAGGGAAATTTGATTGTGGCTAGAGGTAAAAAGCATTGCAGATTATATTTAATGCAAGCCAAGTGTTCCACTGAATGTCTTAATATTGTAGATGATTCTGGTGCGACTGATTTGTGGCACAAGAGACTTGGTCATATGAGTGAGAAGGGGATGAAGTTGCTAGCCAAGAAAGACCTGTTGTCTGGACTTCAGAGTACAGATTTGAAGAGGTGTGATCATTGTCTAGCTGGTAAGCAGAACAGAGTTAGCTTCAAGAGTCATCCGTCTTCCAGAAAATCAGATGTATTAGATTTGGTTCATTCTGATTTATGTGGTCCAATGCAGACAGTATCACGTGGTGGTTCATCATATTTTGTGACATTTATTGATGATCACTCGAGGAAGGTTTGGGCTTACACACTAAAGTTCAAAAATCAGGTGTTAGATGTTTTCAAGCAGTTTCAGGCTTCAGTTGAGAGAGAGACTGGTAAAAAGCTGAAATGCATTCGAACTGATAATGGGGGAGAATATATTGGGCCGTTTGATCAGTATTGCAGGCAACAGGGTATTCGGCATCAAAGGACTCCGCCCAAAACACCGCAGTTGAATGGTTTAGCTGAGAGAATGAACAGAACATTGGTTGAGAGAGTCAGATGTTTGTTGTCTCATGCCAAATTACCAAAATATTTTTGGGGAGAGGCTTTAAATACTGTTATTCATTTGATTAATCTCACACCATGTGTTCCTTTGCAGTTTGATGTTCCTAACAGGGTGTGGACGGGCAAGGATATTTCATATGATCACTTGCGTGTCTTTGGCTGCAAAGTTTTTGTTCATGTGCCTAAGGATGAGAGATCGAAGCTGGACATGAAGACCAAACAGTGTGTGTTTTTGGGCTATGGATTGGATGAGTTTGGCTACAGACTGTATGATCCAGTTGGAGAAAAGCTTGTGAGAAGCAGGGATGTTATCTTTGTTGAGGACCAGACGATTGAAGACATTGATAAAACTCAAAAGCTTGTAGATGAGTTTTTTACTGATTCAGTTGATTTGGGTCCAATTTCTTTAGCTACTGCTTCTCAACAGCCCGTACAGAATATCCAGACTGATGAGGTACATGATGATCAGCATGATGTAATTGATACAGATATTCCTATCCAGATTGCTCATGATGATATGCAGCCCCCAGTGACTGAGGTTCCATCTATTGATCATACTAGGAGGTCTACCAGGATTAGGCAGCCTTCTACCAGGTATTCTTCTCATGAGTATGTGATGTTGACTGATGGGGGAGAACCTGAATCTTTTCAAGAAGCCTTGGAAGATGAGCACAAAGAAGAGTGGTTTGATGCTATGCAAGATGAGATGCAATCTTTGCATGAAAATAACACTTTTGAGTTTGTGGCACTTCCTAAGGGCAAGAGAGCTTTGAAAAACAGATGGGTTTTTCGGATCAAGAAGGATGAGTTCAGTTCACATCCGAAGTATAAGGCCAGATTGGTTGTTAAGGGCTACAGTCAGAGGAAAGGGATTGATTTTGATGAGATCTTTGCTCCTGTTGTGAAGATGTCTTCCATTCGGGTAGTTCTTGGTTTGGCAGCTAGTCTGGATTTGGAGATTGAGCAGATGGATGTCAAAACTGCTTTTCTTCATGGTGAGTTACAGGAGGAGATTTACATGGAGCAACCAGAGGGTTTTGAAGTGAAAGGGAAGGAGAATTATGTCTGCAAATTGAAGAAGAGTCTTTATGGTTTGAAACAGGCACCCAGACAGTGGTATAAGAAGTTTGAGTCTGTTATGGCGAAACAGGATTTCAAGAAGACTACTTCAGATCACTGTGTTTTTGTGCAGAAATTCTCTGATGATGACTTCATATTTTTGTTGCTTTATGTTGATGATATGTTGATTGTTGGTAGGAATGTTTCGAGGATCAATGAGTTGAAGAAACAGTTGAGCAAGTCTTTTGCTATGAAAGACTTGGGTCCAGCCAAGCAGATTTTGGGCGTGGAAATCTCTCGAGACAGACCTACCAGGAGACTTTATTTGTCTCAAGAGAAGTACATTCAGAAGGTGCTTCAGAGGTTTAGCATGGATAATGCTAAGTCAGTGAGTACTCCTCTTGCTTCTCATTTTAATTTGAGTATTACACAGTGTCCTACTACTGATACAGATAAGAAAGAAATGGAGAAGGTTCCTTATTCTTCATCAGTAGGTAGTTTGATGTATGCCATGGTGTGCACTAGGCCAGACATAGCCTATGCAGTTGGTGTGGTAAGTCGTTTTCTTTCAAATCCTGGAAAACAACATTGGGAAGCTGTTAAGTGGATTATGAGGTATCTCAAGGGCAGTTTTGATGTGAAGCTTTGTTTTGGATGTGATAATCCTGTTTTAGTTGGCTATACTGATTCTGATATGGCTGGAGATATTGATACTCGTAAGTCTACTTCAGGTTATATGATCACTTATGCAGGGGGAGCTGTTTCTTGGCAGTCTAAGTTGCAGAAGTGTGTTGCACTTTCTACCACGGAGGCAGAATTTATTGCTATCACTGAAGCGTGCAAGGAGTTGATGTGGATGAAGAAGTTCATTCAGGAGCTTGGTTTTGGCCAAGACAGGTATCAGCTATTTTGTGATAGTCAGAGTGCCATCTATCTTGGTAAGGACTCTACATTTCATTCCAGGTCGAAGCATATTGATGTTAGATATCACTGGATTAGAGATATTTTGAGTTCTAAGGTGTTAGAGCTTGAAAAGATTCATACAGATGATAATGGTTCTGATATGATGATGAAGGTTCTTCCAAGAGGGAAGTTTGAAACTTGTTGTTTGATGGCCGGGATGATGATAAACTCCAAATAATTCGAAGGGGGAGATTTGTTGACTTTTTCTTCAGTTTTTGGAGTTTTGTATATATATTTATATGTTCTGTGCCTTTGCATTATTGTTGTTGTGTGCAAAGAAAAAAAAAGTGTATGGTGCGTTTAGAGAGAAAATGTGTGAGTTGGGAGTGTTAAGAAAACTCTGTGTTTTGTACTCCATCATTTTGCGCTCATAGTGAAAATTTCTCTCTTGTGTGCCCGTGGACGTAGGTCTATTGACCGAACCACGTAAATCTTGTGTGCATTGTGTTACTTGTTCCTTTATTATTCCTGTATTTTTCCCAACACTCCTTGGATGGATTACAACTCTGATGCATTTGCAGATGACATAAACAAATGGTCAATTTGGGGATACTGGATTTCCCCCTTGATGTATGCACAGAGTGCTATTTCTGTTAATGAATTTCTCGGGCATAGTTGGAGCCATGTGAGTATTCTCCACGGTGTTTGGAATTCCATGAATGTAGAAAAGCCAAAAAGAGGCTGAACGCCTTCTTGATGTTTATCTTGCAGTTTTCTCAAGAATCAACAAAACCATTAGGAGTTTCTGTCTTGAAATCTCATGGTCTTTTTACCGAAGCCCACTGGTATTGGATTGGAGCAACAGCTTTGGTTGCATTTACATTTCTATTCAATATCTTTGATACCATTGCTCTAACTTTTCTTAAACGTAAGTGTTAGAGACAGTAAAATTCATTATGTGATCAGATGCTTAAAAAGCAGTTCTACATTGTTTAATGGGGAAATTTGTTGCAGCACTTAAGAAGGCTCAGACAGCCTTATCTGAAGAAACTTTAGCAGAAAGGAATTCAGGCAAGACAGGAGAGGCTGTTGAGTTGTCATCAAGAGGAAAGGATTTATATGGTATGTTGCTAGCTTCTTCTAACCTTTGCCTGGAAATCTAAATGATTATGATACTTGAAATGTGAAAATATGCAGAAAACAGACATGATGACCAAATAAGTGTATCATCCAGATCAATGTCATCTAGAGTGGGCAGCATCAGTGAACATGAGACAAACAGAAAGCGAGGAATGGTCTTACCATTTGAGCCTCTATCAATCACCTTTGATGATATACGATATGCAATAAATATGCCACAAGTCGGTACCTAACTGGTTCTAAATTTTTATCCTTCTCAAGTCACAAGTATGACTTCAGTTAGATCTTGTCTTAAATAGAATAATCCTTTGGGGATGGTGATTTTGAAATGTTCATAAACATTGCTTATGATTTTAAATGTTTACTTGTTCCTAACATCTTGCTAATTTCTATCAAGTTCCCCTATAATCCTAATCAAGTATATGTTATTAGAAAGTTTTCTAATCTGTACACTTAGAAGATAACTCTACCTTCAGGAAATGAAAGCTCAAGGACTTACAGATGACAGACTTGAGCTTTTGAAAGGTGTGAGTGGTTCCTTTAGACCTGGAGTTCTGACAGCTCTTATGGGAATTAGTGGAGCTGGTAAGACAACTTTGATGGATGTCCTGGCTGGTAGAAAAACAGGAGGTCATGTTGAAGGAACGATTACGATATCTGGGTACCCCAAGAAGCAAGAGACTTTTGCACGTATAGCAGGCTACTGTGAACAAACTGATATTCACTCTCCTCACGTAACAGTGTACGAGTCCTTGCAGTATTCTGCATGGCTTCGATTGCCTGCTGAAGTGGATATAGTGACAAGAAAGGTGATTCCCTTCATGGAAAAGAGATGTTCTATGCTCCTCTTCTGGACTAACTTAATGTGTGACTGATTGATGCATAATATATATTGTAGATGTTCATTGAAGAAGTTATGGAGCTTGTGGAGTTAACCACAATAAGAGAAGCGCTAGTTGGATTGCCAGGAGTAAATGGTCTTTCAACTGAGCAACGCAAGAGGCTAACAATCGCGGTTGAGCTTGTAGCTAACCCCTCAATTATACTCATGGATGAACCTACCACAGGACTTGATGCCAGGGCTGCTGCAATAGTCATGAGATCTGTGAGAAACACCGTGGATACAGGTCGAGCTGTGGTTTGTACTATCCATCAACCTAATGTTGACATATTTGATGCCTTTGATGAGGTGATACTTAAATCTTTACTGCTAACACATATTAGTCTTTGTGTGGAGAGAAAACAAAGTACTGATTAGGAATCAATTGCAGCTCCTTCTTTTGAAACTAGGAGGCAAAGCAACATATTTCGGACCATTAGGCCTCCATTGTTCTAAACTTATCGAGTACTTCGAGGTGAGGATCCAAAAAGTAGGAATCAGTTCAAAGTTTCCCAATGTGTTGCTAATTTTTAAGAAATGGCTACTTCTTGTTCTTGCTTGTCCTTTTCCTTTCACTTAGGCGATTAATGGAGTAGCAAAATTTAGAGATGGTCAAAATCCTGCTACTTGGATGTTGGAAGTGACTTCAGTTGCACAAGAAGCAGCTCTTGGAGTAGATTTTTCCGCATTATACAAAAGCTCAGAAGCCTATAGGTATGACATTGTTGAGTTCAAGAAGCTTTGGATCCAAAATTTGAACACATTAATTTGTTCATGCTGGCAGAATCATTTGTTCAAATTAGCATCATATTTGTCATCTTCGTTATTGTAGACAAATAAACACCAAGTCCTAGTTTTGGCTAATCTAACATTTTGTGAATATCTATGATCTTGCCGTGGCCAATCACTACTTGCTGGACATTGTTTGTTTGATCAAGAAAAGTAAAGCCTTAATTAAGGAACTAAGCACAGCTGCTCCAGGCTCTAAAGATCTTTATTTCCCTACTCCTTACTCGCAGCCATTCTCCACTCAATTCATGGCTTGTTTATGGAAACAGAATCTGTCATACTGGCGAAACACACGATACACTGCAATAAGATTGTTATTTACAATCGCCATAGCTATCATGTGTGGCACAATATTCTGGAACCTTGGCTCCAAAAGGTAACTAAATACTAAGTTTGTATCACAGAAAATGAAGCAAGGAAGTTTGCAAATTCTTAGATTACATCTTCCCTGATTAAATCACTTTATAATCTTAGGAAAAGACTCCAGGATCTGCTCAATGCAATGGGTTCTATGTATGCCTCTATTGTATTTATTGGTATAGCAAATGCAACCTCAGTTCAGCCTATTGTTGCCATTGAGCGGACTGTTTTCTACCGGGAAAGAGCTGCTGGGATGTATTCTGCTTTACCGTATGCATTTGGACAGGTATCAAACTGTAAAGATTAAAATGCTAACATTATATATATATATTCTTTCAAAGTACCTGAACAAAGTTTTAATCTGTCAAACTCAAACAGATTGCAATCGAGCTGCCATACATTCTTGTTCAAACAGTGACCCATGGAGTCGTTGTTTATGTCATGATTGGGTTTGAATGGACGGCTTCCAAGTTTTTTTGGTATTTATTCATCATGTATTTTACCTTTCTATACTTCACAGCTTATGGATTGATGTCAGTGGCAATTACTCCAAATGAGAGCATTGCTGCTATATTTTCATCTTCATTTTACGCAATATGGAATCTTTTTACAGGGTTCATTATTCCAAAGTCGGTAGGTTCCTTTCTTAATCTTGTCCAGGTTTCAGTTATCAACACTTCTGGTAGTAATCCATGTTTCTTTTTCTGTTTTATGACAGAGAATTCCTATTTGGTGGCGCTGGTACTACTATTGCTGCCCTTTTGCTTGGACATTGTACGCTTTATTTGCTTCACAGTTTGGAGACATCAAAGAAGAGATGATTGACACAAACATCACAGTAGCAGACTTCATAAGTCATTATTTTGGATTTAAACGTGATTTTCTTGGGTATGTCGCGCTCATTATTGTTGGAACATCTCTTCTTTTCACCTTCATCTTTGCCTTGGCAATCAAGACATTCAACTTCCAGAAAAGATAGAATCAATATTGTACAGAGGGAAAAGGGAAAACCCCATCATTCCAAAACATTCATGCCTGCTAATAATGCCATCTCCTTTTGCATTTTCCATTTTCCATTCCTTTTGCTGAATGTTTAGTACAAAAACCAGTTTGTTTAATTTACAGAAACTTTTAACTTAGAACAGGCAATGCAAAAGCAAAATAATCCATGTAGTTTTGTAAGTTGTGACATCTAATTTTAGTGTTTTTTTTTTCCTGAGATATGGTATACTTGTGGCAATTCTTCCAAAAAAGAGTTTGCTTCTACTGGGATTTTGCCTAAAAGAGAGTTGCTGTGAGATAAAACTCAAATAAGTTCTATATATGAACTATTTTCCATTTGCCAATGTATAATTATCGATCAAAACCAGAACGAAGCATTGTCACACCAACGATCATTACTCAAATCTAGACTCTAGAGACATGCAGATCTGTGTGGAACACATTGGCAATACTCCAACAGTTGCTGCTTAAGGAGACTCCAAATAAAACTTACGAAAACAATACTCCAACAGTTGCTGCTTAAGGAGACTCCACATAAAACTTACGAAAACAGAACACCATCAAAAGTATCAACATGACCTAAACTCACTGAAAACAATGTATATTGAGGGTGAACTAAACAACAAAAATGTGTTGCTGCCGCATATGTTACAGTTGGATGATACATCCTATCACCCAATCACCTAACAGCTACAATAAATAACCTAAATCATGGCAACAAAGCTTGGAGATAATGGTCGATTGAGCAATGCGTACGGTTATTTGGTATTGATCATAGTATGCATATATGTTGCTGGCTTTGGTTTGTCATGGGGTCCTTTGGGATGGTTAGTTCCAAGTGAAATATTTCCCATGGAAATAAGATCTGCAGCAGCATCAATCAGAGTTGCTGTGGATTTTCTGTTCCTTTTTCTTGTTGCTCAGACTTTCCTAGCAATGCTGTGCCATTTCAAGGCTGGAATTTTCTTCTTTTTTGGAGGATGGCTGGCATTGATGACCATATTTGTTTACCTATTACTGCCTGAGACAAAGAACATTCCGATTGAAAAGATGGAGAAGATCTGGAGGGAGCATTGGTATTGGAAGAGATTTGTAGTAAATGATGATGATGAAAAAATGCAAAATGCGACTGCAGTGGAAGTTTAACTGCTGATCATTTCACTGTTTCTAAAACTACCATCGTCAGAAATTTCTTTATGAGCAAAGGAAAGATTAATATCTGAACTTTTAACAGTATTCTGTCTTTTTGGAGTGTCTATTCAACTATGAAGAACTTTTACAGTCCTCCAAGATGATCAAGCAACTTTCTTGTCAATGGTTGGAGCTGCAGTAGTGGAGTTTCTGCCCTCTTCTCTCCCTAGTATAGATGGATTGTTGATAATGGAAAAACACTACTGCATTACTATCAGTAAATTAAAATTCACTGTGGCATTGTTTGCTGAGTAAATAACCAAATGCTTTTTTCCAGAATTATCTGCAAAGATCCCAATGTCTTAACAAGCCCACTAGCAATACCATGCAACAATCTACCATTGCTATAGTATTCTATTGCCAAACTTTCCCATTTGGATACTCAACCTGTACTATTCTATTTGACATTAATTATTGAACCAGTTGAAATAATTAAAACCTTGAATCTTTGTTTCATGTGGGCAAGGATCAGAAAAACAAATTAATTTCCTGTTTTTCAGCTATGACTCGTGAGCATTAATTTTCTAAATTTAGCATCACAGCGTTGGAATTTGATTTGCGTCTATATATATATATATATATATGGGCAATGGATCTTTTGTTATATTTTAACATTTATACTTTATTATTCACTAATCATTTAATAGAGTTTTAATTAAATATATGCATAGTGTATTCATAATTGAAAAAAAATGGTGAAATAGAAGATCTTGACTGTGAATATAGGATTTGGGTCTCGTGTACCACTCCATGAAAAGATGACACGTATCCTTTTTAGTTAATTATCTAATTTTTTCATGAAGTGGCACACAAAAATTGATACGGATTTCCATTGTCGTGAATATATTGTTACAATTAATATTCATACTTCAAATTATTCAAACAGTGGAAGACTTCATTCGAAATTACTTTTAGATTTGATCATCATGAGATTTTGTGGGATTATGTCGGGCTCATTATTGTTGGAACAACTATATTGTATCCATAATACCTTCATCTTTGCCTTGTCCATTACGGCATTCAAACTTGCACAAACAAGTTTCCTCCACAAGCATAATTAATAGTGGCATGGGAAGCAAAATATTGAGAACTGTGTATATATATATATATATATATATATATACATATATATAATGTTCCAGCTATGCACATATGATATGGCAATCATATTCATGCAAAAGGGCTTTTTCCTGTGCTATAATCTTCTGTATTTTGGGGGGGAAAAAAAGAGATCAAATGCACAATCAATGGTGTCTAAAGGTTTTGAAGGGCATGCATGTTTGAACAATTTGTTTAATGCTTAATAGTTAATACCATTCCTTAATTAATTACATTAAAAGCACTCAAAAATCCCACATAGTTGGAAACCTTTTAATTTGTATTTATACCTCTCTAGTAGAGATAGAAATTTTATTTTCTACGTCTTTTAGTCTATTTACATTTTTATTTTTTAGAATTGATCTTTCCGTTCTAATTATTGAGCATTATTTTCAACCAGTTGCCTAAATCGTATGATGTTTTCTCAACTGAAAAAAAAAAAAAAAAAAAATTCCACATGTTCTACCATGCATGGATTATTATACTAGCATAAACCATTGAAATATACACATCAAGTAAGTAAGTTGACAAGCTAAAATTGGTATGAAGTAATTAAATTTGTTTGGAGATCATTTAAAGATAGGGTGGCACCAAACAAATCACAAATAATCATATTAATTCCATGTTATCACAAGGTTCACAATTTTAATTAATCTTTTAATTTTGTCTGCCTTCCAAAAAAGACCTGGCACATCTGTTAAGCTATATTATATATTTTGACATTTATACTATATGTTCGGCATGGAATAATGCCTCTTAAATCTTATATACGGTCTCATTACTAAAATTAACCTCTCTTTTCTCTATTAATTAATCAATAATAACCCATGCAATCTTTGTGATGTTTCATACTATATTTATTTCTGATGCAATGTTCTTACTATTTACTATTTACTATTCATCATTTCGGCATTCAATTAAGTAAAAACATTAATATAATTAGTTTGCTAATCATTAAAACTAAAAAATTAAGGATGAAGTCATGATCAATAGGTTCTTCATATGTTCTTTGCCATAAAAATATGGATTGCAACTGAAAAGATCGCTTACAAAGAACAAGTTTCTAATGTAGTTCATATCATAAGATATAGGCAATAGTTTACATTTATAGCGAGCTTGTCACAACTTTCATTTTTTTTTTTTGAATTTAAGATCGACTACGTATAAACAAGTAAACTGAATATGACTAGACGGAATTTTATCGTAAATAAGTTAGTTAAGGAAAAATAAGCAACAAAGAAAAAAAAAGGAAAACATGTGCAGCTTATTTATTTAATTAGTAGCACAAAATGCTTAACTACAAGCTATGATGTAACAAGCCAGTTAGGAGAAGGAAAAAGACAACAAAACAGTTATACATATTATAAAATTGTGCATAATCTTTAAGATGTCAACACTGAGATTCTACAACATAACTGACTTAGATTCAACAACTAACTCTAAATTGATTGTTATAAATAATCCTACTTCAAATGTATTACTTCTTTAGACTAAAAAATTCAAAGAATCCCTCATATTCTGTTAGTTTCATGCAAAGAAAATATTGGAGAGTACGAAGAAATTAATGCACAGACTTAGTAGTTTAAGTTGAAAGAATTCTTCCAACATGTGGAGAAACACTACCAAGGAAATGTTTCCAAAATCTTCAAACAAAGAAGAGGATGATCAACAAGAACTGAAATGGGGTTCTATAGAGAGACTTCCCACTTGTATTCGCATGAGAAGAGGTTTACTTACTCAAGAAGAAGGCCATTCAAGAGAAGTTGATGTAAAACATCTTGGACCAGCTGAGAAGAAAATGGTTTTAGAAAGACTAGTGAAGCCTGCTGGGGAAGATAATGACAAGTTCTTGTTGAAGCTTAAGGAACGCATTCAAAGGTAATTATATATTGCTAATCCCACCTTACAATAATGAACAAAAGAGTTCATGTTATACAGTATTTTTTTTGTTCTCTCCGTTTGGCTTGATTTGATATGCACTATATATATTTTGTTTCCAAAATTGATATAGAGTTGGGATTGAACTTCCCACCATTGAAGTTCGATTCGAGCATTTAAATGTGGAAGCAGAAGCATATGTTGGCACTAGAGCATTGCCTACAATGTTCAACTTCGTTATGAATTTTTTTGAGGTAATTCTTGCTAATGAATCTTCAAAATCTCAAAACTTATGCTTCCACACATGTTTCTGATTAATCTTCCTTCTAATCTTATTCTGTTCTTTTTTTTCTCTGTCCATGCCTGTTTATTGTAAAGGGTTTCTTGAGTTCTCTTCACATTATTCCAAATAGAAAGAGACCATTTCCAGTTCTTCAAGATGTCAGTGGAATTATTAAGCCAGGAAGGTTAGAAAAAAAGTAGTATCACAAGAAATTCTGCATTAGACATTTGTAAAATTTTGCTCCATTTTGACATTGGATTGTCTTTCCAGAATGACACTACTTTTAGGACCTCCAAGTTCAGGTAAAACAACGTTGCTGTTAGCTTTGGCTGGAAGACTTTCATCAGATCTTAAAGTAAGGAAATTCATGAAGTCATCATGGCTTTTAACGTTTGAAACGTTTTTCTAAGATGTTATCTTAATTGATGCATATTTGGGGCATTAGGTTTCTGGGAAAATTACATACAATGGACATGATACAAGCGAATTTGTGCCACAAAGGTCATCAGCTTATATTAGTCAACATGATCTTCATATGGGAGAACTGACAGTGAGGGAAACAATAGCATTTTCAGCAAGATGTCAAGGAGTTGGAGCTTGTCATGGTTAGTAAAATGTTCATTGATTCATTCTTTCCTATATTATTCAAGTTTTAAAAGAGGCTTCTCAGTGAATTGCTTGGATTTGGAAATATATATGCAGATATGCTGGTGGAGTTGTTAAGAAGGGAGAAGGAGGCAAACATTAAACCAGATCCTGATCTTGATATTATAATGAAGGTAAAATTCTTGACATTCAAAGTACTTTTACTTGCTTCTGGGCTGGTGACAAATTTGCTTAACAAGATAGAATCAACCAGCTGCTCGTTGTCTTCTATTAAGAGAAACTCTAAATCTGATGTGTTTCTATTGACAGGCTATGGCAATTAGAGGACAGGAGGCCAATGTTGTGACAGATTACATTATCAAGGTGAGGAATAAACAATTTTAAAAAAGAAGCTGATTGTAAGCATCCATGAATACAAATGTTAAACTTCATGTTGTTGCTCTTTTCATGTAGATTTTAGGACTTGAAGTATGTGCTGATACCATTGTTGGGAATGAAATGGTACGAGGGATTTCCGGTGGAGAAAAAAAGAGACTAACTACAGGTAACAACATAATTATGTTCAATCGTTGAGAACAAATATTGGCTCTCCCCTTCTAGTTGCTTAGTTCTCTATTATTTTTTCTTCTTTTCCTTGACAAAAGTACAAAACTTCCTTTTAAGATTTACCATTGTCATTTCAAAAGTACCTGAACCAGTCGTAATGCAGGTGAAGTGATGGTTGGGCCAGCAAGGGTACTTCTTATGGATGAGATATCAACTGGTTTGGACAGTTCAACAACTTTTCAGATTGTAAATTCGATTAAGCAATCCATCCACATTCTTAAGGGAACTGCTGTTATCTCGCTGCTGCAACCGGCACCAGAAACATATGACATGTTTGATGACATAATTCTTCTGTCAGATGGACAGATTGTGTATCAAGGTCCCCGAGAAGATGCATTGGAATTTTTTGAATTCATGGGATTCAGATGTCCAGAAAGAAAAGGAGTTGCTGACTTCTTACAAGAAGTAAAGTAGCATCATTCTGAGTTTGTCTTCAATAATTTTAGTTGCAGGTTAAGTGAAAACTGGATGCCCACCTCATGCTGATCCCTTTTCCTGTTGTCAAATTGAAGGTGACATCAAAGAAAGATCAAGTGCAGTACTGGACAAGAGATGAACCTTACACATTTGTTTCCTTGAAACAATTTTCTGATGCATTTCGATCATTTCACATTGGAAAGGATCTAGGTTGTGAGCTTGCGATTCCTTTTGACAAATCTAAGAACCATCCTGCTGCATTGACCACTGAGAAGTATGGTGTCAGCAAAAAGGAACTTCTGAAAGCTTGCATTTCCAGAGAAGTCCTGATTATGAAGAGGAATTCATTTATCTATGCATTTCAACTGATAAAAGTAAGTTACATTTCTAAACATTGAGTTCATGTTTCAACTGATAAAAGTAAGTTACATTTCTAAACATTGAGTTCATGTAACTTGCAATGTGGAAAAAAGAGGTTTTAGTGGTCTCAATAGAGTCGATTTTTTATGTATTTCATACTCTTTGATGTGAAGTTAATCTAATTTCTACATGTAACAATCCAGGTTATCTTTATGGCTCTCATAGCAGCTACAGTCTTTCTAAAAACTAAGATGCCCAAGGACTCAACAACTGATGGTCAAATTTTTATGGCAGCTTTGTTTTTCACAGTAGGTATGATTATGTTCAATGGTTTCACAGAGCTTGCGCTATCAGTTCTGAGGCTTCCCGTCTTTTACAAGCATCGGGAGCTTCTATTATTCCCTGTATGGGCATATGCTCTGCCAACATGGATTTTGAAAATCCCATATGCAGTTTTAGAATCTGGTGTTTGGGTGGGTATCACTTACTATGCCATTGGATTTGATCCAAATGTTGGCAGGTAATCTATTAGATCAATATTACTCGTATGCAGTTTAGCTTCTTAAGCTAAAATGTAGCTGTAATGCAGGTTTTGGAGACAGTACCTTCTGCTCATACTCACTACTCAGATGGCTTCAGGACTATTTCGCCTAATTGCATCATTGGGAAGGGATATGAAAGTTGCAAACTCATTTGGATCTTTTGCATTGGTTGTTATTCTTGTATTAGGCGGATTTGTATTGCCATATGGTAAAGAAAATGTGAATATTTAACTATTTATGGCCTCAGGTGCCCTTTCTTTCCTCCTGCATGAACTCCTTAGCTGGATAACCACTCTGATGCATTTGCAGATGACATAAACAAATGGTCAATTTGGGGATACTGGATTTCCCCCTTGATGTATGCACAAAGTGCTGTTTCTGTTAATGAATTTCTCGGGCATAGTTGGAGCCATGTGAGTATTCTCCATGCATGGTGTTTGGAATTCCATGTAGAAAAGGCAAAAAGTGCCTGAACGCCTTCTTGATGTTTGTCTTGCAGTTTTCTCATGAATCAACAAAACCATTAGGAGTTTCTGTCTTGAAGTCCCATGGTCTTTTTGCCGAAGCCCACTGGTATTGGATTGGAGCAACAGCTTTGGTTGCATTTACATTTCTATTCAATTTCTTTGATACCCTTGCTCTAACTTTTCTTAAACGTAAGTGTCGAGACAGTAAAATTCTTTAATGTGATCAGATGCTTAAAAAACAGTTCTACATTGTTTAATGGGCAAATTTGTTGCAGCACTTATGAAGGCTCAGACAGCCTTATCTGAAGAAATTTTAGCAGAAAGGAATTCAGGCAAGACAAGAGAGGCTGTTGAGTTGTCATCAAGAGGAAAGGATTTATATGGTATGTTGCTAACTTCTTCTAACCTTTGCCTGGAAATCTAAATGATTATGATACTTGAAATGTGAAAATATGCAGAAAACAGACATGATGACCAAATAAGTGTATCATCCAGATCAATGTCATCTAGAGTGGGCAGCATCAGTGAACATGAGACAAACAGAAAGCGAGGAATGGTCTTACCATTTGAGCCTCTATCAATCACCTTTGATGATATACGATAAACAATAAATATGCCACAAGTCGGTACCTAACTGGTTCTAAATTTTTATCCTTCTCAAGTCACAAGTATGACTTCAGTTAGATCTTGTCTTAAATAGAATAATCCTTTGGGGATGGTGATTTTGAAATGTTCATAAACATTGCTTATGATTTTAAATGTTTACTTGTTCCTAACATCTTGCTAATTTCTATCAAGTTCCCCTATAATCCTAATCAAGTATATGTTATTAGAAAGTTTTCTAATCTGTACACTTAGAAGATAACTCTACCTTCAGGAAATGAAAGCTCAAGGACTTACAGATGACAGACTTGAGCTTTTGAAAGGTGTGAGTGGTTCCTTTAGACCTGGAGTTCTGACAGCTCTTATGGGTGTTAGTGGAGCTGGTAAGACAACTTTGATGGATGTCCTGGCTGGTAGAAAAACAGGAGGTCATGTTGAAGGAACGATTACGATATCTGGGTACCCCAAGAAGCAAGAGACTTTTGCACGTATAGCAGGCTACTGTGAACAAAATGATATTCACTCTCCTCACGTAACAGTGTACGAGTCCTTGCAGTATTCTGCATGGCTTCGATTGCCTGCTGAAGTGGATATAGTGACAAGAAAGGTGATTCCCTTCATGGAAAAGAGATGTTCTATGCTCCTCTTCTGGACTAACTTAATGTGTGACTGATTGATGCATAATATATATTGTAGATGTTCATTGAAGAAGTTATGGAGCTTGTGGAGTTAACCACAATAAGAGAAGCGCTAGTTGGATTGCCAGGAGTAAATGGTCTTTCAACTGAGCAACGCAAGAGGCTAACAATCGCGGTTGAGCTTGTAGCTAACCCCTCAATTATACTCATGGATGAACCTACCACAGGACTTGATGCCAGGGCTGCTGCAATAGTCATGAGATCTGTGAGAAACACCGTGGATACAGGTCGAGCTGTGGTTTGTACTATCCATCAACCTAGTGTTGACATATTTGATGCCTTTGATGAGGTGATACTTAAATCTTTACTGCTAACACATATTAGTCTTTGTGTGGAGAGAAAACAAAGTACTGATTAGAAATCAATTGCAGCTCCTTCTTTTGAAACTAGGAGGCAAAGCAATATATTTCGGACCATTAGGCCTCCATTGTTCTAAACTTATCGAGTACTTCGAGGTGAGGATCCAAAAAGTAGGAATCAGTTCAAAGTTTCCCAATGTGTTGCTAATTTTTAAGAAATGGCTACTTCTTGTTCTTGCTTGTCCTTTTCCTTTCACTTAGGCGATTAATGGAGTAGCAAAATTTAGAGATGGTCAAAATCCTGCTACTTGGATGTTGGAAGTGACTTCAGTTGCACAAGAAGCAGCTCTTGGAGTAGATTTTTCCGCATTATACAAAAGCTCGGAAGCCTATAGGTATGACATTGTTGAGTTCAAGAACCTTTAGAGTGTGCCATATGGCACATTAACAGCCAAAGTTTGAACACATAATTTGTTCATGCTGGCAGAATCATTTGTTCAAATTAGCAGCATATTTGTCATCTTTGTTATTGTAGACAAATAAACACCAAGTGCTAGTTTTCTCTAATCTAACAGTTTGTTATCATTATCGATGATCTTGCCGTGGCCAATCACTTCTTGCTGAACATTGTTTGTTTGATCAGGACAAGTAAAGCTCTAATCAAGGAACTAAGCACAGCTGCTCCAGGCTCTAAAGATCTTTATTTCCCTACACCTTACTCGCAGCCATTCTCCACTCAATTCAAGGCTTGCCTATGGACGCAGCATTTGTCATACTGGAGAAACACAAAATACACTGCAATAAGACTGTTATTTACAATCGCCATAGCTATCATATGTGGAATAATATTCTGGAACCTTGGATCCAAAAGGTAAATTCTAAGTTTGTATCACAGAAAAGAAAGGAATTTTGGCAAAAAGTTCGATTGTATTTCTCTTAATTTCTTCCCAGACTAAATCACTTTCCTGTATATAATCTTAGGAAAAGGCTCCAGGATCTCCTTAACGCAATGGGGTCTATGTATGCCTCTATTCTATTTATTGGTGTATCAAATGCAACCTCAGTTCAGCCAGTTGTTGCCATTGAGAGGACAGTTTTCTACAGGGAGAGAGCAGCCGGAATGTATTCTGCTTTACCATACGCATTTGGACAGGTATCAAACTGTAAGATGAAGAAGGCAAAATGCTAATATTCTTTCATAGAACCTGAATCTTCTTAACTTTTTCCATCCATTAACATTTTGTACATTTGCCATTCTTACGTTAAGAACTTCATTGTTCTCTCAAAACTTAAGAAGTTTACCTGTCAAACAGATTGCAATCGAGCTGCCATACATTCTTGCTCAAACAGTGATCTATGGAGTACTTGTTTATGCCATGATCGGGTTTGAATGGACGGCTGCCAAGTTTTTTTGGAATTTATTCATCATGTATTTTACCTTCCTATACTTCACAGCTTATGGATTGATGTCAGTGGCAATTACTCCAAACCAGAGCATTGCTGCTATATTTTCATCTTCATTTTACGCAATATGGAATCTTTTTACGGGATTCATTATTCCAAAGTCGGTAGGTTCTTTTCTTAATCTAGTCCAGGTTGAGTTATCAAGTGATGCAACACTGGTAATCCATGTTTCTTTTTCTGGTTTATGACAGAGAATTCCTATTTGGTGGCGCTGGTACTACTATTGTTGTCCTTTTGCTTGGACATTGTACGGTTTATTTGCTTCACAATTTGGAGACATCAAAGAAGAGATGATTGACACAAACATCACAGTAGAAGACTTCCTAAATCATTATTTTGGATTCAAACGTGATTTTCTCGGGTATATCGCGCTCATTATTGTTGGAACATCTGTTCTTTTCACCTTCATCTTTGCATTCGCAATCAAGACATTCAACTTCCAGAAAAGATAGAATGTTTCAGAAAGAATCAATGTTGGAAAGTCAAGTATATATCAGGTCATGATAGGGTAATCTTTAGCTGAGGTTGCCTCTAGCCCTTTTTGTGATCAGCTTATCATGCAGATGAAAAGGGATACTTAAGCTTTGCCATATAAATCTGGATATGTTCTGTAGTCTTCTACTTGTACAGAGGGAAAAAGGAAAACACCATCATCCCAATACATTCTTGCCTTCTAATAATGCCAATAATGAATGTCATCTCCATTTTCATTTTCTGTCTGGATTGTGGAATGTTAATAAGCTTCGAAAATAGCAGAATGTTTAGCTGGACTTACTTCAAATGGGATTTCCTTTTTCCATTGCCTTTTGCTGAATGTTTAGTACAAAAACCAGTGTAATTTACAGAAACTTTTAACTCAGAACAGGCAATGCATAGCAAGAAAGCTCCAAGAAAATATGCAAAAGCAAAAGAATCGAAGTAGTTTTAAGAGTTGTGACGTCTAATTTTAGTTTTCCTGAGATAACAGTACACTTCTGGCAATTCTTCCAAAATAGAGTTTGCTTCTACTGGCATTTTGCTTAAAAGAGTTGCTGTGAGATAAAACTCAAATAAGTTCTTCGAACTATTTTCCATTTGCCACTGTATAGTGATCAATCAAAAGCAGAACGACGCTTTACTCAAATCAAAAATCTAGTCATTTGCATATTTATGATTTTCCATTTGCCACTGTATGTCACACCAACGATCATTACTCAAATCTAGAGATATGCAGATCAGTTTGGAACACATCAGTAATAGTGTAATACTCCAACAGTTGCTGCTGAAGGACTTTCATAAAATTTACGAAAGCAGAACACCATCTCAAAAGTATCAACATGACCTAAACTCACTCAAAACAATGTATATTGAGGGTGAACTAAACAACAAAAATGTGTTGCTGCCGCATATGTTACAGTTGGACGATACATCCTCTCCCAAATCACCTAACAGCTACAATAAATAACCTAAATCCCACAAGGGACAACAGAGAGGAAATAAAGCCGAAAAACTAAATAAGAAACATAGATATTGAGGGCTGGAAGAAGAAGAAAAAGAAAATAGAAAACTTCGTCGACATCTCAATCCTCCAATTGATCCAAGAAGCTTTTCAACTCTTTAAGACCTTCAGCGGATATGCTCCTATGCACTCGCCCTCGAGGAGCAATCAAGTTAGGGGGTGGCTGTGGCTGGAAACAGACCACAACTACAGCTAAATTATCTCCACTATTTCTCTTCAAAGCCTCGTCAACAAGGTCCTTGCAGCACATCACAGGATCATTGTGCTCTTGAAGCCTTCGACGAGCAAAGTCCACTGCGTTTTGACTCATAAAGACATCCCAGATCCCATCACATCCTATGATAAGAAACTCATCTTCTTCTGACAGTCTAGTGCTCATAAGTTCAGGCTCTGCACTGAGAGGGCCACCATCACGATCTTTCATCCCTTCCATGTGCCAGTCTCCCAGAGCACGAGCAACATTCAGCTGCCCATTAAGGTAACCATCGAATACGTGTCCTCCAGAAGCTTCTATTCGGTTTTTCTCCGTGAAGCAACCAGGTTTGTGGTCCCTTGACATCTCAATTGCTTTACCCCGACGACAGAGTACTGCTCTGCAATCTCCAGCATTCGCCACTACCAATGAACTATATGGAAAATGCAATTAAAAAAAATAAATCAGATTATAATGAATTTAAGTGGTAAGTGTAGCGTTGGAAAAAACCTTTCCAAAAACAAAAAAAATTCAACAAATACACAAAGGTGTATAAAGCAGTAAACAGAGTTAAAAGGTGAAACTGGTTACAGCTTGTGCAAGCTCACATCCACATAAGTTGAAATCAGTGAGTATTCTTATGTCATGGAGCTGTTGGTCCAACATTATGATAATTGGTTGGCCATAATAGTTATAAGGCTACCAAGAAATCAAAATAAACAATCATGTAAAGATCTAAGCTGAACAAATTTGCACAAATATTTTTCTTACTGAATTTCCAGTGCAGTATTACAAACTTAAAATTTTTCTTAACTCACCCACTTCATTAAATCTACATATGTTAAATTTATGTTCTCTTTACACCTTGGTTACTGCATATAAGATTGAGAATCATAAATATGCAAATGACTAGATTTTTAAGATAATCATTCATAATTTGCCTTCCGGAAATTAGAAGGCCTTCACAACATGAGGACCCAATGATTCTCCTTTTCTTTTTTACGTCCAACGCACTTCTGTAAAAATTATCAATTTACATAAACTCTAACCTCCCAATAACAAGAGCTGCCAAAGCAGTTGTACCAGAGGCAAGATCATCATCCAAGGAGCAAGCATCTGCAAAAGCATTATCTGTTTGCAGAAATGCTGATGAAATAGCCCTTTCGATCTCCCTAGGGAAATCTTCATCCTCAGCAATGAACCTTGGCAAATGATGGCATGCAAAATCAGCCGCGTGCTTTCCTCCATGACCGTCAAAAACCTTGACCAAACAACAAAAACTATTACCACAGCAACCCATTATAAATCATTAAGAAAATATGAAAACCATCTTAAGCGTGATATCCTTATTTTTAGTATCTAGGTCAGTAAGAATAAATTTGCAATTAGAAACCTGTCTTTAGAAATGACATCAGATACCCATCTTGATCTTTCTTTTTTATTAATTCAACATGTGACACTTTTTGGATAAAATCTTTCACACAAGCATTTAATAGTTGAAGCAGACTTAACCGCTTTTCCATTCTAATGCTTATCAAATGAAATTGAAAATAATGAATAAAATAAAGGAAAAGAAGTTGAAAGACACTGAATAAACAGGAATAAATAGCAGACACTGGCAAAACATTAACAAATAATGCATGGACGTTTGCTCCATGGTCATCAGCAAATTCAATAGTAGTCATGTAAAACCTTATATTTCTCAACATTACAAGATGTGCTGTATTTATGTGCAAGGCAAAGTATGAATTTGATGTAATCAAAATTAACTCCATGTTTTTCTACAATCATAAATTTGTAACCGTCTAATGCTGTCTCTTTCTCTCCAATTTCCTAAAACTCATCAATGGAAGGATTAATATTAAATCATGCAACGAATTCCCTGTTCTATTCTAAAAAAAAGCAAACATCTGTAACAAAACTGAATCACCCGAAAGAAATACCCCAATTTTGTCCATGATATAGATATTGCAAGGAGGTAAAATTACTCACAAAACCCTTAGTTCTCTTGTTGAGCTCTCAACTTTATATTGTAAAAGATTTGTCCAAGAGCCGAAGTCCCAAACATTTGGCAGACAAAACAACCCCAGTTCAAAAAACCTAACCACCCAACAGAATTAAATTAATTTCTTCATATAAGCTGGCTAGTCATATGTTTTACATTATCAACAATCATCAGTAAATATTTCTGAGTTGTCCTCACTGCAATGAAAGGCATAAATAAACAAATACATATGTTGTATCATTCTTAAGGCAACCCAGATATTCTCAAGTTTGGAACCACCCAGCATCTTTCAAAATGCAGGGAGATTCTACAGCTGATCATAATTTAGGTTGGCTAATGAAGTAAAGAACATGTCAACCAACAAATGTTTGCTACCAAAACACAGAGCAAATATATATTACTCAACAAGCAATTCTCATATATTCAAATACAGTGGCTTAAAAAGTCTTTCTAGCCATTAGTCAACTAAATAACTCATAAGCATGTCAAAGACATAACCATCACAAAGGAAGAAAGTTACCCAATAATTTAGCCAAAAAAAGAAAGAAAGTTACCCCATAGAAGGCACTAGGCCCTTGGATAGAAGTCTTCAATTCATAATCATCCATAAAATTGTCAGCACAAACAAACACATCCTCCATCGCTGAACGACCACCAATGTCTGACCAAGCCCCCGAGCGAAGAATGGGAACAAACACAGTCTCACAATCATTTACACTCAGTCCTTCTACAGATAATTCCAAGGTCCTGGTTTTCACCTGCCACAATTCCATTAAGAATATTGATACCAAATTCAAAATAAGGTTTACAACACAAACAAAAAAAGTCAAGCCTTTTCACATCAAAAGTTTGCAACCATCATTATAGAATTTAAGTCAATCAGAAAAAAGCATGATAACAAGCAACTTCAAAACATGGGATACCCAAGAAAAAACTATTGGTGTGTATCGAGAGTTATCATGCATAGGAGAATGCATTAACTAAGTAAGTATATTAAACATATGCAATTATAGAAATAACTCAGAACAGATGCAACCCAATGTCCTAGAAACAAGGCTGAATGACCACATAATCCTAAGTAGAAGCAGTAGGAGGATGCAAGACATTTTGAAAACCTCGTAACTTAGATAAATATCAAGATTAATATACAAAGAAAAACCAAAAATATGACAAAAATAATAACTAAAGCATCACAGGCCTATACTCTTTTCTTCCTTAGAGTGACAATTTCACATCTTAATGCAATGCATTGTATTCCAGATCTAGGTACTTCAAAAGCCCTTCAACCTACATCAGTCTCCCAGTAAAAAAATAAAATAAAATAAAAAAGACTTCTTTTTTTCCAACCAGAACACTCTTAATAGTATAACAGAAACATTAATTAATTTCAATTTTTTGCTAGTTCAGTTTCATCAACCAGCAACCTCATATTACATAAGAAATCCCAACTATAAAAAACCCTAAAATCTAAGTAAAACCACAAATTTGTGATTTTCAAGTCTGAAACAACTATAATTTCAAATCAAAGCACAAGCACCAAAAACCCACAAAATTGATTAAATTAAAAATCCTTAAAAACACAGGGAAATCACAATTCAATTCAAAAAAAAAAAGATTGAATTTTTAAACATGCAGAAGAACCAAAAGTTAAAATTTTAAAATTGAATTCTTCCTCTTTTCAATTTACCAATGAAGGATGTCGAACCAGGGACTTCCTACAAGAAGCAGCGTCACTGAGTGATTTGCCGGTGCTCAAGCACGGCCGGTAGACGGCGGCGAGGGGTTTCGGTGGCAAGCCGTCGGTACCACCGGAGATCCCATTACTCGTCTTACTATCACCATTACCAACTAACATTACCTTATTGCCTTCCATTCTGATTCTGAACCATTTCCAAAAACCCTAAATCAGCAAATAAATAGAAGAAGGGAAAAAAAAAGAAAATTCCGAACTTCAATGATGTGGGACTCAAAAAATTCTTTCTTTTTCAAAACAAAACTTCAATTGGACAAATTATGATTGATTTGAATTTCTACTTAAAAAGGGTCTAGGGTTTTAGAGCGGACACGAATAGATAGATACAGAGAGGGTGTACGTATATATGCGGAAGGGGAAAATCGAGATGTTTATATATAATATAATATAATTAATTAAAAAGATGGATTTGGATTTGGATTTGGGGAAATGGGGAAATGAGCCGTTGGAAGTTTTGTTAATTAATTAATTAACATAAAAGAGTTAATTGAAAAAAACACCCTTGAATTATGTATTGATTGAAAAATACTTTTTAAACTTTTAAGTATTTGCAATGTAGAGACAATTTTATCCTTTTTAAATATGTTGAATTTTTCTATATATCCAAAACAAAATGTATCATATTTTTAAAATACTTTAGAGATAAAAACTTACAGAATTTTTAAAAGAAAAATAAAAAGTTTTGAAGAGAAAATGAGTTTTAAGGGTAGTAAAAATTATTTGATTAAGTCATGTTATGAAAATTAAAGATAACAAAATCAAGGTGCTCTAGCCAACTAACATTGATTCTATCATTTTATAATATAATTTCTATCAAAATATAGGACATTACAAAAAGTTAAATGTTAAGAATGCTAAATTGATATAATTTAAAATTTCAAAAGGTATTTTGTGATTGAGTCATACTTTAAAGGTGTTTTTTGCAATTACCTCTTAATTAAAATCAAAAGTGTGACTATAGAATAGATAAAACGGTGTCTTGAAGAAAGTGAAAATATTAATATTTTTGGGGGTTGTTTTTGGCTTTTTTTTGTGGGAGAGATTTGTTTCGGTCCAAAACACAATTTTGGGCACTTTGGTTTACGTACTAGAGTTTTATTTATGATATGAATGTCAAATTAAAGTCCATTCATAAAATTTTTGATTGAAAATGCCAAAAAGAGGTAGAAAGCTCTTCGGTTCTTCGGTTCATTCCATGTTTTATTTACGATTTTATTTTATAGATACACGTAATGTGTATTTAACTAAAACCTTGTAAGATTATTAGTGAATATTAAGAGAAAAATATTAAAGACACACAAGGTGTATATATATAATAAAATAGAAAATAACAAAAGATCAATTGGAATAAAATAGAAAATAACAAAAGATCAATTGGATTTAATAAGTGTAGAAACTTTTTATCAATGAAACATAGAATGTAACAAAATATCCATTGAATTTAGGAAGTATATATTTTTTTTTATCTATTTATACATATACAAAAGTGGGGATAAGATTCACATCTTAATGCAATGCATTCTATCTTTCAATGCTTTCGTTCTTTCTACCTTAAATCTCTTCTTTTTCTTCATCAAGTTTCTCTTTCTGTTTCAAACATACCGCTTCTGCCATAAGAGGTCCTTTTTTCATTATTTTTTAATCTGAATTAATGTTTTGCTTAGTTTTTAGATTAGACATCAATTTATTATCAGAATGTAATCTTTCTTATCCTAGGATTTAAATATGAAAATTTTATGATCTTTCCATTTTTTTTTTCATCCTTTATTACTGTTAGTTTGCTAATAGAGATTTTGTCTTTAGTTACATACAAAAAAAGATTGTTGATTGGTAGTTGATATTGCCTAGAGTAATTAGTATGATAACTTGGATGTTTTATATGATTTGACGGAAATTGCATTTTGAGACCTAATACACGAGAATTGTATTATTTTCTATTTATAAATTGAAACATAAAATTGAACAGAATGAAAGAGAAGATCCGAAGTGATTGAATACTTCCTGATCTCTAGGTTAGCCCCGTTGATTTTTTTTTTCATTCTTTAAAATGTTTCTTTTTTGTTTTACAATTTGACTTTTAAATTGTTATTCTTTCATCTTTTTTCACTTCAAAATATATACATGTCAATTAGTCATCAGAATTAAAATTTTCTTATATAAAAAGTGAAGAAACAACTATTGAAAACTTAAAATGCAACATAAATGACAAAAATGATTTTTTTTTAATATAGAAATATACCCCCACATTGAAAAAGGACTAAAATAATTGTCCAAAATAAAACTGTTTACCATGCATCATTTATTATCTATTTAATTCTAATTGATATCTTTCCTAATTGACTGAAAAAAGTTTCTTCAGAGAAATAAATGCACTCATAAATTCCAAATATATTATATATATATATATATACCTCTCGTTGAATCACAGCATTCATCCACCAACCATTATTATCAAGTAGTGATCAACTAAAACTCCAAAAGAAAAATTAATGGCTGTTTTCTCTTTCAGCATTGGTAGCAAAATGCTAAGGATCTTTGTTTCTTGTCTAGCTCTTGTATTATTTTGTTCAAACAAATTAGCAAATGCAGATTTAATCGATGATGTTTGTTCCAAAACAGCCATTGATCCTTCGTATTGTCAAAAAGCTTTACGATCAGACCCTCGTTCTCGAACAGCAAACCTTCCGACCTTGGGACGAATCGCCATTGATTTAGCACAATCTGACACTAAATCAGCTATAACTTTGGTGAAATCCCTGATGAAAAAAGCAACCAATCCAAAACTGAAAGTAAGATACCAATCTTGTCTTGAAAACTATGATGAAAGTTCGTATAATCTTAAGGGTTGCATCAGTTCTTTGAAAAACAATGACTATGAAACTCTTAATATTCGTGCTTCTGCAGCTCTGGATGGACCTGTCACTTGTGATGAAAATTTTAGCGACCCACCACCAGAATCCGATCAACTTAAACGATCCGGCAAGAAAGTCAAAGAACTTTGTAGTGCTATTTGTGCCATTGCCATCAAGTTAGGAGGCAAATTATACTAATACATATATCAAAGAGAAATAATGAGAAATGCCTTTGCCTTTTTGCTCGGATTTTCTTTTTATTAGTATATACAAAATTTGTTACTACAGCTTCGTGAATGCTTGGCAGTTGGCATAGTCCTATAGAATGCACATATGTTGTCCCAATCATGAGGGACCTTTTGTCACTCCTGGTACACAAAGGAGTCTTTTGTATTTTAAGATTTAGAACAGGATTAAATGAGATATGTGTAAATGGAGGAAGTCCTCCAAGTTTACTGGTATTCAATACCCCTATGAATTTGGCTCCATTACGCCATAGGCTTGTAAATGGAATTAAATTCAAGGGGTTATTTTTGTGTAAGGGACATATTAGGGTACATCCATCTCCCACCAAAGATTCTAATAAAATAGGGAGTGGTGACCCACCTCAAAAGGAGGTTATGACAAACTAAAAAAAAAAAAAGTATATACAAAATTTGTTGGTTGAGTTTTTTTTTTTTTTTTCAAAGAGGATTTAACATAGTACTCCACCTACACCTCCATAACTCAATCGCGTGATTTAGTTTATTGATTAATAGGTAAAGACATAGATGTGAAATCGTGATATGAATCGTATATCGAAAAACTAATTTTGTGATACGCGTATCGTATATCGCATTATGTGATAAGTGTACTGATTTTATATATTAATGAAATAAATATATTATATCTTGTTGGAAAATTAAACTAAACTTTTATTAATTAGTAGTTTCCTAATTTGTTTTGTTTCTTAAGTTTAAAGTTGTTTCCTAGTAGTATTTGTTTCTTAATTAGTTGTTGGTAGGAATTTGGAAAGTGTGGAATTAAGAAATCTCTAACACTATAAATAGAGGGTGTTAGGGATCTTTGTAATAAGTGAGGAGTTGGAGAGAAAAACCTCAAAGAGGTGTATTGTGTGAAAAAGTCATACGGCGGCTTTGAGAAATTCCGTAGACTAACGGATGTTATTGTTGTGTGACGGTTGTGTCATACTTGAGATTTTGAGATTGTTATAATCCTCTCCTCCCAAATATATTTTTGTTTATTGTGATTTGGTTAATTTCGATCCTTCAAATTGGTATCAGAGCAAGGTTATAATTGATTAACCATGATGGAAAATATAATTTGTGTTGTTCCCAAACTGAAGGGAAAACAAAATTATAATATTTGGAGAGATCAGATGGAAATCCATCTGGAAATTTTTGATTTGATTCAATACGTTCAAAAAGAAGTACCTGAAGATGCTCCTGTGGAGAAAAAGAGGCAAGGAAAAATGGCGTTGTCTCAAATTCATCAATCCATTGATCAAATGGTTTATCTAAAAATCTCAATGGCCAAAACTGCGAAGAAGGCTTGGGATATTTTGGAAAATACATATAGAGGTGTTGACACGCTTCAACACAAAAATTTCTTGGTGTTGACACGCTTCAACACAAAAATTTCTTGGTGTTGACAAAAAGGTATGAACTTTACACTATGGAAAATAATTTATTGATGTTACAAAAAAGATTCGATCTTTGCACAATGGAGAAGACAGAATCCATTGAGTCATATTTTTCTCGTCTGTTGGTGATTAAAGACGAGATGAAGTTAAATGGCTATGTATTACAAGATGAAATTTTTATTGCAAAAGTTCTCAATACATTGCCCTTGAAGTTTGAGTATTTTGTAGCCTTGATGATAGAGACCAAGAATTTGGCAACATTGAATATTGAGGAATTGCAGCGTTCATTAATTCGATTTGAACAAAGAATTAATGAAAAATTGGATGGTCAGATAGAGGATACAGAAAAGATAATTGTGAGCAGGGATGTTACTTTTGATGAGCAAGGAGCATGGAATTGGTCTTCTAAAGAACCAACAACATCAGTTGGTCAACCACCAGTACCTTTATTAATTGAGGAGGATAGACAGCAGACAGTGCAAGTTGAACAACCACCTCGTGATCCTTCATCTTCAAGTGTGCAAATAACTCTTGCACAGTCTAGTCGACCACAACGGCAACGACAATTACCAGCTCGATTGCAGGATTATGTTGTGGGTGATAATACTAATGATGATTTATCTGATGAAGATGTTGTGAATTTTGCTTTATTTGCAGATTGTGACCCAGTTGACTTTAAGGATGCTGCTCGAGAAGATTGTTGGATACAAGCAATGGGTGAAGAAATCCATGCCATTGAAAAGAATGATACTTGGGAGCTTACAAACCTTCCAAGTGGGAAGAAAGCAATTGGGGTGAAGTGGGTTTATAAGACAAAATATAAACCTGATGGAGAAGTGGAGAGATACAAAGCAAGACTTGTTGCTAAAGGTTACAAGCAGAAACCTGGAATTGACTATTTTGAGGTATTTGCTCCTGTTGCTAGACTTGATACAGTTCGTTTGATAATTTCTTTATCTGCACAAAATAATTGGAGGATTTATCAAATTGATGTTAAGTCTGCATTTTTGAATGGTGTTCTTGAAGAAGAAGATCTGTGAAGAAGAAGATCAAATACAAGATTCAAACATCAAAAGAAATTTCAAAAGAAATTCACGCACGTGAACTTGAAGGTATTGGTCATATATGGAAAGTTTAGTTTAAAGGGGGATTTGTTGGAAAATTAAACTAAACTTTTATTAATTAGTAGTTTCCTAATTTGTTTTGTTTCTTAAGTTTAAATTTGTTTCCTAGTAGTATTTGTTTCTTAATTAGTTGTTGGTAGGAATTGGGAAAGTGTGGAATTAAGAAATCTCTAACACTATAAATAGAGGGTGTTAGGGATCTTTGTAATAAGTGAGGAGTTGGAGAGAAAAACCTCAAAGAGGTGTATTGTGTGAAAAAGTCATACGGCGGCTTTGAGAAATTCCGTAGACTAACGGATGTTATTGTTGTGTGACGGTTGTGTCATACTTGAGATTTTGAGATTGTTATAATCCTCTCCTCCCAAATATATTTTTGTTTATTGTGATTTGGTTAATTTCGATCCTTCATATCTTATGTGTATGTCCTACGTATACACATAACTACCAAAATTTCAAAAAAAAAAAAAGCCTAACATATTAAGATAAATAAAAAATTTCATATATTGTGATTTGTTTCATTTTAATATTTTCTTTATTTTAAGACTTTTTGGGTTTTTTTAAATATTTGTGATACTTTTGTATTTGATAGCAATACTTTTCTATTCGAAAATAATACTTTTTCGTGTTAGTAAGTTTTTAATTTTTTTGTTGCTTTTATCGCGCACATTAATATTGGAATTAAATTGCAATTGCATATTTAAACCCCCGTGAGAATATTGAAGAAAATTTCAACTAAGAAACAACTGAGACAAAGCATCCATCTTTATCATCGTGCAAATTGAAATATTATTTATTTATTAATTATAATTAATAAAGAAGTGAAATTCTTATGCTTTGTATCTTAAGTACAACTAATCATTAGTTAATATTGTTTAGAAGTTTATAAATTCTTCTGTTCGCTTTTCACTAAAGCAACTGGATGTTGTTCGATTTTGAATACGTAATGTATGATTAGGTTGGAGAATGTCATTGATATGGACTTTATAATTAGTTATTATACACTATTTAGGATATTCGAATGTTGTTCTATTGTCAATTTAATTATAATTAACGACTAATAATTAACGATAGTTCATTCCTTTTTTTTTTAACACACAACGAAGGATAGTTCATTCCTTAATTATCATCAACGAAGTCTTTTCTTATTCATTATCAATGAAAATATTTTTGGACCAAAAAAAAGTCTTTTCTTATTATTTTTTCTTGTTGGTCTGAATTTTTCAAAGTCAACCACCAGTTCGGTGGTGCCTTCCAACAAAGTAGCCATTTATTGGGTTAAAGGGGCAATTAATTTTCAGATTAGAGAATTTTGTGAAAACACCATTTGTTTTCTCTATCCATCAATTACCAAAAAGAGATCAAACTTTGTGGAACTGATCTTAACAAATTTAGTTTCTAATTAAATTCATTACATGATGGGTAGATTGGTTGTGTCATGTTGAGAAATCAATTAAATCAACCAGTTTTGTGATACAATAATGATAAAGAATACAAATATTTTTACACGAAATTCTTAAAAACTTATTATTGAATAATAACGTGATTACATCATGTTTAAAATTACAATAGCTTGTTAAAACAAAAGAACTTTTGTGAAATCGGTTAATATATGAAACATATATCATATAGGAAACGAACAATAAATGGCCGTTGAAATCGTAATTTTAATTTTATGCCACTTTTATTGTGTGTAAATTACAAATCCGAAGTAAATTACAAATTTCTCAACCAATTAGAAGAGTTACTGAACCACAGAATTTAAATAATAAGATATTTGTGAATTACAATTCCAAATCCAAACTGTAATAGAATAATAATAGAATGCTAATTAAAAATCTAAACAATAAAAATCAAAATTTATTTTCATGTGTCAAAATATTCCTTGAAAACATGTATTACAATTAAAGTCATATATTGGGGAGTCATTAATTTGTAGACAATAGTTTTGTGTAATTTATCTTGATCTCCTATCTCTCTAGCCACTGTATATCGATTCGGTTAACAAAAAGAAAAAAAAAATAGTAATATTTCAAGAAAAAATCATCATTTTACTATGGATAAGCTAGATTTCAATGATTCCTGAAACAAGCATCATTTTTTCTAAACCTTGGACGAGTACTTACAATTTTTTTTTTTTTTCAATTTGAATTTCATCACATAAATAGTCGTCACATATTAATTTTTTATTTATCTGACAAATAATGTCATTTGTCGTGTGACACTATTTAGCATATGAAACGACATTAGTTTATGTCACATGCAAGAGTAATGCATTACTTGTCAAATTGATAAAAAAATGAATTGAAAATTATTTATGTAACAAATTCAAATTGAAACAACATAATATAACTTTCTTAAAATTAAAAACCAAAACTATATTCATTAAAGTTGAAAGACCTATTAGGGTCATTTGTGTTTTTTTATTACTGTTTTCCATTAAAAAACCACTATAGACCTAATTCTTCTTCTGCCAAATCTTTGATAGGTTAGATTTAATATTGCAATAAAATTCTACAAATCTTGTTTAATCATTATAGATTTACGTGTTTCTGAATATTTTACACAAATAATAGAAGGGAAATATCTTTATTTATTTATTTTGTTTAGGTAAAGGATCTTGAAACATCTTGATTGGACTAACAATCGTTTTCCACCTTCATATAGATTGCAACATTTTAACTTGTCAAAACATTTTTCTATCCAAAAAGAATGAAATTCAACCAATATTTTTGTGTTACATCCAGAGATCGATCATCCCACGAGCTAGCAATACAAGCGCATGCAGAATCTGCTATAAATTTCATCCAAGAAACAAAGCTTAATTACCTCACTGACTCATTATTTTCTTCTTCGACCCTGTGATTATTGTCATTGCAGAGAAGCTAGCTACCTTGCAATTAATCATGGCGGAAAACGATGGAAATGAAAAATATTTGGAAGAAAGAATTGATAAGCAAGAAGAACGAGTTCAAAAACTGGAAACCAATGCATTCCAACTGGCAAACTTTTTCTTCGTCTTCCAAGGGGTGATCTTCACAGCAATCTTTAGCTTCCCTTCACCCGTCAAGTGTCATTATCGCATAGTGCCTCTTTTACTGTCTTTAACAGCTGCAATCCTGAATTTGATCACTCTGTTCATAATTGCAAGGAAGTATACGAAATCTTTACACAGACTTGAGTGGTACTATGGTGTGTGGTATTGCAAAGTTAACAAAATTGATCCTGATCAAAAGGCTGCAAGTCAAGAAGGAAAAAATGTCCCTGATGATCAAGTTCAGGTAAAAGAAAGGAAATTCATGATGGGCAACAAGCTCAGAAAGTGGGAGAGAGAAATCGTTTTTTATGCATGCATGGTTTTATTTGTGGTTTTTGAAGTGATTAACTTATATACTTCTTGGATTATTCTTTGTCATGATCAGATTAAGACATGATCATGATTTATGTTGATCTACAATGTCTGCTGCTGCAACTAATGTTTAGTGTAATTAAGCTTTGTGCTTGTTATTGTTTTTATGCAAATAAAAAGTTCTAAGGTTTTACTCATATTAATTTTGATCGTTAATTCATTGGGTTTTTTTTTTCTTTTTTCCTGCTAGTGTTTAATTAGATCTCCCTACAAACCATTGTATTTTTCTATGTAGAACAAAAGATCAAAAACATTTTTATTAAATGAGGGCCGATTTTGATAATTGGACAAAATGTTTATGTACTTTCTAAATGTACGTCTCTAAGTTATTCACAAGAATTTACGATGAACTCAAAGTTCCGTTCATCAACATACACAAGAATTTGTGCAAGATTTGTACATGAAATAATGAAATTGGAGAAGTTTGAGATTTTACAATTAATGAACTTGTCAAAACTCGTTTTTAGGTCCATATATATACAATAATAAGATGAGATAATCACGTAATGTGATTACTATTCTAAACTTGATCTTGGCTTTACAAATAGAAGTTTGACAACATGAATTGCGAAATGATGAAGGGAAAACTTGAAAAAAATTTGGCCTAGCTCCAAGAGGAAAAAATTTCACAAATTAGAGTTATTAATTGACATAATTCATTCAGGGGCAGAACTAGGTGGGGCTGGGGGACTTCAGCCCCACCAAGTTTGCCGGACCCCTAGAGGTTGAGGGATTCAGCCCCCACTGCCGGCGGCCACCAGCCCCCAGTCCTTACGTGAGTCACAGCAGCGGCCAGAAGAAGACGATGAGGGTTTAGTTTTGAGTTTTGGCAAAAAAACAATTTTTTTTAGAAAATAATATCGTTTTGTTAAGTGATACAAAACGATGTAGTTTTGATTAATTTAAAAAAAAAAACCCAACAACATATGCTCAACACTTTGCCTCTTTTCGCTCCCAATTCCAACGCGTGTGTCCAAAGTTATTTTTTTTCTTTCCATAATCTCATTCACCAATCACCTTTAAAATATCTCTTTTTCTCCTTTCCTTTCCTTCTTTCACTCTCTCTATTTCTCTCTGATTCCATTTCTCTCTCTTACCATTTTTACTCTTGCTCTATTTGCTCTTTTGACAATTTAGAATTTTTGTTATTTAGATTTTGTTAATTACTAAATCAATTTAGGTGTTTGATTAATTTTATTAGCGATTTTATTTTATGGATTAAATAGAAAAATTAAGGATTTTAAATTTAGATTAGAGATTTTGGATATGAACTAATATTAGGGATTTTGAATTTAGATTAGAGATTTTGGATATGAACCTTAGTTTAGACAACTCTAATTTATTCAATTGATTTTAATAATAAATTAACCCTAGTCTATCGTTTTTATAATTGTGGAATTAAAATTTTAGTTATTAAATATATTTATTTAATCGCATAAAATTGAATATAATTATAAATTAACTCTAGTTTATCGTTTTTATAATTGTGAATTTAGAATTTTAGTTATTAAATGATTTATTTAATCGCACAAAAAAATATTTAAAAATCAGCCCCCACCAAAATTTTGTTCTGGTTCCGCCCCTGAATTCAACTGTATAATTATTTTAGAAACAACAATCATAACTAAACTTTAACGTTAGAAAAAAAAACATTAACTAGAATCAAGAAGGGAATGAAAGATATAACTAAAAGAAATAAAAATTAAGAAACTTTAGGAAAAAGATATATTTAATTGAAATATAAATAAAACATGAGTATAGATAAAATATAACTCTTTTTTTATAGGCACCCTCACATGTATTCTCTCGATCTCAAACAGTACTAGACCTGAAACTTGAAAAACTGTCACAATTTTACACTTATAATCCACGTCTTTTGTAATAGAGTGTAGTTAGTATTAGTAAGGGGTCATGTATCGTTGGAAAAGGAAATGAGAAAATATTACACAAATGATTCTTTTCCTCTTTACTCTCAATTCTTGCTCTCGAATCTCTCTCTTTGGTTCTACTTTTTGTTGACGATAAACGTGATAATCAGACTTCAATCCTGACAGAAACTAACTCTTTAACCAAATGAGTATATATAGAATACGAGTATGATTCATGTAACTAACTTATATAGTGGAACAAAAGTTTAGATATTGTTATTATATATAAGATAGAATACAATAACGAAATTCGATTTATATAGCTAATCCCACTAGTGAGATAAAATTAATATGGCTTCTTCTTTTTGTTGTTGGTGCTTGGGGAAGTTTTTCAGGTGGAAATTAAAGTAGTGGAATATGAGATTTAGTAAAAAAAAAAAACAAGGGATTAAAAGTGCAATTTTACCGTTCAAACTTGTGAAATTTCCAACGTCAACGAAGCTTTTAGGGTTTCTCATCTTACTTGCTCACTTCGTCTGTATCGATGAATCCCCTCGTAATCAACAAAACTAAATCCAAACTCTCAATCAGGGATTTCTACCCTTTGATGAACAGCTATGGAGACGTTCGTTATAAATTAAAACCCGATGGATACAAATTCATCAATCCATCAAAGTTCGAGCAGCTCTCCAAGGATATGTTCATGGAGATCAAAATCCGTGTAAGCACTGATGAGGATCATGAATTTATCTTGTTATCGCCTCTTGAATTTGTAGATTGCGACGGAGTTGTGATCTACAACGCCGATAACAAGAAGGAGAACGAGTTGACGGCAAAATTTATTAAGAGAGGAAAAGCTTACAAGCATGAATGGATTGGGTAAGTTTATGAGTCCTTCTTTATTCAAGTTTGTAATTTTTTTCACTTTTAATTCTTTTTCATATATATATTTTTGTTAATACTCGAGATTTTCAATTTCTGTAGGTACCTCATTCCTTCCGTCGGAGTGCAAGAAAGAATTGACTATATACTCTCTCTTTTTTTGGTAAAATAACCTCTCTCTTTTCTTTTTTTTTTTCTGATTAAATACTGTTCTTATTTCATAGTGGGTTTTTTTAATTAATTACTATGTGGGCGAAATGAGTTCTGTTCTTGGAAATTTGGACTTCACGTGCGTTCTATGATTGTTATTATTTATGGAATATCAAAATATGTAATCGAGGATAGTATTGTTTGTGAATTTATACATACATTGTTGTGATTTTGAAGGAATCTGTTATGAAAGAGTCTGTGCATGATGAACTTAATTTACAGGATTAACTGCAATATTGGGTGTTCCTGGCTAATTTTATATGTATCTGATTTCTTCTGGGCTTATTCTTTGGCCTTTTGTTAAATATATATATATATAGGCGGGGCTGGAGGAGACTGAAGCCCCGCTATGGTCGCCGGAAACTATGGGGAGGTGAGTTTGTTGCCAGCTGCTGCTGGGTTGCTTCCTGCCGCCACCGTAGAGCCCCCGCTGAAGTTTGAAAAAGTTGAACTGTTGAAGAAGAAGTTTAATACTTTAATTCATGTTTTGTTAAAAAAAAAAAACACTTAACAAAATGACATCGTTTTGTTAAGTAATTTGAAAAAAAAAACTGTAAAACTGACCAAAACGACGTTGTTTTGATCAGTGATTTGAAAAAAAAAACTGCAAGATTCATAGATCGGGACAGAACTCAAAACATCAAATTTAACTTCTAAAATTTCCTTTCCAAATTCCAAACCCTTCCCATCTCCCCTAAATTCCCAAATCTAAACCCTTCCAATTTTGCTATCTCCCCAAATTTTCAAACTTAATTTCCGAATCCACTAGTAAAGAAACTTTTTTTTTCTTCCCTCATTATCTCTTTTTCTTTATCTCCATTTTTTGTTTTCAAGATTCAAGAAATGTTAGTTTTAATTTCTTCTTTTTTTTATTTAGAGTTTTGTTATTTAAATGTTGTTAATTGTAAGTTCATTCTACTTACTAAGTTAATTTGGGTAATTTTATTAAGAATTTTATGGATTAAATATTTAGTAATTTTGAATTTAGATTAGGGTTTTTGAATATGAACTTATTTTTTGACAATTGAAAATAAACAAATCTTGCAACGTTTTCAATATATGCAAACACCTAGCATACAACTATCTCTTTTTTGTCGTACAAGTACGACAAAAACTAATAGTTCATATCAAATGTAAACCAATAGTATAGTTGTAAGTATTCATATATTTTTATAGTTTTTATATTTATGAATTTAAAATTTTAATTTTTAAATTTATTTATTTAATCACAAGAAAAGTTTTTAATTATAACGTCAGCCCCTCACAATTTTGTTCTTGTTCCGCCTCTATATATAATCTCACAACCTCTTTTCACGAACTAGCTTTTGAAGTGGAGTTAAGATAAGTTCATATCAAATGAAGTATAGAAACTTCGGATTTCGCTTTTCTATCATTTCATTTATCACAAGCTAAGCTTTTGGGATGGAATTAGAGGGGATCCTATCAAATGAAGTATAGAAACTTCAAATTTAGATTTGGCTTTTTTATCATTTCATTTATCACGAACTAACTTTTGGGGTGGAGTTAGACTGGATTATATCAAATGAAGTATAGGAAATTCAATTTGGCTTTTCTATCATTTCATTTATTGGACATGGCCTAAGGATGCAGTTTTAAAATTAATGATAATCTATTTATGTTTTGCCCATCTCTACAGAAGATCTAATAATTCTTACCTTTGTTGAGATGATAGTTAACATGTTGCACATAGTTGTGTCTTTGTTTTTCTCTTCTGAGCTGGATAATACTCTACCATTTGTCTTTATGATTTAACATTGTTCCAACGTTTTCATCATCAATATCAATCTAGGCTATTAAACCAATTTTTTGTCATTCCATGCAGAAGGATGACGAACCATCTACTTCAGAACCAACGGTTACCTGAGTTTTTGTAAGTTTCATTGGCAAATCGATACGTGTGTTCGTTCTAATGGCACTTATTACCAAAAAAAAGAAAGAAAGAAAAACAAAAGAACTAGTTCTTAATGTAACTTCTTTTTTTTTTTTTTTTCCTTTTATTTATTTATGCAGGAAAAACAGACAAGTATTGAGAACAAAATGATTCAAGAATTGCACACAATTACCCTTCCTCGAATAGTCATTCATCAATTGGCATCTTTCTATGGTTAGTAAAATATACAATTGCTTTTTTGCTATCAAACCAGGTTATACATGATCATCATCCAAACCCTATTAGGAGTTGGCCATGGAAGATATATATTGGATTCTTCAAAACTTGTGTGTTCTGGGCAGGCTTTGATTTGATTCTCAGGGTTGGTGGACAATTTGATGTTTATTGATTATGCATCTATTTTGCATCTATACCCAGCATAGATGTTAAAATAGTGTGGGAAATAGTTGTGTTTTGATGATGTAGGGAAAAATGCAAAATTAGTTTCCAAACCTTTATTTATAATTAAGGTGACAAAATTAGTTTTCAGTAATATTTCATCCATAAAAAATTTGGTTTTAAATGTCTGTAGTTTGAAACAAAAGTGGCTGTCCATTTTTATTTCAAAGTATAAAGATTAAAGACCAAATTTATTGTGGATTAAATAACTAATTTTGTCACTTAAGTAAACATTGAGTACTAATTATGCATTTTTCCTTTGGTGGGGTTTTGTTTTTTTTTTTTATGTACTACAAAAGTGATTAAATGTGTTGTTGTAATAGTAGTGGTTTGCTTGGATTGTATCTTTGAACAATTAATTGACTGCTATTATTATTATTATTCGAAAAACAAAAAATGAACTTGTGTTCAATCTCCAATGCTTTGTGGGTATCCGTAAAAGAAAATTTATGCAGGGAAGCTTCTAATGGTGATAAATTAAGTAAGATTTGGATGAATTCGCTCTTCCTAACACAATTTTCATTCTAAAATAAAATAACATGTTTATTTTATTTGTTTTCTAAAAAAAATAAAATTTCTCACTTTCAAAAAAAAGAATTAAAGGTATTGTAGTCTTTTTTTTAACTTTTTATAACATTTTTAAAAAATTTTCTACACAAAAATTTATGTAAAAAATGAACTTGTCAATTCAAACACTCATTTCTCAATTCAAAATATATTCCTTCTAGGGCGCTATTTGAGATTTTTTGCTTTTTCTTAATTTTCTAATGAAAAACCTTGTAAAAAAATTATATAATTCAACCGCCACAATTGATAATTGAAAACTATATGTATAAATATTGATTGCTTCTAAAAATTTCCTAATTAAAGGTGCTTCAACTTCAGCCACTCGAATTTTCGTAGTTCACCAACAAGATCCCTCTTTCAGCACCGTTGAAGCATGTAACTAAGGGTACTTAACTAAGCATATTGTGTTAGCTATTCCAATGGAATTACTAATTTTTAAATTAGTTTGGATGAAGGGGATATAAATTTCTTTTCAGAACATATAAATACAAATTAAATTTGCCACACCAACACATTTTATTTTATAACATATATAGCAACATATAATTAAATAAATACATGACAATTAGCCATCTTGGCCTTAACCTATAAACACACTAATATTATCCATAAATATGGCTTTAGGGTACAAATTAATTATACACTATTAATATCCATTGGTTCTTACATCAGCCTTAGGCTTAGTTCCACATATAAACAAGGGTTTTGTCTACTAAAGACACTATATATTGAAGAATTATTTCAACAACCATATAGTCTTCTTCAATGATTGTTGAAATGCTCACCTCCATCACCATCCTTGAAATAATTATATGAAGTAAACATGATCATCAGTCCATGCATTCTTTAAGATCAGACTCAATAATTTCAATTAATGGACGGACATCCATGGATGGAGGTGAGCTATTTTGAATTGCCTAGCTTATTCATTCCTTCAACTAAATCTACAGTTTGACAATGGATGAGCCTGTTTTTAGTACAAGTAAAAAAAGCATACATAGACAAACCGACACAGATAGAATTTAAAAAGGTAAATTACAAAAAAAAAAAAAAAAATCCCTTTCTAATTTTGAAAAATATTTAAGTTACCTCCCGAAATTAAAGTTTTAAAACGTACCTCCCTTTATATTTTTTTTTTCTAAATACATAATATATAGATTTAAAATATTTATTTGATATAAATCTATCTAACTGAGTCCTCGCAGTAATAATTATTGTAGATTTTTAAGCTAGAAGGAGATAATTTAATTAGATATTTTACAAAATTTAAAGAGGTAACTTGTATATTTTCCAAACCACAAATATACTTCATCAATTTTTTTATTTTGTAATTTTCCCATTTTAAAGAAGTGCTTAATTAATATAGACATGATATTCTCTTTTTAATTAAATTATGGAAAACTCGTGATAGATTGAGTCTACCTAACTAGTGTTTACGACAATGGAGAGACAAGCATGAAGCACTGCCAAGGTGAAGATAAGCAATGCTGAAAGAACAGCAAAAATGTAAACATAGCGCTGATTAAGCATCAAACCCTTATAATTCTTTTTGCAACAAGAATCATTACTCGCAGGAGTAGTAATTTGTGCGTATTCATCCACGAAGAGAAAATGATGCACTCTTTCTTTCTCCCTCCAGCTGATATCGCTTTGATGGCTGATTCCCAGAAACCTTTTGATGGTTCGTATCAACTGAAGCCAAAATGCAAACGAAACTGACAAAAAAAGGGTTAAAGGAATCCATCTGTATCTTCCAAACTCAGTACTACTACTGTTAATGGAATTTTGTGCAATTGTGTTGTACAAAATTGCTCCAAACATTACATAACCCATGCTCATCCATGTTGCTCTTTCTTCAAAGTTAAGAATAGAGGCTTCTTGCTTTTCATGGATGTTCCTCAACTCTTCCAAGATACGATACTTCTCCTCCATAGATGACGGCGACAAAGCTGACGAACCCATCATTTCAATATGTTTTGATAATTGTTGTTTCGGCTAATATTAATGCTTAAAGGGTGGAACTGCAGGTAACCTTATATACACGAACCCGTTTTTTGAAATCAGCGGGAAGACTTGAGAAGGAAAGTTCAAGGTAACTAGTTAGACGCCGGATTCAATCATTGGAAATTAAGAGATTATATGTTTATATATTTTATCTAGGGAATGCAGGAAATGATTCGTTTTTAAAAATCCAAAATTATTAAATTGATTGATTGACTGACTGATTCACAGCAGGATGAATATCCCATTAATTATTTCAAAAAAAAAGAAGAAAAAAAAAAACCCTTTAAAATGTGTAATGGTTTCGTAAAGCTTATGTCATTGATCTAAATTTTGAAATAATGGTTAAGTATTTAAGTTAATGACTTATAAGTATGGACATTTAAGAGTAGTTTTACAAGGCAAGAAAGGCACTTAAAATGCAACAGACTTGATGAATGCACTCTTCATTATGTGTGGATTACTTGCGTTTAACTATTGATGAATACGGTCAGCCTTGTTTGTATTTTCTCCAAAGCTTCGGGGTGGTGGTTATGTGCCTCAACTCTTCCGAGGCACTCCCTCTGTTCTCCAATAAGTTTCGTTTTAGAGTTGTGCACACTAATTAAAAAAAGTGATAAATTCTCTTATTTACCCATATTTATAACCATAACTTTCTCTCTTCTTTTAAATAACATTACATAGATAAATGGGACTAAGGGTAAAATTGGAAGCTTTTAGACTTTTTGCATTGAAATTTGTAGAATGATACTTATTTAAAAACAAAAAAATGAGATAAAACGACAATTATTAAAGAACAAATGGAGTATATGATATATACTAGCATATATCTAGTAGACTCCCTCGTTGATGGTAACTTGGGATGGATCATCTGTTTTATTCGAAATATTTTCGATTATTATTCTTCTTGATGTATAACTAATCCATAATGTAATTAATATATGAATGATATAATAAGTAGAATCTTTTGTTTTATTTTCTATTTTAATATATTAATTCATGTCACATATATTCATATGACAGAATTAATGTAACAAATGTTACATCCATTGGAAATGATACGGTCAAATGATTTCAATTATTGTGCAAATAGTGTCCATCTACATGCTGCTCTTCAGAATTTCTTTCCATTTACAATAACATTAATGGAGGTTAATAGTAGTTATGAGCGACGATTCTCGCGTGTCTAGACAGTTTCCGTCCTTCAATGGTTGGTAGGACCAACTTTAGGAGGTGGAGAATCTTTTGGAGCTGGATAAATTAATTACAGTGAATAGAATAAATAATAAATGTGTTAGAAAGAAAATAGAGGCAATTCCAATAGATGAATAAACCAGAGAAACCTTTAAAATCATTCAAATATATAAATAAATTACCTTTAGATATTCAACTAAAATGTTTAGAAAATAAAGAATTATTAATTCAAATTAAAAGGTAGATGAAGACAAAAAAAAAAGAAGAAAAGAAAGACATCAATCATAAAATATATATATATATATATTTTTACATTTAAATATAAATAAAAAAATAATTTTAGACAGGTGCCAAAGTATTATTTATATAGTCAATCCCAACTAGTAGAATAAAAGCTTAGTTATTGTTGTTACTTATTGTTATGCATATTTCAAGATAAATTTGTATTTTACTGTCTCTTAAGATAGAACTCTAGATACTACACTACCAAATTAACAAGGTTCACCAGAGAAGAAGGAAGGGTGTCGTTAGTGAGGTCAGATTGTCATATAAAATTAACTTGTTTTATTTTATCCAATACTCAAAACAATGTCATTTCACTAAAATCAGGGATTAAAAGTATAAATATTATCAAAAATAAATCTACAATTATTAAATCCTAACCTAGATATAAGTGAATCTTATCACATAGTTTTAATTTTGATTTTATTGGAATAACGTCGTCTAGACATAGTTTTAATATATCGTTTTGAACAGTCAACATTCAATGTTATTAAAACATGTTAATATTATACTAAACATCATGTCTCGTCATCAGTGTAGCCGCTGCTAGCTGCTGCATTGTCTATTGCTCTACAAGTGGAGGCCTTGGCGTGTTTATTGGCTGAGGTAGGTGGAGTTTTGTGGCCAAAGAGATTGGTTACAGCTTCTCCAACAACTGGACAAATACGCATTAAGTTGCAATGGATGTCTGCACCAACCCAGAATGCATTGTAATTATTTGTAAAAGCTTTGAAATGCAGTGTAAAACACAGCATGCATGCTTTCATTTTATCGTTTAAACTACAAGAGCATTGAACCAAATAATTTATTAAGATAATTTTAAAGAATAGCAACCCAGAATTGAAGAATAATTTTTGCTTCGAATACGACCCAAATAATATTGAGTGCCGCCCACATACTCTGACTTTAACAAAATAAATCTTTATATATAGCAATTAAAATTGTGAAATGATATCACTCACCTTGATTGAGTATTTTCTTCAGCTTGAATAACTTGTTTCGGTTCATGCATCCAGGAGTTTTCTTTATTCTTTGACGCCAGCATATGAAATTAATTATTTTTTTTCAAGTTCAAATAAAATATTTCAAATTTAAAATTAATTGATTCAGTTAACGTTATTAATCAATTAAATTTGTTCAACAAATATACATTGCACATTTTAATAGATGAAGATGATTTGAAAGGGCAGGTAAAATGATGATAGAATTTTAAATGATAAATTTTGATTAATTTGCTTATTTTGAAATCATTGTCAACTATAGAGTTTTAAAATATTTTTAATATCTATGACATAATAGTCTTTTCACATATATTTTCAGGAATTAATCAGGTGTTGTAGGTATTGAAATCTCAATAGATCGATCTTGAGATACATTTTGTGTTTCATTCTGTGTTTCACTTGATGGATATATACACCAAGTGTCTTTTAACACTTATTCCTTAGATTCACTAATCACTTTATAGGATTTTATTTAAACACATGTGTCATAAAGCATACATTATTTAATTGTTATAACAAAGTTCAAATTATCTCTTCATTGATTGTCTTTACCCTAATTATTGATTAGATCTAATTGTTGTAATTAAAAATATACCAGCTAAAGATGGAATGCACCAATAGTATAAAGAAGATTTAGTGTATTTTTTCCAAACAAAAAAACGTCATTTTGGAAAATGAAATGATATAAGGTAGGAAGTGATCATGTTCTCAATATTTTGAAAACACAAAACCTCATGTACAACCGGTTTATACATGTGACAAGACTAATGACGCGCTCCGGCTGGTACGTGTGTTGCGATTTGCGTATTCGTGTATAAATTATCAATGTTAGAGTTTTAACACCATTCTGATTCATTCACGTATAACATGTAAATAATTCTCGCATTCTTGTATAGATTATCAACGTGCGTTGCAATTCGTATTCGCATGTAAATTATCAACGTGTGTTGCAATTCGCATATTCGCGTATAAATTATTATTGTTAGAATTCTAACACCATTCTGATTCATTCACGTATAACGTGTAAATAACTCGCGTATTTGCATATAAATTATCAACGTGTGTTGCAGTTCGTATATAAATTATCATTGTTAGAGTTCTAACACCATTCTGATTCATTCATGTATAACGTGTAAATAACTCGCGTATTTGCGTATAAATTATCATCGTGTGTTGTAGTTCGCATATTCGCGTATAAATTATCAATATTAGAATTCTAAAATCATTCTAATTCATGTATAACATGTAAATTTTTTCGCATATAAATTATCAATGTTAGAGTTCTAATATAAATAGATCACGTATTCGCGTATAAATGATCAATGTTAGAGTTCTAATAGCATTCTGATTCACATATAACATATAAATAGTTCGCGTATAAAGTAAAAATTATCAACATGTATTGCAATTCGCGCATTTGCGTATAAATTATCAATATTAGACTTCTAACACTATTCTGATTCACGTATAACATGTAAATAGTTCGCGTATAATTATCGATGTTAGAATTCTAATATAAATAGCTCGCTTGTAATTATCAATGTTATAGTTCTAATATAAATAGTTCGTGAATTCGCGTATAAATTATCAATGTTAGAGTTCTAATACCATTCTAATTTACATATAACGTGTAAATAGTTCGCATATAAAGTATAAATGTTAGAGTTTTCATACCATTCTTTGATGTATAATTTTTCTCTTTCGAGTATAAAGGATAACTTATTCCCTTTGTTTTGTTTCGCATATAAAGTATAAGTAATTCGCGAATCAAATATCAAGTTTTAACTATGATTATTATTTGCATATAACGTACCATTTTGAACCGAATCAATATTAAACAAGTATCTATTTCTTTTACATACAAAGAAAATTGATTCATCGTATGAATTTTTATCCGTTTAATATATGAAACTGTTTCGCTGAAAACTTCCCTTTGAAAATGAATTTCTCGTGGCTTATAAATGATTAACTTCTTATATATATTATTATTACAATTTTGTTTTTTTTAATTTTAGAGAGAAATAGTTGACTTCTTACCCAATTTTTGTTTAATATTCTATAGTCAACTACATACATTCTCATGATGTTCTTGAAGTAAAAAAAATAAATGCTTTGTGATTCCAGTTTATTGATTATTGATGTCGATGATATGTATTTTGATTTGCAATTTCGAGCTTCAAGTCAACCATGAATGGCAATAATTCCAAAATAATAATAATAATAATTTATAAAATATATAAAAGAATAATAAAATATAAATATCTTACGTGCACGAAACTGACACTAAATATTCTTTGTCCTTGTCGTCATGCTTCAATTATTCAACGTCCCAATTCATAAGTTATAAATCTGAGTATCACCAAAACATGTTTCCAAACTAAAAGAATAGACCAAAAATTTAAGTAAAAAATACAATCTTGGTTACTAGGCTCCGTTTGGTTTCATAAATTTTCAACCTATTTGTAAAACCAAAAGAAATAGTGCTTGGCACTGCTAATTTGGATTGTTTGCAATCACGATTGCAAAATACGTCTACAGTAAAATTTTGTTTCTGATACCCACAAATAACGAATTGGACAAGATTGATGCATGTGAAAGGCTGACAAAAGCCTCCTCCTACCAATTTCAGTTGTGAGTCCTCCTGTAATGGATGAAAAATTACATCTTATGCTGAGTGACAGTGACCGTGCATGAGCTTAAAATTTGTACAAAGTCAAAAATGTGGGTCCTACTTATTTAAATAATTAATTATATAACAATATAAAATAATCTACATATATATAATAATAATTTTTTTTATACACAATTTTCAATAAATTAACCAAATTTATCAATCCAAACACATCTAATCATTTTATAAATATTCCTTTCTCATTACAAAACCCAATAAATTCATTTCATAAATAAAACCAAAAAACACCCTATCCAAGCGGACCCAAACTAGTATGTTTGGTTGTTGCATTTTTTTCAATTTATTTCATAATTATAAAATAATTTATTTATTTTTTTAATTTTTTTACAAAATTTTTTAAAATTAAAAATAATGCTACAGTAATTATTTTTGCTATAATATTTTTTATAAATAAAATATTAATTTTAAATTTTAAATTTTAATGATAAACAATTCTTTCTAACACAATTCCTACCAAAACAAACTAATAAAATATTAATTTAAATTTAAATTTCAAACTTTTTATCAGTAAAATAATCTCTTATACAAATCCCAAAAAACAAAATCATTAATCCAATCACTCCCAAAATATTCCTTTCTCATAACAAATCCCTAGAAAAAAAATTTCATAATAAAATCCAAAAACACTTCATCCAAACAGAAAAGTTTTTAGTGATAGTTTTGGTTTTTATGATTTCCAACAATTCAATTCGATTCCCAAAGTATTGGAAAAATTTGTATTAAGGGCTTATTACATTTTGTTATTATTAATTAGGGCGCAACTTTAATGTATTTATTATTAAGGGCGTTAAAATAACTTTATTATTTTTTTAATTAGTTAAAGACTTTATTACCCCTCATTTTATCCAATATTAATTCTACCTTTAAACAAATACTACGTTTATGAAATTATTATTTTGAATTCAAACCCTAATCCCTAATTTTAAAACTCTTCAAGAGTTTTAAAATTAAATAAAACATATCATGAAATAAATAAATGATAAACAAAATTAGTTCATCTTGGCCTTCGAGTAGTCATGTGTTACGCACATGAAAGGCGTAATCTATTTACACATTGATGGAAAACAAACCAAGACTATTTAAAACTTAAAATACAAGATGAGTTACTAAAATGGAACATTTTGAATTTGATGGATAAATTCGAAATCAATTCCTAAATTAAGAGACGATTAATATAATTTACCCAATTTTATTACTGCTAGCTGCACTGTGTTTATGTGATTTACTGCATATAATATGAATCATGATCTGTTTTTGTTGAGTTATGATGCAATTTCGAATTATATCCCTATGCATTTCTAAGTCTAGAGAGTTTCTTTTCTTTGCTAGAGAGCAGCTCCTAGCTTCTATTTTGAAGATCATAGAACAATTGATGAATTTCCCTTTCTTAATTCTTTGAATATGTTCAAGAACTTTGTTTCAATTGTACTTTTTTCATGAGACAAATCAATATGAGGGAAAGGCCTAGATTTTCATTGCAAAAACTCTTATGAAACTAATTATGTATAAGACGTAGTTTATAACTTTATATATAAAATAGACAATTAATCGCATTGAAATTGTTATTTTAATTTCTTTATCAACTGGTATCATGTGAAACAGATTCATATATGAAACAGGAGTTAATTGTGATTTTAACGCAAAATAGAAAATGTAGGAAATTAAATTCAGGATTTGAATGGCCATAATTTGTCGGTTTTATATATGAACCATATTTTATATATCAATCGGTTTCATAGAAATTTTTGTATTTCTTATCTTTTTTATTGTGTGTTAAAATTGTTATTACGTCGTCGTTGCCTATATAAACCCGCTTAACAGGAAATCAACTTAATTTTCACCGATGAGATTCTTTTTAAGGTCTCTCTTATTGTGTGCATGGGCAAGCCATTTGATTTCTTGTGATTGTAATTATTAATAGGTAATAACAGAATGCAAAAATCTCGTATACCCAGATGTTAATGAAAATGGATATTTGCTTTTATTGAATATTCAGATATGTTAAAATGTAATCAGCACCTAATTTGGGATTTAAGCATTAGTAACAGATTTCTCAAAAATTCATAGTTTTGTTTCAACTTTTAATTCAGTTTATGTAATCAAAGTCAGACATGATCCTCTTCTAGGAGGTCTTGTGTATCATATACCATGCTTAACTTAAGGAATGAAAATGTTTTCATAGACTTTCAACATACAACAATATACCCAATTGAAAAACAGATTTGTAGAGTCAGGAAACTGAGATATAAAAAATAAAAAAAAAAACAGATTTAGGCAAAATCATAGTGAACAAATTGTGTACGTACTTATGTGTTGTATATATACAGTCTTAAACTTTACTGCGTTAAAATATATTTTTTTAATAAGTGTTATTTTGATTAAAATCACCATAATTAAGAAAATTAATAAATTATTTTATTTACTTTTAATTTTTTTATTAAAAAATAAATAAGTATAATTAATATCATAACAATATTACGTTAGATAAATTGAATGATTCCCCCAAAGAGTTGGAACTTTGGAAGTCTGTGATTTCCAAGAAACCTCAAAAACGTGCAGGAAGAAGTAATTTGTTACATCATTCGGCGGCTACATACCCATGATGTGCTGCGTAATTTCGCTCTTTTCAACACGCGTCTTATTCTAAACAAGTGTGTTAAAGTGTACAAACTTTGAACAGTACAAGACGGCAAGCAAAGAAGAAAGTTACATCTTCTTGTGCAAAGACGGGTCCAACACAACGTCACACCCGCACACTCAGGGCCAACTTTGGAGTTTGGGGCCCTTGTTAGTTTGTTTCTTGTTGCCTATTTCTGAATAATATTTTCTGCTCTTTTTTTTCCAAGATTTTAACGCATGAAATCAACAGTACACACTGTATATATATATATATATATATATATACGCTCAATAGTGCTCCTTGATTATTATTGGAGAGATCGTTGGCTCGGCTGCGTTGAATCTTTTGATCATTTGAGATCAAACAAGGAGTAGAAGTGGGAAAAGGAAGCAAAAGAAGCAAAGGGGAGTAAATAAATTAGCCCAGAAAATGGCCATCTCAGTCAGTTGCTGCATCAATCTGCCGCCTCCACAATCTAACCCTTCTAACTCTCATCAATCGTTACAATCCAAACCATCCCTTTTGGCCTGGTAAGTTAACCATTTACAATATGCAATTTTTTTGCTTGAAAGCTTTCCATTTTTCATACATTTATGTGTTCCTTTTGTGTTTGCTTAATTTGTGTAGGCCTCAGAGTCAGAAACAAAGATCATGGAAAAGTCAGTGCATATTAGGGGTGGCAACTATAATTGTAGGACTAGAATTGATCAATTATAACATGGAAATCAATGAGCAACAAATGGCACTTGCATGGGATTTACAACAAGAAACTGCGGTGGCATCAAAACCATTGATGAGAGTACAAAGATGGAGTGATAAAAGAATATGCCCTCCTTGGCGTGTCAATTCCCTTGAAACCATTGTCCCTGAAAATCTACCACGGCCATATGCTCGGAGAAGGTGGGAAGCTGCAGATCATTTTCCTGAAGATAAATCTTCTCAACCTGCAGCCCAATTAACAACAAAATTTGCAACTGTCCCAAACAAATGTTTCTCTTTGTAAACTTTGTAAAGGTTTATGATGAATATTCATGATATTAATTACCATTATTGTAATTATTGATTCACAAAGTTTAAATGCTTGTTCTTTAGTACTATAACATCAAATCATACACTTTCCATAGTGACACTTTCTTAATATATATCTTGATGAGATATTTTAGTCAGATATTTAAATGAAAATTCATACTCAATGATCGATCAAATTGATTTTGATGAGTTTCCAACTTTGTTTTCCAATTTTTTTTTAAAAAAAATTAACAAAAAAATTTTTAAAGAAAAACTTTCAATGATTATATTGTACTACACAACTCGATTTCATTTCTGTCATGGTGTTTGCAGTACATGCAGTACACGCAGTACACAAATGAAGTAGAAAATGGAATTAGGACCACTGAATTTATATATATATATGACTTTGTGGACACGTACTTTACATATGGGTCCTGGGGTAGTTTAAAACTTTACAAATGAGCAAGATATATTGCTATGCCTGCCCAAATTGTTTTTTCTCTCAAAAGTTTTGATTTGGACATCAATTTTTGTTGGCTTGAATGATGTGAAAATGTGAAGTGTATATGAAAACAATTAAGGTCTGCATGCAAGTGAATATAAATATTTTTATCAATTTAAGTCATTTTTTCAAAAAAAAAATAAAATTCTAGTATAACAAATTCTTGTATTAATGGAGCTATTCCTCATTTTTCGTTTTACTTTTCTGAGAATGAATATCCTAATTTTATTTTGAATTTAATGTTTATAAATTGAACTAGCAAGCCAGCCCAACGTATATGCATCTTATTTTGTTTTTCTTAGGAAATAGGACAAAGGAACATCGATTTAAGGAAAAAATATAGATTGTCAATGTAAATTCATGTTAAGAGTAACTATATTTAGTCGGAACATATATTAATCATTTCAAATCACCGAAATATTTATGCCAAAGTGAAAAATGTGACTTCATACTAGAAATGACGACTTATTCAATTAAAAGATTCAAACAATATAAGTAACATAAAACAAACATGAGTTAGAAGGGATTATGAGCTTCAAAGTAGTTCATTATCCCCCTTCCGATGCCTTTAAGGAAGTTTGAAAATCATCCTCAGTGGCGGATTCAGAAATCAAGTTTGGGAGGGTAAAATAGCATAATATTATTAATAGAATGTATATTTTAATTTTGGGAGGGGAGAAGTGGGGGCAAAAATCTAATTTTTTAAAAGATCTAATTGAAAACTCTTAATTTTTTATAGGAAAAAACACAATTATGTCCATAGTCCTTGTCTAAGAGCTACTCACTTAAGAGCGAGAAATTTACTTTTTACGTCGTTATACCTCACTTTAAGTCCAATTAACAGAACTTATGAATCGCCGAAAGTTTCCTAATGGTAGCACACCGGGGCGGAAGCAGGACCAAATTTTATTGGGGGCTAGCTTGAATTTTTTTTTTTTGTTTAAATTAAATTATTTAACAACTAAATTTCTAAATGTACAATTATAAAATGGATAAAAATATATAAACATATAATTGCACTATTGTTTAACACTTGAATTACCACTTTTCATGAAGATAATGTATTTGTATTTTACGTGTCTGCATCAGTTGAAAATGTTGCAAGACTTGCTCATTTTCAATTATTGAAAAAATATCTTTCTCAAATTAGTTCATATACAAAATCTCTAATCTAACTTAAAAATCTCTAAATATTCAATCCATAAAATTCCTAATAAAATTATCGAAATTAATTTAGTAATTTAAAATTTACTAAACTTACAATTAACAACATCTAAATTATATAAAAAAAAGTAAAACTAATCTTTGCAAAAGAGTAAAAATAAAGACGGTGAAATAGACAGTATGAAGGAAGAAAAAAAAGGGAGAAATAAAATTACTTTTAATAATGATGAATGAGATTATAGATAGAAAAAAAATAGATACAAATACTAGCAATTTTCAGATTTGGAAATTGGAATTGAAAACGGGAAAGGGTTATGAAAAAAACCTATGACTTTACGCTTTGCTTGGGAATGTTTCTCTTTGTGTTGAGGATGAGTTGAAATATTTTCAGCAGATGCATCTTTTTTTTTTAACACTAAAACGACGTCGTTTTGTAAGTGTTAAATTAGTCTTCTTCTTCGGCCTATTCTTCTTCAACCTTCTAACGACACCAGTCAGCACTAATCCTCCTCCTTCATGGCCTCCGGCGAGCTTGGCGGGGGCTGAAGTCCCCTCGAGACCCCGCCTAGATCCCCCGCTAGTAGCACACATGCATAAGATGCTTTTCACTATGCAAATAATAGCAATGTAGCACAATTCTATAATATTTGACTTCGCTTCCAAGAAAACTAAAGCCAAAGTTTGTACTTTTTTACTTATGAAAAACGAATTTTTTTTTTTATTTAATCATTAAAAAGTTTAGAATTGTGTCCCTATGATAATATACAATTTGGCTTCCCAAAACTCTACTTTATTGCTTTAAATTTTGACGCCATATGCATATACTTTAAGATTTGCAAGTTTCAGCCTTAACGGGCTAAGCTTTTTAGGCCTTAAGGACTTAATCAAAAGTAAGTATTTCTGAAATCGGATACAAGTTCTTGAATTAATAAAAAAAAATTAGGATAAAAACCTTTGAATTTCAGAAACAATCTTCTCCATGTCCAAATAACATGAAGATTGGACATCAAACTGTTGAACTTTCTAACATGTAAGATACACTTGTGTAAAGCCCAATTTCTATTGGGTTAAGGCCCTCACTAGCATGGGCCACACTTGTACTGATTAACTGAAACCCAAAAATATCCACAAAAAAAAATTATTTAATTATTGATTTGATCCCTAAATGACAAAATGCACGATTTTATTTTTTAATTACTTATTTTTTTAAATAAATAACATGAAGATTGGACATCAAACTGTTGAACTTCTAACATGTAAGATAGACAAAAGTAAAGCCCATTTGCTATTGGGTTAAGGCCCTCACTAGCATGGGCCACACTGGTACTGATTAACTGAAACGCAAAAATATCCAAAAAAAAAAATCATTTAATTATTGATTTGATCTCTGAATGACAAATAGTACGATTTTATTTTTTAATTATCTATTTTTTTAAATAAATGTGCAATATATTACTTTTCAACAACAAATTAAAATTATTAAAAAATATGTATACAATATAATTTTGTAAAAAAATAAAAATTTTAAAATTAGTAATTTTTAATATAAAATATTATCATAAAAATGCATATATTTATGAACTTTACATATTAATGGTTTTCTAGTATATTGGATGTTATCTTTTAAAAATATAATTTCTAATTAATCAAAACTTGATTGAAATAAAAAAGATATCAAACTGTTAAACATAAAAAATTTATCAAATCAAGTGTATTAAATACAAATATTAAAATATAAAAAAAGGTATATTGAATAAAATGTGTTCTATTATATTGGATGTTATTTTTAAAATTTTTAAAATATATTTTTTAATTAACCAAAACTTGATTTAAATAAAAAAGATGAGATAAAAAAATGTTAATCAAGTTGTAAAATATAATTCTTTTTATCAGGTATATTAAAGAAAATATTAAAAAATAGAAAGAATATTTATTGAATAAAAATATTAGTATATAAAAGGAAGAAAGAAAGAATAATAAATAAAAATATTAAAATATAGAAATAAAAAATAAATTGAGATGGTAAAAGATATTAAAGAGATATTGTTGATATTTATGGTATATTAAATTTTATTTTAAAGATTACAAGTGATAACCTAAATTTTATCGCTTAAAATTATAGAAGAAGTTTGCCTGCCTTTTTAGACATTCTTAATTCATCAATATATCCAACTTTTAGTTATCAACAAATTTAATTGGTCAATATCTAAATCAATTAATTTTAAAATTTAAGTTAATTTATCAAACATACCTAAATTTGACTAGTTAAGAGATAAATTTGTATTGATTCTCTTTTTCATCCTTCTTGATTTTAAATTTCTACAAGAATCTGGATCATTAAAAGATGTAAAGTGACCCTTGTGGCAACTTCATTTTTATTTTATGACAAATAAGATTAAGATTATGTTTGAATAACCTTGTTGATGTTTTACTTCTCTTGGTTAAAAAGGAAAAGTTAATGTTTATATGTGAGCATAATTACAACAACAACTTATATCCTTGAAAGGAATTAATTATAATTGTACGATTTTTAACATGATTCATCATGAAAAGTGTGATAAAGTTTTATGCTAGCTGTTAATCTTCCGCAACCCTCATTTTTTTCGAATTTGGAATCGGTTACTTATAATTAGACAAGCCAACTATAAGCAAATGGAGTTTTATACATTGATTTAGTTTATTAGTTATTTCTAACATGATTCATCATAAAAAATGTGACGAAATTTTATGCTAACTATTAATCTGCCGCAACTCTTTTTTTTTCGAATTTAGAATCTGTTACTTATAAATTTATAATTAGACAAGCCAACTATAAGCAAATGGAGTTTTATACGTGATTTAGTTTATTAGTTTTTTTTTTAAACCACCAAAAGTAATTTGTTAAAGGAAACCTATTGATTCAGCTTTTCTTAATATTCAAACCAAGTTTTGGGGTCCTAGTATCACCCTAATCATTGACACTTATCCATAAATTTATCAAAATTAGAATTTTAGTTTGTAATATTAAATTAAAATGTAATTATATTTCAAAGAGTTGCATCTCTTCAATTGTAACTTTTTTTTGGAAACATGCATCTCAAATCTGATATTTTTGTTGAAGAGTTACATTCCAAAATTATGATATCTCTTTGAAGAGTTGCACTACAAATTTGAGACATCTCTTTGAAGGGTTACATCCCAAATTCAAGAGCTCTATATATATGTGTGTGCTTTTAGTCAAGTTGGAAAACAATCTCACTAACTATTATATTCATATTCTTGTAGAAATAATTCAAGAATTCGCTACTTGTTTATTTCTAAAGTCTATTGTATCCTAGAACTAAATTGCCACAATATCCGGTTAGCAGAATAGTGGAGGCAATTAACGCTTTAAGGAAAGTGATATACACGCCTTAATTAGACTTAATTATTGTTGTAATTCCCTCACAAGATTGTTTGTTCTTTTGCTCTAGTGTTGTATTTTGTTCATCACTCAAATTGTTTGATACACACATTTTCCCCAACATATATAATATAAAACATTATTCATGCATGTATCATACGCATGGCGAATACTTATAATTTTTTTCATTTTTTGTTATATATATACTTCAAGCAAGTAACCTATAATGCTGCTTATGCAAAACCAGACAAGTTTCCACTTTCTTTGGACCTCATGATCGATTATGCCAAACAGAACGACACTTTAATTGACCGACTCATAAAGATTCTAATCTAATCCTATATATATTGGTGGCTATTCCTACGCTAGTATATACAATTTTGCCTTAGATTTTCTTTTAACTCATTCTTCCAAAGACTGAAAAAATATATCAAACATGCATGCAAATGATTAAAGGAAGAATTCTTAATGCGTTTTGGTGGATTGACAGATCAATTGCATACAATGAAAGGCTATGTATGTGAAGTTGACACTCTATAATAATGGATACAACTGTTAAAACAGAAAGATTTATAGTGATCATTCTATAGTCCATTAATGGCGAGTATATTCTCTCCTCTCTTTTTTTTCCAGGCTTCCTGTATATGTTAGTTCAGAGTCTCTCATTTCATGCTCCCATATGTACGAACATAATTATACGCATATATTCTTGTGTATCCAATAGTGGGGTCTAATCTTTTGAGGATCGCACATAGCCATCACGCCATAATCATCATGACATGTATGGAATCTGTATTTTAATTGCAGTGCTTTGTTAATACTTAAAAGATGGAATACTCCACTTAATTAGATTAATCCGTGATGGTTTCTTATGTATTCATTATAATTTCTAGAACCAACAACAAGTGAAAATAACCCATGTGTTCCTACTGATTTGTATGCCCAATTCTTGCATATCGATTTAATTTATGTCCGGAATGAATGTGTCGGATAATTCCCCTTAATTATAAGTAGTTTGTTTTTCTTATAAGTAGTGGGTTTTAACGTGAAAAATGGAGAAAAATTGTAACAAATTGACAGTCGTTGTAAATTTTTCATCAAATCCTATAATATGAATCAAATGTTCATATTGCATACCAATGGCAAATTTAATCCATATGATCTAGTACATTTAGTAGGATAAAAATTTAATTGTTGGCATTGTTGTATGAATATGTATGAATTTAAAAAAAAAAATGTAATGTTTCTTGACAGACTTATAGCATATGCATTTCCCAAATTTTGAAAGTTACTTGTGATGTATTATGTATAGATATGCATTTTTTATAAGTGCATTCGAATCTACCAACTTTGTGTTTGTGTTTAATACAACAAGGTGAAAAAAGAAGAAGAGCAAGATCAATAGATTCAAGATTGTCAATCATAGTTTGCTAGCCTAAAGCTATATATATATATATATACTTTGATTCGCATGCATAAGGGGGAACTAGCCAGCCAGCCATGATGATGGTAGATCTTCAATTCATATTTGGGCATGCGCAGTTGTAATGGCTAGATATGCCTAGATATGCATTTATAGTAAAAAACAGAATCATACTAGACTTGGATTTTCCATTGATATAGACACAAAACTAAGAGCAACTTGTTGAAAATTGGGGGTTTGCGAATCGAAGGACATCTTTGTTCAGCTTAAATTGTATCTCCACTCCAGATTTGAGTTGCCAACTTGGCTAGATCTTCTGATGAACATATATTGGTCAATAAATCTTCGAGTGCAAACGACATATAGAGAACAAACAATGTTGTGAACAAACTACTTCTGAATTCCATCAAATTTCGTAGTTAAAAAATTCCCAAAAAAAAAAGAGGGATTTATTTGTTTACACACATTTGAGCAGTTAAAAGACAGAAAAACAATTTGTATATCACTTTTAACACAATAAGTAATTTATTTCAAATCCCCCGGTACAAAAGTATTCAATTCCAAATCCGAAACAATCGACTCTAAATTGACAAATTGAAATTGTAGTGGTTTGTCTATTTATAAATAAATGTAAGTTCAAAAAATGGAGAAAGGTTATCCGAACCTAACAACTAATTTAAAACTTTAACACAACTTATGATACGACGATATATTGTATTGACAAAAATTCTTACGAAACCAATTTACATATAAGACAGGTTTTATATATGAAACGGACAGTTAATAAATGTTGAAATCGTAATTTTAATTTCATATCTCTTTTATTATGTGTTAAAATCGTGATTAACTTCCGAATTCATAAATGAGCTAGTTTCATATGTCAACAACTGAATTTTATTAAATTTTATTTAACACAAATTTTCATTCTACTCACCAAGGATAGCCCTTCTACCTTAAAATTAAATAAAGAAAGGGCATACTCATTGACACTTTGTGTTTCCAACCATCTGTTTACTTGGATTGATTGATGGTTTTTGACAGACTATAGAATTGACAATTTTAGGAAATAAATAGGGGTATAGTTTTAGCTCTCATTTTTTGTTATTAAATAAATGTCATTTTACAAATTTTAATATAAAAAATCTAAAAGCTTTCAATTTTAATATTCCTCCCATTTATTTACGTAATGTTATTTAAAGGAAGAGAGAGAAAGTTATGGTCATAAATATGGGTAAATAAGAGAATTGATCACTTTTCTTAATTAGTGTGCACAACTCTAAAACGATACTTATTGGACACTTATTAGAGAACATAGGGAGTAATATTTATATCAAGTCTCCAAAATTAAATTAGAGAATAAGAAAAAAAAAGGGGGGGTTTTGCCATGCTTCATTGACATCTACGTAAAAAGTACGAAATGATCAAAACAATCAAAGACTTCAATCAAACCATGTCATCATCATCAAAGTCAAAAAAGAAAACTGTACATTTCAATGCAGGAATAGCCGTCAGATTAAGCGAGTGATGCGACTCTTGATCGTCATCAAACGGTCCAAACTTGTAGACAAAGCTGTCAAAGCATAGGCAGAGACGGGAGTCAAAATCTTTTCATTACTACCGGTAACTCCATGGGGTAAAAGGGTGTCTGACACGTGTCCACCTCGATTTACTTTAAAATTACCAAAAAATCGACTGTCAAATCAACAGTCACCAATCCTCTTACTTAACTTGCATGTTATTATTAGCAACGTTTATTTCTCCAACCCTAGTCATACCTAAACAAATCACCATCAAAAAGAAAAAAAATAAAGAATTTTGTTACCTTATCCTAATTCTTAACCGAGCAATGCAAGTAGCGTCATAAATGAATCACACTAATTGAGATATTCAGAAAACATAAGAAGTTACGTTCTTATTCAAACTCCATGTCGGATATCACAACTACATCATGTATTCGCATATTTGAAATACTTTTCAGTTTTAATACTGTATCACTAGTTTGCACTATGGGAGTAGACTATTCATTACTATCAAGGAGGTACTATTGGAGTTAGAGATGTACATTTGGCCGGTTCCGGGTGGTCCCACAAAATTAGAATCGGAATCGGAATCGGAATCGGCGGTTCCGGAACCGCTGGAACCGGCAAAAAAAAAAATTATATAAATATTTTTATACCACTTCATTTTCATCACATAATTTCATAGTTTTCTAATCTTTATATTGTAAGTTTAACGTTTATAATTTACGGTTTAGAGTATCAATTTTTTTAATTAATTATTCTAATTATATTATTATATTGTTCAATCATTATTTCAATACTCTTATCATTTATATATTTTTCTTTCTCACTTATCTAATCCTTCATAATTCTATTTTTCTAAAACCTCCATATATTAGTTCAATTTCAACTATTAATCTAATTATATTATATATCAACTTAATTTTCTAATTTATATTATTCTAATTCTATTATTCTATTATGCTAATATACTATTTGAATTCCAATTAATAGTTAGATCATTCTCTTAATACTCTTGTTCTTTCTATATCTTTCTTTCTCACTTATCTAATATTCATAATTCTATTATTCTTAAAAATTCATATATTAGTTTAATTTAACTACTATTTTAATTATGTTATTATATTATACTAGTTGAATTCTAATTAATAATTCAAATATTCAAATATTCTTATGATTTTTATATTCTTGAATCTCACTTATTTAATTCTTCCTAGTTCTATTATCTAAAAACTATATATTAATTAAGTTCAATTGTAACTATTATTATATTATATTATTTGAGTTTCAATTAATTGTTTAATCATTATTTCAATAGAAATCAAATTTAAAAGTAAGATTACAATCTAAATTCGAAACAAAAAATCGAAATTGGAACCAAACCGGAATCAAAATCGGAAACGAAACCGAAACGGAACCGAAATCGAAATCGGAACCGCCAGTTCCAGAACCGTCGGTTCCAGAACTGTGGGCATCCCTAATTGGAGTAGAGTAGACGATATCGAAGTGGACTACTTGGCACCTCTCGGAAACCATCATAGTAAACGTAATGTAGATAATAGCGTGTGTTTGCTCTCCTCTAAATCATTCATATGGAACAAAAACTCTTGTGGGATCTTGTGATTGGAGTAGACAGTATCAGAGTGGACTACTCGACACCTTTTGAGAAGCATCGGAATATATCTGCTGTACGTGATTACTCTCTTCTAAATTATTCACTTGGTACAAAAAAATATGTTAAGTTCTTATGAATTTTGGCTCCATTATTAAGCATTGACACTTCTAATTCTTAACCTTTTCAATCGAATTCGATTTCCAATATTTCAGCTTATAATCAATATATGATAATTGATGTGTTTTTTTTTATTTTTTTGATAGAGAGAAGTTACAAAATCATCACTCTTGAAACTTCTTCCTTTTAGTTAGTTGGCGAGGCTTTTACATTTTTCTTGTATAAAAACAAAAAAACTTGTGACTTTTATAAGAGAAAATGATAACAATGACAATTCAAAAAATGTCACAAATCCCTACTACAAATATATAGAGCAAAAATTGTTAGATATGTGGGCGATTGACAACTTCTGTCAATAAAAAAACACGAAAAATTGTCAAATTGGTTACAAATTGAAATTTTAAGCAATACTTAGATTGTGTCACTAAAAAGGTATGAAAATAAACAAAAATTGTGTTTTGATTTCCAAAAAAAAAAAAATTAAATGCCAGGGTCATTATAGTCATTTCAAAGTCGAAGTTGCTAGGGTGGGGGGGGGGTGTTGGGGGTGACCCATACGGGGGTTGGTGATTTTTTGGGATGCAAACGGCGGGTACATATAAGTTAACAGTACTTGGAAAAATCCTTCAGTCAAATGGCACGTGACCAGTAAGTGGTAGGGTATTTGATGACGTCACCGTTGCATCAAAATCCCACACCGTGCGGTTCTGTTCTGTCTGTCTTTGGAGAATTGCACTCTCTTACGCAATCCTGACAAACGGTACCGTCCTCGGTTTATTAAACCCCAATCAATCATTTTTCTTTGTTTTTTCAACAACACATACATTATACATTGAGAAAAAACATTTTTAATCCCAAATTTTCGTGTACTCAACACTTTTAGTTACTAATATTTTAACCTCAATACTTTTAGTCCCCAATAATTTAATCTCAACACTTTTAATCCCTAAACTTGTAGATAAAAGCGTATTTTTAGTGCTCAATGTTTTAATTTCAATAGTTTTAGTTCCTAAATTTATAAAAATGTTTCACTTTTAACTTACTTAACACAATTAAACAATTACAAACGGAATTCCCATGTGACAATTAAATTTCTCATAAACCTAATGTCTCGTAATTATTTTTTTAAGATTTTACTTCAAATAAAATAATAAAAAAATTAATGTGTTAGGATAGGTATTACAAGTGTGTCAATTTTATTTTATTTTATTTGAAGCAAAAGTTTAAAAAAATTAATTGCCATACTACATTAGTTTATGAAAATTTTAATTGTCATGTGAAAATTCTATTTATAGTTGTTCAATTTTGTTGAGTAAACTAAAAGTGCAATATTTTTATAAATTTAGAGATTAAAAATATTGAAGTTAAATATTAGAGACTAAAATTGTCGAGTAGGCACAACATTGAGGACTAAAAATGCTAATTTTTTTTACAAATTTGGGGACTAAAAGTGTTGAGATTAAATTATTGGGGACTAAAAATATCGAGTAACAAACATTGGAGACTAAAAAGTGTCGTGTATACAAACATTAGGAACTAAAAATGCTTTTTTCTCTTATACATTTTAATTGATTAATAAATTATAAAATTTTAAAAATAATACAACAAAAAGGGAAATTTTAAAAACTTATCTCTCACATTTGTTAGAAAAAAAAATACCGTCACATTCAAAATGATACAATTTTAGCATTCATATTAAATTTTTTTACAAAATTGACATTTTAATTCAATTTTATTTGATTTTTTAACAAAAATACGATCTCCAACCAATAAGGCAATACTCACTCAGAAAGCCAATTAAATTCCAGCATTGGATTAAGATTATTTATATTTAAACAATTAAAAAAAATTCCTCCTTAGTTGAAAGGAAGAATTTTTTTTTTCCTGGTCGATGCATTCATCAATAGAAATGAAAGAAAAGGAAAAAGAACAAAGCAGAGTGGAAGTATGCTTCTTCAAAGAAAGCATTAGTACTTTCTGCAGATTTTACTGTAAGCTTCAAAACGGCCGTTCGTCATCGATTCAAAAGCATACTCGTATGTCGTACAATTATGACACGCATATATACTTTTGTTAAAAAAAATTAGTTAGAATTAAATAAAAAATCCAATCTAATTTAAATTTTTAGTGCGAGTGATGAAGTCGCATTATTTTATACATTAGTGATTGAAAAGGTTAGTTAAAAAGGTTTTTGTTAAAAAAAGAATAAGTTAAAATTAAATAAAAAAACCAATCTAATTTGAATTTTTAGTGTGAGTGACAAAATCGCATCATTTTATACATTAATGTTAGTTAGAAAGGGACTACTTAAATCTCTTCCAACTTATAATGTTCAAAATTTGAAGTTGCATGCCATATAAGAGTGGGTGAGAAAGTGAGGATAAACTAAAAGAAAATTTAAAAAAAAATCAATAAAATATGATCCATGTTTTTGCAATTTTTCCTAACAAAAATTAAAGAACTCTAAAAATTCTTTACTTTGAACTATTCTAATTTTTTTTTATCGTTTTAAATTTAATACCTAAAGTTTCCCATAAATAAACTCTTTGACTTCCCTCCATTCTGTAAATTTAATCATATTTTCATAATTTTCAAAAAAAAAAAAAAGTAAGGAATGAGAAAATATTGTTTAAGTGGCCATCTTTAATATTCGTTCAATATATTATAGTTTGTCTAAGAAAAACCATATCATATTTCCTTAGTGCCAACAACCCCTTTTATATATGTATAACCTTCCGAATATTGAAAATATTCCAAACATTTGTAACATGGATTATTGCAAGAAAATATTAATAAACCATGCAATAATTTCAACAATATGTTTAGTAAAATTTAACCATGTACATATATATATATATATATATACTTTCAAATTTTGGAAGAAAATTTTTAAAATATGAACAATTAATTAATTTATTAGACGAGTCAGTAATTAATTATCAAAAGATTATATATATAATGTAGTTTTTTACTCAATGCACGGACAGTCTTGATAAATTTTTAGACAAAACACTATTGAAGTAGCAGCCATAACATCATTTTTATCCAATCTATGAGACATAATAATTAAAACAGACGATGAATAATTGTTTTATTGTGTGCATCACTATAATAAATAAATAGAAGATGCATAGAGTTTAAAACTATAATTTTATATCTTGCATCTCATTCTTTGTGAAAGGGTTGTATGTGTAAGTACAAGTTAATCGCAATTTCAAAACGCAATAAATATGGTAAAAAGTTAAAATACAATTTCAATTGTTATTAATTGTTCGTTTTATATATAAATCACGTGTTATATATGAATCGATTTTATATAAGTTTTTGTGTATATTTCTTGTTTTGTATTGTGCTTGTTCTTGGTGCCTTTATTATTCTTCACTTTTTTCATTTTGGTGAATAAGAGGTCCAACTTTTGTCCATGTAATGCTTGTGTAGTTCCAGTTTTAGAATATAAAGACATATATGCGAAACATTATAAGGACTCCAAAGACGTACGATTACGAGGAATTAAATCAGTAGCAATGTTGGAGGTGGAGGTTAAATTGAAATGTTAGTATTGAGATTCATTGGAAAATTGTCATGGCTGGAAAGTTGTATTTCTTTGAAATTTCATGTCCATTATTGCTCAATTCTTGCAAGTTCATATTTAGCAAGCTATACAATTGAACTTGCCATCTGTTTCTTGAACAAAAGAATACAGCTATGTTCATTATTAAGCAGCTTGATCATTCTTGGTGTTGATCACAATTCACAATCATTTACTCTTTGAAATTAACGTGGTCGGTGCAAACATTCAGTCCCTGAATTTCCATTTTTGATCTTCATCTTCACAAATATAAATCCAGATGAATTGGACGGCAAACTTAGATGGATGCTAGTATTGAATATTTCAATTGTAGATAACGCATGACAGATTTGTGTCTAGGGAATTTTAAAACTGTATTGAATAATTATGAAGTTATAATAATGAAAAAAAAAACGTTTACATAGTCGTAGTAATCGCTAAATCATAATGAAAAAAAAATAGAAAATAACTATAAAAAACTTAAATGACTTCGAAAGTGGTTTAAACAAATGAATTTTATCGAAAAATAGCACACAATATGAGGCAAAGTCTAATGAGTTTTGCAAATTTCGTGTGAGTTTTAAAATATTATATTATAAATGCAATTTCGAATTTAGACGAAAAAGTTACGCAATTCACAGATCCTACACAGGCTAATACGTATTCTCAAATTTGTATATGGCTGGTTTTGTTTTCTCAAACATAATCAGAACTTAATAGCATGCAAACTTAAAACGAGCTTGCATGATATTTCGCACTAAAAGTACTGAGCTTAATGAGTTCAGACATCAACTTTCAATGTTCTAATTTAGGCTGTAGTAGCACACTTAAATCATAATACTATAATTCATGTCTATCATACCAAAAAAAAAACCTCAATAAATGGATGAACCTAGACATTTTGTTAACTTTGGCTCTTACAAAAGTTTGTTCATTTGAAACAACACGGTTTGATACTTTGATTGATTCAATTGTGTTCTATGCCAATATCGATCAAGTTGACCAAAGTGAAAGAATAATCAGCATTTTTCAACCATTTCTTAGCAGATAATGAGCTTCTTTTGCCCAAAAGAGAATACTTATTTAAGAAAACACTCTCAATCTATGCACTAAATCAGAGCTTGACATATAGTGCCAACCATATGCAAACTGTATCAACCGTCCACAACTTCATCATTCATTTCTTCCCATTTCCCCTTAATTTCCAAGCAAAAATCTAGGAGGAAAGGGTATCAAATGCCTCCCAAGTTCACTTAGTTAACAGAAGAACTTCAAGCTAAATAATGGCCCATTATCAAAATGCTTCCCAAATGTTTTTTAAACAAGTAACAGGTTGGTAAATTTTTATAATAATTTCACTATCTCTAACTTGATTTTCCATTGATAATATCAAGCTCCCTCCTTGTCAAATTCCACTACATTTCTCTTGATATCTTGGAGGATTTAGCACCCCATTTTATATTGGTGGATTTGAATACAATACAAAAACTATAAATTTTACCGTAATGTTTGTGTTGCATGTTATCACAAGTATGAATTAGCCACCGGCCATAACATTTGTGTTGTAAGTCACCATAAATGAAAATACAATCATCCATATTCGTAAAGAATAAGAAGTGGTGAAACTTTATGAATTACAACTTTACCACGATTCAAGTTGCTTTGAACAGGTAAATCAATCATTTTCGGTAGAATTGGTAAAAAAAAAAAATTCAATCTGTACACAAACATTCAAGGTTGAAATCCCACTATCTTAATTGGAATTATAAATTTAGCACAAATACTATTTCTTCTATTGAATCTTCAAAGGCTCAAAAACTGTCTTTAACATTGGAAATCTATGATTCCAAGTATCCATTAAACATGAACAGTTGAAAATTTCAACATTCCCATATACACCAAGATCTCAACTTATGTTCCAAAATCATCCAAGCAAGACTGAGAGAACTTAAAACCCTATAGTTTTACCTAAGAGTCGACTCTATATATACACTCTACGATTAGAAACCAAAAACTATTCTCCAAGTAGACACCAAAGCGCGTGAAGAATCAAATATATCGAATTGAAAGTGGTATTTGCATTTCCAAGAAAAAAAAATATTTTTTGATTCAGAACAAGAACATAAAATCATAAATGTTAATGTATTTATATCAGATTCTACTACCACTCCTCTTTGCCCATTGCCCATTTGCCCATTCCATAAACACAAATTCAAACCCCAAACTCTGCCTGCACACACACACACACACACACAAAAACCCCAGCAGCTGAGAAGAAATAGCCTTGAGAAAGAGAACCAAATCCTTTCCTTAACCTTCACGCCTCCATTTTACATTTACTACTACTATTACTACTGCTACTTCTTTCTTTCTCTGTTCTCTCTCCCTTTTAACTCTTATGTTTCTTTCTCACCTGTCTCCCACTTCTCATAAAAACAAGCTTGTCTATTCCTTCTTTCCCTTCAAAACTCTCTATTCTATGCATTGAAAATAGAATCAAAACCAACCCTCATTCATTCTACATCCCTTCAATATTATCCTTGACTCGCTTTCTTTAAATTCTCACTTTATGCATCACACTCTTACTCACAAAAGCAGCAGCAGCAGCAGCAGCAAAAGCAGAGTTTTACTGAGTGAAAAAACAGAGGACTTGTAGTTCTACTTCTTCTAAAATATACAACTCTTTTTGTTCCCTTTTTCATTTGTTTTGCCTTTTTGATCTTTTTAGTACATGGGTTCTTCTACAGAAGAAGATGGGAATCATCAACCAAATTGTTTGTGGGTTCAAGGACCTATAATAGTAGGGGGAGGACCATCTGGGCTGGCAGTCTCAGCATGTCTTCAAGAAAATGATATCCCTTCTGTCATTCTTGAGAGGAGTGATTGTATAGCTTCATTATGGCAAAATAAAACTTATGATCGTCTTAAACTTCATCTCCCTAAGCAATTTTGTGAACTTCCTTTACTTGGTTTTCCAGAAAATTTTCCAAAATATCCCACGAAACATCAATTCATTTCTTACATGCAGTCCTATGCTGCGCATTTTTCAATTCAACCAAAGTTCAATCAAGCTGTGCAGAGTGCAGAGTTTGATCGTGTTTGTGGAGTTTGGAGGGTTCGAACTCAAGATTGTGAGTATGTTTCTAGGTGGATTATTGTTGCCACGGGAGAAAACGCAGAGCCTTTTATTCCTGAAATTCCTGGGATGGAGAAATTCCATGGCCCTGTGATGCATACCAGTTTGTACAAGTCTGGTTCTGAATTTCATGAACAAAGAGTTTTGGTCATAGGTTGTGGGAATTCTGGAATGGAAGTAAGCTTTGACCTCTTTAGACACAATGCCACACCTCACATGGTGGTCAGAAACACAGTAAGTTTGTACACAAATGTTTTGATTGATTGTATGCTTTGATTATCATCAACTTTGTGCATGCATTTTCTTGTTTTTCAATTTCTTTACAGTGTCACTGATTTTTTAACTTTTATCTTTTTGGGATGATTTCAGATTCATATTTTGCCAAGGGAAATGTTTGGTATATCTACATTTACTGTGGCAATGGAACTTCTCAAATGGTTACCATTAAGGCTAGTGGACAAGTTGCTACTAATGGTGGCTAATTTTACCTTAGGCAACACAGACAGATTAGGTCTCAAAAGGCCAAAAACTGGACCTATAGAACTTAAAAATGCAACTGGAAAGACTCCAGTACTGGATGTTGGAGCATTGTCACAAATCAAAGCTGGAAAAATTAAGGTAAAAAACCGACCAAACCGACCAAACCAAGGCCAAAATCTTTGGTTTGTTACACATTATTTTTACTAAATATGCAAAAATACTATACGTTGATTGGTTGTACAAAAGCATTATTTGGCTAATGTTTTGGTTTTCAATTCTTTGCAGGTAATGGAAGGTGTAAAAGAAATAACAAGAAATGGGGCCAAGTTCGTTGATGGACAAGAAAGAGAATTTGATTCCATAATCTTAGCAACAGGGTACAAAAGCAATGTGCCTACTTGGCTTAAGGTAAGCAACAACAACAACAACAATAAAATGGCATTTGTTGTAGTACTACTACTTCTGTACTATTCATTAAAATGACATCATGCTGTGTTCTTGTTTTGGTTTATGGCTAAATTTTTCTTTGTTCCTTTTATCTTATTATCATTCTCACATCGCTTTCCATCTTACATATTCAGTGGCCTACAAACCGGTTTCTTAGTCCCTTAATACAACAGAGAAAATCTGACCGCATTTGTTTGGATTATTCCTCCACTTCGATTTTTTTTTTTTTTTAATTGTTATCGAGATTTGGTTGTGTTTGATGTTGTGTTACTATCAGAAAATATTCTGTTTCTTGAACTAGCATTTAGGGAAAAAAGCTTACCTACAAAGTGTTCCTTTTGCTCTTTTTCTAGTTCAAGAATCACAATTGAAATATGTTTTTGTTTGAGTTCTTGTACTCATTCTAAATCATTGCATCCAAACTTAGACACATTCAACAGCCAACCAAGTCGGACTAATATCGTATCATTAGGTCACATATACTTAGCTCTATTATTATCCCGGCTTAACTATGTATCAAATTGCACTTTCGGAAGAATCGACATGACAAATACCATCATAGGACAACATTCTTAATTTCCCTGGTAATAACTTTGAACATATTGTCTAGTAAATAAACAATCTCAGTGACAATTGATTATGTCAATCAAAAAAATGGCCATGTGGTCCATGAAAGTCCTGGAGATTCTTAGCCAAAAATCAAGTGCTTGTAGAAAATGTCTCAACATAAAGGGGAGGGGAGGAAGGGTGGGGGGGTTTGGGATATTGCATACTGCATACACATGCATGAAGCCTTGACAGAACTGGACCATGGTGTAACATGGGCATGGCTTCTAACAGGGTACAATCCAGGTTGGTGAAAAATTAGGCATGAAATCTCAGTACCATATCACATGCACAAAACTGGGGTTGAACTTTGAACTTTTCCTTTTTCCCTTTTCCTTCCTAAGTATATGAAAGAACAAATGTAAAAAAAAGTTTCAAAGAAGATGTGGTGATTTGTGACCTTATTGTACTTGAATGAATGAATGTTTTTGTAGGGTTGTGATTTTTTCACAAAAGATGGCATGCCCAAGACACCATTTCCAAATGGATGGAAAGGTGAGAATGGTTTGTACAGTGTTGGATTCACTAGAAGAGGACTTCTTGGGACAAATTCTGATGCAGTTAAAATTGCCAGAGACATTGCTGATCAACGGCATCTAGCTAGCTTCAAGGAACAATTGTAGTTTCTCTAACATTTCAAGTTTGCTTAGACAAGATCTTGATCATTATCAGAGTTGGGGGGGTTTTACAATGAAATTAACTTATATAATTATGTAATTTTTAGTAGATATAGAGAGCATCATCTATCTCAATTTTTCTTGTTTTTTTCTTTCCATGCTTTTTTTCAGTTTGTAAATTAATCAATTTTGCATATTGCACTTAGTTTGGTTAGTCAAATTTCCTAAGATGTAAACTTACCATTGTATTATATTAATCTTTGGAAATAGAATTCTCCCTTTTCTTTCTCTTTTTCCAATTACTAACAGAAATTGGATTTTTCTCTTATTTTTATTCAAGATTATGATTAGAATTAATTTCCCAAAGCCATTCTCTTATTTAATTTGCTCTTTAGTTTCGTTTTATATTACACCAGTATGCAACAATTGAAGACAACCTTGATAGTGTTAAGAGTACAAAATTAGTAAAAATTGTGACAAAATATAAAGTTTCTTAATCAAATAATTAAGTATTTATTTAGATTTGAATTTTTGCTTACCGCTCATTGTATTAAACATAAAATGAAAAAAGAAATGGCTAAGCACAATGTTCTGTCCTAAATTCATTATCTTGTAACTAAAAAATGGGAGCCTTTTTCCATTATGTTTAGGAAATAAATTAAAAAGGACTTATGGAAAGATGTGACACATTTCATGAATGGGGAGAGCTGCCGCATTCACAGCAACATCCATTATACTTATTCCTAAAGTTCAATCCCTCAAATTTTACACAGTTTTGGCAAATAGATTTAGCCAACACACAATGAAAATTTAAAGGAAATATATCTTATTATTTCATATACGTAAGTGTAAATTTACAATGAATTGTAGATTTAGCCATTCTCTAAGCAATCATGAACCATTTTAATATTTCTTAAAGGCATATAGTGGACAAAATACTCAAGGGATCTTTTGCTGCACTTAATATTTCAATCTCTATAGTATTTTATATAACCGTGTCATGTCTTTTGTAAACCAATTACCGAGTCTCTGTTGAGGCTCTGGGAGAGTGTTCTATACTTTAGAGGCAGAAACATGAAATGAAGATACGTCTAACCTTTTTTGTGGTCCTTGTTCAAATTGATTATTTCGAGTCAAATAGAAAGAACTGTAAGATTCCACTCTTCGAGGTCAAGAATGGGATCAAATCGTCATTTCAGGATTAGCAATCCGAAAAGGGAATAGACTATCATGAACTTCGACGAAAGGCCCCGTACGATTTGCAGGGAGTCGTTAAATATATAGACAACTGATGATTACCATTTGAATTAATGAAAAAAACAGGTGGTACATTCAAATAAAATGTTATAAGAAACCAAAGATAAAATGTCACCCAATATCATAGTGAACAAAATATCACAAATAACAAGTTGGAAGTGCAAGGGTGCAACCCAACAACTGTCCCCATTCTTGATTTCTTCTCTAGAAAAATGGGGAAGAAATGAGGGAAAAAAAAAAAACAAAGAGAAGAACTTTGAATGTCTTTAATATCCCAAAAAACACTTGGCAGATGATGATCATATATGGCAAATCAAAAACAAAAATCTTTTTTTTTTATTTATGTATTTTGAGGTCATCTAGAAAATCTACTTTGCTATTGCTGCAAACGTACACAAAGGCAATTGCAGGGTATAACTTTTTAAGTTGAATTATATCCTTAGTATATTTATCATCATCATCATCATCGTCATCATCATTGGCTTTGCCAAAGTGAGGTACTATTTTCTTGTAAAGTGTAAGCTCTCAGAATGAACCACTTTTGGCATGCACACAAACACACAGTCACACACTATATCTTTGCTTATAAAAAAACATTCATTAGTTATTACAGTTATATAAAGATGCATACGCCATCTGCATCCAAATATTCAGACTTCACAAGTTTGTAAATAGTACACATTTATGTGCAAAACCACAGAGAATCTATCTAAAAATCTTTTTACATCTGCAAATCCGTAATACCTAAAATTTATGGCGAACAATATTGAACATGTCTTCCTTTTTCCCTTCTCTGTTTTTTTTTTTTCATGTTTTCCTTTTTATTTTGCGTCATTAATTTGTGGGCCAAAAAAGGGTTTAGATTTTTTTTTTCTTGCAAGAATTAAAGAGTTTGAATTTTCAACCGTAAAATCGACGAATTAAAATCCCGATGTTACTGTCAGAAGTCATTATCCGTAATCAAATTGTTAAAATACCTTGATTAACAAGAGTTTAGATTATAAATTAAGCATCTATATCTTATACAAATATTATGAACTAAGAGAATGGACAATCTAACAAAGATGTTTTTAAAATTTTGATCAAGATTCACTTTTTAACTTTAGTTTTGGTCATTGCTCCAAATGCTGGCTACATTGATTATTTGATCTTACCTCAAATGAAAATGTATGAGCGCCTCGACTGGATTATTCACCTCAAAACATTATTGAACTATTTGAGACACGGGATTTAAATTCTAAGATTTTGTATGTGTTATTCTGTCCTAATTAAAACTACGTTGTATGGTCTACTAATCTCTTGGTTAGGGTCTAATAATTTTTAAGTAGTTTTAATGATATTTATACATTTAGTCCATACTTTTAATGAAACTACGTAGTTTTATACGTTAGACAGAATAGGACTGGATAAATATTGGACAAAGTATCTGAACTCACTATTTGAAAGGATTCTTTTAACTTTTCATGAGACTTAATGAGATATTGAGAAAGTTTTCAACTTTTCAATAATGTAGCTCATATTAGTTGGGGAAACTGGAGAGACAGCAATATTAAGTATTAAATTTTTGAGTAATGATAGGGGAGTGAAAAATTAGACTGAAACTCAAAGTGACTGACGTGACAATTATAAAAAGACAAACTAATACCCTAACCAAATTATGAGTGAACCCTAATGGGTAATGGATTAGTTTATCTTTTTATACATGCCACGTTAGTCACTTTTCTTTTTCACTCCCCCAATCATTACTCTAAATTTTTAGTGAATCAATTCCCTCGAAAATATAACTAAAATCCCTATTTATAGGATTTGATATGTAACTCATTACCATACAATATATTGTAGAAAATTTTCCATAGTCAATATGTTTTTACCATTAAAAATTCTTAATTTAAGTATGGTTCTTTGAATATGACATTAGGAAAGTTTTTTAATTCAACTCCTCCACAGTGTTTTTTTTTTTTTTGATAGAGCTCAATTGAATTATTACAAATTCTAATTTATTACAATCAATCTATATTATGCTACACTTACTAAGACCTCCGTTGCAAAAGTGTATCTAGGGAGGTCTGGAGGAGACTGAAAACGCCAAGCTTGCTAAAGACTTTGGAGGAGTAAGATTGCCGCTACTGGGCCGCCTGCCGCCACCAACATCTAGCTCTCGAGGGCTGAAGTTGAAGAGGACTATGTAATTTCAATTTTTGTTTTGTTTTAACAAAAATGCACTCACTTAACAAAACGATGTCGTTTTGTTTATTTATTTGAAAAAAAATGGGTTAATTTAGGTAATTTTATTAAGAATTTTATGGATTGAATATTTAGTAATTTTGAATTTAGATTAGAGTTTTTGAATATAAACTAATATTAAAAATTTTGAATTTAGACTAGATATTTTAGATATAAATCATAGTTTAGGAACTCTAATTTGTTTAATTAATTTTCTTTATAGATTAATAGTGAATTGTGATTGAATTGATGATTATAATTCAATTGTTTATTTATATAGAATATGGAGAGGTTTTTTAAACCTAAACGAATTCGTAGTGGTGCATCTTCTAATGAGCCTAATGTTAGTGAAAATGTGAAAAATCAATCTCGTGTAGAATTAAATTTGAATGATATTGTTAGTGATCCGGGACTGCAAAAACCAATTGAAGAATTTGATATTGCTATTTGAGATCAAATCCGAAGAGAGTATTTGACTAGAGGGCCTTACCAACCAATTGGTCATATGTATTCGGAAAAAAAAATCGATATTCAAGAAAGAAGTTTTCAAGACATTTGGTATAAACAGTTTGCATGGGTAGAGTATAGCATATCAAAATATGGGGCGTTTTGCTTTTGGTGTTATTTTTTTAAAAGATCAAATAAAGAAGGTCGATATGCAGAGGATGCCTTTACAAAAACATGATTTAATAATTAGAAAAAGGCAATAGAAAGATTCAATTTGTATATTGGGTTGTGAATAGTTGTCACAATTATGCTAAAATACAGATTGAATCATTTCAAGATCAAAGACATAGTGTGTCAAATGTGTTACGAGCAAAATGGGCACGAGATGGAGGTTGCTTATCGCACCCGTTTAACGGCGATGTTGGATGTGACACGCTTTCTTTTGAATCAAGGATTGCCTTTTCGCGGACATGATGAGTCAACTAGCTCGTTAAATAGAGTCAATTTTCTTTAATTGCTTGAATGGTATAGTCAACGAAATAAAGAGATTTTCAAGGTTGTCAATCAAAATGCTCCAAGAAATAATCAAATAAATTCCCCAAAAATTCAAAAAGGATTAACACATGCTTGTGCTTCGGATATCACACTTGCTATAATCAATGATATTGGAGACAATTTTTTTCTATGTTGGTTGCCGAATCTCGAGACATTTCAGTGAAAGAGCAAATGTGATATGTGAATAAAAAAGGGTGTGTGATTGAGCGATTTATTGCTCTTGTACATGTGCTCGACACTAATTCTCATTTTTTGAAAGATGCTTTATTTGCACAACATGGTTTATCATTATCCAAAGTAAGAGGCCAAGGGTATAATAGAGTTTCAAATATACGTGGTGAGTTCAATTTGAAATTAATCCACCATATTGCAAGAAAATCCATATGCAAGGTATATATATTCATTATTTCTCTCACCAACTCCAATTAGTTCTTGTTGCCGTTGCGAAGGACAACATATTTGTGAGTAAATTTTGTTGCTATAGCACTATAATTGTGAATACCGCAGGAGCATCTTATAATAGGAGAGACCAACTTAGACAAATTGAACATGATAGGATAGTTGTTGAATTGGAGAGTGGAGATATCACTAATGGAAAAGGAAAAAAAATCAGGAAACTAGTTTGGCAAAACCTGGAGATACTCGTTAGGGATCACAGTACTTAACATTACTTCGTTTATGCTCTATGTGGTTTTCAGTGATACAAGTGTTGGAGAATATACGTGATAACGCCACTTCTCGTGACAATAAAGGTCTTTCCATGAGTTTGATTGATAAAATGGAGAATTATGAGTTTGTTTTTGTGTTGCACTTGATGAAAAATTTATTGAGAATTACAAATGATTTGTCACTTACTTTACAACAAAGGGATCAAAATATTGTCCAAGCCATGAACTTAATTGATAATATTAAATATAAATTACAAAACTTTAGGGATGATGGATGAGAAAATTTTTTAGATCAAGTCAACACATTTTGTGAGTTGAACATGATCTCAATACTTAATATGAAAGATAATATGACAACTCGTGGTCATGGCAGACGTAGAGGGCAACTCATTACTAATTTTTATCATTATTGTGTGGAGATCTTTTGTCAAGTATTATTTCTAAAAATCTTGTTTTATTTTGTTTGGTGAAAAAAAATTTGTGGCTATTAATTTTATCATGGTTGCAATATTGATGAATAGTTGTTTTCAGAAGTTAGCATGGAGTTGTTTAGTTGCATAGCATGTGTTGATCCGAGAAATTATTTTTCTCAATTTAATGCTCATAAACTCACCCGTCTTACTGCTTTATATCCTGAGGATTTTTCAACTAATGATTATTTATTTATTGAACAACAATTTGACAATTACATTTATAATGTGCGGCATGATCCTCAATTTTTTACAATTGAAGATTTGGAAGGTTTTGCTCAGAAAATGGTTGAAGTTAAAAAAAATACAGTGGTTCTATTGGTTTATCGTGTGATCGAGTTGGCATTAGTTCTACTAGTTGCGACTATTTCTGTTGAAAAGTATTTTCTGCAATAAAGATTATCAAGAATGATTTAAGTAGCAGAATGGGAGACGAATGGATGAATGACACTCTAGTTGTATACATCGAGAAAGATATTTTTTCAACAATTGAAATTAAGTAAATCTTGCAACATTTTCAACCGATGCAGACACGTATAATACAATTGCCTCATCTTCATCACATGACGAAAATTAGTTCATCAAGTGTCAACCAATAGTGCAGTTATATGTATTTATACATTTTTATCATTTTTATTATTGTGTTTAGAAATTTAGTTGTTAAATACATTTATTTAATTGAAAAAAAAAAAAACTAAAAGTAAGCCTCCGATAAAATTTCTTTCTGGTTCCGCCTTACTCCGTTGGAATCTTGAGACTGCTATAAACATGTTTGGACACCAAAACAGAGTATCCAGATAGAGCTATTACAAATAAGCCCTCTTCAATATAGGTAATTTAGACTATATTTTGAGCTCCTACATGCTATACTTTCTTTCAAATTCCCTTATTAGACAAATAATCTCAAAGAATCTTATGTTATGTTTCCTGTTTCAATCTCTATTTAATTTATAAATACAAGTCATATATATTTAATAATTATCATTTAAGATTTACTAATCAGTTAATAAAATTTTAAAAAATTATATGTGGCATGTATTTATAAATTGAAACTGAGAAAGTAAGGAAATAGAAGATCCGAAGTGCATAAATGATAAATGGTTTTAATGTTGGCACGGCGAAAAAATACCAATTCTAAATCACTACTTCAATTGCTTTAGTTGTTCCCAAAAATTTAGACTAAACTAATAAAAATTGTCATTTTAATAAATGTCTGATCTTTGACCACAACTTTAGTCATTTTTAACCATTCAAAAATCAAATTACATGTATAACTTATGGCAAAACAGGTGAATTAGGACAAGGGGGCAAAAAAAAATACATACATATATTGAAGTTACATGAACAAAATAGTTCAATACATAAAACTGTTCAAGTTCATAACATTATCCATGCATGAAGCAGCACAGTTCCTCAATCAAAATACGTTAAAAATCATCCATTCTTGTTAAGATACTTTTTTGTCAGTTTTTAGATGACTTTATCATGAGGAGTTCCAATGAATCCAAACCATGTTTTTTTTTTTTTAAATTACTAATGATAATGATGAAGAATCATTATTGAACATTCATCTATATAGCCTAAAAGTTCTGATGAAGTAAAAATGGTATATATGTTTGTTGTTGATGATGGTAGTAATGTTCAAAAAAACCGGTGTCCAAGAATGGTGGCAAAGTACTCAATTCCCTTCTTCTCTTTACTGTCTTTTTTACCTTCGCCATGTAAGCAACAGCAGCAGCAACTCATCTCAGCTGCTGATGAGCAAAGCGTCATCAGTCATCACTACTGACTACCTTTCTTTGTCTTACGATCTTTCTAGTGCTGCATCATCTCTTAAATTAAATTCAACCCCTTCTTCAAAGTTCGGAAAATAAATAATAAAAAAAAAAGACGCACACACACACACACACAGAGTCACAGAGAGGATACATGCATGATGATGATGGTGTCCATGTCTCTCTCTCACGCTGATTATTGAGATAATGATGGGGCTCTGACAATCAATTGTACGAGCTTTCAGAAGGGGGATTGACAGCTGCTCACACCCTCCAATCTTCTTCTGCTGATGATGAAAGCATCATCTCACTCTTTACATTCCTCTCATACTCTCTTCTTCCACACGTGTGTTTCTATACACTTTGTTTTGTTGTAAGTTAGCAACAAAACTAATAAACAGGCTGTTTAAGTGAGTAGGGTTCTTGATCAATATTGCAACCAATTAAGTTCAAATGGTAGAGATGACATTAATTCTTCTTAGCCCAGAAAATATTTCAGTACTGAAATGATCAACTCTCAAAGTTAAAGAGGAATGATTCAAATTTATTGCTATAGATCATGCATAGACATTTGTAATGCTGTCTTGGATAGGAAATATAGTTGCAGTTATGTATGGTTGAAGGCTATAATTCTTGTCATAGAATATGTAGACTGAGCAACAATTTTCACAAGCAAGTTAGGCAGCTCTATTTCGTTAGCAAAATAGTACTAGAGATGTCAAATTTATACATACACACCATCTTTTGTGAAAATTTATACTTCCCTCTAATTATATTATATGCATTATTTCTTTTATGAATAGTCAATTTTAATTCATGTAAAAAAGATTCCGTTATAAGTAGTCAGTGTTAAAGCAGTAAAAGAATGAATGTTACAACAAGATGACATCCGATTAAAAAATTTCTATCGCATTTATCTTATGATATAAATAGCATTAAGAATCGTATCAAGTTTTCGATCAAATGCCACAACTAAGTGTGAGTATATAGCCACTCCACTTAAGATATTGATTACAAAAGAAGCAGCTTACGTGCAAAACTAGAACAATCCCTCATAAAAACGTGTGTATGTAAGTTGTATCAATTCTCTTCTGCCGCCATAAAACCAGTGGAGATAAGAGAACTAAGAGATAGGATGGATAAAGAAAAAGTCCAAGAAGTGAGTGAGTCAGAGAGTAATTAAGAAGAGGATGAAGATGAAGAAAGAAAACTTCAAGAGTGTTTATATTAAAATACTGCACATTGAATATGAGAATCCTGATCACACGCTTCCAATTTGCACGCGTTACGGTGAAACTTACGTCAGTCACAACCCCTATACTACCCTAGTACTACTCTAGCTATGTACAATTACTACTGAGCCACTGACGCCATTTTTCCTGCAGAGAGATTCAGAGGCAGATTGCATGGTTTAAACCCCTCTTACCCCACTTCTAAAACGACTTCTTTTCTTCCTTCCTTTCTCTTTCAACCCTTCCTCTTTGATACATTCATTTCGAAAATCTTCGATTGCAACAACTGACGTCCTCCTCTCCTCTTTACCTATTTTGTCTCACTCTCCCTTCAAAATCCGTGAGGGTCAAACATTGATTGTCATTGTTGTCTTTCATTACTACTTCATAAATCTTACAATACACTATATGTTATGACTTACTATGTAAACTGTCTTATTTGTAATAACCCTTCGTTTTTCGTGTCTTATGATTTGAATATATGCGTAAGATAACATTATATGCACAGTGTCTCGTTTAAAAAACAGAGAAACAGTAAGCAGAATAGAGAATATCGCGTTTAGAAAATAAAGAAACGTTAAATAAAATAGGGAGTGTCGAATCTAGAAAATAGAAAAATGTTAAGCAGAAAAGGGAGTGTCGCATTTAAAAGTAAATAAACATTAAGCAGAATAGAAAGTGTCGCGCTTATAAAATAGAGAAACGTTAAACCGAATAACGAGACATAAACAACTGAAAATGACACTATAATAAAATATGATTTATATAACCGATCGATTTTATAAATGAGAGGAGGATTTAATTATTGTTGTATTTTATAAGAAAACCTAACTAGTAGTAAGACGAGATTGGTTGTTGGTTGTCTTGGTAGACATAGAGTAAACTGTTTATGCATAACAAAAGAGGTTTATTACTTAATTATTCAGTTAACTTTATTTTTTTGGTAGTAGTAAATGATACTTTTTTTTGTACCCTTTTCCCTCTCTTTTACATCACAAATATATTTTAGATGTTAAATACTTGACTTAAAGTTCCAAAAAAAAAAAAAAATCTCTTATATCTTTCCCTGACAAACTCGTCCAACATTTAGTATAACCATGAAGGATGAAGGTGATCATCATAGGCCAAATAGCTAGGGCATACAATACTCAGGAGTTTTCTCTATTTGGTGTAGCATTGCATGAACTGAATATCATTGGGAGAGGAGCTAAATATCATTTGGAATGTGTCTTCTTTCAAATTCACTCTTGTAGAATATTGTAGTGAGTTGGGTTGGGTACATGTTAGTGTGGATATATAAATTGCCATAAAAGATCCTATGTTTTCATACAATTAACTGAATCTGCAGATACTTTCCCGATTTGTTCTTATCCATCTGTGCCATGCATGCTACAACTTACAAGGACCCTATAAAAGAAAGAAAAAACGAATATATATAATGTCAAGTTCCCAGGGAAATGATAATTTCAGGGCATATAGGATTACAATAAGCATATGCACAAATAATATCCTAACACAAAATAATGTCACATATATAAAACATAGTTCATGTAGTAATACACAATCGTTGAAATCATAATTTTAATTTCGAATCTACTTTATCGTAAGTTAAAATAACAATTAATACATTATTGCATATATAATTTATTTCACACGAGATGAACTAATATCCTAAAGCAAAGATAACATAATGCACCTAAAGTTTCTACTCCATTAAATTTTTTTATTGTGTATCCTCGCCTTTCTGATTATGTCGTTGGTTTTTATCAATTTGGCTCTATAATTGAATCCAATACATATATGTATAGCTGCCATCCCAAGACATGATCAATATTTTTATTGGTGCATCCCAACAAATTAGTCATTCCAAATCAACTATGGTGAGTGAAGCATCATCATGCACGTACGTACATATATAACAAGCTCGATCTGACTAGTGGTCAAGGATCCAGATTGGGATATTGCAGCAAATGATTTTGTGTGATTAGAGGGTGTCAAGAGAGAGAGAGTTAGGATTAAGAGAAGGGGCCATAGATCAGCCATGCATGCACAGCGTAGGGTTGATTCGTTGAAGAAGTGAGTCAGAGTACTCCTATTCATAATGGCAGGGACAGACGTATAAGCATATATAGCTATGTTAAAATGCCATAAGTATATATTGGCATGATATGGCATGCAAATGTACTGATCAAAAATTAAAAACACCACTGCATCTGCATGCATGCAATATTGCCATGCATATTTATATATATATAGATCAATGCAGATGCAGAAGACAAATCGATATTACCTTTCAATTCTGATTCCATCCATCGATGGAATTTCTTCAATTTGGATTGTCTTTGGGATTGTCTTTTTGGTAAAAAAAATAGACAAAAACAAATGAATAGATGTCCACAACTGAGCATAGCTGATCCTTACAAGAAAAGAAGGTCCACAAGGTACAAATTCTAGCTAGCCATGCACGGACAATACAGGGAAAATTGTTTTGTTTTTGCTTTCCCCCCCTCCTCTAGTTATAACTTTGTTCAGATTTATCCATTTGATCATTTCCTCTGATGTTCAATTTTTTTAGTTTTTTTTTTACCTGTGCCATTTTTGGGTCCACTTTTGTGATGATCATCTCAGTGGTACGTTGCTATTGAAGGGCGACTGTGAAGATGCACAGCTTCACTGAACCATCGAGAAAAAAATAAGCATTATAACAGAGACAAACATGCATGTCCGATTATTGTCCTTATATACAATATGTACCACGAGGAAAGAAACAATTTTAACCATTGTCACCTTCTCTGCTAACATTCCATATTTCCAGCCATCATCATTTCCCTCTTTGGAATTTTATCAAACACTATTATCATATTTATTTTTCAATGTTCTAATGTTTTTTTTTCTTAATTAATTCACGCGTGGTGGGCTATTTTTACTTACAAATAAAATTGTTTATTGCTTATTTGGGGTGGCATTTCTTTTATTATGCCATCACTTCAATGTTTAAACTTACAATTTGCATTAATTTGATCTAGTGGTTTATAACGGTTGAGGATGCGTAGTGGTTGTGCAACATCGATCAGTTCAAAAGGGAAGAAATGCTAAATCGCGTCATCAAATTTAAATAAACATAACTTTATCATTTGAAAAATTCATTTGTTTAGGTCACTTTTTAACTCATTAATTTTTCTAATTAGTTTTTTTTTTGTTTTGGTTTAGGGTTTCTACAACTATTAAACGTTTGTAAATTTTTATTTTCATTATTATAATTCTATAACTATTCAATACAACTTTTAAATTCTTTAGAGTGTGTGCCTTTTGCATATATGTTTTCTACAAATCTGTCCGCTATTATTTAATAGAGTGAAAATCAAAATTAAAATATATAGTTAATCAATTGGTTGCTGTGTTAAATCATGATATTTGTTACTCTAGTTCCTACATTTTTCCAAGGATGTAATCATGCTACAATGCATGCGTGTGGTTCTTCTTGGAACATTAATCTATCATAAAGTGCAGCGACATGCATATTAATTGGTTTTCTTAGGAAGGAAAGTTTTGAATAATCTTAGGAAATGAGTAGAGTGTAGGAAATAATATTAATTACTAGAGGACAAGCAATAAATGTATTTCTCCTTCTCTCTCTCTTTTTTTTTTTGGTCAATGTACAAAGACACTACCAGTATAAATTTGGCAATAACCTCATGCCTTTTCTTCCTTAGTTTTTTTGGATAACAAAATGATGAGGTAGTGTCATGTGAAACGGTCCATATGAGCTATACATTTGTGTATTTTTTTTCACTTATTACTTTTAAGTTGAAAAGTAATAATTTAATATTTATTACATGAAAACTTTCAACAAGTAACAAAATTCGTTTATCACATTTATGTTGAAAAGTAACAATCTAATACTTTCTCTCTTTTTTTTTGGCATAACCTCGTTTATGAGGGCGTACCACACCAAATTTTATTTATTAAAAATAAAAGGAATGTTGCTGATCATGTACCTTAACTACCATTACATGAGTGAAAGCATTTAAATAAGGAGTACTACTCTCGTTTTATGAGTAGGACTTACTCCTTTACCTATACTTTAGATTTTGAGAATAATATGATTGCCGCCATTCATATTACGCCAAATTTCCAATCCCCCTTAACAAAAAAACTACCTTAAAATTTTCTAAGAATTCACTATGAGTCATGTAGAAAAAGTATAACTTGCACTGAAACAACTTTCATTGAAAACAAAACATAATCCTAGGTGTTATCGAAGTATACATATTCAAACAGCTCCATATATCACAATCTAATACTTGTCACATGAAAAGTTTCAACAAGTAACAACATATGCTAATCACTTTTATGTTGTAAAGTAATAATTTAATACTTTATATGAAAACTTTTAACAAGTAACAAAATTCGCTTATCATTTTAATTAATGTTCAAAAGTATAAAAAAAACTATAAAAAAAAGAGGCGAAAATGTATAAACGTGTGCGGGGACATTCATTATTAACTTTCCGTTTTATATGAATTACATTTCACATATGAATCCATTTCATATAAGTTTTTGTGTAAAATGATTTAACTTGTCAGTGAAATCACTGATTAGTTATTGTATGAAAGACATATATAGTCAACCTTATAAACCCAGAAAATGAAAGTAAACAAGGTTAATGCATCCGGGAAAACAATCTATTTCTTGAATAATGTAAGTATAAAACCAAGACTATATAGCCATGCATGTAAAGTAGAGGTGGAAAGAAAAAAATAATGGCATATATTAAAACAAGAACACTACCCACATATATAAGAGTGATGTATAATTAATAGGGAGTATATATGAATATTTTTACACGAGATTGTAACTTTATGCATATAGAGTTCTATTATTCTCAACAACTGAACATTTATAATAAATAGATAAATAAATGATAATAGAACTAAAGTTTTGAAGTTACAATCTGACGTAAAAAAACATTCATAATCCATATGAGTATTGAGAAGAGTACAAATGACAAGTGCTCCTTTGTTCTTTATTAAGTGACATTCACTAATTAAGAAAATCAATAAATTATATTATTTACATTTAATTCTTTCTTGAAAAGTGAATAAGTGCAATTAATGTCATCTGATTTTAGATGAATTGAATGAAGGATAACATTGAAACTTTTTACATCTTTTGTATTGAAATGTATAAAATGAAACTTGTTTAAAATTTTTTAAAAAAGTTGGTTAAAACGACACTTATAAAAGAATAGAGGGAGTATATTTTTGCTTTTCTCGTTTCCGAAACAATTTGCAAGAATCAGTCATAAGAAGTTAGAAGTTAGAACTTAAAATTAACTTGTAATTAAGTTAATCCAAGTACACAACTCCTTTAGAATTACAAGGACTAGAGCTGGGGCTATGTCTTGGTTTGAGGCTTGAGTAAACTTAGAGCTTTTATTTGAATAATAAAATAAGGTTTATATAAGGTCAAGGCAAGACATAATGCCTAGCTTACAAGTAATTACAAATTATTAATTAAGATTCCGCTTAAATAAAGTAATTTTTTTTAGTTTTAGAAAATAATATTTTTGGGAGATATTTAAATTCATGAATTTTTTTTCTAGAATTTGTATGCAGAATATTTTATTAATGAAATTATAAATTTCATATTTGAAATTAATATATATTTTATTAATTTGTTTTGGTAAGAAATTGTATTAAAAAATTTAAAATTTAATGTTTTATTAATAATAAGAATAAAAAAATGTAAAAGACACTGTAGCATTGTTTCAGATTTTGAAAATTAATTAAAATTCCCAATCTGTTGGAAAATGGACTGATTTTTTTTTCTTACTTTAAAAAAAAAAATAACATTACTCTAATTTATTCTACATTAATTTATAATCTTTGGATTTTACACCCTCTTTGCTTTGGTACTTACTTTCTTTTCAGGAAGTAGTTTAAAAAGTAACAAAGTATGCATTGCCCAAACAAATAAAGATTATGCTGAATTAGAATGGAAACAATTAATTTCAGTAGCAACTTATGATACATATGATGGAATAAATTATATATATAAAAAATAAAAATGATGTTTTAGCTCAAAGTATATGTTTGATAATAATTAATGAGGAAATCATAGTAGGGATTAAGTAATAATTAATTTGTCTCAACTCACCCCTTCAACAAATCAAGAGGACCATATTCAATTCTTTTTAGTTTATTGAGTTCATTTCTTCTTGCTATGTGCCACTTAAAATTGGATTCAAGAGTAAATTACGTGTTTGAATCCAGACACTTATAATATGTTAGTACAAAAATATTAACATGCATGTTTGGTTATTCTTCACAATAACATTTAATTGAGAAATTATATTTAGACCAAACACAATAGCAAGATGTGGTTCATATCGTCGAAATCACACCCAGTAGAATAAATGTTTAATTGTTATTTTTGGTGTTGAATAAATAAGAAATAATTAATTTGATGTTCACATGATTTATAATAAAGAATGTTGTTAGTGTAGTTTTAACAATTGAGTTGATTTTCATTTTTTTTTACCATACTTATTTACAATTAAGGTTATTTTCATTTTTTATGGAAGGAGTACAAAAGAAGTGGAGCTGCCATGAGGATGAGTTTTCAACTAACCTAAAGTCTTAAGAAACTTCTATATTCAATACACAGTCATTTCGTGCTTCGTAGAAATTCCATAAAAGTTAACTTTGTATGAGTGAAAAAAAATAGAAGTGGAGCTTTCTATCGTTACAAATCATATAAATATTGGCCACATTTTGAAGAGTAGTATTTATATTCAAATTCAGTATAATTATCCAATCTAATTCAAATTATAGGTACAATCATCCAATTCAAATCAAGAACCCATCAAAATTTTGGTTGAAATCTGCAACTTCTCCACACAAAATTCTTTATATTTCTAGTTGTGCCTACTATTAATATTGTAGCCCATCACTACTCTCAAATTCCTGGAAATTCAAATCTTATAAGTAATGAAGCTAACCCTCATGCTGAATAATAAAGTCAGGAAGATCACAAGAGCCCAACCTTGAATAAAAATGAAGCCCAAATGCCAATGACAGATCAATTGATTATAATTTACCCAAATCTTTAAAAAAAATGTAAACTATTCAAGATTCTTGCATTTTTCTCTTGTATAGCCACGAGTTTTTTTTTTTTTTTTTTTTTTTGGTATAGCCACGAGTCTCTTAAGCATGTTTGTACACACAAAAAAAAAAAAAACTGATGTAATTGATCTTCTTGCCTAGTTTTGACAGGCAAAAAACATTCTACACATGTATAGATAATTGATTTAATTACATTCTTTTTTGGGATTTTAGTTGGTCAAACAATTTTTCTAATGTCTTTATTAGGAATCAACTTCACATGTCTAGAAATTGAAGAAGAGATAAAATTGTGGTTAGGTTAATTGATCAAAAGTTTTTGTGTTCTTTTTGGGTTATTTTGGTTTGGTTTAAAGGTTTTCTTATACAATAAACACAAATTTTCACAAAAACTTGTAGATGAACGAATCTAATCTCAAACACAAGAAGCCAAATAATTGAACAATTGAAGATCAGCTCTCTCCAACAGAAGCTTTAAACATTTTTCTTTTATTATTTGACCACTCATTGGTCTTTATTTAAATCCATAACAAAACTGACTAAGTCATTTCAATTATGGATGCAAAATAGTAAATATTTTTTTATTGAAAAAAAAAACTTCAAGTTGATTGCCAATACAATATAAGCTGGAAATTTCTGGATTTTGACTCATAGGGCTCCTTAATTTTTATTATCAATTGATTAATTTTTAGTGATTTGATATGGATATTTTTGGGTTTTTTTTTTTATAGTAAAAACTTTGTCAAACTCAAAACTTGATACTAACTGTGTTGGATTAAAGACAAAATTATTTGTGTTGACTTGTAGTGTGTCACATTCGTTTCTTTACAAGTTCATAGGAATATTATAAGGAGCAAGTAATTATATTTTTCTTGAAAAGTATAGAAGTCTCCATAACCAAATGAAACTATTGGATCATTCCTAGCAATTGGCCAAATTGCTGGTTGAAAAAGTTACTGATAAATACTCAAGATTTGGAAAGATTCAACTCTAAAGAAGTTTATGGTGTAGAAGCATTTTTGTAATGTTAATGAAACCTTATTAGTCTCTCAACTACCCTCATAGTTATAGAAGAACTTCTTTAGCAACACTTAATTTGGTAAATAGAAGGGAATCCAAAAAGCTTATTTTGGAGCATTTTGGACATGACTTCTAAAATTATTGGTGCCGAGTAATGTAAGGACTTATAATATTTCTCAAGAACGCAAATCTTAGTCCAACGTACAATGTTGAAGGGTGGAAATTTACCTTTCGGAATTTTGACTTCACTTGTATCAAACTCTCGAAGATGCAAGTTATTATTTGCGAAACCAATAATAATAATGGTGAGAATTTAGGAGATCAGATCATATGTTCAAGATGATTTCTATCATATTCTATCCAATGTCCAAAATGATGTAATTTAACTAAAATTAGAGACTAAAAGCATAAATATCACTAAAATCACTTTACAATTATTAGACCCTAATCAAGGAATGAGTAAACCATATGAGGTAGTTTAAATTTAGATATGATAATACAGAGATAATTTTGGACAGAAGATCCCAACTCAGAACTTAGATCTCATTCCGAGTAAGTTTTGATGTTTAAATTAGTTCTGAAATAATAGAAATGAGTCAAAAGTGTTTTACAAGTAAATAGAACGTGTATTTATATGTTTTCAATCATACTTCATTGAATGTTTCGTATTATGAGATTTGTATGTTAGAGAATCGCTTCAATAGGTAAGTCATTCATTGCAGGGTTATATCAATCACATCATACACTCTCTCCATTCCTATTTTCGTATCGAGAATTCAATGCATACGTCTCGCATTCTAATTGATCAATGGGATGTAACTAAAATATATCCAACACACTCAAAGAAGAAAATAAGTGTGCAAATTAGGTTGCAATCAAGTCCCTCCACGATCCTTTGCAATGATCCCACAATAGAATTAAGTCTTTTGTTACTTGTAGTTTGGGAGTTAATTGGAAAATACCAAGTTAACTTATGAGTGATGCATATTGAATAAGTGAACAAACACAACTTTGTGTAAGTCTTGTAAATATGTTCCTTTAGAATTGTCATATAATTGTAGATGTGTTGTATATCCAACTTGACTACTTGACGCCACAAATACAAAAGTGCTACTTAAGCATGTTTACAAAAGAATGTCACAATTTGGCAAAGATTAAAGGCTTCAAAGATATTTTTTTTGGGTGCAAACTATGCAATTTACTAATAAACATGAAGGCCAATATCAACAAGAAACCGAATCATGGTAGGAAACTCTTAATTTTCATACCATGTAAAGTAAAATTTACACTAATAAGGTTCTTGTACATACAGTTAGATGATATGTGCCCCATCAAATTAATTTACTAACAAATCTAATTAATATGACAGAATTGCACTAATGACAAACTAATCTTTTTTATATAACAATGCAATGAAAAAGTGTTACTTATCGATAGATGAATTTACTTGTATGACAAAGTGATAATATTCGTATTGTCCTGCACATACAATCTAAAGATGGAACAAAAAAGAAAGTGAAACCTGATATGCGTGAATTTTGGTTGATGACACATACAATCTAAAGATGGAACAAAAAAGAAAGTGAAACCTGATATGCGTGAATTTTGGTTGATGACACATACAATCTAAAGATGGAACAAAAAAGAAAGTGAAACCTGACATGCGTGAATTTTGGTTGTCATCAAACGACACTAAACTGGCCAAAACCAATATTCTCTCTTTTAGTATACGATTTAATACACACGTAAATTTTAGTTGTTAGCAACCGACACTAAATTGGCCGAAACAAACTTATTCTCCCTTTCATATATTTATACAAATGTTTATGAAACAATGTGAGAATCAATCAACCATGAGTTAGACTATGTGTAAAATTTTCAAACATTTTAACAACAATAGAAACATTTTTCAAGAACAATCCTTGTCCCATGATCACAATGACAAATGACATTTGGCTTAGGCTTTAATTACTTCAAGACAATTTTGTCCCAAAAAAAAAAAAAAAATCCTAGACACCAGGGCTAAACTTGTCATTTCAAAAGTTCATCCGCCCACAGGAACTGATCTGTAATTAGGCTTTGGAATGAGGAAAGAACGAGATTATGGAGATCCAGAAAATCTCAAAAAGTAATCCGAAATAACCAAAACTACAAGGTCCTTTTCATAAATATACCATAATAAAAGCCCTTAAACTAATAAATTACCGTCAGCAAGAAATCCTGAAATTTCATTTTTACCCATCAAGATAATAGCTAATAACAAGAATATCCACATTATTTAGAACTCATAAGCTCAACAACATTATCCTGCAGGCGTAAATAGAAAATAGTTTAAGAGTAATTAAGTCATTTCACACAAATGTGGGGTCTGAGGAGATGGTAATAAATGAAAATTCAATGAAAACAAAGGGCTTGAGAAGTAAAAGTTTCTCTCATATGAGCTTTAAATCCCAACAATCATATCTTCAACAGCAACACTCAACCCACCAACAAAGCTTTCAGAATAATGGAATTTTCAGTCTTCTGAGAAAAACCCACAAAAAAATACACTAAAAAATAAAGAACCCAATTGCCCAAAAGCTAAGAAAATTAATAATAATAATAATAAAAAGTAGTAAAAGAGATAGGGAAGTTTCTCTTGTTCTCTTTGGGCCTTTAGGTATGCATATTTTCATCCATTTTAACTTCATTAATTTAATCAACATTATTTTTTTTGAGTTAATATATTTTTGTTCTTTTTCTTTGTATGTTTATGTATTACTCTCTGTTCCCATTCTTGGCCATGAATTTCTCTGTTTTCCCTTTTTTTTTTCTGTGTAATTTGTTGTAAGTTCTGGACATAGTATTGGAAGTAATTTTTTTGTGGGTATTTGGTTGCTGTTGAGGATCTTTGGTTACATGAGTTAAAAAGGGAGAGATTTTCTTTATTTTTGTAATTTTTGTTTTGGTTTTTAATTTTTTGTGTGGTTTGTTTGATATTGTTTACAGGCCAAAAGAGAAGCAGAAGTTGGAAGAACTTTATTAGGCTTGAAGGCCAGCATTGAAGTATTGGCTAAGGCAAAATGTCTCAGAACAACTGGGAAGCTGACAAAATGTAAACTTTTTAATTCATATGCATGTCATTGATTTATGATTTTGTGAAGGTTTACTTCATTTTTTTGTTATGGGTCTGTGTTGTTTTTCCAATTTGTTGGCTTATATTTGTATTTCTTGCTAGATTTAGCTTATGGTTTTTCTTTTTTTTTTCTGATTTACTGGGTTTTGTATTTGTAAGCGGTGAGTGTTTTCTGAATAAAGTTTTGGCCTTTGTGTTACCTATTTTGGTTGCCTATTTTGTGTTATTTCACTGACGGTGGGCGGTTAGGGCTTTTGGGTTTTCTGCCTTCTTGAAAATTTTCTATTTATAAAGGTAAGTCTTTTGTACTTGTTTTTTCCTTTTCACAGGTTGCAGAATGGGGTGTGAAAACTTTTATATGCTTTACTTTTTTTTGGGGGCTTTTCCTTTTAGTTTATGTATTAATGGTGGTAGCAGTGTCAGAAATCTGGCTTTTGGGGTTTTTGGTTTTGTGTAATTATATAGCCTTTTGCCTTTGATGGTTTCTTTCCACGTTTTCTTTGCCTTGTAAGAATTAAGAGTTCATTGCTTTGCTCTTTTGAAATGTGTAATATAAAATTTCATGCAATTGCTGTATTAGATTGGTCCATGAGGGTCTCTTGTGGTTGTAGGTGTTGGTTTCTATTTCGCGTTTGTTCTCTTGTAGCAGCAATACCCTTTGGCTTCTGATTTTCTGTTATGCTTTCTCGTGTCAGCTATTTTGTTACTTCAATTATTCTCTTTGGTGGTTTTGGGTTGCGTAATATGGGTGACATAGTTATACTTAAAGGATTCTATTTGACCTATTTCTTTTTTCCTGAAATAATGTGGTTTACTTTTTAGTTTCTTCTCTTAAACACAGGATATATAATTCATTTAACAATCTTAGTTTCCTGCCAAAATCTGATAATAATACTTCATTTGTTTTCTTTTACCTTGGATAACAGGCTGGATGTTTATATTCATGATTACTTGGTAAAAAGAGATCTGAAGGCCACCGCACAGGCTTTTCAAGCGGAAGGAAAAGTATCCTCCGATCCTGTTGGTAAGATTAAATTTCTGGATAGTTTTCATGAATAACTAAAACAACCCTTCTTTCAAGGCATGAACTTTGTGTCACTTCGAATTCTAATCATTTGCATTGCTTCTTCAGCTATTGATGCTCCTGGTGGCTTCCTCTTTGAGTGGTGGTCAGTTTTCTGGGATATATTCATTGCCAGGACTAATGAGAAGCACTCAGAGGTTGCTGCATCATACATTGAGGTTCGTTAAATAATTTTTGTTTGAATTTCACTAGGAGATAGTATAATCTCAAATGATGCATAGTTGTTGGGAGTTATATTTCGTGTGGTACAAGGAATGTTTAACTTAGCCATGTTTCGCGCCAATGGAAGTTTAGTTCTGTTGTTGTTGGACTTCATATGGAAAAGTCATTGCTGTAGTCTTATGTGCGCTGACCAATGTTATTAAATGACTAAGATTCGATGTATATGATCTATAACGGCATTTTGTACTCTTGTTATATGTCATCTTCATTTAAGTCTATTACTTCGTATTTTACGGTAATGCTTTTCTTTCCTTATCTGGGTTTGCAAAAGCTCGCCATGATCCTCGGCAGTTTTTTACTGTAAATGAAAGATTTGGTCTTTGTTTTCTGTAATTGAGTATCTTATTGGCTGGGTTTGCAAAAGTTCTTAACAATCTAAGGCATTTTTATTTTATGATTGAGCTATTTGATCATTGGTTTCTCTCCTTGTGTATACTCCACTCTTTAGCGCATTTTACTGTCATTTGTTCTTATACCTCTTGTGAATTGTGGGATTAAGTTTCGTGCTTCTTACTATTCATGAATTCTTTTGTTAAAGACAACATTGGGTTAATAAGAATACACGTGCTGAGTAAGTTTTTGTCATCGCTGATGGAAACTTATGTTGGTCGTCGTCTACTTAACAATTAGAGCTGAGTCGGATTTTTTGAATTGAAATAATAAAACAAAAGGAAAAGACAGATCTAGCAGTTGCGGGGGACAGATGTGCTTGTTCTTTTCTCTATTATCGGCATGATTCTTGTCATCCTTTTGTCACTAACGAAATCTTCTAGAACACGTAGCAAGGATCTAATGTCTGCGTTTCTCCATTGTTGAATAAGTAGGTTGCTAGGTTGAAAAGGGCCTTTTTATGATTAAACTTGCTTTAAACAGGAAAATTGGGATCCCAGGAAACTAGGTAATACCTTAACTCTTGAACATGTGACATGTCAAATATATGCAAAATTGTAAATCCTGGTAAATTATTGTCATCTCGTTAGTGATTGACCAAACTCGTAGGCCATTAGAAGGATTTTGAACAATCAAGTCCCTCGATTGCTGTACTTATGAAAACTACTAGATGTTACGAGGCTTAAGGTCTGTGTATTGCTAATGAAAAAATCTATAAAAACTTTTGAGGTACTTTATATGAAAATAGAAGTGCTGTTTATATTAACGTTTGTCAAAGTTTTTCTGAAGTTGCTAATATTTCGTCCATAGATGGAACTGAACTGCCCTAAGATCCTTTCTTTTACTTTCTCCTTATATGAGAAATGGTACTCCCAACTTTTGGAAGACCTTAGTTCCTATTTCGGAAAGCTTACCATGGATTGGCTTTCCATGTAAGTATTTTGGGCCGCTGGTCATTTCTTTGTTGGTGAGTAAAATACTGTTGGGAATCTGTAACCCCTGGTACTATGCAATGTTAAGTAAGGTTTATGTTGAAAAATATAAATTTGGTTGACCTCCTTATTAACTTAGCTTATTTTTATGATATATCTTTCTAGTCCCATTCTTGTAATTCTTAAATTTAGAGAAATGCAGAATGAGAAACTTGTGATGATAATAGGAGTATGTGTGGAATTTTTGCCTAGTGCAGACTCAGTTGATTAAGGCAAGGGAGCAGCAGCAACAACATCAGCAGCAGCAGCAATCCCAGCAGCCGCAGCATCCACAACAGCAGCAGCAGCAACAGCAGATGCAGATGCAGCAACTCTTATTACAGAGACAGGCTCAGCAGCAACAGCAGCACCAGCAGCAGCAGCAGCACCAGCAGCAGCAGCAGCAGCAACAACAGCAACAGCAACAGCAACAGCAACAGCAACAGCAACAGCAGCAACAACAGCAGCAGCAGCAGCAGCAGCAGCAACAACAGCAGCAGCCACAGCAGCGAAGAGATGGTACCCACCTTTTGAATGGCACAGCTAATGGAATTGTTGGGAATGATCCGCTGATGAGACAGAATCCTGGTACTGCCAATGTAGTAGCTAGAAAAATGTATGAGGAAGGATTAAAACTGCCTGTTCAGAGGGATTCTTTGGATGATGCAGCGATGAAGGTATCAATTGAATGCAATTTAAGATGAAAAATGTACACCTTAGTTTTTAAATGTTTAAAAAGCCTTCACGTAACTGAGTGAGAGCATGGGTCTGCTCTAGTTTGCTGCTGGTGGCCACCTTTTAGCTTTTGAAAAGCTATAATTGTTTAGTGCTCTCAACTGCTTTTACCACTGGCATTTGGCCCTTCTGAAGCTAAAGATGTAATGAAAAGTTGGATGTAACTTCCTTTTTAGAATCACTTGTACAAAACTTAAACTAAAGCTGCAGTAATCAAGAGCAAGCCAGCATAGATCTAAATTACTAGCTTCTAAGCATTTAATTTCTTGCTACAGCAAAGGTTTGGTGACAATGTAAGCCAACTGTTGGATCAGAATCATGCTTCAATTCTAAAATCAGCTGCTGCAGCTGGCCAGCCCTCAGGGTACTTTACTATACATTTTTAGTTCTTTTCACTTGATTTTTACCATTTTGAGATTTCAAAACTAAAATGATGCTATACCCATCTTTCTTTCCTATGATGCTAAGAAACTTAACTTTTCTATACTGCTGAAACCAACGAGGAACTCTTTCTTTATCTGATCAAAGATACAGGTTTTGATCTAAAACAGTTTTTACAATTCCATTGTTTTAGGCAAGTTCTACATGGTACAGCTGGTGGCATGTCCCCCCAAGTTCAGGCTCGGAGCCAGCAAGGTTCTACCCCGGTAAGATTTCTTGTATTTCTGTCTTTTTTCTATTTAACATATCCCCTCCACCTTCTTATTCTGCCCCTGTGCAAATAAGGACACCCTAACTTGCTAGTGTCCCGTTTTGTCTGTATCATCTTATTTACTGATTGACGGCATTTGCAAGAATAGGACATAAAGACGGAGATGAATCCAATATTGAACCCTAGAGCTGCAGGGCCTGAAGGATCACTTATTGGGATTCCAGGTATGCTTATCTTTCTTAACCTTTTCTCCTGGTCCTTTTCTCCTTATATCCTACTTATTTGGTAACAACTCCGACGTGCAAGTGAGTCTCTGTTGTGGAATACACTTGCACATGCATGAATTGGAGACAAGAAACTATATGTTTTCTATTATTAAATTTGTGCATCATAGAATTCTGTAACCGACGAGTTTCTTTATGTGACAGGTTCAAACCAGAGTGGAAACAATTTGACACTGAAAGGATGGCCACTTACTGTAAGTCTATTATTGCTTTTTTTCCCCCTTCACTTTAGTTGGTTTTTTACGTTGTATAATTGTGTGCATCAAGAATTATATTTCTACCAGTAGCAAGCTGTGATCTATCTTTGGCATTTTGGGAAGGGATGGACAACGGTTTTGTTTTTCTTCTTCTGGTAGTAGAATAGTTATCCTGTCATGGACAAAGACTGCCGAGGCCCCTGAAGGACAGTAGTCGGAGCTTTAAATTGAGTCATTGTCACCGGAGTTGTACCACTGGCTCTGATAGTTCTGTCTGAAAAGTTCCATTTGCATTGATCACGAGTTTTGTAATGACTGCAAGATATTAAGTAATAACTGCTCATAATTTATCTACACCAGCTTTTGTTCCCATTATTTTACTTTTTCAGAAGCATGTGCTAGTATTGTATCCCCGATAACGTTAGACATGCCTGTAGATTGGTTTTCCAATACCGGTTTCATTGTTGAGTGTATTTGATTGGAGGTTCTTTTTTGTTGTGTTTTATGAAGTATTTTTTAGTTTTTTCATACCTGTGGCCATTTTTTTCTATTGTACATCTTTCATAGCATTTGTCTATTTTACTTTTTAATTCTATCATAATTTTCTTGAACTCAATTCCTAGGGTTTGGATCAGATTCGTACTGGGCTGCTACAGCAGCAAAAGTCCTTTATGCAAGGTCCACAGCCCTTTCATCAACTACAGATGTTAACACCACAGCACCAGCAACAGCTTATGCTGGCGCAGCAAAATTTGACCTCTCCTTCTGCTAGTGATGTGGAAGGTAGAAGACTCAGAATGCTACTTAATAGCCGAAACATGGCCATGGGTAAGGATGGCCTTCCAAACTCAGTTGGTGATGTGGTTCCAAATATTGGATCACCCTTACAAGCTGGTTGTGCCGTTTTGCCTCGTGCAGATCCAGAGATGATACTGAAGGTCCGCTTTCCCCTTCAATACCTGCTCTCAGTCAAAATTTTCTTCTTGGAGATATCCTTTTACCGAGAGTTCTACTTTGAAATTTGTGGACTTTTTATGCCCTCTCAAACTTTCTAGAACCTTTATTTCCCACTTGAAATAGATAAGTGCAAGGAATTCCTAGATTATTTGCTAAATGCGTCTTTTGGCCATCTTATTATTTTTCCTAATGCTATTTTAGAATGCGGAACAAATTCAAACATCAAATATGTGTTGCAGTAGCTTTTGTGTTTTCAAGTGTTAATCTTTAAATCGCCTCTCTTTAATATGTTATGACTTGGTGTGAATTGTTTTTGGTGGTATCTTTTTCCCTGATTGTCTTCCTTTTTTTTGGCAATATAGAAGGTAACTTTGATCAATAAAAGAATGTAGCAAACATGCTAAAAAGTTCTTAAGTAACTTTTTTGGAATTATTCATGTGAAGGACTTATTGGTCCTAACAAGGTTCTTATCGGAGGCCTTAAATGTTCAAAAAGACTTATTGGTCATGCTATATTTTGTTTATTTCCCATTATTATTTAGTATTGTTTTAATTTTTGAGGCTTGTACACGTCTTTCTGTGGATAACCAATAACTTCTGGAGGTTACATTTATGTTTAGCTGAAAATGGCCCAGTTACAGCAGCAGCAACAAAACAATAATCCGCAGCAGCAGCAGCAGTTACAGCAGCATGCGCTTTCTGGTCAGCAACCTCAGAGTTCTAATCACAATGTCCAACCAGATAAGTTGATGGGAACTGGCAATGTTACTGGAGATGGCAGCATGTCGAATTCCTTTCGTGCAAATGATCAGGTCTCTTCATTTCTCTGTCATCATGTATTTGCAACCTTCATGTGGCTTTTACAAGAATGAAATGCATAAACCAGGCCCGAAATTTAAAGGTTCTAAGTTGAAGTTCAGAGTGATTATGCTCTGCTAAAATGACCTAAAGATCAAGTCCAGAGTTAATATGGTGCTGCAATGGCTTTTGTTCCTTTGCCAGTGTAGTTTGTCCTAATATTGTTCAGTTATTTCCTTTATTCCATAAGCATGTAGAATTGATGTTGGTGCTATGCCAACTAATATAGGTGACTAATGGCCCTAAATCTCAATTTGAGCTGAAATGAATAGAACCAGTACTCACTACAAGGCCAATACTGGTAGAGGAAGAATGGGTTTCTTTTCTTTTAGTTGAATGAAGGCTACGAGCTTTCTATAATTATGCCATATATTTTTACCAATAGTTGTCTCAATTACTCTTTATTTAAGTTATTAATGAAGACGTGGATCGTGACGGAAGGTGTTACGATTATGCGCAATGAGTGTGTATTATGCTGATAGGCACGGAAAGTTATTTTCTCGAGGTTAGTTTTGGATAGATTTCTAACATGACGTTTCATGCTTTTCAAGGCTTCAAAAAGCCAGATCGGGAGAAAGAGAAAACAGCCTGTGTCGTCTTCTGGCCCTGCAAATAGCTCAGGAACTGCTAATACAGCAGGACCTTCCCCAAGTTCAGCACCCTCTACACCATCAACTCACACGCCTGGAGATATCTCAATGCCTGCCTTGCCGCACAGTAACAGTTCCTCAAAGCCTTTGATGATGTTTGGAACTGATAATACTGGCACTCTTACGTCACCCTCAAATCAATTGGTAATTCAAGTCTTTTTATTGTCTCCTTTTTTGGGTGTAACTAAACATGTGTGGGAAAGTTCTCATTGTAATTTAATTTTGGCAGTGGGATGATAAAGATCTTGTGCAGGCTGAAATGGATCGTTTTGTGGATGATGGATCTCTTGATGATAATGTTGAGTCTTTTTTATCTCATGATGATGCAGATCCCCGAGATTCTGTAGGTCGTGGTATGGATGTTAGCAAAGGTGATTCAATTGCCTGTTAACTTGATGTAGTTTAGTTCATTGAAGTTTTCATTCCTTAACACAAATACGTATTCACCATTTCCATTTTTTTTTCCTGAACGTGTATCTATTTTTGCTTGACTTGATTCCCAAGTTGCCTGAGATTATTTTCAAATTACTCGCTTATGAATTTATCAGGTTGCCTTTTCTCGCTATTGCTTTCTTTCAACCTTAGATCCGGTGTGACCGAAAGTGAAAATTTTGTTAGAAATGTATGGCATCTGTTCCTTCATGGATTTTTTTTGGGTGTTATGTCTTCATGTCATTTTTTTTTTCAAAAAAAGAATTTTGCTTGTTTGTGGGGTATAATGGCATTTTTATAGTTAAATCTCTCTCTCTGGGCAGTTGCATTATTTGCTTTTGTGTAAGTGTTTATATCTGTGTATATTTGTGCACTTAAAGATGAAACTACTGAAGATTTGTTGGTAGTTGACTGTAGATAAGGCTAACAAATGAATTAGTTGTCATGTTGTTATTCAACATTCTGTTGGAATATCCTCTCATGGGAACCATATTCGTCTTTAGGGTTCACATTTACGGAGGTGAGTTCTGTCCGCGCAAGTGTAAGTAAGGTGGTTTGCTGCCACTTCTCATCAGATGGAAAACTGCTTGCCAGTGGCGGTCATGATAAAAAGGTGAGACTGCAAATATCAAATGTTGACTGATGACTATAAATAATTACATAATCTACAGTTTTAAAGTATTTGTGGTTCAAGAGCTTAATTTGTCCTGTTACTGCCTTAGTAGTTCATAAAATATGTATTAACATTTTTTTGGTTATGCTGCAACACAGGCTGTTTTGTGGTATACAGACACTTTAAAGCCGAAAACCACACTTGAAGAGCATTCAATGCTTATTACAGATATTCGTTTTAGCCCGAGCATGGCACGCCTTGCAACGTCTTCTTTTGATAAAACTGTCCGGGTTTGGGATGCAGATAATGTGAGTCCACATCTTTATCTGACTCATTTTGATCCCCAAACTCCACCCACTTTACCAGGGAACAACATTTTTGCTTATTTTATTCTTGCTCTTTTATAGAAGTTTTGTGTCTAACATGCACTGTTTTATAAAAGTTTTGTGTTATTCAGAGTTAAGTGCAAAACATAGCATATTCTCTGTTTTCCTTGTGCCTCCTTGCCATCTCTGTAAAAGTTTGTTCATTGGCCTAGTCTAGTTTGTTGTAGCTTTGTTAAGTTGCTGTAGGAAAATATTCCTGATGAAGTTGTTTAAATTGAAAGATATTTTACTTCTTAAAGTTGTGAATGGAAAAGGCTGCCCGAAAGTCTCTTTACAAGCAATTTGTTACCCGCCAAATTGGAAAATAGTAGAAGAAAATTTAAAGAAAAGTAGAACAGGTTATGTTTATATGTCAAACCTGAATGACAAAATAGTAACAAGTTCTCTCATTTATAGCCTTGGGGGTTGAACTCTGTTATGGATGTGTGAAGTTTGTATTTGATAGGAATGGTACCTTATACAGGAGCTTTGTTTTCAAATAGGTATACCAGAAAAATATATCCAGGAAGCTCAAAATTTATTGTGTCTGGATTTGATAAAAAAATGTTATTTTACTCTGAATATGATAGACAATGTTATTTATTTATTTTATGCAATAGTACTGGCTGTGGCATTGTCAATTATTATCTTCCTCATATCTATATAAACGCAAGATTTTGGCAAACCATTATTATCTTTTGATTAGTCTATTAATTTTGTTTATCAAGCCATTCCCAGTTTTCTTCTGAATTGCCTTTTGACCCCCTTGCCAATTGCAGCCAGAATATTCACTTCGAACATTTACTGGACATTCTGCTGGTGTAATGTCATTGGACTTCCATCCAAATAAAGATGACCTTATATGCTCTTGTGATGGGGATGGTGAGATAAGATATTGGAGTATAAATAATGGTAACTGTGCCAGAGTTTTCAAGGTAATAAACCATAGCACACTCTACTCTTAGTTGAAACTAATTATTTCAATTTGTAACTTTATTTTATTCGTTTCCTTTTACGTTTTCAAATTTGGGTGGAAGGGGAAAAAGGGTGGTTGGATGACAATCGTGGTGAACTTTTCTTGTCTGGATTAGGGGGGCACAGCTCAGGTTAGGTTCCAACCTCGTCTTGGAAGATATCTTGCTGCAGCTGCTGAGAATGTTGTGTCGATACTGGATGTGGATACACAGGCTTGTCGTCATTCACTAAAGGTGGTTGTTTTGTTAATATCTTGAGAAAAACAGCAGCGTTAAATTTAGCATATGCATGTATCTTTTCAGCAACAGACAAAGATGAACTTTCTGCTTGTCGATAATTTAAAAGGAAGGATAAAAAAGAGTATAGTTCTAATCCTGACATGCTGCTTCTGTGTATTATTAAGATAATAAATAAGTCATGGAAATACAACAACAAATAAGCCATGGTAATATTTAGGAATAATTTATACTGTCCCAAATGGTTGATACCCCTCAATTGATCCGTCACTAAATCTTTTGAATGTTGGTAATCCGCTGGGCTATTGTTTATCTAATAAAAGTTTTTTAGCCTATGAATATTCAATTAGGATGTGTTGAAAGTTCCGCTGATCTTCAATTACAAACATTGTTTGGTTCATAAATGTTTAGTACAAGTGTTTTACTCCCTGGCTTTATTGTATTGTTGATCTTAGTAAACCTGTTCTGTTGTTTCTATTGTCATTGCTGCCTATATCTGGTATTTGCTGTACTTTCGTTGCTGCCTCCCTGGCTTTATTGTATTGTTGATCTTAGTAAACCTGTTCTGTTGTTTCTATTGTCATTGCTGCCTATATCTGGTATTTGCTGTACTTTCGTTGCTGCTGACCTTGTTATGAGAACCTCTCACTGTAGGGTCACACAAAACCAATACATTCTGTTTGCTGGGATCCTTCTGGTGAGCTTCTGGCATCTGTCAGTGAGGACTCTGTCAGAGTCTGGACATTGGCTTCTGGAAGTGAAGGAGAATGTGTGCATGAGCTCAGTTGCAATGGCAACAAATTTCATTCCTGTGTTTTCCATCCTACATATTCTTCATTGTTAGTTATCGGATGTTACCAGGCAAGTCCTGTCTGCGTTGATATACGTATATTTTCTGTAGCGTATTTTCGTTTATCTGTGTTTATCGTCATAATAATCTTCTAACAACCCCACTATGCAGTCTCTGGAGCTTTGGAATATGACAGAGAACAAGACAATGACACTGTCAGCACATGAAGGGTTGATTGCTTCCTTGGCAGTTTCAACTGTTGCAGGCCTGGTTGCTTCAGCCAGTCATGACAAGATTGTTAAGCTCTGGAAATAATGGCTTTCTGTTGTACTCTTGTATGCGAGCCATGCTTGTTTGAGATAAGTTAAAAAATGCAGGAGTGTGCAATGTTGCCTTTTTCTAACATTTCTTATTCTGTATTATTTTTTTACTTTGAGCTCTATTGTAACCTCAGAAGAATTAAGTTAAGAACTAACCCTTGTAGTGTTGTTTCTTCAGTGTGTTATCATAGAAAAGATGAACTCACAATCCTTTGCAACTTGTAGCTTATTAGTAAATTAAGGTTCTTTATCAGCACGTAGTGATGAGCATTTACATTTTTGCTTTACCCAACTTTTTTTTTCCGTTTCTTATTGTGTATCTTGATTTGTGACATCATGTTATTGAACAAGATTAAAATGATTTTGGCTACATTTTGTTGGTGTAAAATCATCTTAATTGGAGAAACATAACTTCTTTTGATCCAACAGCTTGAAGTGCAATTAGGGTGAAAATTCCTTTTGTCTGTGGTTTCAACTTTCAAGGATTGTTCTTGAGCTTTAGACAATTTAATAACATTATTTCAACAACTATTCATAATTATGAGTGTAACAAAGTTTTTCTCTGGCAGTTTGGTGAATGAACTCTTTATAAGTTTGATGAATGTTTGTTGCAGTGTAATCTTTTACTTCCCCTATTAAGAAAAAAAAGGTTGTTTAAAGGCAAACTGAGTTAATTTAAAAATATTATTAGCACCCAACAAATTTTCCACATATTTGACTATCATTACCATGACATGTTATCACTTTTGGACTACTTGGTGTATGTCAAACTTTGTTGAGATTTGGAGGGCATGGGATTTTATGTACATTATTTTGTCTGTTTTATTCTGTTCTAATTAAAACTATGTGGTAGGGTTCACTAATATCTTTGTTAGAATCTAATAATTGTAAAGTAATTTTAGTGATATTTATGCATTTAGTCCCTACTTTTAATGAAACTACGTCGTTTTGAACGTTAGACAGAATAAGACATGATAAATATTGGATAGAGGATCTGGTCTCGATTTGGAGTCAATTTTGCAAAACTTTTTGAGATGGACAAAGTAGTACGTTTTGAGATCTCAAAACATGTCCTCAGATCTTGTGAGTAAATTTTACTGTCAGATGAAATACCTTGATATAACATCTTTTTTTCAAAAATGGCATATCAATAATTCCTTTTACACACTCGCATTTTGATATTGAATTAAGATCATACACTATTTTGTGTTATGCTCTATTCTGATTCCTGTAACACTCTACTATGCCATTACTCTGTTCTCATTGAATCAAGACATTACACTATTCTGTATTACGCAATATTGATTCAATATAGAATAATTGGTCTAGAGTTTGGGCATCATGATTTACATATTTTCTAATCCGGTTGGGGATCAACAATTTCAAGCATTTCTTCCAACTCCTTCACCATATCCCTCTTGGAACCTCGATCTTCCACATTAGCACCTTCAATGCCATCAACAGTCAGAAGCAGCACAATAATCTTCTCGAAAAATCTCATTCGTTCTTCATCATTCCCTCCGCGGTTAGAAAAATTGTTATTGAACAAGCCTCTAATCTCTTCCAGCTTCGCCTTTGCCAAGGCCAACTCTTCATTTGCCCGCAATGCTTGTGCCTTCCTAACCAAGTATTCCCTGAACCTGATTTGTATCTTGATCGCCGCTTCCTCCGGTGACATTTCCTTCCTTTTCTTCTTCTCCTTCCCAAATGCCCGTCTTAAAAGCACTGCTCCTTGTTCATCCTTGTCATTGTAATCACCATCAATTTTAGAAGGGGTGAATTTATCCGTCTTGTAGAGTAATGTCTCCAATCCATCGACCATTATTTTTTTACGAATTCTGAAAACCGGTTGGGGATCTACAATTTCAAGCATTGCTTCCAACTCATTCACCATAGCCCTCTTGAAACCTCGAGCTTCCACATTAGCACCTTCGATGGCATCAACTGTCAGAAGCAGCACAATAATCTTCTCTGAAAACCTCATTCGTTCTTCATCATTCCCTCCTTCATCCAAATGAACACGGTTAGAAAGACTGTTGTTGAACAAGTCTCTAATCTCTTCCAGCTTCGCCTTTGCCAAGGCCAACTCCTCGTTTGCCCGCAATGCTTGTAACTTCCTAACCAAGTATTCCCTGAACCTGATTTGTATCTTAATCGCCGCTTCCTCCGGTGACATTTCCTTCCTTTTCTTCTTCTCCTTCCCAAATGCCCGTCTTAAAATCACTGCTCCTTCTTCATCCATATCAACTTTATCAACATTACCATCATTAATTTTAAGAGGGGTGAATTGATCCCGCTCTAGAGATACTCGTCTGAAAATCACAGCTCCTTTTCCAGCCATATCACGATTAAGTTTAGAAGGGGTCGATATCTCCGTCTTGTCGAGCATTGTTTCCAATTCATCGATTATTATTTTTTGACCAAGGCGAAGTTTGACAGTTGCACGATCAATGGCATCAACTGTAAGCAGCAGGACAATGATCTTTTCTTGGAATCTCTGGCGCTCTTCTGCATCTTGGGACAAACGTCGAAGGAACGACAAACCATTATTGTACAAATTCCTGATTTCTTTGAGCTTGGTATTCGCAATGGCCAGCTCCCTAAGTGCCTGAATTGCCTTTGACTTTCTAATCAAGTGAGCCCTGAAATGGCTTTGAATTATCATCGCTGCATCTATCGGTGATAAATATGATTCTTTCTCAACCAATTCTGTTCTCTTCCTGAATGCTTGATTTAACGGAACCGCCCCCACTTCCAACTCAGAATCTTGAATAGTAATGGTGGTTGGATCCGTGATTGCAGCTGAGGCAGCTGCTGCGGTAGCAGCATTCTTCCAGAGTATCATCCAATCAATCCATTCGTCTTCGATTCTAATCTTCGACTCAGGTGACACATCATTTGACTTCTTTTCTCTGAGAAGTCGACGGAATCGCAATCTCAATCTCAACTCGAGTCTGCGACGACGATTTCTTCCGAACCCAACTCGGTCAACAAGACGGCGAGTCGAGGAGGAGGAGGAAGAAGAAGAAGAATATACAGGGGTTTTCTTTATCTTCATTGGATTCGTTTTTCTGTTCATGTTCTTCAGCAAATTTGAAAGACAAAGCCGTAGAGTTTGCCACAAACTGAAGCACAGAGAAGATTTGGAGTTGCAGATATTATTGTGTTTCTGAGCTTCAATTTTTATTTTTATTTGTACATATATTTTTTTCATATGTGAAGTCGAGTTCGATTCACGTTCACCTACACAAATTATGAGTCATTAATAATACAATTTACAAATTCACTAATATATGAAAAATGATACGAGACCCGTGGGCTTGTTTTTTGAGTCTATCCTTTTTTTTTTTCGGCCAAAAGATGGAGTGCTATAACTAATTAAAATTGATAGTTTTTAAAGAAGTTGTACATTTATTAGATTGTAGGTTTTCAATTGAAACGTGGACAATAAAAGGTGCGAAAAGAATAGTTTTTGTGACTTTACATTTCTACAAAATAACGTGTCTTATAACTTAAAAAAAAAAATGTTGATTTCCAAGAAGTCTAATCACTCATTTCTTTGGCATCACTCGTTAGATTTCACAATTGAAATTAAGATGGGTAAAAAAAAAGGCAAAAAAAGTGCCCCCATTGGCTATATTTTTTTGTCTTTTTTTACTTTTTTTTTATCAAAAAATCTGTGTTATATTTCATGAAAATAGAGATTTTTTTTTTCAAAAATGATAAGTTTCCCTTTTTCCGTAACATTGACTAAATTGCACATTTTTAATTGAAATAGCTTCAAAAAGGATACTAAAAGATTTCTTGTAGACCGGGTTTTTAGTCTTGTTGTTCTTGGCTAAAAGACACGTGTTATTACTCACAATAAAATAGAAACTTTTCAAAAATTCTAAGAGTCCCCATTATTTTACACTATTGACAAGATTCCACATTTTCAATTTAGGTGGCTACAAAAAAAAAAAAACACAAAAAGAACCATCATCAGTTGGTTTTTTTAATATTTTCGTTCCTTACTAAAAACCGGGTGTTATAACTAATAAAAAATGGTGATTTTTTAAATATTTAAAATTTACTTTTTTTTCACACAATTCATTAGAGTGCAGATTTTAATTGAGATGGGTGCAAGAAACGGTGCGGTAAAAATCCCCTCAAATAGTTTTTTTTGAATATTTATGTTTGTGACCCGAAAACCTATGTTATAACTCACTAAAAATAGTGACTTTTCACAAAATTAAAAAATTTCATTTATTCACACCTTTTACTAGATTCCAAGCCCTCAATTGAAACGGATTCAAAAAATGGCACGAAAAGAGCACCCGTCATCTAGTTTTAGAATTGAGAAAAATGCCCAGATGGTCACTAAACTTTCTGAAAATCCGCCTTTTGGTCACTAAACTTTTAAAGTGGCCTAAAAGATTACCGAACTATTCAAACCCGCAACTTTTGGTCCTTCTGTCCAATACCTCCCTGAGTGGAAACGGAAATCATCTTTTTGAGGGGCATTTTTTTCTTCTTCTTTCTTCTTCTTCTTCTTTTTCTCTTAAATCTTCTTATTCAAAACCCAATTCTTCTTCTTCTTCTTCTTATTCTCCGAAATCTTCTTCTTCAAAACCCACTTCTTCTTCTTCTTCAAAACCCAATTCTTCTTGTTCTTCTCTAAAATCTTCTTCTTTTTCTTCAAAACCCATTTATTCTCCTTCTTCTAACAAACCCACTTCCTCTTCTTCTTCTTCTTCTTCTCTGAAATCTTCTTCTTCTTTTTTAAAACCCACTTCTTCTTTCAAAACCCATTGGAGGTCTTGACTAATATAATTTTAAAAAAAATAGAGAAAATTGAAAGAATGATGAAAATGAGATAGATACATGCTAAATGATATCAGTTTTAATACTACTACAAGTTTTAAAGCAAAATACCCACTCAAATTTTATTCTAACTTGAAGAATAACATATCGTTCTCGGTAGCACAAGTTGAAACATACTTAGTTTAATGACATTACCAAAAAAACAAGCAATATTTTCAACTTCCCCTGGAACAATTATACCATTAAAGTACTTGAATTGCCCAATTGCAGTAAATTTTCGGTTCAATAAAAATTTTGATGAACGCTCATTGCTATGGATGTTAACTGCAGTGCATGCAGATGATGAAGTATACTTTTACTTAGAGAATCTAGCTCTGTCATGTGGAGAGGAATAATCAATATCTGCACCCAAAGGAATGATTCAGAAAGATTGATAAAAGTGAGGTTTTCCATAACCCTTCTTAATGTGTTCCATATTGACAAAGCTACTCATTCTAGGAATCCGGAAAATGTCTTTGGTATAATTGAAAAGATTTGGATACTACCGCAAGTATTTTTTGTTGCACTTGAAGTGAACCGTATAAGCCTGTAAATGCAGAAAGTTATATGCAGTTGACTAAAGCATATCTGAACTAAATGTGAGTTTTGAACTGTTTTCATTGAGTAAGGTTCATATTGACAGAAAAATGGAACAAAATATTCAAGCTCAACAAAATCACAAATTTTGTTTGCCAATTCAGTAATATTCAGAAAGCTACATTTTGGTATTGCTTGAGGTAATATTCAGAAAGTGAGTTTTGAAAGAAGAAGTGGGTTTTGAAGTTTTGAAGAAGAAGAAGAAGAAGATTTCAGAGAAGAAGAAGTAGAAGATTTCAGAGAAGAAGAAGAAGAAGAAGAAGAAAATTTCAGAGAAAAAGAAGAAGAAGAAGAAGAAGAAGTGGGTTTTGAAGAAGAAGAAGAAGAAGAAGAAGAAGAAGAAGAAGAAGACAAAAATGCCCCTCAAAAAGGTGATTTCCATTTCTACTCACGGAGGTATTGGACGGAAGGACCAAAAGTTGCGGGTTTGAATAGTTCGGTGACCTTTTAGGCCACTTTAAAAGTTTAGTGACCAAAAGGCAGATTTTCAGAAAGTTTAGTGACCATCTGGGCAGTTTGCTCTTTTAGAATTTTGCAGTTTTTGACAAATAAACGTGTGCTATACGACCTGTGAGGTTCGACAAACACCCAAAGCAGCTGATGGGAGCTGCCGATGATCAGTATACAAACTCAAAGCAGCTGAACTCAGCTCCAGCAGTAGACTTTACCGGCCTCAAGCATCCCTCCTTGAAGTTGGCTTCCACTGTTAAATCCTAGTAGGAAATGAGGCTTCAGCTGAAGACATGGATTAATCCTACTTAGAGATACAAGTGCTCACTGTTTAAGCTTCTCCCTTGATGCAAAATCGAACCCGGAGGTAAAGTATCTCGGGTGTGTGGAACACTAACTTGGTGACTGTGAGCTTAGATTCTTATGAGGTTAAATTTTTACTGGACTTGAATCGTGCTTACAGAACAGGGAAATAATCATGCCTTGATAAATTCATTAATTTGATGACTGAGCTTAGATTCATTTGTGGTTAGTTTGGTGAATCCCTTGAATTGAATCTTGCTTATGGAATGTGAAACATGTATTTCAAGTCTGTGGGCTGTGAATTTTCTGGAATGGACAGTTGAAGCTCCCTTAGGACCGATGGAATCAAATTTTGAACTGAATGAACTTAAAAGAATGTGGTGTCTTTGGTGAAGTTTCCGGTTGCATTTTCTTGCTTGATGACGGTTTTGGTCTCTAAATTGCATATGTAGTGGAGCTGTCTAATTTGGGTAAAATTCATGTATTGGTTAAATCATTTAATCTTTGCTCCCGTCCAGCTTCGTATTGGGCTGATTTGTTGCTGTTTTGAACTTGAACTTCAATGAATGTGGAATCTTTGTAGTGTGTGATAAACATTGAGAATAATTCCCATTAAATTTGTCAATTGCTGAGCTTCAGCACTCTTCATTCATGTGATTGGTGGGCTGTGGCCTTGCCGTTTCTTGGATTAATGTTAAACCTTGCTGAATTGAATGGATGTGGAATGGTTGGTGAAGCTTGAGGAGAATTCCCATTCAATTTGCTGTTAGTAAATCACCCATGTACTTGGTAATTTATTCTTGTGCTTGGTGAGATAGTTTGGTCTTGCCGTTCATTGGTTGTATTTTTTTCAATTGCTGAGTAGTTCATGTGATTGGTGAGGTTGGGCAGATCCGTGTTATCCGATCTGAACAATGACATAGGACCTCCACGACCTCCGACCTCTGATAGCTCTTGGGCGAGATTTTGGAGCTAAGCCGATAGTGCCTGCATATATTAGAGCTCCTCACATTTGATGCTTAACCACAAAGATTAGGACTTCAAGCCAGAGGTTAATAGAGCCTATCTACTGGAAATCATTTCAAGTAGATTATCTCTATTCTCCTTACATACATTGAGATGAATCTTTCATGTAATGGAGTAGTACTCCGGATTTTTTACATTTACTTTGTAACAGTGTGGACGGGTATAGCCGGCACTGTATTTTGCTTTGCTCTAGTTATGTATATATCAATTTTTGATTTAAAAAAAAACGCGTGCTATACTCTTGAAAAATAGAAAAGTTTCAAAATTTTCAAGTTTATCACTTTTTTTTTTCAAACAATCACTAGATTGCACGTTTTCATTTGAAATGGGTACAAAAAAACACGAAAATAGCCTACGTCGGTCAATTTCTGAGTCTAACTGATTTTGGCCAAGAAACTTGTGTTATAACTCACGAAAAATAGCGCGATTTTTCAAAACTTTTAAAAATTTTCATTTCTTTACACCTTCCACTAGATTGCACGTTTTCAATTAAGATGAGTTCAAAAACTAGCACAAAAAGAGCATCCGTCAACTAGTTTTTAAATTTTACAGTTTTTTGCCAAAAACGTTTGCTATAACTCTTGAAAAATTAGCAATTTTTTCAAAAATTTCGAGTTTGTCATTTTTTTCACACAATTCACTAGATTACACATTTTCATTTGAAATGGGGACAAAAAAGGTACGAAAAGAGCCTACGTTAGTCAATTTTTTAGTCTAGTTGATTTTGGCAAAAAAATTTGTGCTATAGCTCACACGAAATCATGAATTTTAAAAAATTTCATATTTCTTATTTTTATCACACCTTTCACTAAATTGCACGTTTTAAATTGAGATAGTTTCAAAAAATAGCACAAAAAGAGCACTCGTCAGCTAGTTTTTAAATTTTGCAATTTTTGGCCAAATTCGAAAAAAAAGTAACAGGTCTATAAGTAACAAGTCTCAAATTCAAAAAAAAATGTAGGTCCAAAGTTCCAAAAACAATAGGTATAAGATTGCCAATCTACCTATAAGTAACTATTACAGGTCTCAAATTTTGGAAAAAAAAAAGAGTAAAAGATTACATTGCAACAAACATTCATCAAACCGATAAAGAGCACATTTATCAAACTGACTGATTAAAACTTTGTTACACTCATAATTATGAATAGTTGTTGAAATAATGTTATTAAATTGTCTAAAGCTTAAGTACAATCCTTGAAACCACACGAAAGGAATTTTCAGCCAAATCGCACTTCAAGGTGTTGGATCAAAATTAGAAATGTTTCTCCAATTACATGATTTTACACCAACAAAATGTAGCCAAAATCTTTTAATCTTGTTCAATAACATGATGTCACAAATCAAGATGCACAATAAGAAAAAGAAAAAAAAAAGTTGGGTAAAGCAAAAATGTAAATGCTCATCACTACATGCTGAAAAAGAACCTTAATTTTCTAATAAGCTACAAGTTCCAAAGGATTCTGAGTTCATCTTTCTATTATAACACACTGAAGAAACAACACCACAAGGGTTAGTTCTTAACTTAATTCTTCTGAGGTTACATAGAGCTCAAAGTAAAAAAATAATACAGAATAAGAAATGTTAGAAAAAGGCGACATTGCACACATCAACGCTGAGACTCCTGCATTTTTAAACTTATCTCAAACAAGAATGGCTCGCATACAAGAGTACAACAGAAAGCCATTATTTCCAGAGCTTAACAATCTTGTCATGACTGGCTGAAGCAACCAGGCCTGCAACAGTTGAAATTGCCAAGGAAGCAATCAACCCGTCATGGGCTGGCAGTGTCATTGTCTTGTTCTCTGTCATATTCCAAAACTGCAGAGACTGCATAGCGTGGTTGTTAGAAGATTATTATGACAATAAACACAGATAAACGAAAATACACTACAGAAAATATACGTATATCAACGCAAACAAAACTTGCCTGGTAACATCCGATAACTAACAATGAAGAATATGTAGGATGAAAAACACAGGAATGAAATTTGTTGCCATTGCAACTGAGCACATGCACACATTCTCCTTCACTTCCAAAAGCCAATGTCCAGACTCTGAAAGAGTCCTCACCGACAGATGCCAGAAGCTCACCAGAAGGATCCCAGCAAACAGAATGTATTGGTTTTGTGTGACCCTACAGTGAGAGGTTCTCATAACAAGGTCAGCAGCAACAAAAGTACAGCAAATACCAGATATAGGCAGCAATGACAATAGAAACAACAGAACAGGTTTACTAAGATCAACAATACAATAAAGACAGGGAGTAAAACACTTGTACTAAACATTTATGAACCAAACAATGTTTGTAATTGAAGATCAGCGGAACATTCAACACATCCTAATTGAATATTCATATGCTAGAAAACTTTTATTAGATAAACAATAGCCCACCAGATTACCAACATTCAAAAAATTTAGTGACGGATCAATTGAGGGGTATCAACCATTTGGGACAGTGTATAAATTATTCCTAAATATTACCATGACTTATTTATTATTTTAATAATACACAGAAGTAGTCTGTTAGTATTAGAACTATACTCTTTTTTATCCTTCCATTTAAATTATCGACAAGCAGAAAGTTCATCTTTGTCTGTTTCTGAAAAGATACAAGCATATGCTAAATTTAACGCTTTTGTTTTTCTCAAGATATTAACAAAACAACCACCTTTAGTGAATGACGACAAGCCTGTGTATCCACATTCAGTATCGACACAACATTCTCAGCAGCTGCAGCAAGATATCTTCCAAGACGAGGTTGGAACCTAACCTGAGCTGTGCCCCCCTAATCCAGACAAGAAAAGTTCATAACAATTGTCATCCAACCACCCTTTTTCCCCTTCCACCCAAATTTGAAAACGCAAAAGGAAAGAATAAAATAAAGTTGCAAATTGAAATAATTAGTTCCAACTAAGAGCAGAGTGAGTTATGGTTTATTACCTTGAAAACTCTAGCACAGTTACCATTATTTATACTCCAATATCTTATCTCACCATCCCCATCACAAGAGCATATAAGGTCATCTTTATTTTGATGGAAGTCCAATGACATTATAGGAGCAGAATGTCCAGTAAATGTTCGAAGTAAATATTCTGGCTGCAATTGGCAAGGGGTCAAAAGGCAATTCAGAAGAAAACTGGGAATGGCTTCATAAACAAAATTAATAGACTAATCAAAAGATAATAATAGTTTGCCAAAATCTTGCGTTTATATTGAGATATGAGGAAGATAATAATTAACAATGCCACAGCCAGTACTATTGCATAAAATAGATAAATAACATTGTCTATCAAATTCACTAGATTGCACGTTTTCAATTAATTTGGGTTCAAAAATGGGACGAGAAGAGCACCCGTTCGCTAGTGTTAAAAATTTGCAGTTTTTGGCATAAAACATATGCTATAACTCTTGAAAAATAGAAATTTTTATAAATTTCAAGTTTATAATTTTTTTCACACAATTTACTAGATTGTGCGTTTTCATTTGAAATGGGTACAAAAAGGCAAGAAAATAGCCTGCGTGGGTTAGTTTTTTAGTATAGTTTATTTTTTGCCAAGAAACTTGTGCTATAATTCACGCAAAATGGCGTTTTTAAAAAAAAAATTCATGTTTCTCATTTTTTTCACTTATTTCACTAGATTGCACGTTTTCAATTAATTTGAGTTCAAAAATTGAACAAAAAGAGTACCTGCCAGCTAGTTTTTAAAATTTGTAGTTTTTAGCAAAAAACGTGTGCTATAACTCTTGAAAAATAGAGTTATCTTTAACGGGATTCAAAATCCCGATCACATTTCCAGTGCTCTCGCCAACCGGAGGGATCTCGGAGCTATGGTCTTCAAGCCGGATTCAAGATCTTGAAGCTGCGGTCGTCACTTTCCAACCAACGATTTCAGCTGGAAGAACTTCAAAGGCACGTCGGTCAAGCTCAAAGACACCAACTTTTTTCAGATCTTCAACGGGATTCAAAATCCCGATCATATTTCCAGTGTCTCGCCGGCTAGATGGATCTCAAAGCTGCGGACTTCAAGCCGGATGTTGACAAGAGGGAGTCACGATCTTGTTAGATCGAGACTCAGAGCCCAAACAGGCGAGCTCCGGTGACCAGCTGCTACACTTTGCCATAGGATCGAGGCCCTAGTGGGAGCTGCCTTTATCTCAGACTGGAGCTGCGGTAAAGCAGCTCGGAGGACCTACCTTTTTTTCAAACGAAGAACCACGCCATCTGCAGTGGTGGAGCTACCGAGCAACTTTTTCACCTACCCTGGTGGTGGGGGATTTTTAATCTAAGATGCTGACTTAATATTTAAAATTCCAGATTCAACATTTGCTTTGCAAATCTTGCACTAATCCGTCGGCCTTTGCATATGATTTTATTAATGCTGCATTCCTAATTAATTGTTGTTTAGGCAGATTAGATGACTGATGTCGGGTGCTCCTTTGTTTGGTCTGTGGTCTTGCTTGTTATACTTGGTGCTATTTAAATTCAAATTCAAAAACCAGATCCTGGAATTGATTGTTGCCTTTGTCTATACTGAGTGTGGACTTTTACCCCTGCTCTCTTTTGCTGAGATAAAGATTCATTTTTGATTGGATTTAGCCTTTTTGATTATGTTGAATAGATTCTCGTGTGCTTGGTGGGACAGTGATGTTAACTGAATGCTGCACACATAATTTGGTGCAATGTGCTTTTGTGTGATTAGGTGATTGGATGCACTTATACCGTTCATGTGCTTAAAGAATTTTTGTGTACTTGCTGATCATGGTGCTGATGAAGTGGATGATTTGTTTGTTGTCAATTACATCTTTTACATTGGGTGCTATGCGCGGATTGTTTGCACTTTGGATTGTGGCCACGAACTTCTTGGACTGGTGCTGATTGCAAGTGTAGTTTAGACGACTCATAATTCCTGGAATGTTATACTGTTGACCTTGCCTGACATTGTTGAATTTACTGGCCTATACGGCAATTGACGAGGCTCGAACATTTACTTGATTGGATAGAGAGATTTGGTACTTGGTACAATCTTTAGTAGTGGTTCTCTAAAGCTCTTTCGTTAACTTAGAAATTGCATGTAATGGAGTAGTACTTCAAATTTACGTGCTCTTGATTTTGTTGTTGTAACGGTGTGACGGGTATATCCGGCATCGTCTTTTGCTCACGATGGTATATATTTTCGTTAAAAAAAACGTGTGGTATAACTTTTGAAAAATAGAAAATTTTCAAAAATTTCATGTTTATCATTTTTTTTCACACAATTTACTAGATTGCATATTTTCATTTGAAATGGGTACAAAAAAAAGGCACGAAAAAAGCCTACATCTATCAGTTTCTGAGTGTCGTTGATTTTGGACAAGAAACTTGTGTTATAACTTACGCAAAATGGAGATTTTTAAAAAATATCATGTTTCTCATTTTTTTTTCACTCATTTCACTAGTTTGCACTTTTTCAATTAAGATGGGCTCAAAAGTAGAACAAAAAGAGCACACGTATGCTAGTTTTTAAAATTTGTAGTTTTTGTCAAAAAAAACACGTGCTATAACTCTTGAAAAATAACAATTTTTCAAAAATTTCAAGTTTGTCATTTTTTCACACATATTACTAGATTGCACGTTTTCATATCAAATGGGTACAAAAAAGGCATGAAAAGAGCCTACGTAAGTCAGTTTTCGAGTATATTTGTTTTGGCCAAGAAACTTGTGCTATAACTGACGCAAAATCACGATTTTAAAACTTTCGTGTTTCTTATTTTTTCACTCATTTCACTAGATTGCACGTTTTCAATTAAGATGGGTTAAAAAATGGAACGAAAATAGCACCCGCCAGCTAGTTTTTAAATTTTGTTCTTTTTGTCAAAAAAACTTGTGCTATAACTTTTGAAAAATAGCAATGTTTCGAAATTTTAAGTTTATCATTTTTTTCACACAATTCATTAGATTGCACGTATTTATTTGAAATGGGTAAAAAAAAGGACATGAAAAGAGTCTACGTCAGTCAGTTTTTGAGTCTAACTGGTTTAGGCCAAGAAACTTGAGTTATGATTCACGCAAAACCGTGATTTTTTAAAGAATTTCATATTTCTCTTTTTTTTATTCACTCCATTCACTATATTGCACGTTTTCAATTAACATGGGTTAAAAAATGCCACAAATAGAGCACCCATCAACTTTTTTAAATTTTGCAGCTTTTGTCAAAAAAATGTGTGCTATTACTCTTGAAAATAGAAATTTTTCAAAAATTCAAGTTTATCCATTTTTTTTCACACAATTCATTAGATTGCATGTTTTCATTTGAAATGGGTACAAAAAAGGCACGAAAAGAGCCCATGTCGGTCAGTTTGTTAGTATAGCTGATTTTGGCTGAGAAACTTGTGCTCTAACTCACCCAAAATCACGATTTTTAAAAAAATTCATGTTTCTCATTTTTTTTCACTCTCTTCACTAGAATGCATATTTTCAATTAATATGGGTTCAAAATTTGCACTAAAAGAGCACCGCTCAACTAGTTTTTAAATTTTGCAATTTTTTGGCAAAAAACATGTGCTATAAGGTCTAAAAAATCGTAATTTTTCAAAAATTTGAAGTTTATATTTTTTTAGACAAGTCACTAAATTGCACGTATGCATTTGAAATGGGTGAAAAAAAGCACAAAAAGAGTCTTTGCCGGTCAATTTTTGAGTTTAGCTGATTTTGGCCAAGAACTTTTATTATACCTCACGCAAAATGGTAATTTTTAAAAAATTTGATGTTTCTCATTTTTTATCGTTAATTTCACTAGATTGCACGTTTTCAATTAAAATGGGTACCGTTGTCGGGTAGGTCAAAGGTAAAACTACCAATCTCATCTTAAATGGAAGGAAGAGCGAAAGAGAGTAAGAAAATAAGGCCAAAGGCCATTGTTAATTTATTTTTTGATGTATATGGAAGACTGTCACAATTTTAAGCTATTATGATAATGCTTTTTTGACAGATAAAGTGAAACCACATCATTTGAGCAGACTCTGTTATTTTCCTTTATAAGTAGTTAGTTATCCGGTCAGCATTATTAGCTGGGACGGTTAGGAGTGGACAAGCAGCTCATTAATGGGATTGAGGATAAATAACCATTAGCAATTGGTTAGAGGTTTTTGTCGAATTTGTGAGGAACTCTGAGCTGCTCTCTTCTTTTTTCTATCACTCTTAACATCTGATACTCTCTCTTCCTTTTATCTAATTTTTTTTACAATTATAGAATTCATGCTATAATTTCTTAGTAGCTTGACAAAGATAAAAAAGTGAAGAAAATACTAAATTTTATAAAGTGAAAGGCTTTATCCATTTTGATAAACAAATGATCCCAAACATTTGTCATAGAAAAACATTTTAGGCTTTGTGTCTGAAAAGAAAAACAAGAAGAAGACTCAGAGATATGCATTTGTGTTAGTCATCAAGGCTAATGAGGAAAAGCCATTATGCACGACGAGCGAACCACAAAGTTATCATCATTGTCCTCTTTGCTTGCCTGAGTATTACAACTTCTATAAAAAGTAAGGAGTTTTTATAAGAACAATTTGAGCAAAAAGAGAAACCAAATGAATCCCAGAAACCAAACAAATTTCACTTTTTGAAAAAAAAAAAAAAGAAAAAAAAAAAAACATAACATATATAGCAGAAGGGAGACAAAAGGCAAAATCCCTCAAGGGACCAAAACCCTGCTGGATCAGCCACAAGAAGGGGCAACTGCAACTGAAACTGCCCAAGATCAACAAAGAAGCTTAAATCTTCTTCCTTGCCTTGCTCCCAAAGGATATACGACTGGCTTTTTTGACTTCTTTTGCATCAAGAAAAGACCAGTCATCATCACCATAGATAAATTATGTCCACATAAACATTGAAGAGAGACCAAAACTAGATTGCCTTTATAAAAATCTCTATTGTATAGGTAAGCTGTCACTATCCTTGTCCAACAAAAAATAATAATAATAAACAAACGTTTCAAGAGAAAAGTATTTATTTATTTTTGGTGAGGGAACAAAAATTTGGAAAGAATTGAATAGAAATTATTTAATATATATATTTATATATAAATATAGATGATAGAATATGTTTTGTGGGTAGCACCCTAATTGGATTTTCTATTTCAGGATTATGTTCCAATTCTTGTTACATTTGATAAGAAACTTACACAAATTCGCCAGTTAAAATACTATCAAGTGATTAGTGAACCTAACTATAAATGATAGTACATGTGTTCAATTTCTTATATAATATAACATGTAGTGACACATGAAAAAAAAACAAGAGATCCAATGGAGTTGGCATCTCTCCGTATACGTAGTTTGCCATTGACAAAAAAAGATGAAATATAATTCATATAGTCAATATAATATATTGATATAGAATAAGAGCTCTCTCTCTCTATATATATATTTGATATGATATAGTAAAATATAGGTGTAGTGAAACTAAATCTTAGCAGTTCTTATTGTTGTCTTAAGTACTTTAATATAAAATGGGAGCTCTATTTGAACTTCTCATTGCTTACACTTCGTTTCTTATTGTTGCTAGAAGATATTGCAAAATTCACCCCTTAGATAGATTGGTATACTGTTATGACGATTTGAAGTGTGTTCTCTCTTTCCAACTCCCATTTACCCAGTTGGGTCAACCTTTAGATAGATTGGTATAGTAACACTAAGATAGAATATATTGCTAATGACACAAAAAAAAAAAAAAAAAAAAAATTGATTTCAAAACAAGAGTGTTTTGTATATAACTGATTTTCCCATAACCAAAAAGAATTTGCTAACAATTCTGCCAATTTCTCATTCATTTTCCAATTATTTAAGATTTTGGTATGTGCTCATAGACTTTGTAAATTAGACAATGTAAATGGAGTTGATGAATTCCATTGTTACGAGCAAGGGTTTTGAGTACTATAAAAATACTTTCAAATTCTCTTCGTTCAAAGTTTACAAAAGATTTGTCAAAGTGTACAAACCTAAACAAGAAGTATTTAACAAAACTAGCTTGCCAAGTTCTTGATGAAAATACTCGCGTACACAAATCTTCAGAATACAATTCCCAGCAAATTTGACATTCAAAAGTACAATCCCTCATATTCAGCCTGTATAAATCAACCCATAATTCAGAAACATACAACTTAATGTTCAAATCACAAAAAAAAAGTTGAAAAAAAGGAAAAAAACACGACAACTTGGAGCTTCGAGCATAACCTGATAGGGGTAAGAGGGGGAAAAAAAGTTAATTGTGAAAGGGAAACTAATAGCACGACTTTAGATTATCACCAAAACTTTGATTAACCAGGCAAAATATATGCTTTCACAAGGTCCTATGAAGCTCATCGCCTCCGCATTCCCCTTCCACGACCTCGGAATGCTGGTCCACCACGCCCTCTGCCACCCATGGCACTTGCTGCAGCCTCCCCTTGTGCACTCTCGGACTACAAGAGTAAAAGGCAGACGGAAATTCAGCAATGTGAAATGACAAGCATATATAGATACAAAACACACGAGGAGCAGAAGATATCAATATCACACACACACGAGGAGCAGAAGATATCAATATCACACACTAGTAACAACTAATGCAATATGGATTAAAAGTCACTAAAAAGGGCCATCCAAGTGAATGAATGTTTCTACTTTCAGATCAAAGCCAAATTAGCACTGAATAGAGATGAATCCTTGATCCAAAATCCATTCAGAATGACTAAAGGATTTGGGTGAATAACCTATTAAATGCAGAATCGAAAAGGGACTTGGTGCTCACCACAGCTTCACAACTCATAACGTAAACATGGTCCAGCAGAATAAGGTGAAATAGTTTACTTTGAACCAAACAGAGCGATGTTCGTACAGCAGCTCCAAATGTCACAAGAAGTGTACGATGGATATCAAATAAATATAAACTAATATAAGGATGCATGATCCAATGACACCATTTGCGCCTTGTCTTTTCTTGTAAATTCCAAATCAAGAGGTAATCATCACTTCTTTAGGATTAGTCTTAGAAGCAGGAAACTGCATACATGGATCCTCAACATTTCAATAGCTTCAAACTAACTAGATGAGACGTTGCCAGGGTTCACACTCCTTAATCCAGGTTCCCAAACTCTCAATGCATCTTATAAAAGTAAAGAAACACGGTAAATAATAGTGCATCCCACAGTTCTGGACAGTTTATGACCCAACTGCTGAGGCCAAAATTCAAATTTTCTTGTACATGAAAACTTTTACATTTACATATAAACATTCATGTTTTTATATATCATATGCATATATCTACATAGATTTATGCATCATGTCTAATATTTGTCATAAGAAAAGATAAAAAGATCATATAAATGCTTTTGCAAGAGCCTTCTCATCAATAAGAGCACATTGGTTTCAATAAAGTAGCTATTTGCACCAGACACTCAGTGAGGAAAATTCAGACCAAGTGTTTACATTGTCATACACTTTTCTGATTTTAAACAAACTTCCGATTTCCTATGATGCCTTGCCTACTATTGGCACAGAAAAAGTATGATCAACATTTTTGTGAGTGAAAATTACCTTCGGATTTTTCACTGTTTCATCCACACTTAAGACCAAGCAAGCTGCTTCAGTAGCTGCGTTTATAGCATTTATCTGCAAAAGATGTGAAATTATTGATGTCAAAATTATTCTTGAACTTCTCTACCAGCAGAAATATGGAAACGTTTCAGGAAAGTATCAGCTAGAATAAGACGGGTACCTTCACCACTGCTGGCTCCCACACAAAGTTTGCAAATGAATCAGCAATTCCTCCGGTATTGACGTCCACCCCATATAGTGCACCCTCTCCTGTAGCAACCTTGCAGTATCAGTAAGCATAAAGTTGAAATGGAATTCCATGGACAAGTAAACAAGCATCTAAACATAATCATTATAATCCAATCAGAAATGAAGGATTCCACCATGAAGCAGAGGATAGATCACATCATCAGTGAAGGAAAAAATACATATTCAAAGACCAAAGTGACATGCAAGAATAAAAAGAGACTAACCAGATGGAAGAGCGTGCTTTTGTCTTAGTTTGTTCAAAACATCAGTTGCATCAAAACCAGCATTGTCACACAATTGCCTGGGGATTACCTGTAAGAAGTGACTATTAGAGAACACATAATATTTTCAGAATGACACATCTGCAACTAATATTCCGATTTCATGCCAAAAAGCACTAATATAATAAAAAGACATTGAGTGCAATTACTATTCCAATCACTTGACAAAAAGCATTAATATGATAATAAAGACATTCAGATGATATTGATGAGAAGGCTACAACAGTTCAAACATAATAAGAGAAGAGGCTAGAATTTATTTGAATTGGGACTTAAAGAATTCTATGAAATGCTTCCAACCCCTTTAGATGGAAAAACGTCTTCCAGAACTTTTGAAAGGACAGAGACTTCCCGAGGCTTAGCTCAAATGCAAAAATCCCCTACCGACACCTAAACTCCTCTATCAATGACCAAGGTGTGGACCGTGTGGTAACTAAATGCACAAAATGAAACATTCCACACAAGTCAAAGAAATTTGTATAGAAGTGTACTACAAAAATAAATGCATATCCATGGAGGAATATAGGAATCTTCTTAACGATAAGTCTGATAGAAAAGCAACTACCATGGACTAACAATCTTCTACTATAAAAGTAATCATCACAAGCTCAAGAATGCCAACCTCAAGGGCTTTAGCATAAGAATTAATAAAGAGCTGAGACTTCCCAGCTATTGTACGTGCATGCTGCCTCAAGTATCTGCTAATCTCCATCTGCACCCCCAAAATTTTAGGCATTAAGAAGCAAAATAAACAGAAAAAAACCCTCTAAAACTGATTGCAGAGCCATACATCTATAGCACCACCACCAGCAACAACTGTAGAGTTCTTTACAGCCCTTCTAACGATCATGATTGCATCATGGAGACTTCGCTCCGCTTCCTCAATAAACTGAGATCCATTAAACAAAAAAGTTAGGATAAGGAGTAACTGTGCAACAGTATGTATTGAGATGACAATAAACACCTGATCTGCTCCACCACGAAGAACAATAGTGGCTGTTCGGCCTAATGGGCATCCACTGAAAATATTAAAGCGCTCATTTCCAACTTGCTTCTCCTCAAACACCTCACAAGTACCAAGAACCTTATGACAGGAAAAAGGCAAATGGCTTAGAGAAAATGAAAACAAAAGTTATTTATCCACTGAAATGAAATAAAAATGTGGGGAAGTTTGTCCATCCTGTTCAACTAAATTGGCATGCCATAGAAAGGTAAGAAAAAAACCTCATCAATAACATTGTTCACAGTGGTCTGTATAGTTCCACCAGTAGCGGCAGCCACACGATTCAGATCCTCTTCAGTAACACGACCAGCACAAAATACATCCCGATCCGCAAAATACTGATAAAATAACAAAATCATTGAAAACACAACACTACCTAAATGTTTGGCCAAAATATGGACATCATAGATGCAAACCTTCAAAAGACAGTACTTTCCAGGAAATTGAAATTAATTCCAATTCTCCTAACCCAAACCAAGATCAAACTGTAAGAAATAACTTAGTGATACCTGTGTAGCTAGATCACCAATGGCAAGTCGTGACAGGATAATTTTAGCCCCACTCTTCACACATTTATCCAACTTGTCATAAATAATATTCCACTCAGCATCAACAATTGACTGATATTGTGATGGGTCCGAAAGCCTGTCAAAGATAATTGTTGAGTATATAAGCATGTGAAAATTAGGAAGGAATTTCTTCAAAGGACAAGTTTGCATAAGACATCATCATACCGTATCTCTGCATTCTCTTTCTCCGATTTCAATTCCAATTCTATGTTTAGCAAAAGTATCTTGGGATTTAAAAATTTCTTTGGTTGTTGTTCAAAACCAGCATATGAGAATGTTTTCTTGAAGGCAACACCATTTACAAGGAAAGAGTCCCTCATGTTACCACCAGGAACCTACAGAAGTAAACTTGTCATATACATACATCATATACAAATATAAGGGCATATATCTTCAAAAGGAGGAAAGAAGGATGCTGCACAAAACAAAAAAAGAAAATAACCATATCAAAACCCACAGACAAGTCAATTAGACTCATATAGAAAAGGTACTGAGAGTAAATTAGCCAGCACACAATGGCGCAGAAAAAGAACATAAGATTCGAAGATTCGCCCAAACTGGCCCCTTATAGCTTAAATGATTTCTGAACCACTGACGACAAATGTCCAGTCATCCATCACATTTCATGAAACTCAGCAGTCTGATAAGTAAGAGATGTTTTATAGTGGTAGCAGCAGATAAACTAGGTTACTTTCAAGAAATACATCTCATCAATTTCAATAATTGCATATCATCATAAATATTCCTCAACAACCAGACTCTCCCATGAGATACATCACTTCGCCTCAAAGAATTTGTTTCATCCTGCTTATAATCCATGTTATTGACATTGTCATCTTAGTTATCAAGAAATACCATGACTTGGAAATAAAACTAAAAGCTAGTTGTATTTACCTTTTTAATACCAATCATGTTTAGCCTGTCATCAGCTCCAATAGCAAGGACGGCATCTACAACCATGGTTGCAAAGAAATCCTTCTCACCTCCAATGAGCTTTGAGGAAAGTGTTGTCGCAGCACACTTAGCTAGTAAGTTTTTCTTTTCTTCTAAGCTCTTTCCTTCAATGCTAACAGCTAATTCTTTGACCTTCCCAATTGCCTATTTTACATAGAGTTCCAAAACCAAAGACAAAATCTTAGTTTGAAAATCAACAACTAGATGCCAATGGAAAATCCATATTTACTGAGTGCCAAATGACCTTTCTAATTACTTATTGTAACATGAGTTGACTGATAAAAGTCATAAATTCAGTTCAAATATAAAAAATTCGAAACCAATGCATAAATAAATAGTAATGTTTTCATACCAATTGACCAGCTGTGCGAAAACTTCTAATTAGATTTTGAGGATGGACACCATCCTCAATAAAAGGTTTTGCCTCCCTCATAAACTCTGCTGCCAGCAAAACTACTGTTGTTGTCCCATCGCCAACCTGAATACAGCAGAAGGAAATGTCAAAGTTTTCTGGTACACATTAAGAGATCTAAAACAAAAGTTGAAGCAGCTCAGACGACATGAAAACATTCATCTATGTCAATCAAGCACAAAGACATATTGCATTATCTATTTGTATACCAGTCACAAAAGGATTAGTAGTAGTTGAATGTGCATTAGCTCTCCCCATCATGCTCCCAAAGCAAAATATGATTTACAGCCATTAAAATCTACCAAATATCTTGAAGAATGCAAGTCAGGCCGCATAAGTAATATCCCTCAAGGTTCAATAAAAAACAATGAAAGCTGCATCCAACTTCCATATACACAACAACAACTAAGCCTTTATCCCACAATGTGGGGTCAGCTACATTGATCATATTTATCCAACTTCTATATATAAAAATAGAAAATCAAAAAAGGAACACATGCATGGTGTTCCACATGACATAATTCCTACTTTGTCATCATACTTGAAAAATCAAAGTATTCCAGATAAACTGCTTACCAAGCAACTTTTTTTTTTTTTTGTAGAAAAGATACTTTTCAGAATGAGACCTCAAAGAATTTCTATTAAACATGATGAATCACGCATAAGAAACAACAAGAAAATCACAGAGTGAAAAGGATATCCATACCTCAGAGTCCTGGGATTTGGCAATGTCAACAAGAATCTTAGCCGCAGGGTGAATAATGTCAAGAAGCTTCATTATTGTGGCACCATCATTGGATATAGTGGTGTTTCCCTTCTCATCATGGATCAACTTGTCCATACCCCTAGGGCCAAGGGTAGATCTCACAACATCAGCCACAGCTGTACACGCATTTATATTGCTCACCAGCTGTGGCTTCCCTTGGGATGTATCTGTTCCTTCCTTTAGCAGTATAATCTGAGGTTGCTGTTTTATCACACAAACATGAAATATATTAGCTGAGATACACAAAATAAACAATCAAAACACTATGACAAAATCAACCCTTTACATCATCCTTAAGAACTATAAAAAAGATAAAAAAAAAAAAAAAAAAAAAACTGCACAAGAGATAATTATAATTAACTTTTAAGCCTTCCTCTCTAATAAAGATACAAAGAAACCATAAATTTTCCCTTTCTCTCTCTCCCCATTGCACAAGAAATTATAGGATTAAAACAAAAATATGAAATTAAACCAATTTACTATTACAAAAATGTTCAAGATTACAAATTTTAGTTGCCCCAATAATTAAAATAAATATTAAATCCAATGCATAATTAAACAACCAACGGTTCAAAAACTACAGATCATTAGCCTTTTTAGTCATCTTTTCTCAACATAACACTAATGGCATCAAATGGTGCAGCACGATAACAAGCCCTACGGAGTTTGGAACTACAACATTTTGAATTCACTTTGATTTTTCAGATATCGATTTCTCTTTTTTTTTTTTCCTCACATTATTCAGGACAAAATAGGAACGAAATGAAGAAGCAAAAGATTGTTTACTTGCATAAGTAGACGAGTACAAAGAAAGGAATAAATATATAGATAGAGAACTCACCAGCATACCCGCCATTGTTGTGCGATGCAGATATGTGACTGTGTGACTGTGTGACTGTGTGACTGTGTGAGAGAGAAAGGAGAAGTAGTGGAAAGCTCTAGGGTTTTTCAGTCGTTTTTCGAAGGAGGGTTTTGCTATGCCTACTTTAAAGTTTAAACTTCATTTACAGATTTTTTTTTAGCTTTTTGGTTTTTTCTTTTATTCTTTTAGTACTAAAAATAAAAAAAAAAAATAATTTATCCCAAAGAATTATACTTTGTCCCCTTAAAGTTTTGGAGATATTACTTTGCAACTCAACTGTTTCTCCATTTGTAATAGGAGGCCAGCATTTTCAGTCCATTTTTTTTTTTTTTTACCTTATTAGCAATTTATTTAGTGATAGTGTTTTTAGAGTGATAGAATTATAATGTCTACACTTATTGACAAATGTCAATCTTAATTTTTATCAAATGTGATTTTTCAATTTTCAAAGAGTCATATTTGACAAATTTTATGTAAATGATTTTTTTAATCTTCTTTATTGAAAATAATTAATTGTATTAGTATTATTGAGAAAGATTTTTGCAATTCAAAATCTAATTTGACCTACTAATTAGCAACTTATTTCATAATAAGTGTTACAAAGTCCAAAATTACGACAAATGCTACACCTGACTCTGATTTATGAGCTTCTCAAAAATGTGAATTGAGATTTAATTATCGTTTCAATTAAAAATTTATTTTCATTATTTAGTAACATCTACCTCATATAATATAATAAGATTAGTTCTAAAAGGCATTTGGTTCATATTTTTAGAAATGAAATTGTAATTGGAATCATATAAAAGAAAATTAGAATGGATGTGAAATAAGTATTATTTTTTAAATCATACTTTTCCTCTTTTATTTTATTCTTCTTCGTCTTTCTACAAGCACCATTTACTAGTTTTATATAGTTTTTACTACTAAAAAAAAGCAAGAAAGAATTATTACCACATTGAATTTTGCAAAGCCCCAAATTTCTTATTTTGAGATAAAATTATACAATTTTCAAAAATTATATATGCACACTTTTGACTAAACAATTTTTATTTGGAATTTAATGGAAATATATATAAAATGATAAATTAGAACAAAAAGGAATGAATAAAGAAATTAGTCATGTGCATATTAGAATTTAAAAAATATAAGGTTCTTTCTTTAATTATAATAAACCAAAAGGGGGCTCAGTGTAATTTCCCCATAAAACAATTAATCTGTAAGACATCTGTTATTGTATAGTTGTATGTATGCTCCGAGCACTTCTCTGTCGTTGGCAAGAAAGAAACAAAAAAATTGACACAAAACCAAATTTGTTGAGTGAAATGGAGCGTCTGACTGAGAGCAGTGCTGAAGTTTTAGCTGATTCTATAACAATGGAGAGGCTACTATCAATTATGGGATCATTGGAGGTTCGTTTCTAGTTCTATTATACTTTTTTTTTTATTTACTGTGAAAATTTAAAGTTTGTAAATTTGAACTTAGAAGGTATAAAAATTCAATTTTTAGAGTTGTTTTTGCTGCTTTATGGCACGGAATATGATCAGTTATATTAAATTTTTTAAGGGTTATTAAGTTTTTATTTACTAAGTTATTAATTGTTAAAAATTTATCATTCTGCTGGCATTGTCTTGTGAAATTTTGTAGTTAGTGATGCATATTCCTTTGAAATAATGTATGAAATGGATCATATAGAAACTAAAATGATATGAATTTGAAGGTAATAAAATATTTGTATGATCTATATCTATATAAATGAATGTCATGAGCATATGCTGGTATATGCTGACACAAAAGCATATACTTGCATATAAACATATGCAGGTATCTAGAGACAAGTTTGTTTTGGTGGTTGTGAGCTTATATTTTTATTTCTGGCTATTGGGTTTTTTGCAGGATCTTGAAAGGAAGGAATCAGAAGTTCAATCCCATTGCATTGTGGAACATGCCAAATTGCTGGCAGAGGTCAATGTGCTTGAGGAAATGTTACAAAATAACATAATAGGAGATGGCCTGTATGATATTCTTGATCAGGGTTTCGATGAGTCTAAGGAGAGATTGGATTTGGTGAAGAAGGTAAGGTTCAGATTTGCAGCATCTTGCTTAGATTTGTCAGCTTGAAAGAATTGGACATTAGCTTGAATGACCTTTGGTTTTCCCTTATTATTTATATATTTTAAAACTTACTTTAACAAATGGATTTTTAATGCCTATCAGTATGTCAATAAATTGATTTTCTTGATTCCCAAAATGATTGCATTGTGAAAAAGTATTACGAAAAAACTTCAAGCATATTGGACACACCAGTTGCTAATTCTTTCTCAATATTCACTTTTAAATTTTGTATTTTATCATATGACTTGATGATACTGGCAGAGTGTTAGAAAAAGAGACCTTACTCTGAATCATGATGAAACCTAGGCCTTTTAAGGGTGTAAACACAGAAAAAAACCTTGAACATTAACTGATTTAAATGAATAGAAGTAGTTTGCCCACTAGTTCTCTGTTACACTTTCCTCATTTCTCTTTCTTAGATACTATAGATGGCAGAATCAACTTCTAACCATCACTGTTATTTAAAACTTGCTTTGTCATAAACTGGACATCTTAACTTTGAGAAAACTCTGAATGCTCTCTTTTATTTTGATTATCTCAGGTTTGAAAGTTCTCTACTATTATCTTAGGTCATTTTCTTTCCTTTTTTTTTTTTGGTTATTTTGGTAGTTCTGTTATAGCAATCTAGTGTACATCCTTTTGAATGAATTAAGAGGCCATATTCTTTATGATGTGTCGGATCATAATACAGCAAATTTTTGGAATTGGCTGGTAGGAGCTCGCATCTAAACTAAGGGAAATTTTACAGCTAAAACGACAGCTTCATGAGATTCCAGTGCCAGCTGAACTCCTCCAGTACGTAACTTTCCTGTGGTATTGAACTCATGCAGTTTATAGATTTCCTGATTTTATTTCTTTATGGTGTCATTTCTCTAGACCATATTTTGTCCTTATTATAACAGGACTTCTTATACGAAGAATCTACTTTCTGAGTATTGTGTTTAGGTTCCGTGACATTCATATCTTTTCCTAAATGTTAGTATATCATTAATGAATTAGAATGGTATGCTGCTGATATTTAGCCTTTTGTGAATAATTTATTAGTACTCAAATAAATTTCAAGATTATTAGTTGGCCTTGGTAGCCTTTAGGGAATTTGACAGGTCGTTTAGTAATTATTCATACCTGCTCCCAAATTAATGGATATATCACCATTTTTTTCAGGTATGAACTATGCTTTTCGCAGCTATATACGAGTATTCAGGTAATGGACATGCTTTACTTGTTTCTTTCCTCTGCATTATTGTAATAATTGAAGGCAATTGGCTGATCTTATTGTCTTTGTCACTGACATTATTCAGAGAAAGCTTCGGCAGACTCGAAAATACTATGAAACCTTTAATGCACTGCTGGAGATAAAGGAAATGATGCTGAAGGAAACATCCTTGTTGAACTCCATAAGTTCACAGGTAGAGGGAGATAATGGATCACTGTGAACTTTTGATGTGATTGCTGTTGTTTCTTTTGCGTGTACATGCTAGATGTCTGACATCTTGTTCTGTTGTGGCTTGTTAGCACTTTCTTGGTACAAGTATATAACAGTGATTTTTTATCTCACGCATGTCTAATTCATATGATGAAAGAGAATAGCTTTTCATTAAGTGCCTCGATTACCATGGTGCTCTTGGTTTGTTGATATGCTTATGAACTTCTTTTTCCTGTTTATCTGTGAATCACTCTTTACCTGCAAATGGCCAATGCCTTAGTGATGATGGTTGATGTTATTTGGATTTGTCAGCATAGAGAAACTTCATCTGCATACTTTGAACTTTAATTATTGGAATACTAGTCTTACACTGGAATTCGGTAATGGTAATTATTAGTAGAGCTCCATAATGGAGGCATGCGATTTTCATTTTAAGCTAAGTACTATAGAGCTGAACCTAAAAAGAATGAACTCCTTTGACATGGTTCAGCTGCAAAGCATGAGCTAATATAGCACAGACGTCAAACGACAAGGTCAATAATTCCTATCTCCATCTCAGTTGGCCAATGCTGACATTTTTTTAAGGAAGAGAAGCATGAAAACTGTCACTGTGCAATACATGCCTGCCCAATCTTTCTTGATTTTGATCTTAGTAGTGGAATTGTACAATACTGATATTTTCTTATTCATAAATCTTATATGTTTTTTGTTTTTTTTCGCATGTAAACTATGCATAGTTCCAAATTGCAATCTCTAACCCTATTGGAAGAGCTAAACTTGTTGATTCTATGGAGGGGATTCTTCAGGGTATTCAGCAGGTACCATCAATCTCCAGACCTTAACATACAGGGTGATTGTCCATTTGTTAATTTTCCTGCACCCAAACATATTGGCTATTCTGTATTGCTAACCTTCTAAACCATTCTTTAATTAGCAGATTTTCATGCAATCATGTTCTTTTTGTTATTTAAAGGATCATTTTTGTTCCGAGTTTTTCTTGTTTTCGTTACTTCATGGATGCTTTTGTTTTTAGTTGTGGACTTTCTTGATAGTTGCTATCCGTGTCATGGCCATGTTCTACTAATGTTTGGACAAGAAACAACGTAGACGGGAAAGAAGATTCGTAGATTCTTGAGCCACAGCCCTATCCTGAGGCCCTTGATAGCCCCTAGCCAACTGATCTGATAGTGAAATGTTGTCGATGTGGAAAGTGTGATGGTGCCAAACTTCTTCTTTAGATTTGTTTCCTTTAGCTTTTCCGTTTGTCTATCGTTTCCCATTCGGGTGGAAAGTGTTATGGCAGTATGGAATTTGTATTGCCTTTAGAGAAGAAGTGAAATGTGAGAACTGAACTCTTCTCTATCCTTTTCTTTCCAAATACTCAAGGATTGTTTAGAAGAAGCGTAGGAAGTTAGTAGTTTTAAATGTTGCCAGTGGCTTTTGATAGCTCAAAATTCTGACAGTAATGTTGATGCCAATCTTTCACACAATGCTCTTCAGGCTACTGTGTGGGAGGAAATTAATTGTGAATAAGTGCAATCAGTTACTAGATACTTGGAAAATTCAGTTCAACTTAATTTGTTCACTGTTGCAGGTTCAAGGAAAAAATAGTGAAGTGGGTTTTTTTTTGAGTGGGGGGTGGGGGAAGAGGAGGGATGCAGGGGTGGCTTCTGGAGGAATATAAGTTCGACCTTGTTGTTTTAGCAGGTGTTCAATTCATTGATATTATTTGGTATTGAATGACCTGCAAAAATGCATTTGCAGAAGCTGGAGAAGCAGCAACTAGTACTGGAATCAGAGCAAAAGTGTTGTGAGGCTCTCAAAGAGAAGCATAGGAAAGCACGATCCGAGCAAAGACACTGCTATTCTCTTTTAAAAGCTTTCCAGGTATGATAGTGATCATCATGTTATGGTAGAATAAGCCTTGGAAACACCAAATGTGCAAACTTTTTACCTGATTAATTAGTTACTAGGATATATGTTTATTTTTGGAAAAGAAATTGGAAATTTTACAGTTTAGCAAATTTGAGAATAACTTCCACCGTAGGCTTGTATGGTTCGAATGTTAAAAGTTAGATGCTGCTACACATTAATGTTGTGCTTCAAGAAGTTTCTCCTCATGATGATGATGATAGAATAAACACTTCGAATCTACACTTCTTGTCTAGGAAAAAGATATAAACTTTATCAGAATTGCTTTACCTTTTGGTCACATGTTCATTTTTTGATAAACTATTTATTCATAAACTTGGAATGAATGCCCATTAGTAATTCATTGCCTAAACTTATAAATTTGTTTGTCGGTAGCTGTGATTTTTATCGATCAGAGGGATGCTTTAGCTGCCATTCCAGTGTATAGCCCATCATTTGTAGCTACTTCTCACAAGTTTTTCCTCTTCCAGGATGAATGTGCAAGAAATGAGAGATTGCGGCGTTGCCATAGTTCAAAAGTCTTCTCATGATCATACTTTCGCAGTTGCAAATCTGATTTAGATTGACTGAACAGCTAACATAATTATACTGTCTTGGATGATTCTGATTAGCAACATCTAAATTTGTATATACTCATTGCATGTGTACAAATTGTACTGATGAACCCTGCATACTAGCAGCCAAAATTTCTGCTATCATGAATGGAAACTGACTCTTTGCTGTTGCTTTTTGACTTCATTATCCACAGCAATAAATTGAGTCTTGGCCAAGTTGTAGACAGTGATCTAAGTTTAAATTTTTTATTTCTCCTTGGGCAAAATTTTCAATCCATATTAATGATTATTTAACTGCCATAGTTAGAGCATAGAAGATATGATGTAAATTGGAAAATGCTTCTTGTAATAGAGTACAACAACAATTAAGCATTTATCTCATAGACCAGATGGTCCTATCGGGCTTTAATAACACTGCTCTAAAGTAGTTTATAGTTAGAGAAATGCCTCCAATGTTGTTCGGGTCATCCTCTCAAGTAATGCATGGTCAAATATTTTGTTTTAGTCATTTACAGTTAGAGGAATGTGTCACGGGCCGATTATCCTCTCCCTAAAAGGCAGCCTGTCAGGGTGTGCGGCGCCCACGCTTATAAAGCCCGTGACCTTCCCTCTCCTATCCGATGTGAGATTTCGTCACATTCTCCCCCACCGAATCCAGCAACGCCCTCGTCGCTGACTCGGGCCCACCCTGCCTACTCCCACTGCAGCGCTTGGCATGGGACATCGGAATCAGGTCGGGTTGGCTCTGATACCATTTTGTCACGGGGCCATTACCCTCTCCCTAAAAGGCAGGCTGTCAGGGTGTGCAGCGCCCACGCTTATAAAGCCCGTGACCTTCCCTCTCCTATCCAATGTGAGATTCCGTCACAAATGCCTCCGACGTTGTTCGGGTCATCCTCTTGAGTAATGTATGGTTAAATATTTTGCATTATACTCTCGAGTAACGATTAATTAAATAAGTTAGAAACAGACAAGAGTGTATAATAATAGAAAAAGGGTCACGATTCATCTTATGGTGCTGTGAGTACTACTAATGTAAGTGTTGAAAACATCCTTAGTCCCGTAAGATTCATTCTCTGGTTCTTTAGCATTGGGGTAGCCTGAAAATGTTACTTGGATTGTCCATATAAAAGAAAGAAAACAAATAAGTTACTGTACATGTTGGTGGCCAATCAAGATAAATGTGAGCATGGAAGAAACTATTGACTGATTAAGAATTTGGTGAGTTAAATTTGTGGGTTTGCTCAAACATTACTTGTTCTAACTTCTAACCTCCTTTGATACCTCACAACAAAAGTGGTCCTTTTGTTGTGGTCAAACTTTATGGCCAAAACTTTGAAAAAAAAATATGCATTGATTGTCTGTAGTATTAATTTGTAACACTCATCCCTCCTAAGTCCTAACAAACAAGTCTACTTTGATGCCTACATTGGAGAAGAAGAAAAAAAGAGTTTGAAAATAAGAAAATTCGACTTATTTGATCCCAAACTCTTCATTCCAAAAGAAGACAAAACTGATGTTGAGCTGCTTAATTCATCCTCTATGTTCATATATTCAATTTCAGGCCTTATTTTTGTTTTCATACTACTCAAATCCATCCAAATTTTTGTCCTTAATTTGAATATCAAACCATAATATAGTGGTTTATGCCTCCAGTCTATGACTATTGGATGTTGTTGAATAAGCCAACAAAAAGCCAAAAGGGATCAATTTTTCAAAGTATAAAATACAGGCAAATAGTTGTCCATTTGCTTAATGTGCATTTGCAGGCTTTTATAAGGGATCAATGCATGCTGTCCCAAAAAGAAAACAAATGTGGTCACAAACTAAATCATGCCGTACCAGAGTTGTTGGATATATTTTTCAATAACTTTAGGTTAACCAATCAGAATGGTGACACATATTTAAATTTCGTTACGGAATCAATAATACAGACGATTAGGAATGATTTGTATTGTTAAAGCGACTCTGATAAATAAATCTCACTTAATAAGAAACGCAAAATGAAGGTATAGGTTTAAAACCTAAAAATACCCGATCTTTTTAGTTGTAAAGGATTTTTTACTCATTTTCTATTATTGTAGAACACTTTTAAGTATTGAAACCTTTTTAAAACAAGAGAATGATCTCACCATTACTAATCTAGCCAATAATAAGCTTACAATTTAGAACTTTTGTACGCTAGAAGTCGGAACTCCACAAGAGGGAATTCCCAATCCTCAACATGAGTTTGTACAAAATGATTTTAATTTTATCAGTATCTTCATGGATTTTGATGATGGATTTTGGTTTTGAATAAATTAAGTAAAGAAGCATAACTTTTTATGGACATGTGAATGCAATTTGTACATCTTTTCTATTGGTATTAAAAGGGTAAGATTTTCGGTCCACTCCTATCCATTTCATACTTATTTCCACATTATTTAAGAAAGAGAAATGATACGGGGAGTGAAATTCTGAATTGAAAAATTGGAGTGACTGACGTGACAGTGATAAAAAGACAAACTTATCCCTTACCCATTAGGGTTCACTCATCATTTGGTTAGGGTATTAGTTTGTCTTTTTATCACTGCCACGTCAGTCACTCCAATTTTTCACTTTAGAATTTCACTCCCCCTATCATTGCTCTTTAAGAAAATAGATACTGGTTCTTGAGAAATGGTTTTATTATTTAAGAAAAAAATAAATTTTCTATATTCTTGGCTGCCAATAATGACAAAGCTAAAAAGACAAAATTGATATTTTTAATTTTGGGTGAAATTAAAAGTGATTAGACATGAGTGAAGTTCAATTTAAGTACGTTTTTTCTTGTTCATTCCATCTAATAAATTTTTGTCTTCACTACTGCAATCACATGCATCATTAAGCTGTCCAAAGCATTGGGATATGAAGAGATTCGCTAATCATGAAGTATTTTTGTATTAAAGTGAGGATAAATTAATAAAATTATTCCAAACTTCTGAAACTTTTAAAAACTTTTTGTATTCGTGTTTTTTTGTCATTTTTTCAAAATTCTGCATCTTGTTTGTTCATGATTGATTTTGTTTTTATTTGGAACTTTTAATTCTTTTGAAATTGGGATAGAACATGAGTACTTGACCAATTAGTTAACAATGCTTTCAATTTCAGAACAAATTTACCCTATCATCTTCATTTGTTTTTCCCTTTCGGTTTGATCTACGCCTTTATTCAATTAATTACGTAATTTGGTTATTGAGGATTCTTTTTTTTTAAAGAGAAAACAATATTTTTTTGTTATTTTAAGCCTTAATAATAAGTGTTCGCTTAATCTCTCCAAAGTTTTGGAACTTCTCAAAAAATTTAGAAATTGAGAAATTGAAACTTCATAATTTTCTTGAAACTCCAAAAACATCATTAATCGGAAGAATAGGACAGAATGACCTAAACATCGTATACCTTAAAAGTTGAGTGTTGTTGTTTGCCAATTTAATAGTTCGATAACAAAAATACGAAATTAAAAAGAGTTTAGAGTACTTTTCAAACTTTTACTCTAACTTATATAATGGTTGATTTTAAGGTTAAATTAACCATTGCTTTATCCATGCATGCATCGAAACATAGCCACTTTTGTAGAAATTTTCTGGATGGCCATCTTTTATGTATTAAGAGTCAATGTTACTTGTCACACATTGTTGGCACACTCTTATCAATAATCCAAAATTTTCTCTATAAGAGAGAGAAGGGTAAGTTTTACAAATGAAAAAGGGACTCAAAAGAATTTAAGAAGCCAATCAAAACCACAACAAATGCTCAACTAACCATTGAGAAAGTTAATTAAAGAATAATTTTGATGGACTAGTGCAAGCTGCACAATTTTATTGTGATATACAACCATTTCAGCGAATATTTTCTCAACATGAACTGATCATGAAGAAATCAAGAACATTAAAATGATCAAATTCTTATCAGGGAAAGGGAATCCTCACTATGTTTATCCCTGATTTGAAGATACTCTTTCACTGTTATAGAACGATAAATTGGACATCCAAATTTAGCAAATGGTGCAACTTGTGAATCCGTTGGAGGTCCAAAAAAGTATCCAATTGATATCCTATGCTTGAATTTGTTCACAAATACACGATGCATAACACTTTGGAATCTTCCATTAGTGAAGATTTGCAAGAGATTTCCAAGGTTAACAACAAGAGCTCCAGCCACAGGTGAAACTGTAATCCATCCAAATCCGTCACGAAAAACTTGCAAGCCCTTGTCACTTTGATGAACAATGGTAAAAAGCTTTGAATCTGTATGAGGGGCTAAGCCAATGGTACTTTCAGGATCTGGGCAGGCTGGAAAAGAGTTGAGTTGCAATGCTCCTTGAGACATTGATAATTTCCAATTTAATTCTTCTTCAGAAACTTTCAGGGATTTCAGCATTAGAAGCAAGAGTTTGTGTGATAGCTCTTTCATTTTCTTCTCATAATCTTCCATTATATCACTATAGAAACAAGCATATGATTTGATCATTAGGATTGGTTAATTTCTTCACAGAGTTACAAGAACAAGAATTGACAAAACTGACTAATTAGGTTAATATTGAGAAAAATGGACATAAATTAAGGAAAGGAAAAGGGATAAATATTGAAGTCTCAATTCTCCAAGAATGAATATTGTTCATACTGTGTCAAACATTATTGTATTAATATTGTTCATACTATGAATTGGGTTCATATATGAAATGGGAGTTAATCGCAATTTTAAAGCATAATAATAGTGTTAGAAAATTAAAATCACGATTCCAATAGTCATTACTAATCTGTTTCATATATGAACCAGTTTCACATGATCGTTTCATACATATACAAACACACGTACAAAAACGATCATGTGAAGTCGGTTCATATATGAACAGACAAGTAATGGTTGTTGAAATCGTAATTCTAATTTACTGCCACTAATATTGTGCATTGAAATCGCCACTAATTCACATTTAATATATGAACACAGTTTACAATATGAACAATATTAATACAGTAATGTTTGATTCTTCTGCTTGTATATTTATCACAATTTGCAAATACCATTTGATGATTTTGATAGTTTTTAGGTTTCTAATCTACATTTCTTGATAATACATAAAGCTTTTTTTCTCAACAACCAACATCATCAGAACTATAATAATTGCATGGACTAGTTGATGGATCATATGAATGTAAAAACCTTAACAAAATCAGAATCACAAGTTATAGTGTAGTGCATTATCCTTAATCTCTGACCTTTTCTAACTTTCAAGAAAAGGACAGAATAAGACATTACATGAAAAATAAACAAATTGAGATTAATTGTAAGTTCTTTGGTGAATGATTTTTAAGTCTTTCAAATATCTTTATATACTACCAAAATATTTTAAAAAATCTTTTAATTTTAGAAATTAATAAGAAAGTATAGATATATAGGCTGTTTTTGAAAAATATTTTATGTAAACCCCTCCTACTCAATTTCTTTTCTACTTCATTCATACAAACAACTGAACAAGAAGTGGAGAAAAAAGGGTAAATCTAATAAATGTTTTCATCAATTCAAATGAGATGATTACATGGGCTCCCAAAATCATTGAAAACAAAAGCTCCAAAGAGAAAAAAAAAATGCAGTTTTGTCAGTTTGTCAACGTGCATGAAAATGCATGGATCGCCTTACCAAAAACCTTTGTGATCATGGGGCCAAAGTTCTTTTGCATGATCAAGAGAAGAACCAACAATAGTGAAGCCTTCATGCCACAAAAATTTTGAGAAAAACTGTGCCATCCTAGCAGCACCATAGCCAGTTGCTCCGTGTGTAGATCGCAAGACCTTCAACTTTTGATGAGTTGGAAGAACAAAGAGTCTCCTAGCTTGAGAATCAGCATCATCAATAAGACTTGAAGGAATACCATGATTAATAAGTTGAAAAGCTCCCCAAGTTTCACATGCATGGCCAATGAGTTCCATGGCATTTGGGGCCATGAAATCAATAACAGGGATTGATGATTTTGATTTTTCATAATCATCATCTTCAAGAACATGATCATGAGGAGGAAAATCATCCATTTGTGGCCATACATGTGAATCAGGAACCCCATTTAGGGACTCAAATTCAAGAGGAATAATATGTTGAAGATGCATAGGAATGTCTTTGTATGCTTCTGAAAGGGTAGCCATTATGATAGTTTCTTGGATAGGACAAACTAAAGTGAGGTCAAGAGAGGCTAAGACAACTAATGAGCTGAGCTAACATCCAAATAAATATATATAGAACAATAACCCTATGCTTATTCTAATAAATAAAAACATAAATTAATGAAAGAATATTTATCATATACATGACTTGGATAATGATATAAATTAGTTTCTAATATTTGTGATTCGTCATCGAGAACGTACATTATGGATCAGAATGAACGATAATAAAATATTACGTGATCGATCGAACAAAGTAGAGTTATAATCTCGTATAAAAAACAATCGTACTCATATAATTACTTAGACAATATTATTGCCTCCTTCTTTCATTCTAATTATCAACAAAATGATTTAAACAAAAAAAAAAATGCAATGATATATGTGCTCATACACTTACCTTGCCAACAAACAAAGAAAAAAAATAATGACTGAACATTTTGATTGAGAATTAGTTAAAAAAACACGTGTCCCTAGATGGCTATTTGGACTAATTGTTGTCCTTAAGTGTGATAGTGATATTGGAAATCTTTTAGCAGCATCTTAATTGGCAGTATTGAAATGGACAAATGTGAAAAAGGCCACACAAAAAAAAATAAAAATGAAGAAAACGATAATACAAAATGGTTCCATTTGGATGAACTATTTTTGGATTATATCATGAATTTTTTTTTTTTTTGGATTTGTTATGAGAAAAGAATATTTTGAGAGTGTTTGGAATGAATGATTTTATTTCGTTGGCATTTGTATTGAAGATTTTTTTATTAATAAAAGTTTAAAATTTAAATTTGAATTAGTATTTTATTAGTTTATTTTGGTGGGAATTGTGTTAGGAAGAATTGTTTATTATTAAAATTTAAAATTCAAATTCAAATTCGTTATTTTATTTATAAAAATTACATTAGCAAAAATAATTACTGTAGCATTGTTTTGTGTTTTAAAAAATTTAAAGAAAAAGTTGAACAAAACAAATACCTCGTTTTGCAATTGTGAAATAAATCACAAAATTAAGCTTGTCCAAACAGACAAAACTCTATTAATCCAAGACCTATTTAATATTTTAATTCTTCGTCATTAGACAAATCTTATCAATTTACAGTAGTAGTAGCATTTTAATTATGGACTGAAAAAAAAATCAGTTGGTTAACTGCGAGTTAACCGCGATTTCAATGCACAATAAAAGTAACAAGAAATTAGAACCGCGATTTCAATGCACAATAAAAGTAACAAGAAATTAGAACCACGATTTCAACGGCGGTTAATTGTCCATTCCATATATGAACTACGTATTAAATATAAATCTATTTCATAGCACCTTTTGTGATAAAAAAATTTAGCCCCACAAAATATTGCAAGCATCAATGGCTAAAATTAGGCTGAAACTAAAAGAAACTTATTAAATGCTTTGTAAACATTCCACAAAAGAAGAAAATTAACTAATTCCATTTGAAACATTTGAGTTCCATGGATTCAAAGAAATTAAATATAAAAATCAAGAAATTATTAGTTTCTCATTTGGATAAAAAATCTTATCAAAGTATTGTATAGATTACTTCCATTTTTAATTATTAAAGATGAAGTTTAGGACACACAATATTGCAAATCAACATGAATGCTTGAAGGGTTGAAACTAAACTTATTGAATGGGGTTAGTGGAGGGATTAATTGGGTATTTCTTTCTATTTTTACATTAAGTATTATTTAAAAATTGGGATTTGCATGCATGATTCTTAAATCTTCATCATTGGGTATTCAAAATGGGATATATATATATATTTATGTGTGTGTGGAGTAAATCATTTATCAGGATCATTCTGATAAACCATTTATCAGGCACCAATAATTGGATGCCATGTAAGCAGTTTTTTTAATGGTCACCATAATAATAATACACCCTATTTATACCATATATTAACTAAGACCTTAAATTAAAACACTAAATTTGGGGTAAAAAAAAAATTAAACAGCACTAAAATAATAAATCATACCAATCCAACATAACATCGTCATAAAAAGAGATATGAGATCCTTTATCGAAAATTGTCATATCTTATTGTATGATTAAAATTCAGAGTTCACTCATATTTGGGTTAAAGTTTAATAATTATAAATTTAATTTTTATAATATTTTATTCTTTTAATTCATGATTTTAGTAAAACAATACCGTAGAGTTCATTCACATTTGGGTTAGGGCTTAATAATTGTACATTTAATTTTAGTAATTTTTTATTATTTTAATTCCTGATTTTGATAAAATAATGTCGTAGAACTAACTCACATATGGGGTAGGGCTTAATAATTATAGATTTAATTTAGTTATATTTTATTTTTTTAATCCTTAATTTTAGTGATTCAATATTGGAAAGAATAAAGATATGATAATCTTAAAGAAATGATATTGATGAGTCATGGAAAGATTTATTATGTGGTGCATTTAATTTTAAGAGTTTTAGTTAATTATATAGTATAAGTGGAGTGTATAATAATTATGGTGAAACATTACAAAAAGCTTACATGTCATTTAATGATTGATGCCGGACAATGGGTTTATAAAGATGATTCTCATTTAATTTAGTATATTTTATTCTAAAAAAAAAATATATATATATATATGTGTGTGTGTGTGTGTGTGTGGAATGTATCATAAGAATAGAATAGAAAAACGAAAAAAAAAAACCCGTAGTTGATAGAAATTAAGTAAGCAACACATATATATTTTAGAATCTATATATAGTGAATTATTTTCAGTCCTAAATTCAAATCAGTTTCTTCATGCTAATTTATAAAACAAATATCTTTTTTTTTTACTCATTTGGAAAAGTGACTCTTAACACTCGACATTAAGACACGACTCCCAAGGAGAAATTTTGTTTGTTTGCAAACTTTTCCAACAAAAACTTTTTTCATTTTGTTCTTTGATAATACGACGATTAACAATTTCGTATTTAGTTGACCCACAGAATAGACTAAAATTCGAGAAATAAGGAAAGAGACCGGTCGATGTCCAAATACTCAAGCAAAACAATAAAAGAGTAGGAAAATGAAAAAAAAAAAACAAGTGTACTCTATTATTGCAGTTATTTTCAGTACTACTATAGCTAAGACTATAATGGTGGAAATTAACATTATTTGGATTAATCCTAGTCAATAGTCTAAAAGGTCATGCTTAACTGCTTAAGGAACAGGAAAATTCCATAAGTCAAGTGACAACCTAGCTATACAATGCCTTTCATGTGAATAACATTTAAAAAGTCTTGTATTATTAATTATTGATTGAGCAAACGTTTTTTTTTTTTTTTATGACATTGGAATTTCACTTGTGAAATTCTATTATTGTTTGATAAACAAACATTTATTGAATATGCTTCGAAAGTAGATTTGAGATCACGATTACAAATCTTTAACCTCTGAGATACTTTAATCTATAGGCTTGTGTTGAGAGTTGAAAATTCGCTACAGGCGAGTTTCAACTTTCAGCATAACTGAGATTCAAAATGCAAGCTACTATCTGCGAGATCAATAATAGAAAAAACTTTCGTGGGATCTTATCTCGATAAAGTTTCAATACTTAAATTAGTTTTCTCTTGATAAGAAATTGGACTTCAATATAGTCCTAGAATTGACACTGAAATTTTTTTTAAAAATGTAACATAAAATCAAACAAAACTAATCGGACAATTGTTTAGTTTTATGTTAGGTCAGTTTGCAAATTACATTGCTAAGTTTCTATATATTGAGATTTTATTGAGATGGTAGTATAATAGTAGGGAAAAATTCGATTTTGATCTCTAAATTAAGTTTGTCAAAATGATAAAATTAGTTTCTAATATTTTGTTGATAGTAAATTTGGTTCTTAATATTTAAAATTGAAGCAAAAACAGACAATTAATTTTTTTTTTGCAAATTAAATCTAGGAATTATTACGATTCACTTGAATATTTATTTAAAACCACTAGGATTAAGGATATCACATTATAATTCTTGTTGTATAGTTTTTTTTTCCTTTTGTTTATTGTTACAAAGAGAGATTTTAATTTTTTTCATTTAATATCAAATTAATATAATACCTCGTAATGGTATAATAATTTCATCTGGATGATAAAGATAAAAAATTTGAGTAAAAAATTCTCCCGTCATAGTTAAAAACTTATAACTTTTAAAATAATATACCAATTACCTATTTTTCTTCAAATTAATTGTAAAAATTAAGAACTAAATTTCTTCTTTATAAAATATTAAGGGATTAAATTGAGAACCTAAGTAAATATTGGGATGATTAATGCATTTTCTTTCCTAATAGCAATATTGAAATCCACTTAGATTTCCAAAAAACTATAAATAAATTTTATTTTATCCAACGAATTATGGGTTCATTGCGTATTATTATTTTTGTTTGCATACCACTCTTTGTTACATAAACACTTTCAAATAAGTAACAATTCTCTTCCGATAACATTTTCTCGGGTATCACTTTTTTTCTTATGTAGAAATTTTCAAACAAATAACAATCCTATTCAGATAACATTTTTTTTGTTCACGTAGTTTTTTGTTACATTAATACTTTGGGTAAAATACACTAAACCCTCTTATGTTATTGTTCCGTCCTACATTTACCCCTTGTAATTTTAATTACAACAGTTAACCTTCTTAACTTTTTAAAACTAAAACAAATTAATATTGACGTTAAAAGAGTCAATGAAAAGATCATTGCAACAAGGCTAAATACCTATAATACCCAATTAACTTCTAAGAAGGTGGAATAGAATTGCTCAATATATACTTATCTATAGTTGTCGAATCGCGATATGAATCGTGTATCGTAAATCTAATTTTATAATACGCGTATCGTACCGTGTATCGAATCGTACGATACGTTAATTAATATTATATATTAATAAAATAAATATATTATTATATGATTGGAACACGAGTACTAAATAAGCATATAAACTGTACATTACTTCACTGTGATATCAATTAGCAAGTGAAGTATCATTTTCAAATCACTGTCTAAAGTGTTTACCTCAATCCAAAAGCAACAGTCACAAAAAAGCTATTGATCTCCAATCTATAACCTTACTCGTATACGAATTCACTGTTTCAAAATCAAAAGGCAAACAAAAAACTTAATATAATGTAAAAGTGAAAATGTTTCATAATTGAAAGTCAACTTCAAAATCAAAATGTTTCATAATCGCGTATCGTATCGTGTATCGTATCGTACGATACGTATCGAATTGTACGATACAAAAAAAATAACGATTCACTACTTAGACCGATTCATACATGCGATTCGTATCGAAATTACTTACTTTTGATACGTATCGTACGATACGTATCGCGTATCATACGATACTAACAACTATTATAATTAACCCCAAAAAAATAGGGATGGAATTGATTGGCTAGTAATGAAAGAATTTTTTCAAGATATATGCTATATCTCTGCCATGGTCATCACTATTTTTTAACAAAAGTATTAAATTTATTGTCTCTTCTTTCGTAGGAATTTGATCTTTTAAATACAAAGTATTATTTCAAATGCAAAGATCAAGGTACTTTTAAGTTATGAAGAATAAATATTTACATGAGCTTAATTTTGCAATTTTTTATTTTTTAATCTTAGATGAAGTTTAATAATTGAATTTTGCTTTTGTTGTAATTTTTTTAACTAATGCGTTTGATATTTGTTTTTATTTTTTCTAATTTTTTTAATTCTAAAAATATTGCCTTTCTTTGTTTTTACGAGAAAGCCCGCAGCCGCTACCCGAAGGTGCGCACTGAGTGAAACCTGTCCTGTGACCCTAGCCGGCAAAAAACCACAAGAGATAAACCAGCCTAGGTTACCCATAGCTGACCGGCTCAAACCGAGAAGGCCAATAGACAGCTCCCTGAAGGAATCGAACCTGGAACCTCACGATTAACTGTCCGACCAACTCGACTGGGGTTGCCCCCTGAAAATATTGCCTTTCTTTGATTATATGGATTGTTGCTAGGCATTTAAAAATATGATTTCAAAGATTATTTGTGATTTTTTATTTTTTAACTTTTATTAAGATTTGGTTAGATTGGATGTGTTAGTGTAACAGTAAATTATAATTTTTTTTCACACTACTTTCTAAATTGATATTTGAGTTGTTTATTTATGTTGAGTTTATAATTTTTTATTTTAAGGTTAACTTTGTCATTTTATTATCTTACATTAAAATAGGGTGTTCAATTCCGTTTAATAATTGACGGCAATTAATATTTTAAATTAGAAAATTAAGAGTTTTAATTATTGTAATTAAAACTACAAGGGGTGAATGCGGAACGGAGCAATAGTATAAAGGGGTTTAGTGTATTTTACCCTAATACTTTTAAATAAGTAACCATTCATTTCACGTAACATTTTTTTTGTACGCGTATCCCTTCTTTATCACATTAAGACTTTCAAACAAATTACAATTCTTTTCATGTTATATTTTTTTTTTTCGCGTTATCATTTTTCTGTTACATGAAAACTTTCAAACAATTAATAATTCTTTCATGTAACAATTCTTTCAATCTAATAACAATTCTTTTCAAGTAACAATTTTTTATTACCTGAAGACTTTCAATCTAATAACAATTCTTTACGTGTAACCATTTTTTTTAGCGTATCATTTTTTGGTTACATGAAGAGTTTTAAACAAGTAATTAACAATTATTTTCGCGTAGCGTTTTTTGTTTATATATAAGTTTTTTGGTTATATGAAGATTTTTAAACAGCAATTCTTTTCGCTTAACATTTTTTATTCGCGTAACACTTTTTTGTTACATGAATACTTTCAAATAAGTAACAATTCTTTTCGTCTAACATTTTTTGTTCGCGTAACACTTTTTTGTTATATAAATACTTTGAAATAAGTAATAATTTTGTTCGTGTAATATTTTTTTCTACGCATATCATATGAAAACTTTTAAACAAGTAACAATTCTTTTTCGTAACACTTTTTTATTACATGAAAATTTAAAAAAAGTAACAATTTGCGTATCATCTCTGGAAGCTTACTCTTTTGTTTGATTGCATCTTGATGCAGCTCATATTAAAGCCATATACATCGTTCCAAACTGCACTTGCATGATAAAAGTAAGACATAAGACAAGGAGAGCAACGAATTTATTGGCAAGTTAAATTCCGCTCCACAATAATGTAATGCCCTCCATTATTATCAAAAAAGACTAATTAGAGTCGAGTCAATATTGAAATTGTTTTTTTTTTCACCAGAAATATAGAATTTCTGTAAATTAAAATCACAAACAAAAAATTAAAATACTGTAAGAATCGAACAAACACAAAGTTAAAACTCTTAATTCATGTTGTTGATATACAGTCATCAAAGCTCAGATCAAATCATTCATATACATGCATCAACTTGATTGAATCAGAAAAAAAAAAAAAAAAAGACAGCAAATTCTTTCACTAAAAACCTCCTTAATTGGTCTCATTCCCCTCCCCTGCATTCCCTTCCTCTTCCTCCCCAATGATGTCCCCTATCTCCTTCTTTGTTTGGGTCCACACAGCGATCAGTTTCTCAAATTAATTTGGTTTGAAGCCTCTCCAACTGCTGCTGAGAATTAGCGTATTGCTTTTGAGCATCAAGCAAAGATTTGTTATGGTCCTCTAGTGGCGGAATCAGAATCAAAATTGAGGAGGTACTTATATATAATTAGTATAAAATATTTTTTTCATTAAATATATATATATATAATTAATAAAGTATCGATTAATTGACAATCACAATAATAAAAATATAAATATAAATATATACACATATTACCTACTAATAAAGTACTTATTTATTAACATTTGAACATGAAATAAAACATATCTGTCATATAAGTTTACCAGTGTTATAAACTTTAAAAAAGCTATTTATTTTATTCTTATTCTCCCTGAATACTAAAATTGTCATAAAAAAAAGTAATAGAATATCTTTAATTTAGAGTTTCAATATATTCAAAATTTTCAATTTTGACGAAGAAACAATTCAAATTTAGTTCATGGGCATATAGATTTCTCAATTTGAACACTTTGTTTGATTGTCTATTTTTCTAAATTTAGTGGATAATTTTAACTTCTTTTTTTATGATTATTCAAGCTATCAAAATAAAATTAAATTTTAACTTTGTTATTTTATGATAATTCGATTAAAATCAAATTTGACTTGTACTTTTAGTTACTACGTATTAAAATATAACAAAAAATTAGACCACATTCTCTCTCATAAATCTCAATCATCTAATCAATTATAAATCAATATCTAAAACCCAAATCCCCCTTACATTCATGCACAAGCACAGCAGCGTACGTGTCACTGGAGGTTGGCTAGAAGGCATTTTGTGTTTCTGTTTTTGGGCAAATTACATTTAAGCATGCACAAGCACCATAGCGTGACACTGGAAACTGGCGAGGAGGCATTTTGTGTTTCTATTTTTGGATTGAAAGGCAGAACAATCGCATCAAAATATAGCAGCTCAGTTCTCTCGTTAATCGTTATAGTATATATAGCCATATAGGTGCATTCATTGTCTTGCTTACCAAGAAAAATGGATGTAGGGCAAAATTTTTGATCTTATCCATCGGGAATGGTTGTTTGATAAGGAGGCTATTGGGTGGTATTGGGCGTAGATGTAGGGAGATTGATTCTCCATTCTTCAAGGAGGCTATTGGGTGGTTTAGTTCTAATTTTTTTTTATCAGTTTTAATTAATAAGTTGACTTTTCACTTTAATCTACTTATTCTCTTTTAAGTCAATATATATTCTTCTTAGTTCATTTTATTTCTTCACGTTCTTTATTATTTAAATAATTTGTAAGTTTTAATTTCCCTTTAATTATGATTTCTATTTTTCTTAATTTTTTTGTCTTTAATTTAATTATGTTTATTTTCTAAATAATTAATTCGGCTTAAACTATTGATGTAAGCACTAATTGTGATATCTAATTTAACTTTAATAAATTTGTAAATCAAGTACCTTTTTATACTCTGTGGTAAAGGGTCTATGATTATTTTGTAATTGTTAAATATATGGCCAATATTTAATTAATTGCAGGAGAATCTAATACCAATTAAGATGGTAGATCCGTAATTATTATCCAATTAATCTTACTTAGTGGTAAGACTATCGTTCATTGGCACTGGATATAAGGGGCTAGTGTGGGCATACGGGTTCATATGGACATATCAGAATTGGATTTCTCTTATCTTAATGTTGTTAGTAAATTAGAATTTGGTTTTTCTCATCTTAATATTGTTAATGAATTTAATCTAATGAAGATTCTATTAGATTGTTTATTAATTAGAAGCTAATTAATAAAGATTTTTTTAATTACCAACAAATAAGGAGAAATTAGGTTATGTTAGTAAATTTCGGTAGCTATAACTGATTTATTTGTTTTACAGGTTTAATTACTGCATCAAGGATCAAGGGAATTAATTTGTGAGAATTCAATGCTTTAGTCAGAGTTTCTTTTCTATTGATTAATTTCTTTAGTTATCTTATTTGTTTAGTTATTTCTAATTTTTTTGTAACAAGTTTGAAGAAAAATTACAAGTGTTCCCTTGGGAGACGACCTTACTCCGTTGCTATACTAGTAAAAAGTAGGTTTTAATTTTGGTGGCGTAATAACAATGTCATAAAGAAATTTTTTAGATCTTCTCTCAAGAAGAAAAAACTCTATATTGAAAATGAAGAAATTATAAGTTAAGCATCATATCATATCCTAATGATTGCAAAATAAAAAAATAAAAACTTTTCTTAGAACAAAGGATGATATTAATTACAAGTCTCATTGCAGAGATCTTCATGAATAACCGACCAAACTAAATATATGTACTGATCGGAACAAAAGATGAAAAACTCTTTTCGTGGCCAATATTTTTTTTATGTCACCTCTGGTAGAAGTAAATTTCTGCATATGCAGAAATTATAACGACTCCAAAATGCACTTTTTGTGTTTATGTATGATTTTGGTTCTAGCGAAAGAAATTAAACAAGAATCATTCTTTGCTTGGAAGACAAGGATCTTAAAGCGAAAATGTTAAAAAAACAAAGCCCACAACAGAAATGTTAAAATGTCAAGTGAAAAAGTTGAATGAGAAGATATGGAGGTGGGGATTTTAGAGTTGGCAAGGAGGTCAGTGATGAAAAAAAAAAAAAAAAAAAAAAAAAAAAAAAAAGGAGGTCAGTGGTGAAGAGAAACTGAGATGGTTTTGTTTCATCAAATTATGATTTTACATTTTATTCATACATAAGTAGCACATGTGTTTTTTTTTCTTTTTCTTTTTTTTTTTACAAAATTTGGTTGAGTGGAAAATTTGATATATTTTTTAAATATCAATAACTAAAATGCATCATTTTTAATATGAATGATAAAATAAATTTTTTCCTATAATGTTGATGACCATTTTGACAATTTCCCAAAAGAAAATTTATATTTTTATTCATAGAAAATTATAAAACTTTAACTATTAACATAAACATGTGTGTCACATAATCACTTTACTCCCGAAACATTTTTATTATAACTTTACATCATTAACTTTAGAGTTATCTTCAATTTACCTCCATGAAAGATGGCCTTTAATCACTTTGCCCCCATAAAAGATTTTTATTAACACTTTGCACCGTTGACTATCAATTAAAGATGTTAATGGATAACATCATTAATTATTAATTTTAATATGACAATTTATCCATCAATAGAAATAAAATTAAATTATTATTTGTCCCTCTATATATTTAAACATTAATTTAATTTATCTACTTCCATAATATTTTATTAATACTTAAATGTATTTAGTTTGAGGCATAAAATACTTGATCAATTTTTTTAACAAAATAAGATACTTGTTATTTTATTCATTTTTTTTTCTTTTATTTCATCTTCTTTTATATAAATAAATATGTCAAGTTTCTTGTAATTTATGATTTTTTTTACTCATTTTAGTTTGTTGTGTATTTAAAATATGATTGTTTATCTAATTTGTATTATGACAATTTAAAACATGATTTAATATTTTTAAATTTTTTATTTATATTATTATATATTAAAGTAATCTAATCAACATAATAAAATTATATAATGACAAAATAAATAAATAAAATAATTATTTGCTTGTTAGTTGTAAGGTGTATATTTATTATAAATATATATTTTTCTAATAGAGATATCTTTTATACTTAATAAATTTAATTAAAAATTCATTCACTCTAAATTAAAAATCCATAGATATTAAAGTGGTAAAATAAAATATTTCATTAATTTTTTATTAAAGAATTTAAAAAAATGGACAAAGTATGTATTATTTTATTACATTCCAAAAAATTAAATAATTCATATGAGGTTTTTATTGACCAAGTACATTAAAAATAGTTAACAAATTATAAAAAATAGTAAATCGTATCCAAAATCTAATCTTTTTTAGTAAGATTATATATATTATTCTATTATTTAAAATAATAATAAGAAATTTAATTTGTTAAAGTATATATAAAGAAAAAAGAAAATAAAATGATGAAGAAGTAGGATAAGATTTTCAGAATTAAATTTAAGGGTAAAATAGTCTAAAATATAAAAGAAAAGTAATTTTTTAAGGTAAAATTTAAAATTTTCATTTAAATATAGTAACAGAATATCCTTATCGGTGTAAAGTACTAATAAAAATTTTTGATGGGGCCAAAGTGATTAAAGATCATCTTTCATATGGGTAAATTGAAGATAACCCTAAACTTTAATTTAGTCAAAGATACCACATACTAACATCATTGAATAAATTTCTTGTGCGGACAAATTTATCCTTAAATTATGTTTGTATAGACTATATTATCTTTTTCAAATTAAAGAAGTCTAAATATTACGAGACACTGTTATTTTTCTATTTTTGTTTGTTAGAGCCGTTCGAATAAGGCAACCAATTCCTCATTTGTGTAGTCATATCAATCATATCGTGCACCAATCAAACTTCCGACTTCATATCGAAAATTCAGTGTGCACTTGATGCGTTCTAACTAGTTGAAGGAATGTAAATTCTTTCTTGATAAAATATTAAGGAACTAAATTTGTCATCTACTTAAATATAGGGATCAAAAGTGCATTTTTTCCCTAATAGTAATATTGAAGTCCACTAAGATTTCCAAAAAAAAAACTAAATATAAAAAAAAATTGATTTTATCCAACGGATTACTACTCTACGTAATTAGCACGGCTAACTCAAAAATCGAACCGATGAACAATCCTTCTCATATCCCACATATTCCACACACTATATTACACTAATTTGTGTAATTTATATTTTTCAACTTTTAATTACTTTTTATCCTTTTAAGTCCCACCACTTAAATAATATTAACTAATGTAATTAACCCCTAATTAATATTAATTCATTTTGGAAGAGAGGAGTGGTGCATGTAATTGTAAGCTACCTATTGTCACGCTTTTTATTGATGAAACCACGCCTTTAGTACAATGGCCTATCATTGTAATAATTAGTATTGTGCTATCGTTTTGCGTATTGGTAGAACTAAAAACTATAAAAGGGGTATCAGCAAGTAATGAATTGAGTGAGTTAGTCAATTTGTTGGTTACAAGTCAAAAACATCTTCCTTGCCTCATATTCTCCTTTTTTCGTCCCAAATTCATGTTTGTTCTCCCACTTATTACTCTCAAATTCTCCAATAACACTATAATAACAATATTGAATCAAGATAAATATCAGGAAAGTGAGACGTTAATGTTTGATATTTGATATGTTAATTTTGATACTTTGATGATATTTAATACGTTAATTTTTTTTATATTTGATACACTAATTTTTTTTATTTAATACGAAAAATTGCATAATACCCAAAATTTTAGACGCTAAACTGAAATTTGGTGCATGATCCTAATTTTTTTTTAAATGATCCGATAGGAAACTTCTGATTAACTGTACGTATCAACGAATTTCGGAGTTTATATATAATTTACTTATTTAGTTATGAGATAAACACACTTTCTTATCCGAATTAGGACAACTCCTTGATTTGCATATTAATAGAAGAAAGCGAAATTGATCAGTTTTAGTGACTTCATTGATTGAGAGAATTATCCATATGATGAAGAACGTGATATTGTCAGCGGCATTAATTTTAATCATCCTGAGTTCCAACATATTCGAGCGTGTTGATTCAGTAAGAGACTTGCGTGCAGTTATTCACCGCGGCGGCGGTGGTGGTGGTGGTGGTGGTCACGGCGGTGGTCGTGGCAGTGGTCGTGGCGGTGGTCGTAGCGGTAGTGGTGGTGGTGGTGGTGGTGGTCACGGCGGTGGTCGTGGCAGTGGTCGTGGCGGTGGTCGTAGCGGTAGTGGTGGTGGTGGAAGATATGGTACATTCGTCGGTTCGGGTTCACACACTCGTACTTCGTCGGCCACCAATATTAAGGGTGTAATTTTTGCCGGACGATCGTGCTTGCTTATTAGTCTAATTATCTCGTTTATGCTTTAATTAATATTTAGAATATATTCTTATGCCAGTATTTTGTAATTATAATTAAGTTTGTTGATTTTTTTTATGACTGTTTGAGTAGATAATTACCAATTTATTTTTAATAATATCTTTAAAACAAAACTCATAAATATGCTCTTAAATTTATTTTTCGATCATTTTTCCTCATCTGATCATGTATTTTATTTCATATTTTATAAATATATTCCTTTTTATTTCATATTTTTTAAATAATTCTTGAAGATTTATATGACGGGGAATTGTGTAAACTGTAAAGTTTAACTTCATTGAAAAGAAAAAATCTAATGTATTTCTATCACTATTCTTATTGTGTTTCGTATAATCATAATTGATTAGAAACTGGTAAACAAAATTATTTTTGAGTCAATTATTTGTATTGCTTCTATTTAGGAGTTATTTGATAAGGATAATCACTATCAGTCAATTACTATCATTTAAATATTACCATATATGTTGTTTGATTAAGTAGTATAAGTATCATTCAATTAATTTGATAGACCCCAAATTACTCATTTATCATCACCCGCTAATTAGTCTACTCTCAAATTTGATTAACTCCTTAATCAATTACTTAGACTCCATTTGGACGGGGTATTTTTTTGTTTTATGATGGAATTTTTTTATTGGGATTTGTTATAAAAAATGAATATTTTGGGAGTGTTTAGATGTATAAGTTTGTTTTGTTAGGATTTGTATTGGAGAAATTTTTATTAATAAAATTTTAAAATTCAAATTCGAATTAATATTTTTTAAGTTTATTTTGGTGGGAAATTGTGTTAGGAATAATTATTTATTATTAAAGTTACTGTAGCAAAAATAATTACTGTAGCATTGTTTTTGTTTTAAAAATTTTTGTAGAAAAATTGGAGAAAACAAACGAGATAAATTTGATTTGTAAAATAAATACTTAAAAAGAGATAAACCAAACAAAGTATATTACTACATATATTTTCTCTTATTACACATTTACACATACTACACACATTTCACACACACTAAAGACATTTTCACACATTATATATATTTTACACATACTATACATATTACATTTATTTTACATACACTATATATATTTTACACATTACACATATTTTACACACATTACACATATTCTACACACACTACATATATTTTACATACACTATACATATTTTGTATATTAAGAATGTTGATTTTTTATTTTATATATTTTGAAATGAAAATTTGAAACCCATTACCAAAAATAACAAACCAAACACTTGTGATAGAAATGAAACTCATTAAACTTTTCAACCAGTTAATGGAATTAATTCATAGTGATAGTGGGGTTAATTTTTCCTATTAACATTCCGATTAAGGAATGCAAACCAAACTGCTCCTTATTTAAATTATTGAGTCATGTTTTTCATTATTTTTTAGTCAGAAACAGCCCAGTCGATGTCTAAATATTCAAGCAAAATAATAAAAGAGGATTAAAATGAAAATATTTATTAAAAAAAAAATGTATACTCTATTGTTGCACTTATTTCAGACATGGTATCTTATGTCCAATATTTTGTCTGTCTTATTCTGTCCTATTTAAAACTACGTCGTAAGGTTCACTAATCTCTTGGTTAAGGTCTAATAATTGTAAAGTAATTTTAGTGATATTTATGCATTTAATCCCTAGTTTTAATGAAACTACGTCGTTTTGAACATTAGACAGAATAAGACATGATAAATATTGGACAGAGGATCTAGTCTCGAGATCAAAAGTGCATTTTTTTCCCCCTAACAGTAATATTGAAGTCCACTTAGATTTCCAAAAAAAACTAAAAAAAAAATTGATTTTATCCAACGAATTAATAAATTTTTTTAGTATTCCATATTTAGAAAATTTCTTTTTAGGAAATTTAAGCATAATTAGAATTTCCCTCTTTTCAAAAGATTTCTTCTTCGCCACGTATTCATCTTCATTACTCCGCCACGAATTTAGGAACTGCGATGATGGAGAGTATGGAAACTCCGATCATGGCATAAAATAGGAAAGAAAGGAAACTTCGGAATGAGTGAATTTCGGAGTTTATATATAATTTACTTATTTATTTATGAGATAAACACTTTCTTATGCTAATTAGGACAAACTCTTTAATTTGCATAAAATTTGAAAGGAGAAAAAAGCGAAATTGATCAGTTTTAGTGACTTCATTGATTGAGAGAATTATCCCTATGATGAAGAACGTGATATTGTCAGCGGCATTCATTTTAATCATTCTGAGTTCCAACATATTCGAGCGTGTTGATGCAGTAAGAGACTTGCGTGCAGTTATTCACCGTGGCGGCGGTGGTCGTGGTGGCGGTGGCGACGGTGGTCGTGGTCGTGGGGGTGATGATGATGGAAGACATGGTACATACGCCGGTTCGGGTTCGCACAATCGTGCTTCGTCTGCCACCAATATTAAGGGCGTGATTTTCGCCGGACGATCGTGCTTGCTCATTAGTCTAATTATCTCGTTTATGTTTTAGTATTTTGTAATTATTTGATTTTTTTTTGGAAAAAAAAACCCTCATAAATATGTTCCTTTTTATTTCATATTTTTGAAATATATTCTTCAAGATTAATAAGATGAGAATTGTGTAAAAGTTTAACTCATTGCAAACAAAAAAAAAAAAAAAATCTAATGTATTTCGTTCACTGTTCTTATGATCGATGTTTCGTATAATTAATCAGAAACTGGTAAACAAAATTGATTTTCGGTACACTATAAGACTATAATGGTGGAAATTGGCATTAATTGGAATCCTATTCAATAGTTTAAGTAACAAGAAAATTCCATAAGTCAAGCTAAGGATGACAACCTAGCTCTATAACGATCTTTCATGATTATTGATTGAGAAAATGTTTTTTTTTTTTTTCCTTTTTTATGAAGATGTTTCGAAATTAAGTCAATTCAAGATTATGATTACGAATCTCTAACTCCTTAGATGCTTTAAACCATAAAAAAAAAAAAAAAAAAAAGATGCTTTAAACCATAGAGAATTCACTACTGTTGAGTTTCGACTTACAAATTAATTGAAATCCTATAAGTAAATTATATATTATTTGGTGACATAACAGTGAGAACTTTTGCAAGATTTTGTTGCCAGATGATTTCGATACTTATTTTAGTTCTCATATAATAGAAAAGGAGCTCAAAAGTCTTCTACAAGTAAATAAAATTGGTATTTATAAGTTTAATTTGAGCTACATCTTCATTTAACATTTTTTATTATCTATGTGAGATTTGTTCTTTAGAGCCACTTCTATAAGCCAAATTATTCCTCTCATTTTTGTAGTCATATCAATCATATCCGGTGCTCTAAAAATATATCGAACACCTTAGTTGGAAGAAGATGACTTAATTCAGTTTGTTCTTTCATCCCTATTCATACGTTTTGCCAAGAAATTAAACTATAAAATAAGGAGATGAGATATTCTATCCAAAATTATCTCGTCTTATGATGTTCAAGATTAAAAATTCCTAGGGTTCACTTATATCTTGGTTAGGGTCTAATAATTGTAGAGTGATTTTAGTGATATTTATGCTTTTAATCCCTAAATTTAGTGAAACGACGTCGTTTTGAATATTGGACAGAATAAGACTGTCTAATTTTAGATAAATGATCTGATATCATGAAATAAGTGTAATATATATATATATATATATATGTTATAATTCATCTTTAAACTTGAGGAACAAGAGATCATTTTATTTATTGTTACAAAGAGAGATTTAATATATTTTATTTGATATGAAATTATTATAATCCCTTGTGTTGAATTAATAATTTTATCACAAAGATAAAGATAGAAAAAAAAGTAAAAAAAAAATTCTCCCATCATAGTTAAATTTTATATTTGTAAAATAATATATCAATTATCTATTTTTGCTTCAAAATAATTGTAAACATTAAGAGCTAAATTTCTTCTCTATAAAATATTAAGGGATTAAATTTGTCAATCTAAGTGAATTTAGGGATCAAAAATACTTTTTTTTTTCTTAATCGTAATATTGAACTCCACTACTTAGATTTCCAAAAAACTAAAAATAAAATTTAAACTATTTTTTTTTTTTTGTTTTTGGTATTTCATATTTAGAAATTTCCTTCTGGGGAATTAATTAAAATTGGAAATTTCCCTTTCTCAAAAGTTGTTCGCCACGGATTCATCTCTCCACCACGAATTTTAATTTTATGATTCTTGGATTTAGAATTTGACGAATTTATATGATCATGGATTTAGAATTTGAGTAATTACGCGGAAACTCCAATGATGTATAAAGAGTAATTATAAACTTTGAAATTAACGATGGAAATTTCATGGAAAATGAACTGTATCAGTGAATTTCAGAGTTTTTTTTTTTCAATTTTTTTAAACTACTTATCTATTTATTATATAAACTTTTTTTTTTCCGAATTTGTACTAATTAGAACTCTACATTATTGGAGTTTTAAAAAATCAGTAAAATTTATAATATTCTCCTTTATTGCTCGGCCTCTAATAAATCACGTAAAAATTATCGCACTCTCTATAAAGCCAAATGGATGAGTGTTAGTGAGTTGATTGATTAATCGAGAGAATTATAAAAAATAAAAAATAAATAAAAAATAAAAAAATAAAAAAAATCGAGAGAATTATAAAGAAAAAAGAAGATGAAGTTGTCAGTTACATCAATTTTAATCATCCATTGATCATGCTGAGTTTCAACATATTCGAGTGTGCTGATGCAGTAAGAGATGTGCGTGCAGTTGTTCACCGTGGCCACAGTAGTCTAGTCATAAAGGTGGTGGTGGTGGTGGTGGTGGTGAATCAAAGACGTGATGATATATTCTGCGGTTGGCGACGTCCCCGTATAATCATTTCGTCGGCCACCAATATTAAGGGAGTGACTGTCACCCTTATTAGTCTAATCATCTCGTTTATGCTTTAAATTATTACTTATAATGTTGGGAATTTGTGAATGTAATTAAGTCTAATCATCTCATCTTATTCATATTTTTTGAATATATCCCTCAAGATAATTCAATCACATTAGAAAATCCCAATAGAAATAATAAAAATATGATTCCGTAAATAGAATAAAGGTTTAGTTATCGTTGTATTTAAAAGTTGATGATACTATTTATGGGTTGAAGGGAGTGGCAAGATGTTGATGGTAATTCAATCCCATTAGAAATAGTAACTTACGGCTTATAATTATGATATGGATCAAGTTAGAAATAATAAACACCATGGCAATGGCAAAATATGATCCCGCAAATAAAATAAAGATTTAGTTATCATTGTCGTTTTAAAAAATATATCACACCAAATTAAAAGTTGAATGTTAGTATCTATGAGTTGAATGGGGAAGCAATGTAAAACATTGTTGATGAGGGATTACAATGTTGCTTACAAAACTTTCTTGCAACTCACAATTCTCATGTTTTGATGTTTTCATGCCAACAAAAGTTCAGTCCTACTAGCAGTAGGACACAGAGAAATAGAAGCAGTAGCAATGAGATGAAATGATGAGTTTTGAGAGCTATGAAACTTATATTCTGAAATTTAATCTTACAAAATTGGCTGGGGATTAAGTTGAAGATCACCATAGCTTCCTACAAATTTTTTAGTACTCAAAAGATGATAACAACTAAAAACTAAAGACCAGATGGAGGATTTCAGAAGGACTAGTGGTTGTTAATCTGATTCCTTATAATTAGGCCTCTACAGATTAAAGAATCTCAGAAATGAAAGATTCTTGAAGAACTAACTCTTCTAGTGCAGTCGCAGCAAAGCCAAATCGAGATCATACCTCGTGTTTTTCATCGGTAGCATGAATAGGGGCGGCCCTTAATTCCGTCTGTAATGTTTCCTCCTGAGGAGTACCTAAGAGATGTCATAAATGCGAGAGATATAAAAAACATGAACTACTTCATTTCAGTATTCTGGGTGAAACAGAGTGTGTAACAACAAAAATGTCTATCTACAGCCAGATAACCACAGAAAAGTCAGGCTAGTAGTCTTTGCTGTAATAATACCATGTTAAGGACACCTGATCAGAATTTAATTTCTATACCTAGTAATATGTGTAGCTCAATAGATAGATGGAAGACATCACTTAAGCTACCTAAATCTATCGATTCATAAGATGCTTAACCTCAAGGGATCAAAATTCTAACCTGAGTTCAACTCATGAGAAGAGTTCACTCTGGCAGACAATTTCCCATGCACTTCTGGCGGTAAAGCTAAGCTACCTGCCGTGCCTCTGCTGTTTTTACCACTTGGCGAGCAACTTTCTCCCGTGAATGGCTTTATGGCTGACTTTGGCATGTAGGTTGTAGACCAGGATCCCCCATTCGATCCAGCTAATGCCATTATAACATCTGCCTGAAGTAGACCAGGAGTATAGTGATTTCAACAGCATCAACCTTGTATATTCCCAAAAGTTAGAAACAGCATGCATTCCACAGCCAAGTTTTACTACCGAATACAATTATGATGGCGCCGAATTGCCTGAGACACATATATTTCTGTATCACTTAATTGCATCATGTTTATGCATCTAAGTAACGAGAAATCTGGAATAACGTTTATTCCTTTTTTACTCTAATTCATCGCAATCTGACGTTCCATTCTTTCTTCAGAGTACAAAGTGGATGCTCTAGCCTTCTAAACTTACACAGACTACCACATATTACAACCTCATGGTGTTCATGTGTAACTGAATAACGATTTAGGCATTTAGCCTACTATCTACAGTAGAAAAAGATGTGTGCTAACTCTGGACGATTCAGTGCCTTTTGGCTAGCTCCTTCGAATCTAGGTAACCTGTCGAGGATTCAGATATTAGAAGTTGCCGCTATATGAATTTCCATTATTAAATAAATTTCTCAGCTTAGAGCCCTAAGTTTGTTAACTTTGGGGATGCTATCTGTAAGTTTCCACCAGACCCTGTTTTCCAGAAGCCATGTCAACCTTTAGGATATTCCCTTCAGGCTCCGTAAAAGGTTGTGACTCAAGCTCCAATAAAAGTTTAATTCAACCCAGCAAAAGAGGGAACACTCAAAGAATGTTGAAAGCACCCTACTTTGTAGTCCTGGAACAGGAAATCCAGGCTATGGAAGAAGGTATTTTGATGTAGGTTATGACTATTGAGAAGATTGCAGACATTCAAGCGCACATAAAGATTTGGGAAAATGAATCCGATATAAGACATTAGAAAGATACTTCGACACAGTATTTGTCATGGGACCAATATTTAAGTTCATTTTCCAGACATTTCAAAATTCTCCCATAATTGCCAGGCAGAAGCTAAACTTTTATGGCCTCATTGCCTTCAGAACTTTGGTAAAGAGAAGGCAATACAATTGCACCCAGATAACCTTTGCATCTAAGTTTGAAACATCGCAACACCTTAAGAAACAACGAGTTGGGAAAGATCATCTACATAGGAATGTTGCTTTTCTTGTAAAACAGCTTATTTTCTCAATTAAAATGTCAATGCCATTCCAAAAGCTAATAGGAAAACCTTCAGATGATTGTAAAGAGAGGCTCAATTCTACATGTATAGTCCTAAGATGGTTGGCAATAAAGGCAACAGATTAATATTAAAATATTCTCTTCATCTGTAAAACTTGCAGTGCCCAAACTAAAAGCTTTACCTTTCTACCATTGGCTACTAGAAGAACCATCATGGATTAAATTCAAACTTCAAACTGAATTCCCTAATTCACAAGCTCCTGACACTTCATGGTGACTCTCAATGCCATTGCCAAAGGTTAATAGGCCTAGCAATGTAGATGCAAAACTTAATTTGACTATTGTATTACTTGCTTTGATTAATATCTGGCTCGTACATAAATATTTAATCTCAACATTAAACCCTTCTTAAGAGTTTTGGTATTCAATGTGGGACATAATTAATGGCCACAAAGAAAAGATGTTACAGATGCAATTCAATGCAAGCCCAATCCTGATAACAAGTGGAATAGAAGTATTACTTCCATCATACTTTGTACTGGGTTGGCCAATCAGACCCTTCAAACCACATGAGCAACTAGCTGTTGCTCTAAACAAAGCAAGAAGAATTACACAATTACATTCATCTTAGTAGATAAGACATAGCAAACCATGATAGTTTTCTAGATCAAGAGGTATAATTCTTTTTCTTTCATATGATTGCATGAATAGGATAGCTGAGATGACAATATATAGACTTTTATTAGACAATGTACTCATTAGAATTATGTACATGGTAAATACACAGGATATATTCAAACTCCACAAAAAGATAAATCTATCATTAGTACCGAGAAACATAGGGGGGGAAATTAGACCTTGTTGGGATGGACATTGTCAAATACATGTGCTTGACCCCCATAGAATATAGTCATCTGACACCCAGCAGAAGCAAATCCATGTGGGCTATCACAAACAAAGGAATTATCTGTCACCAATGTAGAAAGATTCCAGGAAGAAAATCATAAGGGAATACAGAGATTATAAGGATTTTACTCAACATTACCTAGGAGTTGTAGAGGATTCTAGCTCAGTAATGTGAATCCCAGACTTCTGCTTACCACTGCTGACCTTTGGCCCAGACAAATTCCTTTCTGAGATTCCACCACTCGCATTAATAGAGCTCAAAATTCCAGGTCCTTTAATGCCAGTCCTGGATCCTTCATCAGCAGCTCCTTGAGAAATCACCGATGGACCAACATTGGAATCTCTGAACTTACTTGATAGTGTTTGGTAGCCAAAAGGCACAACTTGACTGGATCGAGGTGGTTGCTGCCAAGGTTGGCCAACATTCATTGGAATACAACGATCCAATCTGGAAGTATTAGCATCAGTTCTAACTCCGGATGAAGGTTGTGATACAATAGAGGCTGAAATCGGCTTCATTACATGCATAGAAAAGGATGCCTCCTCATCGTTTGGGCGTCTTGGTCTTTCTCCCCCGACCTGTCGGAGTAGCTGAACTTCAAAGCAAATTTACAGTATCAGAGAAAATGGAAGAGATCTCAAGATGGTGTATATTCAACTGAAGTCAGAATGGTATAAGATTTCAGATAAAGAAAAGAGAAGAATGAAAGGTAGAAGAAGCAGTATCCATACCTTCAAAAACTGTGAGCTATCGTGAGAATCAGGCCATACTGATGGAAATCTATCTTTTGATGTTCCAAGGTACGAATCTGAGTTGCTTCTTTTAGTTCCAGAAAATCTGTTACTTGTCTCATGTCCCATAAAATCACTTCTCGGTCCATAGTATGGCACCCCTTCAAAATGATTGCCAGCTTGTCGTTCTACCATAGTTGATGAGAGAATGATCACACAGTATTTCAGTCCTAGAGTTGTTAAAATTTGTACCTAATCTCATAATTGATGACATTATCATTCTAACACTACGATTTGAATCTCAATCATCCTTATAGTTATCATGCACTTTATAGCCTAAAGTTACCAATCAATTTATAAATAAATAGATGTAGTTAAGTCTACAAAGACAGATGTCACGCTCTGAGAGCCGTCAAGCCAATAGTCCGGCCAAAGACGCTCGAAGAGCCATTTGCCCATGACACAGTGCCCTCAATCAGCATGAGATGCCCATGACAAGCAGGCATCAGCAATGTCATGATGAGAAATGCAATGCCAATATCAGTTAAAAAGGCTTAATGTTATGATTCAAATGCCCAAATTGATGAAGTATAAAGACAATAGAAGCAATGATACATGTGCAAAAGAATTTGTAAATAATCCAGTCCTAAAAAGCTACTACTAATTAACTCAAAAAATGAAGTAACACAAACTAATATTCATTCCAGAACTAAAACAAAAACATAACCACCCCATTAACAGAGGTATAATATGAATTGATGACACCAACAAAGACAAACAACTCCAAGCTTATTATCAACTAGTGTAGGCAGAGTTAGCAAAATAAGTATTAAGAAAACTGAGATAGTCACAAAAGCTAAGTCCATCAGCGAGCTGATAAAGCTGTAAACTTTAATCAATGAAAAGTACATAAAAATCCAATCTTTACCATTTTTTTTTCCTCTTGAACAAAGCAAAATCATAATCTGGTAGTTAAAAAGATGCATTCAAATTAGGTAGAAGTAAGGGCATAGTAAGTTAAAGCCCAACAAACAGACACCTAAAAAGAAAACTATTGGTTCATCACAAAATTGAAAAGAGCAAAAAAAGAAAAAACAAGAAGATGTGAACTTGAAGATAATTACCGATGATATTGATCTTACCAGAACCCAGATCAGAAGTGGTGGAGATGGGACCACGGCCACCACCAGAAGAAGCACCAAGGGAGACAGAAGCTGAATGAGATGCCTCAGACGGTGGCCGGACTTTGCCGGCGGCCGGCCCAACTATCGGAGATGATGAATTCGGAGCAGACCCTTTACCAAGAAAATCATGAAAAATTGTAGAAGCACCCTTCATTTCATCACCAGTGCTACTTATAGCAGCAACACTACTAGAACTATTGCCACTATTACTCTGAGTATGAGCCATAAATGTTCCCAAAAAAAAAAAAATTGAAATTACACTAAAGGAACAAAAACCCAGTATTAAATTCAGCTGCTAAAAACACATCATCATCTCATTTCAAATAATGAAGAAGAATCAAAGCTTCATCTCTGCTATCCATCAATAAAGCAAGAATCTTTATAAATACTGAAAATGTTTTGTGTGTGTGAAGAAAGAGTGAGGGAAAAAAAAGGGTTGCACGATTTTTCAGAAAAGATGATGTAAATCAATAAGAGCTCTTTTTGGGAGCATTAAAAAGTAAAAGTTTCTGGCTTTTTTCTCGGTTCATGCAAATGGGTCTTTTCTTGTCTTGTTAATTACCAATCATTTTCTAATTAATTTTGGCATCGATTTTGGTGAGTCTGTTTGAGTCATTAGTTGGTCTTTTTATTATTATTATTGATATTTTCTTACTTCTATTACATTTAATTCTTTTAAGACTTCCTATGTTCTTCAATAGTTGTTTACTTTGGGTTGAGTTCAGACAGACAGGCAGAACAAATATAGGAGAAAACAGAAGAGGGCAAAAAGAGACCGTGGGATGGCAGAAAGAGAGAAAAATATGGAGATGTTTGGGCATAATGTGAGTGACAATTTTTTTTCGACTTTCTTTTTGTGCCTTAATGATAACTCCTTCATTCATAAGCAATATGTTTGTACATAAGTGATCGATTCTATAGTTGAGAAAATAATAAAGGTTGCGACACCAATCTATTTGACTATAATTAATTGATCATAATCTCAAAAAAATAATGAAGATTGCAACATTGAGAGCTAATGTAAAAATTTTGCTAAACTTCATAATATAATCATATTGATCTATAAAACCGACTCTACTCCGTTTGATAAAAGTTTAGTTGTGTTGTTTTGTGCCTTGATGATCTGATTTGGCCCTTTTGGGGGATTTGGCAAAGTAAAAGTTAAGTACATGGTTGCAAATGAAAATTGCATTCATTATGATTAGGGTTTCACCCTTGAACTTTTTGGATTATGACATTTTATCCATTTACTGTTTGAATATACAATTAAGCTCTTGAATTTTATGTTTCTTGGGAGATTTTTTTGTCTTTAAAACAATATTCTTGAGTTTGTGCAAACATACGTCATATGTCATGCTTTGAGAAGGGGGGATTTGTTTGTTCCAATATTTCTCCATTTTATTTTGTCTAACACATTAAAAACTACGTTGTTTTACTAAAATTATGACTAAAACAACGTAGTAATGTTCACGTAGATTTGAATTAAGTTTTAATATTTGTGAATTTAATTTTGATAATATTTATTTTATTCATAATTTTAGTAAAACTACATCGTTAAACCGATGATCAAATCTTCTTGAGTTGGCTATGACGAATCATTTAAGTCCCACTCAATCCCTAAATGTTGAATTTAAAATCCACTTAGAGTTTGCATGTGATGTAAATATGGGTGAAAAGATGAGGTAAAAGATTTTGTTTGACATAAGAGTCCAATAGTTATTATTATTATTTTTGCTTGAGCAATGATTGTTAGGGAATTAAGTGAACATGAATCTTGCCTAATTAGTATACACGTTTAGCTTGAATAAAAATGTTTGTACTTCAACAACAAATGACGTCTAGATAGAGTATGACTGTAACATATGATCCTATAATTGATTTTATATTTAGTTATTGTTGTTTAATAACAAGTAACCAATACTAATTTTACAAACCTTAATTATCAAAGAAAATAGTTGTAGTTTGATGCAAATCTAGTTTAAATATGAAATGCTTTTTAAATCTCTTAATCCACTCAAATAATCTTACCTTACTACATAAAATCACAACCTTCCAAACCTTTGACAAATAAAATATCAAAAGGCATATGAAAACTCTAGTCCAAGGTTAGCAATAAACGAATTAAAAATGGCAAGATAAAGAAATGCATCTCAAGCCTCCCCCACCCCCACCCTCACCCTCAACCCTCTTCCACCAAAAAAGAATAAAAAAAAATATTTACATAATCAATTCTATCCTTCTACTTTTGAAATATGTGAAAGTTCAAAGCATACAAAATTAAATGTTGAATATCCTAAGACATTGTTGAGGGTACATTACAAGAAGTTTATTATTATTATTGTATAATATATAATTAACTAAAACAGAAGAGAAAGCGAAATGCAACATCTATATATTTTAATAATATTAGAAAGCAATTTTTTTTTTTAAAAAAAAAAAAGTGAAAAGGGTAGAAGATCCAATTGGGGTGGTGGCTTGAGGAATTTCGTTGGCATATGGAGTTTCCAAGTGGGAAGAATTTTGAAGCATTGATTCTCTTTCATTTTTTAAGGGACAACGTGAGTTAGAGAATCGAGTACATTTGTTGACTGCATCCACTCTAGCATTATTCAGCCGTCCTTTTCTCACATTGGTCTTTGTGTATTAAATTTGCCTAATCAAAATGTTCTCCACATACTTATTGCTTTTCTTTTTCAGCTAATCCAAATGTTGTGTTCATCATATGTTTCATCTTTCAAGTCTAGTTATGGTCACTTCACGTGCAAGTTTTGAAAACAAATTATGAAGAGAGTAATGTTATGTACATCTATTTTAAAAAGTTCATAAAAACTAATATGAAATTGGTTCATATATAACCCGTATTTATATTTGAAATGAATTATTAATCATCGTTAAAATTGTAATTTTAATTTCTTTTTGTTTTCATCGTACGTTAAAATCGTAATTAATTCTACGTTATATATTTAAACTTGCTTTACGTAACACAAACTACAAAATGTTAGTTGTAGAATTGGATGGATAAAATTGCTTTGTGCCAAAGCCAAATCTAAGCACAATAGCTCTGCCTAGAGGTGTAAAACGAGCGATCGCGAGCTCGGTCAACTACTCGAGCTCAGCTTTCAAAGGATCGAGTAGCTCCTGAGCTACTCGATTACATATATATATATATATATTTTAGTCCCTAACATTTAATAAATTATATTTTAAGCAACTTATATTTATATTTTAGTCCTTAATTTTATACTAAATTATCATTTTACTTTACTAAATTTTAAAAAAATTACAATTATATCCTACAAATTTTTTAAAAAAATAAAAAATAAAAAATAAAAAAATAAAAAATAAATATAATAATCGAGCTCGATACTCGAAGTCGAGCTCGAGCTCAAAAAATAGGTACTCGTCGAGCTCGAGTACCACCCTCAAAAAGCTCGAGTATCTCGATTACGGGGGTATTCGAGCTCGACTCGACTTGATTACACCCTATTTTTGATATTACTAATACATTTGATATTTGATCAGTGATTTTAGTGCCTGTATCCAACAATTGCTTGCACTTTTTATTAGTTAATGATAGAAGCAGTACTGAGTTTGGACTTTTGTTGCTATTTTCATGATTGCCATTTCAAACCCAAAAAAAGGAGAAAAAAGAAGTAACACATATAGGTATGGAGGGAGATTTCTGTGAATTGCTTGGTGGAACGAACTTTCAAGTCTTTATAGTGGTGAAATCTGAAGCATTCCTCAACATCATGATTTGCTTTTTTCCCTTAGAGAAAACTGTGAAATAGAGGGGAGAAGAATGATGAAATTTCCACTTATACTCATCAAAACAAATGTACAATTGAATATAAAAGAAGTTCAAAGTATGTAGGCATAGTTCTCAGCTCCAATCAAACTGATCAACCAATATGTTCTAGGATTAATTAACTTAAAAGATAGATTACAATCACTAAATATGATCTGATCCATGTAATCGATCTTAATAGGGAACAAAGAAATATAATTTGATCTATGTAATCGATCTTAATAGGGAATAAATGGTTAGTTGTAGTTATTAATCAACTAACATCAAAGTAGTCAAATTTTTGCAAGCAGATCATCAAAATTAAAGTAGTCATCTCTTGTCCTACTGGCCGCACTATAAAACTCCTTTTGGTTCAAGATAAACCCACATCTTATCTAATCACTTTCACCAAAGATCTCTCACATCCTATGCCAAATGACAACTTTTATTGAGGCAAGAAATCTCTCACATACTCTCTATAATGGCTTTCCACTTAAAACTAATATTCAACTTAGCAACTCTTCTATTGGTTATTGTAGCATGTGTTGAAAGGTTTTTTTCTCCCTTTCAATTTGTATTTTTAGTAGTGGTTTTGAGATGGAGGGATACACTACAAGTGTGTTAATAGACAAATGTTTCTTTTCAAATCCCATGAAGATCTCATTGCATTTGTCATGGCTTATCAAGTATTGGTGCTCATGACAATATGCTAATTAGCATTATCTGTAAGATTTGATAAAATAATTCTTGAAGATTCAGGGCCCTACTGCAAACAAAGCTTTACACAGAGTAGTAATAGTTTAATGAACTCCATGACTTGACATTATCAGCTTAGTACTACATTATTTAGTTATAAACAAAGAAACTTCTTTGCAGTCCATAATCCATATTTGAGGTCTTCTGTTAGTGTCCACACCAAAGCTTCACACACTCTAGACTAGAACATGTTTCTATTATGATTAGAGATTGTTGGATGATGAACAATATCTTGCTCAAAAACCTCAACAGGAATCAATTCTCAAACTACAAAATGAAAGAACTATTGTACATTGAGCATTGCTCAAATTTGAATTTTTACGTTTAGATTTGGAATTTAAGGAACCTCAATGGGGATGTTGAGAAGAGGAAAAATAATAATAATAATGGCCCTTGTCAAGTAAACTCCATCTCTAGATTTAAACACTAGGAAATCCCACAATGTAATACTTTTCAAATTATTATGCTTTCTGGTTCTTGTGGCTAATTATAAATTATAATTTCAACATAAAGTTTATTTCTCAATCAGTCAACAGAAATCAAGCGAATTGACTTTTTTAAGGAAAAAGAATCAGAAGAATTCCAGCCCACCTTATTTTAAGTTCATTTGCTAGAAGGGAATCTCAAATTAGTTGTTAGGACAGAGCAACTAGTGATTAACTTTGTTAATGATTAGCCTTCCTGTGATATTCAAACACACTCATTCCACATCAGGAGCTGCATCTGTAAATCAAACATACGATATAGCATATAGTGCCAGTACTTAAACTGAGAGGGCATCTTGAGTCTTGACCAAAGATATATGAAATGCCAAACCTAACAACAAATGATAATCAAGATTCTTGATGATTATAGTGTACCAGAAGACAAAAACATGTTGTAATGATTTAATGTGCTAACAGCTTACAGGACTAACACAGTTTCTGCAAGTACAACAAACAAAGTACAAAGTCATCCTTCTAAGAAAGAAGAGTAATCAAAAGAACTATCATTGGACACCAATCCTCGTAAGAGATATCATGACTTTAGACAAAATAACCTGCCATGCTTCATCTGACCATTAAAAGGTATAGAATCATGGCAGCATCCGTCTCTCTCATCACAAATTGAGAAAGAAAGTCATGGTCTACAGGTGCTACACAAGATTTATTTCTGAAACAACATTAGATAAACACAGTGACTGCTTAATTTTTTCATACAGCCTTGATAATGTACATCAAACTGTCAGCTCTAAACGCAGCATGCTTAAGTGAATTTTTTACATCTCCAGGACATCAGATATTGTTCCACTTTTGCGCATCATCACTATTTTTCATGCAAGAGGAGTGCTTTCACGGCTGTTATTACTTCGCAATCTATTGAAGAAGGAGAGGGTGCGTGCCAACAAGACCTCTTCATACCAACAAAGCTTTCATGGCATGCCGCTAATCAAGACCACTTCTGATAATTGAGATACTGAGGAGAATTTTCTTCTCTGTATTAAGTATTCAAATGCTCCAATGGTCATATCAAATCAGCGGCTAAAAGTAAATCAGTATAGTTCCAATAGGTAAGTCCAAATCAGATCCTCTACAGCCTCATCTCTCTCACGACTGTTACACAGTGCGACCATCTCTCCTTATATGAAATGATTAACAGAGTAGCCACTTTGTTCCCGACAAAAATTGACAAGTGTGCAACAGAGTCAGCATGAGTGTGTAAGTTGGCATGAAACCTCCATATATCTCTTCTTGGGCTCTTGATGCCCCTATATCTAGTCTACCTACACAAGCAAATTATAGTGGAGATGGGGACATCTGAAATCCTATAGTAGAAATGGCCCAGAAACCCTAAACCCTAAATCCGATGAAATCTCAGACAAATTCTGCTTCAACTCTGAGTCAGATCTGGAGTTCAAATCTCACATAATGTAAATCTCCAAATTATGGTAGGGAGATATCTGAAAGAAAAGAAAAGAAACCCAGTTAACTTTAGCATGAGGTTGAATCATAAATCACAGATACTGAAGAATATTACTCTGTGAAGGACATTGAAAAATCTAGCTGTCACTTTAAACGATCAGAGGCAATGGAGTGAATAACATCAAAAATTATTTCAGAACCAGAATTCCCTGGATGGTAGATTGAATGATTAGGTCCAGCTGCATTTAGCTTCAGTTTTTTTTTTTATTCACGGAAGAGAAAGAGTTACTAACTTAACCAAAGTAACTGTACTACCGTTGTGAAGAGATTTTAGCAGACTGTAACTGCTTGAACAACAAAAGGAGCAGTAAGTGGAAAATTTCTTGAAAGAAAATAAACTACTGCTAAATGAAGATTCCAATCCTGCAGTTAAGAAAGGAAGGAATTCCATCAAGACAATCTGATAAAGTAAATGATACCTGTAAAAGCAGTAAATTTAACCATTGGTTTGGATGTATCAGCTAAGGCCTTCTACTGAACTAAGTCGTCCACGAGAAAAGAAAGTGAACAAAGCCATCTGAATGTTTCCCTTGTGGAAGCATTTGACAGGGAACACAGGTTTATTTCAAGTTTACACTTTTGTAGTATCATCCATCAACCTGTTTGCACTTGATACAACAGTCTGACGCAGATTTCTGCGCTTCACAAGCTTCCGTGGGTTCTTACACGTCTTTAAGACATCAGATATTCTTACAGCTTTCTGCATTATGGTTGTTTTTCTAGCATGTGAAAGATCTCTATGGACAACAAATGTATTGGGCAATTTCTTCGAGTGAGGAACAGTTGACATCAACTCAGAGAGTTTCTGGGCCATTTCTACTTTTCCCTGTTTCCTTAGTTCAACACGCATTTTCTGATATGTAATGTACTGAGGAACCAATCCTCTGCGAATTAGGTCTTCAAATTCTTCAAAAGCCATTTCAAGGTGGCGCATTTCAACTTGTAAATGTATAAGCATGGTACTTGTAGCCAAGTCCAGATCACACCCTCTCGACCTCATCTCTTTAACAACTTGCATTGATAAATCCAACCGTCTTTGGTCACATAACATCTTCACCAAAAGATGATAAGTAAGCCGATCTGGGGCATATCCAGACTCAATTATCTTAGTGTAGAGGTTGAAACCTTCTTCAATCTTCCCTAATTTTGAGAAGTGCCTAAAGAAATAATTATAAGTAGTTAGACTTGGCATAATCCCTCTATTTATCATCATTTTAAGGATCTTACTTGCACCTTCCAAATCCTCCGCCTTGCAGAAACCCTTAATTAGGGAATTGTAGGTCGAAATAGTTGGACCAGATTCCAGCAGTAAAAATTGTTCCATCAACCCCAATGCCTCCTTGAACCTCCCAGCCTCTCCTAGAGCATCCATTACTGGATTATACACGATTGCATTCGGCTCAACTCCTTCCCTCCTCATGTCAGCAATCAATTCCATTGCTACATCAACAAGGCTCATCCGGCAATGTCCTTCTATCAGAGTACCATAAGTTACAATGCTTGGCTTAATGCCTTCCTTTTTCATTTCCATCCAAAATCTTTCAGCCCGTTTAAGATTTCTTGATCGGAACCAGCCATTTAGTAGTATATTAAAAATTCGAATGGATGGAACCCAGCTTGTATCCTGTCCTCTTCGATTAGCAAAGCACTTGGAGGCTACCCTAACAAGTCCCTCCTTGCATAAGGAATCTAATAAAATCTCAAACAATTTCTCATCTGAATCAGAACCCTTAAGAAAATCCAAATTCGATGCAAATTCGTAAGTTTGGATGGCTGGTGAGGGCAATCCTTCAAAAGAACAAAAGCACCAAAAAGATAACAACTCAGCAAATTAAACGACCACCAATCACTAACAAAATCCCATATGGGCACAGAGTTAAAACGATCTTTATCATCACTTCAAGTTCAGCATTTCAATATAAATGTCATGGTTTAGTCACAAAAAGCTCAAGCAGCACATAATAAACAAAACTCCAGCAAATTATACATTAAAACAACAATCAATCCTGATTAAAATCCAAAAATACCTGCACGTGCATATCTCCTAATTATAATGGCAAATGTATCCAAATTAGGCCTGTGACTACCAAGTATCTTATCATGTATTAAAGCCCAAGCCCGGCCAAATTCTCGGGCCTTCCCAAGTGCATTAATCATGGCATTGAACACTGCCAAAGAAAATACATACCCAGGCTGTTTCTCAGCCCAGAGGAAGAGAATATACAAGGGTTTTGGGGAAGAATCAAAATGGTTAAAGATTTGTAGTAACAACTCCGGGCTAGGCTCAATTCCTGAATGATTCAGCGTATCTTCAAGGTCCGGGCCGGGCTGTATGCCCGGATTGGTGAGAACGTCACGTAATTCGGTGAAACCAGAGGGACAGTTGGAAAAATTAGGGCTTTTAGGGTTTTGTGGGGATTGGGAAGGGAAAGAGTAAGGAGTTGGTTTGGGTTTGGGTTTTGGCGGGGAAAACTTCGTTCGAGGTTTGCCAAGGTTCGACGGCCGTGATTTGGTTGAGAATGGGCTACTGGTGGTGGAATTGCGGAGGAGGATGGTTGTTAGGGCAAGGATGCGGCGGCGGGTGGTGGCGCAGGTAGTCAGGCAGTTCATTTGGGTAGTGACACACTGACTAATGTACTGTGTGACTTTGTGTTTCACTGTAGGGATTTATTAACACGGCGGTTATGACAGGTAAGAGTGGCGCCGGCGGGAATGGGGGGTTGAGTCATGAGTGTGTGTGTGCGTGTTTTTTTTTAGTTTATAAATTTAATTTCAAGAGCAAAAAAGTAATGCAAATTAATTGTAGTTCCTTTCTTGAAAGATATGATCTTATTCTGTTTTTATCTTATTAGTTGTCAAAAGAAAATGTTTCTTTGCCAATTGATGCTTTTGCTTTTATTATTGTGTTATTATTTGGCTCAAAGTAGTTTGATGAAATATATCAAGAATTTTGATACATGAAATGAAGCTTCTTCAAAGTGTAGACAAAACATTGTAATTTATTACTGCATTTTTCATATATACACTTTGCAAAAGTTGTTGCAATATTCTTATAAATAAGTAAATACAACTTGAGAGAAGTGTAAAATTTTCTAATTTATATGAATAGAAACAAAAACTCCTTCTCCTCTGCCTGTAAGTAGCAGATCCCAAACTCGGAAATATAAGGGTTGCGTTAAATTGGCAACCAACTTAAAATTTCGCGACTCTAATTATATGAATAATACTAGAAATCGTGTATTAATTGAAACAGAGATCCTGAGATAGCTGCACCATATTTGGATGTACTGAGACAGTTTTTCCAATTCTGACATGGCACCATTTTCTTTGAGATGTTTAACAAGGCTTGGATAAGCAACCTGTGGTAAGATACAAACTATAGTTAATTCTCCTTTGAAAATTTTAATAGGAATATGAAATATTACCAAGACAAGATCAGTTCATATATGCATCTGCAGATGTAATAATAATATTGGCATCAAATCAACTTACCTTACTATGTTAGTCTAAATCAGTTCATTTCACTCACTCCCTTCATCTTATCTTCTTTGGAAGTTGAAAAATTTGATGGCAAAAGCAAAAGTCATAGCAAATACCAAACAGAAACCAATCACTGCAATCCCAGCAAATGGCAAAAACTCATGTTTGTATCCAAACTGCTCCTTAAGCAACTGTTTAATTGGCACTGATTCAAGACCACCAGCAAGTTCAACTAGTGTGTCCATGTCTCCATATTGCGACGTTAAAAGTCCATATAGAGTCCATGCAATGGGATTTCCCCAGTAATACCATCTCCACCATATAGGAATCCTCTGCAATCACAATAGAAGTAAGTTGAACTGCACTGAAATGAAATGAAAAGAAAGAAACTCTAGACTATCATTCACTGTCCGCTAACATTTTCTGTCATTTCGTATCGTATCGAGATGTCAACACAAAATCATATAGGAACTGCAGAAAATATTCTGATGCTGGAAAAATAGAACACTAGTTCATTACCACGCGAGATATCATGAAACCGCTGAAAAGATTCCACATCATATAGAATGGTGCACCAATGATTGCAGCTATATTGTGATTTGGTGTGACTGAAGTTGTCATCATGCCAAAGAAGGTGAAGTATAGCAATGTGAAGTACATGAAGTATATGTACAAAATAATCTTCCAGAGATTCAACTCAAAAGATGCCATGAAGTAGAAGATAGTGCTATAAATAAGTGACTGCACAAAGACATAGGGGAATTCAATTGTAACCTGCAAAAAACAGGAAACTCTTCATAGTTCTTTCATTGTTACACTCAATTCCTTGCAAGAAAAGAGAATACAGGATAAGAATGCATGCCTGAGCAAATGCGAAAGGTAAAGCCGAATACATCCCTGCTGCACGTTCTCTATACGAAACAAACCTTTCAACATAAACCACAGGTTGAACAGAAGTAGCATTTGTTATTCCGATAAATAAGACAGCTGCATATATAGATCCCATTGCATTGAAGATATCCTGTTGGTTTTCCCTGTTAAAAGGGAACAGCCAAAATGAAGTCCAAGAATTAGATCGTTTGTTGGCAATGAAAAGAAGAGGAGGATTTCCAAAAAGAGAAGTGAAAGGCACATGTTCTTTCTTGCTCTTTCTAATTTTATGTCTATGTTGTGAAAGGCTAAACTCCTGGTTAATCAGGCAAATGATACCTCTTCAGCAGTACAGGTCCTCAACACATTTATGATTATCGCTGGCTATGCAAGACATATATGATTGCAATATCTGAAACTATGGTATAGTTTTCAAGAGAGGAAGGAACCTTTTAGAACCAAATCTCCAGCATATTGTTCCAAACATTAATGAAATGACTACTGTGTAGAAAAACCGAACAGCAGTGTACTGTGGATTCCGCCAGTACGAGAGGTTTTGCTTCCAAAGGCATGCCAGAAATTGACTGAAAAATGATCGAGAATATTTGCTCGGGAAGCTTAATTCAGTATAATCGCTTGTTGGTTTGCTTAAACCATCAACAAGATCTTTATTTTGCCTGAATGGTGAGAAAATAACCAAATGTAAGAGGTAGATAAACAGTAAAAGTTAAGAGAAGGGAAGTATGGAAAGGCACATACTCAAAGAGATTTGATCTGTGATAAATTTCAGCAAAGTTCACACCAAGACGAATTTCTTCAGCTGGAGAAGTAACTTCAAGAATCCAAGCAGCAGGGTTCTCTCCAGGTCTGATTTTAGGAACCCTTTCTATGGCCTTCAGAAAATGAAAACAGATTCATTCAAGACTGTCTAAAGAGAAACAGTTTATAACAAATGTAACCAACATAAGTCCCACCTCAAAATATTGAGTAAGTTTGCAAGATTTCTCGCCCAAAGGACCAGCATAAATGAGCTTCCCTCCTCTTTTCATGAGCAAAAGCTGAGAGGATATGAATTGATGATATCAGAAATCTTGTTTAACAAAGATAACCTTTAACTTTTCCAATGGCCTTAATATGATGTGTACAATGGATACTTAAGTTCATGAGTGTTTTGGAGCCAATTTTCATACATCATGAAGTAGGAGAAAAGGAAATAAGCAACAAATGTAGAAAGGAGAAAGGCCAAAATTTGTGACACTTCAAGGATTTCAGTTCCCATATTCAACCATAGAAAGTTAAGCCATAAGCCTATTCTGTTTGAATGGTCCATGCCAACACCTGAGCAATGAGTTATTTTTATAGAATTGATCATTTCATATTGTTGAAACTTACCTAAAGTCAGAAACATGAAACAGTCGGGAAAAGAGATGGGAGGCTCAAACTAAAAGATTGGATACAGGACATGTCAAAACAAATTGTGATTCCAATAAGACTTCTTTCGACTACTAAAAGGGTGCATACCTCATCAAAGGATTCAAAAATATCAATGCTAGGCTGATGAATTGTGCAAACAATCGTCCGTCCAGTATCAACGATATTCCTCACAGTCCTCATCACTATTGCAGCAGACCTTGCATCCAGTCCTGAAGTAGGTTCATCCATGAAGACAATGGAAGGATTAGCAACCAGCTCAACAGCTATTGTCAGCCTTTTTCTCTGCTCTGTTGACAACCCGTCAACCCCAGGTAGACCAACTAAAGCTCCACTTAATGGAGTTAGCTCAACAAGTTCCATAACCTCATCTACAAAAGCCTGCAATCATTTCCATTCGTGCTAAAGATGGCAAAAAGTAAAGATAAATTGTAAAGGAAAGGCAAGACAACAAGGGAATCAAGAATTACCCTTTGTGTTCTTAAGTTAACTCTGGAAGGTAACCGAAGGCAAGCAGAAAAAAGAAGAGATTCATGGACAGTCAAACATGGTGAATGAATGTCATTCTGCTCGCAATAACCAGAAATCCTTGCAAAGGTTTCTTGCTTCTTTGGGTAACCAGAAATGTAAATACTGCCTTCGATATATCCGCCTGTTTTCCTACCAGCTAAAACATCCATAAGGGTTGTTTTACCAGCACCACTGACACCAACCAATGCAGTAAGCACCCCTGGTCTGAAAGCACCAGTAACATTAACTAACAGTTGCAATCTATCCTCAAGCATACCTTGTTGCTTCAGTTCCTAAAGCAAAATGTTGATTCATAGCTAGTTATTAGAGAAAACTAACTGGCCTCAGGAAGATAAATTCACTATCATGTCTATCTCATAAGCTGATTCCATACCAGTGGAACGTCAACGTAATAATTGATGTTAATGAAAGACATTGAAAGAGGTTCAAAAGGAAGGACCATGCCTCTCCTGTTGTTTATCTGTTTTCCTGATACAAGATGAGCAATGTTACAACTTTTATGTATTTGAGATCCAGAAGATAAATCCCTGGTGGGATACTTTAGACAAACCTGTATATGAGTGTGAGTGTTGCAAAAAGTCACCAAGTGAAATGTCAGAAAATGAATTCTCTTGCTCCTTTTTTCTTGCAGGGAGTCCTTCCCTGGGAACAACTACTTGTGTGCTTCCAAGAGCTGCATAATATAGGACGTCATTAGCATACAGATAGGGAATGTACAAGCCAAAAACATTCTGTGTCTGCTTAACAGATGAACTGGTAAGAGGTTCTTAAGGATACCTTCCAAAGTATGTAAAAACTTGTGCAAGCTTCAATATTAAATAGATTAAAGATTGGAGTCACATATAGTATTTTTATCTATTGGCACAACCTATAACAGGAAATTATGGGACTTTGCTTCCTAAAAATTATAAGATTTCGATTCAAAACAACCATCTGATAGCAGAAATAACAAACTGAGTTCACCTGTTTTATATCAGATTATCATGGCTGAGACTTCTTTGTCTCATATTACTGAAAAAATACTTCAGTATTGGGAATCTCAGCATTACCTAAATCACTCAACTCATCATATTTTTAATGTATAGTCTATGATAGAAATGATTAGGTAACATGCCCCTTGATTAAACATAGACTTCCCTAGAAATACTTCCCTTTCTGCAATTATTCTTGCTGTTTAAATCAAAGAAAAGCAATGTGTGTGTGATTTCTCAGAGGAAGCAACTTACGATTAAGGTAAGTCAGGAATAATGTGAAGAGCAAGTTGAACAATATTGTATATCCGATCAAAGCACCGACACCAATCCAATACCAATAATTCTCAGGAAATAAACTGCGAACCTTCAATAATGTCACTCCCAAGGACATATTAGTGTTATTCCCAGCTTTCTACAGATAGCAAAATCAAAATGTCATTTGTATGAATGGGAAAGAAGATTCTGCTTTGAATCAGCAACATGCGCCACTGGAGAGTGAATAATGACAATTTCCTCCATCATTCAGCAACAAGCAACTTAACAAGTTTGGTGGAAACTCTAAAATACACACTGCCCGACGAAAGCTCATACTTGATCTCAGAGAAGAAATGAATTCATAGTGCAAAAAATGAAGTGCAACTGTGTTAACTTTGTTCTTTATTGATGTTCTTAAATGCTATCGGTATTTTAATTTTGACATTGCCACTTAAGAGTTATATTCTGCATGAGGAAAGTATGCATTTCAATAGCAAATACCGTAGTTATTTATAAGGAAGCAGAAATCATGTCATAATCGAAACACAAGTTACCTTATCCCAGGAATGGCCAAGAAATTCATTAACTGAAGCTGCATTTTGAGCATACATCAACGGAGAAAACCAGTAACCCCATATCCACCAACTTGGTATGCTATCTGCACATAGAAAATGATCAACAAGGCAGAAAATCACGGGGAGTGTCTTTGTTTTGGAAGAAATAACAAAATGGCTTATCAAAGTTGTAGCAAATATCAATGAAGAGTACATAAATCATTTGAACTTTTTCACCTCTTGAAAGAATGAATCCTCCAAGGGCCATTACAACCAACATTGCAAAAGATCCAAAAGTGTTGGCAACCACAAGATTTCTCCCTAATGATGCCATCACACGAAAAAGTGCTATTGACATCTGGTGTAAAGAAAAGTACAACAAAAACTGCCGCAAGCATCTGCATTTATCAGGCAAGTCAAATTCATGTATCTACTTGAACAATTTGTCCCAATTGACATACAAAAGAAATCAGACAATAGGCAAAAGGACACAAGTTTTGGGATTGAAGATAAAGCACCTTGTTATTTGAGGGTCGAAGCCAACTGCATAGTAAGTGATTCCCACCCATACAATTGATTCTACAAGTGATGTTGGAATACTTAGAAGCCATGAAGGAAGAGTGTACATCCAGCAAGGATAGAAGCGCAAATCTCTGTGCTTGTAAAGAACTGGAAGCTTAGCTATCAACATTGGGACCTCCAAGAAACCATTGAAAAGAATCATAAGTATGGCAAAGTATAGAGCACCAAGGAATACGCCAGCATCGTCAAGTGTGTTACGATGCATTGTTGTTCGAAAGAAGACACTCGTCATGATAAAAATAATCAAAAGAAGCTGCAAAGTCCAACATGAAATATTTGTAAGAATTTGCCTTTTGACATTATAACAGTGCATATTTATGTTATTCTTCCAGAATTTCATTTGTAACAATGAAGCAGTAATCTGAAGAGAAGGTTTAAGTCCAGAAATATGTTACCTGCATAAATTTGAATACAAAAACAAATGAATTGCGTTTCAGTAAAAGCATTTGCCAAGAAAAGCTGATCTTGAGGAGCTGAATCCTGCTAATAGCATATGTCTTCGTCGACAAAGCTGCCGGGTGATTATAACGTTTATCAAATGGGACAGATAACTCCGTGGCCAAAGCTTTTCCAACAAAGAAAGATTGATAGCCTTCCACAAATTTAGTCACGGGTACATACTGATGATGACCATTGAGAAACCAATACTGTCCTTGATCTTTTTCAGACACAACCTATTTTTCAACATTTAATAACTACTTGAAGGATTGAAGGATGAGCATAGTCTCAGAGGAATATTTGAGATTCACATGCATACCTCTTGAAGAAAATCAGCAATATTCTTTCTTGATGGACACTTGAATCCCATAAATTCAAAGAAATCAAGTGCAGCTTCCCGAGGTCCCTGATACACAATTTGTCCCTCACTCAAAACAATAATGTCATCAAACAACTCATAAGTTTCTGGATCAGGTTGTAACAGGGATACTATTGTTGTCCCATCAAATGCATGAGTCACATTCCTGAGGTATCTGATAATTTGATGTGTAGTTGAACTGTCTAGCCCAGTTGATATCTCATCCATGAAGAGCGCACGAGATACTCCCATTAACAATTCACCTGTTAGAACATTTAACATTTTCAGTTGCACAAAGTCAAGATTCATGCAAATCCAGATTAAATGAAAAGAAAACAAAGTAGCTGAATACCAGTGGTAAGCCGCTTCTTTTGACCCCCAGAAATACCTTTCAGCATTTCATCTCCAACCAAAGTATCCGCGCATATATCCAATCCTAAAATCTTTGTAGATGTTTCAGAAGGATGTATGAGTAAAGTTAAAAACTTGCTCCATGAATGCAGCAAGAGCCCAACTCTTGGACACCAGGAGAATCACATCATGTCAAAGTAAAACATACCTTCATAATGTATTCTGCAATTAGACTCGTCCGTTCCCCCAATACTACTGCCTAGGAGAAAACACAATTACCTTAGTGTTGTGTTGAAACATATTGGAGCTTTTCGAGAGCATTTATGCTTATGCATGTTCTTGGTAGTAAAATCAGACAACTTGGGCTCATATCATAAGGCATACCTTGATAAACAAATCAAGTTCTTCATCAGGGAATATCCCAGCATCTTTTTCTCTTCTTAGAAGTTCCATGAGCATGTCTTTCACATCATGAATGTTTCAATAGAAAATATTAAGGAAATTTATATGGCTTCGCCGAACAGTTTAAATCCAGCAGGTCTAACAGAGCTTACCTTTCTTGTATCCTAGACCCTGACAACATCCTGAGAATTCAAGTGACTCCCTTACTGTCATCTCACCAATAAGCCAATCATGCTGGCTTACATATGCAGAAGTCCTCTGAGGAACAAACTCCTTAAAATTGTGGCCATTGTATGTAACTTTTCCTGACATCTTGAAAGCAAGTTAAAACTGCATTAATTAGACATAAAAAAGCATGATATTCAAGATAAAAACCGTCAAGATGCATTAGGAAATAAATTGCTGCACTTATTAAAGCAGCATTTCACCTGTCTAGAGTTTCCTTCTTTTATTCCTTTTCATTTTTAAAAAGTATCAATTGATTATGACAATATTTATACTCCACAACTTGACTTGTCATCTATATTAAATAATGCCCTGATCCCTTGTGCTTCTTGTTTTAGTATGGAATTGTTCAACTCCCAAAGCTATCTGAAGCTTTAGTACTCTCACTCTCAATGGAACTAGGAAATCGGTCGTTGCTTTATGCAACAATAGTAAGCTTATTTGAACTATAGAACAATGGAAAGGGTTATGTGAACATTAAGTGTTAGATTCTGAATGCATTGTGATTTATGGATAGAAAAACATAAAAAAAGTACCTGCAAGCCAGGTCCAAGCCTACCAGCAAGAGCCAAAAGCAATGTTGTCTTTCCAGAACTTGGAGGACCTAAGAGCAGAGTTAACCTGAAAGACAACATCATATCATACAATCCAAACTTGAACTGATAATTCATATAATGGTTTATAAAAAGATTTAGCACTACCTGGAAGGTCGAAGTATACCACAGATGTTTTTCAGGATGGACAATTTCTTCCTTCTGCCAGGAAAAATCCTGAGTTGCCTCAAGAATACCTTCAATTTTTATTTAATTGCCAGTTTCTATTCCATTAGAACAAACTCGATTGTAAACCTTCTTTCACAGATGGAAAATTGGTGCTAACTTACCTCAGTCATATTACAAAGGAAGTTGGGAATAGTAGGTAATGCTCTACTTCCCTCATGTACAAAAGTATTCACATTCAGGTCCTGGAATCGAACCTCAACTTTTGGGAATTCCAGATCAACCCTGCACATTTTGCCGATCAAAGTTTGGTAGAATTACAACACTGCTTCAGAATATGGTAAGAGTTAAAGGGATTAAGTTGATCGATTGATCAGTACATTATACACAATAAGATTGCTGATTCCAGAACCTATATTGGTGATAAAAGAATCAAACTCAGAAATTGCCATCCATGATTAAAACACTATATATAATGTCACATGATCATGTCCATGCATGTTTCTTCAAGTCCAACTGTACTGTCAATGACTATTACTACTACTATAAGATCATTCTAAAGAACAACATGTGCAAGTAGAACAAAACAAATGCACAAGATTTTTGCATACTCAGATTATCAGAAAAGTTGCATTAATCAGTTATATGATATGTTCAGAACAAGCATGAAATTTCCAATGGATTAAAAAATGAGATGATTTTGACTTACGCATCAAATCTTTCCCTCACTCTATTGAAAAACAACTCTGCATCTTCATTTATTGAATTAACCAACTTATCCAAAACTTGCTTCTGCTCTTGATCCTTGAGTTTGCCAACATCAACCAATGAAAACCCGCCAGACAGATTGCGAAAAATCGAAGTCCTGGCTCTAACATAAGTAGGAGATCTTTGCAATGCAGCCAACCAAATGGCCTCTTCATCATCACTGATTCTTCTTTCCGTTGCTCTAATGAACATGTCTGCAGAAGTATTCCACATTGTGCAGTTACAATTACGTATAGTGAAACTTAAATTTCTTGTTAAAGATAAGAGTAATGGATGATTTGTGAGAATTTAAAGATGGTTTAAGACATTCTTGATGGTGATATGACTACAGAAAGTATTGTCATTGTGAGTGGGGGATTGGTAATGTTGGATGTGTATATTCAACCAACTTTACAAGCTCAAAAATGGTGGTTGAGTGCTTTTATTAGTTTACTTGATTAGCATTGCAATGTCTCTCTCTAACAGTAATGTTTCCTTCCATTCATGGAAGAGCAAGCAGAGATGGGGGGGAGGAACAGATAAAAAGTGGGAAAATTTTGGTAGGACTATTTGGGGTGGAGGATTTCAATCTTCAAAGTAGTTAAAACAGTTGAGAAAAAAAGAATCTCTGAGAATTTCTTGGACTTTGTGAACCTTTTTTTTTCACTCATGAAGAATTTTTGTAACTCTTTTTGTCCAGATACTGTATAATTATAATCTTCTAGATGACTTTGTATAGTTGTAAATTCAAGGTCAAAGTGTGAACAAACACAAAGCTTTTCTTGGCATGTTGCATAACCAATAATATTAATTTTTTCTAAACTTGCATGAGAAGAAATTCTTCATCAACAAACAACACAAATACTCATTTGGGATTTTATCTAATTTGGTACCTGCTTCTAAACATAGAAGATTAACAAGGTTTATGCAAAATACAAGGTCTAATTAATTTCTCTCGTTTTTTGAATAAATGTGTCTTGACACATCTAAAGATGAAATCGTTCCAGGAAACACTAATGGATCTTTTATTACGTTCAGTATTTCATTATCTGTTCATTTCATGAATTTACGACAGTCACGTGAATCTATAGAATAAACCAGAGAATGAAACATTGAATGTAACATAATATCGAAAGTATTAAGAAAATCCTTGCTTTATGGAGCACGTGACAAATTCCGACTCAAGTAATAAGTTTAAATCGAGTAGGGCGAACGAAACTGATCTATATATAATTAACCTCTATTAATGGGAAAAATGTTTAGTTCTTGTTATTGTTTTGAATAAATGTGTCAATATCTAAAAAATAAGGTCTGATTTATCTTGTTTTGATAATAAAAGTTGTTAATTGAAATTGTGTTTTCCTTTATAAGATGAAATATTATTTAGTGTTATTATTTGGTTAGACACTAATAAATGTGGTCAATTGTGAGTGTGTTTTTTTTCCATTATAAGCTGGAAATTTTAGTGTGGCTATTTGTTGGTTTTTCCTAATAAATGTGGTCAATTGCAAGTGTCTTTTCCATTATATTTGGTTTTCCCAATATATAAATCATTAATGTGAGTCAAGTGTCTTTAATTTCCATTATAAGTTTCAATAATAGTTACTGTGGCTATTTGGTAATAATAATGATATGCAAAGTGAAAATTTATAGTGAAAGCATAGAGTGAGAAGTAATTAAATACGCAATTGGTGACAAAGTGAAAATTTTCAGTGAAATGAGTGATTAATGTGAACTAATTAAATACGCAATTAATGATAAATACGAGTGGTTAATTGGCATTAATCAGTTACTCTAATGGTAACATGTACACTTTCACCCCATTTGCACCTAGACCAGTTGTGGCTATTGATGATTTGCATTCATCTTAACTTGCACAACGAAGCCAATTTCACCATAAGTGCAAGTTAATAGGACTTAACTAATCTGATTCAAGAATTTTATTTTCTTCAAAGAAAAGCAAAAAAAAATAAAATAATAATAATTGAATGGTGTGATTAATTTATGAGATTTAGCAAAGCATTACAAGAATTTCATTTTATTGACTTCTTTCTTGTTCAATTTTGGTTTTCTTTTTTATTAATTTCAATTAGCTGGATATACAAGAGAAGGGACCACTATTAATTAATGTTGGGATGGATTCATAGAATTATTTTGTTGTAAAATACAAAGGATATTCAACAATTAATTCAACCATCTTAAGCGGCTCATAATGCTGCTATATATATATCGTGCATTTGCTGTTTCCCAAATTACTATACCATCCAATTAGCGGTGCATTAATGTATGTAATTCCATTGTCATACCATGACAAAACATAAGAAAATTAAATCAGTCATCATCAAATTGTGTGTTTCAGAAAAGAAAAAAAATAAAATTTGATGGCCAAATTGAAGAATTCTTTGTTGAGGGAAACAGATAGATCGATTCTGTCATGCATTGATTAGATTTTATAGTGTTTAGATTTTGCATTAATGCATGGCATCTACATGCCACTTTTTAACTTTGTCTTGACTTTGCCATTTATGTTCCTTTAATCTAATCTATTCATATATGTGTATATATATATATATATATATATATATATATATATATATTTTCAGAGCCAGCTTTGTATGGCATTTTTACTGGTTTGGAGGTTGGACGTTTGGGAGTCATCTTGTTTTTCTAAGACACAGGTTGATTGGTTTACTGAAGCTGATCCTTGTTCCGGTGATTTTTGTTTGGCTATAGGTGTAGAAAATGTTTGCTCAATCTCTGTAATGCATTTTTCCAATAGGTCAATAGGTCTTGTCTGAAGTTTTTTGTGAAATTTGATAGGTATTTCATAAGGTTTGAATAGAGGGTTTGCTGATGACGAAGCGCCTGGATTTTTTGGTAGTTTTGAATGTGTAAGAAGATATATTCCAATGGTATGTAGATATATGTTTATATATATATATATATATATATATATATAGGTATGTATCACAAGAAATAAGTTGTGTATATAAACTTCCTCTAGCTAGGATATAAACTTTTACAAAAAAATATATAATCCAATGAATTAATATTACATCAAAAAAATTATAAGTTGTTCTTTTTCTCTCAATACAAATACAAGGAATTAAACCATGAACATATTAACTTCCATGCATGCATGCAAGATTAATATTGTGTTACAATTTCAAACTATCCAGCAGCTAGACAAGTTGAATCATGATCACCTATTATTAAACAAATTCACATATATATCACAAGAAATGAATATTTCATATCTATGTTATTTTGGGGAAAGAAAAAAAATGAAAGAAACAATCAAACAATATATAGCATCCATTTGACCATTTGATCAGATATATGCATGGCACACTAAATATTAATCTTGATCATGGGCTGTGGGAATCAAGTTAAGAGTGTTCTTCTTCCCAAGTGTAATCCCACAAATCTCTTCCATATCTACATCTTCAGGCTTCATTCCATTGGGAAGTTTCCAGTCAAAATGGTAGAGAATATGAGCTAAAGGAAGCTCAACATTAACAAGACCAAATGTTATGCCTGGACAGTTCCTCCTTCCTGTTCCGAACGGAAGATATTCCAAGTTTGTTCCATTGTAATCGAATGATTTCTTTTCAAATCTCTCAGGTTTAAAGCTTTCTGGATCATCCCAATATTGTGGATCTCTCCCTATTGCCCAAGCATTCACAGTTACTTGTGTATTGTCCGGAATCATGTACCCATTCACCTCTCGGTTTTCCCTGCTTGCTCTTGGTAGCATTGGAATTGGAGGGTGGAGCCTTAGTGTTTCTTTGACCACTAACTTAAGATAGTTCAGTTTCTGAAGATCGGCTTCCTCGATTTTGCTTTTACCATTACAAACTTGTCTCGCTTCTTCCTGTGCCTTGGCCATCACACTGGGATTCCTTATCAATTCTGACATTGCCCATTCAGTTGTGGAGGATGAAGTATCAGTACCAGCAGTGAACATGTCCTGTATACATCCATTCAAAGAATTCATATTAGTTGTCAATTGCATGTGTGTGTGTGTGAAATTACGATCATTTTGTGTTTTAATTTGGACTTACGAAAACAACAGCTTTAAGTTGTGTTGCTGTGATTGGAATTTGTAGGCTGCCACTCTCCTTGAGTCTGAGTAGAACATCAATGAGATCTTCGTCTCCTGATTCAGCATTTCCCTTTTTTCCATTTGCATGGTTTGTTTTGTGCTGATCGATAACATCGTCGAGAATCCCATCCATGTCTTTGTGCATCTTTAGCAATTTACGCTTCAATCCGGTGATGATAGGAATGATTTTTATGGAAGGGAAGATGTCGGCCGGATCAAAACCTCCAGCTAAGGCAACAGCAGCCTTAAGATGCTCAATCATGATTTCTTTGTCCTTGCATACTCTTCCAAATGCAGACCTACAAGTCATGGAACTTGTGTATGCAAAAATCAAATCGGTTAGATTAATGGAAACTCCCAAAGAAGATCGAATGGAATGAGTAAGCTTGGAAATTTCATCCTCCCGAATGAAGCTGAAAGAACGAACATTCTTTCCGCTCAGAAGCTCCATCATGCATATCTTACGCATTTGCCGCCAATAATCTCCATAAGGACTAAATGCAAGATCTTGATGGTTATACCAAATGATTTTGCTGGCTAGATTCTCGGGACGTCCTGCGAAAGCTGGATCATGAGTGACCAAACCTCTTTGGCCATCTGGGCTGATGAAACAACAACTGAAGGGACTTCACCAACTTTTAAATACATGAGAAGGCCATATTGTTTGGCTAAATCTCTCAAAGCATAATGTGGAAGTTTACCAGCCATTTGGTGCAAGTTTCCAATGATGGGAAGCCTTGGAGGGCCTGGTGGCAGTTTTCCCTTTAGCTTTCTTGATTTGGCTTTCTTCCATATCTTAACAATCAAGAATAGGAAGGAAATGAAAAGGATCAAATTTGTGAAACTGAAATGAATATTATGAATCAATGGAAGTTCCATTTATTTTTAGGGATGGTTTTGAAACTTTGAAATTAAAGAACTGATCGATGAATTAGCTGTGTGTTTGATGATGATCCCTTTGCTTCATTTCTGGCTATATTTATAGTGGAAAATTAAAAGTTTCTAGATATCCTTGATCTATCTATAGCATTTCATTTTTGACCCATGCAAGGAATTATTTGTCTCTAAGATTTCAGAATGAATTAATTAAATATTATCTTTAGTCAACTATGAAAGTCCACCAAATAATAGTCATCACACATCTTCACATTTCTTGCCTCTTGGAAATTAATTAATGTCATTGTCCATTATTTTATTGTCAAAAGTTCACATATATATATATCACTACTACAAAATGGCGAATTTAAACCGCCCTTTTTAAAGTGGTTAAACAAAAACCGGTGTAATTTATAAAAACGCGGTGGCATTATCGTAATATTAAAGTGACATGAGAACTATTTACACCGGTTATTACATAACCGGTGTAAAAAGTATACTATTAATAACCGGTGTAAATAGTATACTTTTTACACCGGTTTTTTTATAACCGGTGTAAATAGTATACTTTTTACACCGGTTTTCTTATAACCTGTGTAAATAACAAGTGTGTAAAAATCATACATTTTTTAAAATGCTTAATTTTTTTTACCCAAAATATTACATTTTCTTGGTTGAATCTGGAACCAAAAGTTGGTTATCAAAGGTATAGTAATATAGTTTTTTATAATAATTTTTCTTAGAAAGTTTGATGTCTAACAAAAATTTAAAATTTCTAAAAATGTTACTTTTATTTTTATTTTTTTGTCATAACTTACTAATATACATTATTCTCATTATGTCAATAATAATAAGGTAGGGGTACATATCAATTCTACTTAGTTTACACGTTGCCATTGAGTCAATATTAGGTAGGGGTACATCTCAATTCTTGAGGTATTTTTTGAGGTTTGTAATTTTTTATTTTTAATAAATATGAGTAGTGTTAAAGATAAACTCATAGTAAAAATAATGATAGTAGTAATGTTTTTTAACATATAAATTTATTGGTTAATATTTATTTATTTTGTTATGAAGTGAAACTTTGATTAAATATAAGTTCAAATGGAAAATTGGTAGAAGACGTACTAGCCAGGGCTTTATGTTAAAAAGTACAACTTCTTACACCGGTTATTATTATAACCGGGGTAATAAGGTTTTTTTACACCGGTGTAAATAATAACCGGTGTAAGAAGTTGTACTTTTTAACACCGGTTATTATTTTAACCGGTGTAAGAAGTTTTGTTACACCCGTTAAACAATAACCGGTGTAAGAAGTTGTATTTTTTTACACCGGTTATTATTTTAACCGGTGTAAGAAGTTGAAAGAAGTTTGTTTTACACCGGTTAAAATAATAACCGGTGTAAGAAGTTTCAATTTTAACATAAAGCCCTGGCTAGTACGTCTTCTACCAAAACTCTCTCCCGCCCATACTAATGCTTCTTGTGATTCTTCCTTATTTATTTAACATACTAGAGATTGTTCTATTCCTTGTTCCTCTGTTGACGTCTTCTCTTTTACTCTTGTAGGCAAATGCAGCTTTGGACAGATCAGGAAAAACAGATAATATGATTGTCCAGAAAAGTCAAGAGAAATCATATGATATTTCACCTTACCAGTGCTCCGATGATGAAGAAGATGAAGAAAATGTACCAAACAGAAAATTTATCCCATCATGGGCCAGGTGATCAGCTAATATGTCCTTGCAAAGTGATTGAACTTGATAGAGATGATCTAATGATGATTTTCTCTGCCAAAATCTTTTATTATTTATTCTTTCTACTGTCGTTTCTATATGTCGCTTAAACATTGTTAGTTGGGTAACTAATCCATTGTTAAATTTCTTCAATTTATGTTGATAATATTGATGCAATTTGGCTTTTTGAAATGCATTGCGTCGCTTGAAATTTTACTAAGTATTGATTGTTCTCTGCAGTAAAAACTGTGTGGCTTTGGTACTACCATTGCAGCAAGGAGTTGAACCTGATGTAATATTTCCTCCAGAAAGCTTTTGCAGAATAGATGAAGGTAATATAGTTGCTTTGAAGGAATTGAATAAATCATATAGGGCTCGTTTGGTTGGCAGAAAAGTAATGTTTAATAGGAATGTGATTCTTGGGATTTTAATTTTGAGGAAAATGAATATTTTTCCTAATCATCTGATTCTTAGGAATTTAATTATGAGGAATCTGAATACTTACCCTGTGTTTGGATAGATTCTTTAAAAAGTTAGTATAATTCTTATTTTATTATTTGATTTAAATTATTGAACTAAATAATGTTATTTGAATTCCATTTGTATGTTATACTTATACATAACCATTTATATAGTTTTATTTTAAATCATATAATGAAACTTAATTATATATTTTTACCTTATAGTAAATATTTTAATATTATGTTTTATATTTTCATCATTGTAAAAATTATCATTTTTAATTTAATTAAATAATTAAACTATTAACTACAACTTATAAAAAAGTGTTAAAATAAAAATTTTCTTTATTAATATTATTTAAAAAATAGTTGATTAAATAAATGAAAAATAAATTTACAAATTAATATTAATAAAAAATAGCTAAAATTTATTAAACAATAAGTATTGAAAATATAAGATATATGAAAATTAATTAAGTAAAAATATGAAAGAAAAAGTCTAAAGCAACATAGATACAATTTTGAGTTTTTTTAAAAAATATATAAAACCCCCATAATGTTAATAATTTTAATAATAAAAAAATAACATATCATCCATCTATTTAACTCTTTTACGCTGAATTACCTTTTTAAAGTCAATATAAAGACATTTAAGAACTACTAAAATTTTAATTTCAATTAAGTAGTGAATTCAATAAAAAAAAATATCAAACTAAAAAAAATAAAATTATTTAACCAAATGAATTAGAATTTAATATAAGAAACATATAAAACTAAAAATATAAACAATAAAGATAAAGAAAAAGTCACACAGTCAAAATCCTCAAGAGAGGATTCAGAATACTAACTTTTAAAGAGGATTCATAATCCTGGAATCTTGCAGTTATTTTCCTTGGTTCAGGATTCTTTTTACTTTCCCTGCGTAAAACAAACGCAGGAATTTAATAATTAGGAAAATGATTACTTTCCCAGTTTGAAACAAATATAGAAATCTGAAAATTAGGAAAAAGATTACTTTCCTATCCAGATTCCCTGCCAACCAAACGAGCCCATAGTTGTTGCTTAATCAAAGATTATGTTTTTCTTTCTTCAGTTTGTCCTTCTCCGAAAGCCAAAAGAGTCATGAAAATGAAGGGGCAAAGGTAACAGATGTAAGATAATTGCTTCTGCTGTTTGTTGTGTTGATTTCACCAGCCAAAGGGAGCAATAAGACATTTTCATCTCCCTCCGGGTTCATTGCCGCCATCGCCGCCGCCTCCAATCGTTTGTTAAATAACAACAAAATTCATGATCTTTTGTTCTTTTTCTTTCTCGGATTTCGAGTAAGGCAAAATAGTTTCTTGTTCTGTTCTTGATGTTTTTTGTTTAGACAGAATTTCTTGTTCTGTTCTTGTTGCTTTGTGTTTTAGCAAAGTTTCTTGTCCCGTTCTTTAAGTTCTGTGTTTTAGCACTGTCATATGGTGCAGAAACCTTAGCGTTTGCTACTTTGAAATCCTAGAGTATCCAAATGGCACTTGTCTTTAGGTGAAAGAAATCTGTTTAGTTAAATTTGGAGATGAAGTATTAGACCTTTTGCCTAGTAGTTCGGTTGCTTGTTTTATGTTTGATGAAAGGCCTAAAAGAGTTTAGATTGGAAATGGAATTTGTTACACCGGTTTATAAAACCGGTGTAATAAATTACTTTTTACACCGGTTCTAAGAAAACCGGTGTAATAAATTACTTTTTACACTGGTTTATGAAACCGGTGTAAGAAATTTATACCTTTTACCTCGCCTGTATATACACCGGTTCATTTTTTTAATAACCGGTGTAAATTGTAAAAAATAACCGATGTAAAATCCTCGTTTTGTACTTAGTGTATATATGCATGCATGGCTCTTCTCAGCAATTTCTATGATTCAAAAGCCTCTATTCTAATACTAGAACTTATAATTATAAGTTCCATCTCAAGAGACAATTAAGTAGAAGAATTGAACCAAAAAGAAGTAGTAATAAAAGTCTTGTATCAAGAATTCTTTTTTCAACTATAGCATGCTGTGCTCAAAATAGTTTTTTTTAATTAAACATATTCACTTCCTTCAAAATTTCAATACTTTTTTATTGTTTCTACATTCATATCTTTCTGTCAAAGGGCCTCTTTCTTTGAAATTTTCCTTGCGAATTTGTTTCAAAATCCATCAAGTTCACATGCATTATTAGCCAAACTTCAATTTTTTTTTGTTTTTTCATTTGTGTTCAAACATACAACTAGTCTTGTGTTAATAATATTGGGGAAGTTGCATTTACAAGAAAAAACCATAGCCATCTCAACAGAGAATCAAGAAATTAATACGCGTTAAATGTGAAGGTCTTTTATATGCAACTTGATCTATACATGGCAATGACATATTAATCTGAATCGTGCTTGATTGATACTATTCTTTTTTCTTTGAAACTTTTGCTTAATTATTTCATGCATGTATTGGATTGCATGACATGCAAAATGAAATGAAATTTCATTCTTTGCAACGTTTTAACTCGAGATTTTCCAATAAAATATATATCGTAAGACTCCTCAAGCAAAAAAGGCATGCCTAACATATTTTGATACAAGTGAAATATATATATTATTCAATCATTCCTCAATTTGAGAGTTTATTTTAACTTTGTTTTTAATTTTTTTAAAAATTTTATTTTTGCCTTTTATGTTGTAATTTGAATTTTAAATTGTCATTTATTTATTTTGTGTACACTTAAAATTCAACTTGGACTACAACCATTTGACAAGCATATAAAAAAACATAAGTACATAAAAAATTAATAGAGTTGAAAATTAAGTACGCAATCGAAATGAATCTCCAATTTGTGAAATGATTAAAGTAATTTATCTCAATATTAATAATTAATACTCTTCTATCAAAAATCACAAAAAAGGGCTCGTCTAATTCGCAAGGAAGAAAAATTATTAGAGAATATATCTTTTAATAATTTGATTTTGAAAGAAAATAAAATAAGAAAATTTCTTTCTTGTTTTTGGATGGATAATGAAATGTTAACTAAAAAGTTATCAAATGTATGGAATTAGGTTGCTCTTAAAACATACCAAAATTTAGCAAGAGTTCTTATGTTTAGTCTAGAGATGATTGATTCTGTACCCCTCCAATCTCTTCAGCTCAATTCGGTTACTTCTCCCCCTTTAAAATAGTGTAGACTAATATAATAAATTTCTAATTTGAAAACCAAAAAAACAAAACTGTGAAGTAAAATCATATATATATATATATATATATATATATATATTATATGCGATGGAGAGTTAATGGCGATTTCAACGTTCGATAAAGCGTTACCAAATTAGAATCATAATTTCAACGGTGATTAATTGTCCATTTAATATATGAATCACTAATTAAAAATAAACCAAATTTTACAGAAGTTATTGTGAAAAATATTTTTCACCCGTGAAAACTGAAAATATTTGCAGCATTATTCATCACAATTTTTTCCCCCTAATTTGAAGGGGTTTATTTTCCCCGTTAAAAGACCAAAGTTGAAACAAATTGCATGAATTTAGTCGCGAAATTCGTAACTATAGAATGGCTAAGTTTTATGCAATAAATATATGATGGACTTTCAAATGTCAAATACAGAAAATAATAAAAATAAATAACGTAGACCCTATACGGTCGGTCAGCAAAAGCGTTGTGTACATGAAGCCTTATGTAACTGCATACGCACTTTATAACATCTACGCGTGTATTTTGACGAGCAATGATAGGGGGAGTGAAAAATAAGATTGAAAAATTGGAGTGACTGACGTGGCAGTGATAAAAAGATAAACTAATACCCTAACCAAATTATGATTGAACCGTAATAGGTAACGGATAAGTTTGTCTTTTTATCACTGTCACGTCAGTCACTCCCATTTTTCACTCCACAATTTCACTCCCCCTATCATTTCTCGTATTTTGACTATGTTTACTCTTTAGAGACAGCTGCTGTTTTTCCCTATATTGTTGTAGCACTTTGAACTATATAATAATTTTAACATTTATCAGAATTATCCTGATAAGCCTTTTGTCAGGTACTACTCATTTTGTGTCATGTCAGTATTTTTTAAAGTTTTACTCTAATAAAAATATATCATACCTACACCATATAATTAAGCATGAAAAACCTTTAACACACTAAATTAAGCATGAAAAAAAATTAAATATATAAGTTTCAACATTTTTTATTTTTTCCAAACATTTTTGATCTTATTTTGTGATTAAAATCACATCGTAGTGTTCACTCATATTTGGGTTAGGGCTTAATAATTGTAGATTTAATTTTTATGATATTTTATTCTTTTAATTCCTTATTTTAGTAAAATAATGTCGTAGAGTTCACTCACATTTGGGTTAGGGCTTAATAATTGTAGATTTAATTTTTATGATATTTTATTCTTTTAATTCCTTATTTTAGTAAAATAATGTCGTAGAGTTCACTCACATTTGGGTTAGGGCTTAATAATTGTAGATTTAATTTTAGTTATATTTTATTCTTTTAATTTCTTATTTTAATAAAACAATGTGGTAGGGTTTACTCACATCGGTTAGGGTTTAATAATTATAGATTTAATTTTAATGATATTTTATTTTTTTTAATTTGTAGAAATTTGAGCATTGGCTCGATTAAATACATGATAATTTTAAACAAATGATATGTATGACTTATGGAAAGATTTATGTGCATTTAATTTTTTTTTCCTAAATTTAAGGGTTTCAGTTAATTATATGATATAAATGAGGTGTATTGTTATTATGGTGTAACACTAAAAAGACTTACATGGTTATTGGTGCTTGACAAATAATTTATTAGTATGATCCTGATAAATGATACACCTTTTTATTAATTGTACTTTGTAATCTAAAATTGTTATTTAATTTAGATTACAAAATGATTAGAATGTTATTGGAAGGAGTTGAGATCAGTTTAAAAAAGGAGAAAAATGCTAAATGGCATTATTAACTTTAAACGAGTATAATTTTTAAATATGGAATCAGAATTAGTGACTATTATAATATGTTTTCAAACTTTCAACGAAATTTAGAAAGAGCAATGATAGTGGGAGTGAAAAATTAGAGTGAAAACCCAAAGTGACTTACGTCACAGTTATAAAAAGACAAACTAATACCCTAATCAAATGATAAGGGGTAAGTTTATCTTTTTATACATGCTACGTCAGTAACTTTGTATTTTCACTCTAATTTTTCACTCCCTCAATCATTACTCATTTAGAAAATACATTAGATTTTGCTTTATGACATGTGCTATTTTTCGACAAAATTCATTTGTTTAGACCTTTAAAATTTCTTATTTATTTTCGTTTTCTTTATAATTGGGTTTACGGTTTCTACAACTATATTATCTTTTGTTGACTTTTATTAATTTTCATTATTAAAACTTCATAATTATTTAATGCAACTTTCAAATTCTCTAGATTTCGTGTCTTTTGCGTATATCGTTGTCTTCCATTAATTTGTCCGTGGTAGAATGTACGGGAATTTCTAAAAAAAGAAAAGAAAAATCCCTTTCAAGAAAATAGTAATTAAACCTTTAGATATGCCTAAAATTTTGTTAAATACACGCTTAATTATATTAAGAACAAAAAGGGAACGGCTACTGTGGAGAAAAAGAGGCAAGGAAAAATGGCGTTGTCTCAAATTCATCAATCCATTGATCAATCGGTTTATCTGAAAATCTCAACGGCCAAAACTGCAAAAAAGGCTTGGGATATTTTGGAAAAGACATACAAAGGTGTTGACAAGGTTCAACAGAGTAATTTGATGGTGTTGAAACGGAAGTTTGAGCTTTGCACAATGGAAAAGACTGAATCCATTGAGGAGTATTTTTCTCGTCTGTCACTGATCAGAGACGAGATGGAATTAAATGGGCACATTTTAAAAGATGACGTTTTTGTTGAGAAAGTTCTCAATACACTGCCCATGAAATTTGATTATGTGGTGGCTATAACGCAAGAAACCAAAGATTTATCTACATTGTCAGTTGAAGAATTTCAAGGCAGATTAATTACACATGAACAGCGCATTAATGGAAAATTGAATGATTCTGTGGAAAAGGAGACTCCGGAGAAGGCATTGCAGGCACAAACAGATAAATTAAAGAACAATTCAAATGTTGCTGCGACAAATGCTCATGGCCAGAATTTCAGAGGAAGAGGACGCGGTAGAAATAATTACCGAGGTCGTGGTAGAGGTAACAAATTTTTCCAACAGAGAGAAAATAGTGGATTTACTTTTCAACAGTCTAATAATTCCCATAAGAGTAAAATTCAATGCTATAATTGTGGAAAATTTGGCCATTATAAAAAAGATTGTTGGGGTGCAAAATCTGAAGTGCATGTCCAAATTGCTGAAACTGATGGGAATAAACAAGAGGCTGTTTTATTTTCTACTGCTGAATGTGAACAAACAAAGAATAGTAATTGGTATTTGGATTCTGGCTGTAGTAATCACATGACTGGAGAAAATGAGTTATTTTCTAATTTGGATGAATCATTTAAAAGCACAGTTAAATTTGGAAACAATACAGTTGTACCTGTTCTTGGAAAAGGGAGTATACCTATTACTTTGAAAAATGGGTCGACAAGCTTTATTGGTGATGTGTTCTATGTACCCAATCTTTATCATAATCTGTTGAGTCTTGGACAGTTATTTGAAAAGGGGTATGATTTGAATTTTAAACATGGAACTTGTATGATCAGTGATGCACGATTGGGATTAATTGCAAAAGTGAATATGAATCATAGTAGACTGTTCCCTATAACTCTGAATTATGGTGATTCATCTTGCTTTAGTTCCACTATTTCTAATGATGCATGGTTGTGGCATATGAGATTTGGTCACTTCAATTTTGGTGGTTTAAATTCTCTGTCCAAGAAGAGTATGGTTTTGGGGCTGACTTCACTTGATTTTTCTCCTAGACAGTGTGAATCTTGTATTAAGGGAAAGAAGCACAGACATTCTTTCCAAACAGGCATTTCTTGGAGGGCTAGTCATATATTGGAGCTTGTTCATTCAGATTTGTGCTCAATGGAGGTACCTTCTAATGGTGGTAATAAATATTTTATCACATTTATTGATGATTTTAGTAGAAAATGTTGGGTTTATTTTCTGAAGAATAAATCTGAGGCTTGTGATACTTTCAAGAGATTCAAGGTGTATGTAGAAAAACAGACTGGATTCTACATAAAGGCTTTGAGAACTGATAGAGGCACTGAATATATTGTGTGTGATGAATTCTTGATGAATCATGGTATTAAACATCAGATGACAAACAGGTATACTCCTCAACAAAATGGTGTGGCAGAGAGAAAAAATAGAACAGTGATGGATTTGGTGAGATCCATGATGGTGGCAAAAAACATGCCAAAGGAATTTTGGGTAGAAGCTGTGTCGTGTGCTGTTTATATTTTGAACAGGTGTGGTATGAGGTGTAATCATGGGATGACTCCATAAGAGCTTTGGTCTGGTAAGAAACCAAATATTAGTCACTTAAAGGTATTTGGTTGTCTAGCCTATTCTCATGTTCCTGATGCTTTGAGGAAGAAATTGGATGATAAAGCAGATAAGTGCATATTTGTTGGCTATAGTCTACAGACAAAAGGCTATAGATTGTTTAATCCAGATACAGGAAAGATAATTGTGAGCAGAGATGTTACTTTTGATGAGCAAGGAGCATGGAATTGGTCTTCTAAAGAACCAACAACATCAGTTGGTCAACCACCAGTACCTTTATTAATTGAGGAGGATAGACAGCAGACAGTGCAAGTTGAACAACCACCTCGTGATCCTTCATCTTCAAGTGTGCAAATAACTCCTACACAGTCTAGTCAACCACAACGGCAACGACAATTACCAGCTCGATTGCAGGATTATGTTGTGGGTGATAATACTAATGATGATTTATCTGATGAAGATGTTGTGAATTTTGCTTTATTTGCAGATTGTGACCCAGTTGACTTTAAGAATGCTGCTCGAGAAGATTGTTGGATACAAGCAATGGGTGAAGAAATTCATGCCATTGAGAAGAATGATACTTGGGAGCTTACAAACCTTCCAAGTGGGAAGAAAGCAATTGGAGTGAAGTGGATTTATAAGACAAAATATAAACCTGATGGAGAAGTGGAGAGATACAAGGCGAGACTTGTTGCTAAAGGTTACAAGCAGAAACCTGGAATTGACTATTTTGAGGTATTTGCTCCTGTTGTTAGACTTGATACAGTTCGTTTGATAATTTCTTTATCTGCACAAAATAATTGGAGGATTTATCAAATGGATGTTAAGTCTGCATTTTTGAATGGTGTTCTTGAAGAAGAAGTATATGTTGAGCAACTTGCTGATTTTGTTAGAAAAGGTCAGGAAAATAAGGTTTACAGGTTGAAACGAGCTTTATATGGCTTAAAACAATATCCAAGGGCGTGGTATACTCGCATTGATTCTTTCTTTGTGGATCATGGTTTTCAAAGATATCCATATGAGCATACTTTATATGTGAAATCATCTAGTGGGGGTGATGTTCTTTTGATATGCTTGTATGTAGATGATTTGATTTTTACAGGCAATAATCTGGAGATGATTGCTGAATTTAGGGAGGCCATGATTAAACAGTTTGAGATGACCGACTTGGGTCTTATGTCTTATTTCCTTGGAATTGAGGTTTTACAGTCTGAACAAGGCATATTTATCTCTCAGAAAAAATATGCAGGAGATGTCTTGAAAAAAATTCAAGATGGATAGAGTTAAATCAATATTGACTCCAGGCGAGGAAAATTTGAAGTTGACAAAAGAAGGGACAGGAGGACCTGTAAATCCGACATACTTTAAGAGTATAGTTGGAAGTTTGAGATATTTGACTTTTACAAGACCAGACATTACTTTTAGTGTTGGTTTGATTAGCAGGTTTATGGAAAATCCGCGACAGTTACATTTGCAAGCTGCAAAGAGAATTTTGAGGTACATTAAGGGTACTCAAGGAGATGGAATTCTTTATTCATCTGGTGATCCAGTTGAACTTGTTGGGTTCACAGACAGTGATTGGGCTGGTGATACAGTTCAACGAAAAAGTACTTCTGGATATGCATTTTTTACTGGTTCAGGTGTGTTTTCTTGGAGTTCAAAGAAACAACAAGTGGTTGCATTATCTACAGCGGAGGCAAAATATATTGCAGCGTCAAACAGTGCTACACAAGCATTGTGGCTAAGGAGAATGCTTGGATTTCTTCAACATAAAAAAGATGGTCCGACTACGGTATTTTGTGATTGCAAATCAGCTATTGAATTGGCAAAGAATCCAGTGTTTCATGGACGGAGCAAACACATTGATATCAAGTTTCACTTTATTCGTGAATTGGTTCGAGATAAAGAGATTGCAATTAACTATTGCAAGTCTGAAGATCAAGTGGCGGACATTTTCACCAAGGCATTAAAAATGGAGACCTTTATGAAGTTGAAGAAGCTTTTGGAGATGACCAAGCAAGACGACTTAGTTTAAGGGAGGCATTTGTAGAATTAAACTAAGTTTCCTAAAACTAGTTTAGTTAAATTTACTATTTGGTTTGTTTCCTAATTCCTTATTGACATGAATTAGGATAGTTAAGTTTCTATTTGGTTTGTTTCCTAATTCCTTATTGACATGAATTAGGAAGTCTTTGTCTTATAAATAGAGGAGTTGGAAGTGAAAAACCTTAAAGAGGGTTGTGAGAAAAAGCCATACGACGGCTTAGAAAAATTTCGTGGACTAACGGATATTGTTGTTGTGTGGTGGTTGTGCAATACTTGAGATTTTGTGATTGTAATTCCTCTCATCCCAAATATATTTTTGATTATTGAATTTTGGTTTGGTTAATTCGATCCTTCAACTCATGATCCAGCTTTCGCAGGACGTCCCGAGAATCTAGCCAGCAAAATCATTTGGTATAACCATCAAGATCTTGCATTTAGTCCTTATGGAGATTATTGGAGGCAAATGCGTAAGATATGCATGATGGAGCTTCTGAGCGGAAAGAATGTTGTTCTTTCAGCTTCATTCGGGAGGATGAAATTTCCAAGCTTACTCATTCCATTCGATCTTCTTTGGGAGTTTCCATTAATCTAACCGATTTGATTTTTGCATGCACAAGTTCCATGACTTGTAGGTCTGCATTTGGAAGAGTATGCAAGGACAAAGAAATCATGATTGAGCATCTTAAGGCTGCTGTTGCCTTAGCTGGAGGTTTTGATCCGGCCGACATCTTTCCTTCCATAAAAATCATTCCTATCATCACCGGATTGAAGCGTAAATTGCTAAAGATGCACAAAGACATGGATGGGATTCTCGACGATGTTATCGATCAGCACAAAACAAACCATGCAAATGGAAAAAAGGGAAATGCTGAATCAGGAGACGAAGATCTCATTGATGTTCTACTCAGACTCAAGGAGAGTGGCAGCCTACAAATTCCAATCACAGCAACACAACTTAAAGCTGTTGTTTTCGTAAGTCCAAATTAAAACACAAAATGATCGTAATTTCACACACACACACATGCAATTGACAACTAATATGAATTCTTTGAATGGATGTATACAGGACATGTTCACTGCTGGTACTGATACTTCATCCTCCACAACTGAATGGGCAATGTCAGAATTGATGAGGAATCCCAGTGTGATGGCCAAGGCACAGGAAGAAGCGAGACAAGTTTGTAATGGTAAAAGCAAAATCGAGGAAGCCGATCTTCAGAAACTGAACTATCTTAAGTTAGTGGTCAAAGAAACACTAAGGCTCCACCCTCCAATTCCAATGCTACCAAGAGCAAGCAGGGAAAACCGAGAGGTGAATGGGTACATGATTCCGGACAATACACAAGTAACTGTGAATGCTTGGGCAATAGGGAGAGATCCACAATATTGGGATGATCCAGAAAGCTTTAAACCTGAGAGATTTGAAAAGAAATCATTCGATTACAATGGAACAAACTTGGAATATCTTCCGTTCGGAACAGGAAGGAGGAACTGTCCAGGCATAACATTTGGTCTTGTTAATGTTGAGCTTCCTTTAGCTCATATTCTCTACCATTTTGACTGGAAACTTCCCAATGGAATGAAGCCTGAAGATGTAGATATGGAAGAGATTTGTGGGATTACACTTGGGAAGAAGAACACTCTTAACTTGATTCCCACAGCCCATGATCAAGATTAATATTTAGTGTGCCATGCATATATATCTTCAAACTAATATATATGGCCTCTTCTTGAAGGAGTATTATTTATTTTATTAATTTATTTTTTTCCCAAAATAAGACAGATATATATGAATGATTCATTTCTTCTCATATATTTGAATTTGTTTACAAATAATTAAATGTTAATTGTCTAGCTATACATTTGTGTAATATATACAAATGTATCTCCAAGGTTTCCTTGTTTTTGTATTGAGAGATTAAAGAAAAATAAAAAAAATTATTTTTTGAATGTAATATTAAAGCCATGTTCATGTTTGATTATTCTCTTGAAGGGCTATCTTTTTCCTTCTTTTTTGAAATTTCACACATTGTAATCATTATCCAATAAATAATAAAAATTTTAGACTCCAATGAAAAGGAGGCAAATAAATGAAATTAATATATGCATGAGTTCAAAGTTCTACAACAATATGGTAAAGACCTCAGCTGTCTCTAAAGATAGTCAAGATATACCATAAGAATTGTCAAATTGATGTTATTTGCGCAGTACTTTTACGGCATCAGAAACAGCTTTTGTTGACCTTTATTTTATCAACAATTGTTGTACTTATTTTGATGTATTATCATTTGTTTAGACATTGACATCTGAAAGTCCATCTAATTGATTATTATGTTTTCCATATTGCATAAAACTGAGTCAATCTAGGTCTAATTAATTAGAATTAAGGACTAATTAACAACTAAAATTGACCAATTTGTTTCTATTTTCTCTTCAAGGGGCCGGGAAGCAATTAAACCCTGTTAAATTAATTAGGGGGAAAATTTTGTAATGACTAATGTTTTAAATTCTTTTTCATTTTTCAAGTTAATGAGTTAAGTAAGGTTTTGTATACATGCGATATGCCTAGTGCTAATGGTTTTTTTTTTTTTAAAAAAAATCAACCTATATAGTTTCATGTGAAGAGAGTTCATATATGTAACGAGAATTAATCACGATTTTAACGCATAATAAAATTTATAAAAAATTAAAATCACGGTCACAGCGGCTACTAATTGCCTCTTATATATGAATCGGTTTCACAAGAGTTTTTGTGTCATTCATTAATGTCCTCTTATTTGTATTTTGTTAGAATTGAAGATCTAATATTATTGAGGGAATCTCAAGTAATTAAAATGCAACAAGAAATCAAAATTTTAGGATTTGCATTCTCAAAATACTCTATTAAGAATGCATGTACAATTTCTTTTCTTAATAAACAACTTCTGAATTGTTCCTTTTCTAAACTTCCAGAGATTGCAATTTTTATCCATTCCAAAAGTTCGATCAGCTTTGACAGAAATATATTTTTTTTGCACAAAAACTGATACCACAAGTTCAGTCTTCAGATTCTTCAATTCACAACAACATGGAGTCATGGAGTCATCACTCATGGAGATTGAAAATGAAACATTAATGGTCCTACGGGGAAGGAAAGAAATGAAAGAAATTGTGATAAGTACGTGGCCTTGACCCAGCCAACAAAAATTTTGTTACAATATCCAGGCAAAACATTTACGTGGATGCATGTTTTGTTCTTTATTTTCAGCCTCACGCTGTGAGAAGGGACACTATAGTATAGTATACTGTAGTTCCATCGGCGAGGTATGGCTGCCATGAATCTTGCCCCCGTATCATCACTAAAGCTCCCAGAAATCTCCACCACAAACACAAACAACCCTGCAAAATCCACTTCATTTCTGCCTAAAAGAAAACCCATCTCCGTTTGTTTTGCCACCAGTTCACCCCCGGAATCCTCAGCAACGATTAATGAAAAGCCCAAAATCGAGCTGAAATTCATAGGGGTAAATACATTGCTCAATTCTGATATTAACGGGTTGATTTTTGAGAGTTTCTTTAATTTGGAAAAGTATTTGATGCATGGGTTGTGATTTTTATAGCCTAAAGAAGGTGCAGATGGCAAGTATCCAGTTGAGAAAGCAACAGAAATAAGTGGAGAGAAGTTGCTGAGGAACATCATGTTGGATAACAAGATTGAGCTCTATGCCGCGTATGTAAGTTTTATTCAATTAGTTATTCTTCTTGTGTTGTGGAGAATTTAAACCTTGGGACTCTGCTCTGCTCGTTACTCCAATCCATTGATGGCTTCCCTTCTTCGGAAGTTTTTGTCTCTGTCTTTTTTTCTTATCTTAAACATGGGCTCGATCCCTTTTTTCAGGGAAAAGTGATGAATTGTGGTGGGGGTGGAAGCTGTGGTACCTGCATTGTTGAGGTAGAATCTAATGCTTTGATCTCTACTTCTCTCAATTTGTTTGAACAACTACTTTTCATACTGATTTTTATCATCCAAGTAGTTTCTCTTGTTATTTTCGTTCGACCTCAAGACATGTTCATGCACATTCCTAATGGATTTTTCTTCTCTTTTACCTCTTGAGTTATCAATTTCTTATTTCTCCTCTTGCAGATTATTGATGGAAAGGATCTTTTAAATGAAAGGACAAACACAGAATTGCGATATCTTAAGAAGGTCGATTTTAGTAAATCTCTCTCTCCAATGATTTTTAAAGTAACCTTTTGATCATATGCTTTGATATCTCATATACTGTTGTATATGCCTAGCCAAGATTCGCATTGAAATTCTATGATTAGTTAGTCCCAACTAGCTATTCTTTTAGATTGTTGATTATGCTTCTGTATTAATCAGAACTCAAAACTCCTCTTAAATCGGTTTATATATAAAACGTATTCCATATATGAAATGGATAATTAGTCGCCGTTAAAATCGTAATTCTAATTTTATGCGATTTTTATTGTGCGTTGAAGTTGGGATTAACTCCCGTCTCATATATGAACCCACTTCACATAAGAACAACTGAAATCTGAAACATCAAGTGTGAATAATGTTGCTCATTATAACTCTAATCCAAATAATATATGCACAAACAATATTTCGCTATCCTGAAAGTGTAATAGCTAAACAGAAATTAATTGAAATCTAGCTGAGGATCATGAGATATTTGAAGTTTAATATACATATTTTGTTCTTTTCTTATCTCACTCAAATTTTCTAACAATCATTAATTGTGCAGAAGCCTGAGTCTTGGAGGTTGGCTTGCCAAACAATCGTTGGAAACAAAGAAAACTCTGGAAAGGTATGGATAGTTTTTGTAGAATCTTTTGAACTTTCAACTGCATTCATTGATTTATCTATTTGACAAATGCAATGCAACATAAAGTTGAAGAAAGATTATTAGCTTCTTTTAAGTTAAGTACATGAGCTCAGGGAATTAAGCTTCAATAGACATCCTGTTCTTGCATTTACCATTTCTCTCATAGACTTTTGCCTGCTAAAATTTTTGGTGCAGGTAGTGATCCAGAAATTGCCTCAATGGAAAAAGTGATACAAGTTAAAGAGATTATTAGTTAAATCGGCCTAGAAAAGTCACAAAAGAGATAAGGAAGAACAAAAGCTTTCCAAGGAAAACGAAATTATTTTTTTGTAGCATGTGTAGTAGATAGTTGAATATCCCAAACATTACAGAAATATGCAGGATTCTATTGTTTCAACACAAATTGCATGTAACTAAATCAAGAGAACTTTTGAATGAAATGGAGAATTTCCCAGATTTAGTATGATATCTGGGGATGAAATTGAGTCCAGTTCGATTCTCTTTTCTTATTCTTCTGCATTTCAGCAAGAAATATTTTGATTTCAGATAAACTAGAGATTGTATGAAGAGTATAATGTTCCCAACACATTGAATAGACGCTCGCCAAAATCAACACACCAATCTTGAGTCCAATGGGATTCTTGAATATTAATGAGCACAGGATTGCCATAAAAGTCAATATAAGCTATTGGATATGGAGTAGTAATCCATGCCCTTGCCCAACAAAAAAAGGAAATTTAATGGTAGCCATTCATGATCGAAAGCCGGACAATGATCACTTGATCAGGTCCCAATATCAGTGCCTTGCCAAGTGAAATGTTTTTGATTCTCTTCATTATTTGGCAGGAAAGCTACAAGGAAATTTACAAAGATCACAGAGGGAGTTCCTCCTGTGAAAATCACTTTCCTTTTGGATCTAGACCATCAAAGGACATACTAAATATTTAGAGTAATTTGGAAAATGACAAACACAGTATCCAAAAAATAAGCGACAAGCCAATTATGAAATTCTGTCCAAGTTCTGTAGTTTCTGATTGATCATCTCCAGTTCAATTAAGTTGCTCCCTGATCAATTGGCCTATTCCTTTTTCTTGATTCTGGTATATTCCTGCAAGAATATGAATTCAATTATGGGGTCCTCCTCTTTCGACAGAAACAGCTGGTTGATTCCTGCTAGTTTTGACAGATTACTTTTCTAATGTACACCAGTGGTGCAAAATTTATTCCTCCCAATCCAATGATCACAGAACCATTTTTGTCACTTGTCATGCAGACAGCTGTTTTCCTTTATTGGTTCTCTAGAATATCTGAGATTCTTTCTATTCTATTCCATTCCAAGCCACTTAATTGTTTTCTTCTTTCCAACATAATAGCTATAAAGTTATAAAATATACAAGAGTACTGAAGTTCCTTAATTTCTGAATCCACTTCTCTGCTGCAAGTACTGCAAAAAATGAACCCTTCCAAAAGGAGATTGAATGTCAGGAAAAGATTCTTCCCTCAATTGTTTCTTTACTGCATTCTAATTTTCCTTCTTTTGGGTTTTGCTAGTATTATTGGTGGATTACACAAAACAAAAGACAAGTTTAACTTATCTAGATTGGAAAGTCAGGCTTCTTCTGATTCCAGCCAGCTGAGAGAAGCTGTTGACTACTACTCCACAGTGTTCCAACACTTGATAGCAGAAGGCTACTTATTGCCAGTCTCAAAAGCTTTATGCATCCAAAGCATAAGTGGTCAAGATGTAATGGCCCTAAGAAGTGTTGGTGGTTTTGATGCAATTGGAATTTCTGAGGCAGAATTTAGAGTTTTACAACAAGGTGTTGGCCATCCATTCAGTAATAATAGTTTTGATTTCGAGTTTTTCGGTTATAGCAGCTGGTTTGATTGGTCAGTTCATACTTCTGAAACTGTTACTCAGATTTGCAGGACACTTAAAGTAGGAGGATATTTGGTTGTCCACATAGTGGTTAAAGATGAGTACAGTTTCAACTCTTTTATCAATATGTTCAGCTGCTGTACATTAGTGGTATCTCGTGAGATTGCAATGCCTTCTTTACATGAAGTGATTCTGAAGAAAGAGGATAAGTATTCCAACTATTTAGGACCGCACAAGTGCATGGTTCCAGAATACAAAAGAAAACTAATCGACAAGATTGAGCCATTGGTGATGGAAGAACCGCAGGACTCGTGGAATGCACTAGGGAAAAATGAGAACAGTGTTCAGTATCTCTCTGCCATGGTTGATTTAAGATTTAAGGAGAGGTATATTTATATCGATCTTGGATCTCGCGATTACGATTCAAGTATTGGAAGTTGGTTCGAAAAGCAATATCCGAAGCAGAACAAAACATTTGAAATCTATGCAGTTGAGGCTGATGAATCTTTCCATGATGAGTACAAAAGCAAGAAGGGGTTGGTGACCCTTATGCCTTATGCTGCATGGGTTAGAAACGAGACCTTATTCTTCGAAATAGATCGAGAACCAACCGATGTAGAGCAGCGTTGGGAACAGATGGGTAGGATTCAACCAGAGCAGTCATTAAGCAAACACAAGGATTATATAGACAGGCTCTACAAAGTTGAGGCATAGGACCTTTCAGATTGGTTGATAAGAACTGTTTCTGAGAGGGATTTTGTTGTAGTCAAAATGGATATTGAGGGTGCTGAAGTTGATTTGATGAAAAGCTTGGTTGAAACTGGTGCAATATGTTTGATTGATGAGTTATTTTTGGAATGTCATTATGATCGTTGGCTAAAATGCTGTTCTGGTGACAGGATCAACAGGTACAAGATGACATATTCTCAGTGTTTAAACTTGTTTGTCAAACTTAGAGCTGATGGATATTTTGTGCACCAATGGTGGTGAATGTGCATGATTAATTAGCTTAATTACTCTTCAAGAGTATGAAGAAAGCTTCAATCTATAAAATAGTCTGTCTTCATTAATTTCTAGACAATTTTTTCTCTCTTCTTTTTCCTTTAAGGGAAATTTGGCACATATGAAACCTTAAACCACAATTATGGTATGTAATTATACTGTTAATGGTATATTGAGAATTATTTAATTTTTGTGATCCAAACTTAGACACAAAAGCACCAGATTTTATTGTTATTATTATAAACACAAAAACTAGCCATTGTGAAATCGGCTTCATATATAAAACGGACAATTAATATAATTCCGTTGAAATTGATATTCTAATTTCTTAATGCTTTTGTCGTGCGTTGAAATTGCAATTAACTAACCGTTAAACAGGAGCAACTATGCGAATCACATATTTATAGCCGTGTACGTCTAAACTCATTTCAGTCTGAAAACAGTTAATAATATAATAAAAAAACCTTCATGTTCTTTTTTCTAAATTAAATTGGAACATGAAACGTGATTTAATTAGCAAGTGCAAGAAGGGATCGATCTTTCTTCTGCTTCATGACCACTTTAAAGGGGCGAATACTATACCTAATTAAGTGATCAACTAGGAAACGCCATTATTTTTTCTTTCCACGGGCATACAGAGATATCCTGCTATGACCAAGAAAGAAGCCCAAATGATCGATGATGGAAACCTTAGCATTGCATTAATCCCCATCTTATGCCTTGCATCAGACATGCAGTTATGCATGCTGAGACGGCATATCATCTGCATCGATCCCTTCTTGAAGGATTGTGAGTTTTTGATACTTATCCATTTCCGAGAGCTATATATAGAAAGATTGCCAAGTTGGTTAATTTCTGATGGCATAAGAACACTACTGATAGAAAAGCATGCCTGGCCACATTTCTTGAAGTTTCACGCGGTGATGTATATGCATGCTTCTTGACATAACTGTGCCTATGAAGGTTAAGTACTCTTGGCACTATGAGCCATTTAATGTGTAGTGGAGTAAGATTGAAAGGCGTTTTCAGACTGCATTTGCATTTGCTATACCTTCACAGTTGCTTGAATGTATATATGCTGATGATGTACTGGTGTGATATTAATATGTCGTTTGTTTTGCTGGCAAATATGTATGGTGAAGTCCCTATTGTTTGTGATGCATGTGGCAGTACTGGCATATATTCAATTTTCATTACACTTTGTATAGATATAATACAATGGTAAAATACGATTTATATAATGGATTCCATATAATGGGATAAAATCTTAATTATTGTTGTTGTTGTTTTTGTTGTATATAAGTAGAAATTTAAAATGTGAAGATATGGATGGATTTTAATGTAGCAATGGATAAGATTTTGTCGTTGAATCGGGTTGAGATTGCGTTTTGAACTCCCCAAAACAGTGCAAAGAAAGGGAAAAAGACTATATCACATAGTTAATTTTCACATTTGTATTTAATATCTCTATAGTAATACAGACCAAATCTACAAAGACAGATGCATGCATGCCCCGTAATGTGTGTCAAAACTCCTTTGTTTACACTACTTTGGAGTCTATTTAGGTTTTTGTAATTATTTTTGTTTTTCTTTTCTATTTTAGATTAAAGTTTCTTAATACTATGTAAATACTTTTAAGCTGCTATTTTCATTATTACATCTTCATAAATATTATTCCATACAACTTTCAAATTTTTCGAAATTTGTGTCCCTTTGAAGCTTGTTGTCTTCTTTTTATTAGGTTAATTAGGCTTACAAGTTCAGAGTAGCTAATTATAAAGAATTATGAAAAAATATATAGGCATTCTCATAAATAATCTCTGAATTAACTACTTCCAACTCTCGCATTAAGCCAAGGGGTCATGTCATCAAAGAATCTTACTGAAAGTGCAGGAGTTTGACGAAGATTTATATGGGTATTAAACTCTCCAGGAACAAGCCAAACATTTTTCACGCTATATTTTGTAGCAGAAGCTTAGGTTTCAATCATTTTCTGGGACAATATGATTTTGTATACAAAGTTTTTAAAGTCAAGCTTGCTTTTTCATTTTCATAGGTTGATAATAACCACAAGCTAGAAACTCATTTTAAAGATTTGGTTTTCTTTATTTCCCACAATCCCATTTTTAGAATCTTCGTATATGTTTGAATCTCTATCGCAATTATTGTTAGTTTCCTTCGATTGGTGAAATGCATGCACACTTCTTTTACTTGATGATGATATATATATGTTTCAATTCTGATGTATTTTGAAACCATATTAATTGTTGAATAAACTTGAACAATATCGATCGCAAATGCCATGAAAATGATTAATTAACATATCAAACGTCTTAAAATTGAGAAGTGAAGAGCAGATGATGATTAGAATATAATGTAACATGCACGAGAGAGACAACATGCATGTATAGTGATCATAAATAACTTAGTTAGAAACGCAAGCAACTAAAGATGCATTTTCGTTGAATGATATGATGATGAATAAATTACAGCGACTGTCATGTGAACCGGATTCATATATGTGTAACAACGAGTTAATCACGATTTCAACGCATAATAAAAGCGATACATAATTAGAATCACAAATTCAATCTAATTAATTGTTCTTTTAATAAATAAATCATATTTTGTATATAAATCGATTTCACAATAATTTTTGTGATAAGCTTACAAACAAGGAAGATGTAGGCCAATATTTTTCTAAGTTATCCAAAACAAAAGTCATTTGATTGATAGTGGGTAAAATTTTGTAAATGTATATTGATTAGTACGATTTTTTTTTTTTTTTTTTGCATGACTTAGTCGACCATGTAACAAACATATCTCAAAAAACCATAAATTTTTATATTTTTTGTTTGTCATATGGGTGTCAAATAATTATTCAAATTGCGAATTGAAAATTAGTGAATTGAACTCCCAATTTGAAGGAGGATAAAAAGAAAAAGAAAAGGAAAAAAATACATAGTTTTTTTGGTTCATAGGGAGAACTATTCATACTCAAGCCGTACTAGATTAATTTGGTAAATTTCTCAAAACTTGCTCTAACTTAATTTCTATCCAATTTTCAACCAATTTGTACAAAAGATATAGCTGAACTAAAATTATATTTAATCGATTCGCTCTCAATAACACAACAAAGCCAGAATATTGACTAAAGTTGGAATTTTGAACCATAGTACTAGCTCATGATACTCTTCATATTCCTTTTCATTTTCACAAAATTGTGAATTTTAACATTCCAATTTCCCTTCAAATAACAATAAGAAGAAGGGAAAAAAAAAACACTCTTTTTTCTTGGTTCATAAATATTTGTGTTGAAGAATATGTCTAATAAGGTAAACTAAAAAAGATATTAGATAGTTAATAATCACTTCTACTATAGTATAAGACTACACATATCTAAAGATACCTAAAAGTGAGATTATGTAAAACACAATTATTCATATGAGAAGCGTGAACTAAAAAAAATATTAGATAGTTAATATTCACGTATTCATAAAATGAGCTGATTGTTGATACCCCTATAGTATATGGCTACACGTATCACGAAATTACGTAAAAGTGAGATTATGTAAAACGCAAATATTCATAAGAGGGTTAGTAGTTATTAACCGAATAATACTTTCTAGATCAACCATGATCATTTTTTTTTTTTTTTTTTTTTTTTGATCAACCATGATCATTTGGTTACAAAAATGCGTAAATATGATTTACCACCACCATTGCCGAAACCACCACCACTTGGTATTTTCAAAATCTCATAACCACTACGAAAGTCCATCACTTTTGGGAAGAAAAGCCCATAAATGTAGCCCATAGACTCATGTACAACAAGTTCTTAGTCCAGAGAGGAAAGAGAAGCCCATAAAAATAGCCCAAAAAGGCCCTGAAAAAAAGCCACTCCCACTTCTTCATTGTATTGCTGCTGCTCAGATAAGGATTCGACTTCCCAATCATTCCTCAATTTCTCCGACGCTGCTCGTACTTTGCTGCGCTGCTTCACTCCATGCCTCTGTTATCTCCAGCAAGGTACAACCCTCAATCTTTTCTTTTTCTTTTATTTTTTCTAAGGTTATATATTTATCCAAGCATTAGGCTAATTGTTTTTGTTTAGTACGCGGGTCATTGTAAGGTTTTAATTCCGGAAATAAGGGAGATGTTGATGGGTTGTTGTTGCTGTTTTTGTTGTTGGTTTTTGGGATGTAGGGCACTTGAGTTTCATGGGTTTTTTTTTGGGATTGTTTTGTTTTTGTTTTTTTTTTTTATGTATGTTTAAATTGTGCTCAATGCTTACCCATATACACACCCACAGAGCTATATTCTTGTTCAAGATTGTAAATTTTGGGTTCTTGTGGTTGAATTCTGCACATTAAGGTATATCTTGAGCATATTGTGAACAGAGGTGAAAAGGATAATGAAACAGTTTCTCATATCTGTACTAATGTGATTGTTTTTTTTTCCTGTGGTGCTCATGATTAAGCTTTTTATCTTTTTATAGTTTTGTGTTGTATAGATGGAGAATACGATTTTGCATCCCACCATTGACTATTCTTGTCAACGATCTTCAGTATGAAAATTGAGGGGTTTGAGAGATAATAATGGGTAATGTCGAGGTTTAATTTTTATTGAACTAGTGTATTGGGGAAATGGAAAGATAATGGATATTTAAGAAGGTTTATTAGTTTTGTTTCATCAATAATTGTTCAATTTTGATGTAATTAATTTATTTTAATGGAGATTCTGCTACTGCTTCCCCCTTCAGATTAGCATGAGAAGGATAGTATGCTAGTGAATCGTGCTTGGGATCTATGATTAGCAACTTTTGGGAAAAAATCTAATCTTTATGAAAATGCCCTGCTAGTTTGATGGGTATGGTAACCTAACGACTGATTGCTCATGATCTTCTCGATCAAAGCCGACTTTGAAGTTTATGGATGACGCACTAGCGAGGATAGCAACCTTTATTTTTACGACTATTCTGAAATTTGTTGGTATTTAGTGTTATGTAAATACTTTTTCTGAATGATACCTGTTAATATCATTTGGAATTTATCGACTTTAGTTGCATAAAAATGCCAAATTTTATAGAATAAAAACTTTTCTGGGTAAAGAGTTGAATTTTGCACCTGAAGATGTAATTTTGTCCAACATTGCACCTGCTGGTTCAGCCCCCGTTGTCCTCTGCACCTCCTTGCATTGGGTCTCTAAAACGTTTTGTGATGGATGCTAGACATGTAATTGATATTTGCATATTTGATGACCTCCTCAACAATATACTTTGCAATTGTTCACCAATTCAATGTTATAAATGCAGCTCCATCCAACTTCAATGCATTATTCTGATTTACAAGTGTAGTTTCACTTATGAGCTTACTGGAATATGTGTTTCATCGAATTTCTTTTGACAGTGGTACATGATGACAAATGGAACAAATTAATATTAGTTTTCAGCCTTTTGAAGTCATTTTCATTTCTTTATCTAATATTGAAATGTGTGAAATGGGTTTCACTTTCTGTACTTTAGGCTTTGACGTGAAGGCGGTGATCAGATATGAGTTTACATGGATGTGCGCTGAACTTTGGAGCTGTTTCTATGCCTTACACTGCATGTAAAGTCAAGTCGTATGGCGTATCTTGTTTTCCTGCCAAGGGTGTATTTGCACATGCTGGAAGTTCCTGGGCACCTCGTCAGAATCTAATATCCCTCTCCAAAGGTATGCATCTATTTTTGATTGATTACTATTGAGCTTATGCACACATGTACCATGGATGTGTGATTAGAGCCAATTTGTCGATAGGGTATATGTGTTGAATGTAATGGCTTCTGTGTCCTGCTTTTGTATAGCTAAAGAAAATGATTGTTTCTCATTTATTGGATGGTTTCCTAGTTGCAATGTTCTGATATATAGTGGAGGCCTGGATATTACCTCCACAACTTGATGCTATTTTTGAGTTTGTCACAGATTTGAGTCCATATCTTTGGAAATAAAAACTCTTTTTGCAATCTATACGAAATGCATAATTGGAGAGAAATCTTCCACTTTCTTTGTTAATCTGTCTGCACTAATTTTAAAAGCTTGATGAGGCTATGTTTGCTTCCAAAATTATCATCAGTTAGACAGAGTGCGAGATCCCCGATTAAATGCCTTTGTCCAGACAACTTAGTATGCTATTGATTACAGTGTTAATGCTTATGCAACTTGCTCTTGTTCAATGTTGAAAGTGAGCAATGAGAAGTAAGGGGTATGTCGTCTTGCATTTGAATGAAAATATGAGAAGTAGAAGCTATTTTCCAGTATAGACGCGCCAACTTTACATAAAATATCTTTCTTGCAAACTGTGTTCGACGACCAACTAGTCACTAGATTGTGAAGCCCTTGAAAATGGGTAGAATGCTCCTCAATGCAGTTTATTCTTCTGCTTTCGCAACGTGTTTCCCTTCTCTCAGTTGTTTGAATTGTTTTTAAGTGCTCAAATATTACACTTCTTGCTATTACTCTTTCTTACGTACCATTCTGTCTCTTGGCAGGAATTCAGTGTCTCAGTCTTTCTTCTGCTTCATCACCACTTTTTAGTGGTGAACTAGGTAGGCTTTCAAATACTATACCGAAGTCAACTAAGCGGCGCCAATCTTTTCGTTCTCCACGGGCATCAAAGGATGTTCCTTATAGTTACAGATACCCTGCTATGACCGAGAAGCCTAAATGGTGGTGGAGAACCTTGGCATGCCTCCCCTATCTGATGCCTCTGCATGAAACATGGATGTATGCTGAGACGGCATATCATCTACATCCCTTCCTGGAGGATTTTGAGTTTTTGACCTACCCCTTTTTGGGAGCTATAGGAAGATTGCCGAGTTGGTTTCTGATGGCATATTTCTTTTTTGCATATCTTGGAGTTGTAAGGAGAAAAGAATGGCCCCATTTCTTCAGGTTCCACGTGGTGATGGGCATGCTTCTTGAGATAGCGCTACAGGTTATCGGTACCGTGAGTCGCTGGATGCCTCTTGCTGTATACTGGGGCAAATTTGGAATGCATTTTTGGGCTGCAGTTGCATTTGCCTATTTATTCACAGTTTTGGAGTGCATGAGGTGTGCCCTTGCTGGGATGTATGCTGATGTTCCATTCGTTTGTGATGCTGCTTATATTCAAATTCCATATGACTAAGGAAGCTTATATTAGTCTCGGATCATGTCATTTATTTTGGTGGGATATATGCAGCCGTTCATATATTCAATTACCATAGTGACTAAGAAGTTTATGCTCTTGGATTATGTAATTTATTTTGCTTTTCTTGGGTAGAACATGGAAATTGGCAATTTATAATTTCCCTCTTGATAGCTTATATGTGGTTGTTCACATTCTCAATAGTGTAGTTTTCTATCTTTCACCAAATCTTCAATGTCATTGTTTCATCAGTCAAATTATCCTTGCTTTCTCTCGTCGCTAATTTTAACTACTATTAGTTTTTTGGTTTCAATTTAGCCAATCAATTAAGAAAAGTGGTATATAATTGGTCATTCTGTGGCGTTAAATTTAGTCGTTATCTTTGAATAGTGATCAAAAGTAAACCATTCTGGTAGCCGAGATTGTTTGCCTTAATAAATACAACTTCTATGATTAAGAAGTCTGTTGATCCATTTTTTCAACCTTAAAACATGGATGTTGCCTTGTTTGATCTGATCTAAAAGGGCCACATACAAATGCTACCGTCAATTACAAATCACATCAATTGAATTTCTTGTATTAATATTGCTTCTACAAATATATATCAAATCAAGAAATGCTAGTTCTGAAACAGATCAAGAACTGGACAAGTATGCATTACTTGTAGAATTCCAACACCCAAAGATTGTATATTGGACATTGGAATCTTATGCCTTCAAATCCTGCTTTAGTAGCCAGTTCTACAAACTCTGTTTCAGATCTCTCTTTCGCACCAGGAGAGCACACAGCCATCATGAAAACATCCAATTGGACAGTGCTTTTCGTAGTTGCTGAAGTGCAATTATCAACAGGAACAATTGATTCTATTGCTATTACTTTTCCCTTGTTTGGTAAAGCTTTGTAGCAATTCTTTAGCAATTTTAAGCAATTCTCATCATCCCAATCATGAAGAATCCACTACAATTAAACAACAAAATGAATTATACTTTCCCTTCAAACAACTTTTAACTAGACAAAGCAAAATTGAAAATTAGCAGAAAAGCATTTGATGCATGCAGTTAAAACTTACCTTCATAAAGATAGCATCTGCCTTTGGAACACTTTGAAACATATCTCCCCCTTTATGTTCCACTCCTGCAATTTCAGCATTTTATCTCAATCACAAAAGAGATCTTTGTGAACCAAAATCTCTTGCTCATTCAGGGTAAAAGAAAGAGAAATAAATTTGAGAAAAACTCTTGTGAAACAGGTTCATATATGAGACGGGAGTTAATCACAATTCATCGTACAATAAAACTGACAGGAAATTAGAATTACGATTTCAACAATCCTTAATTATCATATGAAAAGCGTCGCATATATTAACCCGTTTCACAAGAGTTTGTCTCAATAAATTTATACCAGGATAAGATGGAGCATGCTCAACAACATGAGGCAAATCAAAATTAATCCCTTTAATATTGGGGTATTTAGATGTAATCATGGCAATGGCATGTCCTAAAGAACCACCAACATCAACCAAGGAGTTGAGATTTTCAAAACCCTTGTAGAACTCAAGGAGTTTTTCCAGGACCATAATTGTATGGCAGCTCATTCCCTTATTGAAAGCATCGCTGAACCTGGGATCTTTCGCAATGTATGAAAAAAGTTTTTCATCGTCATGAGTCCTTTCAAATGCAGTTCCTCCTTCTACAACTGCAACCCCTAATCCGTACCTGTATATGTATATGTTGAAAATCAAAGCAAATGGGGATTCAATTAGTCTACAAAATCAGTATGATAGAGAAAAAAGAAGAAGAATATAGCAATGCATGGCAAGTGTTCAAAATAAACTCATCAAGGTTTTGTTAGACTCTTCTTTGCTTCTAAGAATGTTACATATTTTTCTTGTTCATCAATTCTTCTTTAAAGTAAGTTTTCATTTAACTATTCCAATGAAAATTTTACTCAATTTTAGACTTCGAAATTCATTACGTAATTTATTCAAATCCATTATAATTTCAATACAAAGATAGTGTTCTTTCATAAATTGACAGCAGGGAAAGCAAAAAAGTTGTACTTTTTTGTTTGAAAAATTAAAAATAGATTTGTTAGAAAATTAGAATTTTGTCCCTTAAAAAAAATTAAATTTATAATATCTTTTAGTAATGCTACACAATTATGCCTTCAAACTCTACTTTTTGGATAGACAACTATAACATTTTTTATTGGCAAATCCTTTATGAGACACTAGATCGATCTTGAGTGAATAAATGTGACATTTCTTGAAATCTCTATTTTGATTCAAAATCCTTCTATAATGTTTAACCAACTCCCCTTTTCGGGCATGGAGTAAATGAAATATATAAATTTTTATTTAACAATGAAATCCGATTAGAATTGTCCAGAAAAATATACATCACACATCTCGGATCTCATAAAATAAGATGAATTGAGACGGAATGGAATGGACAAAAGAAAGATTTTTTTTTATTTTTTTCAATAATTTTGAATATCTAGTAGATCTTTTTGGTAGAATTTGAACCCAAATGAAGTTCTACGAATCTCGTAGAATTCTCAAAAAATTCTTCCATTTCTTTTGAAAGCAAATGATTAATCATCCGTTTTTCATGTCCTAGTAGTAATTCTTATAGTGGTAGATCAAGAAATTAAGAACAAATAAAAGAAAAATTATGGAAAGACTCGTGTGTTCATCAATAATTTTCAATCCATTCTAAACATCAATATTACTAAAGAAGAAATTAATGATTTACTACCAACCAAGTGTCCATGATCACTTTATCTTGAGCGCATCCCAAAAGTGGTGCCAATGAAGATCCATGTCGGTTCTCAACCAAGAACTTTGCAACCGGTGCCAACCCATAAACTCTTCTTCCAACAATGCCGGAGCAAGTCAAGACTGAGTGGCTAGCCAGGAGGCGAAGCATCCTGTCTAGAACAGCCTCTGCATCAGGGTTTTTAGTGTGCAATTGGGACACAATTTCTGAAGCCGATAACTCGGTATCAGTGCCAGCTTTGGCAAGAATTTCCAGCACCCCAAGCTGTACAACAGCGTTTAGCACCACCGGCAATGCTGTCGAAGTTATTAACTGCATGGCGTACGAGAAGCATTCTTCTTGTCTTCCTTGTTGATTTGTATTATAGTTGGCTATTTTGGTTTGTTGGGGTTCACGGAAGCAAGAATCCATCAACGAGCGTGCATGTATGGAATTTTTCCAAATGTAGCAAGAAAATGAAAATAGTTGAGATTCTAGACTTTGCTTTATTTTCGCAAGAAAATGACCATGGGCGGAACCGACTAGGGGGTGTAGGGGGAAGGGTACTCCTCCTCCATCACTTCGATACCTCCTTTATGTGACTTTGTCGAGCCGCGTAACACTGCCAATAGATAACAAAAACATTTCAGTGACGAAGACAAAAGCTATTCATTGCTTTTTTTTTTATAATTTTTTTAAACGTGAATTTTAAATTATAATTACTAAAATAACATCTAAACCCTAATTCCTAAAATCTAAACGTGAATTTATCTCTCCGCCCTAATTACTAAATTCTAAACGGGAAGTCATTGTGTCTTAGCTTTAAGTTTATTTTTTTCTAATATTAATAATATTTAAATTTTTAGTGTATTTTTTAATATTATTAATCTAATACATTTTTCCGTGTATTTTCTTATAATATCATTTTGACGCATTTAACGAGCACTTCAAAAAATTGTTCTAGTTTTGCACTGAAAATGACTATACATGACATGACATCTATACGGCGGCATGCATTCAATTCTTTTATCTTTTTCTGTCCAATCATACCAGCAAATTTACAATCAAACGGGTATTCAGTATTCTGATCAAATGGATATGGAAAGATCAGTGTCACCATTAATAAGTGGCAAGAAATTAATAGCCTGAAATGATTCACTCTAGACAAAAAAAATATATATGTGCCTTTCTTCTCCCACTTGATATCAACAGTTTTCTTTCTTTCTTTTTTTTTTTTTTTTGTCCGTAATCAATCATATATGGTGTGTTAAATTATTAGAAATGAACGAAAAAATAATGCATTTGAAATTGAATTTTTTAGCTCGATCTTGATCCATTTCATAATACAAACAGCTTATGTGGGTCGAGATTTTTTGGGTTCAAATTCTAAGGAAATCCTAGCAGAGACTTTTATTAAAGCACATGAAATACTGTCATTGCGACTGCCAGCTCATATATACTGTTCTGAGGCAGCACAAGTTTATTAGTCTCGGTTTAGACAAGCTATTTTTGGATTATATTATGAAATTTTTTTTCGTGGGATTTGTTATGAGAAAAGAATATTTTGAGAGTGTTTGGAATGAATAATTTTATTTTGTTGGGATTTGTATTGAAGATTTTTTTTATTAATGGAAGTTTAAAATTTAAATTTGAATTAGTATTTTATTAGTTTATTTTGATTGGAAGTGTGTTAGGAAGAATTGTTTATTATTAAAATTTAAAATTCAAATTCAAATTCAATATTTTATTTATAAAAATTACTGTAGCAAAAATAACTACTGTAGCATTGTTTTGTGTTTTAAAAATTTTGATGAAAAAGTTGAACAAAACAAACACCTCATTTTGCAATTGTGAAATAAATCACAAATTTTGCTTTATCCAAACAGACCCTTAGTAGCTTGTCATGACGTGGAATAGGCCGCGAGTGCATATTGTGCCGTGCATGATCAGTTTAAAAAGTATTTGTGAGATACTCTAAGTTCCCCGGAGCACATACGCTATGGAGAAAAATTATGGTGACTGTGCGCAGGAGTGAGGCCGTGTGGGGTCGGAATTCGTCGGAGGAGTATCGTCAACACCTATGGGGAGGTGTTAGACTTGGTAACCTATGATTGAAGACTGGCCCTGGTACCCAGCTTGGGCTACTACCATAAGGCTAGTATCCATTGCGTGCACATCCCGTGATTTACATCCTCAACTGGCTAGGGGACAGTTGGTTCGAGGCGCAAGAGTAGTCTGACTCAACAACAATGAAGTGGCGGGAAGACATAGAGTTGTAGAGTTAGAAACCTAAGATAAAAAAAAAAAAAAATGATCAGTTTAAAAAGAGAAAAATATGGATTATGAGAAAATATTGGGTAATTATAAAAGTTGATTTGACGATTAAGCTTTAATAGTTTTTCAGCATATGTCCACTATGACTCAATTTAGATAGTATATCCACATATTTATATTAACATTTTTACTTTTGCTAACTTCCTTTTTTTTGGTACATTCTAATACTTATTCGTATTTTGATCCATAAAGTATTGTTGCCTTTATAATTGTTTAAATTTTCCTTTCAATTTTAATGATACGTACTTTACTATTACAAAGTTTATGAATGACCCACTTCTCAATTTTTTTAAACCTGTTTGAACCTTATGTACATTTCTTATCTTTACCAATTTCCTCATTTTCTTCAATGATACATTCTAAGTTTCTAACTATTTAAAACTTTTAAATTTATTTAATTTATACCATTAATTTTCACATTTATCCTGCTGTTACTTGTATCTTTTTGGTATGTCGTTTTTGCACCAAAATTAATTCTTACTCTAAAAGATTTAAAATAGTCTAATGGGAGTAAGGTTGATCCCACGAGGAACAACAAATCTTCTAAATAGTTAACTCGCAATTTGTCACAATAATTAAAACTAAAAATAATACGAAGGAAAATAGATAAATTAACAAATTAATAACCAAAGCAATTAATATCATAAAAATACTGAATTAAATTACTTAAGATAAAATTCTGGCAAATAAGCAATCCACACTAATCTTTATCAGTTGTTCATTGACGCAAAAATAATAATATCATATCAATCAGTCAGTTATAGGACACCGAGAATCGACTCCGACGTGTCCCAATCCTTCCTTACTTATTCGATAGTGGACAAGTATCAGCTTAGTCCACTATTTCCCTATTTCTAACATAACCAGGCCGGAATCAGCCGATCACCCAATTCAACGTTAGAAAAGCATTAATTCTTAGAAGGACCCAACTTTAACAAACTAAGTTATGATCAGCATACAATAATTTGTTAACCAATTGTCTCCGTCTACCGAGACAGCAGCTTCGTCACTAATTAATCCTACTAATTCAACCCAGTAATTTAATTAGAGATTAATTGACTCTACCTAATTTTATTAAAGTTGATCAGGCTTTAATCCAATTAAGTAATGAATGCTATTCACAGAAAACACTTGGAACTGAATATAAAATCATTGATTAACACAATTTGGTCTCACAACTTAATCATGATTAGTGATTCTTACTTACTAGCCAGATAAGAAATTACTCACTATTCATAATTAAAACAAGACAGAATAATAATTGAAAAATAAATTAAATTGATACTGAAAAATAAAACCAAACCAGTCCGTCGTTTGGGAAAACGACGGTACTGCTGTTCTTGTTGTACAACTGCAGAAAAGCTACGCCTCCTACAACTGGACAGCAATCAAAACGAAAATTCTTTAAAAGAAAAACTGCATAAAAAGAATATGTTCTAAGGATCAAAGATCCAAAGACACCTCTCTCTAATTATCTTCTCCTCTTATATAGAAGAGAACATAACCCCTTTTCCTAACTTTACTCAAACAAGAATTCTTCTTGTTTCCAAAATATCCTAATAACCATATTCGGTAACAACAACCCACTTCCAATTCAAATTCCTGTTCCATAGTATTAGTCAAAACATCCTTCAACTGCTCAACTTTAGTTCTTCCATAAGATCCTCTTTCTGTCCAATTCTTCAATGTTGAATTTGCTCCTTCAAATATCCCCAAGAAGTCTCTTAAAATCGTCTTTCTCTCCACGTCATCCTCCAAGATGGAATTTCCAATTTCTGCAAAAATTAATATTTATTAAGTACATATTTCATCCCACAAAGCACATTAAAGTGTGCATAAAATTATGAAGTATTTTATGCTCATCAAATATCCCCACACTTAGAATATGCTGGCCCCTCAGCATTTAAACAGAAAATAACTAACAAACGTACAAAACTAACTAGACTACTTCACTACACAAGCATTAATCTGTCCAAACCGAGAAAATCTTTTCAAAACAGAATTCATGCTTAGTCTATGTAACCAGTTCATGCATAATTAAGTCCTCCAAGTCAAAATACACACTTCTGAGCAACTCTTCAAGATCACTCCAAACTCTCGAAAGATATATAACAAATTGGGTCCAGCCACTCAATTAAATTGCATATAGAAAACTTACCTCAAGCTTGCAAATATGTCACAAGATAACCATAATATCAAAACTCAACAAGAATCAAAAGGTCTTTAACAAGGCTATAATGGGGCTAGGGTTTAAAGGTATGGTTTAAGATGGATAAAAAGTTAAAAATAAAACTAAAGTGTAAGCAACACAATAAAGAACATCCCCACACTTGCATCGCACCAAATCTCTACTTTTGATTTCCAAACAACTCAAAATTATTCCAACACATCAGTTATTTTTTTTATTTATAATAATAACTGCTGCTTTTCCTTCTTGTCATAGTTTAGACAAATGGTACAAACAGAATTCTGCAGATTTTTCTTTTATTTTTCCATTCTGTCCCAACATTGTTTGGGCAAACAACAGTTTTCATCACTTCAATTCAATACCCATTCTGGAATAATTTCTTCACAGAAACTCAAACTTGCATTTCTCTTTCAAGTAATGGGGGAAACAAATTATAACGAACTTAGTCACTTACACCTTAGGGGGTCAAAAGAAAGCTAAAACGGCTTAGGTGAAAATTTTTTAATAGTTCATCACAAAGGAAAGGTTAAAGGTTCAAAGGGGTTCACTAAGGGTCAAATTTGAGGTGGGATGAAAAATAAAGTCAAAATGGTTTATTCCTAGATGCCTTTATCACATTCAAGTTAAATTCTAATATCACAGTATCCATGCACAACAAAGCAAGTTCAATAAATCAACTAAATGCAAATTTCACTCATTCAAAGAATAATTCATTCAAGCACCAACAAAGTAGTTATTGTGTGCTTAGGCTCAAATCCTCACATATAAGTGGGCAAAATAAAACTCAGAACTTGTATTCGTCATACTTGAAATCATTCAAGATCATGCAAAAACCATCACAATAAACTAAGTAAGTTTTAATTATATTTAGTTTGGCCTGACAATGCTCATAAGAGTGAAACAGTTCAAAAACAACAAACAAACTAACAAAACTATTTTTTTGTGAAAATTTTCATGATTTTCTGATTTTTCTTTTTTTAATAAACTATATATGAAAAGACAGAACAAATAACACAACACATAAACAGTCTCCCCACACTTAAACACTTACATGTCCTCATGTGAGTAAGGAAAGAAGTTTAAACAGAAAATTCAATATAAGAAAAGAAAACAAAACAGAAAATTAAAGAGGGAACAGAACAGTCTTATCAAAGTGGTGGTGGGGGTGGTGGAAATCTGTCATGCAGAAACTGTAGAATTGAAGCTTGACTTGCTTGAATTGCATCGAGTGCGACAGTCAAAGAGTGTACATGGGCATTTGTATCGGCATATCGGGATGCAAGAGGTGAAATCAACAAAGCAAATCCTGAACGTCTTGTCTTAAAGCTGTTATACCTGCAGATTGTAAATTGCTCAAGGGTGGATCCCTCGGCTCACAAAACTTAAGAGCTCCAAGTACATCAGTCAAATTCAAAAAAAAAAAAAATTTGCAAGCACATCAAGACAATTGGGTTAAGTTTACAAATATTATACCAAAATGATTTCAAAGAAGTTTTAGAATGTCAAACGAAGATCATATGACAGAGAGAATAAGATACCACCAAGTGATTATGGTAAAAAGAAAGAATTTTTAAACAACTCACTTGGTCAAATCATGTAAAATCATTCAATTACTGAAAATAATCGTGAGAAACACTACGGAAGAGCTTGTAATGGAACCTTATTCAGCCACAAGTGCATAATAACCTGGAGAAAAAAAACAAATTTATTAAAAATACTAAAAGAAAATTAAAAGCAAAACTTGAAAGAAAAAAATTAAAAAGAAAATAGGGTAGTTGGTTGTTGGTATGAAGTCTCCTCCGCCGACGTAGATTGTGTGGTCGATGAAATTGGAAGCACGTATGGCAGCCAGTTGGAATGAAGAAGATGATGGCCATAGCTATTGAAGGAAGAAAGAAAAGAAGATGGTGATGGCAAGTCTAATTTGGGAAGGAAGATGATGGTGACGGTTGTGGGGTTTAGCAAAAAGACAAATGTGTTAATTGGGTTATGGGACCACTTTGACTTGGTAATATAAAAGTAGTGGGCCTTTGCAATATCATAAGTGAAAAAACGTACTGGGCCTGAATCCCATGGAAAAGAAAAAAAATATGTCTCCACTTCTTTTAATCAACCAACTCCATGTCTGCAACAAATTTTAAACCACGAGTGCCAATATTCCTGGAACAAGAAGAAGATTTATTAACTGTCAAGAAAAGCTAATAAAATAAATAAGACAAGAAAGAAAAAGTGCAAAAATAATTTAAAATTGGGTTGCCTCCCAACAAGTGCCTTTGTTTAAAGTCCTTGGCTAGACCAAGCATGTGTCGAACTCAGTAGACCATTGGAGGAGGCTCCAGAGGTGGTCTTGGAGAAGGTACATCTTGTATGCAAGTCAAAGTTCCTATAGTTCCCTTGTAGCTTCTTTAGTTCCAAATCATTTTGATCCATGAACTTTGAGTGAGATTCTTGTTGTTGACAGTAGGCTGCATCTTTTCCTCACTCAAAAACACAACTTTCAGAGGTTTAATCAATGATATAAATTGCAGAACTGGAACTTGCAAAATATAAGAAAAACTTGTATCAGCCGGGTCTCGTTTGGGCATACGGGAACTTTCTGGGTTACTTGAAAACACTTGTATCAGATTCAATGGCATTGTTTCATCTCCAATCTCTTCATCCTTCAATTGTGTAATGTTAGAATCTGGTTCTTTACATTCATGTGATAGTGTATCCTCAAGAACAACCGGCATGTCATCACATTCCACCACTATCTCCTCTTTTAGATGTTGGGTTCTCTTGGCAAGAAAATCTTTTTCAAACTTTGCAAGCTTTGGCATTTTTCTAATTGCTTCAAGGAAAGCGTCGGTAATCTTCACCTTGTCAAAGATGGTCAAGATATCACTCATGTCATCATCATTCACATCCCTTGTTAACCTGCCAGGAAAAGGAGGAGGTATTTTAATCTCAGATATTGGTGAATTTAAATTAAATCTTACCTCTGATTTTTGAGATTCTGCCGTTTGGGCAGACGAAGTCTCCATTTCTGGTCTGTTGGGTTGTTCAATTTCGAACTCTGCCTTTGGTTCTTCAACTTTTTGTCCACTACTTAACATCATCTGAGTAGTGTCTTCCATTGGATTAACCAACATTTGGGATGTGATTTTTCCTTGATTACTAAGCAAATCATTGAATTGAGTAATTTGGTTACTCAATTCTTTAAAACTTGCCATTGTGGCTTCTGTTTCTTGTTGTATCACATTCAAGTGTGGAAATAATGGAACCATCTCTTGTTGCCATATATCATCTTGTGTTGGCACATTGTCTTTATGCATAATTTTAACTGAGTTAGCTAAATTTGCAAGTAAATCTTCAAGAGATGTACCTGAATTAGTAATGGGTATTCCAATGTTTTGGCCAAAAGAAACCATTGATTGTTGTTGTTCTCATGTCCATGGTGATGGCTGTTGCTGCACCTTATCTCCATCAATGTAGTTTGGGTAATTCCACCACTCTGAATTGTATTCATTAGAATAAGGGCTGTAATGATGTTGTGGATGAAAATTCCCAATTGTATTGAATTATGTCCTTGGATACTCTTGAACGAATTGACACCTAGCTGTTGGATGTCCAAGATTTCTGCGCATTCCATAAGGTCTTTTCTGTTGAACAGCACCTAAATCTGCAACTAATTTTTCCAGTGACGAGGTCAGTGCATCTAATTTATTTTCCATAGAAAACATGTTTACCTCATTCATCCGTTTGGGCAGACGGCGACTGCTCAGAACCAGAAATTATTTCTTGGCATATTTCCTTCAATTCTTTCCTCAACCTGTGCGCTTGTTTTCAGTATCTAAAGATAAACAGATTGAAGTTAGAAAATCTGGAATTAAACCAAAGAACAAAACAAATTAACTAAAAAGAAAATAATGCCGTTCCCCGGCAACGGCGCCAAAATTTGGTGTGTCGTTTTTGCACCAAAATTAATTCTTACTCTAAAAGATTTAAAATAGTCTAATGGGAGTAAGGTCGATCCCACGAGGAACATCAAATCTTCTAAATAGTTAACTCGCAATTTGTCACAATAATTAAAACTAAAAATAATACGAAGGAAACTAGATAAATTAAAAATTAATAACCAAAGCAATTAATATCATAAAAATACTGAATTAAATTACTTAAGATAAAATTCTGGCAAATAAGCAATCCACACTAATCTTTATCAGTTGTTCATTGACGCAAAAATAATAATATCATATCAATCAGTCAGTTATAGGACACCGAGAATCGGCTCCGACGTGTCCCAATCCTTCCTTACTTATTCGATAGTGGACAAGTATCAGCTTAGTCCACTATTTCCCTAATTCTAACATAACCAGGCCGGAATCAGCCGATCACCCAATTCAACGTTAGAAAAACATTAATTCTTAGAAGGACCCAACTTTAACAAACTAAGTTATGATCAGCATACAATAATTTGTTAACCAATTGTCTCCGTCTACCGAGACAGCAGCTTTGTCAATAATTAATCCTACTAATTCAATCCAGTGATTTAATTAGAGATTAATTGACTCTACCTAATTTTATTAAAGTTGATCAGGCTTTAATCCAATTAAGTAATGAACGCTATTCACAGAAAACACTTGGAACTGAATATAAAATCATTGATTAACATAATTTGGTCTCACAACTTAATCATGATTAGTGCTTCTTACTTACTAGCTAGATAAGAAATTACTCACTATTCATAATTAAAACAAGACAGAATAATAATTGAAAAATAAATTAAATTGATACTGAAAAATAAAACCAAACCAGTCCGTCGTTTGGGCAAACGACGGTACTGCTGTTCTTGTTGTACAACTGCAGAAAAGCTACGCCTCCTACAACTGGACAGCAACCAAAACGAAAATTCTCTAAAAGAAAAACTGCATAAAAAGAATATGTTCTAAGGATCAAAAATCCAAAGACACCTCTCTCTAATTATCTTCTCCTCTTATATAGAAGAGAACATAACCCCTTTTCCTAACTTTACTCAAACAAGAATTCTTCTTGTTTCCAAAATATCCTAATAACCATATTCGGTTACAACAACCCACTTCCAATTCAAATTCCTGTTCCATAGTATTAGTCAAAACATCCTTCAACTGCTCAACTTTAGTTCTTCCATAAGATCCTCTTTCTGTCTAATTCTTCAATGTTGAATTTGTTCCTTCAAATATCCCCAAGAAGTCTCTTAAAATCGTCTCTCTCCACGTCATCCTCCAAGATGGAATTTTCAATTTCTGCAAAAATTAATATTCATTAAGTACATATTTCATCCCACAAAGCACATTAAAGTGTGCATAAAATTATGAAGTATTTTATGCTCATCACTTTTCATATTGCAATGAATTAAAAATAATAACAATAATTCCACAACACATCTCCTTTGGAAAATTTTCAAACATATCTCTCTCCCCAATTTATATGCTCTATTCCAATTCCTACCATGCATGATTGTGATCAAACCATGGAGGCCAATGAAAACAGTTCAAATTAAGAGAATGTTGCCGCTGCTACTTAATTGGTTCAAATTCTTTCGCATGTTAGCTAAATTAGACATAGAAAGTAATAGATTTGTTTCGTGTCATAACGAATTTTGAGAAGGAGTTTGTAAAATTATTACACATCTTTCTCATTAATTATTGTCACACACATGTATATAGGATACAATGTTAGATAAATTATAGAATACATTAAGTAATGATATAATTACAATTGATACAATTAATATAAATATCTTGATTCTTTCCTTCGATTTCTTGGTATCTTGATTCTCTCTTTGATTGTCTTGATATTTTGATTATCTCCTTGATTGTTTTAATATCCGTATTATGCCCTGCAAGATGGACGGAAATTCAATCTTAGTCTTGATATCTTGATTATCTCCTTGATTAATTCAATATCCTTATTAGAAAGATGTTCACAAATTTATGAAAAAACCACAAGAAAAACACAAGTCTCATATATTTAACGACAGAGCAAAGGTTTGCAAATTGCAGACATTCATGTGTCTTGTACAATGCCACTGAATATAATCCTGCTTTATTTTTAGTAGCCACTTTGAGAAGATTAATTAATTTGGATAGTACTACTGCTGCTCTTCCATATATATATGCAACTCATACAGTACTCATTCGTTGATCATTTGTAGAATTCCATCACCCACAGGTTGAGGACACGACATTCAAATCTTATGCCTTTAAATCCTGCTTTTGTAGCTAATGCTTGAAATTCTGCTTTTGATCTCGCTTTTGCACTCAGATCACATAAGCCCATCATCAGAACATCCGCTTCGATGGTGTACCTCGTGTTTGCATCGCCATTATTAGGATTCACTGGAACGACTGCTTCAACAACAATTACTTTGCCATGTTCTGGTAATGCCTTGTAACAATTCTTCAGCAATTTCAGGCAATGATCATCATCCCAATTATGGAGTATCCACTGAATTAATGAAACAATATATCAACAACCATGCATCAAGTTTAGTACAATTAATGTGTGTGTTAATTAATGGTATTAAAGCCAAGAAAGAGATACGATGATTGAGCATGTTTATTTTTGTCCAAACACCATAGTATATTCTTGGATGAGAACTAATATGGAATGGAATGAGGATGACTTCTATTTTTTGCAAGATCGGGCAACGGGGGGAGAAAAGCCGTATTTGTGTAGTTATTTTCAAACAAGTTCTCATACAGAGTTAGAATTACTTTTATTATATATTACTTAGGCCAGATTTACAACACTTATGGGGCAAAACCCCATGACCGGTGATGTGTGCCATTTTTCGACAAATTTCATTTATAGAGTCACTTTTATAGGCCCATTTTAGTTTAGTAATTATTTTTATTTTTTCCTAATTCCGAATAGCGTTTCTTGATGCTATATATAAACACATGTATAAACCTTTTGGGTCATTCTCCTCTAATATCGTCTCATATACGAAACTTGTGTGTGAATTTCACTTTAGCGTATAAAGCATAAAAAATTAGCGTATAAAATATAAAAATTTAGTATATAAAGTGTCAAAGATTAGCGTATAATATTAAATATTAACGTATAATATATATAAAAAAATTAGTGTACTAGTATATAAAATATAATTCACGTATCTTATCTTATACATGAGACTATCTCATAAGAGTTTTTACGAAACCCTTTTCATTACTACAATATTATTATCATTAAACAAACTCTTTCAAATTGTGTGGCATTTGATTTTTTTTTTTTTTTTAAGGAACGGATGTCTCCAATTACCTGTCCCTTGTTAACAACAAAAAACGGTAAAAACATGTTAACCAAATATAGGCTAATTAAAGCTCTTGAAACTTAATTACCTTCATAAATATTGCATCTCCTTCCGGAACTCTTTCAAACATATCTCCCCCTTTATGTTCAACTCCTGCAATTTAGCATATAAGCACACTTTACATCAATTACTATTGAGCTAGAAAATGTCCTTATTAGATTCTCATGAATTTTATGTATCAAACATATGTGTACTAATTATAAGAAACAAAAATGGACAATTTCCAAACTAAACAAACACCAATAAAATGTGTATGCCAATCCCACCTTGTCTTGATGAAAAGAAAAAGATGAACTTGCGAAGATGTTGAGTGTGTAATGAGCCTCAAGTTTATTTTCATGTATGCATACAATATCCTAGCTAGTTTCTTACTATTCTTACCAAACGTCTTCTTATGAGTTGACTAGATCTGTACTCTTTTTTTGTGCCTCTCATCCATTAATTACTGGGAAATAGAAAATAAAAAACAAGAAATAACAAAGGACATATATAGTTTTTACCAGGATGAGATGGAGCACGCTGTACAACTTGTGGCAAGTCAAAATTGATACCCTTAATCTTGGGATATTTTGAAGTTATGGCAGCAATGGCATGTCCAAGTGCGCCACCCACATCAACCAAACTTTTTAGATTTTCAAAACCCTTGTAGCACTCAAGATCAAGAAGTTTTGTCATGTAAAACTTTGTATGGTTGAACATTGACTTATACAAGTTCTTACTGAACCTGTGATCTCGAGCAGCAAGCTTGAACAATGGAGCACCATGAACCCTCTCAAATGCAGAAATTCCTCCTTCCAGAATAGCTGCATCCAACTCATACCTGAACATGCTTGGTGTGACTCAAATTAATAGCGATTTAAAGCCATATTAGGTGAATGGAAACAAAAGCATATGTTAGTTGCAAAAATATAAATTAACACAAAAACTACTATGAACTTATGGTTTATATATAAAACGGTAGTTTATATATGAAAAAAATAATTAATTCTAATAGAAATTATAATTATAATTATTTATTATTTTTTATCGCAAGTAACATCGCGTTGCATATATTATTCTAGTTCACAGGAGACCGTCCCGTAAAATGATCATTAGAGTTTATTCCATCCTCGTTCAATTCCTTGTAAAACTGGTATTCATTTTACTATTCAATTCAATACTTTCATTTTTGCTAACAAAACTTTTAAGTTTATACAAATCATCTCTTTTTGATGAGGTCAAGATTGGTGTGTATATATTAATATATTCTCCCATGTGGTATTGTTGACTTTAGCCTATTAATTAATTAAGGCTAACAATAATTGCTTCCGATCAGACATAATCCTACCATAGTTTAGAGCCTTGCGATGATGCAAGGATTAGGAGAGGAAATCGAAATTTCATAGAGTATTGATTACCAATTCTAATCTCTCAAGAGCACCTTCCACTTAGACATGGCCATTCCGGTGGTTCCGGAACTGGAATCGTAGGTTTCGAATAGCCGATTCAGGTTTCGAAACCAGAATCAGGGACCCACAAAATTAAAATCGTACCTGAACCGTCTATGGACGGTTTGGTTACTGTTTCTGATTTTTAAGAATCGAAACCGGCAAAAAAAAAAAATCATTTTCATAATTTTATAAATATTTCTATATCTCTTCATTTTCATCACATAATTCTTTTTCTAATATTATTTCTTAATTTCTAATCTTTATATTGTAAGTTTTAGCATTTATAGTTTAGGGTGTAGGTTTAGGGTATCAACTTTTTTAATTAATTATTCTAATTATATTATTATATTAAACTAATATACTATTTGAATTCCAATCAATAGTTCAATCATTCTTTCAATACTCTTATCATTTATATATTTTTCTTTCCCACTTATCTAATCCTTCATAATTCTATTTTTCTAAAACCTCCATATATTAGTTCAATTTCAACTATTAATCCAATTATATTATGCATCAACTTAATTTTCTAATTTATATTATCCTAATTCTATTATTATATTATGCTAATATACTATTTGAATTCCAATTAATAGTTCGATCATCTTCTCAATACTCTTATTCTTTCTATATCTTTCTTTCTCACTTATCTAATCTTCATAATTCTATTATTCTAAAAAATTCATATATTATTTTAATTTTAACTACTATTCTAATTATGTTACTATATTATACTAGTTGAATTCTAATTAATAATTCAAATATTCAATTATTCTTTCAATATTCTTATTATTTTTATATCTTTGAATGTCACTTATCTAATTTTTTATAGTTCTATTATCTAAAAACTATATATTAATTAAGTTCAATTGTAACTATTATTATTCTAATTATATTATTATGTTGTATTATTTGAGTTTCAATTTATAGTTTAATCATTATTTCAATAAAAATCAAATTTAAAAGTGAGATTACAATCGAAATTCGAAACTAAAAATAAAAAAAATCGAAATTAGAATAAAATCGCAACCAAAACGAAAACTGGGACGGAACCAGAACCGAAACCAACGGTTCCGGAACCATGGCCATGTCTACTTCCACCTATATTAAGTGCTTTTAAATCCGTCAAACCAGTGAGCAAAATAGACAATGATTTACATTAATGAATAAATCAATCCATATATACCTCATCACTTTTCAACTATATTCATTTTGGTCATGCATATTCAAAAGTAAAGAGACGTGTATTTTCTTCTACAACGGAGCCAATATATTAGTAGAGAGAGAGAGAGTTGGATTACCATAATTTTCTTTAAAATTTTGAAAAACATATTTTTACTTTTAGAAGCTAAATATTATTTTTCAAACCCCTTAAAAGCATTTCTCAAAATTATTTTTTTTCCCATCTTTAATAAGGGACATATTTGTATAAAACAGCTATATATATTAGCAAAAAGCACAAATTCAAAGCATCTGAATGATTTGTTGAATAATATAAAAGTTGTAATAATAGCATGAGACTTTTCCCGGATGATTCTTGTTGATTTCGGTGAAGGTTTTGAAACACTATTATTATAAAGATAATTATGAATCACGATTTTAACATTTTTTCGCTCCTTGAACTTATTCTACGCAACCCAATACACACATCTCCATGCGATTCCATATCACTTTTAAACTATTTTAACTAACTAATTAAAACAACAAAATATAACTTTTAACTTCATTAAATACTTCAATATAGGTACCACTTAATTAGTGTAAGTTGTTTAATTAGTGCATATATGGTTAACAAATTTTGGAATTAACTAGCATGGAGTGAAGAAATAATTTATTTACAACGTACCACAAGTCCATCATCACTTTATCTTGAATATTCACAAGAAGTGGCACCAACGGTGCTCCATGCTGGTGTTTAACGAAGTACTTGGCAACTGGTGACAACCCATACCGTCTTTCATGGCATCCATCTCCATCATCAACGACTGAGCAAGTCAAGACTGAGTGGCTCGCAAGGAGGCTAAGCATCCTGTCAAGAACTGCTGGGGCATCAGGGTTTTTGGTGGGCATTCGAGATGCAATCTCAGAAGCTGAAAGTTGTGCGCCATGGCCAGCTTTGGCAATGATTTCCAGCACATCAAGCCGCACGGCTGTGTTAAACACCATTGATACCCAAGCGGACGTCAACAACTGCATGGTGTGGCCGAAGCATTGCTCTTCTTCATTATCATCTTGTTTTATGTTTGCAGCAGCAGTTTTTGCTCGTTCACTTTCTGCATTGCAGGACTCCATTGATGATTGAATTTTCTTTGGCAGATCCATAAATTCACTCTTTTAATATTGTTACGTCCTTTGAATTCCAAGCATATTTACGTCTAGTTTTATAATAGGAAACTGGAAATATTATCATAATCTATAAACTATAATCGAATATTTTCAGTCAATCATTTTGTTGATGAATTAATATTTGATTTGTCAATTTTAAAAGATGCCAATTGCATCATTGTTCAAGTTGATAATTTGACTTTAAATAGTTATTTGACAACACTGATGAATATGTGATAAAATATAATTAGTTAGCGTACAAAATCCTCCAACTTGGGGATCAAATTCGATCTAATTAGTTTTCTAAGTTATATAATAAATTAATAGTCTAAATTAATTGACTATTAATTAAATTATCTCATGCATATTAGCAACTTTGAATATTATCTATTTGGAATTTTTCAACACTATGGCAAAAACAATTAAATTATACCCTAAGTTTGAGGATCCTGCAATTACTCTTTAGTTGGAATCTCTTTATTTTATTAGCTAGTATTCTATAAAACGGATTTATATATGTATTAATGTTTTAACACAGTGATAAAAGTAATAGATAATTAGAATCATAATTTGAAGGCAATTAATTATCTATTTAAGTTTCATAGAAGTTTTAGTATTATTGTATTATATAACTCTGCACTTTTTTACACATTCTATTTCCAGACATTTTCTCAATTAACTAACACTTAAATCAATTAATCAACACTTATATATCTTCAATCCTTCTTTTTTGCAAGTTACAATTTGTGACCAAAAAAAATGCAAAATAACAACTTAAAACTCTTCAAAAAAAAGTAATGTGCAGATCACAATGGAGAAGTTGCATTTTGATCTTCAACTTCAATTTTGTCAAACATATAGTTTGAAACTCATTTTCCATCTATTTAACAGATAACGTCATTAACCATATGATGAACATTGTCACTCCACAAATATATTCTATATAGAATCGAAGTTATTTTGATAAATTGGGATGGTGGGATTGTAAATTCATGATCTGAATTAGGATTTTAACAAGTATCCCTAAGAAATGAACCCTCCTGAAATTCAAGCGACAGAAAATCTTTCCCATGCCTGATCATCAATCTAAAAACAGCCACAACAAGAACACAAACAAGAAAACAAGAACTCTCTAATTAATTAACTGCAAATTGCTAAACAAAAATGGACAAATTAAACTGAATAAGAAAAAACATAAGTAGAATATTTCAACTAATCGCCGACAGTACTCTACGTGTAGGACAGCAGGACGCTGTCTAGCTGATAATGTAAATAATCAAACCTTATTTGAATGTAATTGTCTCTTGAATTGAACATATATAACTAATTAGTGCCGTCATATACCGTCTGATAGTGAAATTATCCTGGCGTTGCTGTACCCGGCCGTCCCTATATTTTGGAGTTTTATATAAATGTTTTGAAGTTGGTCAGTTTAGTACTTCTCCCCTTAATTTCAATGGAGATTAATTAATTAGATAAAAATGGAGGATGATGGCTGGACTTTTATTATGATTACAGCCACCACTGGTTATGCATTGACCAGAAATACAAACAGCTAATGCACGAAATTAGCCAGCCAAAATGATCATGGAGTTGTATCGATCGAGCATCGATGGCAGTGACAACATAGAGAAAAAGGAGACTAGGAATTTCTTATTGACGTGCATAATCTAATTAGAATACAATAAAGAGTATATATAGCTAGGGATTACAATAAATAGTAAATAGACTAAAATGCCATTAGACACTAATAAAGATAATACAGCTAATATCCCCCTCAAACTCACGATGCTACAGCAATAAGCATTGAGAGTTTGTCAGACAGAAAACGAAAATGCGAAGCCTAGTGTGCTTTTGCAAACATATCAGTAATCTGCAGAGAAGAAGGAACAAATGGCAATGTGATGGTGCCGATCTGTAGGTGGTGGCGAGTGACATGACAATCAATCTCGATATGTTTGGTTCATTCATGAAAGACTGAATTTCGTGCAATATGAAAACACTCTAATTATTACAATATAGCGGAGTAGGGTGACAAAGAGAAATACCCATATCAGCAAGCAACCGACGTAACCAAACAATTTAACAGGTAGTCGAGGCCATGGCACAATACTCAGCTTATGTAGAAGACCGAGAGATGGCATCTTGTTTCTTGCTCTTCCATGAAATAAGCGAGTCACCGAGAAAAATACAAAATACAGTAGTCGACTTGCGGTCCGTAGGATCACCAGCCCAATCCGCATCAAAGTAAGCACGTAGCTCTAACAAAGACGTAGAAGAAAACAAGAGACTATGATTGAGTACCCCGAAGGTACTTGAGAATACGAAGAATAGTAGCCCAATGAACTGTAGTAGGGGCAGTGACAAACTGACTAACCACATGAACACCATGCGCAATGTCTGGGCGAGTCACAGTAAGATAAACCAGGCTGACTACAATGGTACGATAAAGACCGAAATTCGCCAAAGGAGTGCCATCCGACGGAGAGTATCTAGCATTGGTCTCAAGGGGAGTATCAACAGTCCTGTTGTTAGTAAGTCGAGCACGCTCAAACAAATCAGCTATATACTTTGATTAAGATAAGAGATAGCCTTTTGGAGAATAGGCAACCTCAATTCCCAAAAAATAACGGAGCATACCCAAGTCTTTCATAGCGAAGCAACGTGCCAACTCAGACTTCAAAGATTCAATACCATTATAATCATCACCCGTAATGATCATGTCATCAATATACAAGGATAATAGAATACGACCTGCCATTGTACGCTTGACAAATAAAGCCGAATCATAGTGACTAGGAAGGAAGCCAAGCGAAGTGATCACCAGAGAAAACTTCTCAAATCAGGCACGTGGTGCTTGTATGAAACTGTAAAGAGCTTTGCAAAGTTTGCAAACTTCACCAGGCTGATGAGCGACACAAGGAGGAGGCGTCATATAAACTTCTTCATTAAGATCACCATTCAAGAAGGCATTGTTGACATCCATCTGAGATATTCTCCATCGGTAAACGGAAGTAACTGCGATTAGAGTGCGAACAGTCGTCATTTTTGCAACAGGGGTAAATGTTTCTTCATAATCTATGCCATACTCCTAGGAATAGCCTTTAGCAATAAGTTGAGCCTTGTATCGCTCAATGGATCCATTTGATTTGGTTTTAATCTTGTCGACCTAACGAGAACCAGTGGTATGTTTTCCAGATGGCAGCGAAACCAAATCCCATGTATGAGTCTGGTGGAGACCAGTAAGCTCCTCAGCCATAGCAGCCTGCCGAAGGGGATCATGAACTGCCTCTCTATAGGACAAAGGCTCATAAAGATGATGAACAAAGGCAGAATTGAACTATTTTTACGATAGCAAAGTATAATCTATGTATACAACTGATCTTTTATAGTGAAATAAATGTTTAATTTATTGTTGTAGTCACCAGAATTAATTGAACCCTTTAGAAGATGAGACAGAAAGATTGTATTTAGCCACATATAATAGCATACACTAAACTCAAGCAAAAAAACAAATGATCAATGATTTCTAGTTCCTTATAGCCATATATTCTGCCTATACATCATTTCAAGAATCTATCTTTTGTAGTTAATAAACCTTAATTTTGAGATCACACCATAACCACAATAAAAAAATATGTCTAGAAATACATTACTTTTTCTATACAAGTTTGGCCCATGGAACTACAGATTTGGAAACTCTAAAGCAAATTAATTTGACAGATCGAGTATGTATACACCAAAAGAGTGGGGAGTTTATAAATCAGCATTTCGGGAATGATAAAATTTAATGCAAACAAATTGAGAAATTAGATGTTCAGAATGCCATTTCCATTTTCCATTGTGAATGAAAGTGCCTAATGTAGTAAGATTATCACCATTAAAAGATGAAAATAAATTTTCAGAATAAAGCATGAGATAGAATCTCATCAGGGTTTCAGTTATCATGCCAAAAGAAGATTTCATATACTCTGAAAGATATAGGTTAGATGCGTAGAGTCATAGTGTGGTGGAACACTAGATGTGACACGGTTAATAAAAATAGTAATGGACAATATTAAAATGCGGAAAGTAAAGGGACAGGAAGTTGGTAACGCAGTTCGGCAATTGCCTGCGTCTGCGGGGCCACGCCTAGAAAAACAATCCACTAAATTCACAAGTTACAAGACACTCGGTCTGACACAAAGTAAGACTCACTCTTATCTTTGTCGCCGCCTCTTCCTAACTCCACACGTGAACGTGATTGTGCGAGATCCCCTCGACTTGTGTGATTCCTCCCGTAATCCATGGTTATTTCAAGATCCCCTTGCCCACGATGAAGACAAGATCCCCTTGTCAATGGTGACTCCTCCCGAAATTCGTGGTTAATGCAAGATCCCCTTGCCCACGTTTGAACTCCTCCCGAGCTCTTTAGCAATCTCCTCCCGAGGCTGAGTTATAACAAAGAACACAATGATTGCATCTTCAATATTATTGCTTTAAGATGCTTCAGTCAACACACTTTGATCAAAGATCTCCAACAAAGAAGTGTGTTCACAGTCTTGAAAAGACCGAAAGAATAATTAGCTCTCCACACCAAAATATGTGTGGTTGGAAAGATCATATAGGCACACCAAATCCTTCTATGTTTATCCTAAGATTATTTCCAAATAATTCGAATGGAGAGATGGAAAACCATGTGCCTTCAATGCTTATCTTTTTCAAAGATAGATCTTCAAAGACAACTTCCAAGAATACCAAGATAAGCCCAAAAATACCAAGATAACATTAATCTTCAAATCAATCTTCCTTGTATAGATTGATTTAATTTGATTTATGCTTCCAATAAGATCTTTCCTTATCTTGCCAAAAAATCAATGTCAATTAAAATAAATGCCAACTCCACGTGTGCATTAACAATTTCCCCCTTTGTCATTTTTTGGCAAAATCAAAACTCCCCCTGTATGCTGAATCGGAAGTTCTCTGAAATCTCCCCCTAAACAGGAACTTAGTAAAGAAACATCACTGCACAAGACATTGTGCATGACACAATAAAAGACACCAAGTTCCCTAAGAAACATCACAGCACAAGACATTATGCATGACACATCAAAAGACACCAAGATTCCCAGCAAACATTGTTTTAGGGATTACAAAACAAACATTCAAATTACTCCCTCTTTTTGCCACAAAAATACAAAATGGCACAAAAACAACAATAAAACATAACATATTGTCTTAAGCAGAGTAAAATAATCAAATTTCAGAGCTATATCAATCAGAATCCTCAGCATCATAAGGCACTAATCCAACTGAATCTGCTAGTAATTGAACACCAGCAGCAGCTTCTGGAATACTATAATCTTTACCAATATCAAATCTACCAGATTGGGAGCTGGAAGGAACATGACTGTCAGTGACACCAGGAATGATACTAGGAGTGACACCAGAAGTGCCTTCACCAAAAACAGTAAAAGGAACAGGAGTTTCCTTTGCAAAAGCTTCCTCAGCAGAATCAGAATCAATATTTTCTTCAATAATAGGATTTTCAGGCTCGATTTCAGATTCTGCAAAAACAGAAGATAAATTTTGAAGTATACCTGCACTAACATCTCGAGTAACATTAGGTGGGACATCTAAAGATCCAGGGACATCATCAGCTGCAGTTTTAGCTTGGGCATCAAACTTCTTCCTTTTAGCAACTTCAGCTGCAACATCCTTAACAGCCTTTAAAGCTACTAGGTCATCAAGTATCAAAGAAACTTTCTTCCTTCTCTTCTCAATGTCAGTCTACTGAGTAATCAAAGCTTTCAACTCATCCTCCAGCACCTTACTGAGTAATCAAAGCTTTCAACTCATCCTCCAGCATCATCCATGTCATTGATATGGTCTCCCTTCAGCAACTTGTAACTGATCCTGATTTCTTCCTTATCAGTCTCCAGAATTTTCCTGGCTCTAATCACTGCATGTTGTGAAGACAAAATAGCATAAATCAAACATGAAAAGGATACGCTATCCTTTCATTTTTGCATTCTGCTTGCTTCACAATCTGGTCAAATAAAAATTGCCCAACATCGAATTCAACAAAATTTTCGATCTTAAACAACAAGGTGGCTAGGGACTTATTAACTCCAGTTCCATGAGATGTGGGTAGCCAATTTCTCATTGAAATCTTGTGCAGAATTGCATATTTAACTGACAACTGAGATGCAGGAAAGTCTTTTTCTCTCGGTCATACCCGTCTGACTCCTCCAGTGAAATCAGTAATTATCATACTATAGTCAAAGGTAAAATCTTCCACATTTTCCTAGTGGCTGCCTAGGTATGTGTTAATCACATCAGGAGAAAAATCAAACACATTACCTCTCATATAGACATGTCCTCCATCCGAATGTTTAAAATCCTTCACAATTGAGTTCAGATTACAATAGAATTCTTGAACCACTTTCCTGACATAGGGCTTTATTTCTTTAATTGTCCTACCTAGACCTTGGCTAATCAATTAAGCAATTAATTTTTGGCAATCTTTAAAGTCCCCTTCATGAATATTCCTCTATTTCCAGATATTCCTCTTAGAGACTCCATAAACCAGCATTGTATTCAGACTTAAAATCATCCAGATTGACAGAGAGATCTGATGACTTACTTGCAGCAGCAGAAGACTTTCCCTTTGACATTGCCTTTGAGCGAGTGACTTACTGAGATTCTGAGACTGGAGTTCTCTTCTGGCGCTTTGCCTTTGGTGACAGAACTGGTTCTGGATTAGAAAGGTTCTGCTCAACATCATCAGAAGGAACATCTTCTTTGACATCTTCTTCTTTTTCGGCCCAAGCATCATCCGAAGAATCTTCATCCACAACCCGAAATCTCTTTCTCGGAAGCTCTATGGTAACCTTAGAGACATCAGGTGCTCTTGGAGGTACAGCACTTGTCTTGAATTTGCTACCAATTGCTTGCCCAAACCTTGTTCTTACACCGGACGGATCTACTGATTGAATGGGAGTGGCCATCTCCGCTTCTGAAGATAAATCAATCTTAGAACTTGAGGACTTCTTCGGTGAGTGAGAGGAACTTCCATCTCCATTTGATGAACTTGGAGAGGCAGGGGTGACAATCACATGAACTTCACCACCATCTACTGTTTCTATCACTTTTCTAGCTTGAGATGAAGAATTTGATTGAGATATCTTGAGATTTTTGAATCACTTAATTCAATAGAACTCTCAGTAACTTCGATTATATTCACAATGATGAAAACGGCTGAGATAAGTTCAACACTTTGGGTAGTAGAAACTCAGAAAACTAGAAACCCTTGGAATATCAAAAAAAGAAATAAGTGCCAAAATTATTACAGTCAGAGTTTACGTAACCGATACCAACTCTTCAATTCCATATATTCAGCCGAGGATCCCCAAAATACCACGTGTCACTTAAAGTGCTGAAGTGCTGAAGATCACCAAACCACAAAACACGAAATCTACAAAACATCGAAGAACCTCTTCAAATGACACAAAGGCCTAGGGCAGACCTTAGTTCTTCAAACCTTGCTCCATCCAAAGCTTTGGTGAAAATATCAACAATTTGTTTTTCTGTCACCATATGTTCCAAAGTAATAATTTTATCTTCCACAAGCCATTTAATAAAATGATGTTGAATATCAATGTGCTTTGTCCAAGAATGCTGAACAGGATTCTTAGAAATATCGATGGCACTCATATTGTCACAGTAGAGTGTCATGACATCCTGTGTGACACCATAATCTTTCAGCATTTGCTTCATCCAGAGAAGCTGAGTATAGCAACTACCAGCTGCAATATATTCTGCCTCGGCAGTAGACAGAGAAATAGAGTTTTGCTTCTTGCTGAACCATGACACCAAATTGTTCCCAAAATAGAAACATCCACCAGAAGTGATTTTTCGATCATCTGAACTTCCAGTCTAGTCAGCGTCACAATAACCAACTAAGTTGGTGTTTGTATCAAAATAATACTAGATCCCAGAGTCAGTTGTCCCACTAACATACTTGAGAATTCATTTTACTGACACCAAGTATGACTCACGAGGATTTGCCTGAAACTGAGCACATAAACCAACACTGTAGCAGATATCTGGACGACTAGCGGTTAGGTACAAGAGACTACCAATCATACTTTTATATAGACTTGCATCAATAGGAATTCCATTCTCATCTTTATTTATCTTCTTATGAGTTTCATGGGTGTTCTCCTTGGACGAGCATTCTCTAATTCAAACTTCTTCAGCAAATTCTTGGAATACTTGCTTTGACAAATGAAAATACCATCATTGCGTTGCTGAATTTGAAGTCCAAGAAAGTAATTAAGCTTACCAACCATAATCATCTCAAATTCCTCAGTCATTTGAGCAACAAATTCATCCACCATCGCCTGTGACACTGAGCCAAACACTATATCATCAACATAAATTTGAGCAAGCAAAAACTGATATTTAACACGGTGAATGAAAAGGGTTTTATCTACTCCCCTTCGCTCATATCCCTTTGTCAACAAATACTGCGTTAGCCTTTCGTACCGCGTTTGAGGAGCTTGTTTGAGCCCATATAACGCCTTCTTCAACTTGTAGACATGCTCGGGATGATAAGGATCTTCAAAGCCCTTTGGTTGAGCAACATATACCTCCTCATTAAGAAGACTATTGAGGAAAGCACTTTTCACATCCATTTGATACATTTTGAATCGCAACACACATGCAATGGCTAGCAATAACCGAATAGACTCAAGTCGAGCAACTGGAGCAAATGTCTCATCAAAGTCAACTCCTTCAATTTGTGTATACCCCTATGCAACTAATCGAGCCTTGTTGCTAGTGATATTTCCATGCTCATCACTCTTGTTCTTGTATATCCACTTCGTACCAATGACATTCACATTAGGGGGCACGGAACTAGATCCCAAACTTGATTGTGAGTGAATTGACCAAGTTCTTGTTGCATAGCACCAATCTAATACTACTCAAGTAAACCTTCTTTCACATTTTTGGGCTCAATGGATGAAGTAAAACATGCCATTTGAATCATATCTCGATAGTTCACTCTTGGTTTTTCTCTCGTTCGAACACCATCATCCAGATTTCCAATAACTTTCTAAGTAGGATGATTCTTCTGAACACGAGTGGATTGCTGCCTGCGAGGTGAAAGGACATCTTCCACATTATCATCCTCAATACTCTGATCAGTGACATCACTTGTGACACTGGGTGAAACACTGGAACTTACTTCATGTAAAGATTCTGTAACATCTTCATGAGAAACAGCAGTTACTTTCAAAGAGTCATCGACTTGAACATTTACAGACTCCATGACAGTTCGAGTTCTTTTGTTGTAGACTCGATAGGCTCGACTATTGATAGCATATCCAAGAAAAATAGCTTCATCACTCTTGTGATCGAGCTTCCCTTTGTATTCCCTGTCATTCAACACATAACAAGTACTACCATAAGGATGAAAATAGTTAACAGTTGGAGTTCTACCTTTCCATATTTTATAGGACGTCTTTTCAGTTCCTCCACGAAGATATACTCGATTTATAGTGTAACATGTTGTGTTCATCGCTTCAGTCCAGAATTTCTGTGGAATATTCTTTTCGTGTAACATTACACGTGACATCTCTACTAGAATCCGATTCTTTCTTTCTACGACTCCGTTTTGCTGAGGAGTTTTAGGTGTAGAGAATTCATGAGCTATTCCATGCTGATTACAGAAATCCGAGAAATCAGAGTTTTCGAACTCTCTTCCATGGTCACTGCGAATCCGAACTATCTTCACAATAGTACAACCCTTTTCTCGCTGAAGACGAGAACATAATAATTTGAAAGCATTGAATGTGTCGGATTTTTCTCGAATAAATTCCACCCATGTATATCGAGAGAAGTCATCAACAGTTACATAAGCATATCATTTTCCACCGATACTCTCTACTGGTATAAGACCCATCAAATCCATATGAAGCAGCTCAAGCACATAAGTTGTTCCTGGTGTCTAAGACTTGAGATGTGACACCTTTGTTTGCTTTTCAAACTGGCAAGGTCCACACACCCTATCTTCATCAAACTTCAGTATGGGAATCCCACGGACAGCTCCTTTAGAGACAATTTTCTGCAGCATCCTTATATTCACATGACCCAATTTTCGATGCCATAGGATAGAATCTTCCATGCTTGATCGAAGACAAGTAGATGAGGCAGAGATGAGATAACAATTATCCATCGATCTTAATCCTTCCATAATGCGCATGTTGTTTTGATCAATCACTTTGCAATTTCTCTTAGTGAAGTTCACATTCAAATCTTGATCACACAAATGGCTAATGCTGAGTAAATTTGCCTTGAGATCATTTACCAAAAGAATATTATCCAACTTAGGTAGCCATGATACATCTAGAGTGTCTTTTTCAATAACACGAGCCATGACTCCATTGCCAAAAGTTACTTTTCCCATACTTTCGGACACAATATTCTTCAAAAACTTTTCTTCACCAGTCATATGTCTGGAACACCCACTGTGAAAGTACCACTCATCAGTTGTGGCAGCCTTTAGTGAAGTATATGTGAAGTTGCATCTCAAATTTGTCTTTATCACCCAACTTTGTTGTGGATATCTGCGAGAAGTAGATTTTCTAACAGTACCTTGTCTTAATTCAGTAAGATAAGTAAAACATCTAGGATGAATGTGGCCACGACGATTGCAATAATAACAAATAGGAATAAATCTGTTACCTCTTCCCTTAGGAGTATGATAAGAATAATGAGGTTTTGCCTTATTTGCACTCTTTGTAGTATTCACAGCAACTTGCTTCACTTTGGGAGTATCCACTAGTAGTGACACTGATTGTGACACGGATTGTGACTCTGATTGTGACACTAAATATGACACTGAGCTTTCGCCTTTATACCCCAATCCAGAGTGATCACCACCGGATTGCCCAGTCTTAAGAATTTCATCCAGTTTGGAAGAACCAGAATTTAACATCTTGACACCTTTCTTTAAGTGATTTAGATCATTGGTCAGATTCTTCACTTCTTCCTGACTTACTTCCAGTTTGGCTTTCAAATCTGCAGCAGCGTTCTGAAGATTGAGCTTTTCACTTTGTAGACACTTAACTTAAGTATGAAGATGCTGATTAACTTTAATAAGTTCTGTCCATTTATCGTGAAGATTCTTATATTCGACAAGGATATCTTCTTCAGTGACACCATCTTCATCTTCATCACTATAAACAAACACAGTTCTAGTGACACCTCGTGTAACATTCTTGATCCCACCATTATCTGATTGTTCAGTCTTGATAGTAAGAGCCACATGATTGTTTCGAAGATCATATTCTTTATCTGAATCATCTTCACTCCATGTTGTGTTGAGAGAATTTCTCTTCTTTCTCAATGTATTTGCACAGTCTGCCTGAACATGCCCAAAACCATCACATTCTCTACACTTAATTCCCTTGTTCTTGAATCACTGATCAAATAAGTGATTTTCTTCCCTGGACTTTGTATTACTTGCCAATTCATTCTTAGAGTTGCTGACACCAGGCTTATTTCTGCCAAATCTCTTCATGACTCTGCTAAGATTCTTCAATAATAATACAAGAGAGTCCTCAATGTCATCTTCATCGCTGTCAACTGACTTCTGCATCTCTGCTTTTAAGGCTATCCCTTTAACTTTTTTTTCTTCTAAATCTACTCCCAGATTCATCTCGAATGTTCTAAGAGATCCCATCAGCTCTTCCAGCTTCAACTTTGAGACATCTTTTGCCTCTTTAATGGCCGTAACTTTATAAGCAAAACGTTTAGGCAAAGATCGTAGAGTTTTCCTCACAAATTTTTCTTCAGAAAAACTCTCCCCAAGAGCAAACGCCTTATTGGCGATGTCACAGAGTTTGGCATTGAATTCAGCAACACTCTCGCCTTCAAGCATCCTTAAGCTCTCAAATCTTGTAGTTATCTTCTGCATCTTTGATAACTTCACAGCTGTCGTTCCTTCATAAGTAGTTTGAAGAATTTTTCATGCCTTCTTGGCTGACACACATATAGAAATAAGTCTAAACTGAGCAGGATCAACGCCGTTGAAAATTGCATTAAGAGCCTTTGAATTACTGTTTGCTAAGGCATCTTCAGTAGCAGACCAATTTTCTTCTGGCTTGAGAGACTCAACACCGTCTGTGGTAATCACTGGGGGATTCCATCCTGTCAAAATTGATTTCCAAGCTTTCTCATCAACAGCTTTGATAAAGGCTCTCATTCTTGCCTTCCAATAAGCATAATTGCTCCCGTCCAATAAAGGTGGACGCGTTGTTGAACCTCCTCCCTTCATAGAATCCATCGCACCAACGATCAAGATCAAGTCCTGCAGATCCCGCCTAAGAAACAAAGACGACCCTCTCTGATACCAATTGAAAGATCTAGGTTAGATGCGTAGTGTCCTAGTGTGGTGGAACACTAGATGTACACGGTTAATAAAAACAGTAATGGACAATATTAAAATGTGGAAAGTAAAGAGACAGGAGGTTGGTAATGCAGTTCGGCAATTGCCTACGTCTGCAGGGCCACGCCCAGAAAAATAATCCACTAAGTTCACAAGTTACAAGACACTCGGTCTGACACAACCCCTCTTATCTTTGTCGCCGCCTCTTCCTAACTCCACACGTGAATGTGATTGTACGAGATCCCCTCGACTTGTGTGATTTCTCCCGGAATTCGTGGTTATTGCAAGATCCCCTTGCCCATGATGAAGACAAGATCCCTTTGTCAATGGCGACTTCTCTCGGAATCCGTGGTTAATGCAAGATCCCCTTGCCCACGTTTGAACTCCTCCCGAACTCCTTAGCAACCTCCTCCCGAGGCTGAGTTATAACAAAGAATACAAGGATTGCATCTTCAATATTATTACTTTAAGATGCTTCAGCCAACACACTTTGATCAAAGATCTCCAACAAAGAAGTGCGTTCACAGTTTTGAAAAGACCGAAAGAATAATCAACTCTCCACACCAAAATACTTGTGGTTGGAAAGATCATATAGGAACACCAAATCCTTCCATGTTTATCCCAAGATTATTTCCAAATAATTCGAATGAAGAGATGGAAAACCATGTGCCTTCAATGCTTATCTTTTCCAAAGATAAATCTTCAAAAATAACTTCCAAGAATACCAAGATAAGTCCAAAAATACTAAGATACCATTAATCTTCAAATCAATCTTCCTTGCATAGATTGATTTAATTTGATTTATGTTTCCAATAAGATCTTTCCTTATCTTGCCAAAAAATCAATGCCAATTAAAATAAATGCCAACTCTACGTGTGCATTAACATACCCGAACCAACGAAGTTCTTGATGAAAGGGCGAACTAGTTACCTCAATTATTGTAAAATTTTTCTTCACCCATCCATGAACAAATACAATGTTAGTCCCATGTGTATATAGAGATGGCCATTTTCACGGTTCCGGTTCCGGAATCGGAACCGTGGCCCCACTCAACCGGAACCGTAACCGAACCGCCTATAGGCGGTTCGGTTACGGTTCCAATTTTTTATGTTTGGAACCGGAACCGCCGGTTCCGATTCCGGTTCCAAACCGTTAAATAAAAAAAAAAATTTATATATTGCCACGTCAGCAGTGGCTGAGTGGCAATCATGTGGCGCGTGCTGTAATAAAAAAAAAAAAATTACAGGCGCGTGTCAAACACGCGCCTGTAACAAAAAAAGAAAAAAAAAAGCTGTAGTAATAGTTGTGACCGTTGCCATGGTGGCAACGGTCCAAAAGAAATTGGTGAGGAACGGTCAATTATTTGACCGTTCCTCTCAATTACTTTTTTTTTTTTAATTTTTTCTAATCTATTATCTATAAATACCCCTTATTTTTTTCATTTTTCTCACACAATTTCTACTCTTCTTTCTCAATATTCTAATTCTCTTCATCTCAATTTTCTCAAGCATCAAAATTTTATAAAATTCAATTATATTTATTGTTTCTATTATAATTATTAGTTAAATTATTCATTATTGTTTTTAATATATTATTATTTAAATTTCTCATTCTAATTCTCTTCATCTCAATTTTCTCAAACATCAAAATTATATAAAATTCAATTCAATTTATTGTTTCTATTATAATTATTAGTTAAATTATTAATTTTTGTTTTTAATATATTATTATTTCAATTTCTTATTCTTTTTTAATCCGTTTGAATTTTTTTTTATAAAATGGATAGTTTTGGTTCTTCATCCCAACCAATTAATATTGGTAATGAATCACAATCAAATCGTCGTCCACCAACGAATCCAAAATCCGAAATGTTTGTGAAATATTTCACAAAATTTTTTGATGCCGATGGAGTTCTTATTAGAGCACAATGCAATTTTTGCGAGAAATCATACGCCTTCAAAATTGGGAGTGGATATGGTACACTAAACAAGCATTTGGAGAAAACGCATCCTCAAGAAATCGGCCTTCAAAAGTCACAAGCGCAATTAACCGGTTTTGCTCAACAAGGTTCTTCTTCTTCTAGTAATTTAAATTTATTTAAATTTAGTGATTCAAAATGGAGAGATGGTGTAGCTAGATTTGTTTGTGTACAACATTTACCATTTTCATTTGGTGAAAAACCAAATTTTGTGAGATTAGTACAAGAAAATGCAAATCCACAAGTTAAACGTGTTCCTAGAACAACTTTAAAACGTGATATTAAAAAAATTCATAAAAAAGAAAAAAATAGCTTATCGGAATATTTTTTAAAATTAGATTCTCGTGTTTCAATATGTTCCGATATTTGGAGTGATCATTGGCAAATGAATAGTTATATGGGTATAACTTGTCATTGGGTAGATTCAAATTGGTTTTTACAAAAAAGAGTGATTGCATTTAGAGTTTTTAATGATTCTCATACGGCCATAAATATATCTAGATTAATTAGTATTATTTTAGAAGAATATAATTTGAATGATAAAATTTTTTCAATTGGTTTTGATAATGCATCGGCTAATAATGCATCTATTGTAGAATTAAAAGATATTTGTGCACCAATTTTAGGTGGGAAATTTTTTCATATTAGATGTGTATGCCATATTTTAAATTTATCCGTTCAAAATGGTTTAAGTGCATTAGAAATTCATATTAAACCAATTAAAGATGCAATTAAAGATGCAATTAAATATTTGAGTGGACATCCAAGTTTAATGAAAACATGGGGAAAATATTGTATACAACATGGACAAAAACCTAAAAGATTTAAAAAGGATGTTCCAAATCGTTGGAATTCTACTTATGATTTACTTTGTGATTCTTCTAAATATAGTTCATTGTTATGTAACTTTTTCATTGATAACTCTTGTCTTGGAATTGTATTATATCCTAATCATTGGACTTGTTGTTTAAAATTGTTAGAAGTTTGAAAAGTTTTTAAGGATGCTACTTGTTTGTTTTCACGTGTGTATTTTCCAACTTCTCATTTATTTTTAGTTGAAGCATGTAATATAATTGGTGTGTTAAAAATTCACATAAATGATGGAACTTTGACGCAAAGTATTATTCACATGTTAGAAAAATGGCTTAATTATTATAGAGAAATTCCAATTTTATATTTAGTTGCTATTGTTCTTGACCCTCATTTTAAATTTCAAGGTTTAGACCAATATTTGAAGTATTATTATAATTCGTTACAAGAATGTTTTCCATTAGATCCAAATATTATTCAATTACAATTAAATGTAAGTAGATACATAAGTGAGACTAAAGATATGTTAAATGCATTATATGAAGAATATTCTTCTAATTTTCAATCTCAAGTTACTTCTAGTAGTACCACTCACACTACTCACCATAGTTTTTCAACTGGATCTTCATCTTCGTCTTCCTTTATCCTTCCTGGTTTAGAAATGTTTCAATCGTTAAAAAAACACAAGGGTACTACTAGTACGGAACTTGAGATATATTTAACCACTTCTTTTGATTTTAGTGATAACAAGTATGAATGTGATAATGTTGAGAACTTCCAAATATTGGAATGGTGGAAATCCAAGACAACGATGTTCCCCATTATTGCTTCGATAGCCAAAGAGATTTTGGCGGCCCCGACATCAACCGTAGCCGTGGAACAAGCTTTTAGTCAAGGTGGCAACATTTTGGACGAGACCCGATCGCGTATGAGTCCCATGTCCTTGGAGATTCAAGCTTTAGTAGATGATTGGACTAAAGCCGCATATAGAGAACAAGAACAAGACATAGAAGAAAATTTGATTTAGATTTAGACGGTACCACCGATGGTAGCTCTACTTGTACAACTAGAACTAATTCACCGGTCACCGATGCCGATAGAGCCAATAATGACGACGACGACGACGACGACTATTAGTTTATTAAAATGAAGAAAAATATCATATTGTACATTTTTACATTATTGAAAATTTGAATAATTTATTATGTTTATCAAATATTATAATTTTCCATATTTTGCAATTGTATTATTCTACTATTCAAATTTAAAGTTTAAACCATCAAATGAATAAAATTTAGTAGTTTCTTCATTTATTAATTTCTAACTTGTAAATTTATGAATTAAAATCTTAACTTGTAAATTTTTCTATCAAATGAATAAAATTTAGTAGTTTATTCATTTATTAATTTCTAACTTGTAAATTTATGATTAAAAATGTTAACTTGTAAATTTTTTTATCAAATGAATAAAATTTAGTAGTTTATTCATTTATTAATTTCTAACTTGTAAATTTATTATTTAAAAATCTTAACTTGTGAATTTTTCTATCCAATGAATAAATTTTAGTAGTTTCTTCATTTATTAATTTCTAACTTGTAAATTTATGATTTAAAAATCTTAACTTGTAAATTTTTCTATCCAATGAATAAAATTTAGTAATTTCTTCATTTATTAATTTTTAACTTGTAAATTAATGATTTAAATTTTTTAACTTGAAAATTTTTATAAAATACTCTTATTCTTTCTATATTTTTCTTTCTCACTTATCTAATATTCATAATTCTATTATTTTAAAAAATTCATATATTACTGTTATTTTAACTACTATTCTAATTATGTTATTATATTATAATATTATACTAGTTGAATTCTAATTAACAATTCAAATATTCATATTATTTTTATATCCTTGAATTTATCTAATTTAATTCTTCCTAGTTCTATTATCTAAAAACTATATATTAATTAAGTTCAATTGTAACTATTATTATTATAATTATATTATTATGTTGTATTATTTGAGTTTGAAATAATAGTGGGATAAAAATCGAAATTCGAAACTAAAAATCGAAAAAACCGGAACCGGAACCGCCGGTTCCGGAACCGTGGCCAAGGCTATGTGTATATGTAAAATGGTGATATTAACTTTCGTAGTTTTCAAACTACAAAAAATGTATGCAACAAAAAGGAAATTTTTTTCCTTGAAACTTTCCTTTTAATTTCTTTAGATGGTGATACCTGATTTTTTATATATATCTTGATTATGTATATATACATTCCCATATGAAGCCAAAAAGTTGGTTTTATTGTATAACTAGTTTCATTCACTATGTACATCACATTTCAAAGTCATTTTGATGTGGAACGGCTGACAGTGCGTATTGAGTTGTTCGCAATATCAGTTCAAGTAGAGAAAAAAAAAATTTAAATCGCATTGTTAAATTTAATATAAACAGCATAACATTTTCACACGAATTCATAAATTATTCTATACAGTTTTGAAACTCTTGACTAGATTTACATGACTCAATGTGTGCGATTTTTTTTTATTTTTTTGGTAAAATCATTTGTTTAAACCACTTTCAAGCACATTGAAATTTTATAAATTATTTTAAATTTCTTTTTTATTTTAGTTTAGAATTTTTAGGAATTTATTATCATTATTATGACTAGCAATATAATTATTCATTATAACTTTTCAAATTTTGCAAAAGTTGTATCTTTTCTTATTATCGTTGTCTTTTATAAATCTGCCCTGTGTAACATTTCTTCTCCACTTTGCAATATTTTGTAAGAAAACTAGGCTAATACCTGTTCGGATACAATAACAATAACAACTAAACATTTATCGATTACATGAATTATACTTCGTCATCTTATTCTATTTTATACATGTTCGGAATATAATTGAAAAAATTTTCACATAGAAAATTGTTTTTCTTTTTGTCACGACAGGGTTTTATATAACACATACAAACTGAGTTGTATGGTTATTAAATAAACCAAATTATTGACAGGAGAAAGATTCTCCTTTCGTCAAAGGAGATTATCCCACAACTATACATTGAACTTATACCACTGATGGATAAAAACAAAGAAGCATGATCATATACATGAATATCTTCTCCAATAATATACAAATCATCAAAGCCCAAAATATATTATCAATTGTCAGCCCGCAATCTTTTAACTTTTCCCTAAATGTTTAGACAGCTCGTTCTCCACTTTCCAACAAAATGTTAGACCCGAATCTTCATCAAGTTTAGAGTATTTATTCAAAACTTCAAATGTATGATACCATGATGCATGATTGGACAAATGGATTTGCAACCCATTGACAATGATGTGATGATTAAACAGTCTTGAAAGGTACCAAGAAAATCATATTAATGATCAATAAAGATAATGTTAACTAATGAAATTAAGTATGTAATGTTGGGTTCAGTCATTCGGGCTAGCACATTTGTTAGGGAGTTAGTATCGCAACGGTAAGGTTTAAAATTAGATTTTTTCGAAATACATGTAAGGACAAGCGAGTAAAAAAAAAGTAATGGTAGGTTCATAGCCATTTCTGTATTGTTTTTTGTCCCAATAATAAGGTGAGGAACTAAGATTCATGGTTGGCAAAAATGTTTCTATAAACAGATAGTGTCCTCTAAAGCAAGTTCATATATGTAACGGTAAGTTAATCGCGATTTAATGTATAATAAAAATGGTAGAAAATTAAAAGAACGATTTCAACAACTATTAATTGTTTGTTTCATATACGAACCATGTATTATATATTAACTGGTTGCAAAGGAGTTTTTGAGTTCTATAAAAAGGGATATGGTTGTTTATAAGGCATAGAGAATATCTGAACTAATCAGGTTGTTCCCATCTTGTTTTCTTTATGCAATATTTAAGTTATTCGAAGAAATGTATGATTGTCATGCATGGAATCCTGGCAGTATTAACAGATAAGGGCAGTCAATTTTGCCAAGGAAATTAAAAAAACAATTCTTCATAATTAAGTAGCCTTGTCAAATAGCAAGAACAAATAGCTAGTGTTGCTGTTTTGTTTTTTTCCTTTAATTGGAAGATGAACCTCCATTCATGTGTGATTGATAAATAATGTTTCTGGTGGAGTATTGTCTTAATTGCATCAGTGCATGATAGATAGTTAATGTTTCTAGAGGAGAATGGCTTTTTGTGATAGATAGGAGACAGAGAGAATGTTTGACTAATCAGATTGTTCCTATATCATTTTCTTTTTACAAGAATTAAGTAGTTTGAGCAAACGTATGATTGTTGATAAATGGACTTATTAAAAGATAAGGACAGGCAATATTGACAGCAGAAAGGACAATTCTTGTTAAATGGTTTTATTAACCACTTAAAGAATTAGAGTAAATTATTTGATGGCATTATTATTTGAATTGTATATTTTTAATAACTATTCCTTTTTTAGTTTTAAATTATGTATTCATTTATGAAAAGTGATATATTAATGATCATTTGTTCAATTCAGTCATTGTCGTTGAACTTTTTTTTTGTTAAATTCAAATATATATATATATTTTTAAAGTACATTTTTAAAAGAACAATGACAGTTTTTCCGGTGAATGCATGGTAAATCAAAATTTTAGGATAAATAGGAACTGAGAACTTCTATCCAATATTATCTCTGTATTTTCATGTCCAAGAATAAACTACGTCGTAGGTTCACTCATTCTTTGGTTAGGGTATAATAATTGTAAAGTAATTTTAGTGATATTTATGTTTTTAGTCCTTAATTTTAGTTAAATTATGTCGTTTTGGATATTTGACAAAATAGGACAGCGATAATTCCGAACAGAGGATATGATCTCAAGAAATAGTGGTCCTTTAACTTGACGATATAGATTCTCAATTAGACAAAGTTTTATTTGATTCATTAAATTAATTTTTTTTCAGAGTAAATTATTTTAATCATCCCTAAATTTGAGAATTTATTTCGCTTTTGTCCCTATATATTCTTTAAATATTATTTTCGGTTAAATCGGCAAATTTCAAATAGTCGTCTCTGGTGGCCGTTTTTGTGCCATTTTCTGCACTCATATTAAATGACGATGTTCGATATAATAGATGGTGAGAAGAAAATGAAAAGTTGGAAATTTTTAAAAATAACCATTTCTCATGGGTTATAACACGTGTTTTCGCCCGAAATTGAAAATTTCAAAAACTTGTCGACGGTGGTAGTTGTCGTGCCATTTTTTGCACTCCTATTAATTTGCAATGTACTATCTAATGAATGGAGTGCAAAAATGAGAAATTTAGAAATTTTTAAAAATGACCATTTTTTTGTGGGTTATAGCACACGTATTTTTGGTTAAATCGGCAAATTTCAAATAGTCGTCTCTGGTGGCCGTTTTTGTGCCAATTTCTGCACTCATATTAAATGACATGTTCGATATAATAAATGGTGTAAAAAAAATGAAAAGTTAGAAATTTTTAAAAATGACAATTTCTCGTCGGATATAGCACACGTGTTTTCGACCGAATCAGAAAATTTCAAAAACTTGTCGACGGTGGTAGTTTTCGTGCCTTTTTTTGCACTCCTATTAATTTGCAATGTACTATCTAATGAACGGAGTGCAAAAATTATAAAATTTTAAAAAACTAACCATTTTTTGCGGGTTATAGCATACGTATTTTTGGTTAAATCGGCAAATTTCTAAAAGTCATCGCTCGTGGCCATTTTTTTACCATTTTCTTGCCATTTTCTGCACTCATATTAAATGTAGCTGTTCGGTATAATAAATGGGGTAAATAAAATGAAAAGTTAGAAATTTTTGAAAACGACCATTTTTCGTGGGTTATAGCATGCGTGTTTTCGCCCAAATCTGAAAATTTTAAAAACTTGTCGACGGTGGTAGTTGTCGTGCCATTTTTTGCACTCCTATTAATTTGCAATGTACTATCTAATGAATGGATTACAAAAATGAGAAATTTAGAAATTTTTAAAAATGACTATTTTTTTGTGGGTTATAGCACACGAATTTTTGGTTAAATCGGCAAATTTCAAATAGTCGTCGCTGATGGCCGTTTTTGTGCCTTTTTTGCTTTTATATTAAATGACGATGTTCCATATAATAAATAGTGTAAAGAAAATGAAAAGTTAGAAAATTTTAAAAATGACCATTTCTTGTGGGTTATAGCATACGCGTTTTCGCCCGAATCAGAAAATTTCAAAAACTTGTCGACGGTGGTGGTTGTCGTGCTATTTTTTGCACTCCAATTAATTTGCAACGTACTATCTAATGAATGGAGTGCAAAAATTAGAAATCAAGAAATTTTAAAAAATGACCAGTTTTGTGGGTTATAGCATACGTATTTTTGGTTAAATCGGCAAATTTTAAAAAATCGTCGTTGGTGACCATTTTTGTGCCATTTTCTGCACTCATATTAATTAACGATGTTCGATATAATAAATGGGGTAAAGAAAATGAAAATTTAGAAAAATTTTTAAAAATGACAATTTCTCGTGGGTTATAGCACACGTGTTTTTGTCCGAATCAAAAAATTTTAAAAACTTGTCGACGTTGGTAGTTGTCTTGCCATTTTTTGCACTCCAATTAATTTCCAATGTACTAACTAACGAATGAGTACAAAAATGAGAAATTTAGAAATTTTTAAAAATGACTATTTTTTTTGTGGGTTATAGCACACGTATTTTTGGTTAAACCGAGAAATTTCAAAAAGTCGTCGCTAGTGGCCGATTTTATGCCGTTTTCTGCTTTTATATTAAATGACGATGTTCGTATACTAAATAGTGTAAAGAAAACGAAAAGTTAGAAAATTTTCAAAATGACCATTTCTGGTGGGTTATAGCAGACGTGTTTTCGCCCAAATTAGAAAATTTCAAAAACTTGTCGACGGTGGCAAACTTTGTGCCATTTTTCGCACTCCTATAAATTTGCAATGTACTATCTAATGAACGGAGTGCAAAAATTAGAAATTTATAAATTTTAAAAAATGACGATTTTTTGTGGATTATAGCGTACGTATTTTTGGTTAAATCGGTAAATTTCAGAAGGTCGTCGCTGGTGGACGTTTTTGTGCCATTTTCTACACTCATATTAAATGACGATGTTCGATATAATAAATCATGAGAAGAAAATGAAAAGTTGGAAATTTTTAAAAATGACCATTTCTCGTGGGTTATAACACGTATTTTCGCCCGAAATTGATAATTTCAAAAACTTGTCGACGGTGATAGTTGTCGTGCCATTTTTTGCACTCCTATTAATTTGCAATGTACTATCTAATGAATGGAGTGCAAAAATGAGAAATTTAGAAATTTTAAAAAATGACCATTTTTTTGTGGGTTATAGCACACGTATTTTTGGTTAAATCGGCAAATTTCAAACAGTCGCTGGTGGCCGTTTTTGTGCCATTTTCTGCACTCATATTAAATAAAGATGTTCGATATAATAAATGGTGAGAAGAAAATGAAAAGTTGAAAATTTTAAAAATGACCATTTCTCGTAGGTTATTTTTTCGCTCGAAATTGAAAATTTCAAAAACTTGTCGACGGTGGTAGTTGTCGTGCCATTTTTTGCACTCCTATTAATTTGCAATGTACTATCTAATAAATGGAGTGCAAAAATGAGAAATTTAGAAATTTTTAAAAATGACTATTTTTTGTGGGTTATAGCACACGTATTTTTGATTAAATCGGCAAATTTCAAATAGTCGTCGTTGGTGGCCGTTTTTGTGCCATTTTCTGCACTCATATTAAATGACGATGTTCGATATAATAAATGGTGAGAAGAAAATGAAAAGTTGGAAATTCTTAAAAATGACCATTTTTTGTGGGTTATAGCACACTTGTTTTCGCCCGAATCAGAAAATTTAAAAAACTTGTCGACGGTGGTAGTTGTCGTGCCATTTTTTGCACTCCAATTAATTTGCAACGTACTATCTAATGAATGGAGTGCAAAAATTAGAAATCTATAAATTTTAAAAAATGACCAGTTTTGTTGGTTATAGCATACGTATTTTTGGTTAAATCTGCAAATTTTAAAAAATCGTCGTTGGTACCATTTTTGTGCCATTTTCTGCACTCATATTAATTAAAGATATTCGATATAATAAATGGGGTAAAGAAAATGAAAAGTTGGAAATTTTTAAAAATGACAATTTCTTGTGGGTTATAACACGTGTTTTCGTCCGAATCAGAAAAGTTTAAAAACTTGTCGACGGTGGTAGTTGTCGTGCCATTTTTTGCACTTCTATTAATTTGCAATGTACTATCTAATGAATGGAGTGCAAAAATGAGAAATTTAGAAATTTTTAAAAATGACTATTTTTTGTGGGTTATAGCACACGTATTTTTGGTTAAACGGACAAATTTCAAAAAGTCGTCGCTGGTGGCCGTTTTTGTGCAATTTTATGCTATCTTATTAAATGAAGATGTTCGATATAATAAATGGTGAGAAGAAAATGAAAAGTTGGAAATTTTTAAAAATAACCATTTCTCTTGGGTTATAACACATGTTTTTGCCCGAAATTGAAAATTTTAAAAACTTGTCGACGGTGGTAGTTGTTGTGCCATTTTTTGCACTCCTATTAATTTGCAATGTACTATCTAATGAATGGAGTGCAAGAATGAGAAATTTAGAAATTTTTAAAAATGATCATTTTTTTGTGGGTTATAGCACACGTATTTTTGGTTAAATCGGCAAATTTCAAATAGTCGTTGCTGGTGGCCGTTTTTGTGCCATTTTCTGCACACATATTAAATGACAATGTTCGATATAATAAATGGTGAGAAGAAAATGAAAAGTTGAAAATTTTTAAAAATGACCATTTCTCGTGGATTATAACACACGTGTTTTTGCCCGAATTTGAAAATTTCAAAAACTTGTCGACGGTGGCAGTTGTCGTGCCATTTTTTGCACTCCTATTAATTTGCAATGTACTATCTAATGAATGGAGTACAAAAATGAGAAATTTAGAAATTTTTAAAAATGACCATTTTTTGTGGGTTATACCACACGTATTTTTGGTTAAATCGGCAAATTTTAAATAGTCGTCGCTGGTGGCCGTTTTTGTGCCATTTTCTACACTCATATTAAATGACGATGTTCGATATAATAAATGTTGAGAAGAAAATGAAAAGTTGGAAATTTTTAAAAATGACCATTTCTCGTGGGTTATAACACGTGTTTTCGTCCGAAATTGAAAATTTCAAAAACTTGTCGACGGTGGTTGTTGTCGTGCCATTTTTTGCACTCCTATTAATTTGCAATTTAATATCTAATGAATGGAGTGCAAAAATGAGAAATTTAAAAATTTTTAAAAATGACCATTTTTTGTGGGTTATAGCACACGTATTTTTGGTTAAATCGGCAAATTTCAAATAGTCGTCGCTGGTGGCCATTTGGTGCCATTTTCTGCACTCATATTAAATGACGATGTTCGATATAATAAATCGTGAGAAGAAAATGAGAAGTTGGAAATTTTTGAAAATGACCATTTCTCGTGGGTTATAACACATGTTTTTGCCCGAATTTGAAAATTTCAAAAACTTGTCGACGGTGGCAGTTGTCATGCCATTTTTTGCACTCATATTAATTTGCAATGTACTATCTACTGAATGGAGTGCTAAAATGAGAAATTTAGAAATTTTTAAAAATGACCATTTTTTGTGGGTTATAGCACACATATTTTTGGTTAAATCGGCAATTTCAAATAGTCGTTGCTGGTGGTCGTTTTTGTGCCAATTTCTGCACTCATATTAAATGACGATGTTCGATGTAATAAATGGTGTAAAGAAAATGAAAAGTTAGAAAATATTAAAAATGACCATTTCTCGTGGGTTATAGCACACGTGTTTTCGTTCGAAACAGAAATTTTAAAAACTTATCGACAGTGGTAGTTTTCGTGTCATTTTTCGCAGTCCTATAAATTTGCAATGTACTATCTAATGAATGGAGTGCAAAAATTAGAAATCTAGAAATTTTAAAAAATGAGAAAAGGATTTAGAATTGCTTATGCTTGATTCTTTGTGATTGAAAATGTTTTGGACTTTTATTTCAGAATACTGTTGCCGGCTGTAAAATGGTTTCTGAGATTGGTTTTAAATATTCCATTTATGGTTTTATTGATATTCATGAGCACAATGGATTTGACCAATGCTTTCTCGCTTCAGCTTCTTCCTACATTGGTTTTTACCATTTTTTTCTTTTTTGTGAATTCGATGATCTGTTATTGTGCTTCACCACTGAATTTTATGTTATTGTGCTTCACCACTGTTATTTTTTGATAAAATTTATTGTTTTTAGGTAACCCTCATATAATTTTGGATGGGTACTAAACGACGATCATGCACCGGGGAGGGCGATGATCAAACCCATGCACTTTATGGAAGAAAAGGAATAAAATGTTGCGAGACTATGGAAAGGATGGCAAGGGGAGAAAAGATACCTATTTTATTCGATAATAATGGTGAGCCTACTACTGAAGAAGCACATAATGAATGGATTAATTTCATTGCGTTGATGACGCGTAGTAAAGTTAATATTGTGCAATTTAACTCATGGCCTGAAGTCGATGCGACCGTAAAGGACATGATTTGGGATAATGTAATGGTATGTGCAAGATATTAATGGCCCTTTTAATGTTATTTCACATATTTTCTTTCAATTTATATTAAATTTAAGTTCACTAATGTTAGATATTATTTTTTTATCAGAATACCTTTGAATTTCAGTCCACACCAAAACTGAAGAAGAAGTGGTTAGTGATGGCTGGGGAACGTTGGCGGGGTTGGAAGATAACCTTGAACCGTTATATATTTGGAAGCAAAAAGGATTAGGACCCATGTGCTATATATCCGTATCTTAGTAGGGATACATGGGAGAAGTTCTGCAACAATCGATTAACTAAAGAATGGCAGGTAATATATTTATTTTTTTCAATTTTTTATTCATTTAATTTAAAGTTAACAATTTGAATGATATCTAATTCTTTTTTTTGGACAAATAGGTAAAGCGTGTTTCTAGCCAAGAGAGTTCTAACAAGAACAAACTCATCACACAATGTCTCGTGGTGGATATTCAAAGTTACAAAAAAGGATGATGAATGACAAATTTGAGGAAAAAATACAAAAGAATATTGAATCCGGTATGACAGAAGAGGAGGACCGTAGAACAACTTCTCCCCCTTCACCAATTACCCATCATCTTCTCTTCAAGGAAGGTCACAAAAACAAGCATGGTGACTTTTCAACCGACGTGACTAGAGATGTTAGTATGACAATTGTAAGTATAATTTATTCAATTAAGTAAAATGTCTATTCATATTATTTAATAATGTGAATTATATTAAGAATAATGTTGGATACAATTGATCAGGATGATTTGACCAATCGCGAGAGTCAAAGAGAGTCCCTTGGGGATGGAAAAAATGACATTCTTGTCATTGATACGGGGAAGAAAGATCACCCCGGTCGCATAAGGGGTGTTGGGGGTCGGATGCGGATGTCTCAAGTTTTTGGAGCCTCATCGTCCGGTCGTACTATGAATGTAGAGACTCACGCTCAATGCAAAGAGGAAATTAGGTTCTTGTCTGAAGCACTGAAGGACCTATACAGATATTTGGGCAAACTAGTTCCAGTTTTTCCTAAGAGACATGTCGGATCGAGTAATATTTTTCCTAGTATGGAATCATCATTGAAGCAACCAGAGATAAAGAATCGGGAGACTATAAGCAGGGAAGTCATGGCAGAGCACATACCGGTATGCTCTGGTTCTGGACGACCAGATTCATTGGGAGAGTTCAAAGTAACAAATTATAATTTTTTTCTTTTAAAATTATTTCATTTTTCTTCATTTATTAATATATACTATTCTTGTCTATTATTCACAGGATGGAACAGAATGTCGCCTATTTCTGATTGATCATACTAAAGGGAGGCGTCTTATAGATACCGGGAGTCCAGATCATATACAACCGATCGGGAATAAAGAAACATATAGAATACAATACATTGTGTCTACCATGAAGAATGGAAACAAGAGCATCTACCTAGCGTAATTAAATTTCAAATAGCTTTACTTAATGTTCTAATGTAAACAATTTTATTTACTTATGAAATTATTAATTAATTGTAGCACAAGAAGCAAGTAGGAAATTGGGAATGTGGATATTATGTCATGTGTTACATGCGAATGATCATACTCCGAGAAGACATAGAGCACTTGGATTTCAAGAAGGTTTTGGGTTTGTTTTATTATTTCATTATCATTGCATTTGCTACTCTATTTCTTTTTTTTTTTGCATATGAATTATTAATAATATAATGACTTTTTTGAATGTATCAGTGCTTCAAAAAAGACGGGAAAACATTAACAAAAAAAGATTTGAATATTGTTCGAGAAGCATGGGGTAATTATGTAATGAATCATGAGCTCCAAGCGTTGATCTATCCAAACTGAAATAGATTTGATTCATTATTTTGTTAGGACATTATGTAGATGTAATATGTGTATGCAATACTTTTGACTTTAGAAATCAATATTTGGTATAAAAGTTTTGTTACTTTTAATGGCAATTGTTTTATGCATTGTTTTCAATATGTATTTTGGATTGGTTTGTTTATAAACTCTCTGTATTTTGGGTTGTTTTGTTTCGTTCATGTGCTGTGAATGCATGATTATAAATAATTCGCAGAGAAAGTTTAAATACATATTACACCGGGTACAAGAAAATCGAATTAAATGTTAAAAACAATTACACCTTTTTATTTAATTTAATACATCGGTTAAATAACTAGTGTAAAATAAACATTTTTACACCGGATTTATAAACCCGGTGTAACAAAGACTTGTTACATCGGTTTATAAAACCGGTGTAAGAAATTTGTACCTTTTACACCGCCTGTATATACACCGATTTATTTTTAGAATAACCGGTGTAAATAATAAGATTTAACCGGTGTAAAATCTCCGTTTTGTACTAGTGCTGAGATTAGAAGTTCTATTATAACTTGGAAGAATATGGAGAATTGCAAGAAGAATTGGAAATAAATTTAGCATACTTAACAGGTTTGATCATCAATAGAAAAACCAGAAGAAGTTGCTTAGAAGTTCAAGCAAATGATTAGTCTGATCTCTTTGCTGCACTTCCAATATTTCTGGAATTGTAAATTGAATGCTTAAGAACAGCCACTCGTCAGTCCAGCATCATGTTGATCACGCTCGTGACACTACAGCTGCACAATATCTGCGTCATTAACCTGAGTAGAGGACTGAATTGAAATCATGTCCTGCAAACATGCAAGTTCCAACTACATAAATTAATTTGTCAAACAAAGAATTTCGATTTGAATCAACGTTTGAGGTAAAATGATGAACCTTAATTTGGACACATCTGCAACTGCAGAAATACATTAATATTCTTCCAGTATTTCTATTAGTTTTAACACATTATTGACATGAGTTGACTAAGGACAAAAAATTCTTGGCATTTGATATCAAATGGGATAAAAAAATGTTAAAACTTTTGTCAATATTATACCCAATTGATTGGAATGAATTCTCTTCGTATCCATTTAACTGGAAGTTGATTTAATTTCTTGATACATTTAGCAAATTCTGTACTATTAAAACATAAACTTGCAATTAAGGGTTGGTGGAGTTTTTCTAGGAAGGACGCCAAGCTGCCAAAACAACCAACAATAATTAATTTCAATTTCGAAGAAGAAGAACATCTGCATGCATCAGATCAACTTGATGAGTACATAATTATACCCTTTCTTGCTCAGCCTATGAATAACGTACAAAGTGTCAAGGAAGCTAGGAGATCTGTACTGTGTCCATGCATGCATCATGGATGAAGTTGGCACCTGGATTAGATAGAGCGTCATCGGGATATATATCGAAAGGATCAATACGAACTAGATCTGACTGCGTCATATGATGTGAACTAGCAGGAATAGAGAAGAATGGAATATGCTCTAAAAACACAACATGACGCGTGTGATACCCCAATCCCACATCGAATATGTATAAGGATGATGACTATGATATAAGTGTAGAGCCTAGCATGCAAGTCCAACTTGGGAAATCTATTTTGGCATAGCGAGAACGAGCCAAATTAAGTTAGGCTTGGGCGCGACAGGCTCTAGTCACGTCACGGGCTTGCATGCACATGTGGGCCTATGGGTTCACTGGGGTTGGGGGTTCGGGGTGTGACAGAATGGTATCATAGAATAGGCCAAACTTCACCCACTGAGTATTGGAACTAAGTGCTACGTCGACCTAAGGGGTGGAGCCACCTCTAGAATCCTTCACCACCGAGGTGGGCCTGGTTGAGATCCTGTTTGGGCCTTGCGAGGACGCTAAGGCCTTAAAGAGGGGTGAATGTGATACCCCAGTCCCACATCGAATATGTATAAGGATGATGACTATGATATAAGTGTAGAGCCTAGCATGCAAGTCCAACTTGGGATATCCATTTTGACATATCGAGGACGAGCCAAATTAAGTTGCTCAGCAACACCATTTTGTTGAGGAGTGTCTGTACACGAGGTTTGATGGATAGTCTCATCAGAAGCAAGTAATTGAGGAAAATCGTTGGAAGTGTGTTAACCCCCCAAATCACACCGAAAACATTTAATGACAAATGAGTGTTGGGTTTTCACAAGAGCTCTAAAGTTACTGAATATGGTAAGGAAATCAGAGATGCATTTCATAAGATAAACCCAAGTATAATGAGTGAAATCATCAATAAAATAAACATAATATCTGGATCCTTTGGTGGATATAGGAGAGGGTCTCCACACATCAGAATGCATAAGATCAAATAGCGCAATTGAAAAAGAAATACTTTTATTAAAAGGAAAGGTTGAAATTTTAGCCAGTTTACAACCACTACAATCAGAAATATCATGATTGTCTAAATGACCTAAAACTCCTGTAGACACCAAAAACTTTAAACGAGATCCAGAAACATGACGTAAACGAGAATGCCAAAGATAAAAATCAGAAGATGAACGACTCAAACGAAAAGACGACAAATCCACACTAGAGACAACAACATCTGATATTTTTAGCTCATCCAAAACATAGAGTCCCCCTTCCCTATGGCCTATTCTAATCACCTTTTGAGACCGCGGGTCCTGAACAAAACAATTGGTAGAGGTTGAAAAAATAAAGAGGCCAGAATCACACAATTGACCAACAGATGCAAGATTTAAAGTTAGACTAGGAATACGGTATACATTTGAAAGAGATAAACGATATGTGTGAACAGAGCCAATTCCTGCCAATGGCATTGGAGTACCATCCGCAGTCATGACAAATAAAGATGGAGCAGAATTAATAGACGCAAAAGAATTAATATTAGGAGACATATGATGAGAAGCGCCTGAGTCTAAGATCCATAAGGGAGACGATTTACCTGAATTATCAGACAAGGACAAACCTTTATGAGAGGAGGCTGACATGGCATGAGGCTGTGAAGCAATGAACTGCTGAAACTGCTCTATCATATGTGAATCCAAGAGCGGGGCAGCAACTGCATTGGTGGTCTGAGATGGGCGATACGTTCATGGAGCAGTCTGTGGCTGGCGTTGTTGTTGATGTTGTTTGCCTTTACTCAACAATTTCGGACACTGAGCCTTCCAATGACCCTTTTGTTTGTAGAAAGCACATTCATCCTGAGAGACCTTAGGAACTGGTCTATTTTGGTTGCTAGGCGGAGACTGTTGTGGAGCAGCAAAGACGGATGGAGGTATAGGTGTTTGTGTGACAGACCCTGTATCTACTTTAGACTTAAGCCGAATCTCCTCTGCTAACAGTTCATGAAACACATAATCAACAGACGGAAGAGGAGAACGATGTAGAATTGTACCACGCAATCCCTCGAAATCACTCTGAAGAGCCATCAAAAACTTGACCAGGCATTGTTCTTCCCTACGAGCCAGATATGGTTCAAATTTTCGCAACTCTGCAGACTCAATGAGAGCCAACTGATCCCAGAGATTAGACATGGCAGAATAAAACTCCTGAACACTCATATCATTCTGCAGAAGTGCGCGAATATCTGTCTCCAACTGATACTGCTTGGCGAAATTAGACTGCGTGTACAATCTAGTCAGATGATCCCAGACCTCTTTAGCCGTCTCATACTTAGACAACTGAACACCAATGGAATGGGTAACAGAATTGTTAATCCACGTAATAATCTTCGAATTATCAGCCTCCCAACTGTCGACCAAGGCTGCATAATCGGTAGCCTTATCGTCTGTAGGTTTAATCCGCACACATGTAACATAGTTCCACATAGATTTTCCATGCAAGAAATTCTTCATAACGTAGCTCTAATATGTATAGTTTGTACCATCCAATTGAACGCTAATCGACTGAAGTGAATCATCCTTACGACTAGCCATGATGAAAGAGACACAAAAACAAAACCCCCAAAATCAAAATCAACAGATTCGAAATTCCCAAAATCGACAGAATCCGCGAAAGCTGTGGATTGGATTATAACTTGTTCAATCAAGCAAAGAGAATCCATGAATGGTGGATTATAACTTGTTCAATCATGGTTGTTAAAGAATATATATGCATCTGACTCAAAACCAATTGGCAATGAGTGGAGTGGCCCATATATCTTATATATTAGTTCAAAAGCTCTTACTTAATCGATGTGGGATATTATCCTTTAACACTCCCTCTCAAACATGACTAGAGCGAATATATTTAAACTAAACCGAATGCTAGCCCAACACTGGGCCTAGCCTACTGATACTGAAAGAAGAGAGGTGAGAGAAACCCTAGTTATGTTTGAAAGACCCATATATTCAAACCTAGCGCTCTGATACCATGTTAATATAGAGAAAAATGAGACTAGGAATTTCTTATTGACATGCATAATGCAATCAGAATACAATAAAGAGTATATATAGCTAGGGATTACAATAAACAGTAAATAGATTAAAATACCATTAAACAGTAATAAAGATAATATAGCTAATAGGCAGAACATTCAATGACAAATATGCATGACATGCATGATTCCAAATTAATCAGATTCAAACAATGACCAGTGGTGGCTGTTGGGTTTAATTTGTTTATAAAGACTTTCTGTTGAGAAAATGGATGCCACAACCTCCTAGACAGTAAATTGCATTAAATCTGCAAAGTATGGCTGTGAGGGACGAAGCAGAACCCAAATTATGTTATCATTCAAGAACTTGCAACTGTCATGTAGGCTTTGTTGTGGGATACAAACGGACGGACATTCATATGGAAAGATATGAGATAAATATAGAAATAAAACATAACTGGGATAGTCAAAATTCAAACACTGAAAATTGCTCTGCTGCTAAAATTGAAGAATCTTAAAGGACATTTCAAGTTCGTGGTAACCCAGGATTTGAAATTCCAACTCATTTCAAACATTCGTATACATATGTACCAAATTAAAGTTATGCTCTGTCCATGTCAGAGAACATTTCAAAGGGTTTTGATTGGATTAGTAAGACTAGAAATATCCATGGTAGATAGCTCATACTTCATATATTGATGATGCATTTCTCAATACAAAGATTAGTTGATGATGAATAAAAAAAAGACTGGGAGTTTCTGTTCTTAGACCAAACATCATAGTAATAGTGTATGATGAAGCTCAAATTCGCACCTCGGGAAATAATCCGAGCTGATATAATCCGAGCTGAAAAATCCGAGCTCCAAGCAATAATGCTGGTTCTTATCTGTAAAACAAGATAACGTTAGAGTAAAAGCCCGAGGTGATCCCCGGGAGTTCCACTCCGATGCTAAAGTCAGTAAAAGTTGTTCCTCTCCTTTAAATGATATTCACGTATATATAAAAAGTGAGTTTTGTTACTGTTAAACTACCTTCCACCTTTTTCTCCTTGAGCTGTGTTCAATTGTTATAACTGCTTTTGACTTATCCCTACATATTAGGGAATATTTGAATATTTGTTACATCAATACCTCCTCAGGTCGGTATAAATATTTTTATTCCGACCTGATATGAACACCCAAATATTTCTGAGCTGATCTCCTTGATCCTCATCATGAAAAAATGATGCTTTGATATCAGAAAAGATGAGAAAATAACTTCTGATCTTAAATCATTGTACGCTTTTCTTCACCATTTCCAGAATTTGTTATTTTTCCCCAGAGTTTCTTCTCGGATATTCTAATAAAATTTCCCTTCCTGAAGTTTCTTTATTTCCTTATAATTCTTTACAAGGAATTCACCTCGGGAATTTTGTCGTAGTTGTTTTATAGATTTTCACAGAGATATTTTCTCCGGAATTGCCATAGCAACATCAAAAAGCTTTATCAACTTACTACATCTCAAGAAAAGAATACTCCACTAATAATACTTCCTTAAATTATGAAAATTCCGAGTTCTTGGGATAGATTTCCCATTCATTCTTGACATCGTGCTTGACCTTATTTGGTTCCAAATCCGAGCTTTAATCTTCCTTTTGAGGCATTTCAGTAATGAAATCAACTAACGCCTGACCTTTAATCGCTGTTCGGGATTTGAAAGTAATATCATATTCTCCGAGCTCAATAGCCCACTTGGATAATCGTCCGGACGCCAAATGTTGCAACTCAACTATTCACCTCGGGAATTTTATGACCGAGGTAAGGAGTTTGTCGACCTCCGAGCTAAGAAGATTTATGACCGAGCTGCAATAATCCGACCTCCAGTGCTAAGAAGTTTTTTGACCGAGCAGAAATAATCCGACCTCCAGTGCTAAGGAGTTTTTCTTTGTTCTAGTTTTACTGTATTTTGGGTTCCTATTTCCCAAAATTTTATTGACATTTTATCCTTAGAGATTTTGTCCCTGGATATGGATGTTTCGTTTCCCTAGAATTTTGTTCTCGGAATTTTATCACCTTTGTTTCTCTAGAGAATTTTTCTCTAGAGTAGTTGAATATTTTCCCCAAAATTTATTCTCGGGGTTTTGTGTCATTTGCTTTTTCTAGAGATTATGTTCCCCAAAATTTTGAGCTTGCCACGTATGTTGGGATTTTTCACAGAGATCTTTTCCTCCGGAATTCATCACCAAAGATATTTTATTCAAAAAGAACTGACTTGTTCTTATTACATTATTGAATAAAACTCCCGAGCTAATAATATTTCAAACTCCCGAGCTAATAATACTTCAAAAAATCCTGAGCTCATAATACTTTAAAAAATACCGAGCTCATAATACAAAGAATCCCGAGCTCATAATACTTTAAAAATACCGAGCTCATAATACAAAAAATCTCGAGCTCATAATACTTTAAAAAATAACGAGCTCATAATACTTTAAAAAATACCGAGCTCATAATACTTCAAAAAATCCCTAGCTGACAAAGCCTCGAAATTCCGAGCTGACAAAGCCTCGAAATTCCGAGCTGATAGTACTTCAAATTTCCGAGCTGATAGTACTTCAAATTTCCGTGCTGACAAAGCCTCGAATTTCCGAACTGATAGTACTTCAAATTTTCGAGCTGACAAAGCCTCGAAATTTCGAGCTGATAGTACTTCAAATTTCCGAGCTGACAAAGCCTCAAAATTCCGAGCTGATAGTACTTCAAATTTCCGAGCTGACAAAGTCTCGAAATTCCAAGCTCTAATAATTCTTCAAACATAGTTGACCAGAAATATCCGAGCAGTACGCATACGTTTTCGCCAAGCTGCAACTTTATCCTTTGGTAGATTTCCCGACCTTAAAATATAAATCGGGGTCATCTAATTTTTGGTTCCTTTTCCCCTCATCTTGGATTCTTATTCCTCTATTTTCGTTATCCTTTTTCCTTTGGTCCGCCTCTTCTCCTTTGGCGTACTTCTCTGCTCGGTCCATCAGTTGTTCCATATCACATGGTGGATCAGTGGCCATCTTTTTATAGAAACGTCCAGGTCGTAATCCATTGAGAAATGCCCCCACCAGAACATCTTCAGAGCAATTTTTCACTTGCAAGCTTTCGTCATTGAATCTACCCATATAACTCCAAAGGGACTTACTCTCTCATTGACAAAGATTTAGTAACTCTGCCGTAGACTTGTTAAATTTCTTACGTTGCAAAAATCGGGTAAAGAAAAGATCACATAATTGAGAAAAGGAAACCACACACCTTGGCCTTAAGCCTTCATACCAGAGACGAGCTTTTCCTTCCAGTGTGGTAGGAAATGCCTGGCACTTTGTTTCCTCTGGTGCCTTCAAGAAATCCATTGTGGATTCAAATCTGTGAATATGATCGTTAGGATCCGTGTCCCCCGTATAAGCCTGCAGCTGTGGTAACTTAAACTGTGGAGGTAGAGGAAAATCAACGATCTCTTTTGATAGGGGGCTGTCTCTCCTGGGTCTTCTCTTTCCAGGATTTCTACCCTCATTATAATTTGTATTTTCCCCACCTCCAGTTCGGGGAAATGGATGCGTCTTAGATTTCCCTTCGTTTTCTCCATCGCACTCGGCATGGATCACCAGAGGTGTTTTCCCCCGGACTTTTTGCTGCTCATCTTTCTTCTTCCGGGCCTCCTTAACCATAGCCTCCATTTGATCGTAATGTTCAACAAATATTTTCATCATTTCCGGAGTAATGTGATTACCTTCTTGTTGCGATTTTTCTGGATCCTTCTGGATAGATGGTGACGATTGTCCTTCTCCTTCTCGCCTGCTAGTCTGAACATTTCCTCTCATTGATCTTGTGTTTGCCATCACAATGATAAATTTGTTGTGTGAACCTTTCGTTTGGTTCCCACAGACGGAGCCAATTGATGAAGCTCAAATTCGCACCCCGGGAAATAATCCGAGCTGATATAATCCGAGCTGAAAAATCAGAGCTCCAAGAAATAATTATGGTTCTTATCTGTAAAACAAGATAACGTTAGAGTAAAAGCCCGAGGTGATCCCCGGGAGTTCCACTCCGATGCTAAAGTCAGTAAAAGTTGTTCCTTTTCTTTAAATGATATTCACGTATATATAAAAAGTGAGTTTTGTTACCGTTAAACTACCTTCCATCTTTTTCTCCTTGAGCTGTGTTCAATTGTTATAACTGCTTTTGACTTATCCCTACATATTAGGGAATATTAGAATATTTGTTACATCAGTGTAAATTGTGTCCATACTTATCCCTTAATCAATCTACAACATCAAAACAATTCATTAAGCCATTGTAGAAATTTCACTAATTCAATTTGAAATGCTATAAATGATTTTCACTTAATAGTATAACCCCTTTTAGTAAGTTCATGTACTACTGCATACCATGACTAGCTAAAGCCTCTTCAAACCACTGCTCAATACTATATTTGATTGCAATAAACTAAAATGTGACTTGCATGAACATGTCTATACATACGATGCAAAAATTATATGAAAAATAGCCTATCAGAAACTCTTCTCATTTCGCTAAACCACAAATTTGCAAACATGAAACAAGTAAACCCATTACAACACAATACCTCGAAGAGCTTGCTATCATCGGAAATGGAGATGGAGACGGCAATTGGAGGCGGCGGCGATGGAGATGTTGGCGATGGAGATGGCGACGATGGAGATGGTAATGATGGAGACGGCGACGATGGAGGTGGCAGCAATGAACCCGGAGATGGAGATGGTTTTAACAATATGCGCGGGAGAGAAAGAGTTTTGGTAGGAGACTTAAGAGTACTAGCTAGTTAATCGATCTTGCCAGGGCTTTTGTTTAAAAACAATTGAAAATTACACCGGTTAAAAGAATAACTGGTGTAAAAAAAACCTTCCTACCCCGGTTTTGTGTAGTAACCGGTGTAATATATAAACTATTTATACCGGTTATAATAAAACCCGTGTACTAAGTTTAAATTGTACACCGGTTATAATCAAAACCGATGTAAATAGTTCTCCTGTCACTAAATTCTTGTTTAATATTACTATAATGCCACCGCATTTTTATAAATTACACCGGATTATGTTTAACCGCTCTAAAAAGAGAGGTTTAAATCCGCCATTTTGCAGTAGTGCAGTCTTAATAATATGTACTACACCCTCATATGAGCATTTCTTTTTCCCTACTTGTCAAAATAATATATTGTAACGGCAAGAGACAATAGCTTGCTACTTCTTTTTCTTTTCTTTTCTTTTTTTTTCCTTCGCAAATTTGAGAGGAAAGATGTCACCCTCAATTTTATAGATTAAACTAAAGTATAAATAACTCCTTATGGTTCACTAATTATTTGATAGGATTTTAATAAAATATGTGTGGTCGTGTGAATTTATAAATTAAAATAGGGATTGAAACAATAAATGGAACAGAAGATCCGAAGTGTGTCTCGCCTCATAATACCGAATTTACCAATTTTTATGTGCACTCTTTTCACAAAAAAGTAGTGATATTGAATGACCTATTCAAGGTTGAGTTATTAGTAGCAAGGGTTGTCAAGGGTTCATATGAGTTTGGTATCAAAGTATACTTTTAATTTGGTATCAATTTTATAAAACCATATTTATTTGTTTAAGACAAAATCAAAGAGAAATTTTATAAGTAAATTCACAAAAATTAGAATGTGATTAGACAGTTAGCATTCCGACCTCAAAGTTTAGAGTTTGATTTCTTGAGAATGCATGTAAAAGGTGTGCGCATTAAAAATAAAAATAAAAAAACCCTTATTCCTCCATTTACATGGGATTAGTTGCCTTAAATAGGTAAACCTCAAATAAACAAGATGAATTCGGAAATTTTTTTAAAATTTAAGTTAAGGTAAAGACACATCCCTTACTCATAATAAACTTACAAAAAAAAAATTCAAGGCATAACTTATGCATCATTCTCTATGACTTTTATGAAATTCACCGTCTTCTTCAAACATTGTATTCTATCTACACACATGTTTTCGTTTATATTTAATTATAGGGAAAATTTGTATTAAGGGCGCATTCCAAAGCCTTATTATTAAAGAGGGTGTAACTTTAACCTATTTATTGTTAAGGGTATGAAAATAATTTAATTAATTTATATAATTTGTAAAAAACTTTATTATCCATTGATAAACTCAAACAACAAATAATATAATTCACTTTTAATAGTTTTCAATCACTCATTCAAACCGTCATTCAATCAATTCAATTTTATTCATCAAATCTTCTCATTCTCTAAAACTGTCTAGTTTTCATTGCCAATCATTGATTCAATTTTAATCTTAATTTTTTTAAAATCTAAAATACATTGGTCATTAGTTTAAACACAATATATATTAATGAATGATTTAATCATATCAATTATAAATTTATAAAAGGAATTATGTTAGAATAAGAAAATAAAAAAGAATCTTGATATTTGAATATAATAGATAGAAATAATTAATTCTATATTCACTTTGAAGGAAAAATAAATAAGAATATTATACACTCACTTCTAATACTTTTAATCTTTGCGGAAAAAAAAGTTAAGAAAAAAAAAATTTCAAATTCTCTTCATTTTTATTTGTCTTTCTTAGTTTTTTTATATTTGAGGTAGAGAATTAGAAAATGGCATCTCCTAAGGAAGATAAATAAAAATGAAGTGAATTAGAAAAAAAATTAAAAAACCAAAGAAAGATAAATAAATTATTAATCACAGTAATATTAGAACTCTACCTCAAATCTAAAAGAGTAAACGAACAAAATTGTAACAATAAAAAAAAAAGAATTCAAACTGAAATTCAAGAAAATAAAATAAAAAATGAATTACATCTCAAATTGAAATCATATTAGTGACATAATTATTCATTCAATCTAAAACAAAAAAATGTGAAATTTGGACAAGAAAAAAGGAAAATAATTATAAATGAAATTGATGAGCACAGAATATTCATAATATTCTGTACACTTTTATGATTTTAATGGGGGAAAATCTGTTTTTAATGGTTTTAACTATTTCAGAATTTGGAGGATTTCGTGTAAAGTGTGCAAAGAAGATAAAGGAAGATTTGAGAGATTTCTGGAGGAATTAAAGGGGCTAAAGATGGAAGTGAAGATTTGGCAAACAAGAGGATTTTGGAAAGCTATCAAAAGGATGGAATAATCGGACTGGGAAACTGATTTTTAGGAGTAGTTGAAACCGCATGTGGCTTAACTGATTTTGGAAACAATGAAGATTCATTATTTGAGTTGGTTTAGGAAATCTTATTCTCTCCCCTATATAAGGGAGTAGATTAGTTAGGGTTAAATCATCTTTTTTCAGCAGCTTTAATTTACTCTTTAGAAGTTTTTCCGCAGCAGATTCTGCAGTTTGCAAAGTTGCCCAGTTTTACAGACGCCCGTCGTTCGCCCGAACGACAGGCGGCTCGGTTTGTTTTTCTTAATTCAGATTTATTTCGTTTAATTATTTGTTTTGTTTTTAATTATGATTAGTGAGTAGTTTCTTTTCTAGCTTTAAGTAAGAAGCACTAATTATGATTAAGTTGTGAGACCAAATTGTGTTAATCAATGATTTCATATTCAATTCCAAAAGTTTTCTGTGAATAGCGTTCATTACCTAATTGGATTAAAGCCTGATCAACTTTAATAAACTTAGGAAGAGTCAATTATTCTCTAGTTAAATCACTAGATTGAATTAGTAAGATTAATTAGTGACAAAGCTGCTGTCTAGTAGACGGAGATATTGGTTAACAATTTATTTTATGCTGATCATAGTATAATTTGTTAGAGTTAGGTCCTTTTAAGAATTAATGCTTTTCTAACATTAAATTGGGTGATCGGCTGATTCCGGCCTGGTTATGTTAGAAATAGGGAAATAGTGGATTAAGCTCATACTTGTCCACTATCGAATAAGTAAGGAAGGATTGGGACACGACAGAGCCGATTCTCGGTGTCCTATAACTGACTGATTCAAAATGGAAATTATTATTTTTGCTTCAATGAACAACTGATAAAGATTAGTATGGATTGCTTATTTGCCAGAATTTTATCTTAAGTAATTTAATTCGGTATTTTTTATGATATTAATTGCTTTGTTTATTAATTCGTGAATTTATCTAGTTTCCTACATATTAATTTCTTTATAGTTTTAATTGTTGTGACGATTGCAATTAACTAATTAAGAAGATTTATTGTTCGTCGTGGGATCGACCTTACTTCCATTAGACTATTTTAATCCTTAGAGTAAGAATTAATTTTGGTGCAGAAACGACACACCAGAAATTCAAAAAAAATGAAAGGTAAATTATGTCTCATGCTGAAATTATATAATTGTCAAAATTTATATTCAATCTAAAACAAACAAAATAGCAGCAAGCAAAAAAATTTAATTATAACTAATTAGAAAAAAATATATGAATTATATATCAAATTAAATCATATTATTGCCAATGATGGGCAACTCAAATCCTCTAGTTCAAGTTTTTTTTTTTACTTTTTTTATTTTTTTCACATAGGGTAAAAGTATTAGAAGTAAGTGCATAATATTTTATTTATTTCTCCTTCAAAGTAAATACGGAATTAATTATTTCTATCTATTATATTCAAATATCAAATTTCTTTTTTTATTTTTTATACTAACATAATTCATTTTATAATTTTATGACTGATATGATTAAACCATTGTTAATATATATTGTATTTAAAATAATGGACAATATTTTAGATTTAAAGAAAAAATTATGATTAAAATTGAATCAGTTATCATCTGCATCTTTGATAACTTCACAGCTGTCGTTCCTTCATAAGTAGTTTGAAGAATTTTTCATGCCTTCTTGGCTGACACACATATAGAAATAAGTGATTAAACTGAGCAGGATCAACGCCGTTGAAAATTGCATTAAGAGCCTTTGAATTACTGTTTGCTAAGGCATCTTCAGTAGCAGACCAATTTCTTCTGGCTTGAGAGACTCAACACCGTCTGTGGTAATCACTGGGGGATTCCATCCTGTCAAACTTAATTTCCAAGCTTTTCATCAACAGCTTTGATAAAGGCTCTCATTCTTGCCTTCCAATAAGCATAATTGCTCCCGTCCAATAAAGGTGGACGCGTTGTTGAACCTCCTTCCTTCATAGAATCCATCGCACCAACGATCAAGATCAAGTCCTGCGGATCCCGCCTAAGAAACAAAGACGACCCTCTCTGATACCAATTGAAAGATCTAGGTTAGATGCGTAGTGTCCTAGTGTGGTGGAACACTAGATGTGACACGGTTAATAAAAACAGTAATGGACAATATTAAAATGTGGAAAGTAAAGAGACAGGAGGTTGGTAACGCAGTTCGGCAATTGCCTACGTCTGCAGGGCCACGCCCAGAAAAATAATCCACTAAGTTCACAAGTTACAAGACACTCGGTCTGACACAACCCCTCTTATCTTTGTCGCCGCCTCTTCCTAACTCCACACGTGAATGTGATTGTACGAGATCCCCTCGACTTGTGTGATTCCTCCCGGAATTCGTGGTTATTGCAAGATCCCCTTGCCCACGATGAAGACAAGATCCCTTTGTCAATGGCGACTTCTCTCGAAATCCGTGGTTAATGCAAGATCCCCTTGCCCACGTTTGAACTCCTCCCGAACTCCTTAGCAACCTCCTCTCGAGGCTGAGTTATAACAAAGAATACAAGGATTGCATCTTCAATATTATTACTTTAAGATGCTTCAGCCAACACACTTTGATCAAAGATCTCCAACAAAGAAGTGTGTTCACAGTTTTGAAAAGACCGAAAGAATAATCAACTCTCCACACCAAAATACTTGTGGTTGGAAAGATCATATAGGAACACCAAATCCTTTCATGTTTATCCCAATATTATTTCCAAATAATTCGAATGAAGAGATGGAAAACCATGTGCCTTCAATGCTTATCTTTTCCAAAGATAAATCTTCAAAGATAACTTCCAAGAATACCAAGATAAGTCTAAAAATACTAAGATAGCATTAATCTTCAAATCAATCTTCCTTGCATAGATTGATTTAATTTGATTTATGCTTCCAATAAGATCTTTCCTTATCTTGCCAAAAAATCAATGCCAATTAAAATAAATGCCAACTCTACGTGTGCATTAACATACCCGAACCAACGAAGTTCTTGATGAAAGGGCGAATTAGTTACCTCAATTATTGTAAAATTTTTCTTCACCCATCCATGAACAAATACAATGTTAGTCCCATGTGTATATGTAAAATGGTGATATTAACTTTCGTAGTTTTCAAACTACAAAAAATGTATGCAACAAAAAGGAAATTTTTTTCCTTGAAACTTTCCTTTTAATTTCTTTAGATGGTGATACCTGATTTTTTATATATATCTTGATTATGTATATATACATTCCCATATGAAGCCAGAAAGTTGGTTTTATTGTATAACTAGTTTCATTAACTATGTACATCACATTTCAAAGTCATTTTGATGTGGAACGGCTGACAGTGCGTATTGAGTTGTTCGCAATATCAGTTCAAGTAGAGAAAAAAAAAATTTAAATCGCATTGTTAAATTTAATATAAACAGCATAACATTTTCACACGAATTCATAAATTATTCTATACAGTTTTGAAACTCTTGACTAGATTAACATGACTCAATGTGTGCGATTTTTTTTTATTTTTTTGGTAAAATCATTTGTTTAAACCACTTTCAAGCACATTGAAATTTTATAAATTATTTTAAATTTCTTTTTTATTTTAGTTTAGAATTTTTAGGAATTTATTATCATTATTATGACTAGCAATATAATTATTCATTATAACTTTTCAAATTTTGCAAAATTTGTATCTTTTCTTATTATTGTTGTCTTTTATAAATCTGCCCTGTGTTACATTTCTTCTCCACTTTGCAATATTTTGTAAGAAAACTAGGCTAATACCTGTTCGGATACAATAACAATAACAACTAAACATTTATCGATTACATGAATTATACTTCGTCATCTTATTCTATCTTATACATGTTTGGAATATAATTGAAAAAATTTTCACATAGAAAATTGTTTTTCTTTTTGTCACGACAGGGTTTTATATAACACATACAAACTGAGTTGTATGGTTATTAAATAAACCAAATTATTGACAGGAGAAAGATTCTCCTTTCGTCAAAGGAGATTATCCCACAACTATACATTGAACTTATACCACTGATGGATAAAAACAAAGAAGCATGATCATATACATGAATGTCTTCTCCAATAATATACAAATCATCAAAGCCCAAAATATATTATCAATTGTCAGCCCGCAATCTTTTAACTTTTCCCTAAATGTTTAGGCAGCTCGTTCTCCACTTTCCAACAAAATGTTAAACCCGAATCTTCATCAAGTTTAGAGTATTTATTCAAAACTTCAAATGTATGATACCATGATGCATGATTGGACAAATGGATTTGCAACCCATTGACAATGATGTGATGATTAAACAGTCTTGAAAGGTACCAAGAAAATCATATTAATGATCAATAAAGATAATGTTAACTAATGAAATTAAGTATGTAATGTTGGGTTCAGTCATTCGGGCTAGCACATTTGTTAGGGAGTTAGTATCGCAACGTCAAGGTTTAAAATTAGATTTTTTCGAAATACATGTAAGGACAAGCGAGTAAAAAAAAAGTAATGGTAGGTTCATAGCCATTTCTGTATTGTTTTTTGTCCCAATAATAAGGTGAGGAACTAGGATTCATGGTTGGCAAAAATGTTTCTATAAACAGATAGTGTCCTCTAAAGCAAGTTTATATATGCAACGGTAAGTTAATCGCGATTTAATGTATAATAAAAATGGTAGAAAATTAGAAGAACGATTTCAACAACTATTAATTGTTTGTTTCATATACGAACCATGTCTTATATATTAACTGGTTGCAAAGGAGTTTTTGAGTTCTATAAAAAGGGGTATGGTTGTTTATAAGGCATAGAGAATATCTGAACTAATCAGGTTGTTCCCATCTTGTTTTCTTTATGCAATATTTAAGTTATTCGAAGAAATGTATGATTGTCATGCATGGAATCCTGGCAGTATTAACAGATAAGGGCAGTCAATTTTGCCAAGGAAATTAAAAAAACAATTCTTCATAATTAAGTAGCCTTGTCAAATAGCAAGAACAAATAGCTAGTGTTGCTGTTTTGTTTTTTTCCCTTTAATTGGAAGATGAACCTCCATTCATGTGTGATTGATAAATAATGTTTCTGGTGGAGTATTGTCTTAATTGCATCAGTGCATGATAGATAGTTAATGTTTCTAGAGGAGAATGGCTTTTTGTGATAGATAGGAGACAGAGAGAATGTTTGACTAATCAGATTGTTCCTATATCATTTTCTTTTTACAAGAATTAAGTAGTTTGAGCAAACGTATGATTGTTGATAAATGGACTTATTAAAAGATAATGACAGGCAATATTGACAGCAGAAAGGACAATTCTTGTTAAATGGTTTTATTAACCACTTAAAGAATTAGAGTAAATTATTTGATGGCATTATTATTTGAATTGTATATTTTTAATAACTATTCCTTTTTTAGTTTTAAATTATGTATTCATTTATGAAAAGTGATATATTAATGATCATTTGTTCAATTCAGTCATTGTCGTTGAACTTTTTTTTTGTTAAATTCAAATATATATATATATATATATTTTTAAAGTACATTTTTAAAAGAACAATGACAGTTTTTCCGGTGAATGCATGGTAAATCAAAATTTTAGGATAAATAGGAACCGAGATCTTCTATCCAATATTATCTCTGTCTTTTCATGTCCAAGAATAAACTACGTCGTAGGTTCACTCATTCTTTGGTTAGGGTATAATAATTGTAAAGTAATTTTAGTGATATTTATGTTTTTAGTCCTTAATTTTAGTTAAATTATGTCGTTTTGGATATTTGACAAAATAAGACAGCGATAATTCCGAACAGAGGATATGATCTCAAGAAATAGTGGTCCTTTAACTTGATGATATAGATTCTCAATTAGACAAAGTTTTATTTGATTCATTAAATTAATTTTTTTTCAGAGTAAATTATTTTAATCATCCCTAAATTTGAGAATTTATTTCGCTTTTGTCCCTATATATTCTTTAAATATTATTTTCGGTTAAATCGGCAAATTTCAAATAGTCGTCGCTGTTGGCCGTTTTTGTGCCATTTTCTGCACTCATATTAAATGACGATGTTCGATATAATAAATGGTGAGAAGAAAATGAAAAGTTGGAAATTTTTAAAAATAACCATTTCTCATGGGTTATAACACGTGTTTTCGCCCGAAATTGAAAATTTCAAAAACTTGTCGACGGTGGTAGTTGTCGTGCCATTTTTTGCACTCCTATTAATTTGCAATGTACTATCTAATGAATGGAGTGCAAAAATGAGAAATTTAGAAATTTTTAAAAATGACCATTTTTTTGTGGGTTATAGCATATGTATTTTTGGTTAAATCGGCAAATTTCAAATAGTCGTCTTTGGTGGCCGTTTTTGTGCCAATTTCTGCACTCATATTAAATGACATGTTCGATATAATAAATGGTGTAAAAAAATGAAAATTTAGAAATTTTTAAAAATGACAATTTCTCGTCGGTTATAGCACACGTGTTTTCGACCGAATCAGAAAATTTCAAAAACTTGTCGACGGTGGTAGTTTTCGTGCCATTTTTTGCACTCTTATTAATTTGCAATGTACTATCTAATGAACGGAGTGCAAAAATTATAAAATTTTAAAAAACTAACCATTTTTTGCGGGTTATAGCATACGTATTTTTGGTTAAATCGGCAAATTTCTAAAAGTCATCGCTCGTGGCCATTTTTTTACCATTTTCTTGCCATTTTCTGCACTCATATTAAATGTAGCTGTTCGGTATAATAAATGGGGTAAATAAAATGAAAAGTTAGAAATTTTTGAAAACGACCATTTTTCGTATAGCATGCGTGTTTTCGCCCAAATCTGAAAATTTTAAAAACTTGTCGACGGTGGTAGTTGTCGTGCCATTTTTTGCACTCCTATTAATTTGCAATGTACTATCTAATGAATGGAGTACAAAAATGAGAAATTTAGAAATTTTTAAAAATGACTATTTTTTTGTGGGTTATAGCACACGAATTTTTGGTTAAATCGGCAAATTTCAAATAGTCGTCGCTGATGGCCGTTTTTGTGCCCTTTTTTGCTTTTATATTAAATGACGATGTTCCATATAATAAATAGTGTAAAGAAAATGAAAAGTTAGAAAATTTTAAAAATGACCATTTCTTGTGGGTTATAGCATACGCGTTTTCGCCCGAATCAGAAAATTTCAAAAACTTGTCGACGGTGGTGGTTGTCATGCTATTTTTTGCACTCCAATTAATTTGCAACGTACTATCTAATGAATGGAGTGCAAAAATTAGAAATCAAGAAATTTTAAAAAATGACCAGTTTTGTGGGTTATAGCATACGTATTTTTGGTTAAATCGGCAAATTTTAAAAAATCGTCGTTGGTGACCATTTTTGTGCCATTTTTTGCATTCATATTAATTAACGATGTTCGATATAATAAATGGGGTAAAGAAAATAAAAATTTAGAAATTTTTAAAAATGACAATTTCTCGTGGGTTATAGCACACTTGTTTTTGTCCGAATCAAAAAATTTTAAAAACTTGTCGACGTTGGTAGTTGTCGTGCCATTTTTTGCACTCCAATTAATTTCCAATGTACTAACTAACGAATGAGTGCAAAAATGAGAAATTTAGAAATTTTTAAAAATGACTATTTTTTTTGTGGGTTATAGCACACGTATTTTTGGTTAAACCGACAAATTTCAAAAAGTCGTCGCTAGTGGCCGATTTTATGCCGTTTTCTGCTTTTATATTAAATGACGATGTTCGATGTACTAAATAGTGTAAAGAAAACGAAAAGTTAGAAAATTTTCAAAATGACCATTTCTGGTGGGTTATAGCAGACGTGTTTTCGCCCAAATTAGAAAATTTCAAAAACTTGTCGACGGTGGCAAACTTTGTGCCATTTTTCGCACTACTATAAATTTGCAATGTACTATCTAATGAACGGAGTAAAAAATTAGAAATTTAGAAATTTTAAAAAATGACGATTTTTTGTGGATTATAGCATACGTATTTTTGGTTAAATCGGTAAATTTCAGAAGGTCGTCGCTGGTGGACGTTTTTGTGCCATTTTCTACACTCATATTAAATGACGATGTTCGATATAATAAATCGTGAGAAGAAAATGAAAAGTTGGAAATTTTTAAAAATGACCATTTCTCGTGGGTTATAACACGTGTTTTCGCTCGAAATTGAAAATTTCAAAAACTTGTCGACGGTGATAGTTGTCGTGCCATTTTTTGCACTCCTATTAATTTGCAATGTACTATCTAATGAATGGAGTGCAAAAATGAGAAATTTAGAAATTTTAAAAAATGACCATTTTTTTGTGGGTTATAGCACACGTATTTTTGGTTAAATCGGCAAATTTCAAACAGTCGCTGGTGGCCGTTTTTGTGCCATTTTCTGCACTCATATTAAATAAAGATGTTCGATATAATAAATGGTGAGAAGAAAATGAAAAGTTGGAAATTTTTAAAAATGACCATTTCTCGTAGGTTATAACACGTGTTTTCGCCCGAAATTGAAAATTTCAAAAACTTGTCGAAGGTGGTAGTTGTCGTGCCATTTTTTGCACTCCTATTAATTTGCAATGTACTATCTAATAAATGGAGTGCAAAAATGAGAAATTTAGAAATTTTTAAAAATGACCATTTTTTGTGGGTTATAGCACACGTATTTTTGATTAAATCGGCAAATTTCAAATAGTCGTCGTTGGTGGCCGTTTTTGTGCCATTTTCTGCACTCATATTAAATGACGATGTTCGATATAATAAATGGTGAGAAGAAAATGAAAAGTTGAAAATTCTTAAAAATGACCATTTTTTGTGGGTTATAGCACACTTGTTTTCGCCGGAATCAGAAAATTTCAAAAACTTGTCGAAGGTGGTAGTTGTCGTGCCATTTTTTGCACTCCAATTAATTTGCAACGTGCTATCTAATGAATGGAGAGCAAAAATTAGAAATCTATAAATTTTAAAAAATGACCAGTTTTGTGGGTTATAGCGTACGTATTTTTGGTTAAATCGGCAAATTTTAAAAAATCGTCGTTGGTACCATTTTTGTGCCATTTTCTGCACTCATATTAATTACCGATATTCGATATAATAAATGGTGTAAAGAAAATGAAAAGTTGGAAATTTTTAAAAATGACAATTTCTCGTGGGTTATAACACGTGTTTTCGTCCGAATCAGAAAAGTTTAAAAACTTGTCGACGGTGGTAGTTGTCGTGCCATTTTTTGCATTTCTATTAATTTGCAATGTACTATCTAATGAATGGAGTGCAAAAATGAGAAAATTTAGAAAATTTTAAAAATGACAATTTTTTGTGGGTTATAGCACACGTATTTTTGGTTAAACCGACAAATTTCAAAAAGTCGTCGCTGGTGGCCGTTTTTGTGCAATTGTATGCAATCTTATTAAATGAAGATGTTCGATATAATAAATGGTGAGAAGAAAATGAAAACTTGGAAATTTTTAAAAATGACCATTTCTCTTGGGTTATAACACGTGTTTTTGCCCGAATTTGAAAATTTCAAAAACTTGTCGACGGTGGTAGTTGTCGTGCCATTTTTTGCACTCCTATTAATTTGCAATGTACTATCTAATGAATGGAGTGCAAAAATGAGAAATTTATAAATTTTTAAAAATGATCATTTTTTTGTGGGTATACACGTATTTTTGGTTAAATCGGCAAATTTCAAATAGTCGTTGCTGGTGGTCGTTTTTGTGCCATTTTCTGCACTCATATTAAATGACAATGTTCGATATAATAAATGGTGAGAAGAAAATGAAAAGTTGGAAATTTTTAAAAATGACCATTTCTCGTGGGTTATAACATGTGTTTTTGCCCGAATTTGAAAATTTCAAAAACTTGTCGACGGTGGAAGTTGTCGTGCCATTTTTTGCACTCCTATTAATTTGCAATGTACTATCTAATGAATGGAGTGCAAAAATGAGAAATTTAGAAATTTTTAAAAATGACCATTTTTTGTGGGTTATAGCACACGTATTTTTGGTTAAATCGGCAAATTTTAAATAGTTGTCGCTGGTGGCCGTTTTTGTGCCATTTTCTACACTCATATTAAATGACGATGTTCGATATAATAAATGGTGAGAAGAAAATGAAAAGTTGGAAATTTTTAAAAATGACCATTTCTCGTGGGTTATAACACGTGTTTTCGCCCGAAATTGAAAATTTCAAAAACTTGTCGACGGTGGTAGTTGTCGTGCCATTTTTGCACTCCTATTAATTTGCAATTTAATATCTAATGAATGGAGTGCAAAAATGAGAAATTTAGAAATTTTTAAAAATGACAATTTTTTGTGGGTTATAGCACACGTATTTTTGGTTAAATCGGCAAATTTCAAATAGTCGTCGCTGGTGGCCATTTTGTGCCATTTTCTGCACTTATATTAAATGACGATGTTCGATATAATAAATCGTGAGAAGAAAATGAAAAGTTGGAAATTTTTAAAAATGACCATTTCTCGTGGGTTATAACACGTGTTTTCGTCCGAAATTGAAAATTTCAAAAACTTGTTGATGGTGGTAGTTGTCGTGCCATTTTTTGCACTCCTATTAATTTGTAATGTACTATATAATGAATGGAGTGCAAAAATGAGAAATTTAGAAATTTTTAAAAATTACCATTTTTTTGTGGGTTATAGCACACGTATTTTTGGTTAAATCGGCAAATTTTAAATAGTCGTCGCTGGTGGCCATTTTTATGCCATTTTCTGCACTCATATTAAATGACGATGTTCGATATAATAAATGGTGGGAAGAAAATGAAAAGTTGAAAATTTTTGAAAATGACCATTTCTCGTGGGTTATAACACATGTTTTTGCCCGAATTTGAAAATTTCAAAAACTTGTCGACGGTGGCAGTTGTCGTGCCATTTTTTGCACTCCTATTAATTTGCAATGTACTATCTAATGAATGGAGTACTAAAATGAGAAATTTAGAAATTTTTAAAAATGACCATTTTTTGTGGGTTATAGCACACATATTTTTGGTTAAATCGGCAAATTTCAAATAGTCGTCGCTGGTGGCCGTTTTTGTGCCAATTTCTGCACTCATATTAAATGACGATGTTCGATGTAATAAATGGTGTAAAGAAAATGAAAAGTTAGAAAATATTAAAAATGACCATTTCTCGTGGGTTATAGCACACGTGTTTTCGTTCGAAACAGAAAATTTTAAAAACTTATCGACGGTGGTAGTTTTCGTGTCATTTTTCGCAGTCCTATAAATTTGCAATGTAGTATCTAATGAATGGAGTGCAAAAATTAGAAATTTAGAAATTTTAAAAAATGAGAAAAGGATTTAGAATTGCTGATGCTTGATTCTTTGATATTGAAAATGTTTTGGACTTTTATTTCAGAATACTGTTGCCGGCTGTAGAATGGTTTCTGAGATTGGTTTTAAATATTCCATTTATGGTTTTATTGATATTCATGAGCACAATGGATTTGACCAATGCTTTCTCGCTTCAGCTTCTTCCTACATTGGTTTTCACCATTTTTTTCTTTTTTCTTTTTTGTGAATTCGATGATCTGTTATTGTGCTTCACCACTGAATTTTATGTTATTGTGCTTCACCACTGTTATTTTTTGATAAAATTTATTGTTTTTAGGTAACCCTCATATAATTTTGGATGGGTACTAAACGACGATCATGCACCGGGGAGGGCGATGATCAAACCCATGCACTTTATGGAAGAAAAGGAATAAAATGTCGCGAGACTATGGAAAGGATGGCAAGGGGAGAAAAGATACCTATTTTATTCGATAATAATGGTGAGCCTACTACTGAAGAAGCACATAATGAATGGATTAATTTCATTGCGTTGATGACGCGTAGTAAAGTTAATATTGTGCAATTTAACTCATGGCCTGAAGTCGATGCGACCGTAAAGGACATGATTTGGGATAATGTAATGGTATGTGCAAGATATTAATGGCCCTTTTAATGTTATTTCACATATTTTCTTTCAATTTATATTAAATTTAAGTTCACTAATGTTAGATATTATTTTTTTATCAGAATATCTTTGAATTTCAGTCCACACCAAAACTGAAGAAGAAGTGGTTAGTGATGGCTGGGGAACGTTGGCGGGGTTGGAAGATAACCTTGAACCGTTATATATTTGGAAGCAAAAAGGATTAGGACCCATGTGCTATATATCCGTATCTTAGTAGGGATACATGGGAGAAGTTCCGCAACAATCGATTAACTAAAGAATGGCAGGTAATATATTTATTTTTTTCAATTTTTTATTCATTTAATTTAAAGTTAACAATTTGAATGATATCTAATTCTTTTTTTTGGACAAATAGGTAAAGCGTGTTTCTAGCCAAGAGAGTTCTAACAAGAACAAACTCATCACACAATGTCTCGTGGTGGATATTCAAAGTTACAAAAAAGGATGATGAATGACAAATTTGAGGAAAAAATACAAAAGAATATTGAATCCGGTATGACAGAAGAGGAGGCCCGTAGAACAACTTCTCCCCCTTCACCAATTACCCATCATCTTCACTTCAAGGAAGGTCACAAAAACAAGCATGGTGACTTTTCAACCGACGTGACTAGAGATGTTAGTATGACAATTGTAAGTATAATTTATTCAATTAAGTAAAATGTCTATTAATATTATTTAATAATGTGAATTATATTAAGAATAATGTTGGATACAATTGATCAGGATGATTTGACCAATCGCGAGAGTCAAAGAGAGTCCCTTGGGGATGGAAAAAATGACATTCTTGTCATTGATACGGGGAAGAAAGATCACCCCGGTCGCATAAGGGGTGTTGGGGGTCGGATGCGGATGTCTCAAGTTTTTGGAGCCTCATCGTCCGGTCGTACTATGAATGTAGAGCCTCACGCTCAATGCAAAGAGGAAATTAGGTTCTTGTCTGATGCACTGAAGGACCTATACAGAGATTTGGGCAAACTAGTTCCAGTTTTTCCTAAGAGACATGTCGGATCGAGTAATATTTTTCCTAGTATGGAATCATCATTGAAGCAACCAGAGATAAAGAATCGGGAGACTATAAGCAGGGAAGTCATGGCAGAGCACATACCAGTATGCTCTGGTTCTGGACGACCAGATTCATTGGGAGAGTTCAAAGTAACAAATTATAATTTTTTTCTTTTAAAATTATTTCAATTTTCTTCATTTATTAATATATACTATTCTTGTCTATTATTCATAGGATGGAACAGAATGTCGCCTATTTCTGATTGATCATACTAAAGGGAGGCGTCATATAGATACCGGGAGTCCAGATCATATACAACCGATCGGGAATAAAGAAACATATAGAATACAATACATTGTGTCTACCATGAAGAATGGAAACAAGAGCATCTACCTAGCGTAATTAAATTTCAAATAGCTTTACTTAATGTTCTAATGTAAACAAGTTTATTTACTTATGAAATTATTATTTAATTGTAGCACAAGAAGCAAGTAGGAAATTGGGAATGTGGATATTATGTCATGTGTTACATGCGAATGATCATACTCCGAGAAGACATAGAGCACTTGGATTTCAAGAAGATTTTGGGTTTGTTTTATTATTTCATTATCATTGCATTTGCTACTCTATTTCTTTTTTTTTTGCATATGAATTATTAATAATATAATGACTTTTTTGAATGTATCAGTGCTTCAAAAAAGACGGGAAAACATTAACAAAAAAAGATTTGAATATTGTTCGAGAAGCATGGGGTAATTATGTAATGAATCATGAGCTCCAAGCGTTAATCTATCCAAACTGAAATAGATTTGATTCATTATTTTGTTAGGACATTATGTAGATGTAATATGTGTATGCAATACTTTTGACTTTAGAAATCAATATTTGGTATAAAATTTTTGTTACTTTTAATGGCAATTATTTTATGCATTGTTTTCAATATGTATTTTGGATTGGTTTGTTTATAAACTCTCTGTATTTTGGATTGTTTTGTTTCGTTCATGTGCTGTGAATGCATGATTATAAATAATTCGCAGAGAAAGTTTAAATACATATTACACCGGGTACAAGAAAATCGAATTAAATGTTAAAAACAATTACACCTTTTTATTTAATTTATTACACCGGTTAAATAACTAGTGTAAAATAAACATTTTTACACCGGATTTATAAACCCGGTGTAACAAAGACTTGTTACATCGGTTTATAAAACCGGTGTAAGAAATTTGTACCTTTTACACCGCCTGTATATACACCGGTTTATTTTTAGAATAACCGGTGTAAATAATAAGATTTAACCGGTGTAAAATCTCCGTTTTGTACTAGTGCTGAGATTAGAAGTTCTATTATAACTTGGAAGAATATGGAGAATTGCAAGAAGAATTGGAAATAAATTTAGCATACTTAACAGGTTTGATCATCAATAGAAAAACCAGAAGAAGTTGCTTAGAAGTTCAAGCAAATGATTAGTCTGATCTCTTTGCTGCACTTCCAATATTTCTGGAATTGTAAATTAATGCTTAAGAACAGCCACTCGTCAGTCCAGCATCATGTTGATCACGCTCGTGACACTACAGCTGTACAATATCTGCGTCATTAACCTGAGTAGATGACTGAATTGAAATCATGTCCTGCAAACATGCAAGTTCCAACTACATAAATTAATTTGTCAAACAAAGAATTTCGATTTGAATCAACGTTTGAGGTAAAATGATGAACCTTAATTTGGACACATCTGCAACTGCAGAAATACATTAATATTCTTCCCGTATTTCTATTAGTTTTAACACATTATTGACATGAGTTGACTAAGGACAAAAAATTCTTGGCAGTTGATATCAAATGGGATAAAAAAATGTTAAAACTTTTGTCAATATTATACCCAATTGATTGGAATGAATTCTCTTCGTATCCATTTAACTGGAAGTTGATTTAATTTCTTGATACATTTAGCAAATTCTGTACTATTAAAACATAAACTTGCAATTAAGGGTTGGTGGAGTTTTTCTAGGAAGGACGCCAAGCTGCCAAAACAACCAACAATAATTAATTTCAATTTCGAAGAAGAAGAACATCTGCATGCATCAGATCAACTTGATGAGTACATAATTCTACCCTTTCTTGTTCAGCCTATGAATAACGTACAAAGTGTCAAGGAAGCTAGGAGATCTGTACTGTGTCCATGCATGCATCATGGATGAAGTTGGCACCTGGATTAGATAGAGCGTCATCGGGATATATATCGAAAGGATCAATACGAACTAGATCTGACTGCGTCATATGATGTGAACTAGCAGGAATAGAGAAGAATGGAATATGCTCTAAAAACACAACATGACGCGTGTGATACCCCAATCCCACATCGAATATGTATAAGGATGATGACTATGATATAAGTGTAGAGCCTAGCATGCAAGTCCAACTTGGGAAATCTATTTTGGCATAGCGAGAACGAGCCAAATTAAGTTAGGCTTGGGCGCGACAGGCTCTAGTCACGTCACGGGCTTGCATGCACATGTGGGCCTATGGGTTCACTAGGGTTGGGGGTTCGGGGTGTGACAGAATGGTATCATAGAATAGGCCAGACTTCACCCACTGAGTATTGGAACTAAGTGCTACGTCGACCTAAGGGGTGGAGCCACCTCTAGAATCCTTCACCACCGAGGTGGGCCTGGTTGAGATCCTGTTTGGGCCTTGCAAGGACGCTAAGGCCTTAAAGAGGGGTGAATGTGATACCCCAGTCCCACATCGAATATGTATAAGGATGATGACTATGATATAAGTGTAGAGCCTAGCATGCAAGTCCAACTTGGGATATCCATTTTGACATATCGAGGACAAGCCAAATTAAGTTGCTTAGCAACACCATTTTGTTGAGGAGTGTCTATACACGAGGTTTGATGGATAGTCTCATCAGAAGCAAGTAATTGAGGAAAATCGTTGGAAGTGTGTTAACCCCCCAAATCACACCGAAAACATTTAATGACAAATGAGTGTTGGGTTTTCACAAGAGTTCTAAAGTTACTGAATATGGTAAGGAAAATCAGAGATGCATTTCATAAGATAAACCCAAGTATAATGAGTGAAATCAACAATAAAATAAACATAATATCTGGATCCTTTGGTGGATATAGGAGAGGGTCCCCACACATCAGAATGCACAAGATCAAATAGCGCAATTGAAAAAGAAATACTTTTATTAAAAGGAAAGGTTGAAATTTTAGCCAATTTACAACCACTACAATCAGAAATATCATGATTGTCTAAATGACCTAAAACTCCTGTAGACACCAAAAACTTTAAACGAGATCCAGAAACATGACGTAAACGAGAATGCCAAAGATAAAAATCAGAAGATGAACGACTCAAACGAAAAGACGACAAATCCACACTAGAGACAGCAACATCTGATATTTTTAGCTCATCCAAAACATAGAGTCCCCCTTCCCTATGGCCTATCCTAATCACCTTTTGAGACCGCGGGTCCTGAACAAAACAATTGGTAAAGGTAGAAAAAATAAAGAGGCCAGAATCACACAATTGACCAACAGATGCAAGATTTAAAGTTAGACTAGGAATATGGTATACATTTGAAAGAGATAAACGATATGTGTGAACAGAGCCAATTCCTGCCAATGGCATTGGAGTACCATCAGCAGTCATGACAAATAAAGATGGAGCAGAATTAATAGACGCAAAAGAATTAATATTATGAGACATATGATGAGAAGCTCCTGAGTCTAAGATCCATAAGGGAGACGATTTACCTGAATTATCAGACAAGGACAAACCTTTATGAGAGGAGGCTGACATGGCATGAGGCTGTGAAGCAAGGAACTGCTGAAACTGCTCTATCATATGTGAATCCAAGAGCGGGGCAGCAACTGCATTGGTGGTCTGAAGTGGGCGATACGTTCATGGAGCAGTCTGTGGCTGGCGTTGTTGTTGATGTTGTTTGCCTATACTCAACAATTTCGGACATTGAGCCTTCCAATGACCCTTTTGTTTGTAGAAAGCACATTCATCCTGAGAGACCTTAGGAACTGGTCTATTTTGGTTGCTAGGCGGAGACTGTTGTGGAGCAGCAAAGACGGATGGAGGTATAGGTGTTTGTGTGACAGACCCTGTATCTACTTTAGACTTAAGCCGAATCTCCTCTGCTAACAGTTCATGAAACACATAATCAACAGGCGGAAGAGGAGAACGATGTAGAATTGTACCACGCAATCCCTCGAAATCACTCTGAAGAGCCATCAAAAACTTGACCAGGCATTGTTCTTCCCTACGAGCCAGATATGGTTCAAATTTTCGCAACTCTGCAGACTCAATGAGAGCCAACTGATCCCAGAGATTAGACATGGCAGAATAAAACTCCTGAACACTCATATCATTCTGCAAAAGTGCGCGAATATCTGTCTCCAACTGATACTGCTTGGCGAAATTAGACTGCGTGTACAATCTAGTCAGATGATCCCAGACCTCTTTAGCCGTCTCATACTTAGACAACTGAACACCAATGGAATGGGTAACAGAATTGTTAATCCACGTAATAATCTTCGAATTATCAGCCTCCCAACTGTCGACCAAGGCCGCATAATCGGTCGCCTTATCGTCTGTAGGTTTAATCCGCACACATGTAACATAGTTCCACATAGATTTTCCATGCAAGAAATTCTTCATAACGTAGCTCTAATATGTATAGTTTGTACCATCCAATTGAACACTAATCGACTGAAGTGAATCATCCTTACGACTAGCCATGATGAAAGAGACACAAAAACAAAACCCCCAAAATCAAAATCAACAGATTCGAAATTCCCAAAATCGACAGAATCCGCGAAAGCTGTGGATTGGATTATAACTTGTTCAATCAAGCAAAGAGAATCCATGAATGGTGGATTATAACTTGTTCAATCATGGTTGTTAAAGAATATATATGCATCTGACTCAAAACCAATTGGCAATGAGTGGAGTGGCCCATATATCTTATATATTAGTTCAAAAGCTCTTACTTAATCGATGTGGGATATTATCCTTTAACACCCCCTCTCAAACATGACTAGGGCGAATATATTTAAACTAAACCGAATGCTAGCCCAACACTGGGCCTAGCCTACTGATACTGAAAGAAGAGAGGTGAGAGAACCCTAGTTATATTTGAAAGACCCATATATTCAAACCTAGCGCTCTGATACCATGTTAATATAGAGAAAAATGAGACAAGGAATTTCTTATTGACGTGCATAATGCAATCAGAATACAATAAAGAGTATATATAGCTAGGGATTACAATAAACAGTAAATAGATTAAAATACCATTAAACAGTAATAAAGATAATATAGCTAATAGGCAGAACATTCAATGACAAATATGCATGACATGCATGATTCCAAATTAATCAGATTCAAACAATGACCAGTGGTGGCTGTTGGGTTTAATTTGTTTATAAAGACTTTCTGTTGAGAAAATGGATGCCACAACCTCCTAGACAGTAAATTGCATTAAATCTGCAAAGTATGGCTGTGAGGGACGAAGCAGAACCCAAATTATGTTATCATTCAAGAACTTGCAACTGTCATGTAGGCTTTGTTGTGGGATACAAACGGACGGACATTCATATGGAAAGATATGAGATAAATATAGAAATAAAACATAACTGGGATAGTCAAAATTCAAACACTGAGAACTGCTCTGCTGCTAAAATTGAAGACTCTTAAAGGACATTTCAAGTTCGTGGTAACCCAGGATTTGAAATTCCAACTCATTTCAAACATTCGTATACATATGTACCAAATTAAAGTTATGCTCTGTCCATGTCAGAGAACATTTCAAAGGGTTTTGATTGGATTAGTAAGACTAGAAATATCCATGGTAGATAGCTCATACTTCATATATTGATGATGCATTTCTCAATACAAAGATTAGTTGATGATGAATAAAAAAAAGACTGGGAGTTTCTGTTCTTAGACCAAACATCATAGTAATAGTGTATGATGAAGCTCAAATTCGCACCTCGGGAAATAATCCGAGCTGATATAATCTGAGCTCCAAGCAATAATGCTGGTTCTTATCTGTAAAACAAGATAACGTTAGAGTAAAAGCCCGAGGTGATCCCTGGGAGTTCCACTCCGATGCTAAAGTCAGTAAAAGTTGTTCCTCTCCTTTAAATGATATTCACGTATATATAAAAAGTGAGTTTTGTTACTGTTAAACTACCTTCCACCTTTTTCTCCTTGAGCTGTGTTCAATTGTTATAACTGCTTTTGACTTATCCCTACATATTAGGGAATATTTGAATATTTGTTACATCAATACCTCCTCAGGTCGGTATAAATATTTTTATTCCGACCTGATATGAACACCCAAATATTTCTGAGCTGATCTCTTTGATCCTCATCATGAAAAAATGATGCTTTGATATCAGAAAAGATGAGAAAATAACTTCTGATCTTAAATCCTTGTACGCTTTTATTCACCATTTCCAGAATTTGTTATTTTTCCCCAGAGTTTCTTCTCGGAGATTCTAATAAAATTTCCCTTCCTGAAGTTTCTTTATTTCCTTATAATTCTTTACAAGGAATTCACCTCGGGAATTTTGTCGTAGTTGTTTTATAGATTTTCACAGAGATATTTTCTCCGGAATTGCCATAGCAACATCAAAAAGCTTTATCAACTTACTACATCTCAAGAAAAGAATACTCCACTAATAATACTTTCTTAAATTATGAAAATTCCGAGTTCTTGGGATAGATTTTCCATCCATTCTTGACATCGTGCTTGACCTTATTTGGTTCCAAATCCGAGCTTTAATCTTCCTTTAGAGGCATTTCAGTAATGAAATCAACTAACGCCTGACCTTTAATCGCTGTTCGGGATTTGAAAGTAATATCATATTCTCCGAGCTCAATAGCCCACTTGGATAATCGTCCGGACGCCAAATGTTGCAACTCAACTATTCACCTCGGGAATTTTATGACCGAGCTAAGGAGTTTGTCGACCTCCGAGCTAAGAAGTTTTATGACCGAGCTGCAATAATCCGACCTCCAGTGCTAAGAAGTTTTTTGACCGAGCAGAAATAATCCGACCTCCAGTGCTAAGGAGTTTTTCTTTGTTCTAGTTTTACTGTATTTTGGGTTCCTATTTCCCAAAATTTTATTGACATTTTATCCTTAGAGATTTTGTCCCTGGATATGGATGTTTCGTTTCCCTAGAATTTTGTTCTCGGAATTTTATCACCTTTGTTTCTCTAGAGATTTTTTCTCTGGAGTAGTTGAATATTTTCCCCAAAATTTATTCTCGGGGTTTTGTGTCATTTTCTTTTTCTAGAGATTATGTTCCCCAAAATTTTGAGCTTGCCACGTATGTTGGGATTTTTCACAGAGATCTTTTCCTCCGGAATTCATCACCAAAGATATTTTATTCAAAAAGAACTGACTTGTTCTTATTACATTATTGAATAAAACTCCCGAGCTAATAATACTTCAAACTCCCGAGCTAATAATACTTCAAAAAATCCTGAGCTCATAATACTTTAAAAAATACCGAGCTCATAATACTTCAAAAAATCCCTAGCTGACAAAGCCTCGAAATTCCGAGCTGACAAAACCTCGAAATTCCGAGCTGATAGTACTTCAAATTTTCGAGCTGACAAAGCCTCGAAATTCCGAGCTGATAGTACTTCAAATTTCCGAGCTGACAAAGCCTCGAAATTCCGAACTGATAGTACTTCAAATTTTCGAGCTGACAAAGCCTCGAAATTTCGAGCTGATAGTACTTCAAATTTCCGAGCTGACAAAGCCTCAAAATTCCGAGCTGATAGTACTTCAAATTTCCGAGCTGACAAAGTCTCGAAATTCCAAGCTCTAATAATTCTTCAAACATAGTTGACCAGAAATATCCGAGCAGTACGCATACGTTTTCGCCGAGCTGCAACTTTATCCTCTGGTAGATTTCCCGACCTTAAAATATAAATCGGGGTCATCTAATTTCTGGTTCCTTTTCCCCTCATCTTGGATTCTTATTCCTCTATTTTCGTTATCCTTTTTCCTTTGGTCCGCCTCTTCTCCTTTGGCGTACTTCTCTGCTCGGTCCATCAGTTGTTCCATATCACATGGTGGATCAGTGGCCATCTTTTTATAGAAACGTCCAGGTCGTAATCCATTGAGAAATGCCCCCACAAGAACATCTTCAGAGCAATTTTTCACTTGCAAGCTTTCGTCATTGAATCTACCCATATAACTCCGAAGGGACTCACTCTCTCATTGACAAAGATTTAGTAACTCTGCCGTAGACTTGTTAAATTTCTTACGTTGCAAAAATCGGGTAAAGAAAAGATCACATAATTGAGAAAAGGAAACCACACACCTTGGCCTTAAGCCTTCATACCAGAGACGAGCTTTTCCTTACAGTGTGGTAGGTAATGCCTGGCACTTTGTTTCCTCTGGTGCCTTCAAGAAATCCATTGTGGATTCAAATCTGTGAATATGATCGTTAGGATCCGTGTCCCCCGTATAAGCCTGCATCTGTGGTAACTTAAACTGTGGAGGTAGAGGAAAATCAACGATCTCTTTTGATAGGGGGCTGTCTCTCCTGGGTCTTCTCTTTCCAGGATTTCTACCCTCATTATTATTTGTATTTTCCCCACCTCCAGTTCGGGGAAATGGATGCGTCTTAGATTTCCCTTCGTTTTCTCCATCGCACTCGGCATGGATCACCAGAGGTGTTTTCCCCCGGACTTTTGCTGCTCATCTTTCTTCTTCCGGGCCTCCTTAACCATAGCCTCCATTTGATCGTAATGTTCAACAAATATTTTCATCATTTCCGGAGTAATGTGATTACCTTCTTGTTGCGATTTTTCTGGATCCTTCTGGTGAGATGGTGACGATTGTCCTTCTCCTTCTCGCCTGCTAGTCTGAACATTTCCTCTCATTGATCTTGTGTTTGCCATCACAATGATAAATTTGTTGTGTGAACCTTTCGTTTGGTTCCCACAGACGGCGCCAATTGATGAAGCTCAAATTCGCACCTCGGGAAATAATCCGAGCTGATATAATCCGAGCTGAAAAATCCGAGCTCCAAGCAATAATTATGGTTCTTATCTGTAAAACAAGATAACGTTAGAGTAAAAGCCCGAGGTGATCCCCGGGAGTTCCACTCCGATGCTAAAGTCAGTAAAAGTTGTTCCTCTTCTTTAAATGATATTCACGTATATATAAAAAGTGAGTTTTGTTACCGTTAAACTACCTTCCATCTTTTTCTCCTTGAGCTGTGTTCAATTGTTATAACTGCTTTTGACTTATCCCTACATATTAGGGAATATTAGAATATTTGTTACATCAGTGTAAATTGTGTCCATACTTATCCCTTAATCAATCTACAACATCAAAACAATTCATTAAGCCATTGTAGAAATTTCACTAATTCAATTTGAAATGCTATAAATGATTTTCACTTAATAGTATAACCCCTTTTAGTAAGTTCATGTACAACTGCATACCATGACTAGCTAAAGCGTCTTCAAACCACTGCTCAATACTATATTTGATTGCAATAAACTAAAATGTGACTGCATGAACATGTCTATACATACGATGCAAAAATTATATGAAAAATAGCCTATCAGAAACTCTTCTCATTTCGCTAAACCACAAATTTGCAAACATGAAACAAGTAAACCCATTACAACACAATACCTCGAAGAGCGTGCTATCATCGGAAATGGAGATGGAGACGGCAATTGGAGGCGGCGGCGATGGAGACGTTGGCGATGGAGATGGCGACGATGGAGATGGTAATGATGGAGACGGCGACGATGGAGGTGGCAGCAATGAACCCGGAGATGGAGATGGTTTTAACAATATGCGCGGGAGAGAAAGAGTTTTGGTAGGAGACTTAAGAGTACTAGCTAGTTAATCGATCTTGCCAGGGCTTTTGTTTAAAAACAATTGAAAATTACACCGGTTAAAAGAATAACTGGTGTAAAAAAAACCTTCCTACCCCGGTTTTGTGTAGTAACCGGTGTAATATATAAACTATTTATACCGGTTATAATAAAACCCGTGTACTAAGTTTAAATTGTACACCGGTTATAATCAAAACCGATGTAAATAGTTCTCCTGTCACTAAATTCTTGTTTAATATTACTATAATGCCACCGCATTTTTATAAATTACACCGGATTATGTTTAACCGCTCTAAAAAGAGAGGTTTAAATCCACCATTTTGCAGTATTGCAGTCATAATAATATGTACTACACCCTCATATGAGCATTTCTTTTTCCCTACTTGTCAAAATAATATATTGTAACGGCAAGAGACAATAGCTTGCTACTTCTTTTTCTTTTCTTTTCTTTTTTTTTCCTTCGCAAATTTGAGAGGAAAGATGTCACCCTCAATTTTATAGATTAAACTAAAGTATAAATAACTCCTTATGGTTCACTAATTATTTGATAGGATTTTAATAAAATATGTGTGGTCGTGTGAATTTATAAATTAAAATAGGGATTGAAACAATAAATGGAACAGAAGATCCGAAGTGTGTCTCGCCTCATAATACCGAATTTACCAATTTTTATGTGCACTCTTTTCACAAAAGTAGTGATATTGAATGACCTATTCAAGGTTGAGTTATTAGTAGCAAGGATTGTCAAGGGTTCATATGAGTTTGGTATCAAAGTATACTTTTAATTTGGTATCAATTTTATAAAACCATATTTATTTGTTTAAGACAAAATCAAAGAGAAATTTTATAAGTAAATTCACAAAAATTAGAATGTGATTAGACAGTTAGCATTCCGACCTCAAAGTTTAGAGTTTGATTTCTTGAGAATGCATGTAAAAGGTGTGCGCATTAAAAATAAAAATAAAAAAACCCTTATTCCTCCATTTACATGGGATTAGTTGCCTTAAATAGGTAAACCTCAAATAAACAAGATGAATTCGGAAATTTTTTTAAAATTCAAGTTAAGGTAAAGACACATCCCTTACTCATAATAAACTTACAAAAAAAAATTCAAGTCATAACTTATGCATCATTCTCTATGACTTTTATGAAATTCACCATCTTCTTCAAACATTGTATTCTATCTACACACATGTTTTCGTTTATATTTAATTATAGGGAAAATTTGTATTAAGGGCGCATTCCAAAGCCTTATTATTAAAGAGGGTGTAACTTTAACCTATTTATTGTTAAGGGTATGAAAATAATTTAATTAATTTATATAATTTGTAAAAAACTTTATTATCCATTGATAAACTCAAACAACAAATAATATAATTCACTTTTAATAGTTTTCAATCACTCATTCAAACCGTCATTCAATCAATTCAATTTTATTCATCAAATCTTCTCATTCTCTAAAACTGTCTAGTTTTCATTGCCAATCATTGATTCAATTTTAATCTTAATTTTTTTTAAATCTAAAATACATTGGTCATTAGTTTAAACACAATATATATTAATAAATGATTTAATCATATCAATTATAAAATTATAAAAGGAATTATGTTAGAATAAGAAAATAAAAAAGAATCTTGATATTTGAATATAATAGATAGAAATAATTAATTCTATATTCACTTTGAATGAAAAATAAATAAGAATATTATACACTCACTTCTAATACTTTTAATCTTTGCGGAAAAAAAAGTTAAGAAAAAATAAACTTCAAATTCTCTTCATTTTTATATGTCTTTCTTAGTTTTTTTATATTTGAGGTAGAGAATTAGAAAATGGCATCTCCTAAGAAAGATAAATAAAAATGAAGTGAATTAGAAAAAAAATTAAAAAACCAAAGAAAGATAAATAAATTATTAATCACAGTAATATTAGAACTCTACCTCAAATCTAAAAGAGTAAACGAACAAAATTGTAACAATAAAAAAAAGAATTCAAACTGAAATTCAAGAAAATAAAATAAAAAATGAATTACATCTCAAATTGAAATCATATTAGTGACATAATTATTCATTCAATCTAAAACAAAAAAAATGTGAAATTTGGACAAGAAAAAAGGAAAATAATTATAAATGAAATTGATGAGCACAGAATATTCATAATATTCTGTACACTTTTATGATTTTAATGGGGGAAAATCTGTTTTTAATGGTTTTAACTATTTCAGAATTTGGAGGATTTCGTGTAAAGTGTGCAAAGAAGATAAAGGAAGATTTGAGAGATTTCTGGAGGAATTAAAGGGGCTAAAGATGGAAGTGAAGATTTGGCAAACAAGAGGATTTTGGAAAGCTATCAAAAGGATGGAATAATCGGACTGGGAAACTGATTTTTAGGAGTAGTTGAAACCGCATGTGGCTTAACTGATTTTGGAAACAATGAAGATTCATTATTTGAGTTGGTTTAGGAAATCTTATTCTCTCCCCTATATAAGGGAGTAGATTAGTTAGGGTTAAATCATCTTTTTTCAGCAGCTTTAATTTACTCTTTAGAAGTTTTTCCGCAGCAGATTCTGCAGTTTGCAAAGTTGCCCAGTTTTCTTATTATCGTTGTCTTTTATAAATCTGCCCCGTGTTACATTTCTTCTCCACTTTGCAATATTTTGTAAGAAAACTAGGCTAATACCTGTTCGGATACAATAACAATAACAACTAAACATTTATCGATTACATGAATTATACTTCGTCATCTTATTCTATCTTATACATGTTCGGAATATAATTGAAAAAATTTTCGCATAGAAAATTGTTTTTCTTTTTGTCACGACAGGGTTTTATATAACACATACAAACTGAGTTGTATGGTTATTAAATAAACCAAATTATTGACAGGAGAAAGATTCTCCTTTCGTCAAAGGAGACTATCCCACAACTATACATTGAACTTATACCACTGATGGATAAAAACAAAGAAGCATGATCATATACATGAATATCTTCTCCAATAATATACAAATCATCAAAGCCCAAAATATATTATCAATTGTCAGCCCGCAATCTTTTAACTTTTCCCTAAATGTTTAGACAGCTCGTTCTCCACTTTCCAACAAAATGTTAGACCCGAATCTTCATCAAGTTTAGAGTATTTATTCAAAACTTCAAATGTATGATACCATGATGCATGATTGGACAAATGGATTTGCAACCCATTGACAATGATGTGATGATTAAACAGTCTTGAAAGGTACCAAGAAAATCATATTAATGATCAATAAAGATAATGTTAACTAATGAAATTAAGTATGTAATGTTGGGTTCAGTCATTCGGGCTAGCACATTTGTTAGGGAGTTAGTATCGCAACGTCAAGGTTTAAAATTAGATTTTTTCGAAATACATGTAAGGACAAGCGAGTAAAAAAAAAGTAATGGTAGGTTCATAGCCATTTCTGTATTGTTTTTTGTCCCAATAATAAGGTGAGGTTGGTTGGAAAAAATGTTTCTATAAACAGATAGTGTCCTCTAAAGCAAGTTCATATATGCAACGGTAAGTTAATCGCGATTTAATGTATAATAAAAATGGTAGAAAATTAGAAGAACGATTTCAACAACTATTAATTGTTTGTTTCATATACGAACCATGTCTTATATATTAACTGGTTGCAAAGGAGTTTTTGAGTTCTATAAAAAGGGATATGGTTGTTTATAAGGCATAGAGAATATCTGAACTAATCAGGTTGTTCCCATCTTGTTTTCTTTATGCAATATTTAAGTTATTCGAAGAAATGTATGATTGTCATGCATGGAATCCTGGCAGTATTAACAGATAAGGGCAGTCAATTTTGCCAAGGAAATTAAAAAAACAATTCTTCATAATTAAGTAGCCTTGTCAAATAGCAAGAACAAATAGCTAGTGTTGCTGTTTTGTTTTTTTCCTTTAATTGGAAGATGAACCTCCATTCATGTGTGATTGATAAATAATGTTTCTGGTGGAGTATTGTCTTAATTGGATCAGTGCATGATAGATAGTTAATGTTTCTAGAGGAGAATGGCTTTTTGTGATAGATAGGAGACAGAGAATGTTTGACTAATCAGATTGTTCCTATATCATTTTCTTTTTACAAGAATTAAGTAGTTTGAGCAAACGTATGATTGTTGATAAATGGACTTATTAAAAGATAAGGACAGGCAATATTGACAGCAGAAAGGACAATTCTTGTTAAATGGTTTTATTAACCACTTAAAGAATTAGAGTAAATTATTTGATGGCATTATTATTTGAATTGTATATTTTTAATAACTATTCCTTTTTTAGTTTTAAATTATGTATTCATTTATGAAAAGTGATATATTAATGATCATTTGTTCAATTCAGTCATTGTCGTTGAACTTTTTTTTTTGTTAAATTCAAATATATATATATATATATATTTAAAGTACATTTTTAAAAGAACAATGACAGTTTTTCCGGTGAATGCATGGTAAATCAAAATTTTAGGATAAATAGGAACCGAGATCTTCTATCCAATATTATCTCTGTCTTTTCATGTCTAAGAATAAACTACGTCGTAGGTTCACTCATTCTTTGGTTAGGGTATAATAATTGTAAAGTAATTTTAGTGATATTTATGTTTTTAGTCCTTAATTTTAGTTAAATTATGTCGTTTTGGATATTTGACAAAATAGGACAGCGATAATTCCGAACAGAGGATATGATCTCAAGAAATAGTGGTCCTTTAACTTGACGATATAGATTCTCAATTAGACAAAGTTTTATTTGATTCATTAAATTAATTTTTTTTCAGAGTAAATTATTTTAATCATCCCTAAATTTGAGAATTTATTTCGCTTTTGTCCCTATATATTCTTTAAATATTATTTTCGGTTAAATCGGCAAATTTCAAATAGTCGTCGCTGGTGGCCGTTTTTGTGCCATTTTCTGCACTCATATTAAATGACGATGTTCGATATAATAAATGGTGAGAAGAAAATGAAAAGTTGGAAATTTTTAAAAATAACCATTTCTCATGGGTTATAACACGTGTTTTCGCCCGAAATTGAAAATTTCAAAAACTTGTCGACGGTGGTAGTTGTCGTGCCATTTTTTGCACTCCTATTAATTTGCAATGTACTATCTAATGAATGGAGTGCAAAAATGAGAAATTTAGAAATTTTTAAAAATGACAATTTTTTGTGGGTTATAGCACATGTATTTTTGGTTAAATCGGCAAATTTCAAATAGTCGTCTCTGGTGGCCGTTTTTGTGCCAATTTCTGCACTCATATTAAATGACATGTTCTATATAATAAATGGTGTAAAAAAATGAAAAGTTAGAAAATTTTAAAAATGACAATTTCTCGTCGGTTATAGCACACGTGTTTTCGACCGAATCAGAAAATTTCAAAAACTTGTTGACGGTGGTAGTTTTCGTGCCATTTTTTGCACTCCTATTAATTTGCAATGTACTATCTAATGAACGGAGTGCAAAAATTATAAAATTTTAAAAAACTAACCATTTTTTGCGGGTTATAGCATACGTATTTTTGGTTAAATCGGTAAATTTCTAAAAGTCATCGCTCATGGCCATTTTTTTACCATTTTCTTGCCATTTTCTGCACTCATATTAAATGTAGCTGTTCGGTATAATAAATGGGGTAAATAAAATGAAAAGTTAGAAATTTTTGAAAACGACCATTTTTCGTGGGTTATAGCATGCGTGTTTTCACCCAAATCTGAAAATTTTAAAAACTTGTCGACGGTGGTAGTTGTCGTGCCATTTTTTGCACTCCTATTAATTTGCAATGTACTATCTAATGAATGGAGTACAAAATGAGAAATTTAGAAATTTTTAAAAATGACTATTTTTTTGTGGGTTATAGCACACGAATTTTTGGTTAAATCGGCAAATTTCAAATAGTCGTCGCTGATGGCCGTTTTTGTGCCGTTTTTTGCTTTTATATTAAATGACGATGTTCCATATAATAAATAGTGTAAAGAAAATGACAAGTTAGAAAATTTTATAAATGACCATTTTTGTGGGTTATAGCATACGCGTTTTCGCCCGAATCAGAAAATTTCAAAAACTTGTCGACGGTGGTGGTTGTCATGCTATTTTTTGCACTCCAATTAATTTGCAACGTACTATCTAATGAATGGAGTGCAAAAATTAGAAATCAAGAAATTTTAAAAAATGACCAGTTTTGTGGGTTATAGCATACGTATTTTTGGTTAAATCGGCAAATTTTAAAAAATCGTCGTTGGTGACCATTTTTGTGCCATTTTCTGCACTCATATTAATTAACGATGTTCGATATAATAAATGGGGTAAAGAAATGAAAATTTAGAAATTTTTAAAAATGACAATTTCTTGTGGGTTATAGCACACGTGTTTTTGTCCAAATCAAAAAATTTTAAAAACTTGTCGACGTTGGTAGTTGTCGTGCCATTTTTTGCACTCCAATTAATTTCCAATGTACTAACTAACGAATGAGTGAAAAAATGAGAAATTTAGAAATTTTTAAAAATGACTATTTTTTTGTGGGTTATAGTACATGTATTTTTGGTTAAACCAAGAAATTTCAAAAAGTCGTCGCTAGTGGCCGATTTTATGCCGTTTTCTGCTTTTATATTAAATGACGATGTTCGATGTACTAAATAGTGTAAAGAAAACGAAAAGTTAGAAAATTTTCAAAATGACCATTTCTGGTGGGTTATAGCAGACGTGTTTTCGCCCAAATTAGAAAATTTCAAAAACTTGTCAACAGTGGCAAACTTTGTGCCATTTTTCGCACTCCTAAAAATTTGCAATGTACTATCTAATGAACGGAGTGCAAAAATTAGAAATTTAGAAATTTTAAAAAATGACTATTTTTTGTGGATTATAGCATTCGTATTTTTGGTTAAATCGGTAAATTTCAGAAGGTCGTCGCTGGTGGACGTTTTTGTGCCATTTTCTACACTCATATTAAATGACGATGTTCGATATAATAAATGGTGAGAAGAAAATGAAAAGTTGGAAATTCTTAAAAATGACCATTTTTTGTGGGTTATAGCACACTTGTTTTCGCCCGAATCAGAAAATTTCAAAAACTTGTCGACGGTGGTAGTTGTCGTGCCATTTTTTGCACTCCAATTAATTTGCAACGTACTATCTAATAATTGGAGTGCAAAAATTAGAAATCTATAAATTTTAAAAAATGACCAGTTTTGTGGGTTATAGCATACGTATTTTTGGTTAAATCGGTAAATTTTAAAAAATCGTCGTTGGTACCATTTTTGTGCCATTTTCTGCACTCATATTAATTAACGATATTCGATATAATAAATGGGGTAAAGAAAATGAAAAGTTGGAAATTTTTAAAAATGACAATTTCTCGTGGGTTATAACACTTGTTTTCGTCCGAATCAGAAAAGTTTAAAAACTTGTCGACGGTGGTAGTTGTCGTGCCATTTTTTGCACTTCTATTAATTTGCAATGTACTATCTAATGAATGGAGTGCAAAAATGAGAAATTTAGAAATTTTTAAAAATGACTATTTTTTGTGGGATATAGCACACGTATTTTTGGTTAAACCGACAAATTTCAAAAAGTCGTCGCTGGTGGCTGTTTTTGTGCAATTTTATGAAATATTATTAAATGAAGATGTTCGATATAATAAATGGTGAGAAGAAAATGAAAAGTTGGAAATTTTTAAAAATGACCATTTCTCTTGGGTTATAACACGTGTTTTTGCCCGAAATTGAAAATTTTAAAAACTTGTCGACGGTGGAAGTTGTTGTGCCATTTTTTGCACTCCTATTAATTTGCAATGTACTATCTAATGAATGGAGTGCAAAAATGAGAAATTTAGAAATTTTTAAAAATGATCATTTTTTTGTGGGTTATAGCACACGTATTTTCGGTTAAATCGGAAAATTTCAAATAGTCGTTGCTGGTGGCCGTTTTTGTGCCATTTTCTGCACTCATATTAAATGACAATGTTCGATAAAATAAATGGTGAGAAGAAAATGAAAAGTTGGAAATTTTTAAAAATGACCATTTCTCGTGGGTTATAACACGTGTTTTTGCCCGAATTTGAAAATTTCAAAAACTTGTTGACGGTGGTAGTTGTCGTGCCATTTTTTGCACTCCTATTAATTTGCAATGAACTATCTAATGAATGGAGTGCAAAAATGAGAAATTTAGAAATTTTTAAAAATGACCATTTTTTGTGGGTTATACCACACGTATTTTTGGTTAAATCGGCAAATTTTAAATAGTCGTCGCTGGTGGCCGTTTTTGTGCCATTTTCTACACTCATATTAAATGACGATGTTCGATATAATAAATGGTGAGAAGAAAATGAAAAGTTGGAAATGTTTAAAAATGACCATTTCTGGTGGGTTATAACACGTGTTTTCGCCCGAAATTAAAAATTTCAAAAACTTGTCGACGGTGGTAGTTGTCGTGCCATTTTTTGTACTCCTATTAATTTGCAATTTAATATCTAATGAATGGAGTGCAAAAATGAGAAATTTAGAAATTTTAAAAAATGACCATTTTTTGTGGGTTATAGCACACGTATTTTTGGTTAAATCGGCAAATTTCAAATAGTCGTCGCTGGTGGCCATTTTGTGCCATTTTCTGCACTCATATTAAATGACGATGTTCGATATAATAAATCGTGAGAAGAAAATGAAAAGTTGGAAATTTTTAAAAATGACCATTTCTCGTGGGTTATAACACGTGTTTTCGCCCGAAATTGAAAATTTCAAAAACTTGTTAATGGTGGTAGTTGTCGTGCCATTTTTTGCACTCCTATTAATTTGTAATGTACTATCTAATGAATGGAGTACAAAAATGAGAAATTTAGAAATTTTTAAAAATGACTATTTTTTTGTGGGTTATAGCACACGAATTTTTGGTTAAATCGGCAAATTTCAAATAGTCGTCGCTGATGGCCGTTTTTGTGCCTTTTTTGCTTTTATATTAAATGACGATGTTCCATATAATAAATAGTGTAAAGAAAATGACAAGTTAGAAAATTTTAAAAATGACCATTTTTGTGGGTTATAGCATACGCGTTTTCGCCCGAATCAGAAAATTTCAAAAACTTGTCGACGGTAGTGGTTGTCGTGCTATTTTTTGCACTCCAATTAATTTGCAACGTACTATCTAATGAATGGAGTGCAAAATTTAGAAATCAAGAAATTTTAAAAAATGACCAGTTTTGTGGGTTATAGCATACGTATTTTTGGTTAAATCGGCAAATTTTAAAAAATCGTCGTTGGTGACCATTTTTGTGCCATTTTCTGCACTGATATTAATTAACGATGTTCGATATAATAAATGGGGTAAAGAAAATGAAAATTAAGAAATTAATTTTTTGCAACGTTGGTAGTTGTCATGCCATTTTTTGCACTCCAATTAATTTCCAATGTACTAACTAACGAATGAGTGCAAAAATGAGAAATTTAGAAATTTTTAAAAATGACTATTTTTTTGTGGGTTATAGCACACGTATTTTTGGTTAAACCGACAAATTTCAAAAAGTCGTCGCTAGTGGCCGATTTTATGCCGTTTTCTGCTTTTATATTAAATGACGATGTTCGGTGTACTAAATAGAGTAAAGAAAACGAAAAGTTAGAAAATTTTCAAAATGACCATTTCTGGTGGGTTATAGCAGACGTGTTTTCGCCCAAATTAGAAAATTTCAAAAACTTGTCGACGGTGGCAAACTTTGTGCCATTTTTCGCACTCCTATAAATTTGCAATGTACTATCTAATGAACGGAGTGCAAAAATTAGAAATTTAGAAATTTTAAAAAATGACGATTTTTTGTGGATTATAGCATACGTATTTTTGGTTAAATCGGTAAATTTCAGAAGGTCGTCGTTGGTGGACGTTTTTGTGCCATTTTCTACACTCATATTAAATGACGATGTTCGATATAATAAATCGTGAGAAAAAAATGAAAAGTTGGAAATTTTTAAAAATGACCATTTCTCGTGGGTTATAACACGTGTTTTCGCCCGAAATTGAAAATTTCAAAAACTTGTCGACGGTGATAGTTGTCGTGCCATTTTTTGCACTCCTATTAATTTGCAATGTACTATCTAATGAATGGAGTGCTAAAATGAGAAATTTAGAAATTTTAAAAAATGACCATTTTTTTGTGGGTTATAGCACACGTATTTTTGGTTAAATCGGCAAATTTCAAACAGTCGCTGGTGGCCGTTTTTGTGCCATTTTCTGCACTCATATTAAATAAAGATGTTCGATATAATAAATGGTGAGAAGAAAATGAAAAGTTGGAAATTTTTAAAAATGACCATTACTCGTAGGTTATAACACGTGTTTTCGCCCGAAATTGAAAATTTCAAAAACTTGTCGACGGTGGTAGTTGTCGTGCCATTTTTTGCACTCCTATTAATTTGCAATGTACTATCTAATAAATGGAGTGCAAAAATGAGAAATTTAGAAATTTTTAAAAATGACCATTTTTTGTGGGTTATAGCACACGTATTTTTGATTAAATCGGCAAATTTCAAATAGTCGTCGTTGGTGGCTGTTTTTGTGCCATTTTCTGCACTCATATTAAATGACGATGTTCGATATAATAAATGGTGAGAAGAAAATGAAAAGTTGGAAATTCTTAAAAATGACCATTTTTTGTGGGTTATAGCACACTTGTTTTCGCCCGAATCAGAAAATTTCAAAAACTTGTCGACGGTGGTAGTTGTCGTGCCATTTTTTGCACTCCAATTAATTGCAACGTACTATCTAATGAATGGAGTGCAAAAATTAGAAATCTATAAATTTTAAAAAATGACCAGTTTTGTGGGTTATAGCATACGTATTTTTGGTTAAATCGGCAAATTTTAAAAAATCGTCGTTGGTACCATTTTTGTGCCATTTTCTGCACTCATATTAATTAATGATATTCGATATAATAAATGGGGTAAAGAAAATGAAAAGTTGGAAATTTTTAAAAATGACAATTTCTCGTGGGTTATAACACTTGTTTTCGTCCGAATCAGAAAAGTTTAAAAACTTGTCGACGGTGGTAGTTGTCGTGCCATTTTTTGCACTTCTATTAATTTGCAATGTACTATCTAATGAATGGAGTGCAAAAATTAGAAATTTAGAAATTTTTAAAAATGACTATTTTTTGTGGGTTATAGCACACGTATTTTTGGTTAAACCGACAAATTTCAAAAAGTCGTCGCTGGTGGCCGTTTTTGTGCAATTTTATGCAATCTTATTAAATGAAGATGTTCGATATAATAAATGGTGAGAAGAAAATGAAAAGTTGGAAATTTTTAAAAATGACCATTTCTCTTGGGTTATAACACGTGTTTTTGCCCGAAATTGAAAATTTTAAAAACTTGTCGATGGTGGTAGTTGTTGTGCCATTTTTTGCACTCCTATTAATTTGCAATGTACTATCTAATGAATGGAGTGTAAAAATGAGAAATTTAGAAATTTTTAAAAATGATCATTTTTTTGTGGGTTATAGCTCACGTATTTTTGGTTAAATCGGCAAATTTCAAATAGTCGTTGCTGGTGGCCGTTTTTGTGCCATTTTTTGCACTCATATTAAATGTCAATGTTCGATATAATAAATGGTGAGAAGAAAATGAAAAGTTGGAAATTTTTAAAAATGACCATTTCTCGTGGGTTATAACACGTGTTTTTGCCCGAATTTGAAATTTTCAAAAACTTGTCGACGGTGGTAGTTGTCGTGCCATTTTTTGCACTCCTATTAATTTGCAATGTACTATCTAATGAATGGAGTGCAAAAATGAGAAATTTAGAAAATTTTTAAAAATGACCATTTTTTGTGGGTTATAGCACACGTATTTTTGGTTAAATCGGCAAATTTTAAATAGTCGTCGCTGGTGGCCGTTTTTGTGCCATTTTCTACACTCATATTAAATGACGATGTTCGATATAATAAATGGTGAGAAGAAAATGAAAAGTTGGAAATTTTTAAAAATTACCATTTCTCGTGGGTTATAACACGTGTTTTCGCCCGAAATTGAAAATTTCAAAAACTTGTCGACGGTGGTAGTTGTCGTGCCATTTTTTGCACTCCTATTAATTTGCAATTTAATATCTAATGAATGGAGTGCAAAAATGAGAAATTTAGAAATTTTTAAAAATGACCATTTTTTGTGGTTTATAGCACACGTATTTTTGGTTAAATCGGCAAATTTCAAATAGTCGTCGCTGGTGGCCATTTTGTGCCATTTTATGCACTCATATTAAATGACAATGTTCGATATAATAAATCGTGAGAAGAAAATGAAAAGTTGAAAATTTTTAAAAATGACAATTTCTCGTGGGTTATAACACTTGTTTTCGTCCGAATCAGAAAAGTTTAAAAACTTGTCGACGGTGGTAGTTGTCGTGCCATTTTTTGCACTCCTATTAATTTGTAATGTACTATATAATGAATGGAGTGCAAAAATGAGAAATTTAGAAATTTTTAAAAATTACCATTTTTTTGTGGGTTATAGCACACGTATTTTTGGTTAAATCGGCAAATTTCAAATAGTCGTCGCTGGTGGCCGTTTTTGTGCCATTTTCTGCACTCATATTAAATGACGAGGTTCGATATAATAAATGGTGAGAAGAAAATGAAAAGTTGGAAATTTTTGAAAATGACCATTTCTCGTGGGTTATAACAAATGTTTTTGCCCGAATTTGAAAATTTCAAAAACTTGTCGACGGTGGCAGTTGTCGTGCCATTTTTTGCATTCCTATTAATTTGCAATGTACTATCTAATGAATGGAGTGCTAAAATGAGAAATTTAGAAATTTTTAAAAATGACCATTTTTTGTGGGTTATAGCACACATATTTTTGGTTAAATCGGCAAATTTCAAATAGTCGTCGCTGGTGGCCGTTTTTGTGCCAATTTCTGCACTCATATTAAATGACGATGTTCGATGTAATAAATGGTGTAAAGAAAATGAAAAGTTAGAAAATATTAAAAATGACCATTTCTCGTGGGTTATAGCACACGTGTTTTCGTTCGAAACAGAAAATTTTAAAAACTTATCGACGGTGGTAGTTTTCGTGTCATTTTTCGCAGTCCTATAAATTTGCAATGTACTATCTAATGAATGGAGTGCAAAAATTAGAAATTTAGAAATTTTAAAAAATGAGAAAAGGATTTAGAATTGCTGATGCTTGATTCTTTGTGATTGAAAATGTTTTGGACTTTTATTTCAGAATACTGTTGCCGGCTGTAGAATGGTTTCTGAGATTGGTTTTAGATATTCCATTTATGGTTTTATTGATATTCATGAGCACAATGGATTTGACCAATGCTTTCTCGCTTCAGCTTCTTCCTACATTGGTTTTTACCATTTTTTTCTTTTTTCTTTTTTGTGAATTCGATGATCTGTTATTGTGCTTCACCACTGAATTTTATGTTATTGTGCTTCACCACTGTTATTTTTTGATAAAATTTATTGTTTTTAGGTAACCCTCATATAATTTTGGATGGGTACTAAACGACGATCATGCACCGGGGAGGGCGATGATCAAACCCATGCACTTTATGGAAGAAAAGGAATAAAATGTCGCGAGACAATGGAAAGGATGGCAAGGGGAGAAAAGATACCTATTTTATTCGATAATAATGGTGAGCCTACTACTGAAGAAGCACATAATGAATGGATTAATTTCATTGCGTTGATGACGCGTAGTAAAGTTAATATTGTGCAATTTAACTCATGGCCTGAAGTCGATGCGACCGTAAAGGACATGATTTGGGATAATGTAATGGTATGTGCAAGATATTAATGGCCCTTTTAATGTTATTTCACATATTTTCTTTCAATTTATATTAAATTTAAGTTCACTAATGTTAGATATTATTTTTTTATCAGAATACCTTTGAATTTCAGTCCACACCAAAACTGAAGAAGAAGTGGTTAGTGATGGTTGGGGAACGTTGGCGGGGTTGGAAGATAACCTTGAACCGTTATATATTTGGAAGCAAAAAGGATTAGGACCCATGTGCTATATATCCGTATCTTAGTAGGGATACATGGGAGAAGTTCCGCAACAATCGATTAACTAAAGAATGGCAGGTAATATATTTATTTTTTTCAATTTTTTATTCATTTAATTTAAAGTTAACAATTTGAATGATATCTAATTCTTTTTTTTGGACAAATAGGTAAAGCGTGTTTCTAGCCAAGAGAGTTCTAACAAGAACAAACTCATCACACAATGTCCCGTGGTGGATATTCAAAGTTACAAAAAAGGATGATGAATGACAAATTTGAGGAAAAAATAAAAAAGAATATTGAATCCGGTATGACAGAAGAGGAGGCCCGTAGAACAACTTCTCCCCCTTCACCAATTACCCATCATCTTCTCTTCAAGGAAGGTCACAAAAATAAGCATGGTGACTTTTCAACCGACGTGACTAGAGATGTTAGTATGACAATTGTAAGTATAATTTATTCAATTAAGTAAAATGTCTATTAATATTATTTAATAATGTGAATTATATTAAGAATAATGTTGGATACAATTGATCAGGATGATTTGACCAATCGCGAGAGTCAAAGAGAGTCCCTTGGGGATGGAAAAAATGACATTCTTGTCATTGATACGGGGAAGAAAGATCACCCCGGTCGCATAAGGGGTGTTGGGGGTCGGATGCGGATGTCTCAAGTTTTTGGAGCCTTATAGTCCGGTCGTACTATGAATGTAGAGACTCACGCTCAATGCAAAGAGGAAATTAGGTTCTTGTCTGAAGCACTGAAGGACCTATACCAAGATTTGGGCAAACTAGTTCCAGTTTTTCCTAAGAGACATGTCGGATCGAGTTATATTTTTCCTAGTATGGAATCATCATTGAAGCAACCAGAGATAAAGAATCGGGAGACTATAAGCAGGGAAGTCATGGCAGAGCACATACCGGTATGCTCTGGTTCTGGACGACCAGATTCATTGGGAGAGTTCAAAGTAACAAATTATAATTTTTTTCTTTTAAAATTATTTCATTTTTCTTCATTTATTAATATATACTATTCTTGTCTATTATTCACAGGATGGAACAGAATGTCGCCTATTTCTGATTGATCATACTAAAGGGAGGCGTCTTATAGATACCGGGAGTCCAGATCATATACAACCGATCGGGAATAAAGAAACAGATAGAATACAATACATTGTGTCTACCATGAAGAATGGAAACAAGAGCATCTACATAGCGTAATTAAATTTCAAATAGCTTTACTTAATGTTCTAATGTAAAAAATTTTATTTACTTATGAAATTATTATTTAATTGTAGCACAAGAAGCAAGTAGGAAATTGGGAATGTGGATATTATGTCATGTGTTACATGCGAATGATCATACTCCGAGAAGACATAGAGCACTTGGATTTCAAGAAGGTTTTGGGTTTGTTTTATTATTTCATTATCATTGCATTTGCTACTCTATTTCTTTTTTTTTTTTGCATATGAATTATTAATAATATAATGACTTTTTTGAATGTATCAGTGCTTCAAAAAAGATGGGAAAGCAATAACAAAAAAAGATTTGAATATTGTTCGAGAAGCATGGGGTAATTATGTAATGAATCATGAGCTCCAAGCGTTGATCTATCCAAATTGAAATAGATTTGATTCATTATTTTGTTAGGACATTATGTAGATGTAATATGTGTATGCAATACTTTTGACTTTAGAAATCAATATTTGGTATAAAATTTTTGTTACTTTTAATGGCAATTATTTTATGCATTGTTTTCAATATGTATTTTGGATTGGTTTGTTTATAAACTCTCTGTATTTTGGGTTGTTTTGTTTCGTTCATGTGCTGTGAATGCATGATTATAGCAGAGAAAGTTTAAATACATATTACACCGGGTACAAGAAAATCGAATTAAATGTTAAAAACAATTACACCTTTTTATTTAATTTAATACACCGGTTAAATAACTAGTGTAAAATAAACATTTTTACACCGGATTTATAAACCCGGTGTAACAAATACTTGTTACATCGGTTTATAAAACCGGTGTAAGAAATTTGTACCTTTTACACCGCCTGTATATACACCGGTTTATTTTTAGAATAACCGGTGTAAATAATAAGATTTAACCGGTGTAAAATCTCCGTTTTGTACTAGTGCTGAGATTAGAAGTTCTATTATAACTTGGAAGAATATGGAGAATTGCAAGAAGAATTGGAAATAAATTTAGCATACTTAACAGGTTTGATCATCAATAGAAAAACCAGAAGAAGTTGCTTAGAAGTTCAAGCAAATGATTAGTCTGATCTCTTTGCTGCACTTCCAATATTTCTGGAATTGTAAATTAATGCTTAAGAACAGCCACTCGTCAGTCCAGCATCATGTTGATCACGCTCGTGACACTACAGCTGTACAATATCTGCGTCATTAACCTGAGTAGATGACTGAATTGAAATCATGTCCTGCAAACATGCAAGTTCCAACTACATAAATTAATTTGTCAAACAAAGAATTTCGATTTGAATCAACGTTTGAGGTAAAATGATGAACCTTAATTTGGACACATCTGCAACTGCAGAAATACATTAATATTCTTCCCGTATTTCTATTAGTTTTAACACATTATTGACATGAGTTGACTAAGGACAAAAAATTCTTGGCAGTTGATATCAAATGGGATAAAATAATGTTAAAACTTTGGTCAATATTATACCCAATTGATTGGAATGAATTCTCTTCGTATCCATTTAACTGGAAGTTGATTTAATTTCTTGATACATTTAGCAAATTCTGTACTATTAAAACATAAACTTGCAATTAAGGGTTGGTGGAGTTTTTCTAGGAAGGACGCCGAGCTGCCAAAACAACCAACAATAATTAATTTCAATTTCGAAGAAGAAGAACATCTGCATGCATCAGATCAAGTTTATGAGTACATAATTCTACCCTTTCTTGCTCAGCCTATGAATAACGTACAAAGTGTCAAGGAAGCTAGGAGATCTGTACTGTGTCCATGCATGCATCATGGATGAAGTTGGCACCTGGATTAGATAGAGCGTCATCGGGATATATATCGAAAGGATCAATACGAACTAGATCTGACTGCGTCATATGATGTGAACTAACAGGAATAGAGAAGAATGGAATATGCTCTAAAAACACAACATGACGCGTGTGATACCCCAATCCCACATCGAATATGTATAAGGATGATGACTATGATATAAGTGTAGAGCCTAGCATGCAAGTCCAACTTGGGAAATCTATTTTGGCATAGCGAGAACGAGCCAAATTAAGTTAGGCTTGGGCGCGACAGGCTCTAGTCACGTCACGGGCTTGCATGCACATGTGGGCCTATGGGTTCACTGGGGTTGGGGGTTCGGGGTGTGACAGAATGGTATCATAGAATAGGCCAGACTTCACCCACTGAGTATTGGAACTAAGTGCTACGTCGACCTAAGGGGTGGAGCCACCTCTAGAATCCTTCACCACCGAGGTGGGCCTGGTTGAGATCCTGTTTGGGCCTTGCGAGGACGCTAAGGCCTTAAAGAGGGGTGAATGTGATACCCCAGTCCCACATCGAATATGTATAAGGATGATGACTATGATATAAGTGTAGAGCCTAGCATGCAAGTCCAACTTGGGATATCCATTTTGACATATCGAGGACGAGCCAAATTAAGTTGCTCAGCAACACCATTTTGTTGAGGAGTGTCCGTACACAAGGTTTGATGGATAGTCTCATCAGAAGCAAGTAATTGAGGAAAATCGTTGGAAGTGTGTTAACCCCCCAAATCACACCGAAAACATTTAATGACAAATGAGTGTTGGGTTTTCACAAGAGCTCTAAAGTTACTGAATATGGTAAGGAAATTAGAGATGCATTTCATAAGATAAACCCAAGTATAATGAGTGAAATCATCAATAAAATAAACATAATATCTGGATCCTTTGGTGGATATAGGAGAGGGTCCCCACACATCAGAATGCACAAGATCAAATAGCGCAATTGAAAAAGAAATACTTTTATTAAAAGGAAAGGTTGAAATTTTAGCCAGTTTACAACCACTACAATCAGAAATATCATGATTGTCTAAATGACCTAAAACTCCTGTAGACACCAAAAACTTTAAACGAGATCCAGAAACATGACGTAAACGAGAATGCCAAAGATAAAAATCAGAAAATGAACGACTCAAACGAAAAGACGAAAAATCCACACTAGAGACAGCAACATCTGATATTTTTAGCTCATCCAAAACATAGAGTCCCCCTTCTCTATGGCCTATCCTAATCACCTTTTGAGACCGCGGGTCCTGAACAAAACAATTGGTAGAGGTAGAAAAAATAAAGAGGCCAGAATCACACAATTGACCAACAGATGCAAGATTTAAAGTTAGACTAGAAATATGGTATACATTTGAAAGAGATAAACGATATGTGTGAACAGAGCCAATTCCTGCCAATGGCATTGGAGTACCATCAGCAGCCATGACAAATAAAGATGGAGCAGAATTAATAGACGCAAAAGAATTAATATTAGGAGACATATGATAAGAAGCGCCTGAGTCTAAGATCCATAAGGGAGACGATTTACCTGAATTATCAAACAAGGACAAACCTTTATGAGAGGAGGCTGACATGGCATGAGGCTGTGAAGCAAGGAACTGCTGAAACTGCTCTATCATATACGAATCCAAGAGCGGGGCAGCAACTGCATTGGTGGTCTAAGGTGGGCGATACGTTCATGGAGCAGTCTGTGGCTGGCGTTGTTATTGATGTTGTTTGCCTTTACTCAACAATTTCGGACACTGAGCCTTCCAATGACCCTTTTGTTTGTAGAAAGCACATTCATCCTGAGAGACCTTAGGAACTGGTCTATTTTGGTTGCTAGGCGGAGACTGTTGTGGAGCAGCAAAGACGGATGGAGGTATAGGTGTTTGTGTGACAGACCCTGTATCTACTTTAGACTTAAGCCGAATCTCCTCTGCTAACAGTTCATGAAACACATAATCAACAGACAGAAGAGGAGAACGATGTAGAATTGTACCACGCAATCCCTCGAAATCACTCTGAAGAGCCATCAAAAACTTGACCAGGCATTACCCTACGAGCCAGATAAGGTTCAAATTTTCGCAACTCTGCAGACTCAATGAGAGCCAACTGATCCCAGAGATTAGACATGGCAGAATAAAACTCCTGAACACTCATATCATTCTGCAGAAGTGCGCGAATATCTGTCTCCAACTGATACTGCTTTGCGAAATTAGACTGCGTGTACAATCTAGTCAGATGATCCCAGACCTCTTTAGCCGTCTCATACTTAGACAACTGAACACCAATGGAATGGGTAACAGAATTGTTAATCCACGTAATAATCTTCGAATTATTAGCCTCCCAACTGTCGACCAAGGCCGCATAATCGGTCGCCTTATCGTCTGTAGGTTTAATCCGCACACATGTAACATAGTTCCACATAGATTTTCCATGCAAGAAATTCTTCATAACGTAGCTCTAATATGTATAGTTTGTACCATCCAATTGAACACTAATCGACTGAAGTGAATCATCCTTACGACTAGCCATGATGAAAGAGACACAAAAACAAAACCCCCAAAATCAAAATCAACAGATTCGAAATTCCCAAAATCGACAGAATCCGCGAAAGCTGTGGATTGGATTATAACTTGTTCAATCAAGCAAAGAGAATCCATGAATGGTGGATTATAACTTGTTCAATCATGGTTGTTAAAGAATATATATGCATCTGACTCAAAACCAATTGGCAATGAGTGGAGTGGCCCATATATCTTATATATTAGTTCAAAAGCTCTTACTTAATCGATGTGGGATATTATCCTTTAACACCCCCTCTCAAACATGACTAGGGAGAATATATTTAAACTAAACCGAATGCTAGCCCAACACTGGGCCTAGCCTACTGATACTGAAAGAAGAGAGGTGAGAGAAACCCTAGTTATGTTTGAAAGACCCATATATTCAAACCTAGCGCTCTGATACCATGTTAATATAGAGAAAAATGAGACTAGGAATTTCTTATTGACGTGCATAATGCAATCAGAATACAATAAAGAGTATATATAGCTAGGGATTACAATAAACAGTAAATAGATTAAAATACCATTAAATAGTAATAAAGATAATATAGCTAATAGGCAGAACATTCAATGACAAATATGCATGACATGCATGATTCCAAATTAATCAGATTCAAACAATGACCAGTGGTGGCTGTTGGGTTTAATTTGTTTATAAAGACTTTCTGTTGAGAAAATGGATGCCACAACCTCCTAGACAGTAAATTGCATTAAATCTGCAAAGTATGGCTGTGAGGGACGAAGCAGAACCCAAATTATGTTATCATTCAAGAACTTGCAACTGTCATGTAGGCTTTGTTGTGGGATACAAACGGACGGACATTCATATGGAAAGATATGAGATAAATATAGAAATAAAACATAACTGGGATAGTCAAAATTCAAACACTGAGAACTGCTCTGCTGCTAAAATTGAAGACTCTTAAAGGACATTTCAAGTTCGTGGTAACCCAGGATTTGAAATTCCAACTCATTTCAAACATTCGTATACATATGTACCAAATTAAAGTTATGCTCTGTCCATGTCAGAGAACATTTCAAAGGGTTTTGATTGGATTAGTAAGACTAGAAATATCCATGGTAGATAGCTCATACTTCAATATTGAGATGCATTTCTCAATACAAAGATTAGTTGATGATGAATAAAAAAAGACTGGGATTTCTGTTCTTGACCAAACATCTAGTAATAGTGTATGATAAGCTCAAATTCGCATCGAGGAAATAATCCGAGCTGATATAATCGAGCTGAAAAATCCAGAGATAAAGAATGCGGTTCTTATCTATAAAACAAGATAAGTTAGAGTAAGAGCACCGAGGTGATGCCCGGGAGTTCCACTCCGATGCTAAAGTCAGTAAAAGTTGTTCCTTCTTTAAATGTATTCACGTATAATAAAAAGTTTTTGTTACTGTTAAACTACCTTCCACCTTTTTTCTTGAGCTTTTCAATTGTTATAACTGCTTTTGACTATCCCTACATATTAGGGAACATTTGAATATGTTACATCTATTTCTGATTGATCATAATAAAGGGAGGCGTCTTATAAATACTGAGCTGATCTCCTTGATCATATGAACAAATGATCTTTGATATCAGAAAAGATGAGAATAACTTCTGAAAATCCTTGTGCTTTTCTTACCATTTCCAGAATGGATTTTTCCCCAGAGTTTCTTCTCGGAGATTCTAATTAAATTTCCAAATAGTTTACTTTAATTTCTAATGTAAAGGAATTTTTATTTACTTATGAATTATTATTTAATTGTTTCACAAGAAGCACCTAGGAAATTGGGAATGTGGATATTATATCATTGTTACATGCGAATGATCATACTCCGAGAAGACATAGAGCACTTAAATTTCAAAAAGTTTGGGTTTGTTTTATTATTTCATTATCATTGCATTTGCTACTCTATTTCTTTTTTTTTTTGCATATAATTATTAATAATATAATGACTTTTTTGAATGTATCATATGCTTCAAAAAGATGGGAAACGCAATAACAAAACTATTTGAATATTGTTCGAGAAGCATGGGGTAATTATGTAATGAATCATGAGCTCCAAGCGTTGATCTATCCGAATTGAAATAGATTTGATTCATTATTTTGTTAGGACATTATGTAGATGTATATGTGTATGCAATACTTTTGACATTTTAGAAATCAATATTTGGTATAAAATGTTTTGTTACTTTTAATGGCAATTATTTTATGCATTGTTTTCAATATGTATTTTGGATTGGTTTGAATAAACTCTCTGTATTTTGGGTTGTTTTGTTTCGTTCATGTGCTGTGAATGCATGATTATGAGCTTGCCACGTAAGTTTAAATTCATATTAGATCTTTTCCTCCGGTACAAGAAAATCGAATTTATGTTAAAAACAATTACTTGTTTTTATTTAATTATTAATAAAACCCGGTTAAATACTAGTGTAAAATAAACATTTTTACACCGGATTTATAAACCCGGTGTAACAAATACTTGTTACATCGGTTTATAAAACCGGTGTAAGAAATTTGTACCTTTTACACCGCCTGTATATACACCGAGCTTTATTTTTAGAATACCGGTGTAAATATAAGATTTAACCGGTGTAAAATCTCCGTTTTGTACTAGTGCTGAGATTAGAAGTTCTATTATAACTTGGAAGAATATGGAGAATTGCAAGAAGAATTGGAAATAAATTTAGCATACTTAACAGGTTTGATCATCAATAGAAAAACCAGAAGAAGTTGCTTAGAAGTTCAAGCAAATGATTAGTCTGATCTCTTTGCTGCACTTCCAATATTTCTGGAATTGTAAATTAATGCTTGACAGCCACTCGTCAGTCCAGCATCATGTTGATCACGCTCGTGACACTACAGCTGTACAATATCTGCGTCATTAACCTGAGTAGATGACTGAATTGAAATCATGTCCTGCAAACATGCAAGTTCCAACTACATAAATTAATTTGTCAAACAAAGAATTTCGATTTGAATCAACGTTTGAGGTAAAATGATGAACCTTAATTTGGACACATCTGCAACTGCAGAAATACATTAATATTCTTCCCGTATTTCTATTAGTTTTAACACATTATTGACATGAGTTGACTAAGGACAAAAAATTCTTGGCAGTTGATATCAAATGGGATAAAATAATGTTAAAACTTTGGTCAATATTATACCCAATTGATTGGAATGAATTCTCTTCGTATCCATTTAACTGGAAGTTGATTTAATTTCTTGATACATTTAGCAAATTCTGTACTATTAAAACATAAACTTGCAATTAAGGGTTGGTGGAGTTTTTCTAGGAAGGACGCCGAGCTGCCAAAACAACCAACAATAATTAATTTCAATTTCGAAGAAGAAGAACATCTGCATGCATCAGATCAAGTTTATGAGTACATAATTCTACCCTTTCTTGCTCAGCCTATGAATAACGTACAAAGTGTCAAGGAGCTAGGAGATCTGTACTGTGTCCATGCATGCATCATGGATGAAGTTGGCACCTGGATTAGATAGAGCGTCATCGGGATATATATCGAAAGGATCAATACGAACTAGATCTGACTGCGTCATATGATGTGAACTAACAGGAATAGAGAAGAATGGAATATGCTCTAAAAACACAACATGACGCGTGTGATACCCCAATCCCACATCGAATATGTATAAGGATGATGACTATGATATAAGTGTAGAGCCTAGCATGCAAGTCCAACTTGGGAATCTATTTTGGCATAGCGAGAACGAGCCAAATTAAGTTAGGCTTGGGCGCGACAGGCTCTAGTCACGTCACGGGCTTGCATGCACATGTGGGCCTATGGGTTCACTGGGGTTGGGGTTCGGGGTGTGACAGAATGGTATCATAGAATAGGCCAGACTTCACCCACTGAGTATGGAACTAAGTGCTACGTCGACCTAAGGGGTGGAGCCACCTCTAGAATCCTTCCCACCGAGGTGGGCCTGGTTGAGATCCTGTTTGGGCCTTGCGAGGACGCTAAGGCCTTAAAGAGGGGTGAATGTGATACCCCAGTCCCACATCGAATATGTATAAGGATGATGACTATGATATAAGTGTAGAGCCTAGCATGCAAGTCCAACTTGGGATATCCATTTTGACATATCGAGGACGAGCCAAATTAAGTTGCTCAGCAACACCATTTTGTTGAGGAGTGTCCGTACACAAGGTTTGATGGATAGTCTCATCAGAAGCAAGTAATTGAGGAAAATCGTTGGAAGTGTGTTAACCCCCCAAATCACACCGAAAACATTTAATGACAAATGAGTGTTGGGTTTTCACAAGAGCTCTAAAGTTACTGAATATGGTAAGGAAATTAGAGATGCATTTCATAAGATAAACCCAGTATAATGAGTGAAATCATCAATAAAATAAACATAATATCTGGATCCTTGGTGGATATAGGAGAGGGTCCCACACATCAGAATGCACAAGATCAATAGCGCAATTGAAAAAGAAATACTTTTATTAAAAGGAAAGGTTGAAATTTTAGCCAGTTTACAACCACTACAATCAGAAATATCATGATTGTCTAAATGACCTAAAACTCCTGTAGACACCAAAAACTTTAAACGAGATCCAGAAACATGACGTAAACGAGAATGCCAAAGATAAAAATCAGAAAATGAACGACTCAAACGAAAAGACGAAAAATCCACACTAGAGACAGCAACATCTGATATTTTTAGCTCATCCAAACATAGAGTCCCCCTTCTCTATGGCCTATCCTAATCACCTTTTGAGACCGCGGGTCCTGAACAAAACAATTGGTAGAGGTAGAAAAAATAAAGAGGCCAGAATCACACAATTGACCAACAGATGCAAGATTTAAAGTTAGACTAGAAATATGGTATACATTTGAAAGAGATAAACGATATGTGTGAACAGAGCCAATTCCTGCCAATGGCATTGGAGTACCATCAGCAGCCATGACAAATAAAGATGGAGCAGAATTAATAGACGCAAAAGAATTAATATTAGGAGACATATGATAAGAAGCGCCTGAGTCTAAGATCCATAAGGGAGACGATTTACCTGAATTATCAAACAAGGACAAACCTTTATGAGAGGAGGCTGACATGGCATGAGGCTGTGAAGCAAGGAACTGCTGAAACTGCTCTATCATATACGAATCCAAGAGCGGGGCAGCAACTGCATTGGTGGTCTAAGGTGGGCGATACGTTCATGGAGCAGTCTGTGGCTGGCGTTGTTATTGATGTTGTTTGCCTTTACTCAACAATTTCGGACACTGAGCCTTCCAATGACCCTTTTGTTTGTAGAAAGCACATTCATCCTGAGAGACCTTAGGAACTGGTCTATTTTGGTTGCTAGGCGGAGACTGTTGTGGAGCAGCAAAGACGGATGGAGGTATAGGTGTTTGTGTGACAGACCCTGTATCTACTTTAGACTTAAGCCGAATCTCCTCTGCTAACAGTTCATGAAACACATAATCAACAGACAGAAGAGGAGAACGATGTAGAATTGTACCACGCAATCCCTCGAAATCACTCTGAAGAGCCATCAAAAACTTGACCAGGCATTACCCTACGAGCCAGATAAGGTTCAAATTTTCGCAACTCTGCAGACTCAATGAGAGCCAACTGATCCCAGAGATTAGACATGGCAGAATAAAACTCCTGAACACTCATATCATTCTGCAGAAGTGCGCGAATATCTGTCTCCAACTGATACTGCTTTGCGAAATTAGACTGCGTGTACAATCTAGTCAGATGATCCCAGACCTCTTTAGCCGTCTCATACTTAGACAACTGAACACCAATGGAATGGGTAACAGAATTGTTAATCCACGTAATAATCTTCGAATTATTAGCCTCCCAACTGTCGACCAGGCCGCATAATCGGTCGCCTTATCGTCTGTAGGTTTAATCCGCACACATGTAACATAGTTCCACATAGATTTTCCATGCAAGAAATTCTTCATAACGTAGCTCTAATATGTATAGTTTGTACCATCCAATTGAACACTAATCGACTGAAGTGAATCATCCTTACGACTAGCCATGATGAAAGAGACACAAAAACAAAACCCCCAAAATCAAAATCAACAGATTCGAAATTCCCAAAATCGACAGAATCCGCGAAAGCTGTGGATTGGATTATAACTTGTTCAATCAAGCAAAGAGAATCCATGAATGGTGGATTATAACTTGTTCAATCATGGTTGTTAAAGAATATATATGCATCTGACTCAAAACCAATTGGCAATGAGTGGAGTGGCCCATATATCTTATATATTAGTTCAAAAGCTCTTACTTAATCGATGTGGGATATTATCCTTTAACACCCCCTCTCAAACATGACTAGGGAGAATATATTTAACTAAACCGAATGCTAGCCCAACACTGGGCCTAGCCTACTGATACTGAAAGAAGAGAGGTGAGAGAAACCCTAGTTATGTTTGAAAGACCCATATATTCAAACCTAGCGCTCTGATACCATGTTAATATAGAGAAAAATGAGACTAGGAATTTCTTATTGACGTGCATAATGCAATCAGAATACAATAAAGAGTATATATAGCTAGGGATTACAATAAACAGTAAATAGATTAAAATACCATTAAATAGTAATAAAGATAATATAGCTAATAGGCAGAACATTCAATGACAAATATGCATGACATGCATGATTCCAAATTAATCAGATTCAAACAATGACCAGTGGTGGCTGTTGGGTTTAATTTGTTTATAAAGACTTTCTGTTGAGAAAATGGATGCCACAACCTCCTAGACAGTAAATTGCATTAAATCTGCAAAGTATGGCTGTGAGGGACGAAGCAGAACCCAAATTATGTTATCATTCAAGAACTTGCAACTGTCATGTAGGCTTTGTTGTGGGATACAAACGGACGGACATTCATATGGAAAGATATGAGATAAATATAGAAATAAAACATAACTGGGATAGTCAAAATTCAAACACTGAGAACTGCTCTGCTGCTAAAATTGAAGACTCTTAAAGGACATTTCAAGTTCGTGGTAACCCAGGATTTGAAATTCCAACTCATTTCAAACATTCGTATACATATGTACCAAATTAAAGTTATGCTCTGTCCATGTCAGAGAACATTTCAAAGGGTTTTGATTGGATTAGTAAGACTAGAAATATCCATGGTAGATAGCTCATACTTCATATATTGATGATGCATTTCTCAATACAAAGATTAGTTGATGATGAATAAAAAAAAGACTGGGAGTTTCTGTTCTTAGACCAAACATCATAGTAATAGTGTATGATGAAGCTCAAATTCGCACCTCGGGAAATAATCCGAGCTGATATAATCCGAGCTGAAAAATCCGAGCTCCAAGCAATAATGCTGGTTCTTATCTGTAAAACAAGATAACGTTAGAGTAAAAGCCCGAGGTGATCCCCGGGAGTTCCACTCCGATGCTAAAGTCAGTAAAAGTTGTTCCTCTCCTTTAAATGATATTCACGTATATATAAAAAGTGAGTTTTGTTACTGTTAAACTACCTTCCACCTTTTTCTCCTTGAGCTGTGTTCAATTGTTATAACTGCTTTTGACTTATCCCTACATATTAGGGAATATTTGAATATTTGTTACATCAATACCTCCTTAGGTCGGTATAAATATTTTTATTCCGACCTGATATGAACACCCAAATATTTCTGAGCTGATCTCCTTGATCCTCATCATGAAAAAATGATGCTTTGATATCAGAAAAGATGAGAAAATAACTTCTGATCTTAAATCCTTGTACGCTTTTCTTCACCATTTCCAGAATTTGTTATTTTTCCCCAGAGTTTCTTCTCGGAGATTCTAATAAAATTTCCCTTCCTGAAGTTTCTTTATTTCCTTATAATTCTTTACAAGGAATTCACCTCGGGAATTTTGTCGTAGTTGTTTTATAGATTTTCACATAGATATTTTCTCCGGAATTGTCATAGCAACATCAAAAAGCTTTATCAACTTACTACATCTCAAGAAAAGAATACTCCACTAATAATACTTCCTTAAATTATGAAAATTCCGAGTTCTTGGGATAGATTTCCCATCCATTCTTGACATCGTGCTTGACCTTATTTGGTTCCAAATCCGAGCTTTAATCTTCCTTTCGTGGCATTTCAATAATGAAATCAACTAACGCCTGACCTTTAATCGCTGTTCGGGATTTGAAAGTAATATCATATTCTCCGAGCTCAATAGCCCACTTGGATAATCGTCCGGACGCCAAATGTTGCAACTCAACTATTCACCTCGGGAATTTTATGACCGAGCTAAGGAGTTTGTCGACCTCCGAGCTAAGAAGTTTTATGACCGAGCTGCAATAATCCGACCTCCAGTGCTAAGAAGTTTTTTGACCGAGCAGAAATAATCCGACCTCCAGTGCTAAGGAGTTTTTCTTTGTTCTAGTTTTACTGTATTTTGGGTTCCTATTTCCCAAAATTTTATTGACATTTTATCATTAGAGATTTTGTCCCTGGATATGGATGTTTCGTTTCCCTAGAATTTTGCTCTCGGAATTTTATCACCTTTGTTTCTCTAGAGATTTTTTCTCTGGAGTAGTTGAATATTTTCCCCAAAATTTATTCTCGGGGTTTTGTGTCATTTGCTTTTTCTAGAGATTATGTTCCCCAAAATTTTGAGCTTGCCACGTATGTTGGGATTTTTCACAGAGATCTTTTCCTCCGGAATTCATCACCAAAGATATTTTATTCAAAAAGAACTGACTTGTTCTTATTACATTATTGAATAAAAATCCCGAGCTAATAATACTTCAAACTCCCGAGCTAATAATACTTCAAAAAATCCTGAGCTCATAATACTTTAAAAAATACCGAGCTCATAATACAAAGAATCCCGAGCTCATAATACTTTAAAAATACCGAGCTCATAATACAAAAAATCTCGAGCTCATAATACTTTAAAAAATAACGAGCTCATAATACTTTAAAAAATACCGAGCTCATAATACTTCAAAAAATCCCTAGCTGACAAAGCCTCGAAATTCCGAGCTGACAAAGCCTCGAAATTCCGAGCTGATAGTACTTCAAATTTCCGAGCTGACAAAGCCTCGAAATTCCGAGCTGATAGTACTTCAAATTTCCGAGCTGACAAAGCCTCGAAATTCCGAACTGATAGTACTTCAAATTTTCGAGCTGACAAAGCCTCGAAATTTCGAGCTGACAAAGCCTCGAAATTTCGAGCTGATAGTACTTCAAATTTCCGAGCTGACAAAGCCTCAAAATTCCGAGCTGATAGTACTTCAGATTTCCGAGCTGACAAAGTCTCGAAATTCCAAGCTCTAATAATTCTTCAAACATAGTTGACCAGAAATATCCGAGCAGTACGCATACGTTTTCGCCGAGCTGCAACTTTATCCTCTAGTAGATTTCCCCACCTTAAAATATAAATTGGGGTCATCTAATTTTTGGTTCCTTTTCCCCTCATCTTGGATTCTTATTCCTCTATTTTCGTTATCCTTTTTACTTTGGTCCGCCTCTTCTCCTTTGGCGTACTTCTCTGCTCGGTCCATCAGTTGTTCCATATCACATGGTGGATCAGTGGCCATCTTTTTATAGAAACGTCCAGGTCGTAATCCATTGAGAAATGCCTCCACCAGAACATCTTCAGAGCAATTTTTCACTTGCAAGCTTTCGTCATTGAATCTACCCATATAACTCTGAAGGGACTCACTCTCTCAATGACAAAGATTTAGTAACTCTGCCGTAGACTTGTTAAATTTCTTACGTTGCAAAAATGGTAAAGAAAAGATCACATAATTGAGAAAAGGAAACTACACACCTTGGCCTTAAGCCTTCATACTAGAGACGAGCTTTTCCTTCCAGTGTGGTAGGAAATGCCTGGCACTTTGTTTCCTCTGGTGCCTTCAAGAAATCCATTGTGGATTCAAATCTGTGAATATGATCGTTAGGATCCGTGTCCCCCGTATAAGCCTGCAGCTGTGGTAACTTAAACTGTGGAGGTAGAGGAAAATCAACGATCTCTTTTGATAGGGGGCTGTCTCTCCTGGGTCTTCTCTTTCCAGGATTTCTACCCTCATTATCGTTTGTATTTTCCCCACCTCCAGTTCGGGGAAATGGATGCGTCTTAGATTTCCCTTCGTTTTCTCCATCGCACTCGGCATGGATCACCAGAGGTGTTTTCCCCCGAACTTTCTGCTGCTCATCTTTCTTCTTCCGGGCCTCCTTAACCGTAGCCTCCATTTGATCGTAATGTTCAACAAATATTTTCATCATTTCCGGAGTAATGTGATTACCTTCTTGTTGCGATTTTTTTGGATCCTTCTGGTGAGATGGTGACGATTGTCCTTCTCCTTCTCGCCTGCTAGTCTGAACATTTCCTCTCATTGATCTTGTGTTTGCCATCACAATGATAAATTTGTTGTGTGAACCTTTCGTTTGGTTCCCACAGACGGCGCCAATTGATGAAGCTCAAATTCGCACCTCGGGAAATAATCCGAGCTGATATAATCCGAGCTGAAAAATCCGAGCTCCAAGCAATAATTATGGTTCTTATCTGTAAAACAAGATAACGTTAGAGTAAAAGCCCGAGGTGATCCCCGGGAGTTCCACTCCGATGCTAAAGTCAGTAAAAGTTGTTCCTCTTCTTTAAATGATATTCACGTATATATAAAAAGTGAGTTTTGTTACCGTTAAACTACCTTCCATCTTTTTCTCCTTGAGCTGTGTTCAATTGTTATAACTGCTTTTGACTTATCCCTACATATTAGGGAATATTAGAATATTTGTTACATCAGTGTAAATTGTGTCCATACTTATCCCTTAATCAATCTACAACATCAAAACAATTCATTAAGCCATTGTAGAAATTTCACTAATTCAATTTGAAATGCTATAAATGATTTTCACTTAATAGTATAACCCCTTTTAGTAAGTTCATGTACAACTGCATACCATGACTAGCTAAAGCCTCTTCAAACCACTGCTCAATACTATATTTGATTGCAATAAACTAAAATGTGACTTGCATGAACATGTCTATACATACGATGCAAAAATTATATGAAAAATAGCCTATCAGAAACTCTTCTCATTTCGCTAAACCACAAATTTGCAAACATGAAACAAGTAAACCCATTACAACACAATACCTCGAAGAGCGTGCTATCATCGGAAATGGAGATGGAGACAGCAATTGGAGGCGGCGGCGATAAAGACGTTGGTGATGGAGATGGCGACGATGGAGATGGTAATGATGGAGACGGCGACGATGGAGGTGGCAGCAATGAACCCGGAGGTGGAGATGGTTTTAACAAAATGCGCGGGAGAGAACGAGTTTTGGTAGGAGACTTAAGAGTACTAGCTAGTTAATCGATCTTGCCAGGGCTTTTGTTTAAAAACAATTGAAAATTACACCAGTTAAAAGAATAACTGGTGTAAAAAAAACCTTCCTACCCCGGTTTTGTGTAGTAACCGGTGTAATATATAAACTATTTATACCGGTTATAATAAAACCCGTGTACTAAGTTTAAATTGTACACCGGTTATAATCAAAACCGATGTAAATAGTTCTCCTGTCACTAAATTCTTGTTTAATATTACTATAATGCCACCGCATTTTTATAAATTACACCGGATTATGTTTAACCGCTCTAAAAAGAGAGGTTTAAATCCGCCATTTTGCAGTAATGCAGTCTTAATAATATGTACTACACCCTCATATGAGCATTTCTTTTTCCCTACTTGTCAAAATAATATATTGTAACGGCAAGAGACAATAGCTTGCTACTTCTTTTTCTTTTCTTTTCTTTTTTTTTCCTTCGCAAATTTGAGAGGAAAGATGTCACCCTCAATTTTATAGATTAAACTAAAGTATAAATAACTCCTTATGGTTCACTAATTATTTGACAGGATTTTAATAAAATATGTGTGGTCGTGTGAATTTATAAATTAAAATAGGGATTGAAACAATAAATGGAACAGAAGATCCGAAGTGTGTCTCGCCTCATAATACCGAATTTACCAATTTTTATGTGCACTCTTTTCACAAAAAGTAGTGATATTGAATGACCTATTCAAGGTTGAGTTATTAGTAGCAAGGATTTTCAAGGGTTCATATGAGTTTGGTATCAAAGTATACTTTTAATTTGGTATCAATTTTATAAAACCATATTTATTTGTTTAAGACAAAATCAAAGAAAAATTTTATAAGTAAATTCTCAAAAATTAGAATGTGATTAGACAGTTAGCATTCCGACCTCAAAGTTTAGAGTTTGATTTCTTGAGAATGCATGTAAAAGGTGTGCGCATTAAAAATAAAAATAAAAAAAACCCTTATTCCTCCATTTACATGGGATTAGTTGCCTTAAATAGGTAAACCTCAAATAAACAAGATGAATTCGGAAATTTTTTTAAAATTCAAGTTAAGGTAAAGACACATCCCTTACTCATAATAAACTTACAAAAAAAAAATTCAAGGCATAACTTATGCATCATTCTCTATGACTTTTATGAAATTCACCGTCTTCTCCAAATATTGTATTCTATCGACACACATGTTTTCGTTTATATTTAATTATAGGGAAAATTTGTATTAAGGGCGCATTCCAAAGCCTTATTATTAAAGAGGGTGTAACTTTAACCTATTTATTGTTAAGGGTATGAAAATAATTTAATTAATTTATATAATTTGTAAAAAAACTTTATTATCCATTGATAAACTCAAACAACAAATAATATAATTCACTTTTAATAGTTTTCAATCACTCATTCAAACCGTCATTCAATCAATTCAATTTTATTCATCAAATCTTCTCATTCTCTAAAACTGTCTAGTTTTCATTGCCAATCATTGATTCAATTTTAATCTTAATTTTTTTAAAATCTAAAATACATTGGTCATTAGTTTAAACACAATATATATTAATGAATGATTTAATCATATCAATTATAAAATTATAAAAGGAATTATGTTAGAATAAGAAAATAAAAAAGAATCTTGATATTTGAATATAATAGATAGAAATAATTAATTCTATATTCACTTTGAAGGAAAAATAAATAAGAATATTATACACTCACTTCTAATACTTTTAATCTTTGCGGAAAAAAAAGTTAAGAAAAAATAAACTTCAAATTCTCTTCATTTTTATTTGTCTTTCTTAGTTTTTTTATATTTGAGGTAGAGAATTAGAAAATGGCATCTCCTAAGAAAGATAAATAAAAATGAAGTGAATTAGAAAAAAATTAAAAAACCAAAGAAAGATAAATAAATTATTAATCACAGTAATATTAGAACTCTACCTCAAATCTAAAAGAGTAAACGAACAAAATTGTAACAATAAAAAAAAAAGAATTCAAACTGAAATTCAAGAAAATAAAATAAAAAATGAATTACATCTCAAATTGAAATCATATTAGTGACATAATTATTCATTCAATCTAAAACAAAAAAATGTGAAATTTGGAAAAGAAAAAAGGAAAATAATTATAAATGAAATTGATGAGCACAGAATATTCATAATATTCTGTACACTTTTATGATTTTAATGGGGGAAAATCTGTTTTTAATGGTTTTAACTATTTCAGAATTTGGAGGATTTCGTGTAAAGTGTGCAAAGAAGATAAAGGAAGATTTGAGAGATTTCTGGAGGAATTAAAGGGGCTAAAGATGGAAGTGAAGATTTGGCAAACAAGAGGATTTTGGAAAGCTGTCAAAAGGATGGAATAATCGGGACTGGGAAACTGATTTTTAGGAGTAGTTGAAACCGCATGTGGCTTAACTGATTTTGGAAACAATGAAGATTCATTATTTGAGTTGGTTTAGGAAATCTTATTCTCTCCCCTATATAAGGGAGTAGATTAGTTAGGGTTAAATCATCTTTTTTCAGCAGCTTTAATTTACTCTTTAGAAGTTTTTCCGCAGCAGATTCTGCAGTTTGCAAAGTTGCCCAGTTTTACAGACGCCCGTCGTTCGCCCGAACGACGGGCGGCTCGGTTTGTTTTTCTTAATTCAGATTTATTTCGTTTAATTATTTGTTTTGTTTTTAATTATGATTAGTGAGTAGTTTCTTTTCTAGCTTTAAGTAAGAAGCACTAATTATGATTAAGTTGTGAGACCAAATTGTGTTAATCAATGATTTCATATTCAATTCCAAAAGTTTTCTGTGAATAGCGTTCATTACCTAATTGGATTAAAGCCTGATCAACTTTAATAAACTTAGGTAGAGTCAATTATTCTCTAGTTAAATCACTAGATTGAATTAGTAAGATTAATTAGTGACAAAGCTGCTGTCTAGGTAGACGGAGATAATTGGTTAACAATTTATTTTATGCTGATCATAGTATAATTTGTTAGAGTTAGGTCCTTCTAAGAATTAATGCTTTTCTAACATTAAATTGGGTGATCGGCTGATTCCGGCCTGGTTATGTTAGAAATAGGGAAATAGTGGATTAAGCTCATACTTGTCCACTATCGAATAAGTAAGGAAGGATTGGGACACGACAGAGCCGATTCTCGGTGTCCTATAACTGACTGATTGAAAATGGAAATTATTATTTTTGCGTCAATGAACAACTGATAAAGATTAGTATGGATTGCTTATTTGCCAGAATTTTATCTTAAGTAATTTAATTCGGTATTTTTTATGATATTAATTGCTTTGTTTATTAATTCGTGAATTTATCTAGTTTCCTACGTATTAATTTCTTTATAGTTTTAATTGTTGTTACGATTGCAAATTAACTAATTAAGAAGATTTATTGTTCGTCGTGGGATCGACCTTACTTCCATTAGACTATTTTTAATCCTTAGAGTAAGAATTAATTTTGGTGCAGAAACGACATACCAGAAATTCAAAAAAAATGAAAGGTAAATTATGTCTCATGCTGAAATTATATAATTGTCAAAATTTTATATTCAATCTAAAACAAACAAAATAGCAGCAAGTAAAAAATTAAATTATAACTAATTTAGAAAAAAATATATGAATTATATATCAAATTAAATCATATTATTGCCAATGATGGGCAACTCAAATCCTCTAGTTCAAGTTTTTTTTTTAACTTTTTTTATTTTTTTCACATAGGGTAAAAGTATTAGAAGTAAGTGCATAATATTTTTATTTATTTCTCCTTCAAAGTAAATACAGAATTAATTATTTCTATCTATTATATTCAAATATCAAATTTCTTTTTTTATTTTTTTATACTAACATAATTCATTTTATAATTTTATGACTGATATGATTAAACCATTGTTAATATATATTGTATTTAAAATAATGGGCAATATATTGTAGATTTAAAGAAAAAATTATGATTAAAATTGAATCAATCATTTGCAAAGAAAACTAAACAGTTTTAGAGAGAAGAAGATTGGATGAGTTTAAAAGAAAAAGAGATTGAAAAAGATTAAAATTGAATTGATTGAACGAGGTTTGAATGAGTGATTGAAAATTATTAGAAGTGAATTAATTGGATAATTGTTATTTGTTGTTTGAGTTTATCCATGGATAATAAAGTCATTTACTAATTATATAAACTAATTAAATTATTTTCATACTCTTAACAATAAATAGGTTAAAGTTATGTCCTCTTTAATAATAAAGCTTTGAAGCGCGCCCTTAATACAAATTTTTCCTTAATTATATTATATCTTTTTATCGTTTATTTTTATAGTCTTTATATGATTTCCAATATAAATATATAATTTATGTCATTTGACTAGCAAAGTTTTATGCTACCTGCCAATTTAATACAACCCTCTTTCTTTTTTGGATTTTGTAACTGCCTACTTATATACAGACAATATCCCTCTTTCTTTTTTGAATTTTGAAATCACCTACTTATATAAAGACAATATACTTATAGCGAAGCGGATTTGCAAAAATTTGTGACATAACAAATAAAATTCATCAATTGTTTCATATTCGTTACAAATTAAAATTTTGGGAATCAAATTAAATCATCCAAAATCATTAAGGATCAAAAGCGTCTTTATTTAAAACTTTGAAACCAAAATTGTATTTTTCATAGCAATCAAATATGGTAAAATGAATCCAATAGTCCCATAATTTGGGAGTAAGTATCATTTTAACTTCTAATGTTCAAAAAGTTATATTTTAGTCATTCAACTTGAATTTCGTTGCACAAATGATGCTTGATTTATTTTTTATCTATTTGTCAAGTAACGTCTTAAAATTGAGTATCAAAATGATACTCACCTCAAAACAAAAACACTATTGGAGGTCTGATGAGGTGTAAAATTGGATATTTCAAACCAACGGTTGAGATTGATACATGAAGTCTTAGCCAGCAAGAAAGGCTTAAAGGTGACATCATCCAGGTACTATTCCTCCTATAAATATCTCTCGAATGCATTTAATAAGGGGTTGGTCTCGAAGTACTCAAAAGTTACATTAATTTATCAGCAAGGCTCTTTTCTAACTTGAGCGTCGGAGTGGAACTCTCCAGGACCACCTGGGGGCTTTCACTAACGGTTTGTTGCTGTTCCAGGTCCAGTTATTCCGAGCGGGGTCTTTCCTGGGCTTCGCGAATTTATCTTCTCTTGGTGACTCGTGGAGTTGGGTCGATAGAGAAAGACGCACTAAGTCATTCTGCAGCAAGGCTCATCTTCAGGCTTCATCAGGGTCATTTACCCAATCAAATATATCATGTCAAATTGTCAATCGCGCACTCACCCTTGAACAAATGTCTTATTCGTATGATAGTGTGATTATCCCTGGCTTTGCACCCGTCACTGTATTTTTGGAGTTTTATATAAACATTTTTGAAGTTATTTCAGTTTCTTTCCCCCCTTAATTTCAATAGATGACGCATGAAGATTAGACAAAAATGGAGGAATATATCGATGGCGCGCTGGACTTCAATGATTAATATACTTTGGTTGTGTACAACAGATGCAATTTTTTACCAGAAATACTAGCAGCTAATGCACGAAATTAGCCAAATGATCACTATTGGAGTTCTATCGAGGGCAGAACGATAACATTCAACGACAAATATGACAAACATGATACTGACCAGAGGTGTCTAGTTGTTGAGTTTCATTAAGTATATCACCATAAATTATTTCGCACGTTTTTGACTTTTCCAGGTTCCAGCTTCATGCATGATGTATGCAGAGATGTTCTTCCTCGTAATTGATATTAATTATTGTTGGTGAATTGGAACGTTGGCGGTCTTCCAAGAAAATTAAACTTATCCAACATCGCCATGGTTATGTTTTCATAGTATAGAATATTATGCTTAATCCTCTGAGTACCTAATTTAACTCCCACGTGTTGCTCTTGGGGCGGCGGTAGCGTGAGCCGGTAAGGGAATTTACACCTTTTTTGCTCCGAGAATATTATGCTAAATGTGTCAAGAAAATCAACCATGCTAGATTTTGCTCGATTCTGTCAGCAGTTTGCGATGACCATTCAAGCCAATTAAGGAATGCATGCAATTTTTTTCTTCTTTTGGTTTTTGTTTTTTTTACCAAACTTCGAATGAAATGGGCATTGAGACAATGAATTCAATAAATGGCTAAAATATGGACAAAAGTTTTAACATTTTTCTATCCCATTTGATATCAAATGCTAAGAATTTGTTTGTCCGTAGTCACTGTCGACAGTGTGTCAAACTATTAGAATAATTAATGTGTAGATAATCATACATTTTACAACAGACGTCTGAATTGGAAATTCTGAATTAGTTTGACAATGTATGTAGTTGGAATTTGTTGCAGGAAATTTCAATTCTAAGATTAATGAAGTTGATATTGTGCAGCTGTGGTATCATGAGTTGTGAATCTAATGATGCTGACCTGACTGAGTTGGCTGCTCTTATGCATTAACAATTCCAGATCAAAGAGATTGCACTCATCATTTAGGAAAAAATTTCATGTAAAATTGTTTCATATATTAGACATGAGTTAAATCTCAATTTTGACGCACAATAAAATAAAAGTAAATTAAAATTACGATTTCAACTGCCATTAATTGTCCGTATAATATATGAATCCGCCGTTTCACATGAGTTTTTCTCTTAATTGCTTATTAATTAATTAAACTTCTAAGCAAATTCGGGTAATCTTTCTATTGATGAATTTGAATAAAAGTCTCTCATTTTTTCTTGTAATTGTATTTTCTCTCATTCCAATCATATTTTTTTATATATATATTAAATAAATATATATCACCTCTGCGATTTATGTTTTATATTCAAATTGGTATCGGAGCATTATAGCTCGAGATTGGATCTTCTCTTCAAAATTATGATGTCTTATTATAGCCAATATTTAAAACGAGTAATTTCACTAAAATTAGAAATTAAAAGCACAAATATCATTATTAAATCCGAACCAAAATATAAGTGAACCTATAAGGTGGTTTTAAGGTGGTTTTAATTTTGGACAGAAAAGATAATCTTGAAAATACGATCTTATCTCTTTTAACTCAGCCAATGGTGCACAATTTATGAATTGTTTATCAGAAAGCCATTACACACATGTTAAAGAAAATTCTGCAAACTAGTAGATTATTCCTGATATTTAAAATTATAACAAAACTCTAATTAAGAAGATTAATTTAGATAATGGTGGTCATAGTATTAATGGTACACTCGTTGATCACTTGTAGAATTCCATCACCCACAGGTTGAGGACACGACACTCAAGTCTTATGCCTTTAAATCCTGCTTTTGTAGCCAATCCCCGAAATTCTGCTTCTGATCTCGCTTTTGCACTCAGATCGCACAAGCCCATCATCAGAACATCAGTTTCGATGGTGTATCTAATTCCTTCATCGCCATTGTATGGATTCACAGGAAAGACTCCTTCAACAACAATTACTTTGCCATTTTCTGGCAATGCCTTGTAACAATTCTTCAGCAATTTCAGGCAATGATCATCATCCCAGTTATGGAGTATCCACTGGATGAAACAATTAATGTATGAACATTAACCCTCAAGTTTAGTACAAGATATTAGTCAATAAATGAAAGGAAAATTCTATGATTCATTGCCCCATTTCGACATTTTATACTATAGCTAGTGTTAGATTCAAAGCGCTTCCGATTATGTGTTTCGATCATTCCCTATTTCATTTTATAGATACATGCATTGACATGTGTTTTCAACTAAACTCGATTAGTTAACCACAAGGAATAAATATTAAAAAGACACATAACATGTATGATGTATATATAAACTATAACAGATAAATGAAATACAGTATGTAACAAAAAATTCGATCATGGATTCAAAATATATATACGCAAGATGACTAAAGCCCATTTGAAACTTAACTTAATTACCTTCAAAAAGATTGCATCCCCTTCTGGAATACTTTCAAACATACTTCCCCCTTTATGTTCAACACCTGCAATTTGGCATATTCACTTTCCATCAATTCGCTAATCAGAAATTAAAAGTCCTCAAGTATTCCTCGTGATATTTAGAGTACAGTTTTTTTACCAGGATGAGATGGTGCACGCTGTACAACATGTGGCAAGTCAAAATTGATACCCTTAATCTTGGGATATTTAGAAGTTATGGCAGCAATGGCATGTCCAAGTGCGCCACCCACATCAACCAAACTTTTTAGATTTTCAAAACCCTTGTAGCACTCAGAATCAAGGAGTTTTGTAATGTAAAACTTTGTATGGTCGAACATTGACTTGTATAAGTTCTCACCAAACGTGTGATCTTGAGCAGCAAGCTCGAACAATGGAACGCCATGAACCCTCTCAAATGCAGAAATTCCTCCTTCCAGAACAGCAGCATCCAATTCATACCTTAATAAATTAATCCCAAGTTCATGCTCAGTGAGACTCAAATTAGTTAATTAATAGCGATTAAAAATCGTATTAAAGTTGTACAATATCTCGGACATGCATTTTCAACTCGATACATTTTGGCCCGTTTCAAAACTAGAAATTAACGTTTTTTTCTGTCTATAATGGAGCAGATAATATCAATCTAGGGACAATGACAGTTAAATTTCTAGAATATTATAGTAGACACGACTTAGTATACGTTGTTCAATGCGTGCGCGAAGAATTTATTACTACGTACTTACCGCATGTCCAGCATCACTTTATCTTGACAATTCACAAGAAGTGGCACCAATGGTGCTCCATGTTCGTGTTTAACGAAGTACTTGGCAACTGCTGCCAACCCAAATCGTCTTTCATGGTGTCCATCACCATCATCAACAACTGAGCAAGTAAAGACTGAGTGGCTTGCAAGGAGGCTAAGCATCCTGTCCAAAACACCTGGGGCATCTGGGTTTTTGGTAGGCATGTGAGAGGCAATCTCAGAAGCCGAAAGTTGCGCACCAGGACCGGCTTTGGCAATGATTTCCAACACATCAAGCCGGACGGCTGTTTTAAACACCAATGATACCCATGCGGACGTCAACAACTGCATGGTGTGGCCAAAGCATTGCTCTTCGTCATCATATTGTACTTTTATGTTGGCAGCAGCTGTTTTGGCTTGTTGAGTTTCACCCAAGCAGGACCCCATTGATGATGATGATGATTGAATTTTCTTTTGGCTAAGCTGAATGATGATGATGATTGAATTTTCTTTTGGCTAAGCTGAAAATCACACTAGATATCTTTGAAATCCAAGCACGAAACGTTCTGTTATGTAAATCTATTTTTATAGTAGAAAGATAGGAATGTCACAATCTAAATCCCTTTTTCTTCGATCAGCTATTTCTTCGATGAATTAATATTTAATCGTTAATCAACACTTAATTGCACCCGGGGGTACGTGGCGGTATGAAGCAGTTCAACTTTGGTGTGTGAAAATGAAATGTACCCATACAACATGCATAAAGCAAAATATTGCTCATTTATACAATCAAACAAATGGAAATGAAAGCAAATCACTCATGAAGAAATTATGGTTTTAAATTGTAACAAACTAATGCCATTTCATTTAATCAGTTCAACAAGATATATACTCATATATATCACGTAAAAACTCTTGTGATACCGTTTCATATATGAGACGTGATACGTAAATTATGCTTTATACGATAATACGCTAATATTTTATACGTTATACGCTAATATTTTATATTATATACATTAGTACGTACGCTAGTTTTTTATATTTTATAAGCTAACTTTTTATACTTTATATGCTAATTTTTTATACATTATATGCTAAAGTGAAATTCATACGCAAGTCTCATCTATGAGACTGTCTCACGTGAGAATGGTCATACGCTAAAGTGAAATTCATACGCAAGTCTCATTATACTTAAAAGATAATATTCACATAGCAAAGAATATCATTTTCCTACTAGAGTAACTAGTCATAACTCTAAGAAATCAAAATCTAAGTTTACATTAATAATTCAATAGTTATTGATAGTATGCAATAAACAAGTCAACAACGGTAAGGGATTAGAAGTTGGATTTGTCTTGTTTCCAAATTAACATTTGAGAAGTTTTGTTGATTGGGTTGTCTTGTTACCTAATCTAATTAAGAGTTGCGAATAAACTACATATTTCCTAATTCGGCTAAAGTTATAAAAAGAAACTATATTAATTTTAGGTATTGGTAACATGGATTGTTGTTATGATTTAATAAACATTAATAATTTGGTAGAAGGATTTTTAATTTGTTCTTACTTTTCGATTTTTAAATAATTTCCATACTCTAAAATTATAACTTTCTAGAAATCACTCTTTTGTCAAGAAAACAAAATTAATTTATCAACTTCGTGATTTTTATTTAATTGATTTCTTTATTAGCACTTCATAAATGATAGATATATCTAATTACAATAAAGTTTTTTTTAAAATTATTTCAACAAACTTTAGAAGAGAAAGAAAATATTTATAATATTACCCACACAATATTAAACTAAGTGAAAAATTATTGCAAATGACCTCAGGTTTTTGAAGGAATCTTTTTCTTCAGTCGGCAAACCCCTCTGGTGGGAGGGTATGCCCAGCTCAATTAGTTTATTAATAATTAAAATTAATAACGTTCTAGTTAGTGGCTTTTGAAAATATAAATTCTTCTGCAATTAGTGCCCAAAATTTCTAAAAGAAGAAAAGCCTAATTTATCTAGGCTAATGGCACACCTGATTTTACTTGATAATTCAGATTCAGCATTTTAGCATATTGAGACTTGAATCTGTCTACCATATATATTTGGTTAAGCATTGTAGCACATTGAGACTTGAATCTGTCTACCATATTTGACTAAGCTGTGAGTTGTAATGCTTGCTTCCCTCAAACTAGAAATGGCCATTTGGCCGGTTCCGGCGGTTCTGGTTCCGAAACCGAAACCGTCGGCCCATAAAACCAGAACCGGCGGTTCCGGAACCGACCAAAAAAAAATTATATAATTATTTTTATACCACTTCATTTTCATCACATAATTTTTTCGTTTTCTAATCTTTATATTGTAAGTTTTAACGTTTATAGTTTACGGTTTATGTTATCTATTTTTTTAATTAATTATTCTAATTATATTATTATATTGTTCAATCATTCTTTCAATACTCTTATCATTTATATATTTTTCTTTCTCACTTATCTAATCCTTCATAATTCTATTTTTTTAAAACCTCCATATATTAGTTCAATTTCAACTATTAATCCAATTATATTATATATCAACTTAATTTTCTAATTCATATTATCCTAATTCTATTATTATATTATGTTAATATACTATTTGAATTCCAATTAATAGTTCGATCATTCTCTCAATACTCTTATTCTTTCTATATCTTTCTTTCTCACTTATCTAATATTCATAATTCTATTATTCTAAAAAAATTCATATATTAGTCTAATTTTAACTATTATTCTAATTATGTTATTATATTATACTAGTTGAATTCTAATTAATAATTCAAATATTCAAATATTCTTATGACTTTTATATCCTTGAATATCACTTATTTAATTCTTTCTAGTTCTATTATCTAAAAACTATATATTAATTAAGTTCAATTGTAATTATTATTATTCTAATTATATTATTATGTTGTATTATTTGAGTTTCATTTAATTGTTTAATCGTTATTTCAATAGAAATCAAATTTAAAACTAGGATTACAATCGAAATTCGAAACTAAAAATCGAAATTGGAACAAAAGCGGAAACGAAACCAGAACGGAACCGGAACCGAGACAGAACTAGAACCGGAACTGCCTAGGGACGGTTCGGTTCCGGTTCCGCCCTAGCTAGGCGGAATCGGGAACCGCCTGTTCCGGAATCATGCCCATGCTTACCTCAAACAATGTAGACAATTCAAATTAGATAACACCTGGAGAATCATTTCTGAATCTATAGCAATATTTCATGGATGTTTAATTTTTCTCTGCAATGACGTTATTAAAATAAACGAATCTGCTTCAACCACAAAATCTTTAAAACTTTTTGCTAAACATAAATAAATTCGAGACCAGATCCTCTCTCTAATATTTTTCCTGTCTTATTCTGTATAACGTTCAAAACGACGTAGTTTTACTAAAACTAGGGACTAAATGCATAAATATCATTAAAATTACTTTACAATTATTAGACTCTAACCAAAACATGAGTGAACTCTACGAACCTAGTTTTAATTAAGACATAATAAAATAGAAAAAAACTTGTACAGAAGATCCCGTGCCATTAAAATCCAAATAGTAAAGTTTTGGTTTCAATTTCTAAGGTTGAACAAAGATTACAAGCAAAAGCAAAATACATGTTTTCTTTTTCATCCCACAGTAGACCCCTCCTCCCCCAATTTTGGACTTCCTGTGCAACTTGCATCAAAATTGAGTTTTAAAACTCCCGTTATTGGGGGAAGCCACTTCACCATTTTGTATTTAACATTGCAACTAGCATTTAAGATGGACATCCAAAATTCAACCCAATTTAGTTCAAAGAATTTCAGCAAAGAAAATTTAGCATGCATGCATGCATGCTTGCATCAACGTTTTGATTTCGTTGAACACGTTAGAACATACTAATTGATGTTTATGCAGTTTCTATTAAAGCAGTGATCATTTCTAGCCTTACAAAGATACTAGCAAATAATTGATGAAATTAAAAACACTAGCAAATAATCAATAGAAAAACAATTAATATGAATCTCGATACTTTATACTTATGTTTACTTCTCCACCAATTATTTACCAAGAATTTTATTGATGAACCTATTTTGTATCCACATTCAAATGTAAAGAATTTCCACACAGCTAGCTCTAGCCATATTCTCTGCAATAAAAAAAAATGGAAGTAGAATCATATGCACAAGAGAAGTCCAAAAGGAATCAATTATTCACATTAACTAATTAGCATCAGCCAAAAAGGTTAGCTGAAACCAGTACTACTTTTGGAAAGATTTCTCCAAGATTTTTCTCCAATCAAATTAAATTCCACTCTTGACATTTCAATAGAATTATGGAATTATTCGTCTGATAGTGTGATTTTCCCCGACGTTGAATATGTCGTCCCTGTTTTTTGGAAGTTTTATAAAAACGTTTTTGAATTTATTTCAGCTCTTCTTCGGCTGGATTTTTATATATGATTGTTACAAATATTATTGCTCGATCCGACTTTGATTGTGTAAAGGTGAGGTGCAATTTTTTGACCAAAAATACAAGCAACTAATGCATGAAATTAGTCAAATATTGATGGAGTTCTGTCGAGGAGAAAATCAGAAAACGATACAGGCCTTCCCGGAACGTTCAAAAACGAAGAAATGAAATAATGCCAAACCACAGTGGGCAGTGGCAGCTGTTGTCTGTTGATCACTGGTCCAGTTTCCATGTCATCCATGATCCACCATAAATATACACTCTTCCTAGTCACTTAATAGTCATAGTTGATCACTGGTCCAGTTGTTTTTTGACTAATCATAAGGGCAGAATTCCATTAATGTTGGGTATGGAGAGAATTCATTCCAACAAAATTTGGAATACATTCTTCCACTTGATAGCAACTGCTAACAATTTTTAAAATTAGAAATACTGAAACAACGTTTTATTTCTGCAGTTGTGTACATCATGTGTTCAAAGGTCCACCATTTTACCACAAACATTTCAAATTGAATTTGTTTACCTTGACAAGGATCAATCGAGCTTATAGTACGGACTACAAAAAGTAGGTGCATTGAGTTGACCAAATTAGTTAATCGATCGAGACTTACAGAGACCAAACATTTGGAAATTTACGGCGCACTTAAGAAAACAAAAATTCTTGTATTCGGACGTTCATTTAGGAATTTTTTAGATGTTAAATTTGGTGTAAAACGGGTTGAAAATGGCTTTTAACCTTTATAGAATCGACTCAAAGAGAAGAAAAAGCGAATTTGAATTGTTTTCTTAAACTGTTCGTAACTTTTTTGTCTTGATCGTTTTAAAATTGACTTTATTATATATCGTTTCAAAACTTTCGACCAAATATATATGTTTCATGGGTGTAGCTCCATGATATGCACTGTTTTTTTTAGCAAAATTCATTCCTTTAAACTACTTTTGGGTTCATTTAAGTTTTTTTTAGTGATTTTTGAATTATTTTCTATTTTGGTTTAAGGTTTCTTATAAATATATAAACATTTGTAGGCTTTTATTTTTATTATTTCGACTTTAATATTGATTAATACAACTTTCAAAAACTCTAAATTTGTGTTCTGTGTATTGTCTATGAAGAACGTGCGTCTTCCAATCATATGTCTCGGTTAAATTTCCTTAAATAAAGGGAAAAAGAAAATTAAGGTCAATAAAGAAAATGCAATTTGAAAATGAGTGATAAGTAAATTACGTTATTATTGCAAATATTTACAAGGAAATAGTTGCAAAACAGTTTCTGTTTTCTGCATATGTATATTACAAGAGAATTTTATTTATTTATTTATTTTACTTTTTAAGGTTAATACAAGCAAATGTTGTCAAGCTTATGTTAAGATTCCATGGATTATTATTAGGGACGTTGAACTAATCCAAAAGCAGCTGCCCAAAACAAAAGTTAAATTGTTTGAGGAAAGCAAACATTCCAGCAGATAGTGTAGCAAATCATGGAAGAAAAATCCAATCATCTCTATGCTATCGGGATGGAGCTAAATTACCAATGAATGAAAACAAGAGGTGCAATTAGAGTAGATAGATTAGAATTTACTTCTTTCAGAAAATGTAATTAACTTTTAAGCTATTATTTTTACTTTGACTATGAATTACTGTAATTTTTTTATTTTTTATTTTTTTAAAAAACGACTTTATATATATACAAGATAGGGTGTTATAACACTTTCAATTACTTTGGATAATTCATTGTTGGATTCATGTAATTTATTCTTTTTTTGTTATTTATGAAATTGAGGCTATCATCCAACTCGTGCATAGAGTTTGCCAACTAAATAATAATAATTATAAAAAAAATATTGAGCAAGATTGTATATCTTGTCTACTTGTCAATCTTTTCTGCTGTCTCACATCTACACTCAATTCAGTTAATAGTGTAAATTGTTTCCATACCTATCCCTTAATCAATCTACAACATCAAAACAATTCATTAAGCCATTGTAGAAATTTCACTAATTCAATTTGAAATGCTATGAATGATTTTCACTTAATAGTATAACCCCTTTTAGTAAGTTCATGTACAACTGCATACCATGACTAGCTAAAGCCTCTTCAAACCACTGCTCAATACTATATTTGATTGCTATAAACTAAAATGTGACTTGCATGAACATGTCTATACATACGATGCAAAAATTATATGAAAAATAGCCCATCAGAAACCCTTCTCATTTCGCTAAACCACAAATTTGCAAATATGAAACGAGTAAACCCATTACAACACAATACCTCGAAGAGAGTGCTATCATCGGAAATGGAGATGGAGACGGCGGGAATTGGAGGCGGCGGCGATGGAGACGGCGACGATGGAGATGGTAATGAAGGAGACGGCGACGATGGAGGTGGCGGCAATGAACCCGGAGGCGGAGATGTTTTTAACAATATGTGCGGGAGAGAAAGAGTTTTGGTAGGAGACTTAAGAGTACTAGCTAGTTAATCGATCTTTCCAGGGCTTTTTGTTTAAAAACAATTGAAACTTACACCGGTTAAAAGAATAACTAGTGTAAAAAAAACCTTCCTACCCGGGTTTCGTGTAGTAACTGGTGTAATATATAAACTATTTACACCGATTATAATAAAACCGGTGTACTAAGTTTAAATTGTACACCGGTTAGAATAAAACCGGTGTAAATAGTTCTCCTGTCACTAAATTCTTGTTTAATATTACGATAATGGCACCGCATTTTTATAAATTACACCGGATTATGTTTAACCGCTCTAAAAAGGGAGGTTTAAATCCGCCATTTTGCAGTAGTGCAGTCTTAATAATATGTACTATACCCTCATATGAGCATTTCTTTTTCCCTACTTGTCAAAATAATATATTGTAACGGCAAGAGACAATAGCTTGCTACTTCTTTTTCTTTTCTTTTCTGTTTTTTTTCCTTCGTAAATTTGAGAGGAAAGATGTCACCCTCAATTTTATAGATTAAACTAAAGTATAAATAACTCCTTATGGTTCACTAATTATTTGATCGGATTTTAATAAAATATGTGTGATCGTGTGTATTTATAAATTAAAATAGGGATTGAAACAATAAATGGAACAGAAGATCCAAAGTGTGTCTCGCCTCATAATACCGAATTTACCAATTTTTATGTGCACTCTTTTCATAAAAAGTAGTGATATTGAATGACCTATTCAAGGTTGAGTTATTAGTAGCAAGGATTGTCAAGGGTTCAATTGAGTTTGGTATCAAAGTATACTTTTAATTTGGTATCAATTTGATAAAACCATATTTATTTGTTTAAGACAAAATCAAAGAGAAATTTTATAAGTAAATTCACAAAAATTAGAATGTGATTAGGCAGTTAGCATTCCGACCTCAAAGTTTAGAGTTTGAATTCTTGAGAATGCATGTAAAAGGTGTGCGCACATTAAAAAAAAAAAAAACCTTATTCCTCCATTTACATGGGATTAGTTGCCTTAAATAGGTAAACCTCAAATAAACAAGATGAATTCGGAAATTTTTTTAAAATTCAAGTTAAGGTAAACACACATCCCTTACTCATAATAAACTTTCAAAAAAAAATTCAAGGCATAACTTATGCATCATTCTCTATGACTTTTATGAAATTCATCGTCTTCTTCAAACATTGTATTCTATCTACACACATGTTTTCGTTTATATTTAATTATAGGGAAAATTTGTATTAAGGGCGCATTCCAAAGCCTTATTATTAAAGAGGGTGTAACTTTTAACACTATTTATTGTTAAGGGGTATGAAAATAATTTAATTAATTTATATAATTTGTAAAAAACTTTATTATCCATTGATAAACTCAAACAACAAATAACAATGTATCCAATTAATTCACTTTTAATAGTTTTGTCAATCATCATTTCAAACCGTCATTCAATCAATTCACTTTTATTCATCAAATCTTCTCACTTCTCTAAACTGTTAGTTTTCATGCCAAATCATTTGATCAATTTTATCTTAATTTTTTTCAAATCTAAAATATATTGGTCATTAGTTTAAACACAATATATATTAATGAATGAATTTAATCATATCATATATAAAATTATAAAGAATATATGTTAGTATAAAATAAAAAGATCTTGATATTTGAATATAATAGATATAAATAATTAATTATGTATTCACTTTGAAGGAAAAATATAAGTAGAATTATTATGCACTCACTTCTAATACTTTTAATCTTTGTGGGAAAAAAAAGTTAAGAAAAAATAAACTTCAAATTCTCTTCATTTTTATTTGTCTTTCTTAGTTTTTTATATTTGAGATAGAAAATTAGAAAATGGCATCTCTAAGAAGATAGATAAAAATGAAGTGTAATTAGAAAACAAAAATTAAAAAAAAGAAAGATAAATAAATTATTAATCAACATTAATATTAGAACTCTACCTCAATCTAAAAGAATAAACGAACAAAATTGTAACAATAAAAAAAGGATTCAAACTGAAATTCAAGAAAATAAATAAAAAATGAATTACATCTCAAATTGAAATCATATTAGTGAGCATAATTATTCATTCAATCTAAAACAAAAAAATGTGAAATTTGGACAAGAAAAAAGGAAAATAATTATAAATGAAATTAATGAAGCACAAGAATATTCATAATATTCTGTACACTGTTTATGATTTTAATGGGGGAAAATCAGTATTTAATGGTTTTAATTATTTCAGAATTTGGAGGATTTCGTTGTAAAGTGTGCAAAGAAGATAAAGGAAGATTTGAGCAGATTTCTGGAGGAATTAAAGGGGCTAAAGATGGAAAGTGAAGCATTTTGGCAAACAAGAGGATTTTGGAAAGCTATCAATAAGGATGGTAATAATCGGATTGGGAAACTGATTTTTAGAGTAGTTGAAACCGCATGTGGCTTAACTGATTTTGGAAACAATGAAGATGTCATTATTTGAGTTGGTTTAGGAAATCTTATTCTCTCCCCTAATCATCAGGGGAAGTAGATTAGTTAGGGTTAAATCATCTTTTTTCAGCAGCTTTAATTTACGCTTTAAGAAGTTTTTCCGCAGCAGATTCTGCAGTTTGCAGAGCTGCCTTAGTTTTACAGATGCTCCTCGTTCGCCACCGAACGACGGCGGCTCGTTTTGTTTTCTTAATTCAGATTTATTTCTTTTTATTATTTGTTTTTTTTTAATTATGAATTAGTGAGTAGTTTCTTTTCTGGCTTTAGTAAGAAGCACTAATTATGAATTAAGTTGTGAGACCAAATTGTGTTAATCAATGATTTCATATTCAATTCTAAAAGTTTTCTGTGAATAGCGTTCATTACCTAATTGGATTAAAGTCTGATCAACTTTAATAAATTTAGGTAGAGTCAATTATTCTCTAGTTAAATCACTAGATTGAATTAGTAAGATTAATTAGTGACAAAGCTGCTGTCTAGAATTAGTAAGATTAATTAGTGACAAAGCTGCTGTCTAGGTAGACGGAGACAATTGGTTAACAATTTATTTTATGCTGATCATAGTATAATTTGTTAGAGTTAGGTCTTCTAAGAATTAATGCTTTTCTAACATTAAATTGGTAATCGGCTGATTCCAGCCTGGTTATGGTTAGAATAGGGAAATAGTGGATTAAGCTGATACTTGTCCACTATCGAATAATTAAGGAAGGATTGGGACACTTCAGAGCTGATTCTCGGTGTCCTATAACTGACTGATTGAAAATGAAAATTAATATTTTTGCGTCAATGAACAACTGATAATACAGATTAGTATGGATTGTTTATTTGCCAGAATTTTATCTTAAGTAATTTAATTCGGTATATTTTATGATATTAATTGCTTCGGTTATTAATTCGTGAATTTATCTAGTTTCCTACGTATTAATTTCCTTATAGTTTTAATTGTTATGACGATTGCAAATTAACTAATTAAGAATATTTGTTGTTCCTCGTGGGATCGACCTTACTCCCATTAGACTATTTTTAATCCTTAGAGTAAGAATTAATTTTGGTGCAGAAACGACACACCAGAAATTCAAAAAAAAAATGAAAGGTAAATTATGTCTCAAGCTGAAATTATATAATTGTCAAAATTTTATATTCAATCTAAAACAAACAAAATAGCAGCAAGCAAAAAATTAAATTATAACTAATTTAGAAAAAAAAATATGAATTATATATCAAATTAAATCATATTATTGCCAATAATGGGCAACTCAAATCCTCTAGTTCAAGTTTTTTTTTTAACTTTTTTTTATTTTTTTTATTTTTTTCACATAGGGTAAAAGTATTAGAAGTAAGTACATAATATTTTTATTTATTTTTTCTTCAAATTAAATACGGAATTAATTATTTCTATCTATTATATTCAAATATCAAATTTCTTTTTTTATTTTTTTATACTAACATAATTCATTTTATAATTTTATGACTGATATGATTAAACCATTGTTAATATATATTGTATTTAAAATAATGGACAATGTATTTTAGATTTAAAGAAAAAATTATGATTAAAATTGAATCAATCATTTGCAAAGAAAACTAAACAGTTTTAGAGAGAAGAAGATTGGATGAGTTTAAAAGAAAAAGAGATTGAAAAAGATTAAAATTGAATTGATTGAACGAGGTTTGAATGAGTGATTGAAAATTATTAGAAGTGAATTGATAAGCATAAAATAGTTCATGATTTTATGCATATTTTAATGTGTTTTGTGGAATGAATTCAGCACTTATTTGGATATTATGTTGCAGAAATGGAAAATTACAGCTAGGATGATGACATAGAGAAAAAGGTGGAATCAAGAGGATTTTGGGCAGATTTGGAGGTGAAGTTGTAGCAGTGAAGCAGTGGACATCAAAAGAGGATTTTGTGGGTAATCTTAAGATAAAATTGTGGCAGTTGGAAAGTGTTTGAACTGATACCATGAATGAAGGAATTTTTGAATTTGAATTGGGATTTTACAATCAAAGTTGTTAACAGATTTTATGGCAACAAAGGATATTTCTCTCGTTTAGTTAAGATTAGGAAGTATTGTTTTTCTATTAATAGGGGAGAAATCAGATTGTATTGGATATCTGGATTACGTAGCTTGTTTTGGTATTTACGTTTTTCTGCAGTTTCATTGTGTAGCAAGAACAGCAGTACCGTCGTTTGCCCAAACGACGGACTGGTTTGATTTTCTATCTTTAGTTTAATTTAATTTCCTTCTTAATTATTATTCATGTCTTGTTTTAATTATGAGTTGTGAGTAATTTCTTTATCTGGTAAGTAAGTAGAAACACTAATTATGACTAAGTTGTGAGATCAAAGTGTGTTTATCAATAATTTTCTATTCAATTTCAAGAGTTTTCTGTGAATATTGTTTATTACTTAATTGAATTAAAGCTTGATCAACTTTAATAAGATTAGGTAGAGTCAATTAATCTCTAATTAAATCACTGGATTGGATTAGTAGGATTAATTAGTGACAAAGCTGCTGTCTCGGTAGACGGAGATAATTGGTTAACAAATTAATATATGTTGATCATAATTAATTTGTTAAAGTTGGGTCCTTCTAAGAATTAATGCTTTTCTAATGTTGAATTGGGTGATCGGCTGATTCCGGCTTAATTACATTAGAAATAGGGAAACAATAGATTAATTTGATTCTTGTTTATTGTCAAATAAGTAAGGAGGGATTTGAACACGTCAGAGCTGATTCTCGGTGTTTTATAACTAGCTGGTTGAATTAGAATTATTATTATTGCATCAATGATCAACTTGTAGAAATTAGTGTGGATTGCTTACTTGCCAGACTTTTAGCTTAAGTAATTTAATTCAGTATTTGTTCGATATTAATTTCTTCTTTTTATTAATTTGAGAATTTGTCTATCTTCCTTCGTATTAATTTCTTGTTAATTTTAATTACGGTGACAATTGCAAATTGATTAATTAAGAGAATTTGTTGTTCTTCGTGGGATCGACCTTACTCCCATTAGACTATTTTTAATCTTTAGAGTAAGAATTAATTTGGTAGAAAAACGACCACCAAATTTTGGCGCCGTTGCCGGGGAACGGCGTTATTTTTCTTATTAGTTAATTTGCTTTTTGGTTAATGTCCAGGTCTTCCAATCCAGACTTGATTTTCGACCCAGAAATTGAGAAAACAGCAAGGCGGTTAAAGAAGGAAACAAAGGAAAAGGGCCGAGGAAATAATTCTGATTCAGCACCAAGCACGTCGTTCGACCATACGGCAACGAGCAGAATCAAAGACCCAGCTGAATCAGATTCTTCTTCTGACGAACTGCCTATGGCTAATCTCCCTCTTGAAAACCAGCAACCTGTGGTTAACGATCCACCACCTGGATTCGAAAATCAACAAAGAGTTCGAGTGAATGATCCAGCTGGACAGAATCAAGTTCCACCTCCGGTCCGAGATCGACCACTGAGGGAGTCTACTAATCTCATTATTAATTATAGACCTTCCTGTATAGTCTTGCCTGCACTTAATACTGATTATGAATTGAAGGCATCTTTTCTGAATCTTTTGCCTAAGTTTAATGGAGATTTTGGGGAAGACCCACATAGTTTTTTGCATGATTTTATCAAGGTCTGTGAAACAGTTAATAATAGAGGAGTATCACAGGAATATATTAAACTTGCTAGTTTCTTATGGTCTTTAACTGGAAGTGCAAGTGCATGGTTCAAAACTTTAATTCCTAGATCCATTACTTCATGGGATGGTATGCAAATAATATTTTTGATGAATTATTTCCCAGCATCTAAAATTGCATTTGGTAGAAAAGAAATCGTAGGCATTAAACAGGAATATGATGAATCTTTGACTGCCTATTGGAATAGATTTAAAAGATTGTGTGAGGGATGTCCTCAACATCAAATTTCTGATGAGCTTTTAATTCAATATTTCTATGAAGGTTTACAGCCAGAAGAAAAGAGGACATTTGATGCAGCAAGTGGAGGAGCCTTCATGGATAACAGTACAGCTCAAGCTATAAGTTTGATCACAAAAACTTGTGAATCCCGCCAGCAATATCAGCCCTTGCGAAGATCAACGAAGCAAGTGAGTGAAATAACCAGTTCCTCTCTAGAAAGTAAACTGGAAACCTTGACAGCAAGTGTTGAGAAACTGATTAATGGAAGGAGTGGGGGACAGGTGGAAAATGTTTGTGAAATCTGTAAAAGCCCCAACCATTCTACAGATTTGTGTCAGATGACTCAAGAATAATTAGATGCACAAGTGAATGCAATGGGAGGTTATCAACAGAAACCTTATGATCCTTATGCCAACACTTACAATTAAGGTTGGCAAGACCATCCTAATTTGAGTTATAGAGCTCGTGCACCTCAGCAAAATCAGATTAGACCAACAGCACCTGCTCAACCAAATAGAGGATTTGTACCCACTTCAAAGTCAGGAACTCCTCTTGAGGAAATAATTGGAAGTTTAGCCACTTCGGTCACTATGATGCAAAACACCCAAGTCCAGCACTAAGGAGAATTTCATAAATTTCAGCAAGAAACAAGGGCTGCCATAGGAAGTTTGAGCACTCAAATGACCCAATTGGCAAAACACATCAATGAGATACAAGGACCTCAGGGTAAATTACCTTCTCAAGTATAGGTCAACCCACGGGAAAATGTAAGCCAAATAACTTTGAGGAGTGGGAAGAAGCTTGAAGAACCAATTGGTAAGGAAAAAGTTGATGATCAGCAAACTGATGCAGAGTCGTTCGACCAAACGACGCGAGCCCAGAAAACTGAGGTAACTCCTACTTTAAGTTTAACAAATTCTGGAATTAAAATACCACCTCCTTTTCCTAACAGGTTGAAGAAAGAAGTCAAGGATGAAGAATTGGATGATATATTGACAATTTTCAGAAAGATAGAAATCAACATTCCATTCCTTGATGCCATTAAAAAGATGCCTAAATGTGCAAAATTTTTGAAGGATTTCCTTGCAAGGAAGAATCCTTATGCAGCAAAGAATAAAGTAGTGGTGGGGGAAAATGTATCAGCTGTGATTCAACAAAAACTCTCTCTTAAATGCAAAGACCCAGGTATGTTTTCTATACCATGTGTTATTGGTGAGAAAAAAATTGAAAAATGTATGCTAGATTTAGGAGCCTCGATAAATGTCATGCCCATGTCTACTTACCAAAGATTAAATATTGGTCCATTAGCTGAAACTAGAGTAGTTATCCAACTTGCTGATAGATCATTGGTTTATCCAAGAGGAATGTTGGAAAATGTGTTAGTTAAGGTTAATGACTTTATTTATCCAGCTGATTTTTATGTTCTTGATTCACACAATCACCAAGATTCGAATTCTGCAGTTCTGTTATTAGGGAGACCATTCTTGAAAACTGCTAAATCGAAAATTGATGTGGACAAGGGTACATTGACATGTGAATTTAATGAGGAACAGCATACATTTAATATTTTTGATGCAATGGATTATCCTTTGGATGTGGAAAATGTGTATTCACTTGATGTTATAGACTCACTTGTCCAAGAACACCTTGAGACGGAATTTGTGCAGGACAAACTCGAGTTAGCAATCACGAGAAGCTGGACAGAATCTGAGATTAATCAGCACGCCAACAAAGAGATTGCAACTGCAATCATGTCACTTCATTCTTTGGAGGAGCAAGCAACCAGATCTGACCTTCATTGTTTGCCCAAACAGGAAGCACAGAATAATTTTCTTCCTTCTTTTTTTAAGGCTCCTGTCCTTGAATTAAAGCCTTTGCCTAATGATTTGAAATATGCTTATTTAGGTGCTGAAGAAACTCTTCCAGTAATCATAAACAAACACCTAACTCAAGGACAAGAAGAGAAATTGCTAAGAATTCTTCGTGAAAGAAAGGAGGCTATTGGTTGGACACTTGCTGATCTTAAAGGAATCAGTCCCACGATTTGTATGCACCAAATTTTACTTGAAGCTGATTCCAAACCAGTTCGAGATGCACAAAGGAAGCTCAACCCAAACATGAAAGAGGTAGTTCTTAAAGAGGTACTCAAATTGTTAGAACTTGGCATTATATTTCCTATTTCGGACAGTCAATGGGTGAGTCCAGTTCATGTTGTTCCCAAGAAATCAGGTTTACAAGTAGTGAAGAATGAGAAAAATGAATTATTACCTATGCGCATTCAAACAGGATGGCGCATGTGTATTGATTATCGCAAATTAAATGCAGCTACTAGGAAAGACCATTTTCCTTTACCCTTCATTGATCAAATGTTAGAAAGGTTAGTTGGTAAAATGTTTTTCTGTTTTCTTGATGGTTTTAGTGGTTACTTTCAAATTTATGTGTCTAAAGAAGATCAAGAAAAGACCACTTTTACATGCCCATTTGGAACATTTGCATATAGACGAATGCCCTTTGGATTATGCAATGCCCCTGGTACTTTCCAACGTTGTATGATGAGCATATTTTCTGATATGATTGAAAAGTATATAGAAATATTTATGGATGATTTTACTGTTTACGGTAATTCATTTGATGAATGTCTATATCATCTTGATAATGTGCTTTTACGTTGTATTGAGAAGAACTTGGTTTTGAACTATGAAAAATGCCATTTTATGGTTAGGGAGGGTATTGTGTTAGGACATGTTGTTTCGGATAAAGGCATACAAGTAGATAAGGCAAAAGTTGGTTTAATTGCTCAATTACCTTATCCAACTAACGTGCGAGAAGTTCGTGGATTTTTAGGTCATGCAGGTTTTTATCGAAGATTTATTCATGACTTCGCAAAAATTGCACAACCAATGACAAAGCTGTTGCAGCACGACGTCCCGTTTGCCTTTACAGCTGAATGCAAAGAAGCTTTTGATAAGCTAAAGAAGAAACTGATTTCAGCTCCTATAGTCCAACCTCCTCAGTGGGATATTCCTTTTGAATTGATGTGTGATGCAAGTGACTACGCCGTTGGGGCCGTGCTTGGTCAAAAATTCGGCAAAGAGAGTCATGTTATATATTATGCATCGAAAACTTTAAACACGGCACAATGCAATTACACTACCACTGAGAAAGAATTGTTAGCAATTTTGTTTGCATTTGAGAAGTTTAGGTCTTACTTGTTGGGTTCTAAAGTCGTTGTTTACACGGATCATGCCGCTTTAAAGTATCTTTTTTCTAAGAAAGAATCTAAACCTCGACTAATTCGTTGGATCCTTCTCTTGCAGGAATTTGATTGGGAGGTGAAAGATAAAAAAGGTGCTGAAAACCATGTAGCAGATCACCTAAGCAGATTGGTTTCTGATGATGACCGTATGCCCATACGGGAGACATTTCCTGATGAAGAATTATACATTTTGGCAGGTAATTCAGGTAAGGATCCTTGGTTTGCTGATTTGGTCAACTATCTGGTTACAAAGGAATTTCCAAAAGGTATTCCACATGCAAAGAAATTAAAAATACAAAGTGATGCAAAGTACTATTTGTGGGATGATCCATATTTGTGGCATATTGGAAATGATCAAATTTTGAGGAGATGTATTCCTGAAAATGAAGTTAATGACATTTTGCATCATTGCCATTCATTTGCTTGTGGAGGACATTTTGGTCCAAAAAGAACTGCTCGGAAAATTCTTGATAACGGTTTTTATTGGAAATCCATTTTTCGTGATGCTTACTTATTTTGTAAAAGCTGCCCAAGATGTCAACAACTAGGGAATATTACTCAACGCAATGAAATGCCTCAAATACCTATTATTGTATGTGAAATATTTGATGTGTGGGGTATGGATTTCATGGGTCCCTTTCCTAGTTCGTTTTCTAATTTATACATATTATTGGCTGTTGATTATGTATCGAAATGGGTGGAAGCAAAAGCCACTCGAACTAATGATGCCAAAGTAGTTGCAGGGTTCTTAAAGTCAACTATTTTTAGTAGATATGGGATTTCTCGCGCGATCATCAGCGGTAATGGCACCCATTTTTGTAACAGAACAGTTGAAGCTTTATTGAAGAAATATGGAGTGTTTCATAGATTGACCACACCTTATCATCCACAGTCGAATGGCCAAGCAGAGGTGTCGAATAGGGAAATTAAACAAATTCTGGAGAAAACTGTGAACACCTCTCGGAAAGATTGGAGTCTTAGACTTGATGATGCCTTATGGGCATATCGAACCGCCTTTAAGACACCAATTGGAATGTCCCCTTATCGCTTAATTTTTGGTAAGATGTGCCATCTTCCAGTTCAAGTAGAGCATAAGGCATATTGGGCCATCAAGCAGTTCAACATGGATGAAGCTCAGTGTGGGGAAGAAAGAAAATTTCAGCTCCAAGAGTTAGATGAGATCAGATTGGAAGCTTATGAAAATGCAATGTGGTACAAGGATCGAACTAAGCTTTACCATGATAGATTGTTGAGAAAGAAAGAATTCCAAGTCGGACACAAAGTTCTTCTGTTTCAGTCCAAGCTTCGATTAATGGGTGGAAAATTGAAGTCTAAATGGATTGGTCCATTTGAGGTAGTGACAGTATGCCCAAACGGCACTGTAGAGATTAAGGGAATTGCTTCTGGGAAATTATTTAAGGTTAATGGTCAAAGATTGAAAATCTTTTATGAGAATTTTCCAGCAGAAAAGGTGGAAGAAGTGCAGCTCTTTTATCCCAGATCTTGAGCTATCAGAGATAGTCTAGTCTAAGACTCTAAATAATGACGCTTTTGGGAGGCAACCCAATTTATTTATTTTTTCTGTGTTTACCTTATTTTATTTCATCAACAGCTAATAAATCTTATTTCTTTTTGTTCTAGGTTTCTTGACTTTCGCGAGAATAATGGAGAAGTACAAGATAGTACAGAAATGGAAAAATTGTGCTTAAATAAAGAGAGTAGTTTTGTTTGGAGCAGCCGCTTTATTAGGAAACTGGGCCCAAATTATTTTATTCATGCCATTATTCTAAATTAATTTGCATTATTTTATTTGATTTCTTATTCATCTTGTCAATAATAAGTTATCTTCTTTGTTCAGATGAATTCACATTTGTGATAGGAATAATTTTGTTGCAGACATGGAATCATTGGACCAAGCATTGAGGAATGGAGTCATAATCTTTTCCATGGGATCTGGGCCCAGTACAAATATGTTCTACTTTATTGTTCAAGCCCGTCATTTTCTAATGGTCAACCCAAATCAAAGTGGTCCCATAAAACCTTTATTCTTTTTGTTATTTCCCTAAAGCCCTAGCCGTCTCTGTCCTTGCTCCCTACCAACCACACCAGCCGTTTCTCCTCTACTCGCCGCCGCTCTGTAACCATCAGCCACTATCAACATCAACAACCATGGTGTTGGTCAAGTTTGCAACTCCATCCCCGCAGACCACCCCATCTTCACAGACCAATCCTTCATCACCAGAAAATTCAAACCCCTCCACTGACACAACCATTGCAGCAGAGAATTCTTCACCCACTAATCCATCATCGCCGACTACCATTTCCACCCATGCCGCCGAAACACCTTTGGTGGATAGGCCTTCATCACCACCATCACCCACCGCTACTTTTACACATGATGATGAACCTTCACCGCCACAGCCACCGCCTGCCAAACGACAGAAGAGAGTGGCTGCAAAGAGTGCCCAAACTACCGCCAACTCTCCCTCTTCAAATGAATCGTCCGAGCAAACGACAAATTCAAGCGACAATGAAAGAACGGAGTCCGATCAACCTCGACAAGAATCACCAGTTGACAGAACGTCTTCTCCAATTCAAGTCCCTTTTTCTCCATCAGCTACAGGAAGGAGACAGTCCAGCCGATTAGCTACCCAAGGCACTAGTGGTTCGACCAAACGAACAAAATCAGCTCCTCAACCTAAAAAAGCTACTGCTGCAGAAAAAGGCAAGGCTCCATCATCTTCCAAAGCTCCTAAAACTTCCAAATCTTTAGCTGGTACTAACATTTATCCAAAATTCAAGACATTTACAGAGGAATCACACATTCAAAGGTATGAAATTCTGCAAACTCAGTCAGCAGTTTCTTATAAGGTTTTCGATTTTCAAAGTCTTTCAGTGTTAAATGTTCAAGATAAAATTCGGGAATATTTTTCCAACATTGGTTGGACTTGGTTATTGAAATTTCCTAAATTTAAAATGCCAGTGAGATTTTTACGCGAATTTTATGCCTCTTATTCTTGTAAACTTACTGATGCCTCTTGTTTGAGTCACGTTCCTGTGATGTCATTTAGGTTGTTGAATAAGGAGTATAATTTATCTTTGAATAACCTTTCTAAAGAATTAGGACTTTTAGATTCTGACTCTGAATCTGAGGAAAATCATGATTATTTTTGGCCTCAAACTGGAATACCGAAAAATGTTCCTTATAATGAATTCTGGAAAAAAATAGCTCCTGCTGATAATCAATCTTACAAACCTTCTCGATCCAAAGTCCATTGGATAGCTGATCCTGCTTTACTATTGTGCCATAGATTTCTTGCTTACACATTATTTGGTAGAAATGACCAAACAACAGTGGTTTCTTCAAATGAGTTGGTAATTTTATGGGCTATGCAGAATTCTGAAAAATTGAGTCTTCCTTATTGGCTTGCGTGTATTTGGAAAAGAGTGAGTAAAGCTGATAACAAGAATTTGGTTTTGGGACATATAGTTGCTATTTTGTTAGCTAATAATCCCAACTACACTCAATTAAGTCATGCATGGCCCAATGATTGTCCATCTTCACCTATTGATATTCCATATTTGAAAAGTGCTGGTTTAATAGTTGAAGATAAGAATGGTACTTTTAAATTCAATGAGCCGAGGGTTCCACCTTCGAGCAATTTGCCCATTGCAGGTATTTCAGAGTTACGACAGGATGTGCAAGACCTTCATTTGTTGGTTTCGAAGATTGCAGCAGGATATGTGGATACACGAGAGCAGTTTCAAAGTCTAACAGCAGACATCATTGCAATTAAAAACAGTCAAGCATCCATCCTTCAACTATTGCAAGAGAGATTACCTCCTAATCCACCTCCACCTCCTCCGTCTAATTTATAAGGCTGTCCCTTTTCATTTTAATTTTCTGTAACTCTGTTTTTAATTATGTTTTAGTTTAATTACTTCCTCACATGAGGACATGTTCATGTTTAAGTGTGGGGAGGGTTTTATGTGTTTAGTTGTTATTTTCTTTTCAATTAAAAAAAAGAAATTTTTTTTTTCATAAAATCATGAAAATTTTTCAAAAACAGTCTAGTTTAGTTTAGTTTAGTTTTAAAAGTGTTAATTGTTTTGAATTGATTTACTTTATGAACACTGTTTGGCCAAACTGAACATTATTTCACTTGCTTAATTTTTTGTGATGGTTTAGCATGACCTTGAATGACTCCAAGTATGAAGAATGCAATTTCTGAGTTTTGCCGATGTTAAAATGTGAGAAATTGAGCCAAACACTGAATGACCACTTTGTTAGTGCTTAAATTGAATAATTTCTTTGAATGAGTGTAAATTGTGCATGTTTAATTTATGAAGTTTGCTTTGTTGTACATTAGATGTCATGAATTGAAGTCTGAACTTGAAAATGAAAAAGGCACTTAGGATTTCAACATTTTTTACTTCAGTTTTCTTTCCTACCTCACTTGACCATTAGTTAGCCATGTTGAGCCTTAACTAGTTTCTTTGCGTTTAAACTTACTAAAAGTTTCACATAACACCATTTTTAGCTTTCTTTTGGCCCTAGAATGTAAGTGATTTAATTCTTAAGGTTTGCTTTCCCATAGATTGGAAGAGAAAAGCTTTTGCATCTTAAAAGTCTTTGAGTTTGAACATTATCTCAGAATGTGTGTTGAAGTGAATTGTTAAAGTCTGCTGTTTGCCCAAACAATGTGGGACAAACTGGAATAATAAATTTTTCTGCAGATTTTTGTATGAGCTGTACGCCCAAACTGCAGCAGTAAAAAAGAGAGAAAAATGAAAGAAAAAAAAAGGAAAAGAAAAGAATTGATGTGCTGAAATTCGATGAGTTTTGAAAAGTTGAGACTTGATGTTGAATAAGTGTGGGGAAGTTGTTCTTTGAGTTGCTTACATTCTACTTTTTATTTTTAGCCTTTTAAACTTCTTAAATCTTACCTTGTGAACCCAAGCCCTATTACAACCAATAAAAGACCTTTTGATTCACTTTTTGGTTTCAATATTATAATGATCTTTTGACATATTTGCAAACTTGTGTTAAGTTTCATGCACAATTTGAAATGAGTTGTTGAACCCAATTGTACATATCTTTGAGTGTTTGAGTGATCCTGGAAGTTGCTCAGAACTTTGCATTCTGATTTGGATGACTTGACTGTGCATAACTTTATTACATGGATTAAGCATAAATTCTATTTTGTAAAAAGTTCTAGATTTGGCCATATTGGTGTTTGTGTAGTGAATTTGTCCAGTCAGTTGTGAGTTTGTTTAAATGCTGAGGGGCCAGCATATTCTAAGTTTGGGGATATTTGATAAGCATAAAATAGTTCATGATTTTATGCATATTTTAATGTGTTTTGTGGAATGAATTCAGCACTTATTTGGATATTATGTTGCAGAAATGGGAAATTACAGCTAGGATGATGACATAGAGAAAAAGGTGGAATCAAGAGGATTTTGGGCAGATTTGGAGATGAAGTTGTAGCAGTGAAGCAGTGGACATCAAAAGAGGATTTTGTGGGTAGTCTTAAGATAAAATTGTGGCAGTTGGAGAGTGTTTGAACTGATACCATGAATGAAGGAATTTTTGAATTTGAATTGGGATTTTACAATCAAAGTTGTTAACAGATTTTATGGCAACAAAGGATATTTCTCTCGTTTAGTTAAGATTAGGAAGTATTGTTTTTCTATTAATAGGGGAGAAATCAGATTGTATTGGATATCTGGATTACGTAGCTTGTTTTGGTATTTACGTTTTTCTGCAGTTTCATTGTGTAGCAAGAACAGCAGTACCGTCGTTTGCCCAAACGACGGACTGGTTTGATTTTCTATCTTTAGTTTAATTTAATTTCCTTCTTAATTATTATTCATGTCTTGTTTTAATTATGAGTTGTAAGTAATTTCTTTATCTGGTAAGTAAGTAGAAACACTAATTATGACTAAGTTGTGAGATCAAAGTGTGTTTATCAATAATTTTCTATTCAATTCCAAGAGTTTTCTGTGAATATTGTTTATTACTTAATTGAATTAAAGCTTGATCAACTTTAATAAGATTAGGTAGAGTCAATTAATCTCTAATTAAATCACTGGATTGGATTAGTAGGATTAATTAGTGACAAAGCTGCTGTCTCGGTAGACGGAGATAATTGGTTAACAAATTAATATATGCTGATCATAATTAATTTGTTAAAGTTTGGTCCTTCTAAGAATTAATGCTTTTCTAATGTTGAATTGGGTGATTGGCTGATTCCGGCTTAATTACATTAGAAATAGGGAAACAATAGATTAAGCTGATTCTTGTTTATTGTCAAATAAGTAAGGAGGGATTTGAACACGTCAGAGCTGATTCTCGGGTGTTTTATAACTAGCTGGGTTGAATTAGAATTATTATTATTGCATCAATGATCAACTTGTAGAAATTAGTGTGGATTGCTTACTTGCCAGACTTTTAGCTTAAGTAATTTAATTCAGTATTTGTTCGATATTAATTTCTTTCTTTTTATTTAATTTGAGAATTTGTCTATCTTCCTTCGTATTAATTTCTTGTTAATTTTAAATTACGGTGACAATTGCAAATTGATTAATTAAGAGAATTTGTTGTTCTTCGTGGGATCGACCTTACTCCCATTAGACTATTTTTAATCTTTAGAGTAAGAATTAATTTGGTAGAAAAACGACCACCATGAATTAATTGGATAATTGTTATTTGTTGTTTGAGTTTATCCATGGATAATAAAGTCATTTACTAATTATATAAACTAATTAAATTATTTTCATACCCTTAACAATAAAGAGGTTAAAGTTATGTCCTCTTTAATAATAAAGCTTTGGAGCCCGCCCTTAATACAAATTTTCCCTTAATTATATTATATCTTTTTATCGTTATTTTTATAGTCCTTTAGTATGATTTCCAATATAAGATAGTAAATTTATGGTCATTTGGACTAGCCAAAGTTTCTATGCTAGCCGTGCCAATTTGTAACCACAACCCTCTTTCTTTTTTTGGATTTGTAAACCGCCTATCTTTATAGCACGACAATATCCCTCTTTCTTTTTTGGATTTTGAAATCACCTACTTATATAAAGACAATATACTTATAGCGAGGCGGATTTGCAAAAATTTGTGACATAACAAATAAAATTCATCAATTGTTTCATATTGGTTACAAATTAAAATTTTGGGAATCAAATTAAATCATCCAAAATCATTAAGAATCAAAAGCGTCTTTATTTAAAACTTTGAAAACAAAATTGTATTTTTCATAGGAATCAAATATGGTAAAATGAATCCAATAGTCCCATAATTTGGGAGTAAGTATCATTTTAACTTCTAATGTTCAAAAAGTTATATTTTAGTCATTCAACTTGAATTTCGTTGCACAAATGATGCTCGATTTATTTTTTATCTATTTGTCAACTAACGTCTTAAAATTGAGTATCAAAATGATACTCACCTCAAAATAAAAACACTATTGGGGATTGATGAAGCTCAAATTCTTACGTTGGTCAAATTGAGAAACACCGAGCTAGAAACACCGAGCTCCATCAATGATCACCAACTTAATCTGTAAAACAGAATAGCGTTAGAGCAAAGTCCCGAGGTGATCCCCGGGGATTCCACTCCGATGCTTAAGTCAGTAATCTCGTATCTTTAATTATTCGATCCCTATTCTATATTAATGAAATGTATTTAATACGATGACTTTACCGTCAAGAAGGCTCCAACTCTTTCTCCCCAAATCTCAGAAGTTAGTTAAGAATATGCTTGACTCATTCCATGCCGATCTGGAATATTCAAATAATGCCACATCAATACCTCCTCAAGTCGGTATAAATATTTTTGTTCCGACTTGATGATTGCATATAAATATTCTCGAGCTGGCTTTCTTGGACTTTTAAACAAACACTGATGCTTCGATATCATCAAGGATGAGTTTAAGTCACAATTTATGAACCAATGCCTCGATTTTGAAGAATAAAATTCGCAATCATTAATCTGCACGCGGTTTCATTCAAAAAACACTCATTATCCTGCTAACGTATACGTTATCTGAGATAACCGTCAAATTATTCAAAACTCCCCTTTTTTAATTTGAACTTGACCTCCCTATTTTCACGTTCTCCTTTTTCGAACACAACTAGGTTTCAGGCATTCAAGCAATCAAAAACAACAATTTCCTCATTCGCTTTCGCACAAATTGAACTGAGTACTTGGGTTTTCCTTTCACCGTCTCCAGAATTTTCTACAAGTCTACCTTCGTTATCAGGTATGTCTTCTGCAGATCCTTCTAATTCATCTGAACCAATTAACTCTGCACCTTACGTCGAACCTTCCACCTCTCATAACCCCTTCGGTAAATGTCAGTTCAGAATCCATAGGCGAGAAAAATCCCTCACCCTCTATTCACAGTGCTCCACCTCCAGTCGCCGGCGAGCCTTCAATTTCCTCTAAGTTAATAGCTCCCCTTAGGAGGTCACTTAGGCAGTCTTTTAAAGCTAATCCTTCGAACACTCTTATGGCCAAAGTTAGCGAAACAGAGACTTCTGAACCAGTTGTACTAGAGCAGAGCAGTGAAATAGAAATTTCTAAGCTGAATGATGAAGATGTAGAAGACATAACCGAGGGGGTCCTTGCAAACTCTATTTCCTCCACTTTGAGTAGGAAAAATATTGACCAAATACTGACAAAATACTTCATTCCATAAAATTTGCCTGTTAGAGCCCCGTCTAGAGATGACCGAGCTACGCATCCCCCTCAGGGTTTTATAACCTTATATGAACATCAACTCCAAGCTGGCCTTAGAATTCCCATCTCTAGCTTACTCTCAGATATCTTAGACTATTACAAGGTGAATTTGAGCCAGCTCACCCCAAATTCCATCAAAACGATTGTGTGCTTCGAATTGCTCTGTATACATTATAAAGTAACTTACAACCTTACTTTGTTCCGACGTTTTTTCTCTTTAAAAACAGTCCCTAATGAGTTAGGATGGTTTTATTTTAACCGACGTCCTAACACAGTTCCCCTTTTGCAAAACTTTCCTAGCTCTATTCATCACTGGAAGAAACGATTCTTTTTCATTCATTCAGAATTTCTCACCCAAAATTACCCCTAGAAAATTGTCAGTAGCATAGCTGATAGGCAGCCCAAAAAATCCTCTAGCACAAGCGGAGAACAAACGCTAGAGTTTTTAGGGGTTGTCTTAGATGTATCTCGGCTATCTGAGAAAATTTTGATTCAAGGTGGACTAAGTTCTGCCGTACTTGATTCTAAATTTAAAGGCTCCAAGGATAAATTCGGAGTTGAATGTAAGTATCTCTCTTTTCCTTTTCAGAACTTTTGAGAATTTACCTTGATAATTTTCTTTTCTGATATCTTCTCTTATTTCAGTGATGGACATTGCACAGTTGATCAGGTCGGGCATAGCTAAAACTGCTACTACTGTCTCCTCTTCGGGCACCTCCAGCCCGGATGCTTCCACACTACCAGCTAGTTCTGCTGCAGATACTGCTTCGCTCTTGAATACTGCCACTCCACCTCCTGTTCCTCCTAAAATTGTTAGCTCGGGTTTACCTCCATTACCCAAGGAGAAGGAGAGAAAAACAAGAGGTTCTAAAAGAATCCTCACGACCTCGGCCAAACAGGATACTCCACCGAGCAAGAAAACTGCTACTTTAGTTACACCGACCTCCTCAGCCCAAGAACCTAACCAGGGCATACCACTTGAAAAAACATCATCCATCCCAACTCCTGCTTTCTCAGCTCTTCCTTTCAACTTCTCTCAAGATTCTGAATTTGGATTCCTATCCCAAATCAATCCAAACAGACTCCCCATTTCTTATGTCCCAGTTACTCATCCCGGTGACCAATTTTGTCCGAGCTGGAGCTTCAATCGCAATTCCTGGATACTCACCCCAGCATTAGCTCATCAGTGGCTGGGTGAAGGAGTTCTGCCTCGGGATTTAGACTCATTGAGGCAACTAAACAACGAGAACTTGATCAACGTCATGGCTCTATATTCTGCACTAGTAAGTGCCCTTCTCTTCACCTCTTTCCTTTTTTATCTAACTTATACTCATCCTATTTTTACCTTGCCATATAGAGTGCAGCTTTATCTACTAGAGCCATTGAAGTTATTCGTTCTTCGGAGAACTCGTCTACTCTTCGGGCCGAGCTGGAGAATGAGAAAGCAAGAGTAACAGAGATGGAGAGCAGGATCCAGGGTTTAGAGGAAGACGGTCAAAAATACAAAGACTTGGAAACTAAAGCCCAGCAAGAACTGAACAGCGCCAAGGCCGAGCTAGAAGCAGAAAAGAATGAAAAAGCCGACGTCCAATTCAAACTAACAGACAAGCAGAAAAACTCTGAAGATCTCCGCTCCAAATTGGCAGTAGAAGAAAAAAGATCTAGCGACCTCAGCTCTTCTATCTTGATCTGGGAAAGGCACTTCAATAGCATGGAACACAAATATAAGTTTCACAAGAATGAAGGCTCGAGCCAGACGGTAGAGACTTCCTGAAATCAAAGGAATTTGCTGAAATGGCTGCTAAAATGAATATCCCGGTGGCTAGACTCGGGTATAATGAAGCAATCAGGGTTCTTCAACCGATGTACATTCAAGACAAGAGCTTAGAGGAGTTGGGCTTTGATAGTGAAGCAGGAGAGAAAGTGAACGCTGCTTTCAAGGAAATAACTGGAGGAGAGCTCGGATTATCTATGCACCAGTTTGTTCCTTCAACTCCCCTCTCTGACACACCCGAGGTGGATCTCACCGAACTGGAAAAAGAAAAAGATGATGGCCAATCTGGATGACTTATTCTTGTAACCTGAAACATTTAATGCTTTTTAGATATTATTTTGGATGATGATGGATTTTAATTCCATCTCTTGAGCTTTGTTGGATTTTCCTCCCTAATTTCCCTGAATAGTTTATCTTAGGAAATTTTATTTCTCAAAATGAATATTTTGTTGCCTTAGAATTTCACTATCAGGCTTTTATATGAATGTCTTGTTTTTTCCTTAGATTTTTTATCTTGGAATTTCACATGACTTTCTTTTTCTGGAAATTCTTTTCCTGAAATTTGCAAAATGAATTACTTCTCTTCCTGAGCTTTTGATCTCGGGATTTTATAAGACTTGCTTTTCTTAGAAATTATTTTCTCAGAATTTGCAAAGTAAATTATTTCTCTTCCTGAGATTTTAATCTCGGGATTTTATAAGACTTGCTTTTCTTAGAAATTATTTTCTCAGAATTTGCAAAGTAAATTATTTCTCTTTCCGAGCTTTTGATCTCGGAATTTTATAAGACTTGCTTTTCTTAGGAATTATTTTCCCAGAATTTGCAAAGTACAGATCTGGACTTTTCACAGGGATCAATTTCCACCGAAATTCATCACCAGATTACCTTTTATTCAATAAGACTTAATTTATTACATCATCAATCGAATGGCAAACAAAACTACCGAGCCCATAACACTCAGAAATTTCGAGACTAATAGTACTTCCTTAAATTTTGGAAATTCCATGTTCTTGGAATAATCCTTCCATCTAAATGAGAAAGCCTACAATAACCTGTTGGAGATACATCTTCAATCTTGTAAGGCCCCTCCCATGTGGGATCAAGCTTTCCAGTTTTCCCGACACAGCTAGCTTCTACTTTTCGGAGTACCAGATCGCCAACTTTATGAGATTTATTTCTCACCCTTTTGTTATAAAACCAAGCTGCCCCTTCTTTGTATTTGGCGTCTCTTAACTGAGCGCACATCCTCCTTTCTTCCAAAAGATCAAGATTTGCTTGAAGTTCTTCTTGATTTTCCTCTTCTTGGAATAACAACACTCGGGACTTGGCAATCCAATTTCTGGGGGAAGTACGGCCTCCGTACCATATGTGAGATTATAAAGGTGATTCCCCAGTAGCAGTCCTTGGTGTAGTTCCAATATGACCATAACCCATTGGCAACTGCTCAACCCAATCTCCACTGGAACGTCCTAGACGCGTTTTTAAACCTTGTAATAATATCCGATTAGATACCTCTGCCTGTCCGTTAGTCTGCGATGTGCTACAGAAGTAATTTCCGTTGAATTCCAAGCGAATAACACCAAGACTTAAAAGGATCTTCTGCAAATGCCTGCCATTATCAGACACAACCACCCCAGGAATTTCATATCTGCAAAGGATATTTCTCCAGAAGAAATTAATAACATTTTTTCCTGAGATATGCACTAAAGGCTCTGCCTCGACCCACTTGGTAAAATAATCAACGGCTACAATGAGGTGCTTATACCGACCTCGTGCTTCTGAAAAAGGCCCGAGGAGATCCACACCCCATTGATAAAATGGCCAAACGGATGCGGAAGACTGTAATGGAACCTGGGGGTTATGCGTTCTCATTGCATACCTTTGGCACTTCTCACATGTTCTTACTAGTTGAGCAGCGTCCTCAAACAATGGGTTGGCCAAAAATAACCGAGCAGGAGTGCCTCCTTTGTCAACATCCTAGATCCTACATGTGACCCACATATTCCTTCATGGATCTCATAAAGCACATAATGACGCCTGCTCGGAATCCACACACCTCAATAATGGCTTCAAATACCCTTTCTTGTATAAGACATCACCTTCTATTACATATCGAGTTGCTCGCATGCGAATCCGTCGGGCTTCTACTTTATTATCTGGCAGATTCCCCGACCTCAGAAAATTATAAATCGGGGTCATCCAATTCTCAGTGCTTTCAACACTCATCACCTCATTTGCAACAATTTTACGTTCAGGAAGCGTCTCTACCTATACCTGCTTATTCAAATGCAACGAGGTGGATGAAGCAAGCTTACTCAGTGCATCAGCTCGACGGTTTGAGATCGGGATATCTTCTCCATGTGGAAACTTTAGAACTTACTCATCAAAGTTTGTACCACCTCAAATATTTCTTCATCATTGCGTTCCTAGTTGCATATTTCCCAAACAGCTGGTTCAAACCACCAGTTGAGAATCACTACTGGAACTTAAAGGCACCGAGCCCGGCCTACTGATAGTGCTGAATTTCCAGCCCGGTAATTAGCGCCTCATATTCTGATTCATTGTTAGACGCGATAAATTCAAATTTCAGAGCATATGCTAATTCATTACCTTCAGGGCTTATCAGCACTAAACCAGCTCCTGATCCTTCTCCAGCTGAAGCTCCATCTACGAACAATTGCCATTGTTGTCTGCCTTTGACATCATGCCCCCCACCTCGGGTTAATTCTTTCTCCTCCCTCCTCGGGCATTTCTGCAACAAAGTCTGCTAAAGCTTGCACCTTTATCGCCGTGCGAGGTGTTAAAAGTGATATCAAACTCCCCGAGCTCCGACAGCCCATTTAGTTAACGCCCTGAATTTTCTTGGTCGGTATAAAATTTGCCTGATAGGTGATCAGTCAACACGCAAATTGGATGGCCTTGAAAGTACGGTCTCAGCCTCCGAGCTGCAAACACTAAAGACATTACCAGTTTTTTCCATTTCTGGGTACCTTTGTTCTGCTCCGTGTAGAGCCTTACTTACGAAATAAACTGGCTTCTGTATCCCTTCATCGTTCCCGTACAAGAGACTGTGCTGATCGTGAATTCTGATACAGCCAGGTGCAGAAATAATGCTCTCCGATGTCGGGACAGATAGAGTGGGAAACTGCTTCAAATGCTCTTTTAATGCCTCAAAAATGCTGCTGGCACTCTCATCCCACTTAACAATCCCTGGCAGATTTTCAAGAGCTTAAAGAATGGGTAAGCCCCTCCTGCAGGCTTGGGACAAAACCTATTCAGAGCTGCCATGCACCCGGTCAATTTCTGCACCTCCTTTTATACTTCTGGGAGCTTCCATTGCTATTATGGCCTCCAACTTCTTGGGATTAGCTTCGATTCCCCTTTTTGCGCCATGAACCGAGAAACTTTCCAGAGCTAACTCTAAATACAGATTTTTCTGGTAACTTTAGACCGACCTGCCGGAAGTGCTCGTGAATGTCTCTTTTAAGTCATCCAGCATATTTCTTCTGCTCTACTTTTAATCACCATATCATCTATGTAAACCTCTAGGTTTTGACCTATCTGTTTGTGAAAAACCTGATTCACCAGCGTTGATATGTGGCCCTACCGTTTTTCAGCCCAAATGGCATTTCTTGTAGTAAAAAACCCCTGGTCGGTCACAAATGCTGTCTTCTCGGCACCTCTAGGTTCATTAGAATCTGATGATATCCTTGTAGGGCATCCAAGAAGCTTAACATCCCAAAGCCAACATAGCATTAATGATCTGGATCAATAGAAGGCAATGGATAACAATCCTTCAGGCAAGCTCGGTTCAGGTCTGTAAAGTCAATACACATCCGCCATCCACCGTCAACTTTTCTGACCATTACTGGATTTGCTATCCAGGTCGGGTATTTGACCTCTCCAAGAATACCGACCTCCAATAGCTTATTCACCTCCTGTTGAATAACCTGCTTGCGCTCAGGAGCAAAACTCCTCTTTTTTTGTTGCACTGGTTTTGTATCTTCATGAATGTTCAAAGAATGAGTTATCAATTTAGGAGAAACTCCACCCATCTCCTTTGGGTCCCAAGCAAAGATATCCCTGTACTCCTTGAGAAGTTTTAATAAGCTACGTTGAATGCCTTCAGAGATGTTTTTACCGATCTAGATTGTCCTCTTAGGTCGGGCACAATCAATTTGAACCTTTAATATTTCCTCATCATTGAAATCAAAATCCACACTTTTTACGGGATGCTGTTCCCGTACCTTCGTCGGACCTTTGATTCCAGCTTTTCCTTGTACGCAATTCACACGAACATCTCGATAAGGCTGATTCTTCCCTCTCATAGCCACCATGTAACACCTCCTAGCTACCTCTTGATCTTCCCGTATTGTTGCTATCCCCGCTTCGGTTGGGAATTTCATCACCAAGTGGTAAGGCGACCATATTGCCTTTAACTTCACCATGGTCGGTCGACCTATTATCACGTTATAAGGAGATGGTGATTTCAGCACTGCAAAATCCGTATATACCGTTCTACTCCTCGGGTATTCTCCTATGGTAACCGGCAATGTTACAATCCCCATGGGCTGAACTGCTTCCCCAGAGAATCCAACCAATGGAGTTGGGCTCCTTCGGAGATACTTGGGGTCGACCTCCAGTTGTTCAAATGCATCGATGTACAAAATATCTACCGAGCTGCCGTCATCCACATAAACCCGATGTACCAGCTTGTTGGCGATATTGGCTTTTATTATGAGAGCATCTGAATGAGGAAATTTAGTAGGGACAGCATCTTCTTCAGAAAAAATAATGGTCACTGAAGATTTAAACCGCTTTCCCACTGGCTCCTGCTCGGGAATTCTCCTACACCTGCTTTTACGCATAGAATTACTTCCTCCCCCTTCTAATCCTCCGAGGATAGCGTGAACTTCACCTGTAACATCCCGAGCTGGGGGATAATTGTTGGGCCACTGACGCTTATCCTCAGTTCGGGCGTTGCTCCTTCCAAACTGAGGCTGATAAGGCGAACGCCCTTCAACAGATCGGCCTCTACGGGATACCTTGTATGTCGTCTTAATGAACTCTTGTAAGTATCCCTCACGAATACAATCCTCAATTTCCTTCTTCAGGTCGGTACAATCTTCGGTATCGTGGCCGTGCTGCTGATGAAAATTGCAAAAGAGGTCCCTGTTCCGCTTATGATTTGGTGCATTCATTTTCATTGGGGGTCTTAGAATCCCTTGCTTCCCAGCAATAGCTAGGATTTCTGAACGGGTCTTGTTGAGTGGGGTAGTTATCCTTTCCCTTAGCGTTGATTCTGCAGTACGCCGAGGTAGGTTAAGGCGGTCGAACACCTTGACTCGTTTATCTATCCCCACATTCCTTTTCCCTTCATCTCGACCCTTTGTTGCCCGTTTCTCATTGTCCTTCTTTCTTTGATCTTCCTCTTCGCCTTTAGCATATTTTTCTACCCGATCCATAAGCTGCTCCATATCACCCGGTGTATCAGTAGCCATTTTAATGTAGAAACGTCCAGGTCGTAAGCCATTGAGAAATGCTCCCACTAAGACATCCTCTGAACAATTCTTCACCTGCAGGTTTTCATCATTAAACCTATTCATATAGCTTCGTAGGGACTCACTGTCCCCATGACGTAGATTCAATAAATCTGCTGTAGACTTATCAAATTTCTTTCGTTGCAGAAACCGGTTAAAGAAAAGATCACAAAGTTGAGAAAAGGAATTCACACTCCTTGGCCTCAAACCTTCGTACCAGAGACGGGCTTTTCCCTCCAAAGTGGTAGGAAAATCCTGGCATTTCGTCTCTTCTGGTGCCTTCAAAAAATCCATCGTGGACTCGAAATGATGAATATGATCATTGGGATCAGTATCCCCAGTGTAAGCCTGTAACTGTGGTAGCTTAAATCGGGGTGGCAACGGAAAATCTGAAATTTCCTGGGATAAAGGGCTGTCCCTCCGGTGCCTCCTTTTCCCTGGATTATCACCTGTAGCTTGATTAACATTTTCTCCCCCTCTGGCTTGAGAAAAAGGCAGAGTCTCAGATCTCCTGTCATTTTCCCCATCAGACTCACTTCGGATCACCTGAGGTGCTTTTCCCCGGGCTTTCTGCTGATCTTCCTTCTTCTTGCGAACCTCTTTAATCATAGCTTCCATCTCGTCATAATGTTCTGCAAAAATTTTCATCATCTCAGGGGTAATGCGGTTCCCCTCTTGAGATGATTTCTCGGGAGCTTTCTGATGAGAAGGTGATGATTGCCTTCCCTCTTCTCGCCTGCTCTTCTGAGTGGCACCTCCTTTCGACCTTGTGTTTGCCATAAGAACGCGAATGTTGTAGTGTGAACCTTTTGTCTGGTTCCCACAGACGGCGCCAATTGATGAAGCTCAAATTCTTACGTCGGTCAAATTAAGAAACACCGAGCTAGAAACACCGAGCTCCAGCAATGATCACCAACTTAATCTGTAAAACAGAATAGCGTTAGAGCAAAGTCCCGAGGTGATCCCAGGGGATTCCACTCCGATGCTTAAGTCAGTAATCTCGTATCTTTAATTATTCGATCCCTATTCTATATTAATGAAATGTATTTAATACGATGACTTTACCTTCAAGAAGGCTCCAACTCTTTCTCCCCAAATCTCGGAAGTCAATTAAGATTATACTTGACTCATTCCATGCCGATCTGGAATATTCAAATAATGCCACATCAGGGTCATTTACCCAATCAAATATATCATGTCAAATTGTCAATCGCGCACTCACCCTTGAACAAATGTCTTATTCGTATGATAGTGTGATTATCCCTGGCTTTGCACCCGTCACTGTATTTTTGGAGTTTTATATAAACATTTTTGAAGTTATTTCAGTTTCTTTCCCCCCTTAATTTCAATAGATGACGCATGAAGATTAGACAAAAATGGAGGAATATATCGATGGCGCGCTGGACTTCAATGATTAATATACTTTGGTTGTGTACAACAGATGCAATTGTTTTACCAGAAATACTAGCAGCTAATGCACGAAATTAGCCAAATGATCACTATTGGAGTTCTATCGAGGGCAGAACGATAACATTCAACGACAAATATGACAAACATGATACTGACCAGAGGTGTCTAGTTGTTGAGTTTCATTAAGTATATCACCATAAATTATTTCGCACGTTTTTGACTTTTCCAGGTTCCAGCTTTATGCATGATGTATGCAGAGATGTTCTTCCTCGTAATTGATATTAATTATTGTTGGTTGAATTGGAACGTTGGCGGTCTTCCAAGAAAATTAAACTTATCCAACCATAGCATGGTTATGTTTTCATAGTATAGAATATTATGCTAATCCTCTGAGTACCTAATTTAACTCCCACGTGTTGCTCTTGGGGCGGGGTAGCGTGAGCCGGTAAGGGAATTTACACCTTTTTTGCTCCCAGAATATTATGCTAAATGTGTCAAGAAAATCAACATGCTAGATTTTGCTCGATTCTGTCAGCAGTTTGCCGATGACCATTCAAGCCAATTAAGGAATGCATGCAATTTTTTTCTTATTTTGTTTTTGTTTTTTTTACCAAACTTCGAATAAAATGGGCATTGAGACAATGAATTCCAATAAAATGGCTAAAATATGGACAAAAGTTTTAACATTTTTCTATCCCATTTGATATCAAAATGCTAAGAATTTTTTGTCCGTAGTCACTATCGACAGTGTGTCAAACTATTAGAAATAATTAATGTTGTAAGAATAATCATACATTTTACAACAGACGTCTGAATTGGAAATTCTGAATTAGTTTGACAATGTATGTAGTTGGAATTTATTGCAGGAAATTTCAATTCTAAGATTAATGAAGTTGATATTGTGCAGCTGTGGTATCATGAGTGTGATCTACATGATGCTGACCTGACTGAGTTGGCTGCTCTTATGCATTAACAATTCCAGATCAAAGAGTTTGCACTCATCATTTAGGAAAAAATTTCATGTAAAATTGTTTCATATATTATACATGAGTTAAATCTCAATTTCGACGCACAATAAAATAAAAGTAAATTAAAATTACGATTTCAACTACCATTAATTGTCCGTATAATATATGAATCCGTTTCACATGAGTTTTTCTCTTAATTGCTTATTAATTAATTAAACTTCTAAGCAAATTCGGGTAATCTTTCTATTGATGAATTTGAATAAAAGTCTCTCATTTTTTCTTGTAATTGTATTTTCTCTCATTCCAATCATATTTTTTTATATATATATTAAATAAATATATATCACCTCTGCGATTTATGTTTTATATTCAAATTGGTATCAGAGCATTATAGCTCGAGATTGGATCTTCTCTTCAAAATTATGATGTCTTATTATATCCAATATTTAAAATGAGTAATTTCACTAAAATTAGAAATTAAAAGCACAAATATCATTATTAAATCCGAACCAAAATATAAGTGAACCTATAAGGTGGTTTTAATTTTGGACAGACAAGATAATCTTGAAAATACGATCTCATCTCTTTTAACTCAGCCAATGGTGCACAATTTATGAGTTGTTTATCAGAAAGCCATTACACACATGTTAAAGAAAATTCTGCAAACTAGTAGATTATTCCTGATATTTAAAATTATAACAAAACTCTAATTGAGAAGATTAATTTAGATAATGGTGGTCATAGTATTAATGGTACACTCGTTGATCACTTGTAGAATTCCATCACCCACAGGTTGAGGACACGACACTCAAGTTTTATGCCTTTAAATCCTGCTTTTGTAGCCAATCCCCGAAATTCTGCTTCTGATCTCGCTTTTGCACTCAGATTGCACAAGCCCATCATCAGAACATCAGTTTCGATGGTGTATCTAATTCCTTCATCGCCATTGTATGGATTCACAGGAAAGACTCCTTCAACAACAATTACTTTGCCATTTTCTGGCAATGCCTTGTAACAATTCTTCAGCAATTTCAGGCAATGATCATCATCCCAGTTATGGAGTATCCACTGGATGAAACAATTAATGTATGAACATTAACCCTCAAGTTTAGTACAAGATATTAGTCAATAAATGAAAGGAAAATTATAATACCCATAACCAAATTAAGGGCCATTTGATAAATAAGAAAAACTAGAGGGATTATTTTGCAAAATTATCAAATTTTGCTCTAAAAACCCACGATTGGAGAAATGGGGTTTCTCATTTTTCCCCTTATTTTTCTCCCATTTTCTTTCTTCATTAAGGCAAGAAGCATAGATTGATTAAGGAAGAAAAGGAATCAATTCTCACTCCAACTTCACTCTAATTAAGGTAAGGAATCTCTCTTATTTATCCAAGTTAATCTCCTTATTTAGTGTTCTAGAATAGTAAGGGTTTGGAACCTTGTTGTGATAGGATATGGGTTTTAATCCTATAAGTTCAAGAACACTTATCTAAGGATTTTAACATTCATTTGAGTTGGTATAAAACATGAATTGACAGATTTTAAGTCAAATTGTGAGAATATTGTGGTTGAAGAAAGTTATGAGAATAATACATGTGTGTGTTTGAAAAGTGTAAGGAAATGAAGTGTTTTTAAATTAAGGATAGTGTCTAAGATTTATTAGGCTCTATTTGATTGTTCTTTTGTTATATGTGTAGGTCTTATAGGAAAGTGAATTGAATAGTTGGTGGAAATCTTAAAAATCAAGTGGATATTGGCTTAAGGTAAGTGGTTATGATATTCCTTTATGTTTTTATAAATATTTTGATGAAACATATGGTTGATGAATTGGTATATTATTATACTAAAATGGATTGAGTGTGAATAAGATTATGATTTTTATGACTATGAAATGTATACAGTGGCATTTTGTGAAAGTAGAGCATTTTATGGAATGATTTAATGAATTTGAATTGTTATGAGCTCTTGAATGTTTCATGGAACTATTGATAGGAACATGTTCCAACTTCAGTTTGTTTGGCCTACCTAGCAGGATAAATAGCTAGGAACCTATTTGTTTGGCCTACCTGACGGGATAAACAGTCAGGCCTGGATCCAGTGTATCGAGAGTGACTTGAACTATTTATGAGCTAAATGATAACAAATACTCAACGTATTTGTGAATGTTTGATGAATGATTGTGCCACTTGTTATATATATATGTGTGTGTGCTTTGATTTGAAATGTTTCCCAATGTTGATTTTCATTTGTTAAATGAGATTTTGTGAAAGTACATCATGTATATAACGTGCTCAATCCAATAGAGGAATATCTTGACTACTTACTTGTCAAAGTTTTGCTCATACCACCTATATTGTTATTTTTACAGATTTTAAGGTTTTATGTACAGGTTACGTGATGACTGGAAGTAGAGTAAGAGATTTTGAGGATATTGTAGATATGTAGAAAATGTAAGAAATTGTATAGATGTTTTGGATGAACGATAGTGGAATATTCTTGTTTCTTTCTTTTGGATGTCATAAGAGACTTATATTGTAATGATGTGTATAGTCTTGATTTTGGCGCATATACTTCACGATGGCTTTGAAGAAATGTATAATTGTAATCGTAAGTGAAATCATTTAGTTATAAGATGTATATACAATGGCTTTGGAGAAATGTGTGCCCTATATAAAGATGTAGGTTTGAATGTGATATTGTGGAAACATTGATTGGAATATGTACATATTACATTGCTATGTAATGTGTGGCCTATAGATATACATATACTGTTAGTATAATAAATTTGTGAACAGGAGGCTTCGCTCTTTTGGAGTTGGATTCTAAGAGTGCGGCCGTGTCATGTCGGATTTGGGGTGTGACATTTAGTGGTATCAGAGAGTAAGTGGATAACAATGTGTGCATATAAGAGAGGAAACGTCAACTTATGTTAGAATAGTTAATGTTGAATCATTTTCGTTCCTTCTTTTGGATATAGTAAAAGATTCTTAGTGTAATGATGTTTTTAGTTGCGTGAATAAGTAAAGTGAATTGTAATGAATGTTTTGGGTTGTTGGAACGATGTTTTATTTGATTTTGGTGTATAGATTTCATGATGGTTTGAAAAGGAAGAGTAGGTTGAAAAAAAAATGGAGTTTCGGAGGGTCATTTCGGACTCTTAGGGTCGTCCGAACATATTTAACTGGAAGCATGTTAAATTGGTCGCGACATTTTCGGACGGCCGAACCTTGGAGGGGGTCGTCCGATCCTAAGTTTCGGACGGCCGAAACTCTCCTGCACCGTCCGAACCTAATCTTCAGAGAGACCTCATTTTGCACAAACTTTTGGACGGTAGTTCGGACGCTAGGGGTCGTCCAAACCTAACTTTTGGACGTCCGAAAGTCTACATAGGTAGTCCGATCCTATTCATTTTGAACTTGTTTTCAATTTTCGTTCTCAAAATCAATTGTACAATCGTGCAAGTGTGTTCTTACATTTTACTACCTCTTTTGAAGATCATTTTAAGACCCTAGGTCTCACAAATATCGTACTTGTTAGGAATATCATTGTTTTTGTTTTCTTTCTTTCTCTTTCCTTCTTTTTAATGCTCCTACGAAATAAACATTTGGTTGATCTTTTATAATAGGATTTTGGCACAAAATAAGAAAGTGAAGAGAATTCCGACATTGTGATGGTGGTATAAGAGCCTAAGTTGATAAAAATTTTGTTGTGAGAATGTATTAAAAAAAAGGGGGGGTTTAAAGATTTTCATGATCATTATATACTACAAACTAAGCCAATGCTAGTATTAAGAATCACTAGAGAATGATTATTTTTTTAGTGTTCAATTGAAATGCCAATGGGAATTGATTGTTGAGAAACAATTGGGGTTACCTATCTTACATAAGGAAATTTATTCGAGAGTCAAGGTGGACATTGGATGCTTAGGTTTGTAAAACAAAGAGTTTAATGGCATTTTTCAATAGGAAATTATCGGTGTTTACATATGATACACAAAAAGATTTATTTGAAATTAGTGTGTGCATGGGATATATAAGATTAAATATTAAGGACTGAATTAGAATTTTCTAATGGGAATATAAGTATGATATAGCTTATGATGGATGGATGATTAATTATTTTAAATTGAAGAATATAGTATTGATATACATGTTTAATAAGTCTTTGCTAGTATTATGATCTGAATGGTAAGAAGTCATTATTACACCCTTATGAAAAAATTCCCACCATGAGATATTGAATGCTATGTGAACTAGTCAATGTGCAACAATTTGATAGTGTAATAGATTTACATGTTTGGGAGATTTTTGAAGAATGAATGAGAGCTAAAAGGATAACAATGTAAGAGATGACTCTTGCACATTAAAGTATATGTCAAAGATAAATGTAGAATGTGGAAGAAGGGTATGGTGGCTTAGAGATATGATCAAATATGGCTCAAGGTATCTATATATTCTTTTTAAAAGTTAAAGAGGTTGATGTTGAATGAAAATATATTATTGGTGACTAAGGCAATTAACTGATGTTTACAATTAATACGAAGTGATTATTTAAGGAAATAATTCCATTTGACAATACCATGATTTGCGGAAATAAGGTAGGAATGATATACATGATATGAAAAAATTTAACTATATTCGATCTAGGGAAATCCCACTAGTTAAGGTCATTCAGAAGAATCATGATGTTGAGAAAGTTACATAAAAAAAATTGAGGAAAAGATGATGAAAGTATATGTTGATGAATTTCTTACTGTAAATTGTTAAACATGGCCATGTGTTTCATGGATTAATTTTCGTTGGTGATTGGATTGACTTGTAGATTGAATGGGCTATATTGGTTTTGTACTGTGTCTTTAAACTATTCGGTATAAGGTTTAAATGAAATGTGAGCTGAAGCTTAAAGTCGTATTCATAAGGAAGTTGAATACATGTTTATTTCAAACTAAATTTTGACGGCGTTGTGTGTGTAATTTGGAACTGAGTTAGTATAATAAATCTAGTTTTATATGGTTTTCACGTTTTTCTGATTCTTGGTTGCTAAGATATGGCCATTAGAACTAGACATGACAAGACAGAAGTTTGCCATTGAATGTCAATGCTTTCAGCAGTTTTGGATGTTTTGTTTTTACTCCGCGTAGGCAGAATTCTGGACTCTTCAAAACACAAGAAATTTAGTGTTTCAAGTCTAGTTTCACACCGTTTTGGCCTTATATCGTTTGGACATATGGTCACAAAGTTATAGCCAATTTAAACTACTATGCCAGAACTAGAAATCTGGGTTATCGAGTTTTCAATCTGTACAACTTTGAACTGTTTTTACTCTACCATGTGGATTGAATTTGAAATTTTATAGAACACAAAAGTTCTAGATTTTGGATTCAACTTTTACATAGTTTTGGTTTCGTATTATTTGGACCTTTCGTTACAAAGTTACGAATATTTGAAATCTGCATGGCAGATCTGAAATCTAATACAGGATTTTAGTCCTACATGAAGATTTAACAATTTTTAAAAGGCTTTTGTAAAAGTGAATTTTGGGATTTCTAAAACATAAAAGTTTTAACATTCAAAATCTAGTTTCATATGCTTTTGGTTTTATATTCGTCAGGTTATTGAATAAAAGGTTATGTCTATTTGAACTTACATTGGCAGGTCGGAATTTCTGTAAAATCTTTGAAAACCATTTATGATAATATGTTTAGCACTAGGCAAGTAGAATTTGGAAATTCCCACAACACAAGAATTTCTGTATTCCGAACCTAGTTTCAAATAAGTTTGGTTTTGTAGCATTTTGGTATGTCTCTGCCAAGTTACATTGACTTGAACTAAACATGACTTTTCTGAATTTTGATACAAGAATTTCATATTATTCTTTAAACTAACTTTTGAACATGTTCCGTATGGAACTTGGTATTCAAAGAAACATGAATGTTTTACCATTGGAAATCTAGTTCTATATAGTTTTGATTTTACGTCATTTTGATTCTTGGCTATAAGGTTTAGCCATTTGAAACCACGTTGGCAAAGTTGGAACTAGTTACAACTTTTGTGACCATGATCGGAGACTAATTTAAATACTTTCATTTCAAATTTTGAGGATGTATAAAACCTAATACATTGTGGGTTTTAAGTTTAGATTTGTTGGGTACCAAACCTAAATTTATCCGATTCGTTCCCATCATGTGCGAAAGGGAAGAATGAGTTTCATTGGGAATCATGATGAATTGTGAAGGTTTTATTAGATTAAGGATTGACAAGATTCTTATACATGAGTATGTAATAGTTTATGGTGCGGTTTGTCTTACTTATGTTTTAAAATGGAATTCATGGAATGGGCCTCCATTCATGTTTCTATGGACAATTATTTTGCTCCCAAATTTCGTAGGTTGAATTCATGGGAATAAATATGGACTAGGCATGCGAGACTTGTGCATTGACAGTGACTGAAGCTTAACTCCCTTGAAATTGAATTTCCTATATGGATCTTCAATGGATTCAATTGTTTGCCCAATTATGTGGGCAGAGCGTATCGTGTGAGATATACCTGATGAATATGAACTGAGTTTTTGGTGGCTTGACCACACGTGAGGCAACTTGGGAATTGGAAGAGGAAGTAAAATAAAAATATCCACACTTGTTTGAAGAACAAGGTACGGTAAGTTTCGAGGCCGAAACTGATGCGAATCAGAGATCAAATACATGTGCAGCAATTCACGTTGCGACGTCCAGTGTCGCACGTCGCGATGTCCTTGAACGTCGCGAAGCCCATGGTCGCGCTTCGCGACGTCCACACTGCGAGTAGTTTTTTATTTTAGGTGTTGTTTCCCGACGTCGCGACGTCGGGCTCCCCACGTCGCGACGTGTGGGAATATTTGGCGTTAATTAATTTCTGTTTTTGGTAATTTAGGATTTAAGTTATTTTTAAGTTTCTTTTTATGAATAAATCGTCTAGGTTTTGTTCTTGGCTTATAAATAGGTCTTTTATTCAGTTGTAAGAGGAGGGAAGAATTTTGAATTGAGAAATAAAACAGCGATTGTTTTATCTTTGTGAATTTGATTTCTTGTGAAGGGTTTTCAAACTAACAAATCTTGAGAATTGATTAGTTTTCGCGAAGCGGCTTTATCAATTGGCATGTAAATCCCAATCTTCTTGTTAGATTGTTCTTGTTCTTTGATTTTATTCGAAGGTCCTGCAATTGCTTCCGTGACATACAAGCCGGGGTTTGGAATGAATAGATCCGGGTTTCGTATCAGAAACTTTTTATAAGGAGGGTAGAATATAATACCCATAACCAAATTAAGGGCCATTTGATAAATAAGAAAAACTAGAGGGTTTATTTTGCAAAATTATCAAATTTTGCTCTTCAAACCCACGATTGGAGAAATGGGGTTTCTCATTTTTCCCCTTATTTTTCTCCCATTTTTTTTCTTCATTAAGGCACGAAGCATGGATTGATTAAGGAAGAAAAGGAATCAATTCTCACTCCAACTTCACTCTAATTAAGGTAAGGAATCTCTCTAGCTTATTTATCCAAGTTAATCTCCTTATTTAGTGTTCTAGAATAGTAAGGGTTTGGAACCTTGTTGTGATAGGATATGGGTTTTAATCCTATAAGTTCAAGAACACTTATCTAAGGATTTTAACATTCATTTGAGTTGGTATAAAACATGAATTGACAGATTTTAAGTCAAATTGTGAGAATATTATGGTTGAAGAAAGTTATGAGAATAATACATGTATGGGTTTGAGAAGTGTAAGGAAATAAAGTGTTCTTAAATTAAGGATGGTGTATAAAAGTTATTAGGTTCTATTTGATTGTTCTTTTGTTATATGTGTAGGTCTTATAGGAAAATGAATTGAATAGGTGGTGGAAATCTTAAAAATCAAGTGCAACATTGGATATTGGCTTAAGGTAAGTGATTATGATATTCCTTTATGTTTTTATAAATATTTTGATGAAACATATGGTTGATGAATTGGTATATTATTATACTAAAATGGATTGAGTGTGAATAAGATTATGATTTTTATGACTATGAAATGTATACAGTGGCATTTTGTGAAAGTAAAGCATTTTATGGAATGATTTAATGAATTTGAATTGCTATGAGCTCTTGAATGTTTCATGGAACTATTGATAGGAACATGTTCCAACTTCAATTTGTTTGGCCTACCTAGCAGGATAAACAGCTAGGAACCTATTTGTTTGGCCTACCTGACGGGATAAACAGTCAGGCCTGGATCCAGTGTATCGAGAGTGACTTGAACTATTCATGAGCTAAATGACAACAAATACTCAACGTATTTGTGAATGTTTGATGAATGATTGTGCCACTTGTTATATATATTATGTGTGTGTGCTTTGATTTGAAATGTTTCCCAATGTTGATTTTCATGTGTTAAATGAGATTTTGTGAAAGTATATCATGTATATAACGTGCTCAATCCAATAGAGGAATATCTTGACTACTTACTGGGCAAAGTTTTGCTCATACCACCTATATTGCTATTTTTGCAGATTTTAAGGTTTCATGTACAGGTTACGTGATGACTGAAAGTAGAGTAAGAGATTTTGAGGATATTGTAGATATGTAGAAAATGTAAGAAATTGTATAGATGTTTTGGATGAACGATAGTGGAATATTCTTGTTTCTTTCTTTTGGATGTCATAAGAGACTTATATTGTAATGATGTGTATAGTCTTGATTTTGGCGCATATACTTCACGATGGTTTTGAAGAAATGTATAATTGTAATCGTAAGTGAAATCATTTAGTTATAATATGTATATACAATGGCTTTGGAGAAATGTGTGCCCTATATAAAGATGTAGTTTTGAATGTGATATTGTGGAAACATTGATTGGAATATGTACATATTACATTGCTATGTAATGTGTGGCCTATAGATATACATATACTGTTAGTATAGTAAATTTGTGAACAGGAGGCTTCGCGCTTTTGGAGTTGGATTCCAAGAGTGCGGCCGTGTCATGTCGGATTTGGGGCGTGACAAAAATTCTATGATTTATTGCCCCATTTCGACATTTTATACTATAGCTAGTGTTAGATTCAAAGCGCTTCCAATTTTGTGTTTCATTCCCTATTTCATTTTATAGATACATGCATTGACATGTGTTTTCAACTAAACTCGATTAGTAAACCATAAGGAATAAATGTTAAAAAGACACATAGCATGTATGATGTATCCATAAAATATAACAGATAAATGAAATACAGGATGTAACAAAAAATTTGATCATGGATTCAAAATATATATACGCAAGATGACTAAAGCCCATTTGAAACTTAACTTAATTACCTTCAAAAAGATTGCATCCCCTTCTGGAATACTTTCAAACATACTTCCCCTTTATGTTCAACACCTACAATTTGGCATATTCACTTTCCATCAATTCGCTAATCAGAAATTAAAAGTCCTCAAGTATTCCTCGTGATATTTAGAGTATAGTTTTTTTACCAGGATGAGATGGTGCACGCTGTACAACATGTGGCAAGTCAAAATTGATACCCTTAATCTTGGGATATTTAGAAGTTATGGAAGCAATGGCATGTCCAAGTGCGCCACCCACATCAACCAAACTTTTCAGATTTTCAAAACCCTTGTAGCACTCAGAATCAAGGAGTTTTGTAATGTAAAACTTTCTATGGTCGAACATTGACTTGTATAAGTTCTCACCAAACCTGTGATCTTGAGCAGCAAGCTCGAACAATGGAATGCCATGAACCCTCTCAAATGCAGAAATTCCTCCTTCCAGAACAGCAGCATCCAATTCATACCTTAATAAATTAATCCCAAGTTCATGCTCAGTGAGACTCAAATTAGTTAATTAATAGCGATTAAAAATCCTATTAAAGTTGTACAATATCTCGAACATGCATTTTCAACTCGATACATTTTGGCCCTTTTCAAAACTAGAAATTAACGTTTTTTTCTGTCTATAATGGAGCAGATAATATCAATCTAGGGACAATGACAGTTAAATTTCTAGAATATTATAGTAGACACGACTTAGTATACGTTGTTCAATGCATGCGCGAAGAATTTATTACTACGTACGTACCGCATGTCCAGCATCACTTTATCTTGACAATTCATAAGAAGTGGCACCAATGGTGCTCCATGTTCATGTTTAACGAAGTACTTGGCAACTGCTGCCAACCCAAATCGTCTTTCATGGTGTCCATCACCATCATCAACAACTGAGCAAGTAAAGACTGAGTGGCTTTCAAGGAGGCTAAGCATCCTGTCCAAAACACCTGGGGCATCAGGGTTTTTGGTTGGCATGTGAGAGGCAATCTTAGAAGCCAAAATTTGTGCACCAGGACCGGCTTTGGCAATGATTTCCAACACATCATGTCGGAATAAAGGATGAAGAGAGCTATTCTTATGCTCTAGTTTTTAGCATAGTAGTTACTTGTTAGTCTGTTGAGATATAGCTTATTTCTAGGCTATATTGTTAGTTTGTTTGTTTTTCCCTTCTAAATAGCTTAAGTTTTTATGCATTATGCCTTATAAAAGGCCAGTATGTAGTTTACATTGATTATGATCAAGAGATAATAATAATATTTTCTCTCTTGTATTAGTAGTATCTGAAATTCTACAAGGTATCAGAGCCTTTGGTTCTATAAAGTTATTATCAATTCACATTATCAATTCATATTCCTTGATGATGGTGAAACATGGCTTAGCAACTGATGGAGCAATCATAGAGACATCAGCCTCTAATCCAGCTCCAGCCTCAAATCAAAACCCTATCATGTCCCTAAATACTGATCCTGCACAAATCACCATTAATCATAAGCTGAGTGGTTCCAACTACCTGCAGTGGTTGAAATCAGTGCAGATGTTCATTGGAGGACGAGGGAAAGAGGAGTATCTCTCCAGTGAAGTCAAGGAACCACCTGAAACAGATGTTGCAGGAAAAATGAAGTGGAGGACTGATAACAACTTGGTCATGTCATGGCTGATTTCCTCCATGCTACCAGAGATCAGTGATAATTTTTTTGTGTTGTGATACAGCAAAAGAACTCTGGGATGAGGTTAAGGAGACCTACTCAAGCCGTGACAACACCTCTGAAATGTTTGCTGTAGAATCCTCACTACATGACCTGCGTCAGGGTGAACTGAGTGTTACTCAGTACTACAACACACTCATACGTCATTGGCAACAACTGGATGTGTTTGAAACTCACCCATGGAAGTGTTCAGAAGATGCACAGCGATATCGAACCATTATGGAGCAGAAACGAATCTTCAAGTTCCTCCTCGGATTGAACTCCAGCCTAGATGATGTTTGTGGACGTATCATGGGCACCAAACCACTCTTGAACTTGAAAGCAAGCTTCGCAGAGGTGCGCAGAGAAGAGAGCAGAAAAAGGGTTATGTTAGGGGTCGTGAGTCCTCAACCACAATCACATCCACTAGAAGGTTCAGCTCTTGCCACACAAGGTTCACGACATGTCAACAACTCAAAGAATTCCAAGAAACTGAGGCCCTACTGTGACCAAAGTTCAAAACCAGGATATACTAAGGACACTTGTTGGCAGATCCATGGCAAACCAGCAGATTGGAAGCCAAGAGAAAGCTGAGGAAATGCATCAGGATCCACAAGTGATCAACCTTCGAGCAACAGCAAGCCTATGAGCAGTGACAACCCTTTCTCTAAAGAGCAGTTAGAAATGCTTCAGCAGCTACTCAGCAGTACCATTGTTCAGAAACCTGCAGCCACAAGCATGCATGCTTTCAAATGTAACACTAGCTTAGCACTCATGTCATCTTGGACATATTCCAGGAACAAGTGGATCGTGGATTCTGGGGCTTCTGACCACATGACTGGTGATCGATCAGTCTTCCACACATATAGCCAACCTTGCTCCAACTTATATGTGTGTATTGCAGATGGAACTAAATCCCAAGTCATTGGTATTGGGACTGTTATTGTTACACCACATATCTCTCTTAAGGGTGTACTTTATGTGCCAAAGCTGAAATGCAATTTACTGTCTATCAGTAAGCTCGCTGTTGATCTACCTTGCATAACTCACTTTCTTCCAACTACATATATTTTCCAGGAGCCGAAATCGAAGAAGAAGATTGGCAGTGCTGAGCTGTGTTCAGGTCTCTATCTCCCCAGCCCCGAGAAGAAAAAAAAAACTCCTAAGTTTAGTTTCTTATCTTTGCAGAATAAAGATAACACTATTTTGGAGTGGCATGTCAGATTGGGACATCCTAATTTTAATTATTTGGCAAAATTGCTTCCTGAGTTGTTCATTAATAAAAATCCTAAGGATTTTCAATGTGAAATATGTCAATTGGCAAAACATACTCGTACTGTATACAAAAGCTTACCATACTCACCATCTCAACCATTTGCTCTAGTTCATAGTGACATCTGGGGAGCATCAAAGGTTGCAAATATCACTGGAGCACGATGGTTTGTCACATTCATTGATGACCATACAAGATTAACTGGGTATATCTTATGAAATCCAAAACTGATTTGGTAAACATCTTTCAAACCTTTACTGTCAGAATTCAAACTCAGTTCCAAACCAAAATAAAGGTTCTTAAATCAGACAATGCCTAGGATTACTTCAACTCTACCCTAGGAATATCATACTGCACTCACAATGGGATCATACAATATAGCTCATGTGTTGACACCCCTCAGCAGAATGGCGTGGCTGAATGAAAGAATCGCCACCTTCTAGACGTAGCCAGAGCCATCATGTTTTCCACCACAGTGCCAAAAAGGTTTTGGGGAGAAGCAGTCTTAACAGCTGCATACCTCATCAACCCAATGCCCTCTCGTGTCCTACCAAACTTTCAAACTCCTCTATCTTTATTCTCCACCATTTTCCCTCACATCAGCAACATTACTTCTAATCTTCCACCCAAGATTTTTGGTTGTGTAGCCTTTATTCACATCTATGCTCAGAACCGTAGCAAACTTGATCCCCGATCACATAAATGCATTTTCATTGGGTATTCTTCACACAGGAAGGGGTATAAGTGTTACTGTCCTACAAAAACCGGGTTTATGAGACCAGGGATATCACTTTCTTTGAGCATACCTCTTATTTTTCCAAACATGCGTTTCAGGGGGAGAATCAACCTAGGGAATCACAGGTTTGGAACTGGGAATCCTTACTAGTATCAAACCAACCTGAAGAAACTCTAGAAAACCTACCCGAGTCAATTTTGGAGCCATGTCAACAACCTCAAGGATATCCTGAATCTGAGCCAATAACCCTCCATAATCCTCCACAACAACCTACATCAGAGGAGCAAGCAATACCAGTGAGTCCTGACACAACTCAGCCACCACTCTCCCCCACGATTCCAGCTCATCGTGAGAATAATGGAGATATTCAGGTACATGACTCACCACAGGGTCAAGAACAGTGGATGTTAGACCTGCCAATTGCCTGGAGGAGGGAACCAAGAAAGACATGCACTCGATACCCAATTGGGAACTGTGTAAGTTATGATCAAGTGTCACCAACTTATCAGGCTTTCATAGCTAACTTGGATCAGGTCAGAATACCAACAAGTGTACAGGAGGCTCTAAGTCACCAACAGTGGAGGGAGGCAGTACTTGATGAACTCAAAGCCCTTGAGAAGAATGGAACTTGGGTTATCACAGACCTACCTCCTGGCAAACATGCAGTGGGTTGCAGGTGGTTGTTCAACGTGAAACATAAGGCTGATGGCAGTGTTGAGAGATTAAAAGCTCGATTAGTTGCTAGAGGGTTCACTCAATCATATGGGATAGATTACCATGAAACATTCGCTCCAGTTGCTATGCTCAATACAATTTGAATCCTACTCTCAGTTGCTGCAAACCTAGACTGGCCTCTATGTCAGCTACAGATTAAGAATGCATTCCTGAATGGCACGTTAGAAGATGAAGTATACATGGAAATACCAGCTGGGTTAGAAGTTGGAGAAAATATATCAAAAGTGTGTCAATTACGGAAGTCTATCTATGGACTTAAGCAATCCCCAAGAGTTTGGTTTGGGAGATTCTCAAGCACTGTCAAGTCGCATGGATTCAACCAATGTCAAGCTGATCACACCCTATTCGTTAAGCCATCCTCCAAAGGTCAGGTCACTATACTAATTGTCTATGTAGACGATATCATCATCACAGGAAATGACACTGGAGAGATTGCTAGAGCTAAGGCATTACTATCAAGCTCATTTGAAGTAAAGGACCTTGGACAAGTACTTCCTCAGTATGAAAATTGCTAGATCGTCACAGGGAATATTTGAGTCACAACGAAAACACACCCTCGACCTTCTCCGAGAAAGTGGCATGCTAGGCTGCAAACCAGCAAAGACTCCAATGGAAACTAAGAAGGTATCGAATAGTGAAGATGACGAGCTAGCTGATAAGGGGAGATTCCAACGCTTAGTAGGAAGGCTGATTTACTTGGCTCACACATGACCTGATATTGGGTTTGCTGTGAGCTATATAAGTCAGTATATGGGCAGACCTACTAAGACACATATGACTGCAGCATTTCGAATCCTCAGATACCTGAAGAAAGCTCCAGGAAAAGGCATTCTGTACAAGAAGCATGAAGATAGACGCATTGTCCTGTACTCAGATTCTGATTGGGCTGGGAGTCAGGATGATAGGAGGTCTACGAGTGGTTACTGCTCTTATGTATGGGGAAATCTTGTAACTTGGCGCAGTAAGAAACAACCTGTAGTTGCTCGGAGCAGTGCAGAAGCAGAGTTTAGAGCAATGGCTTTAACTATCTGTGAAGGAATATGGATTCGTAGAGTTCTCGATGAACTTGGTATTCAGAGTGATCATGTCATCAGACTTAAGAGTGACAATCAAGCTGCCATCAAGATTGCAAAAGACCCAGTTTATCACGATAGAACAAAGCATGTGGAGATTGATCGACATTTTATCTCAGAAAAGGTGAATACTGGTGAACTTAAATTGATTTATACACCAACACAACAACAGCTTGCGGATGTGCTAACCAAGCCAATATCTGGAGTTGATTTCGATGGAGTATGTTCCAAGCTAGGAATGTACAACATGTACAGTCCTGCTTGAGGGGGAGTGTCAGGATAAAGGATGAAGAGAACTATTCTTATACTCTAGTTTTTAGCATAGTAGTTACTTGTTAGTCTGTTGAGATATAGCTTATTTCTAGGCTATATTGTTAGTTTGTTTTTTTTCCCTTCTAAATAGCTTAAGTTGTTATGCATTATGCCTTATAAAAGGCCAGTATGTAGTTTACATTGATTATGATCAAGAGATAATAATAATATTTTCTCTCTTGCATTAGTAGTATCTGAAATTCTACACATCAAGCCGGACGGCTATCTTAAACACCAATGATACCCATGCGGACGTCAACAACTGCAAGGTGTGGCCAAAGCATTGCTCTTCGTCATCATATTGTACTTTTATGTTGGCAGCAGCTGTTTTGGCTTGTTGAATTTCACCCAAGCGGGACCCCATTGATGATGATGATGATTGAATTTTCTTTTGGCTAAGCTGAATGATGATGATGATTGAATTTTCTTTTGGCTAAGCTGAAAATCACACTAGATATGCTAGATATCTTTGAATTCCAAGCACGAAACGTTCTGTTATGTAAATCTATTTTTATAGTAGAAAGATAGGAATGTCACAATCTAAATCCCTTTTTCTTCGATCAGCTATTTCTTCGATGAATTAATATTGAATCGTTAATCAACACTTAATTGCACCCGGGGGTACGTGGCGGTATGAAGAAGTTCAACTTTGGTGTGTGAAAATGAAATGTACCATACAACATGCATAAAGCAAAATATTGCTCTTTTATACAATCAAACAAATGGAAATGAAAGCAAATCACTCATGGAGAAATTATGGTTTTAAATTGTAACAAACTAATGCCATTTCATATAATCAGTTCAACAAGATATATACTCATATATATCACATAAAAACTCTTGTGATACCGTTTCATATATGAGCCGTGATACGTAAATTATGCTTTATACGATAATACGCTAATATTTTATACGTTATACGTTAATATTTTATATTTTATACATTAGTACGAACGCTAGATTTTTATATTTTATTCGCTAACTTTTTATACTTTATATGCTAATTTTTTATACATTATAAGCTAAAGTGAAATTCATACGCAAGTCTCATCTATGAGACTGTCTCACGTGAGAATGGTCATATACATTATACTTAAAAGATAATATTCACATAGCAAAGAATATCATTTTCCTACTAGAGTAACTAGTCATAACTCTAAGAAATCAAAATCTAAGTTTTCATTAATAATTCAATAGTTATTGATAGTATGCAATAAACAAGTCAACAACTGTAAGGGATTAGAAGTTCATGATAACATATGTTTGGATTTGTCTTGTTTCCAAATTAACATTTGAGAAGTTTTGTTGATTAGGTTATCTTGTTACCTAATCTAATTAAGAGTTGCGAATAAACTACATATTTCCTAATTCGGCTAAAGTTATAAAAAGAAACTATATTAATTTTAGGTATTGGTAACATGGATTGTTGTTATGATTTAATAAACATTAATAATTTGGTAGAAGGATTTTTAATTTATTCTTACTTTTCGATTTTTAAATAATTTACATACTCTAAAATTATAACTTTCTAGAAATCACTCTTTTGTCAAGAAAACAAAATTAATTTATCAACTTCGTGATTTTTATTTAATTGATTCTTTATTAGCACTTCATAAATGATAGATATATCTAATTACAATAAAGTTTTTTTTAAAATTATTTCAACAAACTTTAGAAGAGAAAGAAAATATTTATGATATTACCCACACAATATTAAACTAAGTGAAAAATTATTGCAAATGAACTCAGGTTTTTGAAGGAATCTTTTTCTTCAGTCGGCAAACCCCTCTGGTGGGACGGTATGCCCAGCTCAATTAGTTTATTAATAATTAAAATTAATAACGTTCTAGTTAGTGACTTTTGAAAATATAAATTCTTCTGCAATTAGTGCCCAAAATTTCTAAAAGAAGAAAAGCCTAATTTATCTAGGCTAATGGCACACCTGATTTTACTTGATAATTCAGATTCAGCATTTTAGCATATTGAGACTTGAATCTGTCTACCATATATATTTGGTTAAGCATTGTAGCACATTGAGACTTGAATCTGTCTACCATATTTGACTAAGCTGTGAGTTGTAATGCTTGCTTCCCTCAAACTAGAGATGGCCATTTGGCCGGTTTCGGCAGTTCTGGTTCCGAAACCGAAACCGTGGGCCCACAAAACCAGAACCGGCGGTTTCGGAACCGCCGGAACCGACCTGAAAAAAATTTATATAAATATTTATATACCACTTCATTTTCATCACATAATTTCTTCGTTTTCTAATCTTTATATTATAAGTTTTAACGTTTATAGTTTACGGTTTAGTTTATCAATTTTTTAATTAATTATTCTAATTATATTATTATATTGTTCAATCATTCTTTCAATACTCTTATTATTTATATATTTTTCTTTCTCACTTATCTAATCCTTCATAATTTTATTTTTCTAAAACCTCCATATATTAGTTCAATTTCAACTATTAATCCAATTATATTATATATCAACTTAATTTTCTAATTCATATTATCCTAATTCTATTATTATATTATGCTAATATACTATTTGAATTCCAATTAATAGTTCGATCATTCTCTCAATACTCTTATTCTTTCTATATCTTTCTTTCTCACTTATCTAATATTCATAATTCTATTATTCTAAAAAAAATCATATATTAGTCTAATTTTAACTACTATTCTAATTATGTTATTATATTATACTAGTTGGATTCTAATTAATAATTCAAATATTCAAATATTCTTATGATTTTTATATCCTTGAATCTCACTTATTTAATTCTTCCTATTTCTATTATCTAAAAACTATATATTAATTAAGTTCAATTGTAACTATTATTATTCTAATTATATTATTATGTTGTATTATTTGAGTTTCATTTAATTGTTTAATCATTAATTCAATAGAAATCAAATTTAAAAGTAGGATTACAATCGAAATTCGAAACTAAAAATCGAAATTGGAACAAAAGCGGAAACCAAACCAGAACGGAACCGGAACCAGGATGGAACTAGAACCGAAACCGCCTAGGGACGGTTCGGTTCCGATTCCGCCCTAGCTAGGTGGAACCGAGAACCGCCGGTTCCGGAACCGTGGCCATGCTTACCTCAAACAACGTAGACAATTCAAATTAGATAACACCTGGAGAATCATTTCTGAATCTATAGCAATATTTCATGGATGTTTAATTTTTCTCTGCAATGACTTTATTAAAATAAACGAATCTGCTTCAACCACAAAATCTTTAAAGCTTTTTGCTAAACATAAATAAATTCGAGACCAGATCCTCTCTCTAATATTTTTCCTGTCTTATTCTGTCTAACGTTCAAAACGACGTAGTTTTACTAAAACTAGGGACTAAATACATAAATATCATTAAAATTACTTTACAATTATTAGACTCTAACCAAGACATGAGTGAACTCTACGACCTAGTTTTAATTAATATATAATAAAATAGAAAAAACCTTGTACAGAAGATCCCGTACCATTAAAATCCAAATAGTAAAGTTTTGGTTTCAATTTCTAAGGTTGAACAAAGATTGCAAGCAAAAGTAAAATACATGTTTTCTTTTTCATCCCACAGTAGACCCCTCCTCCCCCAATTTTGGACTTCCTGTGCAACTTGCATTAAAATTGAGTTTTAAAACTCCCGTTATTGGGGGAAGCCACTTCACCATTTTGTATTTAACATTGCAACTAGCATTTAAGATGGACATCCAAAATTCAACCGAATTTAGTTCAAAGAATTTCAGCAAAGAAAATTTAGCATGCATGCATCAACGTTTTGATTTCGTTGAACACGCTAGAACATATTAATTGATGTTTATGCAGTTTCTATTAAAGCAGTGATAATTTCTAGCCTTCCAAAGATACTAGCAAATAATTGATGAAATTAAAAACATGCACTAGCAAATAATCGATAGAAAAACAATTAATATGAATCTCGATACTTTATACTTATGTTTACTTCTCCACCAATTATTTACCAAGAATTTTATTAATGAACCTATTTTGTATCCACATTCCAATCTAAAGAATTTCCACACAGCTAGCTCTAGCCATATTCTCATAGACACTGGTAGCCAAATTTTCTTGGGGACGCCCTTCCATGGCAAATCTAAGAAAGGACATCATTGCGGTGGCTTTCCTCGGAGAATGTCATGCTGGACTTCTTGACAACCGACATGTCTTACTCAATTTCGACAAAGAAGAAGATTTCCAAAGAATCTGGCTCAGGAAAACTTGGTACTTTGGTGGTTTCGCTGCTCGAATTTTCAAATGGACGAAGGAATTTGATCCTTCAATTGAATCATCATCCACCCCTGTTTGGATTAGGTTTCCACTATTGCCATTACATCTCTTCAACAACCAGGAAATGCTTTTCTCCCTTGCCTCACTAATCGGGAAACCTTTAAAGCTTGATGCAGCCACTGCATCTCCATCTAACCTAGTTTGCCCAAGCGAAGCGAGAGTTTGCGTTGAAATGGACTTTACAAAGCTATCCCCTGCAAGAATCTGGATAGGAAGCCATGCTAAAGGAAGGTGGCAACCAATTGAAATAGAGGACAAACCGGATTACTGCTCTATTTGCAAAAAACTAGGCCACAACAGCAGATATTGCAATCCTCAACGCCCGATGAAGAATGTCCCAATTCCAAAAAAGCTGGCACAGTCACAAAATTTGACGTCAAAGCAAAACTCTCAGGAGTGGATTCTGGTTACTAAAAAAGGGCCTAGACCTCCCCTGATACAGTTAATCCACCAGAAAATATGCAGGCAAATCAAGGACATCAGATTGCTAAAGGCAAAGAATTGGCTCAGACGACAGAAGGCCTACCTCCCCTCTGCCTTGACATCCCGGAATCCTCTAACTCTAGAAATGTCTTACTTCCTCAAAAGGCCATAATTGCCTCGCTGGATTTTCCACAAACTACCCCCTCTGAACTGCCTGCCCAGGTGTCTGTGATTGCCGAATCTCCTACGGATAAGGAGAATCCTCCTGTAGAGGCCCGTGATGAAATTCCCGAGCCTGGTACTGAAGAGCAAGCTACTCATATTGCTAAAGAGCCAAACTCCTCCCAGACTCCAGTAAAGACTCCCCAGCTCAGTGATAAGGATATTTTGAACAAGGCTAATTTAATAGATATGGAGGGCACATTAAGCATCCATCTTGTCGATGCATCCATTTTATCGGAACCTGCAAAGTCACACCCTTCTGATAAGCTTCCAAGGGTTCAGTCTACAGTCAATGTGCAGGAAGTTGAAACTTCTTCAGATGAGGAAAAGGATGATCTGGGGGTACCACAGAACAAAACAATTCCAGACATCCCCTCGAAGGATTTCTCCCCACACGCTATTATGGAAGCATACCCAAAGTCGTGGGCCAAACTGCCATCAGGTATTGTAACAAGGAGCCAGCGTTCAGGTACTGTCACCACTCCACCTATTTCTAATGATTGACATGTTCTATTGGAATATTAAGAGTGTTAATAGAACCCCTAATTTTAGGAAATTAAAAAATTTGATTATCAAACACAACTGTGACTTCGTTGTTATTGCTGAACCTTTTGCAGACTCCTCTAAAATGAATAGAATAAGGAATAAACTGAATTTTGAGCATGCCTTTGCCAATTCTGCAAATTCTATATGGGTTATGTTTAGGCACCCTTTCACTTGCACTGTAATTGATAACTCGTTGCAGCATATCTCCTTAACTATATCACATCCTTTTGTTGCATGTTCCCTTATTAATTTCCAACATTTATGCTAGTTGCTCTGAACACAATAGGAAAGATATGTGGGATTCGCTTGCTAGCCTTAAAAGTTTAAACATGCCTTGGTTACTTTGGGGTGACTGGAACTGTATCAGAACAAATGAGGAGAAAAAAGGAGGTAGACCATTCACTCAGAGTGAAACAATGGATTTCTCTAATTTTGTTACCTCTCAGGACCTCTGTGAGGTCCCTTCTTTTGGGGCTCGATTCACATGGTGCAATAACAGAGAAGGGAGGGCGAGAATCTGAAAAAAGCTGGACAGATGTCTAATTAATTTGGAGATCCTTAACAATTCTTTCTCTCTTACTATCAAGCATTTAGCTAGAGCCCCTTCGGACCATGCCCCACTACTATTAAAATTCTGTAAAAGGGACCATAGAAGTGTGAAAGCCTTCAGATTTCAGAACTGGTGGCTAAACCATGACTCATGTCTACCATTGATTAAATCTACTTGGGATGTCCAGACCTTTGGTAACCCCATTAGGAGGTTCTGTGAGAAACTTAAGCTAGTTAAAACGGCCTTAAAAACTTGGAATAAAAGCACCTTTGGAGACATCTTTGCTAATGTAGATAAAGCAGAAAAAGAAGTTCTTAGGCTGGAAACGATGGATGAATCTCTTGGGGTACCCAGGGAAACTTTAAACCTTGCAAAGGCCAATTTACTCTACCAGCTGAACTTGCAGGAACAGTTCTGGAAACAGAAAGCTAACGCGAATTGGATAACAGAAAGGGACAGAAACACCAGGTTCTTCCACTCACATATGAGACAGAGACAAGCTTGATCTTATATTCACAAGGTGAAGGATCAGCAGGGGCTATGGGTTGAATGGGAGGACCAGATTGGAGAATTGGCAGTAAATCACTTTTCTAACGTCTACAAAGCTGAACCCCATCATCTGAGGCTGAAACCCAATCTGATCCCCCAAATTCTGAGTGAGGATGATAGAAATTTCCTCACAAGACTACCTGACTTAGAGGAAATACACAATACTGTCCTGAAAATGAACAAAGATAGTGCCCCTGGACCTGATGGTTCCAATGGACTCTTCTACACTATGGCCTGGGACATCATTAAAGAGGATCTCCTTCAAGCTGTTCAACACTTCATGAATGGAGGGGAATTACCAAACGCAGCCACGGCTACTTCGATTGTATTGATTCCAAAAGGTCAGAATCCATCCTCTTTTCAGAACTTCAGACCCATAAGCTTATGCAATTTCATTAACAAAATAGTTTCCAAACTTTTTTCCCTTAGACTAGCAACAGTTTTGCCCTTATTAATTTCTAAAAATCAAAGTGGTTTTGTAACGGGTAGGAACATTTCAGATAACTACTTGTTAGCAAGTGAATTAATGTTATCCATTAGTAGGAAAAGAAAGGAGGGCAGTGTTGTGCTTAAACTAGACATGGAAAAGACATATGATAGAATAGAATGGGATTTCTTACTCCAAATCATGAGACTTATGGGGTTTGGGAAAGTGTTGATAGATTTAATATGGAGGCTCATCTCTAACATTTGGATGTCTATCTTAGTTAATGGTGTCCCTAGAGGATGGTTCCAATCCACTAGAGGCCTTAGACAAGGAGATCCCATTTCCCCCCTTTTATTCATTATAGGGGCTGAGTATTTATCCAGAGATCTCAACAACAATGGCCCCAATGGTTTGGACTTCAGAGTTCCCAGAAACTGCCCCAAAATTACCCATCTCTCATATGCTGATGACATGATCATCTTTTCCTCCTCGAGCCCTAGAATCATTCGCACTGTCCTAAATAAGTTAAAGCACTATGAAGAGGTCTCAGGTCAAAGAGTGAACCCTTCAAAAAGCTGCTACCTAGTGCATAACAGGCTACCCCTAGATAGGGCACAATTAGTTGGAAGAATTACCAAATTTTCTAAAGGCATATTCCCCATCACATACTTAGGTATCCCCCTCCACTATAAAAGGATCCCAACTGGTTCCTTTAGTAGTTTGGTTCAGAAAGTTGCTTATAGAATTCAGGGGTGGGGTTCTAAATTTTTGTCTATGAGAGGCCGCATTACCCTGATTAAAAGTGTCTTGTCATCTATCCCTCTATATACCATAATGAACCTTAACCCCCCTAAGAAAATTATCCACCAAATTCAGTCCCTTATGGCCAACTTCCTGTGGTCAGGTTCTGACATTAAATCCAACTACCATTAGATTAGTTGGAAATCATTGTGTAGGCCACAAGAGGAGGGGGAGTTGGTTTCAGAGATCTTCAGTCACTAGTGTCTGCTCAAACCTTCAGGATGTGGTGGAATTTCAGAAAGAAAGAATCCCTTTGGTCCAAGTTTTTATGGGCCAAGTACTGTCCTAAGTGCCATCCTCTCCAATGCCAATCTAAAAGGGGGATTTCTAGTATTTGGAAAAGACTTATCCAACAGTCTCTGCAGGCTGATGAACAAATAATCTTCAAAGTGGGTTCGGGTGAGTGTAATTTTTTCTTTGATAGATGGCAGGAAGAGGGTAGCATCCATGAATTGTTTAATGGTTCAGGTAATCTGAAACTGAAAGAAGTGATAGTTCCTAGGGGCTGGGATGTACAGAAAATCAGAGACATCTGCCCTCATAGCCCTTCTTCTTTTTTTGCCTCTATGCCTTTAAATTTGGCTGACAATCCTGATTCTCTGATTTGGGGCATCTCTGAAAATGGTTCTTTTAGCCTAAAATCAGCTTACTAGTTAATTACAGGCCTTTCAGTCTTCTCTTTCCCCTTCTCTAAATTTATTTGGGATTCATACATCCCCATTAAGGTCTCTTTTTTTATGCTAAGACTCACTCAAGCTAGAATCCCCCTTGGACAACTGTTGCACAGAGTAGGCATTATTGGTCCTTCATGTTGTCCATTTTGTTACTCTATTGGGGAGTCTATTACTCACATATTTTCTTCTTGTAGTTTTGCTTCTAACATTTGGAAAATCATGGGTGCAGAAGTTGGTATTTCTTCATATTCTATTTCCCTTTACACTAATTTGTTTCAATGGTGGAATTCTGAGGTAAAAGCTGAAATAAAGGCCTACATGCATAAGATCATCCCTTCTTTGATATGCTGGGCTATTTGGAATATGAGGAACAAAATCATTTTTGAAAATGCTAAGCCCAATCAGAATGTAGTCATACAGAATATTTTCAACATGGTCAAGCAAATTCTGGCATCAAAATGCAAAATCAAGGAAATCTAGACTATAGATTGGATGGGGTTTTGGTCACTAGTTCCCAAGATCAGGAGGAAATTTCAGATCACCATGATTAAGTGGTTTCCCCCTAATAATCCACAGAGCAAGATTAGCATTGCCTCTTCCATTTCAGATTATCTAATTACTGCAGCAGGGCTGGCCAGAAATTTTGAAGGTAAGCTTCTTTTTCAGATTTCTCCATCTGTTTGCCCTTATCATGAAACTAACTTACAGGTGGAGATCAGCAGCTGCTTAGAAGGAATTAGACTGAGTAAGACCTTGGGGCACAACCAAATCTATATAGAGTCAAATTCTAAAGTGCTCTTGCAAGCCTTTAATCAACAAAACACATGGAGATTCAGAAAGTGGGAAGCAACCCTCCAACAAATCCGAGATCAAGCCTCTTTCTCTTTCATTCCCAAGGCTGCTAACAGACCAGCTATCTACTTGGCACAACATCATGAGCCAAATAAGGATGTCCTGGACAAGCTCCTACAAGCTGATAGATCACCCCTCCCTTTTGTCTCCAGAAAAAGATGCAGCTCTTATGTGCTCCAAAATGAGGATGTATTGTAACTCTAACAAGGGCCAGCTACCACTACTGACTGTATACAGCTTCACCCTACAGCTGATAAAAGGCCTGATCTTCATGGGATCCAGCCAAGATCGCAATCTTCTTGGTTTTGTTCTTGAGAGCAGTCTGCTGAAGTTAGGACTGCCCCATTTTCTCATTGGTTTGTCTTATATATGTTATTACTTACTGCTGAGAATCAACTTCTGCACGGAGAGTGCTCGGGAAGGGTATCATACTCTTCTCGGCCACAAGATTATGAGATCCTATTTCATCTATAAGTTCAAAGCCATGATGTGGCCACTCCGGAAAAGACCTGCACTTATACTAGAAGCAAAGCCACTCATTAGCTATCTTCCCATATGCAAGGGACCTTATGCCACTCCTTGTGATCTAGGGAGTCTTTTGTATTTTAATCTTGTTACAGATTTGTCTAATATCCTTGTAAATGGAGTAAGTACTCCATGTTTTTGCTCTCAATCCCCCTTGAATTCCGCTCCATTAGGCCTTTGGTTTGTAAATGGAACCGAATTCAAGAGGCCATATTTTGTACGGGTGGTATTAGGGTATGTCCACCATCCACCAATTAATCGAATAAATAGGGAGTGGCGAACCACCTCAAAAAGAGGTTCTGCCTTCTAAAAAAAACCCTAAAAATAAACAAGCACTCTCTCATTACAAATTGCTCAACAAATAAAAACTATTTCATGAGTGGCAAGATTAAGAGTACAAATTAAGCAGAATAGAAAGTAGTTAATTTTGTTGTGATTTGATTACATATAAATAAGGCCAGACATGGAATGCATGATAATCATTTGTAGAATTCCAACAACCACAAGTTGCAGACACGACAACAAAATTTTATGCCTTTAAATCCTGCTTCAGTAGCCATGGCAAGAAATTCTGCTTCCGTTCTCACTTTTGCACCGGGACCAAACAAACCCATCATAAGAACATTACGTTCGACATGGTACCTCGTCGCTGCAATATTGCCATTAGAAGGATTCAATGGAAGGATTGCTTCAGCAGCAATTACTTTGCCATTGTCTGGTAATGCCTTGTGACAATTCTTGAGCAATTTCAGGCAATGATCATCATCCCAGTTATGGAGTATCCACTACATGTGATGAAACAATATATGAACATTAACAATCAAAGTTTAGTAAAATCATAAATGGAAACACTAGTCAAAAAAAAAAAAAAGTGAAATTTTCCTTTTCTCGGTTTTAGAAAAAGGTGTTAACTATTTTTATTTAAAAACTTTGGATAAATTATTTCAGTCATTTCACTTTTATTGTTATGCTTTCAAAGTTTTATTTTCCTCGTATAACAATTTGGGTTTCAAATCATCATTGTACTCCATTTTTTTCCACTTAAAATCCAAATTAAACAACTATTTAATACACATATAAGAAATAAAAAGATATACAAATTGATAAAATTTGATATATGCATGTTAAATAATCACATAGTTGGATTTTTCTTGTAGATGATTAAAGTAATTTATTGGAAAAAAAATTGTCCAAACACCTTATTCTTGGATGAGAACATATAGCCTTAAGCTCTTAAAACTTACCTTCATAAAAATTGCATCTCCTTGTGGAACACTTTCAAACATATCTCCCCCTACATGTTCCACTCCTGCATTATTTTAGCATATACACTTTCCATCAATTGCTATATTGAGAAAATGTCCTCAAGTTCTCATGAATTTTATGTATCAAACATATGTGTACTAAGAAACAAAATTGGACAATTTTCAACTTAAACAAACACCAATAAAATGTGTATGTCAATCCCACATAGTCTTAATGGAAATTAAGAAAAAAAATGAATGAGCAAATGTTGAGAGTAAATAGCTTCAAGTTTCTTTTTCATACTATTACTCCGTTTAGTTACAAGTAAACTAACTGCCTATAATTAGCCGATTATAAATTAAAAAAAATAATAAGAAAGCTTGTGACAAATTAGAAGCTACAGTAAAAATTTTATCCAATTCTATGATATGTACCACATTAAAAATTATATATGTTAAGGTTAGAATACTCGTTGAAATATAAATGAGTAAATAAATTAACCTAGATCGAATACAATGATAAAATGTGATCTATATAATCGATCTCACCTATCAGGGTAAAGTCCATTTGTTGTATTCATACAATATCCTTGCTTCTAACTGTATATTCTCTTACCAAAAATCTTATTATGCATGCTTTGACTCTGTTTTCTTTCTCTCTCATTTTCCCCTCAATTCGTTACTTCGAAATAAAAAAGCAAAAACAAGAAAGAGCAAAAGTTATATATAGTTTTTTTACCAGGATGAGATGGTGCACGCTGTACAACTTGTGGCAAATCAAAATTGATTCCCTTAATGTTAGGGTATTTTGAAGCTATGGTAGCAATGGCATGTCCAAGTGCACCACCCACATCAACCAAGGTTTTTAGGTTTCCAAAACCCTTGTAGCATTCAAGATCAAGGAGTGTTGTCATGTAAAACTTTTTATGGTTGAACATGGACTTGTAGAAATTCTCACTGAACCTATGATCTCGTGCAGCATGCTTGAACAATGAATCGCCATTAGCCCTCTCAAATGCAGTGTTTCCTCCTTCCATAACATAAGCATCCAATTCATACCTGAATTTATAATACAAGAGCTCGTGTTCTTGATGAGATCAGTGAAAATTATTTTCGATTTAAAGTCATATTTAACATAAACATGCATGGATTAATTAACATGGAGTGAGAAGAAACTACTTATATATATATATACCACAAGTTCATCATCACTTTATCTTGAACATTCACCAAAAGTGGCACCAACGGTGCTCCATGTTTGTGTTTAACGAAGTACATGGCAACTGGAGCCAACCCAAATCGTCTTTCACGATCATATTCAGCATCAACATTAACTGAGCAAGTCAAGACTGCGTGGCTCGCAAGGAGGCTAAGCATCCTGTCCAGAACACCCGGGGCATCAGGGTTTTTGGTTGGCATTCGAGATGCAATCTCAGAAGCTGAAAGTTGTGCATCAGGGCCAGCTTTGGCAATGATTTCAAGCACATCAAGCCGCACGGCTGCGTTAAACACCGATGATACCCATGCGGATGTCAATAACTGCATGGTGTGGCTTAAGCATTGCTCTTCACTTTCATCATCTTGATCCATGTGGGCTGTAGCTGTTTTGGCTTGTAGACTTTCTGCCATATGAATGCAGGACTCCATTGAAGAAGATGGTCGAATTTTCTTTGTCAGGATTGAAATTCACTCACTCTATCGTCCGCTATCTTTGAATTCCAAGCACAAACATTATGTCTAGCTAGCTTTATAGCAGGGAAATGAGAATATCAAAATAAATACTCCAATTTTTTCAGTCAATGAAGTTTGTTGATGAATTAATATTTAATCTGTGAATTTACAACCAGTGGTCCAGTGGGGAATTCAAGACTTCAACTTTGGACAAATATGTGAAGGCAAAATAATACAACTAATTTATAAAATATTAAATATTGAAATGAAATGAAATTAAGCATATTATTAATTCATGCAAAAATTATAGTTCTAATTAAGAAGTAATTAACAAAGTTGAATAAGATAATCACAGATATCTTACCAAAAAAAAGATAAGAATAATTACAAAGAGTATGATTTAATTTCCCACTAAAGAAAAATCTACTTTTACAATTTAATTAATGTCGATAATTTTCAGCAGTAGTCCCTCAAAATGAAGAAGCCTATAACATGCTTCAAGTTGCTAATTTGACTTTAAATGGTCATTTTTGGATACAAGAAACAAATGAATCACATTCATTACGAAAATAAAAGATAATTTTGCCTCAAAACTTGTTCAACTTGGGGTTAAATTCCATCCATTTAGTTTTCTAAGTTACTAATTTGAGTTTGAATTATCTACATTGTACTTAATTAGCTCTTAATTGGATAAAGAAACTGGATGAAGATAATTTAATTAGATCTAAATTAGCAGCAACTTTTATTATCTATTTGAAATTTTTCAAAGAACATGCCAAAAACAAATTATACCCCAATTAGTTGAGGGATCCTACAATTACCTCTTTGACAAAAATTCATGCGAAATAGATTTATATATAAAACGCATTTTATATATAAAACGGGTAATGAATTACCGTTGAATCGTGAATGTAATTTTACATCACTTTGATTATGCGTTAAAATTGTAATTAACTTCCGTCTCATATATGAACTAGTTTCATATAGGGCTGAGAACGAACATGAACGTTCACGAACAAGCTCGGGCTCGACTCGATAAAAGCTCGGCTCGAGCTCGTTCATTTAATAAATGAACGAACACGAACAAGATTTTAGGCTCGATTAATAAATGAACAATAAATGAATACATGTGTGAAAGCTCGTTTACGTTCATGAACAGCTCGTTAAAATGCTCGTTCATAACTCGGTTAAAGCTCGTTAAAAGCTCGGTTAAAATATTAATTATATAATATATATTGAACTTATACACGAAATAAAACTATTAAACAATATAAATATATAATTGGGTTTTTATATATATATTTATTGACACACAAATCACACTATACGGTGGTTAGAAAGAACATAAACCTTTATTAACAAGACCGAGATTGGCTCGGTTAAAGTTCCACTGAATCTCGTCTACTTAATAAACAAGTGAACACAAACAAAACTTTACGTTAGGTTAATAAATGAATAATAAATCAACAAGCAAGTGAAAGATTCGTTTAGGTTGGTCAAAAACTTGTTAAGAATTTAGTTAAAGTATAAATTATACAATATAAATAATATATACCCTAAGTAAAACTCTTAAATAATAGAAAAAATCGATTTTTTATACATATAAGCACACAAATCATTATATATGAGTTTGAATTAAATTTGGACATTTATGTAAAGAGACAAAATATATTAATTTAATTAAATTATACATTTTTATTCAAGTCGGGAAGTGTTCACGAACAAAGCTCGGGCTCGTCTCGGTTCGCGTAAAGCTCGGCTCGAGCTCGTTCATTTAATAAATAAATGAACACGAACAGATTTTTAGGCTCGATTAATAAACGAGCCGGGCCTGAACACCCTAAAGCTCGGGCTCGGCTCGGCTCGATATTACCCCTAGTTTCATATATGGAGACCAAGTACTCTTTGTTGTATTATACTACATATAAACTTTTCTCCCACCTTCTACACATTTCTAGACTTTTTCTCTATTAACTAACACTTAAATCAAGGAATCAACACACTTATCTTCATCCAAAACTTATATAAATAATAGAGGGATCGAACTATAACTTGAGCACAAAGACAAAGAAAGTGGGAGTTAGAAAAACAAAGGGATCGAACGGCAGTGAAATAAATTGTGTTTGGCATTTTGCAAGCAATGGATCAAAGATAGCCAGAAATTAAAATCTAGAGCAAACTGCCCAGATGGTCACTAAATTTTCTGGAAATCCGCCTTTTGGTCACTAAACTTTTAAAGTGGTCTAAAAGGCCACCAAACTATTCAAACCCGTAACTTTTGGTTCTTCCGTGAGTGGCAACAGAAATCAACTTTTTGAGGGACATTTTTGTCTCTTCTTCTTAAACACGACTTGTTCAATTCACATTTTCTGCTTCCAAAATTCAAACTCATGGACTTTATCTTGCTTAATTTGCAAACCATTCAATATTTGGACAAACTCCTTTGACCAAGGTCCAGTGCTCTGTAATTTACTTTTAATATTAATAACGTGCATATTTCTTTCATCAAATGTAGTGGTTAATTTTTTTTTCTTCTCTTTGAAAACTCGGACATCATTCATTTGAATTCTCGCATTTAACCAAGAAAACTAACAAAATTTAATTTAGGGTAGCTATGATGAAAGGAGAAAATGAAGGGAAAGGGAGCAAAGATGGCTCGACGGAAATGAGGATAAATTGATTGGATAATAAGATTTAATTTCAGGTAGGGTAGCAATGACGGAGGAGATTTAAATTCTGAATGTATGCTCCCTTTTTTTTTCAAGATGGCTATATACTGAAGTTTTATCTACACAAAAAACCCACATAGCCAACATCATCAATCAAACAACCTTAATCAACCAACTGCAAAGCAACATGAAAATTTCCTGAAAATTCATCCCGCAATCAAATCGACGAGGCCAGTCTCTAGCTTCTAACATTAATTACAAGTTGTGTTGTATTTTTAGTATGCCTTCTAATTACAAGCCGCCACCACCTCTTCTTTTTCTTGGTTTTCTAACATGAAATTCTGCAAAGTAAAGCTTACAAGTCCAAAAAGTAACAGAGTCCAAAGAGGTAGATATTTGTAAATCCACTAAAAGAAACTTGAGGAGATTGATGAAACATTAAAAGACACAACTTCTCTAATTTACTTTTATGTGGTGGGTTTGTAAATTTAGGGTAGCTATGGTGAGATGAGGGATGGTGGTTCTGGCAGCCATGGGGATGAGAGATGTTAGTTTTGGAGCCCTTGGTGGAATGAAGGATGGAGGCTTTGGTGGCCACGAATGAGAAAGAAAAATTTTGGTGGTCATAGAAGAAGAGATGGTGGATATGCAGTGGCTTGGTGGTGGCGGTGGTGAGTTAGTGAGGTTAGAGTAAAATTGACATAAATACCCTTCAAGTTAACAGATTTAAAGAAAGATAACGGAGAGAATGGACGGAATGACCTAAAGACTAACACTTCAAAAGTTCAATGACCTTTTAGGCCACTTTAAAAGTTTGATAACCAAAACACGGATTGAGAAAAAGTTCAATGACCATTCGGGCAGTTTGCTCTAAAATCTATGTTGAATATATAAGTGGCTCAGTATGAGATAGGTTATCAATTATCATAGTGTGACATAGTCAAAACTTTATTTATTTATGATCCAACTTCAATTGTCAAAATTGGAGCACGGCTTGACTTTGATCATTATCATTTATGATCTAATTAAGTACAATTGGGTTATCTTAGTGTGACATAGTCAAAACTCTATTTATTATCTAACTACAATTGACAAAGTTGGAGTACGCCTTGACTTTGATCATTATCATTTATGATCTAATTAAGTACAATTGAAAATTTGTACGGCTTGATTTTGATCATATTATTATTATTATTATTATTATTATTATTATTATTATTGTAACTTTGATTTGATAAGGTTTTTGTGCTTTACCTCAAAAATTAGGGGTTTACGTTTACCTACCAAATTAACTTCAACATTTACTTAAATTACAAAATGGATTTCAGATTTGGATATATAGTCATAGCTTACGTTACTTGAAAATTTCTTAAACCACAGGATTTTTTGTAATTTATCCTATGAAATTTTTAGAAAACCTTTATAAGATTAATTACATTTACCTCCCACTAAATAATATATCTCATAATTATCTTGGGATAGTGTTATCCTTTTTCTTGCTTGGTTAATTTTTGTTACAACTAGGGGAGTACTTGACCATAAGATTGCTAAATTTCAAAATTAATTTGATAGTTTGCTCAAATTTTAAGGGAAGTCAAATACACTACTACAGAATTCACTTTCTAAAACGGTTAAAAGTAGTTATTTAAAACGGGTTTTACATTTTCCAAACCGTTTTAGATATGGGCAGACTAGAAAGTCCTACATTTTTTAAAACGGTTAAGAAACCGTTCTTAATACTATTTTTTACAACGGTTTATAACCGTTCTAGATATTTTTAGTTAACCGTCCTTAATGTTGGTTTTAAAAACGGGTTTCTAATAGTGTTGAAATGTTTTCTTAACTGTTCTAAAAGATTTGAAAAATTCCCGCTTACAGTATGCCGATTGTAAAATATTTTTAAAATTTTGTTTTTAACACGGTTGATGAACCGTTCTTAAAAGTCTGTTTTCTAACACGGTTGATGAACCGTTCTTAAAAGTCTGTTTTTTAACACGGTTGATGAACCGTTCTTAAAAGTTTATTTTGTCTTTAAAATCAAATATATATTTATTGATTTTTTTCTTATAATTGGCTGTTCCCTAAAGTTCGCAGCACAGCCAAATATATACATATGAATAACACATCCATTTCAAATTGAAAAAACAATTGCCATACATACAAGAAATAAACTATATATATACAACAAATATACTAATATCTACAGAAAAAATATTAACATATATAGTAATGAATAAAAAACAGTACATAATTGCAAGTATGTTCTATCAAAATGACGGGAGAAATCTATTTAATTGCGAACGCTTGGAGCTCACATTTCATTACATAATTGCCCCATATTTCTCGAACCTCATCCAAATCTTTGTTTTGAAATGGTTTCGCGTCCTTCTTGAAGCACTAAAACATTAAAAAAACTATAGTTAATTGTAGTTGATTGAGATATTAAAAAAATATAATAACACATGCAACCATTAATAATGAAATTGAAAAACAAGACGAATACCTTATTGAGACTCAAGTGATCTATGCCTGGATGGAGTGCGATCAATCGCATATAGCACATGACATAATATCCACACTCCCAATCTCCCCATTGCCTCTTGTGCTACAAATAAAAAAAAGCATTTTTTTAGATAATAAAATTTCTTACGAATATATAACAAGTTGACAAAATAACATGTTTACTTTCATCTCTATCCATTGAATTGTTCTATGTGTGGTTGAGCTTTCTTCACACATAGAATGATATACCCTCGCACAGCTGCAAAAAGAAAAAGAAGAAAAAACGGGCATCAACTATCCACGTGTATGAACATGTAATAATGCGTGTTATATAATATTTTAAAAAATTAATCACAAATATAACCTACGTGCTCATTAATAACACAGCATCATCTCGGGGGGCCGAATGTACAGGATCAAACCAATAAACAGACATATCCCGTGGCATTATGGCCATTAACATCCAGTGATCACTGTTTAAGAAAATGCAACATATATATCAATTATTAAATTCATTATAAGATTGACAATAATTTAAAATGATATAAGTTTAATTACCCTAGAAAATATGGCGCAAGGTAGATGCTGTTGTTGCCATTCTTCATGGCTGATGCCATATATTGTACCCTATCCGTGTCATTATTCCCAATTTTTTGTATATGGTCTGGGGATATGAACCCTACTCCAGTATGACCCTGTTTATTAGCCAATGTATAAAGTGCCCTATACAATACATTAAACAAACATAACAGTCATATTTATTAATCTGTAGAGGTTGTAAACAAAATGGAAATTGCAAAATATATAAGTAAACTATTGAAATAAATTCTAACTTACTTAATGAACACTTGCATGCAATGACTTGTCACCTTGTCGAACCTAAAAAATTCGTTTAGGCTCTCCTTTGGAATAGATATATCATATGCTTGGCCCACAATTTCTGGTATCATCTTTATTGTGTAAACAATGTCATTCGCATGTAATTGTACCAGGACATATAATTGTCGTAAAGAGCCCACCAATTTTGTTATTGCGTCTTGTTGTTCTCCTGTGTGGGCATCTTTCGAAGTTTGGGGCTTAGGGGTTTGCTTTGCCTTTTTGGAAGTGTAAACTTTCCTCCCCTTCTTCGGCACCTGCGAAAAAATTGTAGTGTAATTAGAAAGATTGACAGTTGTAAGGTATTAAAAACTATAATGGATATTATTTAATTAAACCTGAACGTGTAGCCCTGAATTAAGGTCAACTAGTGATCTGGCCATAGCAAAATCTGTCCGATTGCTCTCCCCACTGTCGTGGCCTCATCGTCCGGAAATGGTACCAAAGCATCGGCAACATACGAGGTCAATATGGTGACCCTCACTTTATCAGCCGTTACCTTTTTTCCATGATGAAGTGATAAAGTATACGCTCTGCCGGTGGCCACAAAACACCTCTCATTAAGTTCATTGTTAACAAAAAGTCAAACTTCAGCTCCGTCCTACGATAAAAGTCAATAATAACATAAATTATACAGGGATAAAATAAATCTTAAAGCCACGTATATCAAAAAAAAGAATACATTACCTGAAAATCTCCGAGTGAATCTGGATTGCACGAACTGGAACAACTCACAATGTTCTCTCTCAAGACTTCCTCTCCCACTGTCACAGGCGTCGGATCCTTTTGGGCATTCAGGTTCATGGCTGATTCAACTGTGTGGCTCGTATTGCTCGAGTCAGCCGTAAGCCGTCCCTTTTTATAAGCTGGAACTGGCTTACCCATTGCCTGAAATAATTCTTTGATAGCGTCTGACCAAAATCGGAGCTCCTCCTGGCAATCCAATAGCGCATCCGACTTCGACATAACAGTATTGGTAGAAGACGGGGATCCAAAGACTTCTTGCACTCGCTTCCGACCACCAACACCTCTAATACGGCCGGGGTGATCCTTTTTCCCTGTCGCTACAACAAGAATGTCTTCTTTTCCCGACGCAATTGTCTCTCCTTGACTTTCGCGGAGCGACAAATCATCCTACGAGATGGCAATAACAGTCCTCAATTAGTAATGACATTTTATAAACTATATTAAACTATATAGTTTAATTTGGAAATGGGTGAATTATACTTACAATCGCACTGCTAACATTTCTAGCCTCGTCGGTCGAGTATTCATCACTCTTCTTTTTGTGCCCTTCTTTAAATAGCACATGGCGGGGAATTGGTGAAGGTGATGAAGTTGTCGCGCGTGCCTCCTCTTCGGCCATACCATTCTCAATATTCATCTGTATTTTCTTCTCCCATTTCTCAGCAGTTAATCTGTGGGCAAACAAAGAATATTCACCACGAGACATTGTGTGACGGAGTTTGTTATGATTGGAGCTCTCTAAACTAGCACTGCGCCTCATCTATTTGAAAAAAAAAAGAAACCAAAATTGTAAGTGTGTATTTGTTAAAGATTGAATGAACAATATATTAAAATAAAACAGAATTCCATTACCTGCCATTCTTCAGTGGACCGAATAGTACAGAATAAATTCCATGAATCCTTATTGAGAAAAGGATAATCTACACATGGGTCTTTACCCTTTTTCGAACCAGAAATATATCGATTTAGGCTCGATTTCCAAGACCGCCAACGTTCTCCCGCAGATGATAACCACTTTCTTTTTAGTTTCTCTGTGGTCTGAAATTCAAATGTTGCCTACACGAAATAAAATATAACATTAGTATAAATATAACTACAAAACAATTAAAACCTATAAAAGTGAAACAACCAATTCAAACTTAGGCAATAAAATCTTAAACACATACCACTACTTCTTCCCATATGTTATCCTTTATCCGCTGTTCAACAGATGGCCAGTCTTCGAATTTGACAATATCTACTTTACTGCGCGCCATCAATCCAATGAAGCTAATCCATCTGGTTCGCACGTCTGATGTCAAGGGTTTGTCATAGTTATCAAATTGGATCGGTAATTTTTCGCCCCTGGCCCTCATGTTCATCAGTTCTTGGCAAATTGTCCCTTTCCTACCAGCTGATGGTTGAGGTTCATCATCATTGGACTGAGTGCGTGAGCGCCTTTTGGGTCCCATTGAATAAATTATACTATAATGTACAGGAAAAGCCAACAGTTGTTAGTTATTTTCAACATAAAACACTTGGAAACTTTCTAAAAACAACCAAATAACATAAGTTTCGACATAATCAACGTAAAACAGACATAAAACAGTTGAAATTTCTAAAAAACAACCAAATAAGTGAAGTGTCGACATAATCAACCCAAAACAGACCCAAAACTGCTGAAATTTCTAAAAAAAACAACCAAATAACATAAGTTTCGACATAATCGTCATAAAACAGTCCTAAAACAGTTGAAATTTTCAAAAAACAACCAAATAAGTGAAGTGTCGACATAATCCACATATAACAGTCATGAAACAGTTAAAATTTCAAAAAAAACAACCAAATAACACAAGTTTCGACATAATCGTCATAAAATATTCCTAAAACAGTTGCAATTTCCAAAAAACAACCAAATAACACAAGTTTCGACATAAAACAGTACTAAAACATGTGAAATTTCCAAAAAACAACCAAATAACACAAGTTTCGACATAATCGTCATAAAATAGTCCTAAAACAGTTGAAATTTCCAAAAAACAACCAAATAAGTGAAGTGTCGACATAATCAACCCAAAACAGACCCAAAACTGTTGAAATTTCAAAAAAACAACCAAATAGGTCAGGTTTCGACATAATCCACGTATAACAGTCGTAAAACAGTTGAAAGTTCCAAAAAACAACCAAATAACACACGAATTTTATCAAACCAGCAACTACACTCTTAAACACCCAAACGTTTAAGTACTTGGAAGCAGGCATATTTACTTGGAAATGCAAAAAGACAACAAAAGAATCAAACTAATAAAAAACCTAATTGGTTGTTCTAAAACCAAACACTTAAACACATTTTGTATCCCACATAAACAATTAGAAAAAGAAACCCTGCTTTTAAACACCAATTAACATCGTATTTCCAAAATCCGAACTCACCTCTCTTTGGTGACTTCGGGGGATTGGCGACGGCGCGAACGGCGGCAAACTCAGGACTGTCACGAGGCGACGAAGGCGACGGCAACGATTGGCGACGGCTGCGGCAAAGGTTGGGACGGGTGGCGAACGGCGATGAGGTGAAGTGAATGGCGATGAAGTTATTTGCGTGAAATGAAAACATATATCGATCATTATTTAAATCAACACAAAATTTTTAATCCCACCAAAAAAAATCTAAAATACAAAAGTCATGACCACATGCTTTTTATCAAATGAGAAGCAATATCAAAGAATGTAAAGAATATATAACATCTCAAAGTTGGGTTTGCACAAAATGCAAGTAGTTGTATCTTCCTACATAAGCCCTTTGGACTACGCCACTCGGTTTTTACTTCTTCAGAGTTGCACATCGATCTATAGATCTGTTTTACAGGAGAAGAAAATGCTGGGGGAGATTTTTATCGGTACATTTTCTAAAACGGTTAGTTAGAAACCGTTCTTAAAATGGAGATGATAACAGTTTCTAAAACGGTTGTCTCCCGAACCGTTTTAGAAACTGACATCAAGAGACTTTCTAACACGGTTATAATGTAACCGTTTTAGAAAGTTTGCGTTTTCCTAATTCTTATTACAAAAATGCCACCGCCCCAATTATCTAAAACGGGTTATTACTAACCGTTTTAAATAGACCGTTTTAAATTATATATTCTGTAGTAATGATATAATTTACCTAAAACAAAAAGGGTGTCCAAACTTTTTTTGAACAAGAATACTTTATACTTGTTCTTCTTTTTTTCAAGTTCTAGTGTCAAAGATCAACTTTTTATTATTAATTCACACTTTGTCAACAACTCCTGCTTAATTATTTAACACTCTACATGCACTTTGTGAATAACTTCTAACAAATTAAGGACTCTTTTGACCAGAAATACAAAGCTAATCAAAGCACGAAATTAATTAGTCAAATGGTGGGAGTGTTGTTTATGGTAAACCACATCAGGGTTTTGATAATCATTGACATTGTCAATAATTAAGTTAGAAAACATTTCATTATCCTTATCCATTCATTCTGACTAACTCATTCATCTAAGTTAGAAAACATTTCATTATCATTATACATTCATTAACTAACTCATTCATTAGGTTTATATATGAGCAATAAAAGCGCAATAAAAAGGACAAAAATAAGATTCGCGATTTCAATAACGAATGAATTTTCTATTTTACATAAGTTTTTGTACTCATTTTGTTTCAGATTCTCTATCCAAGATTATCTTTGTTCTATGTCCAATGTCCAAATTATCTCTGTCCTATGTCCTATGTCCAATGTTCAAAACCACGTAATTTAACTAAAACTATGGACTAAAAGCATAAATATCACTAAAATTACTTTACAATTATTATACCCTAACCAAGAAATGAGTGAACCTACGACGTAGTTTAATCTTAAACATGTGTAAGATAATTTTGAACAGAAAATCTGAGCTAATTTTATTTAGTACTTCAAACATCAATATCCATTAAAGAATATTAGAATACAATATTAAATAAAATTATCTTTTACATGCATATATGTGTTATTGATCAAGAAAATATATATGTGCAATTGTTATAATTTGTCAGTCTATTGACAAAGATGTACTGCTCTGTTTTGTGTATGAATGAAAATCATTAAAATTAATGACATCATATCCCACAAGTAGAAAAATGGCCTTTTACACCGGGTAAATCGGTGTATATACACCGGTTTTTTGAAAAATGAACCGGTGTAAATATAGGCGAGGTAAAAAGTGCAAACTTTTTACACCGGTTCAAACAACCGGTGTAAAATTTTGTTTACACCGGTTATTTTTCAACCGGTGTAATAAAGTTTTAATTTACACCGGTTTTTAACCGGTGTTAATATGTGTTCATTGTTACACCGGTTCCTTTTAACCGGTGTACGAAGTTTACTTTTTACACCGGTTCCTTTTAACCGGTGTAAAACGTTTACTTTTTTACACCGGTTCCTTTTAACCGGTGTGAAATATGTGCTTTTTATTTAAGGTTTATTTTAACCGGTGTACAATGTTTCTCTTTTACCCCTGTTCCTTATAACCTGTGTAAAATGATTGATTTAACACCGGTTCTTTCAACCGGTGTAAAATGATTGTTATACCCGGTGTAATATGTTCTTCTCCTACGAATTGATTTGAATTATATGTGCCTGAACAGGTATATTCAAAATCAAATCTCGAAATACATAAATTATATAAGCATACCAATCCAAAATCTATATTGAAAACAACGCATTCAAAAGTTTCCATTAAAAGTAACAACAATTTCGTTCATATTTTTACAAATATTTACATCTACATATAAGCGTATATAATGTCCTAATAAAATACTGAATCACGTCTGTCTTAGGGTATTAACCATCAACGCTTGCAGCTCATTGTTCATTATATATTCCGCCCATGCTTCTCGAACAATTTTCAAATCTGTTTCGGGTAATGCTTTCGCATCTTTTTTGAACCACTGGTACATGCAAATGAAGTCATTGTATTATTACTAACAATTTCATATGCGAAACAAAAAAAGGATTTGACAAGAAAAATATTTTGATAATGAAATAATAAAACATAACCCAATTACCTTCTTGAAATCCTTCTGTGCTATGCAAGCTCGAAGTATTATCATGCGCATGTACCACATCACATAATACCCACATTCCCAGTTTGATACTTGCCTCTTGTGCTACAATGAAATAATAATGTCATAAAGTAATAACATTTTTCACACAAGGCACATCTAGTCGAACTATTGAACAATCTTACCTGAATCTCTATCCATTTTATTGTTTTCTGCGTCGATGAGTGATCCCCTTCAATGTTTGACTGATACACCCGCGCTACACTGTACAAGACGACAATTGCAAGCATATAAATAAGCATCATCAAATAAACATGCGACAATATCAGTAATATAATTTTTGAAAAACATTGAAATATTATAAATACGCGTTCATCAAATTCGTAGCATTGTCTCGTGGGCTTGTGTGTACTGGATCAAACCTGTACACAATCATGTCATGTGGACTTATTGCCATTATCATCCAATGTACACTGAAAAATAATACGCAGAATTAATTCCAACTAATTATACTATAAACCTATTGAAAACAATCGCATAACATTATAAAGAGATTTGATATTAAATTACTTTAGAAAATATGGCGCTAAGTATATGCTCTTGTCTCCAATCTTCATGGTTGACACAATGTACTGTACTCTAGATTCTTCGCTATTCCCGAATTGTTGTATATGATATGGCGATAGGAACCCTATCCCATTTTGACCCTGTTTCCCACATAGTGCATACATTGTCCTACAACATTCATTGACAAACATACGTACACGTTTCATTAGTGTACCTATCTTGCAAAATAACCAAAACAAATAAAATAAACTTGAAACTTTAAGAAAAAGTCCAAACTTACTTTATGAACAATAGCATGCATTCACCCGTCACTATATCACACGACAAGAAGTCACTGAGGCTCTCGTTCGAAACTAATAGGGAAAACTCAATGCCCACTATTCCTTCCGTCATATGGATTGTATACATAGAGTCGGTCGAATGGTTGCTCACCAATATGCACACTTGTCGTAAAGATCCATCAAGGTGAGATAATAATTCATTAACCTCGTCCCGCGGGTGTGCCACCAATTTTGTTTTCTTGGGTGGAGGGGAGTTCGTTAACTCTTTACCACCTTTCTTGGCCGGTGCCTTACAAAAAAACAAATTCAATTAATTGAGATGTTTAAAACTAAAATTATACGAAAAATACACATATAGTAGAATGTAATTACACCTGAGAATCCGATTCGGTACAAATATCAACCAACGACTGTGGCCACTCTAACAGGTTTCCAAATCCTGTACCAACTGTCGTGGCCTCATCATCGGGAAATGGCAATAGAGCATCATGTACGATGGCCGTAATGATGTTGACCTTCACTCTGTCCCACATTACCTCTTTCCCGTGATACATTGTTAAATTATATAGCCTCCCGTTAGCTACATGACGCCTCTCTTGAATATGATCAAGAACAAACAGGCGACATTCTGTTCCGTCCTGTGATTAATAACCAAATATAGTATAAATTAATATAGCCATCGTACATTAAAATGTTGCCCTATAATAGCCATACATAACGCCTTTGTTGCATGAAGCTCATATCATCCCAGCAATTCACCTGTACCGAAATGACCAAAAAAATATACAAATTTCGTCACAGCATTTAGAAAAGCTTCAAACTACCCAAATAACTGCTTAAAGAAAAAATAAGTACAATGAAAAGTATAAATACAAACTATCCAAAGTGCATACTAACTTACAAACTATATATCACGATAAGGTCTTTCTTTTATTTGACAATGGATCATCAACCCATATTCCTTCAACGTGATCAGTGCAGAGAATGAATGCATCCATATTACGGTCCTCTTCAACCGTGCTGGGGGGAACCTGATGAGAAAGGCGGCACATCATGATTATTATCAGTATCAATTTCATCACCGACATACAATTGTTTCCCTTGTAGGACAATAGACCATTTTTTGTCTATGGGATCATATACATAAAATACTTGTTTTGCCTGGGAAGCAAGTATGAATGGTTCCCCTTGGTAACCTTCCTTATTCAAATCCACTAGTGTAAATCCCATTTCGTCGGTTCGAACACCATTGATGTTGGCAACCCATTTGCATTTGAAAATAGGGACTTTGAATTTAACATAGTCAAGCTCCCAGATCTCCCTAATCACCCCATAATATGACATTTTGGCATACACTGGATTTCTATCTCTCGAACTGGAGACATGTAAAGCCTCAGACACCACTATCTTGCGTTGTGCTACTGTCATCTTGACTCTTAGTAGCAAATGAAAATCCATTTATGGCATAGCCCGAATATGATAGCACAACGTGACTAGGCCTATACGCTAACCACTTTAATGTCTCTGTAACAGTTCCGGCCCCAACAGCAGCACTGAACCAGTTCACAAAGGTTCGGTTGTGTTCATCGAGTACGTATCTGTCATTCCAACCACGATGGCTTTCTTTTATTTCACAAATATGAGCATCCACATAAGGCTTTACTTCTTCAGAATTGCGCAAGACATATAGATGCTCATTTTGTAAATCAGCAATAGAGGGGGTAAACAACTTTGCTGCCGATGTACCTCGTCCTTTGTTCCGTTCATCGGGGCTATGCTTTCGTAGTAAATCAGCATAGGTGCCAGACAAGTACCCAGTGCAAAACTCAATAACCTCGTCAGCTATGTACCTTTCAACAATGCTTGCATCAGGACGATAGCGATTTTTCATATAACCCTTGAAGACTTTCATATATCGCTCGAATGGATACATCCAGTGAAAAAATACAGGCCCACATATTTTTATCTCCCTAACCAAATGAACAACCAAGTGCACCATAATGTCAAAAAATGAAGGTGGAAAATATATCTCAAGTTGGCACAACACTATAACAATTTCTGCTTGTAGCTCATCAAGTCTATCACGATCAACTACCTTGCTACATATCGCATTAAAGAAGAAACAAAGTCTAGTTATGCTGTATCTGACATGTTTTGGCAAGATTGATCGAATAGCAATAGGTAGAAACTGCTGCAACAACACATGACAATCATGTGATTTCAATCCAACCAATTTTAAATCCCCAATCGAAACAAGTCGACTTACATTTGAAGAATATCCTGCTGGGACCTTGATGCTCTGGAGACTCTCACAGAAACTCTGTTTCTCTTTCCGTGACAATGTATAACAAGCGGGAGGCAAGTACGTGCATTGTCCACGAATCTCAGGAGCTAAATTAGCCCTAATACCCATATCAACCAAATCAAGTCTTGATTTATAACCATCTTTTGTTTTTCCAGGTATATTCAAAATAGTACCCAACAAACTGTCACATATATTTTTTTCAATATGCATCACGTCAAAACAGTGTCTAACATCTAGTGTCTCCCAATATGGAAGATCAAAAAAGATTGGATTTTTCTTCCAACAGCCTGTATCATTCTTCCGAGACTTTTTATGTTTTCCAAATTCCACGTTCATATCCTTCACACGATCGTGAACTGTCTTCCCACTCAATGCTATTGGAGCACTTTTGAAATCTTGTTTCCCATTGAAAGCTCTTTTCATTCGACGATATGAATGGGAATCAGGAAGAAATCTACGATGTCCAAGATAGACCGTCTTGCTCCCATGTACAAGCTGACAGGAATCTGTATCCTCCGCACATATAGGACAAGCTTGGTGTCCTTTAACAGAAAATCCAGATAAATTCCCATACGCAGGAAAGTCATTAATAGTACAGAATATCATGGCATGCAATGTGAATGACTCCTTCCTATGTGCATCAAACATCAACTCCCCTTCATCCCACAGCTTCTTCAAGTCTTCAATTAGGGGGGCTAAATAAACATCTATGTCATTTCCAGGTTGGCGGGGACCTGAAATCATTAATGACATCAAAATATACTTCCGCTTCATACACAAGTAGGGAGGTAGATTGTAAATAACCAACATTACTGGCCAAGAGCTATGTGTACTAATTAGACTACCGTAAAGATTCATTCCATCCGTACACAATCCTAATCTCAAATTCCTTGCATCTCTACCGAACAAGGGGTACACTAAATCAATCTTTTTCCACTGATCAGAATCTGCAGGATGCCTTATCATCTTGTCCCCAGGGGGAATATTCCGATTTGCATACCATGTCAGGTTTTTAGCATCTTCGGAATTGGCAAACAATCGCTTGAATCTCGGTATTATAGGGAGATACCATAAAACTTTCACCGGTGATGATTTCTTCTTCGAATCTATATAATCTTCAACGCCATCACCAATTTGCTTATTTTTGAAACGAGAAACCCGGCATTCAGGACAATACAATGAATTTTCGTATTCATTCCTATATAGTATGCAATCGTTTGGGCAAGCATCTATTTTCTTATACTCCATACCCAGAGGGCACAAGATTTTTTTAGCCTCATAAGTGCGATTCGGAAGTTCATTACCTTCTGGCAGTACATCCTTCAGTAAAGTCAACAATGATGTAAAACTAGTATCAGTCCACCCATGTGTCGCCTTCAAACTGTAAAGTTTTAAAGTGACCGATAATCGTGTGTACTTAAAACACCCTGGATATAGAGGCTTTTCGCTATCATCCAACAACGAAGCAAGAATATCAGGCGTATCGGCAAAGCTACCGACAATATCATCTACCGAAACATCAAATCGGTCATTTTCAATCGCAACATCATCTTCTGCCTCATATTCTTCTTGTTTCGATGAATTTTCACACTCGCCGTGCCATTTCCATATTTTATAAGCCGGATCAAATCCCCTCCGATACAAATGGTCTCTTATAGTGTCAGGTTGGTCGAACACCGCAAAATTCTTACAATCCTTACATGGACAATAGATGTACTTGGATTTTGTATAAGCAAAGCTAATAAATTTCTCAACCTCTTCTTCATACGCTGATGTTGTCCTATCACCAAATATAATATCATTACGACCCATGACTACCGCACCCTTTACATTATAAGAAAAATAATTATAATAAGTTAACCAACAAAATAAATGCATTAACTAATATTTTCATAATATTACAGCATATAAAAATATACACAGGAACGACTGAATCAAATTAAAACAGCATTTTTATTACACGGGATACAAATTTAAAGCATATATAAGGAAATCTACAATTTTTACAACTACAGTTAACAAAACAATGCAGATCCATATTGTAAACGACGTTAATTATCTAGGGAAATATCATATATTTAGAAGTTATGAGTTTACATGTAACTATAGCTAACCTCAGATGTTTGAGTTGCATGAATATAAGTTAAGTTGTAGCTTCTGATTTGGCCTTCGTCTTCGATTTCGGGCGCAGCTTTTGCAACAAATTAGTAGTTCTTTGTGTCTGATATAATACACACTTAAGATGGAGCAGATGGAGAAATGTGTGGTCATTTAAATGCTTGTTATTGACACCGGTTAACCAAATTCCCGGTGTAATATTAGACACATTTACACCGGTTTTTCAATAACCGGTGTAATAATTGACAAATTTACACCGGTTTGTCAATGACTGGTGTAATAGTAGAAAAATTTACACCAGTTTTTAAATAACCGGTGTAATAAATAAAAAATTTACACTGGTTATAAGAAAACCGGTGTAAGAAATCCCATATTACACCGATTTTTTATAACCGGTGTAAATGATTGTCTAACCATTACAGCGGGTATTTAAAAACTGGTGTAAATATGTCAACTATTACACCGGTTTTTTGATTAACCGGTGTAAATTGTTCTCCTTAGTACATTAATATTAATGCATTAATGCTTATGTGTGAACTGAATACGATAAAAACACTTGTACCAATTTGGACATTTACAACAAATACAAAAGTTTTGGAGCATTTGGATTGTTTCATTTTTGTTTGATAGGTGCATGTTAAAAGATAACATTAACGGGTAGTTAATTAATTCATTGTTAAATTTATTTAATATTAAATCATCCTTAACCCCTAAACAACAATTTGTCACCTTCATCTCGTAAACAATAAAAGATCACTCCAAAATCAGAATCAATGTTTCAAAGGCTAATACAATAATAAAAGGTCTTTAGAAGTGCACAACATACTGTCATATGCAAATCAAAACCCAGCAACTAACAAGGAAAAATAAGGTTGTTACAAAACAGCCACATGACAGAGAACGAAGGCACATGATAAAACTTATACATGATTACACCAATTTCAGATTAGAAAAATTTTGGAAAATACATCTTCAGCATAGTTTTAATTTCTTTTTGAATCTCTGGGTCAGCATGTAGCTCTCCTTCAGCAAAGTGTATTTTATTCGAATCAAGTCCATCATCAATATAAAGATTGATGATTTCTGGTTGGTCATTTGCTTCTATTGATTCTGGAACAAAGGAATCAAGTCCATCATCAATATGGAGATTGATGTTTTCTGGTTGGTCATTAGCTTCTATTGAATCTGGAACAAACGAATCAAGTCCATCAGAAGTTTAAGTGTCTTCCATCGTCAATTGTTGTTCAAGTTGTTTTCATGGTTGAGTACAATATCAAAAGAAGAAAAACTATTTATTCACCACACTGATGGTGGTTAACCTAAATTCTAAAAAAACTAATTATATACAATCCATGACTACATTTAATTAAAACAGACATTGCAAAAAATATTTACTTCCACAAATTAAATGAAGCACAAAATTAAATCATTAATATACACATGAACGCCTAAATAAAATTTCAGAACATCATTTTAACTACATTTATTACAAATATAAAGCATATACATGGCCTCACTACAATTTTACAACTTTTTTAAAAAAATGGAATGCAGATCTATATACATATATATGTCAATGCATTGACGAATGAGAAGAGAAATTATATAAAAGTTATCAGTTTATATATACATGTCACTAACCTCAAATGGTTGAGTTGAATGAACGAAAGTTAATAAAATGCTTCAGATTTGGCCTTCAAAAAGATTTCGTGCGCAGCTTTTGGGAAAAACTCGTAGATCTTACGATAGAGATAATGCTGACTTAAGCTGGAGTAGAAGGGAAAATATGTGGACATTTGACGACGTAGGAAATGTAAAAGGCACACTTTTTACACCGGTTATAAGAAACCGGTGTAGAAGGCACACTTTTTACACCAGTAGAAGGGAAAATATGTGGACATTTGACGACGTAGGAAATGTAAAAGGCATACTTTTTACACCGGTTATAAGAAACCGGTGTAGAAGGCACACTTTTTACACCGGTTGTAATGAAACCGGTGTAAAAAGGGCACGTTTTAAACCGGTTTCCTTATAACCGGTGTAAAAAATGTGCCTTTTACACCGGTTTCTTATAACCGGTGTAAAAAGTGTTTCCTTCTACACCGGTTATTTTTTAACCGGTGTAAAAAGTGTACTATCCTTGTTTAATATTACTATAATGCCACCGCATTTTTATAAATTACACCGGATTATGTTTAACCGCTTTAAAAAGGGCGGTTTAAAAAGTCTATTTTGTAGTAGTGTCCTCTCGCTCAATATTTATTTTTTCTATCATTTGCAACACATCAAAACGATGTACTTTTATTAAAATCATGATTAAATAATTGTAGTAGGGTCAAGTCATATTTCCACAAGATTTGAATAATAATTGTGTATTTAACGTTGGTGATATTCATATTTTTTGTTATGATTGTAATTAAAGTAGCTCATTTTGATATGTTGTACAAAGTATAAGTGAAAAAATATTTGAAAAGGAATCTTCTCTCCCCCAATCCATGCACCCTCTTAATTTCCTACTCGCTTACAGTCACGGGGTGTGCAAGAAAGAGCTTTCTGAAATGGTGCAGTCTCCATGGATATTCATTTTGTTTTGCTGCTGATTAATCACCACCACTTGAGAAATTAAATGAACGCAAATATCCAACTATTGTCAACTGTAGTGTATTGAGGACTTAATTTGATGCAAGCCAAGTAATTTTTTAAGGCTTTGATACAACAACTCTCTAATTAACTGCAAATTGCAAAACAAAGAAACACTTTCATGCATGGTATCATAAAAAAAACCTTAAAACAACCCATGATTGCAATTTTAAACAGCATAATTCAGAACAGAGTCGTTCTAAAATGGTTCATCGTATCACAACCTTAGGCTTAGGGGGGCCTGTGCGATTCTCATTACATCATAGTCTAAACAAGAAGTTAAAAAGGGCTGTTTTGGTTGTGATTTTATTATCTATAAATCATACATATCAGTGACAAAATACAAATCCAAAAAGTTGATAAAAGGAAGTCCATGTCCATGCATATATATATATGCACTGATCGATGATCATTTGTAGAATTCCATGGCCTGAAGGTTGCACACGAGACAATCAAGTTTTATGCCTTTAAATCCTGCTTTAATAGCCAATGCTTGGTATTCTTTTTCAGTTCGTTCTTTCGGACCTGTGGATAAAGCCACCCTTAGAAGATCAATTTGGAGGGTGCTCTTTGTAGCTGCATCAGTACTATCAGCAGGATTCTCAGGAAGAATTGATTCAACAACAATTAATTTTCCATCGTTTGGTAATGCGTTGTAGCAGTTCTTTAGCGCCTTCAAGCAGTGCTCATCATCGAAACAATGAAGTACCCACTGTGTATTATCAATCAATCAATCAATCGATGAATGAATTTTCTCACAGTTATATTTTGTGATGATAAAATTCTCTCATTATAAAACAAAATATGATTTAGCTGATGTTTCAAACTGCATACCTTCATAAAAATTGTATCTGCTTCTGGAACACTTTCAAACATATCTCCTGCTTTATGTTCCACTCCTGCAAAGTTACAAATTTTCAATTCAGTTAAAAGGGTTACAACAACATCAATTAAAAATTGAGAAAAACTCTTGGTTCGTATGTGACACGCATTTCATATATGAAATGGTCATTTAATGGTCGTTAAAATAGTGATTTTAATTTCTTGCTATTTTTATTGTGCATTTAAATTGTGATTAACTCGAAATCAACTCATTAAACTTTTATCCCACTATTCGTGGTTGGTTATATAAATTATATTTCATCATTATATATATTCTATTTGTACACAGCCACCATAGGGTCTGACCCTATAATGCATGCATTTCATACTAGTAATTTTTTAGTAGTTTTTTTAATTTTTATACTACTTCTAATATGTTTCATATTATTTGAATAGCAAAATTTTAACCTAACGGACAACCTAACACAATTCTCCTCTTCTTCTCGAAATTGGGACTGACTAGTTATAACCAACAATCTACTAATAAGTTAATTAAAAGGGATCATAGAGGAAATTTTGATAGTAAATTAAAAAGGGATCACAGAGGAAATTGTCCGACTAACTTTTTTTTTTTCTTTGTTTTTATTGCAATTGCAAAAGAATTTATAAGAACAAATGCATAAAAGAAAGAATTAGAGTAATACCGGGATAAGATGGAGCATGCTCTATAACATGTGGCAAGTCAAAATTGATACCCTTAATGCTGGGATATTTGGATGTTATCATGGACAAAACTTGACCACGAGCACCACCGACATCAACCAAAGTTTTGACATTTTCAAAACCTTTGTAGGATTCAAGGAATTTTTTAACATAAAACTCTGTATAGTTCGTCATTGCAACATTGGAGGCATTCATCAATGTGGGATCTTTAGCAATATACTTGAACAATGAAGCCCCATGAGTTTTCTCAAATGCAGTTCCTCCTTCCAGGACTGCAGCTTCTAATCCATACCTGAATTGTTCCAAATTCAAACACAGAATGAAATTAATTAATTCATACTTTCTTTGAATTAAAAACATACAAATTTAATAATTATAAAAAGCCTAGAGAGCATCTATCAACCCTTCTTAATTAAATATATATAGCAGCCAAACCAAGACTCCATTGGTAGTGGTTGGCAGAAAATTTTTTATTTGATAATTAGTTGAGGTAGAAATAATTAATTATAACAATGATTATATATATCATTATATGAATGAATGCAATCATAAAGGAATATGTAAATCCATAACTTGTTATGGCAAACCAAATATTGCAACATTCATTTAGAATGTTACAAAGTTTTTCAATTAATGGTCAAGTGGGCATTTTTTTTTAATGCACAAATTAAGGTAATTTTATAAGATTGCAACTCTAATATTTTTAGAAGGGGGAAATATTATAATAAAACTTCACAAAAGCTTGAAAATACTATAGGCTATTTTGCAATTTGCACAAACTTGGGGGCATATTCCATGCAGCTCTCTCCTAGTGGAGCGTGGTAGTCTAAAAAATATTATCAAATATTCAAGTCCAACAAGGTGTGCTTGACTATTTGGTAATTAAAAGCATTACTGTTAGTATATCATATATCATATTCTAACAAAAAAAAATGTATCATCACAATTTCCAATTCACAAAATTATAATCCTTTTGAATGTGTGTTTTGAATTTTTATAAGAAGAATTATAGAAAGTACGCAAAACGATAGCATGATTTCTAAAATAGATAAGTAAGGGATGGCATAATTTCTCAAAGAGGTAATGATTGGGGCAGTGAAAAATTAGAGTGAAAACGTAAAGTGATTGACGTAGCATATATAAAAAGACAAACTAATTCATTACCCATTAGGGTTCACTCATTATTTGGTTAGGGTATTAGTTTGTCTTTTTATAACTACCACGTCAATCACTTTGAATTTTCACTCTAATTTTTTACTCCCCCAATCATTACTCTTTTCCCCCAATCATTACTCTTTGAGAAATAGATAGGTAAATTATTGATGAATTTTTGAACGAAGAATTATAGAAAGTCCGTCTTTGTTGTACGATACAAATTCACAGACTATATCACTATCTATTTCATGGTTTACAAGTAACAATATGTATTCTTATATTAAAAATTAAAATTAATTACAAAAATGAATGAAACAGAGAATCTATTGGGGCATAATTTCTAAGTAGACAAGTGAATGATTGATGATATAGGAAATAAACGAGAAAGGAACGTTGTAATTTCTATCTTTAGTGCATTACTCTTTTTGAAATTAATAGTTTAAGAATCATCAAGAATCAGGAATTATTAATACATACCAAGAATCCATCACATCTTTGTCTACGAGGTAAGACAAGAGTGGACTGAGAGGTGCTCCATATTGATCTTTAACAAAGTACTTGGCCGCCGGAGCCAAACCATAACGCCTTACGAAATGATCACCGCCGGAGCCAGCACCATCAACGACGGAGCAATTCAAGATGGAGTAGCTAGCCAGTAAGGCAAGCATCCGGTCAAGATTAGCGGCGGCGTTTGGATTTTTTGTGGGCATTTGGGAAGCAATCTCAGAAGCTGAGAGTTGTGCACCTGGACCTGCTTTGCTAATGATCTCCAACACTTGTAAACGAACAGTAGAGTTTAACACCATTGGCAACCATGCTGTGGATACCAACAGCATGGCTTTTATGAAGCTTTGCTCTTCAACTTCTTCTTGGTTGATGTTGTTGGCTCTTTCATTCTCTGCTAAGGATCCCATTAATGGATGATTTTTGAAGTTTTCTTTGGCAATTAAGATGGAATGAAATTCACAGTATGTTTTGCTATCTGTCTAGTCCAGTCCAGGGACCAATTTTATAGTGGAAACAATGGAAATGTCACAATCATAGTGAGACTCAATAGCCCACCTATTTTATTAAATTATTCAAAAAAAAAAAAAACTGTCATGTTAACTTTTTCTTAAACTCTTAAAAAAAAACAGAATATTATGATGGGAGACACCAATCAATTGACATATTTTAATTAACAAAATTTAGGAAAAGTTTGTTAAATTACAAAACGAATATTTGATGTTTCGCTATATTGCAATTTACTCCATTAACCAAACGACGATTAACAAAATTTGTAATTTGTCTAAGCGATTCTGAGTTGAGGTTTTGAAAAATTATATTTACCTCTCATGTAGTTAGGACTTATTTGGGGTATTCTAAAATTTTCACAACAAAAATTTAGTCAACTGTCAGTCAACTAATGATAGGTAGTATATGAGATCGGATCTCCTGTCCAATATTATTCAATTTTATCATGTCTAATGTTCAAAACGATGTAATTTTACTAAAAGTAGGGAATAAAAAGTAAAATCATTTTACTATTATTAAACCCTAACTAAGAAATGAGTAAATTCTAGGACGTAGTTTTAATCTTGGTCATAATAAGATAAAATAATCTTAGACAAAATATCCATTTGGTAGTATTTGTTATATGTTTGGCTAGTGACTATAATATTCAAAAATAAGGGAGTTTGTTTTGTAATATGGCTTAAATTCAGGGAGGTAAAGGTAATTAACCCCTTAAGAAAATATTGAATATTGTCCCCACATAAAATTGAATAAGTTACAAAATTTGTCTTCTAGTTTGAAAATTTTCAAGTTATCTTCTCACAGTTTAAAAGTCTACAAATTACTTTTTTTTTCTAAAAAATATGAAAATCGATGATTTTGAAAAAAGGGATAATGCAATTTTCTTGAAATCAACAATAGAAAACTATAGCTACCTATCTAATTGGACAGATTTACAAAAATAAAATTATATTTTTGTGTTTTTCAAAAAAAAAAAACAAGAAATTAAAGTATAGTGTAATCATAAAATTTTCGAAACCATAAGAGGTTCTTTTGTAATTAATCCTATAAAATTTTAAAAGCTTATAACATTATGATAATCAAGAAATTTAATGTTATCATCGTGCAAAATTGTTCATTAGGTTTTTTTTTTTTTTTGGTAAGGATCATATATAGTAAACTCTTTTAAACTATTGATCATTGTGATTAGATATTATTATAAGTAAAACTATAAAGAACAGGACAATACAGTTTCTTAGGGAGTTTCTCAACAACCATATACTTCTTTTAATTATACCCGTGGATCAATTATTGTGTGTGGTCTTATTATTCTCCCTATAGCAATATTATATTATGAATTTATCTCCATACCTCTATCATTAGATTCTTTACTCATTAAAAATTAATTAATCAACACTTGTCTTGGCCCTCTTTTCTTTATAATGTCATTATTAGTTTTCCTTTCCATGTTCCACTAGTATTGGGGGGTCAAGAATTTTTTTTTTATTTTATTTTATAAAAAAAATCAAACTAAGTTTACATTCATATCAAACTATTTTACTTTTTGAAAGGTAAAATTTAATAAGTTGTATCAAAACTTGCATAAAAAATTACAATATAATAACTCAAGACTGTTAAAAAAAATCAAATATTAACAAAAAAAAAAACTGCTAAGTTTGAAAGTGAAACAGTCAAGCAACAACATTTAATGAAATCGCATTATTATTATTATATTAGTTGATTTAATGTGAAATGTGGATTAATTGCAATTTCGACTAGCAATAAAAGCGGCAGGATTTCAAAGTCTTTCACAAGAGTTTTTGTGAAAAGTTTTTGTAATAGAATGTATTGAGTTAGTTATTATATGCTAAAACTATGATTAATTTGAGCACAAAAACCAAGAAAAATTGAAGGTAAAAAATAATTAAAAAAAAAAAACAACTATACAAAAGTCATCAAGAAAAGATTAATTAAAAGAATCAAATATAGAGATATCGGGACAAACCCCAGCAGACAATGTTGAATAATACCTGATGTACAGTGTAATTAATCTAGTCAAAATTTTTTAATATTTTTTGTATTAATTATTGTCTTATTCAGTAGCCATGGGGCTGAAATATGAGCGCAGTGCGTGGCAACCGTCCCAACATTTATTGATGTTTCTATTTACATACATTTTTGTTTGAATTTTGGAAGAGATAAGTGAGGAAATTAATTGAAAATATTCTAAGATTGAAAGCGAAACCTTGGAATTTTTACACAAATCTGAACATTAAAAATGATCATATATTTTGTTGTTTTCTCTTCTTTTAATTTTCAATATGAAGGATGGCTTGACTTGAGAGTTGGGAGTAATGTTAAGGTGCAGTTTTTTGACCAAAAATGAATAGGTAGGTGGGACTTGGGAGTGGCAAAGTGCAAAACAATACATATTTGCTCACAAACTTGGCAAATGGTCAAATTTGGCATGATGTGCTTCATTCGGCCTGCTAGTATAATACAATCATAAACATGATTGAAGAGGGCATTTCATTATTATCATCCAAAATTCAAAATTTTAAAGTGCACAAACATTCATTGGCAAGTTCAAATAAGTGCATGAACAAATCCCTTTGGACAAAATTAGTAGAGTATAAAACTAGAACTACTCCACTAAACCCAAGTCAAGGAAAATCATAGATAAAGTTCAACTTTTTGAATGCTCAAACAAACTCTTCAACAAGGCTACAAACAAAGTTATAGAAAGTGTTTTGAAAATCAGATCGGAGTAATCAAGTTAGGAGCAATGTTTTAAAAATTAGATCATACTAATTGGTCCGACCAAGAAATGGATTAGTAATTGATCAAATTTATAGATAACCTGTTTTGTTAAAAAAAAAAAAGGTTAGTTTTATTAAAAATTAGAATGAATCAGTCAACCTGATTTTTTTTAAAATTTTTTTTCTTTTCATTTAAAATTATGTTTAATACTAAATGATGCGCAATCTTCATATGAATGAATGGATATTAATATATATTTTTTAGTTATGATTGATTAATATTTGTAATTGAATATAAAGATTTTTTTTGAATTATTTATATATTTAAAATTTTATTTATTATATCATGATGACATCATTAGATTATTTTTCATCCAATTCATCACATGACCTCTTACCATTTAGTTGACTTACATTCCTATTCCCATCCAATTTTCAAAACAATGGTTGTGAAGATAACAATGTAATTTCAAAAATTGGTTTTTGGGCTGTATGGGCCTTACTTGAATATGGCTGGATCTGTAATGCTCAAGTAGACTTTTGATGAAGGCTTACTTTTTTCTACTCGTAGGATTTATAGGGTGTGGATTACTAAACAAAATACCTTCTCCAAAGGTCCAATTGGCCAACAAAACTTTTTTCTGTTAAAAATTGCAAAATAAGAATTGAGGCTTTTCGGGTTCTTTCTCAGCCCACAGATGGAATCCGGTCCAACTTGCACTCGCTTCGTTTGTTCATTAACTTGGGTTTAGCCCAACACTCAACTCAATAGCAGTAATTTCTTTATGGTAGTTCATAAAGATAAATAACCAAAAAAAACTTTTTTAAAACCGGTTCATATATAAAAACGTATTTTATAAGCGAAACAGACAATTAATTGTCATATAAATTATAATTTTAATTTTTTACAGTGAGTTATTAAAACTTTATTGCATATATGAACCCAATATTAGATACTAGCTACAAAAATAAATAGGGAGAGGAGGGAAAAAAAAAAAAGCATGTTACAAGGTATTCAAACTCAATAACTTAAGTTGGGGTAATGCGTAATTTGTTCATTCACATCAAGTGTTAAAATAAGAGAACCAGAATGATTAGACTATGATAAATGGTCAAAAGGTCCCTTAAGAATGAGGCAAACATATAATCTTCCATTAATATTCAAGAACAATCTATTTGGAGCTTTTGCTAATGTCAGATTGCTCTAAGAGAAATATATATATATATATATATATAATTAGAAATAAATAATCCTTCCTAGTCTAAGAGAAAATATTAGTAAGGTTAATAATCGACTTTACTTTATCATATAGGTAGTTATTAATAAGTCATAACTAGTCAATACTTTCTATTATGTCAGAGGACATATGCAACAAATGTTAGTTCAATCTTGATAAAGTTCATCACAATAACAAAGAAAATGTCAAAAACATAGCTTAGATACAACACTTGATAGTTCAATCTTGATAAGCTCATCTCAATAACAAATGTTATGAAATGTAAAAAACATAGCTCAATTTCAATGCCAATGTTCATTTTTCTCTTGCACACAACAAATCTTACCTTAAAATTAAACCTAAATAAGGTGCTCAATCCTTTCATCCCTAAAAATCCCAACAAAAAAAAAGAAATAAACCAAAGCTAGAATCAATCTCTTTTTTTTAGTTGTTTTTTATTTAAGAATTACTCTTGTTTGAAAAGATATCAATACGTTTTTTACCAAAAAAAAAAAAAAAGAATGATAAAAAAGATTATATTATTATTATTAACACTTATCATGATAAGTCAACTATTCACACTAATCCTATTATTACTAATATTTATCATGAAAGATATAAGTTATCAGAAAAAGTCATATTATCTTATAAAAATTATCCCCCCCCCCCATTTTTAATTTTTTTTTTTAAAAAGAAAAAACTAAATATGCATATTTACATGTTCAAAATTACGCATTTGTACCAATACTTTCACTATCAACTCTATTTTATTTTTTTAAAATTTTTAATTAAAAAGAATTTTTTTTCCCTTTCCAAATAAAATCCACTAAAAATCAACTCAATTAATTAATGGAGAATTTACAATTAATGTTAAAATAAAAAAAGAATATTTGTTAATGTTCAAATGTAAATGTAAGGCTGAGAAATGAGAACTAAAGGCACACCATAATCTTCTTTCCAAAAAATTCAAAAAAACAAATCACGTGTGTGTAGGTTTTGGGCTTGTCCAAACGAGGACAAAATGGTAAATTCAAAGCAACCCATAACTGGAACTTAGCAAAATCAGGGGAACAAAATAAAACTTTACAGATTTTCCCTAAGTTTGAACTATTCCTTCATCCCGCTCTCAACTTGTCCCTTTTATCCATAAAAAAACTAAAAACACTCTATATATACACTCAACCCACACTATTTCACACACTCACACACTAAAACTCACTCTACTCTACTCTACAGTCTGAGTTGAGTGATCCGTTCGCGAACGAAACCCTAGCTCGGCTTCCGAGGAACGCCGATTCAATTCTCTTTCTCAGCTGGTTCAAAAAGTTCAAATGAAATGTAAATTTTGTGAGCTCAGCTAAAATGAACTTTTTATTTTTTTTTTTAAATGCTGATTTGTTTTATTTATTGATGTTTCTGTTTTTTGTTTGTTTGTTTTTGTGGTGATGTATTTGAAGCGTGTAGATTGAGGATTGAATGTGAGCTGGTGTGTGTTTTTAAATTTTATTGTAATTGTACTATGTATTTGATCTAGTTAGAAATTTTGGAGCTTTAAATTTTTTTGAAAATTTGGACGGCATTGTGATTTTAAAGTGTAGATCTGTGAGCTTGGTTACCTTTTCTAGATTTTCTATTCAAATTACGTTTCTTTTTCTGGATCTTTTCTTGTATCGTGTCTTAAATGTTATAAAAGGTCGCTTTTTTGAAATATGTTTGCTGGTTTATGGTACATTGTGTCTTGATTTCTCTTTTTGGATGAGAGTTTTGCCGATTTAGTTTCTTTGTATTTGTTTTGTTCGTATGACGTTTATTGAGGACGAGTTTTTGATTTCAAAATTCTATTATGGAAGAGCATTTTCTAATTGCTGAATCAAGGTGGATTGCGTTTGATAATTCGTCGACTTCAAGCTGGATGAATGTAGATATAATGCACAAGTTTCTAAATGAAACGAAATGATTCCTCTTCCTGTGAGTCTTCGGTTTTGTTTGAGCAGAAAACTTTGTCCAAATTTATTTCCTATCCACTTTCCAGGTACAGTCTGAATTGTGGATAGGATGGAAATAATAAAGAACTAAATACTACAAGGAAGAAAAACAAGGAAAACAGAAAGAAGAATTCTTTTGCAGCTTCAGAAGAAATGCGTTCTAAGTTGTTTTGCTCTGGACTGAAATCTCATGACTGGAAAAGTTTGCTGCAGGTTTACTTATTTTGAATAGAAGAGTATGAGAATTGAAGCTCTGACATTAGGATTTCTGACACCTGTACATGGAGATAATGCAGGTCAGTGTTTGAATTTATTTTGACTGTTGGAGTTTAGTATGCATTCGGTTTTTGGTGACAAAGCTGTCGAAGTAATCCCTTGAAAGTTTTATGTCATTGGCAGAAAGTGAAAGAGTATTTGGCTTCTCCAAAGGGGAGGATCTGAATCTGATTGGTTACATATGAAGAAATTATTTCTGCAATAACATACATTGAATATTTATGGTCTCTGTATTGTCCATCAGAAAGAGTTTACGATCAACTGGTAGAGTCAATTATGGCTTTTTCTTGAACTGAAAATGTCTCCATATTTAACAGAATTAAATAAGATGTATTAAACGAATAAAGAAATCATTTCATTGGCAAACAGGGCTGTGTGAGACCTTCCGTCAATCTTAATATGGAACTTGAGTCCTGGAGTTCTTCACTTGCATTGATGCTTTGCAATACTTGCTTTTCCTTTTATGCATTCTTTCATTTGGATTTGATATGTTCCAGTTTCTTGTGGTTTATCACATTGCTTCTGGATCAAGTTGAGAAAAATTCTATGGCAGTTTACAACAGTATTAAGGGTTCTTATTTGTGGAAATTCTCTTTCGGTTCCAGTGAAAAGCATAGTGATTTCTACATTTCTTGCTCTGTCATTTAATACATGCTTTCTCATATTCAGAAACTTGATAATATTGCTTTCTGTGTGAGATGCAGATCTGACAGGATTTATGTGGGATTGATGCCATGCAACACTCTATAATGCGTACAGATATGAGTAAGGAAAATAAATACTCCAAACCTGGAGAGCCCGCTGTGAGAATTACTCGTGCACGGGCTAAGGCATTGACCCAATCTGGAGGACTACCTCCACCTTACCCTGCTTCAAAACAGGACCAGAAACAGGTCCTTCGTCCGAACTTTAAAAGAGCTGCATCAGATGAAAATGAACCTACAATTAGCACTGCTGCTTCTCGTCAACATAAGAAGAGGGCTGTTCTTGGGGATGTTACCAATATAATTTGCAAAAACTCATACAGAAAGTGTATCAACCCATCCAGGATACAGGTAATGTTAATATATGATTCTGTTAATCTAGATGAATTTCATTTCTCATGCTCTTGTACCTCATTGGAGAGCTTCAGAGAATGTGTTTCTCAGCTGCTCCTTTCTTATTATCAAGGCGTGAACAATTTCAATGCTCATATTGCAATTGTCAACCTGCTAAAACAGGATAAAAAATGCTCCATGAAGAAAAATGCAAAGGTGGTACCTGCTGTTCTTGGGGAAAAACCTGAGGTTAAAGAGGACAGAAAGGAAAGCATAATTGACACAACAATAGTAAAGGCAGAGAAAGATATTCACTCACAAGAAAATCCCAAACTGCACAAGCTAGTTCAGTCAAATAAACAGATAAACATAAAAGAATGTCGTGTGGCAAATCTCATGCCTATGAAGCAGAACTTCAGCAAGTATGTTGGGCTCCAGAATCAGTCACAGACAGGTTAGATGTTTTGTATCAGCTTATCTATCTTTCTTCAAGAGAAATGAAGGCCTTCCTCAATTTTTTGTTGTTGAGAATACAAATATATATTGACAATAACTAATCCTTCAGGAAAGTAAGTTATGTGAGATGAACCGACGAATGTGTTTCATGCACTCGAATTTCCTGAGACAGTAGGAGAAGATAATCAGCTGTTGCAAAAGAGCTTGCATAAAGTGTTCTAACACTGCTTTGCTTTATTCATGCAGAAGGAAGCAAGTCTTGCCAGAAAGAAGGTTCAGATGATCACAACTTTATTGATATAGATGCGAAAAATAAGGATCCACTGATGTGTGGCCTCTATGCCCCTGATATTTATAGAATTATGAGTGCTATGGAGGTCTGTGTTCCTGTCAACTTGCTAGAATTTGTTACTTTTGCTAATTAGTACTTCATTTCAAAGATGAAAATAAGTTTTTTGTATAATCATGTGAATGATGTCACTGTCTGCAACTATGTTGATTTTCTTTTGCCCAAAGATACATATACTCTTTATTTTATTTTCCATCTTTAACTGCAACATGGATTATTTCCATTCGATTGGATTCCTTCAAAGCCTAGTATATTATTTTGTTATGCAAGGATTTCACAAAAATAAGTTTCGTTCTCTCTATCTCTGTTTCTGTGCACCCATCCTTGTTTTCTTTTCTCCCATATGTTAAAGGATTTTAGAGACAGTGATGAACTTTCCATGTCAACAAGTTCCTTTTTCTTCACAGCTTGGCCGGCGGCCTTCAGTTGATTACATGGAAAAGCTGCAGAGAGACATCACACAGGGTATGCGAGGCATCCTGATTGATTGGCTTGTGGAGGTTAGTTTTGTCACATGAATCTAATGAAGGCTTTTAGCATCTTGTATACCTGCCATGGATAAGCCCATTAATTTGTTTTCCAAAAATCTAGATTCCTCCTTTCATCATCATCTCAAACTGTGATCAAAAGGACTAGTATTTTTTCCCTTAGGCATGCTAGTTTGGAAATGAAATACAATGCACAAAGTAATGGTGGCTATCTACATTTCTTTAATTACCCTTAGAGCATTATACAAGTCTGTTAGCCAAACAGCAGCTGATGTTTGCTGTTAAAAATGTACTGACAGTGGTATTCGTAGACAAATGTGAATGCACACGTTTCTTAATGTGATACTATTTTTGTCCTCATTCCTAAACTCTGTCTTTCGAATTTTATTGCTTCTTTAACCTTCTGTAACATTTATTGACATTAAGCTTGTGTTTATCAAAGCATCATTTAAAATAAATTTGCCAACAGTTTGTGCTCTCTCTTCCAGGTGTCTGAAGAATATAGGCTTGTTCCAGATACCCTTTACCTGACTGTAAATCTCATTGATCGTTTCCTTGCTGGACATTATATAGAAAAGCAAAAGTTGCAACTTCTTGGGGTTACCTGCATGCTAATTGCTTCGTAATGTCTTACTTTTCTTCCTTTTTTGTTTTATATTTTGGTGCTTGTGCATTGTATACTTGTTCTTGTGATTTTAGGTAAATTATTTCTTATTTTGATGCAATGCATTTGAGGATCACCATATAAGTTATGAAAGGCGACCCAATTTCGCCTACATGTAAATGAATGTTATGATCTTTTGTTCTCGGTTTAGTTTTAATCTGTTAAAAATTTGGATAACATACAGCAACTTAGAGAGCCTAAGGATGTTCTTCTTTGTAGTTGAAAATCAAGATCTACTTGTTCAGTGTTGAGCAACTATTCACAATACAAATTGCAAGCATAATCTATGGAATTTTTTAATGCAACGTCCTAACTTGTTACATTTGCTGATTTCAACTTTATCAAAGCGCTAAAGCTTGTCTTTCTGTAATTTGTAGTAAGTATGAAGAAATTTGTGCTCCTCGTGTAGAAGAGTTTTGCTTCATAACAGACAATACCTATGGAAAAGATGAGGTATGTGTATTTCTGTTCTCATTGTCAAGAGTAATGTTAATCAAGCAGAAGGTTAGAAAAGAGACACCATGATCAAGAAGTAAGGACACTAATTGTGGGCAACCATTCAGATTACTTAAGTGCTGACTCAAAGCTCATGACATGTACTGGATAAAAGTAATAGGCTAAGCTACTTTAATTAGAATGTCCTACAATACAAATTCCCTGAAGTTTTCTGTGTTGCGCATATCATTTGGCAATAGCCGTTCCCCAACTAATGAGATTAGAGTCAGAGTTTGTGACTTCTTTGAGGATATGATCAATTTTCAGAAACCTGAATAAGAATGATGTTGGATATAGCCATGGACTCAAGCCATAATTAGTTAACCATTTGAGTGCCTTGCTCTGCACTTGTTTATTTGCCTTTACAGTTTCCCAATTCGGTTCCTTTGAAAGTATCAGCAGTTTCATAATTCAACCTTTTCTGCCACCTGAATGAGCTGAATTACGGATGTTATCTTTCATAGAAGACGAGAGAAAGGACCATCTTGAGTGCCTCGTTCTGTTCTTGGACATATTCCTTTAATTTTTGGATTCAGTTTCCTGTACCATTACTTCAAATGGAAGTTATTACTGCAGCTCTTCAATTGCATCATGTTCTCCGTGGAAGCATGATCTCATTACATTATTTGATTTATGGAGGATGATGAGCAGTTTATATGACAGGTAGTAAAGATGGAAAATAAAGTTTTGAACTTTTTGGAGTTTCAGTTGTCTGTTCCGACCACTAAGAAGTTCCTTAGGTACTTCATCTTACCTGCTTTGCTAAACCATTATTTTCAATATGATACTTTAGTAAGCTAAATGTACTGAACTTGCTCTTTCATTTGAACTTTCTAGGAGGTTCATCCAAGCAGCACAAGCTTCTTACAGGGTAAAGAAGGAATTGATCCCTCATCTCTTTGTAGCACTCATTCCTTGGCAGAAGAAATAATATCCTTGACTAACAACTTGCTTTGCTCATTTATAGGTTCCTTCTGTTGAACTGGAATTTTTAGCCAATTATTTAGCAGAATTAACTCTTCTTGAGTACAACTTCGTGAAGTTCCTTCCATCCGTTATTGCTGCATCTGCTGTATTTTTAGCCCGTTGGACACTTGATCAGTCAGATCACCCATGGGTCTGTATTCTCAAGGCTTTTCGCCCCTTGTCATCCTCCTTTAGTTTTCTCTACTTGATCAAAGCATTTGACTCCTAAAACTTTTTGCAGACTTCGACTCTCGAGCATTATACAAGTTACAAGGCACATGAGCTAAAAACAGCAGTTCTTGCATTGCAAGACCTGCAGCTGAACACTAGTGGCTGCACACTTAACGCCATCCGTGAAAAGTACAGGAACACGAAGGTAAAGTTTCCACCTTATCTCTGTTTGGCTTCTACACACATTATCTTTTTTTAGTTTGTTTGTGTCACAATAGGCCAAAAAAGGTAAGTAAACCAGAAAGATAACTGTCATAACAAGTTTTCAATACGAAAAGAGCCAGTTACTGGTTCAAGAAGATAAATAAGCCTTGTTGACTGTGCTGACAAGTTTTGCTATGCCTTAATTCTTATGCAACTGGTCTTGTATTGACAGTTCAAGTCGGTGGGAACTCTTTCTTCTTCAAAACCTGTTCAAGCGTTGTTCTTACCGGAGCCTGTTGGTCTATGATCAGTATTTATCCTTACCGGTTTTCATCACATTCTGCTAATTTAAGATGCTTTCATCTAATCTCTCGTTGATCAACCGGCATTAACCATGGAAGCATCATTCTTTATTCAATCCTGTTGCAATTGATCACAGTTGTGGTTGGTAACCTTTTAATCAACTTTCCGTGCTTCTAGACTCTTATTTATAGCATGAAAATGTAAAGGCAAAACTGATATTGAGACAGTAATTTAAACTGTTTTGTGTTGCTAGGCATCTTTTTAATGACCAGTGTAAGAAAGTAATTTAACAGCAGCAGCTAACTACTCGCTGGCTTGCAAGTTGTAGCTATTTGAATTTCCCAATTTGTATCATGCTGTTATTAACGTGAACTGAAGTTTCTGATCTTCAAATGGAATAAATCATTTTGATGAACTTTTGATCGGTGTTGTTTTGTTTCATTTGACTTAAAATATTCTTTTCTCGATGTTTAATTTAAAAAAAAAAAAACAAAGAAAAAGATTCAGAAGCATACAATACGAGGGAATTTAGCTGCTTTTTCGTCCTATTGTCCATTTTATGCATCCACATTGAGAAGTTATAACAATTGCGTTCGATTGTGCAGCCACTTATAAGTAGTAATATATCCATATAACTAGAGTGACCAAACTTTACTTTATAACGCTTCCTCCATTTCTCGAGTTTAGAGTTGGCTTCTTCCTTTTTTTCGCGCTTAGCATTGGTTACCAACCTAACACTTCCTCCTTTTCTCGATCTTACGTCCATTGCTTATTAGTAGGCTTGCAACATAATACGGAGGCTTTTTTTCTTGGATGTTTTTATTTGTACATGTATTATGTGGGAAAAACTGCCAAAATGGTCACTGACAATGTACAAAAAATTTATATTGTCATCTACATTAAAATTTAAAAATGATGCATTTTAGTTATTGACATTAAAAAAAATGCACCAAATTAGTCACTAACTAATTTTTATTAACTTTTTTAACAAACAAAATGCACGTTCACATCATGTACCACTCTATAAATGGGTAAAAAAGTAAATCAATTTATTTTTCAAACAAAATTTTTCATGATTTATTTATATTTTGTCACTAATGGAGAAACCGTCCACCTATAGAAGGTGGAGAATAATGAATAAATCATTTTATTGAAGGATTTTGTTGGAAGAATAAATCTAGTTTCAACTTTTACTTTTACATTAAGTCCTCCGTGACGTGAACATGCGTTTTTTTTTTTGTTAAAAAACTTAATATAAATTGGTTGAATGACTAATTTGGTGCCTTTTTTAAATATCGGTGACTAGAATGTATCATTTTTAATGTGGATGACAAAATAAATTTTTTTTGTATAATGTCACTGAATATTTTGATAATTCTCCTTATTATGTATACTTCAAGGACATCAGTTTTCTTTTATTTTTCTAAAGAAACAGTTCATAAGTTCAACAAGATGACCATTGAACTTCTCTTCACAAGTCTTTTGAAAGAGTACTAATTATACCAAGCTCTAATCTTGTCAAAATACTTTCCAACCAATTTTTTTGTGGATAAGAAAGAGTAGCAGCCCTAAATTAGGATTACTCTCTTAATGGTTGATGGAATTTGTTAAATTTGCAGTTATTGACAGCAGGGGTTATAACCATCCCCAATTTAATTCCTCAAATCGCTGGTATGTTTGGATGATCTTAATTTTGTGATTTATTTCACAATTGCAAAATAATTTGTTTGTTTTGTTCAACTTTTTCATCAAAATTTTTAAAACACAAAACAATGCTACTGCTACAGTAATTTTTATAAATAAAATATTGAATTTAAATTTAAATTTTAAATTTTAATAATAAACAATTCTTCCTAACGTAATTACTACCAAAATAAACTAATAAAATACTAATTCAAATTTAAATTTCAAACTTTTATTAATAAAAAAATCTTCAATACAAATCCCAACAAAATAAAATAATTCATTCTAAACAATCTCAAAATATTCTTTCCTCGTAACAAATCTGAAGAAAAAATTTTAATAATATAATCTAAAAATAGCTCATCCAAAGGGAGACTTTATTTCTTAAAATAGAAGGTGGGTTAAGGATGACAGTTAAGACTAAAATAGAATGAAGTTCATCTAACCTGACAAGTGTGTTCCATCATTCCTGTTAAAAGTTCTTTAGCATTTGAGATCAAGAACTATTCACCATCCTCACAGTTTTCTAGTTGAAGACTGCGGTTTCACCCCCCTCACTTCACTACCTTACTCTGCTGTTTTCCTTCATGATTTTCTCATCGAATCTTTCTCGCGAAAAACCTCCCATTTTAGCCAAAATAACAAACAAGTATATAACAGGATCCTCAGTTTAGGAGTGGAACCAGTTCAGGAAAATGCAAATACGAGTATGAACACATGAGCATTCGCACAAGGTCACAAGTGTGCACAGACACATAACCTTCTAAAAGAGAAACAAAATTACGATGCAGAAGCAGTTAATTGATTTCGATGAAAGATGTTAGCTGCTAGTATCCACTACAAGACAGCTCCCATAGACCCCCACTGTGATAGAGAAAGGGTTGATAATCCGGCAAAATGGTACAAGTTACAACAACAGGCAATTATAGGATTATATAAAAGAACCCAAGCCTCCATACAACATTTGTAAGCATCCATCTGTATTTGTTAGCTACTACCCCAACAAAAGTCATAGTGAAGGAAATGGGAGCCCGTTAACAATAAATTGAAGTTGCGATGGGTGTTACCAGTACTGCTACGTTTTCTACTATTGGCTGTAGACTAGCTGCATTTTCCAAATGCTCCCATGCTTCTCTCCTCTTCTCAGCTGCCAAGTTCAGTTCTTGTCTTTCTTCTTTATAACGGGAATGGCAGGCTAGGAATAATGGCTCATCCATCTCTTTGAACATGCTTCTTACATTTAAAGTCAAATTCAGTACAGCAGGGTTCCAGTGGTTCTGAACATTGTTCTCGAGAGCAGGAAATAGGATAGGCAGTATAACATGCCGGTTAAGTGCAATCAGATTGACAATTTGATCATTGTTCCATAGGAAAAGAGCCCTTTCAGCTACCTGTGAGATTCAGAAACAAGATGATTGAATGAATAATTGCTCCGAAAATGAGAAACCAGGGCTTTTACATGGAGCATTTCTAAAAGCAAAAACCTATTCAAATGCACCAAAGATGAAGACAGAGGTAGCATTTACCACTTGTGACAATATTAATATCAGGTGTTACCTATTAAATTGCAAGAAAATATATTCTAGACCAAATTGAAAAAAAGAACTTAAGTCCAAATGTATTCAAAAAGGGAAAAAAAAACCACAAATATAAGAGGGCAATAATAAACATTGAAAAACCCGAAAGGAGGACTATCCACTACTGTGTTTCTTTCCACAAATACTCTAGAAATAAGACCTTATGGAGGCAATGCCGACCAAAACTTCAAGCAATGAAGCTAATGATTGGCTAACTTCACTGGTACCATAATCAATAAAGCAGCTGACCAATTTTCCTTTTTCTATCTAAAGGGGCTTACTAACAAAGCTAAAGGGTTTTACCCCGTGCTTAATGGCTTGCTCACCTACGTGCCAATTGTTGTAGTTGTATATTTTTGCGGCACGAAATCTACTGATCTAAAAAAGGACAGGTGAATCTGGCACTCGGAATGAGTTTCTTCTCCATGTACATGTAAGGGAAGAAAACACGCCAGATTGGGTTATCAGATCTTACAGACTCTGAAGACTGATTATTGAGAAGGAACACAACTCTGTAATCCCAACTCTCCCTCTCCCTCTCCCTCTCCTGCTACTTGCTCATAATGGAGGCATGGCCATGTGGTTGAAAAAGAAAGTAAAAACGGGTGAAGAATAGGAAAGGAAAACGAGAAAAAGAGAAAGTGGATGCTGCACATGATTCATATGGCTAAATTGTAGTTCACCGAGGACTGACATAATGATCCTGGAAACAAACTTATCGCTTATATGGTGCTGTTTCCAGAAAAAGGAACTGGCACAAAAGCATAACTTATCATTTTTGGCCTCCTCCAGACTTCTGCATTACTTTCTTTCCGTCTTTTTCCTAGTTTTTAAAGCAGTTATTGGTCTATCATAACTCACAAATCCTTTGACATTTCTCACCCTACCAAAATGAGTACAGAAAACAAAACACAACATGCCAGATAGGAAAACATGGCATACCATAAAGCAAGGAGGTAAGAGATGTTATTGGATAAGAAAGATAACAATTACCTGAAAGTGGTAACTACTAATGCAACTTCTGATCCGCCAAAACAATGGGATCATGACCTTTTGGAATTCAGCCATGTTGACTGCTTCTAGAATCTCTTCCAACTCACTCAAAAACATCACCTCTTTCTGGCTATTTGTTATTGGCCAATACTTTAACAATCCCCTAATTACACTGCCAGCTAACTTTGGATCCTTCTCTAGAAATTGCGTCACACAATATGACAACTGCTGGAAATAAACTCCCAGAGATTTTGGCTTATGCAACGGCATCAAAGCCCTCCACAAAAAAATCTTATGCTCCTCCTTCAACGGCAATGCAAAACCAGTAATCACACTCCCAAAAATCTCCAACAACTCCGGGATCCCATTATGCTTTTCAGTCTCAAACACAAACCTGTAGAACACATTACTAATGCTCCTCCTTATAAAGGGCCGGTGGACCATAAACTTCCCATAAATCCTATGTAAAACAGCTTTCAGGCACTCCCTTTCCCTAGGATCTTCGGAATCAAACAAGTCCAGCAATCTCAGAATAAACGAATGATTCAAATACTTCTTAGCCACCTTAGCTTCCAATGCAGGCGAAGTCACAAACTTAAGCAACAAATCATACACAAACTGTAAATGTGACCATGCAGGGTCGAACATAGGCTCGTCGTCATCATTTTCACTTGCATGTAAACTACTATTCTTCGACCTATAATTAGGCGGGAAGACACGAAACAAATTCACAGCACACATCTTACAGACAACTAAAACCGTAGGTTCCGAATATCTTACTGAATTAGATGATACAAACTCAACAAGTTCAATCAATGTAGCTCTTTTCAGCTCCTTTTCCGAGGTATTCTTACTCGGATTAGTAAAATCAAATACTACACAGCATAGGCTTAACTTACTAATGAAGAGATTCATCTTTTCAGAGCTGGGGACATCTTTGAATGGCAGCAATGGCTCAAACCCTGAAACCACACTAGCTGGGAAGACAGCTGAAGAGGGCCTTTTGGCAGCTGCACCAACCCTTCCTGAATTAGAACAACCATTTGGGCTAAGACGGCCGGAAGAATTTGGTGACCTTTGTGAATCAACCGAGTCATCTTTTGCAAGGGATTTTCTTGGGATTCTACTCAAAATTTGCTTCAACATTTTTCTTTCTTCTTAAACACAAAACCAAAAAAGCAAACAAAAATTCAAGCAAAAAGTGGTTAGAGTGGAGGCAAATGAATTTTGAAATTGAAGTTTGAAACCCTAGAGCTGGATCATGTTCTGGGGTGGTAAAATTCAGGATTTGGACACAAATGTACTTGACAGAGAGAGCAATTACTGCATGAAAATGGAAGAAAGATCAGATCTTTGAAGAAAAAGGCTAATGGGCTCAATAAAAAGCCAAAATTTGTCAATGGATGCCATAGCTTTTTGGCTCAAAACAAGCAAAAGTTGCAGACTTTGCATGCATTACATCTAAACAAACAGAATTAGGAGAGAAAAGCAATGGGTAGGAATAAGAAAATGAAGAAAGCTTAGATCTTGATTAGAGAAGTTGAATCTATTAATCAAACCATCAAAGATCTTTACATGGAAAAAAATGAATATGAAAAAGAAAATATAGAGATGGGAATATGGCAATGAGGAAAAGAATAGACCCCTTTTCAATGAAACATTGGATACTGCAAGAAGAGATTGAATCTTATGCATTCATTGCACATTATACTCCATATTTTACAGCCATAAATATTCTCAGACACATTTATATAGAGGATGATTTGTTGGGATGGTGGGGTTTTTTCTTGGGAGGGTGTGGGGAAGATGAAAAAGATTCAGATGCTAATAATGGAGAGAATAAACCAAAATCTTCAATTCATGTTTTGTTTGTAGGGGCAGAGAGAGAGAGAGGAGGAGGAGAGAGTATTGTTCTTTTTTTGTTCATTGATGTGAAGAAAAGAGAGGGAGAATCAGGTATTCAGCTCCCTACCATGTTATGGAATGGAAGAGTTCTTTTGCTATTTTTATTTTTCTTATTATTGGGGTAAAATAAATTATTATGAATGATGAATTCCCTCTTTGGATTGCCATATTATTTATAATTTTAATTATAACATTCAATTTTCTTAATAATTTAAAATAAATCAATACATTTTATTACTTTTTATTAAACAATTAAATGAATTAAGAGATTCTATTGAAATGAACGTTAAGGAAATACAAAAATATTAGTGGAAGGGAGAGAAGAAAAGAGTTGTGTTTTTTTTTTTATGTTCATTAAAAAAAAGAAAGGGAGAATCAAGCATTCTCTACCATTTTTTAATTTTCTTATTACACTACCACTATGAGAAAATGTTGGTTTGCCCTTAATCCCTATTACAACAACTACAACAAAAATTGAACATGTAATACACTTTGGAAAAAAAAAAATAGTACTTAACTTTATAAAGAAATTTTAATTATAATAATTAAAAGGAGAACCAAATCTACCATTTTATGTTTTTTTTTTCAAAATTCATAACTTTTATTGATATCAACAAATTATTAGACAATTGATTTAGAATAATAGAGTAAACTGTCTTAGGATCCACGGGACTATTTGGATCGAATACTTCTTATCACTATCTATTTTTTTAATTTTAATTTGACTACTCATATATAAAAATGGTATATTAATAGTTATTTCGTTAATTTCAGTCATTATCTTTGTATTTTTCTCTTAAATTTTAATTAAATCATATTTTTTAAATGTAAAATTTTGGCACAACTTTGTTAAATAAATACTTGCTATCCTAAACGATAAATCTTAACATTTTACCTTATTTTAGGTATAATATTATCTTTATTTTTTTTAAATATTGAATTTAAAGGAAAATTTCAAAGACAACGCCCCAATTTAACATAATCACTACTAGTATATGACGTTTTATAGGTAAATAGCAAAATTGAAAAAGAAAATAGTGATCAAAACGCACACGATTCAAATAGTTGGCTCTGTTTGAATGCTCTTGTTTTAGTGATTTATTTAACAAATACAAAATGAGTTGTTTGTTTTGTTCAATTTTTCCATCAAAATTTTTAAAAACAAAAACAATGCTACATTAATTATTTTTGCTACAGTGTTACTTATAAATAAAATATTATATTTATATTTAAATTTTAAATTTTAATAACAAACAATTCTTTCTAACATAATTCCCACCAAAATAAATTAATAAAATATTAATTCAAATTTAAATTTCAAACTTTTATTAATAAAAAAATCTTCAATATAAATCTTAACAAATCAAAATCATTCATTCCAAATACTCCTAAAATATTCTTTTCTTATAACAAATCCCAAGAAAAAAAAAATCATGATAAAATCCAAAAATACTTCATCCAAACGAAGGCTAGTAACCAAAGTAGTTAACTCATAATAGTTTTGGTTGCCTTATGCAAGAACCCAACATTATCATAAGATTTTTCACAATTTTTTTACATTCTTGTATTGATTTCATGTTTTCTCACATTATTTCAATGTCTCTATTCTCTTCATGCATTAATAAGTGATTTTTTTTTTTTACTTTATTACCATATTATAATGGTATTAATGATAAAATAACAAAAATTAAATGAGAGGTTGGGCTTTTGTAAAGCCTTCACATGATCTTCAATGGACTCTTACGAATGGGTCAGCTCACTACATTTTCCACTGAAAAGGAACTGGGCTTGGATCTTCAATAGGTTCTATCCAAGGCCCTTTTATAATATGCATAAGTTGGGTCTTTCCATAATTCCATGGTAAAAGAAAAAGGTTTTGGTGCTTTACGATATTATTTGGTGATTGGTCCCAAATATAAATAATTTTATGTGATTCATAATAATGATAATAATTTTCTCTTTTATATTAACTTTTAGGAATTTATAATGAACTATTTATAGATAGATAAATTACTTAAATTATTTTTTTATTTCAATTAAAAAAAATTCTTAGATGTTATAAAATATTTTATAAATATAGAATTTCTCTAAACTTTAAAAATAGGATAAATTTAAAGACTAAAATAAATGTTAAATTAGTAGTCAATAATTAAGGCTTTGATCAAATTGGACTAAAGATGGCACACATAAACAACATTGGCAAATTAAAAATAGCCTACTACTCATATGTGATTGATCCTCCTCCATTTGTCAAATCAATAACACACAAATTCCTTGACCATAACGGCACTTCTTGTTTAGCTTTCTTTTCCTAAGTATTCCTATTAGTAAAATCCCACAAAAAAAATCTTATTAATAAAGTAAGAATAAAATAACAAATGCACATTAAAAATTAGAAAAAAAGAGTTATAGGAAATATGTATTTTTTTTATATTAATAAAGTATAATAAAAAAAATATGAGATGACGTAGTTTTATTCATAATGAAAAAATTATTATTATTTAGTAAATTGACATATATTATGAATAAATGTGATAATTTGAAAAAAAAAAAAAACTACGCCTACCTAAAAATAACGTCCATGTAAATAGGTAATCGATTTCAAGATCGAAAATAGAAGGAGTGTTATGAGAAAATAAATTTATATCGAGTCTGATAGTAAAATGTAATTTATATAATGGATTATATTTAGTGAAATAAATATTTAATTTTTGTTGTTTAAAAGAAAAAGAATGATAATTTTTTTTTTAATCTTTACTCTTAAAACAAATACATTTCCTTAAATAAATAATTCAAATATTCTCAAGCAACGAGTCCAAGCAACGTGAATATGCCCAAATGAACCAACTGTCGTCATAATAGTAAGAATATAAAATGTCACCCGAAAAAAGTGGGAAAAATTAAAAAAATAAAAGGAAAAACAAACGCGTAAAATAAAAGTGAAAAAGTGAGAGCGAGTTCCCGAGTGAGTCTGTCTTCTCAACGATCCCTTGTCTGAATAATTTGCCCGATCATTCATTCACCCTTGCTTACTGGTCAGTATGCTCTTCTATGTTTACGTTTTTATTTTATCGGTTTATTTTCTTTTTTTGGGTATTTATAAAATGTAAAATTTGGTACTGATTATTGTTCTTGTTAACTCTGTTGATGGGTTTTTAATTTGGTTGAATTTGTTGGGGCAATTTCTTTTGTGGGTTCGTTGAGTAGTTGTTGTTGTTTTTTTGGGTTGTTCTGGGTTCGAATAATATGGTTAAAGTTTTGACGAATTATCCATGATTTTCCGTTTTTGAACTTGTTGGGATATTATCTTGTTTTGTGTTGCTTTGAATTTTTGAGTTTTGCAGTGGATATGTTTTGGGGTTGAAGTAATTTTGATGAACATGTTACTGGAAACTTAATTTTGTGATGGAGCTGAAAATGAGTTCTATGAGTTATTTATAAATGTTCATATTTTTTTTAGTTATTAGAAACCATGAAATTAGGTAAGTGAATGTTTGTTCCCATAATTACATTTGGATTAATTATGATTGAGATGCGTATAAGATTGATTGTGCAGTTTGAACTCATATTGATTGCGATATATTATGTAATTTTTTTTTTTGAGTGCATGTTTCTGAATGTGCATTGTGTAAGAGGAGATTTCTTAGTTTCATGGTGGGTGCTTTTTAATCTCGAGTAAGAGTTCTATGGGAATTAGGTCAAATTCATTTTGTTGGTGTAAAGGAAGTGAATTCACCACTATTCGTGGTGCATAATTAGGTAGTAGGAAAATAGCGACTCTATGTTCCTGTGGTCTCCTATTTATCTTTGCTCCTCATCTTGCTAGGATGCGGCAACCCTGACAATTGGTAGGGGTTGTGAATTGGAAACAAAGAATAAGAGAAATTCTGATACGGCTTCAAATTGCTTTCTTCATCAGAGGAGAATTTGTCAATTGACAGATATCGTATTGTCTGAAGCTTTGCATTCCTTCCAGACCAAGGGTGAATGGTGAAACATTCAGGTTATGGTTTCTGATTTACAGTGGCTTTTCTTTCAACATCTCCATGTTTTCTGTGATTTCTAGTTGGTTATTGGACTTAAATGGCTGTTCCCTTACCGGCTCTACATCGTAAAAGCCAAGCAAGCAAGTTTCCTCTTCCAATGGAGCGAGAAGACAATTTTAGCCACAATGGCAATGATCACGTTATTGATATTACAAGCAGCAGTGAGGCTTCTTCCTCTCGCTCATCCGATGATCATGCATCCAGTGGCATACAGCAGCAGATTGATAATCAACCTTCTACTACTGCAAGGATTCCTGTTTATCAACCTGCATTTTCTACTTCCAGAGGAGGATTAAACGCACGGAATTCATCATTAAACCGAAGAGAAAATGGTCGTAGCCGCAATAGGAGTCCACTGAATTCTGGGCTGTGGATATCCATTGAATTAGTTTTAACTGTGAGCCAAATAATTGCAGCTATTGTTGTGTTGGCTTTATCGAGGCATGAGCATCCGCATGCTCCTTTGTTTGTTTGGGTTGTGGGTTATGCATCTGGTTGTGTGGCTAGCCTTCCCCTTCTTTATTGGCGTTATCACCATCGTAACCAGGGTTCTGAAAGGGAGTCTTCTCAGTCCCATCCAGCTTCAGCTCAAAATGACCTTTCCATAGGACCTACTTCCGGGACTTCAGATAGGGACAGTCTTCGGACAAATGGTTCTGACTCTGCCCGTAATCTTGCTGCACTACGTTCTAGGTACCAAAGATCTCGCTTCTTCCAAGTTGTGGAAACGAAAAAGATTATGTGCTTGATTCAGCGAATTTCTTCTAATGTTGTGAAATAGAAAGTTACTTGATTTATGAGAATATAGTAGCTATCACATATCAGATATAACTGGCAATCATGTTTGAAAGTTTACCTGTAGAGTTGCTTGTATTTTTCTTCAACCTGGACTGGAAATGACAATACTATCAATAATCCAGCAATTGTTCACAGATCATGTAGGTAAACCTGTGGTTGATATGATTCTCCATAATTCTTGATGATGAACTTAGTAACCGTTAATTAATACTAATTTGGAAATATTGAAATTGTAAACATGAGATCAGGTTTCTCATATCTGAGCTTTTTTGGTTTGTTTCTCTCTTTTTGCATTTAGATCCTGTCAGAAATGATAACTACAGATGTAAAGATTAAATTTTTGATATGGTGAAAAAGTGAAGGTTTTATTGCTCATCTTCATCTTGGCTTTCTGTCACACTCTCAAAGAGAATCAGTATCTGCAACTTATTGTAAACCTGTCACTGCAGCCCCCCCAACAAATGTACAATTTGTTTCTGAGCACTAACAAGTTTCAAATGCTGATTAACACTGTAACTAATTCTTTGTATCTTTTGTTTCCTCTTGGTTTGTAACTTTTAGCGGTCCTGTAAATTCCACTCATTTAGAAGTTGCAAAAAAAATTCTTTTTTTGGGATGATTTACCAACGTACTACGGTTTTGAAACCAGTTACTGGTTCGACATTTATCATGTGAGCTTGAATGTATAGCATGTTGTCAAACCTGATCCCAAAGGCACTTTTGTACAAAGGTTGAATATGTGTATAGTCCTTCAAGGCAAAAATAAGAAAAGATGCATATGCCAAATCATGTTGGAGCAAAAATGATAAAATGACATGGGGACCAAAGGAAAAGTGGCAAGATATTATCTTATTGAACAAATGGCAATCTGCTTGAGGTCACTGTTTATATGTCCTGTAGATAGGAGAGTGACATACTATTTGAGGTATTAGCAACTTTTTTACTTCAAGGAATACAAATTTTTAGGGCCTTACTGAATCACCTTATTGACTGTGGCAATTGCATGATTGGACACATGGCAATCTGTTTATGCAATATTTATGGCTGATCTTTTGTATGAATTTTCAGAAAAATCCTTTGGTTTCAAACTTTACCATCCATTTGGAGATTTTCCCATCTGTTTGACTTAACTTTGTGATCTTTTCATCTCAATGATGCATTATATGCAGAAATAATTCTGTAAATTGCACTATTTGCGGTCCATCTGGAGATTCCTGCAGTTTGTTTGCTTCATAGTAGAAGATATGATAAAGTGGAAAACTTTAATTCTCAATTGAGCAGATGTATTTTTTCAGCTTGTGTTGTCTTCTGCAATATTTTATGGTTGCTCCTTATTTATACTGGAAGAAAAAAATAAAAGGCACTGTTTGTCTTCTCTGTGTAGTTCATACTTGTAATTCTTATGTTTTCCCTCATGTCAATTTCCTTTACCCTCTCTCTCTCTCTCTCAATGTGAGTGGAATGGATACTAATGAGCTAGATTTCCCTTACAGGCTTAAGGTCCTTGTAGAATACTTAAAGATGGCTTTGGATTGCTTCTTTGCAGTGTGGTTTGTGGTTGGTAACGTATGGATTTTTGGAGGTCACTCTTCCTCTGCTGATGCTCCCAACTTGTATAGGTATTCTAAATTGGCATTTAATTTCAATTGATACAAGGAAGCAATTTGTCTCTGTTTACAAATTACTGTTTCAACATCTGCAGGATATGTATAGTCTTTCTTACCTTTAGTTGCATCGGATATGCTATGCCATTTATTTTCTGTGCGACTATCTGCTGCTGCCTCCCTTGCATAATAAGAGTCATGGGCTTTAGAGAAGATACTACTCAAAGCAGAGGAGCCACAGCAGAATCAATTAATTCTTTGCCAACCTATAAATTCAAGGCAAAGAAGAACAGAAACAATGACAAAGAGAGTAACTCTGGAGTGGTTGAAGGTGGAATAGTAGCTGCAGGAACAGATAAGGAGCGTGTGATATCAGGAGAAGATGCGGTAACTACATTTTCTGATTTGCTCTTTCTCTATTTTACTTTTATGTCATGAGTAGGGTTATCCTACTGGTTTGATTATTCACTAAAATGTGGCTTTTGCTGCCACCTAACCATTGAATCCCATGTTATAGCTTCGGTGGGTGTCTGTGGGTGGTACTTGGTTCCATTGGTATAACCTAATGGTTCCTACTCTGAGACTGCATTTTTTGTACTCGACTTCCTTTACTGGCTTGGAGACTCGAAATGTTAATTGAAATTCTCTCCAAAATGATAGATGTTCCGGAATTCATGTGCTTTTGACTTGATTTTGGTGTTTTAAAGTTAAATTATCTTTTTGGCTTCCAAATGACTTTTGCTTGTGTGTGGGGGACAGGTTTGTTGCATTTGCTTGGCTAAGTATGCCAACAACGATGAGCTCAGGGAGTTGCCATGTTCTCATTTCTTTCACAAAGAATGTGTTGATAAGTGGCTGAAGATCAATGCCGCATGTCCACTCTGCAAAGCCGAGGTTGGTGAGACCATTTTACAATCCCTTACAGGAGCAGTTGCCAATCTGTGACAGAGCACAGTATCGAGAATTTTAGAAGATGCTTTTGTAATCGATGTCTATAAGTTTGAGAGCTTGCCTTTCCCAACGATTTTCTTGCCTTGCCTTGCCCAAAATGCTATTATGTTTTTGTTTTTGATTCTTCTTTTGGGCAGCCAAGCAAGTACTTATGTACCGTCATGACTAGATGCATAGTAATGGTCTTCCACTAGCTGCAGATATCATAAGATTGTTGCTAAGTAGAGATCCAGTATGCTGCTACTTCCTGTAGGTTGGGTAATGAATACCGAAGAATCGCCACATTTTGTTATGTTGTATCCCATTGGCCATAGGTTATTTTAGAAGAGAAGAATGACTTCTTTTACCAGCATCATGATGCAAAACCATCAACTGACATGTAGCTATGGATCCCTTTGCTCAAGCAGTGATTGATCACAAATTCTGAGGGGTTCTTGTTGCTGCATGAAATTTTATCAAATGCCACATTTGCAGTAACCTTGATGTGGTTTAACAGTAAACATTGATTTACTTGTGCACTGCAAGATTAAAAGGGTCTAAAGAGAGCAATAAGAATTGAGTTTTGCATTTGAAAATGCATCATTTTAGTTGTTCTTTCGTTGAACTATGAACTTTACAAGTTCCAAAATATCCCATTTAAGTTATCCTTTTAGAATCCTCATTTGAACATAAACAAACCATTTGAACTATTTATCTTCAATAGTTAGGGGAGCACAAACCATTTTAACTACCTCTTTAACTTTCAAGACTATGTAAAAGTCAGCAGCTCAAGACATTAATTTGTGTCATTTCAATTTTTCTAGGAGAATTTATACAATATATAAAGTCATCAAAACTACTACTTTTGTGGTCTCTATTTTTAAAAGAATATAAAAAAATATTAAAGCTCAAAAGGAAAAATTTCAAACTACTCCACTCTAAATTCACTATTTAATTTTTGATAAAATATAACTTTTATTCACATTTCTATTATTATTAGTATTAGTTACTTTTAACAAATAACTTTCTTTGTAATTAAAAAACAATTTCTACAACTAATAAATAAAATATTTAAAAAAATATATGTACTTTTTCCATAAAAAGACACACATAGAGGACATGAGATCTTCTGTCCAAGATTTTATCAATCTTATTCTGTCCTAACTAAAACTACGTTGTAAGGTTCACTAATCTTTTTAGTTAGGGTCTAATAATTGTAAAACAATTTTGATAATATTTATGCATTTGGTCCCTACTTTTAATGAAACTACGTAGTTTTAAACATTAGACAGAATAGGACTGGATAAATATTGGACAGAGGATTTGGACTCCACATAGAGGCTGCAATAATCATATGTAATAATTAATAAAGAGCATGAAAATTTTTTCCAAAAGGGAAAAATTACAAAAATATCCTTTACATTTTCTTGAATTTTTTTCTATCATTCACATTTAAAATAATGCAATTTTATCAATCATACTAAAAAATGCACTAAATTGATCATTTTATATAACTTTATTTATTTTTTTAATAAAAAATATACATGTTTCATTATTAGCTGATATACCCGTACAAACTTTTTGTTAAAAAATAAAATAAAATTGGATAGAATGATAGATTTGATATAAAGTTTTAATGTGAGTGACCAAATAGCATTATTTTAAATGTGAAGGATGACTTTTGTAATTTACAAATGTAAAAAGTAACACGCCTGGCGAAGCGCGTGTGCATTCCCAAGCGGGTTAGTCTCTGACCCAATAACCCACTTTTGACTCGGACCACCGTATAAATAACAGCGGATCTTTCATCCTTTCTTAATTTTTCTAGGGCTTTCGTTTTTTTCACCACAATTTTTCAAAACTGGATAAAGCTCTTACAGCTCTCTCAACTCCCCAACATCAGCATCCGGCGATCCGCTCCTCCTAACGCAGCCGCCCGACGCTCACTTCCGTACTTGTCAATTCAGTCTCGTCACTCTCTTTTATTCGGTAAATTACTCTCGATTATGGTTATTTAATTAGGAATCGATTTTGTTTTTTTTATTTGATTATGATTTTCATTTTGGGGTTTTATTTGCTAAAGCATGCTGTTATGAATTTGAGCTGTCTTTTTTTTTTTTTAAATTTTATCGATTAAGAGTGTTGATACCCAAAGTTAGGGTTCCTTAATTTTTTTTGTTGGGTTATTGAGTATGCATGCAATTGTAAATCGGATTTTTTTATGGTTTTTGAAGGAAAATAGGGTTCTTTAAGCCCGATGTAATGTTTAGTAAAACCAAAGTTTAGGTTTTTTATTTTCCGAAACATCAAGTGTTGTTGCTGTACGTTTGTACAGTTAATTGACTCCATTTATCTGTTTCGGAATTGATATTATTGGGTTTATCTTTTGGGGAACGGTGGCTGTCACGTCTTTGTAATTGTTGAGGCCTGGATATTTTGCATTTTTATCCTTTCTTTGTTGATGAGGTTGTTAGTTTTTTCTTTCTGATGGGTGCTTAATATTGGGGCTATTGTGTCTCGGATACACGAGATTTAAGTATCTGGTTGTACCAGTCTGAAATGTATTTACGTGTGGAGCTGTAATTTTATGATTTTTCCTCGGACCCTTAATATTTTGGGGGCTATTTGTTCCATTTTTTCATCATGCTTATATGGCTTGGTAAGATTGTTTCTGTATGTAGTGATGTTGCCTTAGCTTGTTTTGGTTTAGTAATTATGATTGTCATTATACTGATATTCCAGAGACACTGGAGTGGTTGATGAATGACAATGACTGATTCTGCAAGTTCCACTTAAACATGTGAATTCCACCAAAAGATATTGGAAATCATTAGGAACTTTAGTTTTCGTAGAAGTATGTGTTTGAAACCTATGTGATTAATCTATGAAAGGATTCATTAGTTGCTGAATACCTGTCTTTTCATCAAGGATAGCTATGACAATAAAGTTGGTGTTGAAACTATTTGCTTAAATGTATCCAAATAACAAGAATTGAACTCTTTTTTCTTGTTTGTTAATGTGAGGTTTCTTGCTTACGAAATTGATCTGAAGGAAATATGCAGTTTGGCATACTTAATTGCTTTTTATTTTGGGTGCAGGTTCTTTGCCCTTTTGGTGTCAAGCATGACATAAGACTTGGAGGCACGTTTTTCTTGTTGAATCATCTGCATTGCGGTGCATGTCCAAGTAAATTTGTATCTGTTTATATCTGTGGTGCTGGCTTTATTATGTCCCACCATCTTGTTTCCCAGCAGTTCCAATTTCCAGATGGGCAGATGGCACATATGGATCACTTGACCATTGACTCATCCACAGCAAACTTGCAAAATAAAATGGTCGGACATGTGTCTCATAGCCCTGCATCACTTCATTTTGCTCTCTCTAGTGAGCAACTCGGATCAGTGGAACCAACATCCAACAATTCTGGCTTCCAAAGTGTGTCAAGCAATCAATCAGTACAAACTGAATCAGGGCCAGGGATATTGGAATATGGGGTAGGTGAAGTCATGATGACTAATCCAGGTCCGCAAAAGGCTTTTTTGCCTAGCAAGCGGAAGGCTGAAACAGAAGCCACAGTAAATTATATTCCTCAACATTCTGTAATGACAAATAAGCGTTCAATACATCATATGGGAACTTCCCCTCGTTTCTCTCAACCATTGCCTTCCTCGCCGATTGACAAATTCATGCAGATGCAGTCTAAAATTGACTACCCTCCAATTATGCAAAATCTTCTTGCATCAAACAAAAATTTGGTACGAAATGAGTCAATATCTGGCAGATCTGGCTCCCAACGAGTGCAGACTCCAAAAAGCCGAACCGTTCTGAATGAGCCGTTATCTAAAGCTCAGAGCAACTCATCTGGAGCTGTGAGGTCCAAAATGAGGGAACAACTAGCTGCTGCACTGGCTTTGTCCTCTGAAAACCAGGATAAGACTGCAAGCATGGAAAATGCTCATGATGTGATGAGTACTAATCAAGCTGCGACTGATTCTCGGCATCCTGAATCTGTTTTCAATCCTGGTGTTCTTAAAGATTCAAATGAACATGTTGCTGGAGAGTCTTGTTCTGCGGGTAACTCTGATGGTACTAAAGGATTTCCGACTAAGCATTCTACCAATGGATTCCTGGGTGACCCAATTATTTTACCGGTTGAAGATGTCTCATTTAGTGACAATTTATTTGTGAAGGATGACCTATTACAAGGAAATGGGCTTTCGTGGGCATTAGATCTTGATATGCCTCTAACAGAAGATAAGGAAAAGAACAATGTTGTAAAAACTGGGTTTGTACTTGATGGAACGGGAAATCCAAATGAGAGGGGCAAATTATCTCCAGAAAACTTGGCCACTCAAATTGAAGCTGAGCTGTTCAAGTTTTTTGGAGGTGTGAATAAGAAGTACAAAGAAAAAGGCAGGTCTCTTCTTTTTAATTTGAAAGATCGCAGCAATCCAGAACTCAGAGAAAGAGTTGTTTCTGGTGAAATTACACCTGAGAGATTGTGTTCAATGAGTGCTGAAGAGCTTGCTTCAAAGGAGCTGTCAGAGTGGCGCATGGCAAAAGCAGAGGAGCTTGCTCAGATGGTAGTTTTACAAGATACAGATCTCGATAGGAGACGATTAGTTAAGAAGACACATAAGGGTGAGTATCAAGTAGAAATGGAAGAAAAGGATGACATTGTGATGGAGATTTCTGGTGGGTCTTCAGTTCTTCCACAAACTCAATCGAAAAGCAATGATATTGAAACACATTCTCCTAAATTAGAGGATATGAAAGACAAAGGAAAAATTGTAAGTCAGAAGAACAGTTCAGAAAATAATGATCTTTCGGGTAGTTTTGTGATTCCAAGTGATGGAGCTGATTTAATGCAAGGAATGATTGGGGATGAATTCAAAGATGCAGAACTTCTTCCTCCAATCATTTCACTGGATGAATTTATGGAATCCCTTAATGCTGAGCCTCCATTTGAAATACTACAAGGCGATGCTGGTCAGTCAGCACCTCCATTGGAGAAAGAAAATGCAGTGGCTGGCAACAATATGGCTGGTTCTCAATCAGCTTCCAAAGATCATGTAGATTCTCCTGATAAGACTGATAAAGCTGTCACGAAACATGCTGTAGGTGAGAGTGTGAAACCAAGAGAGAGTCCTGTTAAACAGAATGTATCTCCTCGTGCTAATGCATCAATTGCTCAACATATATGGGAAGGTGCACTTCAGCTAAGTATCTCATCAAGTATCAAAGCATTTGGTGTCTTTAGAAGGTATGGTTCTCTTCTTCCTAGTGTCTGGTGCACACTTCATTTCATTACTAGGAAGGCATATTGCCAGCTTGTTTTGTTTGTTCTGCAACTTTTATTAGGTTGTGTTCTTTCCACTATAGTGAGCTTGGTTATAGGAAATAAAGTGTTGAATGTAGAAAATAGATTTGTGAAATCCAATGATTTTATATCTGGACAATATTTTTTTACAAGTTTTGGATGAGCTGCATGAGTCAAGCTGGCACATAGTTGATAAACATAGAAATTTACATAATTATTAAACATAGAAACTCACTAATTAATGAACAGGGAAATTTCATACTACACCTTAGAAGTTCTGTAACTTGAGATTAAGGAAGTAGATAATTGAAACACCTATCCAGTTGTTAGGTCAGTAAGTTTCTGCTCAAGAGGCTATATCCACTCCTTCCCTGAGATTTCTTTTTAAGATATTTGAATTACAAATAGCATGTATTAGTTGTTCATTGGTGCACATGTGAATTATCACCCAACAAATGACTGGTGGCGCTTCTTCTGGTAGTTAAATGTTTTGTAGGGAGATCGTTACTAGTCTAAGAGAGAAGTGCATAGCAGTTGTGGGGGTGTCTTTTATGTATTGAACTTTTTATATTGATGTATTGCTGTTGGCTGATTGTTTATTTCTTTTGCAGTGGCGAGAAAACATCGATAGCAGAGTGGCCAAGCTGTCTAGAGATCAAGGGCAGAGTTAGACTTGATGCGTTTGAAAAATTCGTTAAAGACCTTCCTAATTCTCGAAGTCGTGCAGTCATGGTACCTCAAGGCCCCTTTCTTTTCATAGGTTTTAATTATGCATCTTTTGTTTTGTTACTCTTCAAGCTCCTGCTCACCCCTTGTGCAGCAGTGGAGCATTTTTGGTTTAATAAAAAGTATGATATTCTAGCAACGAAATTTGTGAAAAGAGCAAGGCATTTGCAAGAATGTTTTTGCGTACCAAAATACTATTTTAGAAAGCATATTTGACATTCGTTCCCTTTTAGAAAGTTGATACTTTAATTAAAAACTCAAAGAAACAGTCTTGAAAGTGTTGGATGGTCGGACCTTTGCTGCAATCACTACCAGTGTCCTGAATTTACCTAAAAAGAGAATCCATTCTGACTGGAAAGTCTGCAGCTACGGACACAAAAGGCATTGTGGTGTGTGAGGCCATCATAAATATTATCAAATAACGACAGTATGATTTCTCATATTGAAGAAAGAGCAAACCTCAGACACTTATTAGTTATGATGGGTTTTAATGATGAGACCACTGTTTACAGGATCAATCTACTAGCGGATGTAGTCAATAATTTTACTCTATACGACCCAATTGAGCGAACGTTCGTGATTCAGGTTGAAATTTGTAGTCTGTGCTTGAAGACGAAATGCTTCGCTTACTGCTGAAAAATAAAGTAAATTGGTGGTGTAAATGATATCCTATTAAACCATTATTTTAAAGTTGGACAAGAATTTAAGATCTGGGACGTATCTTACAGCACTATAAAGCTTAAATTCAGTTTCATCTTTTTTGTGTATAAGTTGTCTAAGCTAGATGCTGCTCTGTGTGCAGGTTATTCATTTCGTGTTGAAGGACAACTCGGATGAAAGTGAGCGTGGCAGCCTCCATGAGGTTTTTAACTTGTTACCCTTGTAGTTTTCTCGCAGAGTTTTATTAATTTTATTATTGTTATATTTAACGTTGTGGAGTGGGCGCAGGCAATCGAATCGTATGTTGTGGACGAGAGGCTGGGATTTGCAGAGCCAGCACCTGGAGTGGAACTCTATTTGTGCCCAACTCGTGGGAAAGTAGTTGATATGCTAAGCAACTACATCTCAAAGGATCGCACTGACATCTTTAACTCGTCAGATAATGGTCTAATTGGTGTTATTGTATGGAGAAAAGCTCATAAAAGTTCTACAATATCATCAAACCAGAAACATCATACTAGTACTAGTAGTAGTTTGAAAAGGCAACATAATACATCTAGGAGAGAGCAAGAAATTGATGCTAATGTAAAAGTGAAAATGTCGAACAAAGCACCACCAACACCACAACCTGCATCCCACAATAGACCTTCTTCTAATGCAGTTATTCAACCGACAACAAATGATGACGATGATACTGATATACCCCCTGGTTTTGGCCCTCCTGGGGCTTCACGGGATGATGATGATTTGCCTGAGTTTAACTTTTCTGGGAATGTAAATCATGCCCTATATCCCCATAACCTCCAACAGGGTTCAAAGATGACCTTGCCTAACCGCGGTGCATCCCGGCCTGTGGACCAAATTAGAGAACTAATTCATAAGTATGGACGAACTGAAGCCAGTAGTGATAGTGGTAGTGGTAGTCGTATGAGTTGGGTAGACAATAGTGGTTCTTCAGCTGCTGGTCTGGGAATTGAACCGTGGAATGATGATGATGATGATGATGATGATATTCCCGAATGGCGGCCACAGACAACGCAGCATCAATATCGGACACGTCCACCTCAGGCTCAGCAAGGCTTTCATCAACCTTTACTTTCCTCTTATGGTGGTACTCAGCTGAATCCAGCGATGATGGCTTCCCAAACCACCCCAATGAATGTTGGAAATGGCACTACATCCACCACTTGGCATCAGGGTGCCAGGTGGGCACAGCCGCCAAGTGTAGGCCAATACTCTAGGACGTCGTCGGGGGTGCAAGCAGCAGGACAGCGACAAGATTCTGCCAGAAGTAGGGGCTATTGATTTCTTTTTGTTATTTTAGTCTTCTGGGTTAAATGTAAATGATGGTTTTGCTTTTGTTCTCAATGCGCTGTAGCGACAAACCCTTCCTTTCTTCTACTCTTTTCTTTTTCTTTCTCAGCTGGAAAACGTAGGAGCAGTGGTTTTCTAGTCAGATCCCTTTTGCAGTTTTTGAGAACTTTTTGGTTTTCTAGTCAGATCCCTTTTGCAGTTTTTGAGAACTTTTTGTATTTATAAATCTTTTTGACATGATCTAATGAAAATTGGTCAGGTTTATTAGTGTTCACTTTGGTCTATCTTATTCTCTTTTATTTTGTTTAGTCTATACTGGGGTGTTGTTGCTTCTGGAGTTACTGGTTTATTTCATGAACATTGAACTCTTTAAAGCAAAATCTTTATCAAACGTGCATACTCGTTTTCTTCTCAGTTGGTATAAAGAATCTTGATTGGTTTGAATGATTTTTATACTTTTTTTGTTAATCTGATAAATGTTATACACATTTGAAAAGTGGATAGAAGATTGAGATATTGTTCATCTTCCATTTCCTGTAAAAACCCATTGTAGCACTGCAAAGCTTGGAGGCCAGAAACTGCCGTGATGATATTTACTATATTTTGAAGACATTACAACTAAGAACACTTTTTTATGGTCTCTCTTTCCCTCTCTCAAGTTGAAATGATGGAAAAACAATCTCCTGTTTGTCCAGTTCCTCCCCTTATCCTAAGCAAAATGAGTAATTTAGGGGTGAAAAAAACCAGCCTGATGTCCTTCAAGATCTTCAACTTCATAGTCTGCTGCACTGCTCTTGTTTCATCCTTTCTGATCAGGCAATTGGCTTGTCTTTATCCAACTTGGGAGAAAAACAACCAAAACACTCGGCTGAAAAATCATCCTATGCGCACTATTATTCACTCTATAGACTACCACCAGCCTTTTAAGTTCTCCATATTCACAGTTAGAAAAGCTGGCTATGATCTGATGGCATCATTAGTGCCAAAGTTGAGACAACATTACTGTGATATTTAAAAAATGCTACTACTAACCACCAAACTAAAATTTAAACACCCAAAGCACGTTTGATTGCTTCTCTTTGCTCTGGTGTCAATCTTGTTGGAAACTTAACTTCAAACTGTATCTTCAAATCACCTCTGTTATTGGGCTCCCTCGCGATAGGCATGCCTTCTCTGGTAACCACAAGTTCATAACCAGGATTGACAATGTCATTCACTGGGATCGATAATTCTCGTCCGTCTAGAGTAGTGATGTTTACCGTCGTTCCACCTAATGCCTCGGCTAATGTCACCCGATAATTCGTTATGAGATCATTGCCATCTCTCTTGTATACATTATGGGGCTTCTCTTCAATCACAAACACAAGATCAGCAGCAAGCTGATTGAATTGCTCATTCCCTTTATCTGGAAATGTTATCTTTGTTCCTCTCTTCCATCCTGGCTTTACTTCAATGGATAATATCTCTGTGTCTGTTGACATTCCCCTGTAGGAAATATAGTTAATATGCATAGTCAGTAAGCCATAATTGCAAACTTTGCTCATTTACAGTACTGAAAGCAACAGAACAGTGCAAAATTGGCTTCCTGAAAATGTTCATAAAACCAAAATGGTAACTCACCCATTTGCATCAACCACTGATCTAGATATCTTCATTTTCCTAGTTGATCCTGCATAGAGCTCCTCAAGGCTGCAATTCAATTTACTTTCCACTGGTGGTGGTTTCTTGGGCATAGAAGCACCAGTTCCATCACTATATGTCCTGAACATGTTTTCATTCCCAGCAAATCCTCCAAATAGTCCTCCTCCATCAGATGCAAACCTCATGGACCTCCCAGGACCTGATGATCCAAAGTTAAAGGGACTGCTACCGAAGAATTCTGCGAAGATATCTTCTGCATTTCGAGGATTGAAACCGTTTTGAAATCCACAACCACCTGAACCAGGTGGAGGCATGTCTTTTAAACCTTCTTCACCATATTGATCATAAGTTTGCCTCTTTTGTGGATCACTCAAGACCTGACACAAAATGAAAACTTTCACTCAGGACTTGAGATTTCAACGCATGCCATTACTCAATTGCAAACAATATTCTGATTGATAAGAAATGAAAAACTTAAAAAACCCAAGAAACAGAAACAATAATCGAACAAACAAAGCATTTTCCTGAACAAAAGTATAACCATTGTTGCTTTGATATCAGATTTTTCTGAAAAAGACTAGGCAACCAAAACATCAACCATCAATTTATAACATACTTGAAAGGGAAGACATAATCACCATACAAATAAATATCAGAATCCAAGGTAAAGAGAGACAAGAAATTCAGTTTTATGGATACTTTACTTCATAAGCTTCAGAAATTTGCTTGAACTCCGCCTCAGCCTCCTTCTTGTTATTGGGATTTTTGTCTGGATGCCATTTCATTGCCAATTTTCTGTAAGCTTTCTTGATATCATCTTCTGTGGCATTTCTCTCCACCTTCAATATGTTATAGTAATCCATCCCCATGATCTATATGTAATATAACACTACCAATGTATGTGTCTATGTACTCAATGTTCTCTTCCTCTCTTCTCAGGCCAACAAAATGTCATCAACGAAAAGAATGTTTTTTTGCACCAATGATGCATCAATTATTGGCAAAATTTTCTGGGATTTCTCTTTTATTGACAAGAACTTCAAGAAATTGAATGAACTCAGAAAGATTTTTCAAGTCAAGTCTGAACGACAAACTAAAAAGAATGTAAATTTGGGTAACAACGAGACAACAAAATGACAACCAAATTTGTTTTTAATCATGAAAAATGGCAAAACAAAATTTGGGTAGTGATTTTGTTTAAACGTGAAGACGACCGTATTTCACGGTATATATAGACTTTTGTCTTGACATTTTAACGACAATAATGGAATCTTATACTTTCTTTTCTTTCTATCAAAGTTGTGCCTTTAATTCGGTTTTTTCCGTTGGGTTCAAGTTCCTTTTGCGCATCTGTTTGTCGCCTACAAGATTTGGCAGCTCTTTATAGTCTTTAACTTTTTCAAAGTGTTCCTGCAAATAATACTAAAAAAAACACGAAACCTTGATTCGTATATAAATTAAACAATTAATTACAGTAGAGATTGTGATTGAAAATTTCTATTGTTTTTACCTTAAAATCGTGATTAACTCTCCTTAAAATCGTGATTAACTCACCGTTGTATGTATGAACTCGATTTATATATAAAATAGACAATTAATCGCCGTATAAATCATGATTAACTCACATTTACATGTATGAACTCTATTTATATATGTAACATACAATTAATCACCGTAAAAATTCATGATTCTAATTCTTTACTATTTTTATCATACATTAAAATCGTGATTATGTATGAACCTGCTGTACGGAAAACCATCTGTAAAAAAAAATTAGCTGTCATCCATTTGCGCCTAAGTGAAATTGGAGAAACCTATTTAAATCACAAGCAAACTGGAATCAATAACATCTCAAATTGGTTTTGTAACAATAGTTTTGTTATTGCAGGGAAGCTTGCATTGCTTCATATATATATATGTTTTCTGTAAATTGCAATCAATCATAAAACAAGGAGAAGCCGTATCCACTGCCAAAAGAACCATCATGGTATTGGACTGAAAATTCAAGAAGGTTTGGAAGAGAAATAGGCATTGCTTCTAAACAATTCTCATATAAACATGTAAATGATAAATGCCAAGTGTAACACAAAAGTAGTTCCAACTGGTTTTTTACATGTCAACAGCATACAATAACAAGGCAAAGCATGTTATTGCATTGCTGAGTTTCTTTCTCATCACATCACGCGTGGTTTCCGCATCTCCAGTTTCCCTTCCTTCTCTCAACCAGTGTTGCAGCCATGATTCCTTGCTTTGAGCAGAGTATCTGCAACAAGGAGAATGTTTGAACTAAGCCACAACGCAAGTAATCAAATTTCATCAAGCAAAACAGTAATCCTTTGGGACAATGTTGTTTTGTAATTGCAAGATTTAGATTTATGGGCAGATTTTGTAGGGATAGAAGAAATAAGAGTAAGGCAAAAGAGTAGAAGTTTAAACAACAAAACAACTATACATTGAACCCCCACCCCCCTTTTTTTTCAACCAATAGATGAAAAAATGAGAGAAGTACGTTTAGGAGGGTTTGGACATGTGTGCAAGAGACATTTAGGATTAAAAGGGGAAGGGAAAGATCTAACAGAAATAGGAAATAAACAATTAAAAATCACATCACATATTTAAATATAAATGAAAATGTGCGTAGATAGAACACGATGGGGGAAATATGATTCATATAGTTGACTCCACATAGTGAAATAAAGGCCTTTGTTATTGTTGTAATCTTTTAAGAAAAGAGACACATACGGAACATACTAGACCTTTAACTGAATTTACTTTGATTTCAAACGGACAATTTATATCCTAAAATGGAAAGTATTTTTTGCAGCTCAATACTACCATAATTTACTAACAAAATTAAAATAATATCAACATGAGATAGAAACCCTTTCTGTATGCTGCAGAATACTAAATCTGCTTCACAATGTATAAAAAATTAACAAGCATGATTTCACAAAAGACATACCGTTATGTTGGCAGTTTCGCTCTGCAGCTCATCGGGCTTGCATGTGGAGTTGACTGATTTTAAAGTTCTTACATGGAATAAAATCCTTGCATTGCCAGAACTATCTAATCACTAAGTCCAGATTTGGTACCTCCTGTAATCAATATTGATGTCTTGCCTAACCGTAAGCAGAGGATCACAGAGTCAAATTTTTTGATTTCAACAGAGAAATGCTTCAAATATGCAAATACTGAGACAAATATGATTGAGCAATTCAAGTCATATATTTGCATAGGTTCCACTGCAAACCTGAGACAAAAGTACATCTCAACCTAGCAATTCCAACAAACTAAAGGCCAAAGGAATAAAATGTTGTCCTCAACTGCAACAAGTTCTTAAATCAGGCGCCCCCTTCTCCCACTGATATATCTCACACATTGCCATTCCCATTCACAAATACTAGATCTATGACTGCTTAACAAAGATCATCCACTCAAAATCATCTTAAAGTAACACTATTTGGATTAAGATAATACAACAACAACAACAACTAAGCCTTTATCCCGTTAAGTGAGGTTGGCTATATGGATTAAGAAAATACAAACAAACAAACAACAAAGCCTTTAACCCGCTGAGGGGTCGTTGCCTTAAGAAAAAAAAAAAAAAACTAAGCCTTTATCCCACTAAGTGGGGACCGCTATATGGATCACATTTCGCCATCGTGTTTGATCTAGGCTCATTTATATTTAAATATAACATATATTTTCTTAAATTTTAATATGGATTAAGAGAATATGAAAACATAATATGGCAGTTATGAGTGCATGCTTCTGAATACCAACACACCCTCTTTATTAAATAAAAATTACTTGTTAACCCAAAGGCATAATGTATTAACCGCTTCTCATCTCTAGCATATGATAAATTTGAAAATTCACCTAAAATAAAAGAAATCAGAGAGGTTAGCAATCATTGGAAAGAAACACATGCATACTTGGATAACAGTCACATGAAACAATGATTTCTTTGGGCCTCGCAATCACAGAACTGAGCAGAAATTCAAGTTCCACGTCAATGGACATCAAGATACAAATGAGACACAAAAAAGTGGGATGCCTTTGATCTTGCAAAAACTTTATTATAGCATTCCTACAACATGATAACACTTGTTTATGAAGAAATTTCAAAGGAAAAAAAATATCATCCAGTGTTAAAAAGAAAATATTTAGTCAGGCTTGATGTAATACATGCAAGATTCATTCACAGGGGAGCATATGAGGTTGAAAACAAACCTCAATAAAACTGAAAAGAATTTATCTTTGGGAATTGCGATGGTGGTGGGAGTGTCTGCTTTATGGCAGTTGTATTTATTGCTTAATTGTCTTTTTAAGTTATTGTTGAGTACTGCCTCACCATTAATCTTTTTACAATGTCAAGATTCTAGTAGAGATATTCTGAAGCAAGAAAAGGAGAGAACTGACCATCACACAGAGATTATAGGAGGTAGAGCTAGATCCCTGTTGCATGCCAATCATCATTCCTCTTTTAATACTTTATGGACCCCAATAATCCCCTACTAGTCATGTGTAATTGCACACAGCATCAGAGTGCTAGATGCTCAAGGAAACTTGGAACTATTTGAAAGCTCTTCTATGCTTACCTGCTAGAACCATCCAATCCCGTATAATTTAGTCAATCGTTAAGTTTGTAATGCAATGGATAAATAGTTTGTATTGGTAAAAGTATGGAAAAATAAGATCAATCTCTTCTCAATTCACCAGAAATAACTAAGATGGCCATTTCTAAGTTCCTAATAAATTCCACGAAATGTATACCGCCTTAAATAATAGGTCTTGATTGGCATATGAGACAAGAAAAAGGTGATGTTTTAATAATCTGCTTTCTGGGAATTGAGATGGGTGCCAAATCTTGTAATAGGCTTTCTATCATTTGAACAGAGCATTAGGCTAACACAGTTCCTCTATTTATACAGCAGCATCAACAGCAATTCCTAATTGGACAACATGGATTAGTAGTTGTACCTGTAGCAGTGAGAACAAAAAAACCAATTGCAAGGTCTTGTTTACCATAAACCATGTAGTGACTAAGACCATCATTTTGCCTGGTGCCCACCTGTTCATATGCACTTCCAAGTCCAGAGAACATGCATCAACTTCAGGAAATGAACATACGGGAAGATAAAGGAAAAATGTCAGTGAGCTATATAGCATGTGTTGAATTTTCCATATATATATATATATATATATCACATTCTATACCTGTCACATTGTACCAGAGAGTAAAGTTCATCTCGAAACTCCCAGACATTGAGGGGATTTGATAAAGTAGAAACGCACATGTGCATCTCTTCTGGTTAACCTATACCGGTGACGCTTAATGAAATATGCCATTCTTACTCCATCATTTACTATGCATGATAAGCTTTAAAAGTTTTGCAGTCCTCGGAAAACCGTCACTCTGACCTTTTATCACTGCAAAGTTCAAAATTTTCAAAGAATCAGCATTTAGCTCACACCCTTGAATTGTCATCTCTTTCAACATTAAGACAATCTCCCTAAGTTTTCCTCTCTTGAACATCGCCTCCAGTATAGCATTGTAAATACTAATATTTGGAGAAATCCCATTCTCAAGCATCTGATCCCTAAGCTGGAGAGCAGAGGATATCTTTCCCTCGTTACAGAGGACGGTTATCAAGCACCTATAGGTGATTACATCCATCTTCAATCTCTGGGTGTAAATATCCCCTGACAGCTTATGCACCAATAAATAATTACCTCCCCTTACCGAAGCACATATCAAGATATTATAGGTGGTGATATCAGGAGAAACTCCAGAGCTCTCAAAATATTTGAATATCCTCTGTGCTATTCCAAACAATTGTTTTCTACAAAGAGCCTTTAAAAGTATGTTAAAAGTCACTATAGTAGGACTAGGACCATCAGTCATTAGAGATTCCAAAAGTTCAACACACACTGAGATTTTACCAACTTTGCAGAAGTACTGAATCAGACAAGTATAACTAAAAATATCAAGCTTAAAACCTTTGAGTTCCATTTGGCACAAGATCTTAGAAATGATTGCATAATTCTGCCGTTTACATGCTGCAGATAAAATTGTATTGAATGAGATCAAGTCAGGTCCATTTCTGGACCAATCAATGTGGTCAAAGAATGTTGAAGCTTCATAAACATTTTTCTCTTTGCAAATTCCTCTCAACATTGTGTTATGCGTTACATTTGTAGGTTCAAAACCCAATTTCATCATGCCCATCATCTGGGACAATGCTTCTTCTGATCTCTTATTGCAACACATAGCATGAAAATATATATTATATACCACAGTATCCACAGAGCAACTAAATGGAATGATGTCAAGCAAAAGTTTGTTGGCCATCTCAGTTTTCCCAATTTTCAACATTCCTCCACCCAATGCAGAATGGGTATACGGATCAGGTGAAAATCCCTTTTGATCTATAACTTGAACAAGTTCAATAACCTCAGTAATCTTATCTTGAAGACAAAGTTCTCGTAGAACAATATTGTATGGAACCAAGTCCGGATCACATCCTTTCTTTTCCATTACTTCCAACAGGCTTAATGCTTCATTAATCTTACCATGATTACAGAGAAACTTAACAACCACAGTAATAGTTATCGAATTGGGCTTACAGCCATCATATTCCATTTGATCCAAACAATGAAAGGTGTCATCCCATAAGCCTTCCCTACAAAATCCATAAACCAAAGCCGTATATGAACGAACATCATGCACAATTCCCTTCTTTTTAACAAAACAAAAAAATGCCAGCGCAGAACTACTCTTATAGGATTTGGCTAAAGCCCACATTATAGGATTAATACTAAAAGCGCATCTTAGTTGGCCACCCTTATCCAGCACAACACATAATACAAAATACGCCTCCCTAATCATCCCGGCTTTGCTAAGACCAAGAATCAACATATTAATAGTAGGTTCTGTTGGAACATAATTGAACCTCAACATCCGTTCCAACACACTTAATGAATCAACTAAATAGCCAAACTGAATTAATCTCTTTAGCAACTTAGATAAACAAGTAAATGATGGCAAAAACCCACTTGCACACATTTCTTCTGCAATGTAAATCCCATGTTTCAACCTACCGAGAGAAACCATCCCATTCAAGAGGGTATTATATGTCAATGCATTTGGGTACGGCCCCCACCTTTTCATCCGTTTATAAACCTCAACTAACTCATCAAACAACACATCCTTAGACTTCAAATAACAATATATCATCGAATTATAATCATAAATTGTGGGCTTTCCAGGCACAAACCTCATCATATACAAAGCCTCCAATGCTTTACTCAGGCCACCTGTGGTAGCATACCTCTGCATACTGTCCTTTAGTTCATTGTAATTCGATTCTGGAGCCTTGCTTTCGTCATAAAAATCCAAACTTTGAGCAGCACAAAATGAAGAAAAATTCATAAAATGGTATAAAAAACACATCTTTCTATTGGGAATTCTTGGTGGAACATAGTGCAACCAGAATTTCATTGCTGAAATATTCCCCAATTTAAGCCTCGTCCCACTAGAGCTAATTGATAAAGAAATCTATAGGCAAAGAAATTCATGAGATTAGCAACCTTTGTAGACCCTCCAAGTTTTAAGGGAAAATCCAACTGAATATGTTGAATTAAGCCAAGAAAACAAAAACCCAGAAAAATAAACAAACAAAAGAAACGATTAAACTGTTTGGAGCACAGCTATGGAATTTAGAAGAGAAAATTGGATTGGGTTTCAAAGACTTAGTATGAGAAAAACGCTAATTTCCCGCCATGTTGGTCCAAAAGAGTCTTGACCAGAGCAAAGAAGTGAAACTGGATATCCTAATATCAACGGCCATTCATATATTATCAATGGAGAAAGATTGAAACTTTGAAATATAACAATAACATTATGCTTTGCTTCTTCAGATTTCAGGCAGAACTCTCCCTTTCTGGAGACTAATAGAGAGCTATGATAAGCGGCCGAGAAGCTTTTCTTTTGAAACTGTGCAAAGGTACAATTGTTGGGGTTATTATTTTTCGCAATTTTTCTTCGCACAAGAAAATTTCCAAATTTGCAGCCAAAGAATGAGAAGGGTACATATTTATGTATATTTTTGTACCAACAAAACAAAAGTATTCAACTTATTAATTTATTTTCTGCCAAAATGTGAGTAAATCCTTTAATATAAAGTCTAACATTTGTGAAAATATTTAGGGAGAATCAACATAAATGTCCCTCGCATATTGCCGTTTGAGCAATTTTGTCCCTCACATTTAAAATGTAAAAAATTTACCCCTCACACTTAATATTTGTGTAATTTTAGTCCACCGTCAAACTTCTGTTAAATTTTCCGTTAAAACATGTAACGAGAAGATCAGGTGACCCTTTTTTAAGGGTAAAAAAGGTATAACATACACATTTTTAGGGTTTTTGCATTTTTGCCCTTCATCTCTTCTTCCACTACCACGTCTTTCTACCAATTTTCTCACCAACCAATGAATCATATCCTGGATTCTGTTTATCCACATCATCAGGATCACACCCGATTCGACCCGCAATGACCCGTCATACCAGCATTGCTCGTTTCACGTGCATGAACTTGAACTCCTCCTCAATTTCCTCGGGGATCGACGCGTGTGCCCTCTAGCTCGTTGAGAGTGTGGAGATTCCATCGATCTTGGTTGAGAAACCATTCCGTATAATCCCGTACACACTGCAGTACTGATGATTGCACAAGCTAGACTCTCCATTTTGCCCAAGCTCGCATACAAACGTCGTACAATGAAACCTTAACGGCTCGTTGCCGTCGGCTACGCATCTCTCTTCCCTTCTCCTTAAGACGCGGTTCCGTGCTGCTCGAGACATCACGCACTCTCTTTACTCCTCGAACCTCGTCAATATTTTGGGACTGCAATGAATCTTCAAGATACGATGCACGATCGGGTTTTTCGCCATGTCGGGCCAACCTGTGTTGAAAATGATATTAACAATGTTTTTACCGGTATCTCCATCGATGAGCTCTGAAACTGCGTGCTTTGTGGACTGATGTTGTTCGAGTGAATTCGGGTTCTGGAAGATTTCACCGCAAAGGGGACGTTGATCAAGTTCCAGTCCCACCAGTTTGTTTGCATTGGTTATAAAAGTTCTGGATATGATTCATGATTGATTCTGGGCAGGATTATGGCAATCAGAAGAATGGATTATGTTGGACCGAAAGTTATCATTGAAATCTGTACTTATATTACATTAACATGTACAGATTAATTGAAATATGTACAAGGAAATTGTTCAAAACCATCACTGAAAAACTCTATAGAGAATTGAGGGTAATAGCACACTTAAACATGGATTCAAAAAACCATTAGATTTTGTGATCAATGGTAAATTCACAAATCAAGCAAACTTGGGACTAAATATTTCCAAAGCAGGAATGAAGCAGCAAAAACCATCACAAGCACAACATATAGCAAGTACATTTTAGTTGTTTCTGATTTTTGAAGCAAACTCTCAAATGAGGACACACTTCATTCGAAGGTTACCCCATGGATAAAAATGTAGGGAATCCCTGGTAGAATAATGTGCTTAATTATTCCTTCTCAAACCTTATTGAGAAGGAAAATTGGTAGAAAGAGGTGGTGGTGGAAGAAGAGATGAAGGGAAAAAAATGCAAAAACCCTAAAAATGTGTATGTTATACCTTTTTTACCCTTAAAAAAGGGTCACCTGATCTTCTCGTGACATGTTTTAACGGAAAATTTAACATAAGTTTGAAGGTGGACTAAAATTACACAAATATTAAGTGTGAGGGGTAAATTTTTTACATTTTAAATGTGAGGGACAAAATTGCTCAAACGGCAATATGTGAGGGACATTTCTGTTGATTCTCCCAAATATTTAATATATGTGTCCATGAATTATAGACATATAAAGTTGATGTAACGTGTGAAACTGGTTTATATATAAAATTAATCACAATTTTATATATGAAATTATGATTTAATTACAATTGTAACGAATAATTAATTGGTCATTTCATATGAAAATCAATTTTAACGCATAATAAAAATGATAAGAAATTAAAATTACGATTTTAACATTCATTAATTAGCCGTTTTATATGAAACACATTTTAAATACGAATCCATTTCATAAGAATTTTTGTGTATAATCTTGTTGGAGTAAAATTTAGTAAACCAATAACATTATTCGAGACAGCTTTGATTATGCAAATATTCGTACTATATCTTGAGCTTGGTTTACTGCAAAGAAATGGGACAGAGTAACAAATTTCTATTGAGAAAATGAGAAGGAAGACTTCCCCTTCTTTTGACTCCATGTTGTCCAACTTCTATTTACTCTATCCCATAAAATACCAGTTATATAACGGAATTGTAGTGTATGTTTGCATGGGGCTTTTTACCTCATTTCTCATATTATTTCAAAACAATATTTTTGTTTATATTCAATTTTTAAAATAAAATTTTTAACTTCTCTAACCACAAAATGAGAGTATTTTAGTCTTTTCAACATCTTTTAATTTTTATTTATTTGAATTGACCGATGGTGGTTAGAGGTTGATTACCATCGGTAAATCACCGTTGACCACCTCTGGCAGGCCGACCGAGTGGAGACCGTGGCGGTCAAAAGCGGTTGACTGGCTGCAGTCAACCTTTGACTGCTATAGTCAACCGAAATAATTTAATAAAAAAATTTATTATTTTAAATTTTACTTAATAAAATATTTCTTCTACAAAAATATCAATAAAAACAAAACTTATCAATCCAAACATTCAATTCTCAAAACCAAAATATTTCTTTTGCAAAACGTAACCCAAAATCTCATTTTTTTCAATTCTCAAAACAAAACACATATCCAAACAGAGCCTTAAATCTCACTTTTTTTTACAATATTTACTCGAATGCATGTTCACAATTGAGGAGGGGATAAAAAGCATCACAAAAAAGTTAAAATCAATGCATTTTTTTATTTTACTATTATTGGCTAAAGTACGTATGTTATAACCCATAAAAAAATATAAATTTAGTAAAAAATCTAAATTTTACTTTTTTTGACACCGTTCATTAGAATACATGTTCACAATTGAGGTGTATATAAAAAACAGTAGGGAAAAAGGAAAAATCAACTTGTGTTTTTTACTTTGTCATTTTTGACCAAAATGCTTGTGTTATAACACATGAAAAATGGAGGTTTGGTGAAATTTTAATTTTTACTTTTTTTTGACAATATTTACTAGAATGCATAGTCACGATTGGGGTGGGTGCAAAAGACAGTACAAAAAAAGTCAAAATAAAATGCGTTTTTAGATTTTGCCATTTTTAGTTAAAATACATGTGTTGTAAACCATGAAAAATAGAATTTTGGCAAAAAAAAATCTAAATTTTACTTTTTTTCATTCTGTTCACTAGGACGCATGTTCATAATTGAGGTGAGTGAAAAAATACTAGACAAAAAAGCAAAATCAACACGTTTTTTGACTTTGTCATTTTTAACCAAAATATGCGTGTTATAACCCGTGAAAAATGGACGTTTGGTGAAAATTTTAAATCTCACTTTTTTTGACAATATTCAATGGAATACAAAAAAAGTTTAAATCAACGCATTTTTTGATTTTGCTCTTGTATGCCAAAATGCATGTGTTATAACCCATCAAAAATAGAAATTTGGTAAAAAAACTCTAAATTTTACTTTTTTATACCGTTCACAAGGTTGTATGTTCACAATTGATGTGGGTGAAAAAAACACTAGGCAAAAAGCCAAGATCAACACGATTTTTACTTTATCATTTTTTATCAAAATATGTGTGTTATAACTCGTGAAAATTGAGGTTTGGTGAAAATTTTAAATCTCACTTTTTTGACAATATTCAATAGAAAGCATGTTCACAATCGAGTTGGGTGCAAAAACATTACAAAAAAAAAAAAATTCAAAATCAATGCATTTTTAGATTTTGCCATTGTATGCCAAAATATGTGTGTTATAACCCATGAAAAATGAAATTTTTTGAAAAATCTAAATTTCACATTTTTTGACACTGTTCATTAGATTAACCTAAGTAGATTAATCATGACTTTATGCTCTCTGATGAAGTCTCAATTATCTCTTCTTTTGCTATGATCACTCATGGTGAAGCAAGAAATATAACCTAGGGAGTCTTTTGTTGATTTGGCTAGTGTGATTAATGGAAGTATGGCTACAGTTAGATACATCAATCTTTTAATCACTCTTGTTTGAACATATGTAAAGGAGGAATCCTTCTTATTTATTTTGTTGGGCTGTTGCTTCAGTTTGAAATAATATGAAAGCTAATAGTCTTGGGGCAGCTCTCATATTATCTTGAAACTATAGCAATGATACTTTTGTGTAAAGGAGGAAGTACTCCTTTGTTAATTTCAAAAACTTATAGATAGGAGATTCAATATATTTATAGCTTTTCAAATGTACTAATGTTGTGGTTATATCCGACATTCAAAAAATTTATATTAATAAAATTGGGAGTGCCCCTTCCCCTCAAGTTTGGGATGATTAGCCAAATAAAAAAAACACTATTTATTAGAATGCATGTTCACAATTGATGAGTGCATAAAAAATAGTAGGAAAAAAGCAAAAATCAACTTGTTTTTTACTTTGCAATTTTTTACAAAATACGTGTGTTATAACCCATGAAAAATGGAGAATTGGTAAAAATTTTAAGTTTTACTTTTTTCGACAATATTTAATAGAATGCATATTCACAATTGGGGTGAGAGTAAAAGACGGTACAAAAAAGTCAAAATCAATGTGTTTTTTAATTTGATCATTTTTTGGCTAAAATGTGAGTGTTATAACCCATGAAAAATGAAAATTTGGTAAACAAAACTGTAAATTTTACTTTTGTTTTACACCGTTCACAATTATGCATGTTCACAATTGAAGTTGGTGAAAAAACAGTAGGCAAAAGCCAAAAGCAACACGATTTTTACTTTATCATTTTTTATCGAAATACGTGTTTCATAACCCGTGAAAAATGGAGATTTGGTGAAAATTTTAAATCTCACTTTTTTTGACAATATTCACTGGAATGCATATTCACAATCAAGGTGGGAGTAAAAACAACCACAAACATAGTCAAAATCAACGCGTTTTTAGATTTTGTTACTGTTGGCTAAAATACGTGTGTTTTATACCTATGAAAAATTTAAATTATGTGAAATTTTAAATTTCAATTTTTTTACACCATTCATTAGAATGCATGTTTACAATTGATATGTGTGTAAAAAATAGCAGGGAATAAACCAAATTCAATATTTTTTTTTATTTTGCCATTTTTTACCAAAATACGTGTGTTATAACCTATGAAAAATGGAGGTTTGGTGAAAATTTTAATTTTTACTTTTTTACAATATTCACTAGAACGCATAGTCACAATCAGGATTGGTGCAAAAGATGGTACAAAAAAAGTTATAATCAATGCTTTAAAATACATGTGTTATAAACTTATAACCAATGAAAAATGAGAATTTGGTAAGAAAATCTAAATTTTACTTTTTTTTAGAGTCCGTTCACAAGGATGGATATTCACAATTGAGATGGGTAAAAACCTACTAGGAAAAAATCCAAAATCAACACGTTTTTTAACTTTGTCATTTTTTTTACTAAAATACGTGTATTATAACCCATAAAAATAGAGATTTTATGAAAAATTTAAATCTCACTTTCTTGACAATATTCAATGGAATGCATGTTCACAATCTAGCTGGGTGTAAAAACATTACAAAAAAAGTCAAAATCAACGCATTTTTTGATTTTGCCATTGTATGCAAAAATACGTGAGTTATAATCCATGAAAAATGAAAATTTTTTGAAAAATATAAATTTCATTTTTTTGACACTGTCCATTAGAATTCATATTCACAATTGAAGAGTGTGTAAAAAATAATAGGAAAAAAGGCAAAATCAACTTTTTTTTTACTTTGACATTTTTTTACCAAAATACGTGTGTTTTATAACACATGAAAAATAGAAGTTTGATAAAAATTTTAATTTTCACTTTTTTTTTACAATATTCACTTGAATGCATATTCACAATCGGGGTGGGTGCAAAAAATGGTATAAAAAATTCAAAATCAATGTGTTTTTTAATTTGACCATTTTTGGCAAAAATATGTGTGTTATAACCCGTGAAAAATAGAAATTTTGTTAAAAAACTCTAAATTTTTCTTTTTTTTGCACCATTCACAAGAGTTCATGTTCACAATTGAGGTGAATGAAAAAACACTAGTCAAAAAGCCAAAATCAACATGTTTTTTACTTTATCATTTTTTATCAAAATACGTGTGTTACAACCCGTGAAAATGAAAGTTTAGTGAAAATTTTTAATCTCACTTTTTTGAAAATATTCAAAGGAATGCATGTTCACAATCGAGTTAGTTGTAAAAACATTACAAAAAAAGACAAAATCAACGCATTTTTGAATTTTGCTATTTTATGCCGGAATACGTGTGTTATAACCAATAAAAAATAAAAATTATGTGAAAAATCTAAATTTAAATTTTTTTGACACCGTTCATAAAAATACATATTTACAATTGAGAGGTGCGTAAAAAATAGTAGGGAAAAAACCAAATTCAATATGTTTTTTTATTTTTCCATTTTTTACCAAAATACGTGTGTTATAACCCATGAAAAATGGAGGGTCGGTGAATATTTTAAATTTCATTTTTTTTACAATATTCACTAGAATGCATATTCACAATCTGGGTCGGTGCAAAAGACGGTACAAAAAAAGTCAAAATCAATGCGTTTTGAAATTTTTTCATTTTTAGCTAAAATACATGTGTTATAAACTTATAACCCATGAAAAATGAAAATTTGGTAAGAAAATCTAATTTTTTGGCACCGTTCACAATTATGCATATTGACAATTGAGATGGATAAAAAAATATTAGGCAAAAAGCCAAAACAACACGTTTTTGTACTTTGCTGTTATTTACTAAAATACGTGTATTATAACCCATGAAAAATAGAAATTTGGTGAAAATTTTTAATCTCACTTTTTCTGAAAATATTCAATGGAATGCATGTTTACAATTGATTTGGGTGCAAAAACATTACAAAAAAAAGTCAAAATCAACAAATTTTTGGAATTTGCCATTGTGGTCAAAAATACGTGTGTTATAATAACCCATGAAAAATGGAATTTTTTTGAATTTTGACAACGTTCATTAGAATGCATGTTTACAATTGAGAAGTGTGTAAAAAATTGTAGGAAAAAAGCTAAAATCAATTTGTTTTTTACTTTGCCATTTTTGACCAAAATATATGTGTTATAACCCATGAAAAATAGAGGTTTGGTAAAAATTCTAATTTTAACTTTTTTTAACAATATTCACTAAAAATTCATATTCACAATTAAGGTTGGTGAAAGTGAAGGTACAAAAAAAGTCAAAATCAATGTGTTTTTTAATTTGATCATTTTTAGTTAAAATTTGTGTGTTATAACCCGTGAAAAATAGAAATTTAGTAAAAAAAACTTTAAATTTTACTTTTTTTTTACACAGTTCACAAAACTGAATGTTCACAATTGATGTGAATAAAAAAATACTAGGCAAAAAGCCAAAATCAACACAATTTTCACTTTATCATTTTTTACCAAAATACGTGTGTTATAACTCGTAAAAAATGGAGGTTTGGTGAAAATTTTTAATCTCACTTTTTTGACAATATTCACTTGAATGCATGTTCACAATCGATGTGGCCAGCTGGGTGTAAAAACTATCACAAACATAGTCAAAATAAATGTGTTTTTTGATTTTGTAACTGTCGGCTAAAATGCGTGTATTATAACCCATGAAAAATCGAAATTATGTGAAAAATCTAAATTTCAATTTTTTTACACCATTCATTAGAATGCATATTTACAATTGAGATGTGTATAAAAAATAGTAGGGGAAAAACCAAATTCAATATGTTTTTTGATTTTGCGATTTTTTACCAAAATACCTGTGTTATAACCAATGAATAATTGAGATTTGGTGAAAATTTAAATTTTTATTTTATTTACAATACTCACTAGAATGCATATTCACAATCAAGGTGGGTACAAAAGACGGTAAAAAAAGTCAAAATCAATGCGTGTTTGAATTTTACCATTTTTAGCTAAAATACGTGTGTTATAAACTTATAACCTGTGAAAATGGAAATTTTGTAAGAAAATCTAAATTTTATCTTTTTAGGACACCGTTCACAAGTATGCATGTTTGTAATTGAAATAGGTGAAAAACTACTAGGCAAAAATCCAAAATCAACACGTTTTTTAACTTTATCGTTTTTTACTAAAATACGTAACCCATGAAAAATGGAAATTTTGTGAAAATTTTAAATCTCACTTTTTTGACAATAATCAATGGAATGCATGTTCACAATCGAGTTGGGCGTAAAAACATTACAACAAAGTCAAAATCAACGCATTTTTGGATTTTGCCATTATATGCAAAAATACGTGTGTTATAACCCATGAAAAATAGAAATTTTTTGAAAAATCTAAATTACACTTTTTTTACACCATTCATTAGAATAAATATTTATAATTAAGATGTGTATAAAAAATAAGAAGGAAAAAACCAAATTCTATATGTTTTTTTATTTTGCCATTTTTGACCAAAATACGTGTGTTATATAACCCTTGAAAAATGGAGCTTTGGAGAAAATTTTAATTTTCACTTTTTTGACAATATTCACTAGAATGCATATACACAATCAGGGTAGGTGCAAAAGATGGTACAAAAAAAAGTCAAAATCAATGCGTTTTTAAATTTTGCTATTTTTAGTTAAAATATGTGTGTTTACTTAGCACATGTGAAAAATGGAAATTTGGTAAGAAAATCTAAATTTTATATTTTTTGACACCGTTCACAAGGATGCATGTTCACAATTGAGATAGGTAAAAAAATACTATGCAAAAAGCCAAACTCAACATGTTTTTTGACTTTGTCATTTTTTGCTAAAATACATATATTATAACCCGTAAAAAATGGAGGTTCGGTGAAAATTTTAAATTTCACTTTCTTGAGAATATTTAATGGAATCAGGACAATGGAGTGTGGATCAAATGGTTTACATCTTCACATGTGAACCAATAGGTCACCGGTTCGAGTCACCAAGGGGGTAGATGGGGTACCATTGTTGATCCTCTTTAAAAGAAAAAAAAACGAGAATATTTAATGGAATGCATGTTCACAATCGAGTTGGGTGTAAAAATATTACAACGGGTTCGAGTCACCAAGGGGGTAGATGAGGTACCATTGTTGATCCTCTTTAAAAGAAAAAAAAGGAAAAAAAAGAGAATATTTAATGGAATGTGATAAGTCGGTATTTCACCGACTTATTCGTGTGAATTTCCTTATCTTTTGCTATGGATTTTGTGCGAAAATGATGCTTGGTATATTGACGGTGTGCTAGAATGTGCATGTTTTGGAGATTGCTGTGAAAATGACTAAGTGTTATAAAACAACATGAAAATGCTTTGATGTTTGAAATATGCACAACATTTGGTCATGCATACCATCGACCTCCAAGCTGTCCTGCACGCCATTGACCTCCAAGCCTTTATGAAAGTCCACAACCACAACACTTGCACAACACTCACACTTGCACAGCACATACACTTACGCATTTAGGCTCACCACACTTACACGCTTGACCTCCACAAAACACACAACATTCTAGGACTCACACTTCACTCGACACATCGCACAACACATGGCAGGCGCACTAGGCGCCCGCCACACACACGGCGCGCCCGCCTCACACACGCACACACACAACACGGCGGGCGCACACGGCGGTCGCACTAGGCGACCGCCACTCACACGGCGGGCGCACCACGCGCCCGCCACACTCTCAGCACACACGTTGCACAGTTTGCACGTTTTATCCTTTCTTTCATATTTTTCCTTTGTTATATTTTTAGTTAGGAATTCTTTCATACATTTTGTATACACTACACTCCACGCTTGCTCCACGAACAATTAGCAAACACCGCATCCAATATGTTTGATATTTTGCCTCACCACTCTTATTCATTAAGTAACGTGTCTTTACTAAATTCTTGGCTTATATTCACAGGGACACGTGTCAACATCTGGGCAAAGAGGGGGAAACTTCCAGGAAGCTCACTTGGCTAGGACATGGAGAGAAAACTATAAAAGCCAGAGGAAGAGAAGAAGAACGGGACCTTTGGAGGAGAGACGGAGATCAATCAAGAGAGCTAGGGTTTCAACGAGAAAGGAGATCAGAGTGGAGATCATTCCATTTTATCTTTATGTAATAGCTATGTTCGATCAGGCTTTGTCAAACTTGTTTTCAAAGCCGATCAACATGATCGGCTAAACATTAGGTTGTTGCTTTGAGGGATTAAGTGTGATGACTCTAAAATTGATTTGAGACATTCGTATTGCATATCACGTGTTTGATATTGTTTCTTAAATCTTGTTGATGCTTTATTTCAATGCTTACTCACTCACGGCTAGGCCCTTCATATGATTTGCAGTACCACTGAAGTCAATCTAGTGCTATCAATGGAAATTGAAATAACATCACTAGAATAGGAAACAACTTGGATGAGTCCTATGATCTGTGTATGGAAGCAACATCAATCGTGCAGTACCCCTGACAATTGAAGTTAATATAATGGAAAAGACTTAGGATTATTTGAACATTAGAACTCAGACTTTGGTTGACTGTCTTGTCCAAGGGAGTTGGGGTTCTAGTGTCAGATAGGGATCGGGAATTAGAAAGCCGAGCCTAGGTCTTGCCCTACCAAGGAAAGATGAGAGGAGTATGGTGAATTAGGATTGTGAGACCTACCAAGGAGATCAACCCTAAGCTCACTAGAAGGTCGACCCCCTCATTCATGTTCTTACACTAGTCAAGGATAATCAAATAGAGTCGTTACACTGACCTCCCTCGAGGCAACACCAATTTACTTCTTGATTGATTTGCGTATTTGCTCATACTTGCTGCCTGCTTTATTGAACATTTTCTATTCTATCACTTGTACAATTCTTAATTCAATCCTCTTCCTGTTGGATACGATCCCACTTGCCACTACTACTTATTTTGGTGATACTGGGTAAAATTGCAAGGTACGACGACAGCCTTGCCAGAATGCATGTTCACAATCGAGTTGGGTGTAAAAATAATACAAAAAAAGTCAAAACCAACGCATTTTTGAATTTTGCCATTGTATGCCAAAATACATGTGTTATAACTCATGAAAAATGGAATTTTTTTGAAAAATCTAAATTTCACTTTTTTTTACACATTCATTAGAATACATGTTCACAATTTAGGAGTGTATAAAAAACTGTAGGAAAAATGCCAAAATCAACTTGTTTTTTACTTTGCCACTTTTTACCAAAATACGTGTGTTAACCCATGAAAAATGGATGTTTGTTGAAAATTTTAGTTTTTACTTTTTTTGACAATATTCACTAGAATGCATATTCACAATCAGGGTTGGTGAAAGTGACGGTACAAAAAATTCAAAATCAATGTATTTTTAATTTGATCATTTCTGGCTAAAATATGTGTGTTATAACCCATGAAAAATAGAAATTTGGTAAAAAAAAACACTCTAAATTTTACTTTTTTTTACACTGTTCGCAAGAATGCATGTTCACAATTGATGTGAATAAAAAAACACTAGACAAAAATCCAAAATCAACAAGATTTTTACTTTATCATTTTTTTACCAAAATACGTGTATTATAACCTGTGAAAATGGAGGTTTGGTGAAAATTTTAAATCTCACTTTTTTGGACAATATTCACTGGAATGCATGGTCACAATCGAGGTGAGTGTACAAATCATCACAAACATAGTCAAAATCAACGCGTTTTGAGATTTTGCTACTGTTGGCTAAAATACGTGTTATAACCCATGAAAAATCAAAATTATGTGAAAAATCTAAATTTTAATTTTTTTGAGACCGTTCATTAGAATGCATGTTCACAATTGAGGTGTATGTAAAAATAGCAGAGAAAAAACAAAATTCAATATGTTTTTTTATTTTGCCATTTTTACCAAAAATACGTGTTTATAACCCTGAAAAATGGAGGTTTGGTGAAAATTTTAATTTTTACTTTTTTACAAGATTCACTAGAATACATATTCACAATCATGGTGGGTGCAAAAGACAGTACAAAAAAAGTCAAAATTAATACGTTTTTGAATTTTATCATTTTTATCTAAAATACGTGTGTTATAAACTTATAACCCATGAAAATCAGAAATTTGGAAAGAAAATCTAAATTTTACTTTTTTTAGAGACCGTTCACAAGGATGCATGTTCACAATTGAGATAGGTAAAAAACTAATATGTGAAAATCCAAAATCAACACGTTTTTTAACTTTGTCATTTTTTACTAAAATACGTGTAACTCATGAAAAATGGAGATTTAGTGAAAATTTTAAATTTCACTTTTTTTGACAATATTCAATGGAATGCATGTTCACAATCCAGTTGGATGTAAAAACATTACAAAAAAATCAAAATCAATGCATTTTGGGATTTTTGCCATTGTATGCCAAAATACGTGTGTCATAATTCATGAAAAATGAAATTTTTTTGAAAAACCTAAATTTCACTTTTTTTGACATTATCCATTAGAATGCATGTTCAAAGTTAAGAAGTGTGTAAAAAAATAGTAGGAAAAAAGCCAAAATCAACTTGTTTTTTACTTTGCCATTTTTTACCAAAATACATGTGTTATAACCCATGAAAAATGGAAGTTTGATGAAAATTTTAATTTTTACTTTTTGTGACAATATTCACTAGAATGCATATTCACAATCGGTTTGGGTGAAAAATACTGTACAAAAAAGTCAAAATCAATGTGTTTTTTAATTTGATCATTTTTGGCTAAAATATGTGTGTTATAATTCGTGAAAAATACAAATTTTGTAAAAAAAAAACTCTAAACTTTACTTTTTTTACACAATTCACAAGAATGCATGTTCACAATTGATGTGAATGAAAAAACACTAGGCAAAAAGCCAAAATCAACACGATTTTTACTATTATTTTTTACCAAAATACATGTTATAACCCGTGAAAAATGGAAGTTTGGTGAAAATTTTTAATCTCACTTTTTTTTTACAATATTCAATGGAATGCATGTTCATAATTAAGTCGAGTGTAAAATCATTACAAAAAAAAAAAGTCAAAATCAACGCATTTTTGAATTTTTCCATTGTATACCAAAATATGTGTGTTATAACCTATGAAAAATGGAAGTTATGTGAAAAATCTAAATTTCAATTTTTTGACACCGTTCGTTAAAATGTATGTTTACAATTGAGATGTGTGTAAAAAATAGTAGGGAAAAAATCAAATTCAATATGTTTTGTGATTTTGCGATTTTTTACCAAAATACGTGTGTTATAACCCATGAAAAATGGAGGTTTTTTAAATCTAATTTTTTTTACAATATTCACTAGAATATATATTCACAATCTGGGTCGGTGAAAAAGACGGTACAAAAAAAGTCAAAATCAATGTGTATTTAAACTTCGTCTTTTTTAGCTAAAATACGTGTGTTATAAACTTATAACCTGTGAAAAATGAAAATTTGGTAAGAAAATTTAAATTTTACTTTTTTTTACACTGTTCACTAGGATGCATGTTCACAATTGATATGGGTGAAAAAATAATAGGCAAAAACCCAAAGCAACACGTTCTTTTACTTTGCCGTTTTTAACTAAAATACATGTATTACAACCCGTGAAAAATGGAGGTTTGGTGAAAATTTTTAATCTCACTTTTTTTGACAATATTCAATGGAATGCATATAAAAAAAAATTCAATGGAATGCATATTCACAATTGAGTTGGGTGTAAAAACATTACAAAAAAGGTCAAAATCAACGCATTTTTTGATTTTGTCATTGTATGCCAAAATACGTTTGTTATAACCCATGAAAAATGAAATTTTTTTGAAAAATCTAAATTTCACTTTTTTCCACCGTTCATTAGAATGCATGTTCATAATTGATGAGTGTGTAAAAAACAGTAGGAAAAAAGTCAAAATCAAATTGTTTTTTACTTTGCCATTTTTTACCAAAATACGTGTAAACCCATGAAAATTTTTCACTTTTTTTGACAATATTCACTAGAATGCATATTCACAATCGGAGTTGGTGAAAAAGATTATACAAAAAAGTCAAAATCAATGCGTTTTTTAATTTGATTATTTTTTTTGCTAAAATACGTGTGTTATAAGTTATAACCATTGAAAATGAAAATTTGGTAAAAATAACTCTAAATTTTACTTTTTTTTACACCATTCACAAAAATGCATGTTCACAATTGAGGTGAACAAAAAAACACTAGGCAAAAAGCCAAAATCAACATGATTTTTGCTTTATCATTTTTACCAAAATATGTATGTTATAACCCGTGAAAAATGGAGGTTTGGTGAAAATTTTAAATCTCACTTTTTTTGAGAATATTGAATGGAATCCATGTTCACAATTGATGTGGGTGTAAAATCCATCACAAACATAGTCAAAATCAATTCGTTTTTAGATTTTATCATTGTTGGCTAAAATACGTGCGTTATAACCCATGAAAAATGAAAATTATGTTAAAAATCTAAATTTCAATTTTTTTTTGCATTGTTCATTAAAATGTATGTTTAGAATTGAGATGTGTATAAAAATAGCAGGGAAAAAACCAAATTCAATATGTTTTTATATTTTGCATTTTTTATCAAAATATGTTTGTTACCCATGAAAAAATTGAGGTTTGGAGAAAATTTTAATTTTCACTTTTTTTGACAATATTCACTAGAATGCATATTCACAATCAGGGTGTGTGCAAACGACACTACAAAAAAAGTCAAAATCAATGCGTTTTTGAATTTTGTCATTTTTAGCTAAAATACTGTGTTATGAACTTATAACCTGTGAAAAACGGAAATTTGGTAAGAAAATCTAAATTTTTTTTTGACACCGTTCACAAGGATGTATGTTCACAATTGAGATGGGTGAACAAATATTAAGCAAAAAGCCAAAATCAACACATTTTTTTACTTAGTTAATTTTTACTAAAATATGTGTATTATGTAACCCGTGAAAATGGAGGTTTGGTAAAAATTTTAAATCTCACCCTTTTGACAATATTCAATGGAATGTATGTTCACAATCGATTTGGGTGTAAAAACATTACAAAAAAAGTCAAAATCAACGCATTTTTGGATTTTGCCGTTGTATGCCAAAATACGTGTGTTATAATCCATGAAAATGGAATTTTTTTCAAAAATTTAAATTTCACTTTTTTTACACCATTCATTAGAATGCATATTCACAATTGAGGAGTGTGCAAAAAACAGTATGAAAAAAGCCAAAATCAACTTGTTTATGACTTTGCCATTTTTCACCAAAATCGTGTGTTATAACCCATGAAAAATGGAGGTTTGGTGAAAATTTTAATTTTCACTTTTTTTAACAATATTCATTAAAATGCATATTCACAATCGGGGTGAGTGCAAAAGACGATACAAAAAAGTCAAAATCAATACGTTTTTATATTTTGTTATTTTTGGCTAAAATACGTGTGTTATAACTCATGAAAAATGAAAATTTAGTAAAAAGAAATCTAAATTTTACTTTTTTTACATCGTTCACAAGAATACATGTTCACAAATTGTGAATGAAAAAACATTAGGCAAAAAGCCAAAATCAACATGTTTTTCGACTTTGTCATTTTTTTTTATCAAAATATGTGTTATAGCCCGAGAGAGGTTTGGTGAAAATTTTGATTTAGATGAAATCTAGCCTTAGCGATAACTTAAATTAATCAAAGAGTGGCAAAATGCAACTTATCAAACCAATCCCTAGTGGTAAAGCTTCATATAACCAATTCCACTTAATGGTTAAGGTTAAATCTAGCTTTAATGGTGAGTTTAAATTAAATCAAGCCTAAGATTAAAACTTTTAGGTTTTGTTGATATTAATTATGAAGTTTTGTTGCTTTCCATGCAACTTTTTTTTTTTTTTCCAATATTTTATATTCTATCATAATCTACACTATTTATAGACTGACTCAATGGGACTCAATGGGAGCTAAAGGGAGATAACCTATCTCTTCTAAATTTTTTCAAACAAGCCATAAGATTTAATTCCATGACTAATCCCTACCCAAGCACTTAAACCGTGAGTACCCAAGCACTTAAGCCTTTAGGTGGTGACCAATTTGGCGACACCAAATTGGCTTCATGCAACTATTTTGATCACGGCTGAATATTACAAACCCTACGAGCTACGAGTAGTAAATGATACGCACACACTTTGTTTTTCAGTTAATAAGCTCGCCTAGGACAAACAAATATGATGATTCCCACAGCAATTGGGAACTAACTAATACATAATGAAGGTCCGAAAGAAATAAATAGGTGAACAAGTCAGTCTACTGCTAAGCAGTACTTCATTGTGGGATAATGCAAGCACAAAAGAGCAGCATTTGCGTTTTCCTTTACCTGTTCAGATCAAATTGTGAACTTCGGATCCACTTCAAGATAAGCACGAGGATTCAAAGAATCAAAATCAAGCATATGAACATTTTTGAAATCCTTTTCTTTAGAGAAAAAAAAACTCTATTTTTCCCCCACTGATGCTGAAAATCTCAATCTGCATGTTAAAAAAGCACAATTTTCTCTTGATCTACCAAACAAGACCATGACCCCAGAACTGAAAGGCATTCAAGTACAAGCATCTGTTGGCTATATAGTATATATATACAAACCAAAGTGAACTGGCTATCTGTATCCTGATTTCAACTAAGAAAAACTTCTTTTGCGAATTCACATTTCATTTGCACTGCCATGTACCAGAACCTTTTGTCTATGGTATTTGATTAGACAACAGGAGCTGTGCCCGACAAACCGGATGAAGAAGCACCAGATTCAATGTTCACATTCTTCAGTTTCTGAGATGCAAGTTCAGAAGCACTGCCGAGTTCTGGCACGTCCCCAATGTCCAAAGTATCAGGAAGCTTTTGAGAAGAATCAACAGAGAGCTGTAAGAACACTTAAAAATCAAATTCAAACTAAAAAATAATGTGAAATTAATCTCTTTGGTACAAAATATCCATTGTCTACAGCTCCCAGATTGGTGCCAGACCGAAAAAAAAAATCGAAAATATTCAACCTTGACTTCTAAAACACCCTGCTGATGAAAATACTTGTCATACAGCTATCACAAGTATGTCACTAATGCAAATAGATATGCCTTAGTTATATGTTCAGATCCTCAAATCTGAAAATGCAGCAGCGGCTAAAATTTGGGAGAGATTATGAAACTGGTAACAAATAGACTCCTAAAAGACAAGTCATCTTCCAACAATTACTGTGTCTTGACAACAAATCAACAAATAGCCAAACATATGGTTTGAAACAAAGTGTAGAGTATGCTGCGCCTGGCTCTATTAACCTTCTTTGTTTTAGAGCATTTTATCACTCTCTCGTGCCATAAATCTACATATGATCTTTGCTATAAACAAGCAGCAAAGTGTACAAGGGAAGTAAGTCTTCAGCCAACTAAATGCTTCTTCAGTTATATTGAACAGCAACATGCTTCCATAGATGTGTTATCCAAAAGTCCAAGAAGCAGAACAAATATGAACTTCTGATGCATCTTTTCAACCAAAAAAAAGAAAAGACTTGCCTTTAAGGCAACTCTAAATGTAGCAAAACCACAGCCAAACACAATTAGCGAAGAAGGCAACCCCAGGCATAAATAATGAGAATACAGGAAAACACAATCACCAAATTGCATCAGGAAAATGTTTTAATGACTTCATAGAAGTTTCAGATCCTTACTTCAAGGTGGTTAAGCATGTCAACTGTAGAATCCAAATCACCGTTGTTTGCTAAATAGACCTCAGAAAGAGACTCATCTGCAATACCAGGAAATGTCATCTGCAGGTATGCCATATCCATGTCAAAATCCTCATCCTGGGTTCCTTTCTCTGAGATATCAGCTGCATTGTTTGATGACGAACCATGAAATCCATAACCACTATGACCCTTCAGTTTGGAGTCCTCAGCTGTATAGAAACTGTCAAAACTATGGATGTTGTAGCTTTGAGGACCTCGTGATGTAGGATCCCATTGTTGAGTTCCCAATACAGAACCTTCATTTGCACTCTTTGACTCTGATCCTGCATATTTCACACCATGCTTTCCATTAGGTCCCGCCCTTTTAGAGATTGGGACATATGATTCTGCATATGGATTCAAGGTAGATGATCCTGTCTTCATTGAAGTGGTGCATAAGAGCTCACTGTCAGGGAAAAAAGAATCAGGTACTGAATTGGAGGCTGTTGTACAAACAGAATAATTATGGTGAATTATAATCATTCTGATTTAAGGTAACAGGATCAATCAATTTGGGTCTCCTGGTTGCATCAAAGTATAAACTATAACACAGCCATCAGAAATGCAAAATTATCCAAGTTATGAACTCGCAGAAATTATGCATCACAAATTAATAATTGAAAGGTTTTAACAGTTTCCAACAGGTCCTGCTTCAACATTCACACAAAAAGACCAGCAAACAGCCTTACTATTGAGAATCACAAGTGACATCATGCTATAGGACACTAGGTCACCCCAATGAATAAAATTCTTGCTCTTCACATGCAATTATGAACAAAAGTCACCACTAGAGGGAGATAGTGAAAGGACTGCAAAACATTGGTTCTTGGAAAACTAACTAGTATCAATTCTGTTCAGCTATTGATTTTTCAGAGGAAGAAAACGTAAAACAACGTAAAACATGTAAGTGCAATTATTTCATATCCTATCCTGTGCTTTTCAATTCAAACTATGAGCACATTAAATCCAAATATTGAAAAAGCTGGAAATAAATATAATTTTCTATAAGGTTGAAAAATAAGACATTGATATTATGCATATCAAAATATAAAGAAACATCCGCACCCAAAACTACGCTAACTTATGAGAAACAACAGAATATATGCATTATAAAAAATGTTCTTGCCATTTTACTTTATCTTAAAACCACCTATTACTAATCCAATCTTTCTTTAAACCTCAATTCTCATTATCAGCACATCAAAAGTGCTCCAAGTGTCAATTAGATTAGACATAAGTAGTGCATGCAGAGATTAGAGAGAGGGCAACTATCTGTCAAAATTGATTCCAAGGTCATTTTCATGGACTGAATTTGTCCCTAAAATACTCATTTTCATTCCTTTTGTAAAGGAAAACCATTGCGAAAGAACAATACAATTAACTAAAAAAAATGCACATCAACTAATGAGAGCTTCAAGAAGAAATAATCTTGTAGCTCAAAAATTTAGCAACGACAACTCCATCTGTTATACTACAATGCAGCAATTTCCAGATATATAAACACAAGCACACGTAAAACCTGTATATATCTCAAAATTTCACGTTTTCCGCTCTAGAACACATAGCAACCAACAATTACTCGAAGCGGATCCCCAGGTCAATTCACACAAGCGAATTTCATCTTTAAACTTCTCATTCAATCACCAGAAAATAACAATTGAAAACAACAATAATCTGCAAAAAAACGGGAACTTCAACAAAACCTGATGCAACGAACACGAAGCGCCATAAAGTTCCTAAATTTTCACTGAAATTGCATTCGTTATCCAATGATTCACGTGAGCATACACACACTATATGTATCTTTCAAAATTCAACATTTTATCACGCAAAAACGACGGCGGAAACGGAGAAAAAAAACGTATCGAACGGTGAATTAACAACTATTAATCAACAAAAATTTAAACACCGTTTCAAAGCTTCGCAGAAAAAATAAGAGAAACGGAAAAATAACTAAACATTTACCGGTAAATGAAGTGATAAACAGCGATCGATCGACGATCGAGAACTTCCGAGCGACGAAGAAAGAATTTTTTTTTTGATCTTTGCGATCGGTTCGACGAGTTTCCAGAGATTTTTCACCCGCCTCTCTCTCGCTCTTTCTCTCTCTTACTTCGCCCACTCACAGTTTCTCTCTCTACAGTTTTTTATTTATTTAAAAAAAAAAAAAAAATGAAAATCCGTTACTCTCGATTCAGAAGAGTATTTGTATTTCTAAGGTAAATATAAATTGGCATTTCATAAAGTGACACGTCATAAATTTATTTGCAAGTACCATCTTAATTATACTTTCACAAAATCTCCCCTTGAAGAATACCTTTTTTCTCAATTTGCCCCAACTATTTTTTGTCAAATGAGATATGTTATATGTATGTTACCTCAACAAAAGATATTTATGCCTTTATTAAGAGTATTAAACTAATTATCAAAATAAATGAAAACAAAAAAAATTAGTTTATCATCATTTTATCAATGTTTGAACTTGTTAATTATGTTAAATATTTGCGTACTTTCGATTAAGGAATGGGTTTGCTTTAATATTCTAATATTTATATGATATGTAGTAAAAATACATAATAAAATGGAGAGTTAGCCGAAATGAACATCAAATACTTTTTCGAGAAATTTTCTCCACAACTATCAAAATCGTTAGAGTATCAATATGTAGATTAATGCGTGTTAGCCGAATGTAATAAATTCAACTAATAAAAAAATTATATATAAAAGTGACCTTGTGAAATTTTCCATGTGTTGTAAAAATTAATTAAAACAAGTGACCGAATTAGAGTCAATTTACACCTTTTGAATTGGTTGTGTTATATTGAGGTGAAAAAATTTTAAAAGTCATATATTTCCTAAGGTCATATAAAATTAATTAATTAATTAATGATAGAGAATACTTCATTCAAGTATATTTCAATAAATAATTATTTATTGTGAATATATGAATAAACAATTAATGATAAAAATTAAGTTATAATTTCACATAAAAAGACTTCAATTAATTATATTTGATATTAGAAATATTTGGACTCTTTTTCTATCATTTCAAAATAACACCAAACTTAAGGGATTTATTGGGCATGGAGATGGGAGTGAATATCATTCTAAAACGACAGCGTTTAGCTGAATCAGTATATCCATAAGAGTCAGAACCATAGCAAAGCTTCAAAAATGGATGAGCTGTGCTACTGCTACTGCTACTGCTGTTAAAATCGCCATGGTTCTTCCTTCTCCGCTTCTCACATCCCACAGTTCTCTTCTTCCGACTCTTCCTTTCTTCAGGTTTCGTGTTAGCCGCATTCTTCTTCACTTTGTTTCGTTTTTTTTCCATGCTTCTTTAGTTTAGTGTGTGTGTGTGTACATTTTACAAATGCACACTACTTGTACCAATGCAAAGGATGAAAGGAATTGGAATGTTTTTGATGTTTTCTTGTTTTATTCATTAGAAATCGAACTGGGATTCTTTCAAGTCAGAGGAAATGTAAATTACATGGCAAAATCATGGCATCTTGGGATGCTTCCTCACATCCCAGTACGCAAAATGGGATCTTTTGCAGAAGGAACTTGATGGTCTTTGGCGCTTCCACTTCACTTTCTTTTCTTTTTTCTTTTTCAGGTAAAACACGTTAAAGTTTTTCTCTTTTCCTTTCTTTGAGCATATGATGTGAGAATTTTTATTGTGTCGTGCTTTTTATCTTGATTTATGGATTGCTGATGAATTGCACAGGTAATACGCAGAGTTCGTTTTCAATTCGTTTCTTCTGTGGTTAGAGAAAATCTTCTGTCTTGGTGTTTGATAGAATTAGAGGTGTGTCAGATTTTCATAATTCATGGAGATAGTAAGCGAGTTATTCTAGGTATGGGAGAAAATGATGAAGAGTGTGTTGTAATCTTTTGTTCTGTACTGGCTAAACGATGAGAGAGACTTGAAAAGTGAGTTTTTTTGGGGTACTTAGGGGGTAGTTTATGCCTTATGGATACCTCTTTCATCCTTATCTTGGGTTCTAGCAATGCAAAGTTATCTTTGAGGTATTTGGGATTCACTTGGTTTGACATTTGAATGAAATTGAGAGCTAGATGTACATTCAGTGTTGCATTCCTTTAAGCTGAACTTGCATATGATGTCTGCATGGCAATATATATTTGTTAATTCTGTAGTATCCTCTGATAGTGATGGCTTGTGAATATTAGCAGAAGGTTTATCAGGACTCTCTTACAATGGTTGAGGGTTGCTTGCACTGTGTTACTATATTTATCAGATATTACAATATGAATCTTGCAGGTTCTGATGCTGAGGAAGAGGTGAAAATGGCTTCTGCAGTTGATGACATAAATGCTTATTCTTATCTGTATCCTGTGGAACTTCCATCAAAAAAGTTTGTCTTCAAATGGTGAGGTTTTTTTTTTTCCCTCTAATCAAACTTAACTGTCAGAAGCTAATGAATCCCTTGTCAAATATTAAAATGGTTCCCTTCTCCTGTGGTCCCAGTGGTGAGAGCATTTTAGATTGAAAAATAAAACCAATTTGAGATTCAATGAATTGTTTATTCTGTATTCATTGAGAAATGGGCATGATATATTTCTTCTGGAAAGATTTTACTTTCAAGAACTATGGCCCTTAGTAATGTTTTCGTCACCTCCAGAGTTTAAAAGTTGGTAGAGAAAACTTCTATGGCTTATTTTTAAAATGGTATTACTCAACAGCAGCATTCTTTAAAGTTTGAACTGAACTTCATATGTTTCTATTCAATAATTTTGCTTGCCACCAAACTATTATGTAGCACATAATTCTATGGTCCTTTCCTAACAATGAGGAAGTGCTTTTGCATGACTGTTAATGTGTGTAATATTCTCTCTGAGCTTATAACCTAAGATGTAGATTGCCGGTTGTCTTTTGAACCCTGACAAGATTACTTGATCCTTAGATGCCCCTTATTTATCAAGTTCTCTTCTTCATTATCCTGCATCTTTCAATTGTAGGAACCTTACTCTTTTCATCTGTTTGAAGGGTGGAATCCAGAAAACCAGAGCGTTATTCATCAGCTGCACCATTGTCACGTAAGTAACCGAGCACTTTCATTTTCAATTTGAAAGCAAGAAATGTTAACACGAGATTGTGTCCTAGTATTCTACATGTAAAAGCACATGGTACTTATGATTATGCTTGTTCATGGTAAATATACTCATTTGCTAATTGAAATATCACGCAGCTAATGCACGTCTCCGCATTGTTTCTGAGAGGGTTGATATCATTGATAACCTCATAATCTCAGTTTCGGTAATTATTGTGTATACCCACATCCTTGCAATCTGTTAGTGGTTTTAAGGTTATTCTATGAAGATAATTAATTAATGATATATGGTTCAGATAGGTCCCCCCAATGCTCAGATTTTGAAGTCAAAGGAAAAGAGTACATGGAGCGCCAAAGATGTTGCTGATTCTGTTTTGTCAGACAAATCTGCTTTGGTAATGTGCCTCTTTATGCCAAGCTAACATATTCTAGCCCAACATAAATGAATACAAGCTAATCTTTCCTTGTATGAAATTTCATATTTTGCAACTAAATTTTTATTGGAACCCACCAATGAAGGTGATTGCATTTCTCGCAAGAACTTGGCCACAATGTCTTTGTACTTATTCAGAGTATGTTCTGAAACTTTCTACAGAGAGTCACCTCCACTCAGCGGCTAGCTGAAAGTTCTGTCCTTGATGCCCAATCTTCAGAAGTTAGTTTTTTTGCTTAACTACTGCAATTCTGTTTATGTTCGAGCTTTACAATATGGTAATGCACGCATCTGCTTATGTGGATATCATAATTCTGTATCTCAGATTGATGGTGAGCCATATTGGTATTATGAATACCTTGTAAGGAAATCACCAACCAAAATTGTAAGTTTAAGTTTTCGATTGTGCAAGCCAATTTTCTTTTGATAAGTAAATTAACGTTTCTATTGATTGCACAAAGCCAATTATAATGTGATAAGTAGGAAGTAGAGTGATGGTACTTTATTGAATCTTGCAGGCACAAGAATCAAATCTTTACAGGCACTATGTTGCTTCAACTGCTGAACGAGATGGTATGAGTGGCAGTTTTAATACCATGCTCATGCATGCATCAAAATTTTGTAAAATGCATCTATACCACTTTAAGTCCATCTTTAATCAGATTACTAGTACATGCACAATGTAAGGTTTTCATGATTTTGAGCATCCAAGCATCCATTTGCTGAAGTAGAGAAACCTCAATCATGGGAAATATGGGTTGGTGACATATTTATATTTCGGCTAGTAGATAGAGAATTTAGTTGTCAATGGAAGCTGTTTACCTTGCTCAAAAGAAAGCTCTTTATCATTTATCTTTTTTATTTTACTACATTTGATTGAAATCTCTGATTTTTTAACAGCATCCTTTAGTTTATATTTGTAAGTTGTCCTGATTCATTCTCAGAGATGTCTTCCTGCTAAATTTGTTATTGCAGGCTATTTATATTCTGTGAGTGCGTCAACACTGAGCAAGCAATGGAATGGTGTAAGTAATTTCTTTCTGAAGTTTATGCCTGTCTCATTTTTTTTGGCACGAAGCTATGCATGCCCTCAATTTCATAATTTGATGTAGCAGTGATTTCTACCGAAGTTCTTTCATCAATCCTTGTCTGCTAGCCTTTTTATCTTCCTGTTCATGTTTTAAGTGTCGGCCAGATAGTCCTTATCTCATACTTGAGCAAGTTTTTTTGATAATTTAAGAGGACTACACCAAAGTTGCATACATAGCATAATAATCTAGTGAAGGAGGATTTTGTTAATAGGACTCCATAATCCATACAGTTTACATCTATGGAATAAACAGCATTACTTGTGGCACAAGTGCATATTATTCCTTTGAGGGGCACTGATTGGGAGATTAGATCCTTTGTCTAAAATTATCCTATCTTATTATGTTCAATGATCAAAACGATGCCATTTCATTAAAATTAGGGACTAAACACATAAATATCATTAAAATCAAATCTACAATTATTAAAGCTTAACCCAGATGTGAGTGAATCGTACGATGTGGTTTTACTCTTAGTTTTAGTGAATAGACGTTGTTTCTAATCCTAGTTTTAGTGAAATGACGTTTTTAGTATTTGACAGAATAAGGTAGTATAAATTTTAAAGAGAGAATCTCATCTCACTGATTGATACTAGATAAGACTATTGTACTTCCAAAGTTAAATTATCCTGTCTTATACATTTAGTCCCTACGACGTAGTTCCATTAAAAGTAGGGACTAAATGTATAAATATCACTAAAATTATTTTACAATTATTAGACCATAACCAAGAGATTAATGATTAATGAAGCCTACGACGTAATTTTAATTAAGACATAAGATAGCCAAAATGTTAGACAGTGAATTGGCAGTGAATTAGTAGAACCATACAAAACTTTCCTCATTATGATTATTCCTATGTACATTGTGCAATGTTGGCTTAAAAGTTTTGACAGAAGATGCTATGTTCATGTATTGCAGATGGGACCTTTATTGCAGAAAACTGTGGCATCTTTCCGTCTTCTAACTCCTACTGAAAATTACGTTCCTCCATACAAGGATCCTTGGAGATTTTGGTGACATGGTCACAACTTTGCTTTTTTATTCACTCAATTAATTTTGTATTTATATTGACTTAAAGCCTTCAATTCATGTTTTTAATACTTCAATATCAAGTTTGAAATGTTGATGAATGGATAACAGATTTCTTTTTCCTGAAAAATCCCAAGTTTTTAGCCACAAAACAAATATGTCAAGTGTAAAATCGTTTTCTGCTCCAATAATACCAACTCGTGTAGAACCAAGATAACCAAAGCAAAATTAAATCAAAACAATAAAAGAAAAATGAAACAAAATAAAGCCAAGATCAAAACAAGAAATTTAGAAAGAAAATCAAGATTGAGCAAAGAATATTTTCATATATACAGTAACTAATTACAACATACGTCTTTTTTTTTCTTCGTTTTGTCATTGCTATTTCTTTTTCATCTTCCACCCCCGCCCCACAAAAATTAAAAGAAAAACTTTCCCCTCTGTGTAAATAAGAAAGATGGGGTGTGCTATAATACATTTACAAAGGTGAAAACTTTACTTTTGAACAGGAAAAAAAAAAGGCTAATCTTGTGAGGTAGTAGAATATTCAAAAAGGAGACGTTTATATGGGGCAGATTGAAGCAGCATCCTCAAACGGCTAGTCAGCTGGTAGATCAAAGTCCACTGCATTGCCATCTCTGAATCCTTCATTTGCCTAACAACCGATGCCTGAAAATCCAACCACACAAAATGTTGCTTTAGACAACGATAGATCGATCGTTAATAGAGCAACAATCTTCTCTCCTATAGCATAGTTGTAAATATTTTCAGCTTCTCTTATCATCTTCAATCAATGCTTAACCTTTTGCTTTATGAAAAGACTGCAAATGAATAAACGTCTAACCCTCACCCCCCTAACTTGTATCTTGTATCTTCCTTCTCCAAATTTTTCGTAGTGCACGTTTTAGATCACGTAGAGGGCATCAAACTTAGTACTACTTTGTGAAGGTATTGAGAATTGAGGACACAACTTTTACAAAACTTTTTACAGACAAATCTTATACTAAGGAAATATAAAATAGCTCTAGTAATTTATGGGAATAGAAGTTTTTAACCACAAAGCTGGAAAATTGGAGACGAACCTGTAAACGCTTCCCTAGCTGAACTTCCACTTCTGTACCAAATGAAATATTGCTAGCTAGAGATTTAAGTGGATCCACCGTGGGATCAACAGAAAGTAAACTGGGAATCTGGGGTGCATATACTAGCCTCCACCTAGCCTGTCCAAACTCCCCCTTCCCTTCTATTCTTGGCATTAATGTTTCAAGAGTTGCAGTAGCAAGCTTCTTAAATGCAAGCTGTCCGTCACCTTCTAAGATTGATTCAGCCAATTGACTTTCAAAAACTCTAGCGGCCTGTTTAGTCAGGAAAAAACAAAATCATCATAAGACAACTAACAAGTTTGTTTGAACATAGATCAACAAGTTATTGTAGCCACTTTGGCCTAAAATCACTTCTACTTCAAGGTTAATTACTTATTTACTCCACACCCTTAAGTGGGCAACAGAACTACATTGAACCAAATCTCTTCGGGATAGTCACTCTAATTTGTTGCATTCATCTGGAGAGGAAATGAAAGTTTCTCGGTTATATAATATTAAAGCTGTTAGCAATATACACCTAAAGAAGTATAAAAATACTGCTAGTTGCTTCTCTAGATGCATCATCGACATCATGACCCTTGTGCAAAGGAAATTCCAGCAGGAGTTCCTATGGCCTTAGCTTAGCAACTGCTCAGTTTCTTGTCTTACATACCAAGGTAAGCACACTTAGCATCCACTGAGTGTTCTAAGTTCCTAAATCAAGCACTAAAATCATAAAAAATGAAGAAGATTGGACAGCAAAAACCAAATTGGCATTTTGATTACCTCAGAAGGTGAAAGAACATCTTGTTCCACGGAACGTGTTGAGGTGACAACCAGTTTATCCTGCCATTTGCTAGCCGGGCTTTGAATCCTGAATTGCCACTCAGATCCAACCAGAGCCAAGTCCAGCACTGGATCAAGTCCATTATCAGGCTCAAATTTTGCTATATTCAGATGCTCTCGCTTAAGTCTAACCTATACTCGAGAAGATAAAGGTTTTCAACAAAATTAGAAATCAATAATAACAGCTTGTACAAAATGGGGAAATGAAAGAAGACCTGTGTGAATTTTGCACAACACCAGTAGGAGTTAGAAAAAACTGTAAAGAAATTAACCTGAGTTGCAACAAGATTCACATCACCATTCTCAAATGTTAAAATGCCTTTGGGTTTTATCCATTTGGGATGAGCTGTCCCATTTAATTCAAGCTCTCCACTGACAGCAAAATTAAGGATCAAAGGATAAACTATTCTCAATTCTGGTCCCAGATCAAGCTTCAAGTCGCTAAGGCGAATGTCTAATTTGGGCTTACTACTGACTTGAAGCATCTCCTTCTCATCTGCAGCCTGCTTACCTGCAAGTGGTTGAAATCCAAATATATTCTTACACGAATTACGGATATGATACTACATAATGGCAGAAGTAGAAATTTTCCCATGCAAACCAACAAGCATCACAAAAGTAGAATCATGCTTGAAACAATATCATGTGACACTAACTTCTATGTGGGAAAATTAAACCGACATTCCTTGAGGTCTGTCATGATGAAAAGGGTGCTTAAAACTGACCTCCCTGGAGATAGGATTTGCATTATTTTGATATATGAACTTGTTGTCCCTATAGTAATATGTGTATCTAACAGAAGGGTGACTAAGTTTTCCATTGCTAGTGTTTTGTTTCCTTTCAGTGGTTCAGATCTCAATAAAAAGAGCCAATGAAAATTCCCAGAAAGATGTTGAATAAATCAAAGCAATTTTTCACGCTATCCATTCGTGCATCATAACAAGAAATTTGTTGTTTTAAACTGACTCCACATTTTCAACCTTTTCTCTTGAAAGTGGAATAAGAGAGACTCGTTCAAACCTTACAGAGGCATAATTATCAGATATTGTAGTTCCAAAAGGAAAAGTTCAACGTTAAGAACTCAACTTACCAGAAGCTCGATGTTTTGGGATACTTGAAGCAACAGGTTTTAAATTAAGAAATCGTGAAATGTATTTTGATGCCACAATGCGGTTGTAACCACCAGCCGGAAGCCTGGACTGTTTAGACACATCTCTGTTGAACGGAGCAGATCCACTACGCTTATCATGGGGTAAATACGCTTCACCGTGGCTTAATTTTGTTTTCCCAGATATGGTGGGTTGCAATATGGATCCACTAATCTGCAACTGTGTATCAACCTGACCGCTATAATTGGAATCAATTTATGAAGATTAGACAAAGATGGGAAGAAAAGAATTTAAACTACATTGCTAGGAAATTACTCTCACCATGTCAAGTGTTGAACAAGAAATACAGAGAGGACCAATATGAATACAATGATGCATTAAAATACAAAGAAATGAGGATCAGGGATCTCTAGAACTGGAGCATATATACCAGGCTAATTAAGATACATTGCTTCAGGACTTCTCTTATTTCCTCATAGTAATTGATTGTCCAGCGTAACATTCTACAATACAAGCCAACAATAGAGGAATTTTATGACATTACTACATTATGACTGATGAGGTGATGGATGATGAGATCCACATAATAACATAATAGGAAAGGATTGGTATGTAAGCTTGACAATGTAACCCAAGAAAGAACAATGAACTATCAAATAAGCAACTCAAATAATTGATTCTAAACATACGAAATAAATAACCTATCTTAACAAATTTAGACATTCTCGACCAAATGTTCTAGCAAAAGCATTCATTAGCTTGGAAAATCTGTCTTCACTATGCCAGGCATCTGTTCGAACCCAGAACTAAATTCCCATGCCAACAATAATCATCTCATTCCCCTCCCCTCCCCAAATTCATTAAACAAAAACAGAATGAGTAAACGACAACCAACCTAAATATATTCTTGGCCCATACTTCCAGGACTTCGCATTTCAAGTCAATTTTGTCGCCAAGAGACTCCTCACTTGTTCTCAGAGGAAGGTTACCTTTCAAGGAAATTTTTCCCTTCCTGCTAACTCTACCATCCAATGAACCAATACGCAGTCGATTTGAATCCACAAGAACAGTGCCACCAACGTTGGTTAACGGTTTCCGGAGTACAGGTGAAGATATGGTTGCCTTATGGAAGGATGCAGAACCATCAAGCACTGGTTGTTCAACTGTACCTCGAACCTGTGTAAACCAAGCATACACTATCAGACTATATCAAGAAAAGTACAAGACGTGAGTTGAGCCCAGATATTAATGCGAAACCATAAATTTTGTTTCCCGTAAGCCACAAAGTAGTATCCACTCACTCTTATATGCATAGATTAATACAATCACAGATGTAACAGATTTCAACACACCTGAAGGATTACATCAGCACTGCCATGCAGCCAGTTGGCATAAGGAGATAGTGCTGTCAATAACATCATGCCCCCATCTTTAATATCTGCATCAACCCTTACTTCTCCAGCATCCAAGATATTCCAGTTTAGACCTTTAAGGCTTTCAGTTAATTGAGTATCCCAAACCTCTTCATTTCTGTCTCTGGAGCCTTTTCTATCATTAGGTTCATCAGCAGATCCTTTATTCCTTTCTGAGGTCCAATTATGATTCCATCTGGCTTCACTTTTATCTCTCTCTATACTCTCTTCCTCCGATAAGTTGTTTTGGACAAAAGTCACAGGAATACTTCCTTGAATGTGTACATGGCCGTTTTGGATAATGGGTTCAAATTTTGCATTGAATAGAAAGCGACTTGTAGAAGTTAGAGATGCAACAATTTCAGCTCTCCCAAGAACGATTCCTCCAATAGCACCATCCAGCAGCCTCACTTGCACGTCACATTCTGGTTTGGCAAGACTTCCTCTAAGGTCCCCTTCCATGTGTAGAATACCCTTTATTGGAGCTAAAAGTTGCCGCAAAGAATGAACTGCTTCAGTGGCTGAAGTTTCTATAACCTGAACCAAAGTAGGAATAAAACTAACAGGGAAATTTAGAACTGCAAAATGCAAATTGGTTTTAGGCCCTAACAAAGTCCCATCAGCATGGATGGTGGCATTATCTCTCTGGATAAAGATTCTTTCAAGGCGTAAACCATCATCATTGCTGTAGGCTCCAGCAGCCAGAACGCGCTGAGTTTTGTAGCTTCCCCACTCCCATTCTTCCCCATTGAAGTCAAATTCTGCCTGACAAAGATGACATAAGATACTCCTATCAGACGGAAAATAATGCAGCTTTAAAAGTCAAAAAATTCAAGAATTTAACCACTTCCATCAATATACACAGACCTCAATCTCCAATAACTTTTGAAATGAATGGATATCCCGCTGATGAAAAAGGTCAACAAAGTTAACCGCATTAAAAACTCCTTTTCAACTGTATAAAACATTTCAAGATAACTTGGAGGTAACTGCATTCTTGAATTGCAGAGTTAATTTCTGTTTTAAAAATATTTCCTGGAAACAGGCCAAAAGGTGTCCATATTCTTGATGGCGACTGTTAGATACTTGCCAGAATGAGTATGAAGATATCAAAAAGAAAACAATCAGGAAACTTTTTCTTTTATTGCACAAATGGAAGGCAAAGAACACAGAAACTTCACCCAATTATAGTCAAAGTATTAACTGCAGAAGCTAGATATTAGCAACTGCAGGATAACAGCGGACTCAACGAACTCATTAATCAGGAAGCTCAATTGCTAATCTCATCAGAACATGAAAGGATTTCAAGCAACTCAAAGTAGCTTTTTCTAAGAAAGTGCAATCTTTTTTATTTACAAAATGATTTCTGAGATGCAGAACGGACATGAACTACACATATATAAAGATTTTGAAGATAGGTACCATTGTGTCTCCATTGCCGCCTCCACTTGCATCCAGAGAGCCGTGCCAACGCCCTTTAAGTTCAGCTAAACCTGGAAGATTGAAATCTTCAAGTACAACTTCATCTGATGGATTAGAAAGCTCTCGAATTTCCTGAAAAAGTTCAAATAAATGAAAAATATTGAAGCAGAACATGAGATCTGATATTTGTAATTCATAGCGAACCCGTCTCATTAAAACTGGAAAACTCCAATTGGCAATTAAAACTGACACATTCAAGAACTACCTCAAGCAGTTTTTGAAGGCTTTCAGCATATACCCCTACTGATTGCAAACTCTGTATGAAAAGGTCCTGAAATCAATTCAAGAGAAGCAACCAGAGTCAAAATTCATGGGAAACAAAGATTAGGTAGCTTACATAAAACACATAGAAGTTGGATACGTGCTAATCGATTATTTAACAGAACATTAAAAATTGCAACACATTAAAAGTTTGCACACATGAAACATTTAAGCAGTATAGGTTCCTTACTAGCCAAGAACATCCATACTTGCAGAGTAGGATCATAACACACAGCTTTCAATTTGGCTGCTTTTAAAATCATACTGTACACATAGCAGGACATTTAGTAAAGGAGATGTCACCTTCCTTTCTTCCAAAGTTAACCCATGTTAAAAATGTAACAATCAGTTAACATCCTATGACCACCATTCTTCCGACTCTGCCTTAATCTCAACATCCTTTACCATATGTTTATTATTAATGCTTACCCAAGAACACAAATACTCTGTCCGACTCTGCCTAAACCCAAAAGAACCACATAACAGTGACTCCTCCACGCCACATCTGGAAATACCACCAGATTGATGACTTTATGCTTTCCCTCTCTCACTGTTATAAAGGATGCAAGTGAAGAGGGGAAAATCCTACTAATTCTGTTTTGTGCCTTCAACCACGAGTTTTGAGTATGCTTAAGATGGTGGTGTGTCTCCCTTGGTGTCTGGATACCACTTTGGATTCTAACAGCTTTCAAAAGAAATAAGTTGGAATGAGCATTTAGAGATGGGAGAAATCGAGCATATTAACTAAACGAAGCTTGGTCGATTGGTCTGAGAGGACCAGATTGGTTTTGCTTTGACACTTTATCATTCTTAGAGTTGGAATCTCAGATATTTTCAAACCTATAGCCTCCAAATCAGTATATGAAATTTGGATTCTCCACCACTTCACTTAAAATGGAAACATGCTAAAAGCTGTGTCCATGAATTTTGTTCGTCAAATCCTTTTCATAATTACAGTGATGCTATAAGGATAGTTATCTTTTGATATTGGTTGCAGCATTCAGTTCTTTTACATGATTTTCCATGAGTAAGTAAGGCACAGAAACATATTTAGATAAGTAAACGGATTCAACAACAGAAAATAGGAAATGGATTTGAAGACCACAACCAATTCAACAGGATAAAATCATGAGAAATAGTGGAAACAAGGAATCATAACCACATAAGCGAATCATGCTAAGATTTTCTCATAATCTGGTTCACTCTCCTTTACATTGAAGAGCGCCACAATTGACCCCAACCATGGCTTTCCAGCATAACCTTCCTGAACTTAATATCTCACTCGTCCTTGGATAAAAATGGGTTGAGGGCAGACGCCAAAGATGAATCAAGTAGATTTTGTTAAAAGTATGTCCAGTTTATGGAGTTAAATCATACTTTCTCATGTAAGTAAAAGAAAATGACAAAATCCAAATAAAAATTTCAAATCTATTAGGAAATGAACGCTTAGTATTCCTTGTTGAATTATATGAAAGTTCTTGCATGTAATAAGATAATGACCTTGGACCTTGATTGCACAGCAGGATCAGAATTTCGAGAAAGTAGCCTTGCAAGTGGAAGCATCTCAGTGATCTCGGCTCCCGGAACCTCGAGTCTCATTCTCCACCTACCCATGGAAGATATCACACTACCCAAATGTCCACTCATTGCTCTCCGGAACAAGTTACCTCTGTCCTTTCCAGCAGGACTTCGGTCTCGTGAACCAGGCAAGACATATTCTCCCTGAAGCTCATACTTGCTATTGCTTTGCTCCAACATAGCTTTTTCAACAGTGATCTAAGCAATTAAATGTCAACAGCAACAGAAACAAATATATTAACAACATGCCTACAAGGACCAACAAGTGAATGGGGACATAAACCATGATCTTGAAATAAGAACCTATCTTATTGTCCACAACTGGATCTTAACGAAAGAATTCAATGAAAATTGCAGGTTATTGCATGATAAACTCATTTATTGCCTACAATTCATCGTCTCGATTAGCTGAACACTGAATGAGGGGGAAAAATGCTGATACACCTTAAAAACACCAAAAGTGAGTGGTAACCAGCAGCAGTAAACATAGATCTTTTTCCTCCTTCATAGCAACTGTTGCAGAGATGTTCTTCATTATCAACAGCGGTCACTTGGGAGCCAGCATTTAGGAGAAATTTACATGATTGGGAACTTCAACAGCTAAGGTTTTTTCAGGCTTCTACTGCTACAAATTTGGGGGCCTTTCAGATGGCATTCAAAGAATAAAAAATGATAAGGGTTTTATAGTCCACTGATGTTACCAACTCAAGAGTTTCCCTGCAATCAAATATGGAGTACTATTGTACCTAAACAAGTGGTCTTTTTCACTTAGGAAGCTTATCATGAAAGCATTTTAACTGGAGACAAGAGAAGGAGAAGGACAAAGATTGGTGTTAACTGTTGCTTTCTATATCTCAAGAATGAGGAAACAACAAACCACTTCTTGTTACACTCTGAAACCACCAGTGAGTTGTGGTCTTTCTTTTTTTCTACATGTAGGATGCAGTAGACTATGGCCAAGAATGTCAAGAAGCTTCCTGCATAGCTGGAGTTATTATAGTAAGGGAAAGCATAGGATGGACATGTGGGATTATGCTCCCTTTGCATCTTTTGGATAATTTGGAGAGAGAAATACCAGAGTTTTTGGAGGAGGTCAGAGAAGTTTAGACCAGTTAAATGCCGAGTTTTGGAACACTTCATATTCCTGGTTAAATTAAAGCTATCCATCCGATTGTTTATCATTCGCTGACTTTCTTATTAAAGCATCTGACTATATAACATGATAGTCAGCACCATGTAATTTGTGTGCATGCACTTGGTGCCTCATTTATGAAAGTACTTTACCTTCTTAAAAATTGTGTGATAACCGGATACTAAAGAAGTTAATAAAAACGGGAACTTCCATGCTGAAGTTCCTCAGTCAATTTGCTTCATCTCAATGAAATGAGACAAAATTCTTAAGACACAGCTGATGATTTTCAATTTTCTGAAGAAATTAGACATAAATACAAGCATAAATATATGTATATACATATGTATGCATATCTAAAGAGAGAGTGTAACATACAAATCAAATGAATATCCTAACAAAGCATGAGAATCATCTTATTTTGAAAGAAACAGAAGAATTTCAAAGGATCATTTCAGTTCCAATCCTAGTCAGAGGAACAGTGTCCAAACAGACCAACACTGTTAACGAAAAACAAGATATTTATTTTGTCCCTTCAGGTGATCATGGAAAAGGTTTGATTGCTACATAAAAAATGAGATTGTGGTTTAAGCAATCATGAATTAATTTTTCGTTCTTTATAATAATTCAGATTCATTCAACATATGTTTAAGTTTATAATTACTATACTCCATCTTCATATAAATTAAACTACAAGCCGTAGCATTCAGCTCAAGAATGACTCGGTGTTTCTCTTCCCCATTCTTTTCAAAGGTAAGTGCCTTCAATATCGTGATTACTATGAATTTGGATATCCATGGCACCAAATACTAAAATTTTAACTGGATTTATCATGTTCATAAACTAGAGAGTTTTACCTATTTGACGAGCCAATACAACATCAAACTCCTCAATTTCCACTTAAATGAGAATACATATAACAGTTTCATTTTCCTTCAGTAAGTGATTATGTTCCGAAGATTGATTATTGTCTTGATTCCAGAAGAGAGGTCAAGGTGCTCAATAAAATACTGTTGAAATTTAAATTTAAAGGGAAAAAAAAGTAAAGTATGTTTATGTACTTACAACATCACCACTCCATCTGGCAGCCACATCAAGAGCTTCACCCAATGCACCACTAAATTTTGGCCTAAGGACAGACAGAACACCATGACCTCTTCTTTTCTGAAAGTTCAGTTGAATTTCTGCCTGAAAGTAAATGTTAAGCCAAAAAGGTAAGTAGACAGCATAATTTGCTAAAAAATAAAGATTAAAATTTTCCTTCCAAGAGGCAAAGGAAGAAAATTTCCATTCAGCTACCTGACTTCATCACTATTCGTGAAGGCACCAATTACCAGTAGATAGATTTCTGATATCATCATTTGCATGTAATTTGACAACATAAGTAACTTCGACTTTTCCCCAGTATATCAAGTTAAATAAAATTGACCTGTTAGAAGAGGATTTCTCAGGGAAAAACTCACTTGTCCTCTTCCCAACATGGCCTATAATTGCACATTCTTCACCATGGTAGATAAAAGTCAACAACAAAAATTCATTGCCAGATCATAAAATTTAATGCAATCACTTCCTTCATTCTCATGAATTATCCTACTTTCACTTTCCTCCATGGCAAAACAATATTCCATTTCTTAAGATGAAAAGTTTTAAAATCACATGCTTCTTCCTTTTGAACTCTTATCCAAATAGCTCAAAATTCTTTGAATTAGTCCTGTGACCAAGCCCCGTGTTATTCACTTTCTCTTATAAATATTACACTCTTAAATTCTTCACTAATACATGTACACAATCAAACTAGGCATTCCATTTTGACCAATTCCTATGTTGCTTTTAAAAATTTCTTTTGCTGATATTTTGAATTTATCAAACATTTAGAGAGTCTAATTCTAAATGAATTGGCTCTTCTTGTTTTTAAACAAACTAATATAACGGCAACATATTAAAGACCATCAACCTTCGATGACAGAACATGTTTTAGTTTCCCAGATTCCCTTTCCCTAAGAACCACAATCTCTAGACCAAGTTTCTGACATAAAGGATCATCTTCATCAAGTTCATTGATCAAAGCACACGCCATTAGAGGGCACTGCAAAAACTACATGGCAGGCCTAGCCTGTTTCTCTACTTGGTAGAGCTAGGGGCAGTGGGAACCAAAACCTCTCAACTCTAAGAACTAAATCTTAAGTACTTAATAATGACTCCAAAAAGGAACTCTGAAAATGAAAATAAAGATGGCTTTGGTCTGAATTCAGTACAAATATACAGAGGAGTTCCAAATATTTGACTACAAGGAAAGAAAATTCACTATTCCAAGTTAACCCTAATATTTCCCTTCTCTCAAAATGAAAAAACCCAATTATCTCAAAATTTACCAATGGAAGAAAACCCAATCACGTCAATGAGTCAACAAAAGTCCTCGTGTCATTATTTTAGATCAAAACATCTGAGAACTGTAAAGGGCCAAAAGCCAGACATGTAAATCTAAGATCAAACTGGAAATGGTTACATCAGACTGTAGTCTGAATAAATCGACAAGTTATCCAGCATCAGGAGCTTACATAACGGTGAGCTATTGACAATGCTTCAGTTAAACCCTCATTAGAGCGCCACAAGATGCAGGAATGTCTGTAATGCTCCTATACTGGAGTGATTCAATCATGAAAACACAAAAATAAAATAAAAAGAAAAAGTGGTAACTTCCATGTCCAAAGATCAGCTAAATCAAAACAGAACTAAGAAGCACTTCAAATGTATCTCCTATCTGCATCAGAATATTCCTCCTCATTCTAGTTGTACGATTATTGAGTTCACTCTACAGTCTACATTATTGAGTAGCATTGTATGAATATCATTCAATTGTCCAATTATTGTTGAGTTCATTCAACAGTCTATACCAAAAACAATCGTACCAGTAAGGATAAAGGTCAAGATCTGCACACTACTGAAAGTAAATAAATAATTCATATTTCAAAATAAATTACATATTTATCAAGGTTGTAACAAGATTCCCAAATTTTGCAGTAACTGACAATCTAACAACAAAAACAAATTATGAAGTCTGGATGGGGCTTTACCCTTTGAATGAAACCACGAAGTGAAGCAAGCTCCAGCTCATCTAATGGCAAACTCCGCACCTGGTTACATAAAAGCAGAAACTCATTTCCACATAATCATTCAGCAAAAGAAGATCAACCGAAAGATTATGGTGCAAACAAAATGACTTATAGAAAAAAGAAAAGAAAAAAGAAAACGCAAACCTCCAAGTTAGCAGAATGTAGTGGCAGGTAGCAAGCAATAACTTTTAGATGCCCCTTTTGTAGAGAAAATGACAACATTTTCCCTTTCACATTTTCTTCAGAAATGGGCTGTAAAGGTCCAACAATCTCCATTACAAGACTTTCATCGGGTCTACCAGTGGCATCCAACTGCAGCACCCATAAAAACCAAAAAGGTTCAGCTATTTGAAGAGATATAGTCTCTACTAGAGCATGGATAAGCTGGATACCAAGAAGAAAAAAAAAACAAAAACTGCAGTGCATATCAAAGTAAGGGTTCAAACACAAAGTTAGGCTAGAAACTCAAAATTGAGTCATGCTGAAGTAACACCAAACTATCCCAACTGATTAAAGAGGATGGCCCTAAGTGCGCATTGCAAAACAAGAAAAAGGTTATGGTAACATCCAATTATTTACTCATATTGCCAATTCAGAGGCCCAGGAACTGATGGTGTTCTAAGAAACTCAAGTAAACAATTGCTGATTTCAACCATGTCTAGCTGTCATTGCCATCATAGTACCAAAATCCCTTTTCTTTGTTACTTTGGAACCCTGAAGTGTATTGATATCAAAACACTTGTAATGTTCAGCTTAGTATATTGCTGTAAGATCAGCTGAAAATAGATTTTCCATTTGGAATCTTTTTTATTTAGTATATTGGACTTAAATGTACTTTGCGAAACAAGATGTTTCCCTAAGATTGATGATGAACCTATTTTGTTTAATTTCTAACAGTTCAAATTAATGCAAATTAAAAAGCCAGAAAAGAACAAACAAAGAAAAAAGAAAAGAAAATTTTAATCAACAAGGACTAATTACCTATGGTAAATGTCATTAGAATTACAGAGCAAACAGAATGTAGTTTCCCTTCCAGCAGACTGCAGAAAATTTTGTCCTTTATAGAGTTTCCAAGGGTGAGAGAAACATGATTTTCGGTCTTATAATTAATTCATCACATATAATCATTTGATGTTGTTTAAATTTGTTGCCATCCAAGATGACTTTCGTGTTTCCTCATTCACATCCCTTTCCCTAATAGCTGTTGAAGAATTTTCTCAGAAGTTCTAAGTCAATGAATATCTAATCTGCAAGTTTGCAACTCTCTAATCAGGCCACAATTTGATTTTTGTGTGTGTATTTCATCTCCTTTGTAAACCATGAGAAGCAAAATTTTGCTCAATGATCACTAGAACTCTTAGAGAACACGTGCCTTTCTGACCCTCAACTCAACACGCACAATATAATTCTTATAGCAATATTATGAAAATAATTTTTTTAAAAAAAAAAGAGAGGGTCTGAAGGGAACCCCATTTAGCACAAACTTAAGCCATGAAAGAACACGTAAACTTAGTTACCCACTACCTTTGATCCGTAACAGAAGTTGTTCCTACATCTATTTCAGAATATGTGGATGAGACGCTTTATGGCACTCTAGAGTTCTTTTGTTCATATTTAAAAGATTATGTCCCCACTTGAGCAAAAAACTAGACATAAATCATCTTTGCATATTTAGACATATAAGAACAAACTTAGGAACTTGACAAGTAAATTTAGCACTAAAATCAAAAAGGCAAAATTATCCTTGAGAATAAGTTAGAGAAAGAACTTCTAAGTTACGATGTACAAGGCAAACCTTAATTCCATGATTTGTGATGCTCAGTATTCCAGCCAACTGAGGTGCCAGCATTAACTGATTCAATTTGAGGCCTGACATCAAGACATCACCAGAAAGAATATGTGAAGAACTCTCATCTTCTTTTGGTTCCAAACTATTCTCGAAATGCAAGCCTTGATCATTACTGATGCTGCTTGTGTTAGTAACCTTCCCTTGGAACTTAATTCTTCCAGTTGCTTTCAGATGCACAGGTCTTAAAGAATCCAAAGGAAAGGAAGAGTCCAAGCTGAAGAACTCAAAACCACGCATCCGCAAGTCTAATTCAACTCCTTCCACCACCAAAGGCAAACCAACCTTTACATCAAAATCCCTCTCATTTAACCAGTGGTCACTGGGATAAGATGTAAGAACTTTTGTGTTCAATTCAAAAGCAACTGATGAAGAATTGACAATAATGTAATCATGTGCAATTATTATATCTCCACGAGCATCAGCAAGTGACCCTTCAGCTTTAGGTGCTGTCCACTTAATGTCAAATCTCCTGCAATTAAAGGGTTGGTCTATTAGCCCATTCCCACCAATCCAGATGCATATTCTTAATGTGAACTAAAGCAAAAATTAGCATTCAGGTCACCAAATAGGAAGACATGCCAAAGGAATCTTACGGTCTCAGTAACGACCCAGAAAGTTTTGTTTCTCCATTTAAGTCCCTTAACTTAAGTGGCATTAGTTGGAGGTAACCAGGTACATAACGATGCATAATTTTATCAAAGCATAAATTGCCTGAAAAGTTCACATCCATTGCAGTGTCATCTACCTCACCCTGCAAAATGAAGCTAAAAATTAAAAAATACTATGGAATTACAATTCAAACTAAACAATAAACTCAAGCAAAACCAAAGGAACAAATACTGAGGAATCATTCTTTCCAACATTCAGGTTAAAAATTCGATGTTTTAATATTTATTATATTATATTTCCGTATGCATATAGCCGACCCCACATAGTGGAATAAAGGCTTAGTTGTTGTATTTCTGTATGCATAAGCACAAATTAGAAAGCCTTTTCCTCCAAAACTCTAGCTTCAATTAATAATGTCACAAATACTCAAGCTATGTCCGCATGCTTTTAATCATCAATTTTGTGCCAGACTCAATTGGAAACATGTAAACTAGTAGATTGTGACCTTAAAAAAATAATAATAATAAGTAAAAACTTCGAAGGAAATCTCAATTATAGTTGGCTGTATTCTTGAATTTTTGTGACAAAATTGTAATTTTCTAAAAAAACTACATACACATGCTTTTAACATTCCACTTTTTGTTCTCAACACAATGAGAAACATCTAAACGATAGATTATGGCAAAGAAGAGGGAAAATAAAAATTTTGAAAAATCTCAATTTTGGTGAGCTATAGCCTTGGGTTTCTGGGAGAAAATCGTGATTTTTTAAAAACTATCTACGCATGTCTTTAAGCTGCACTTTTTGCTCCCGACTAGATGGGAAACATTACTTACAAAGTCAACACTTCATTCAAACATGGCTTTCAACCAGATGGAATAAGGTGTAGAACAACGAGTCAAACAAACACTCATGAGTAATCAAAATGAATTAATAATTTGGAGTTTCAGCCATTTTTAAAATGAAAATACACCATAAAATAGAGTCCCAATCTACTTCATGGAGCACAATACATCTTTCAAGAAAACAGTACCATTCTGCAGTTCATTTTATCTTCAAGACAAGCTGATTGTATCAGAAAAATAAGTACCTCAGGGCATATCCATGCGTTCCCTGCTCCACGAATTTCACCACCATCAACAAGGTTAGCTCTGATTCCATACAAGTCAGCAACCTGCCATATTCATAGTAAGTGTACAGAACATACTATCATAAGATTTATACACACGCTCGCATAAAAAGTGTAGAAACTGAACTTGCAGTTTAATATACATTTCTTATCTTAAGTTACTTACACAATTATCAGTGTTGAAAGTAAAATTGGCTGAAACATATGAGAAGGGAACATGATCAAAAACTGCAACTGCACCAGCCTCTTTATTGTTCATCATTACTTCATATGCAACAGATGAAGGAATATCAGAAGCAAAATGTGACATTTTCCTTGACACCAATGCACTCCCCACAAAAATAGGAGCATCCAAAGGGCCTTGACAATTGAACACAGCCGTTACTGAACCAGCCAACTTCAGAGGGAAAATATAGAAGCTCTTTAGTATGTATAAAAATATCAACCTCATAAACCACAGGAGCAAACAGTTCACTAAAAATATAAGTGTCAAATTCATCAAACAATTTCATCAAAAAAACAACAAATCTTACATAGCAAACTCCATGAGAATCAGACTCAAAATAATAGCAACCTCCCCGATCACCGGATACAACAGAAAAGAAATTGGGCAACGCAAAGCATATCTTCCCATGATGTCATTATAGAAAAATTAGACAGATATTATAAGGTAGCCATCGGAATGTACAGAAAGTTAGTCCATGTAGCAGACATTCGGAGAAAGACTAATTTATTCCCAGTTTTCCATGAGCAAGAGTACTACAAAGTTCACCAAACTGTAGTTTGGGTAGAAGTTTTATAATGATATTGGAGAGGAAAGATACTTCAAAGACATAAAGCTTAAGTCCTATATGACATCAAGTTCAACCAAGCATTAAAATATTAAAATGTGAGCACTCCTTAGATATTTACGAATTAATTTCAACCAAGCATCAAATTAGACATATAAATCTTGGTTTAGATAGCTTAGAGTTCCAGACAACGTAAGCCTAACATATGCCATTTGACTGGTAGGTATGTTTTTTATCCAGCTTCAACTATTCTAACAAGAGAAACAACTCCTATTGTGTTTGGTTTGGCACATCCCGACTAGCTACACAAGATGCAGGTACAAATAATGGAAAGTATGAACAGGACATACCGGAAATAGCAAAGGCTTCATCTTGAAAGTTTTCATTAGTGCATTAACTTCAACAGAAGGAACCTGAAGAAAGACAAACAAAGCTCATTGCCACACAAACTTAAATAGCAGAAGTAGCGAGAGGGAAAAGAACGAAGTATCAAGTCTCTAGTATGTGCTACACTTCCCATTTTCTCTCAATTGGGGTAATATCAAGCTAGGTGACAACCGACAACTGGATCAACACAATTGTACCTGACACATAAGATGAAATTCTCCTTGCTCTGGATCAATGCCAAAATCTCCTGAAGCCTCCAACGGAACCTTGCCGAACCAGCCACTAGCATTGTGTAAAAATATTCGTTGAGCACGAAAACATAAACTAGCAGACACATCCTGCCAGAAACAGTAAGCAGCCTGTCAAAAGACTTCCAAGATCGTTGCAGAGAAAGACATTTGCAGCAACCAATGAACAAGATACATGCTGATTAGACCAGGGGGCTATGCTGATTATTCAACCACCAGCAATACATATTTGACAAAGAATGAAAAACAGCGGTTTAAGACTCTACTAGTTAAATGCAAACATAAGGAACATAGTGTCAGTGTCCATTTCCATAGGATATGTGGGTGAGTATAAAGAATATATAAATCACAAACTACGACTACAATTGCTTTGAAGCAGTTCAGATTTTCTTCAAACATGAGTAAATAAAAAGTTGGACGAACCTCATGAAGCACATTTTCGTAGCCTAGTAACAAGAAAGGAAAACGGCAGCAAACTGCTAGGTTGAGTTACCATCTTTTCTAGAAGCTTAATTTGTTGAAGCTAAACTAATTTATTACTTGCACACCTTACAGCTGCATTGAACACATATTTTATGGAACAAATACATAAACAAAAGCAAGAACCAGAACGAGCATTGGAACTTCCAGGAATATCCATATTACGTTTACCTCCTCAACTAAAAGCTTAAGCTATCAGAGAAACATTTAATTACAAAATAATATACCCGGAAAAAGCACATATATGATCTAATAAAGCAAAAGAGTAACGTACAACCTTTCATTATGTACAAATCAACTGTGATTCTGCAAGCCAAACAGCTTTTCTTAAACAGAAGAGAAATAGACTTCCAAAAATCCAAATTTCTTCATTTCATGCTCAAAAGCACAAATACTGTTTTACGAGTGTCGTCTTTCTCCCTCACCTCCATACTTCAAGACTTGGGTGGGGCTTAGAGAACATAAATCGCAATTTTCAGTGATTTATCTGGTCTTTAAATTACAGAAGAAATTAATTCAGTCATCCATCTCATTGTCCAACTACAAAACTAACCGACAGTGGCAGCGAAGTTTACAGTAGCACCTGAAAATCAGAAGGTATCACCAGTAAAAGATATCTGACCAACTAGGCCAACCATTCTTTGCAGGTTTCTCCAATATTTTTCTGTAGCTCTTTCTCCAAGAAAACTCAGACTTCCCATAAAGTTTCTTCATATAGATTTCAGTTTTTTTTCTAAGGCTTTTAAAAATTTTCAATTTAAACTGCAAAACCAATGACCATATGGCTGCAAAAACACCAAAAATGATGATCATCAAGATAGTCATGCAAACACGTGTCAACATCCAAAAAAGGGTAATGGTGATCAGGAGAGAGATGAAGAAGACAAGATTGGAAACAGATGAAATAATAACGTACAGAAAACCTTGATGGAGCATCATATATATGGAAGGCCAACCCTGTCACGTCAATCTGTCCATGAAGATTGGGAAAAGTTTCTCCATTAGACATGCATATATGAACCTGCAAAATTGATTGTAACACAATTCAAATGAAAGTTAGTGAATCTATAGCTCAAAATAAACAAATTAGATCAAGCAACGAATGAAGAAAGTGGAAATTCCATAAATTACAAAGAACGAGAAATAAAAATGTTTGTTTGTCTTTTAAAATGTAACAGCCAGAATAACTCCTGCTAATAAACTTAACATTTCTATGATGGTCTACAAATGCACTGAAGATATTGGGATCCGATAATAACAATACTTGGATCTCATGGAATTTTCAAGTTCAAAAACATAATGGATATGAGTAAACTGACTTTGCTCCAAAACTCAAAGAGTAAATGTATAATAGCACACCTGTCCAGTTTAGCAAAAAAAAATTTCCGATATTCCAACAAAAGTAGCATCAAGAATCAAACCAGGAGGTAACAGTTGAAAAGCTTGCTTTTATATCCATGAGCATCGTACTAAGGCTTTTCATCTCAAGAAAAGGAAACCCCAGGCTAAGGAAATATCTTTTCATATCTCAACTATGGGTACAAGATGTTCACAATTTTCTGAGAGTACTGCCCTGTTCACATTACTCAAAAAATACCTGCAAAGCCTTGCCACCCAAAAGTTCCCAATACATAGTCTGTCTCAGTTTCATAGATTCACTCCCCAACAATCTATAACTGTTTCAATGGAAAAGCAAGAAAACAGGAAAAATTCATGCAAAAATAACATGTCCCCTCCACAAAAGGAACAAAATGAAGCTAAACTTTAAACATAAGATAACAGTTTGACTGCATACATAAGATAATAGGAATTTAAAATTCATAAAGAAATAAAACTAGTAGTGATCATAGAGATGCAGATAATCTAAGATAAGAAGTGATTAACTAACAAAACTTGGGAAAAGTGAGTAGTAGACCAAGCACCAAGGAACTGGGTGTGGCTTAAGTTGGGGAAATACTTTATTGAGGTAAAGCGTGTGAGGCTGTATGACTAAAACTTAATCAGGGAAATGCAAGAATTCCAAGGGAAAATCGCACAAGTCAGGAGCGATATGAATGTGTCTGGAATTAGTAGTTATGGCAAACAGCAAAGTTAGTTAGAGAAGCACCTCACCACTAGCTCTTCCATTGCACCATGTGATTGGAATTTCCAAAATCCTCTCAAATAGCTGAAGTACAAAAAAGGGTCATAAGATCAAAAAGAATATGTAGAAGTATAGTTGCAAGTAGAAATCTATAATCACAAAGCAAGGAAATGGAAACGGTTCCTCAGCCTGTGTGATTCATATCTGAAAACATTTCTTCATATTCAAAGAAGATTACCGGTGCATATAGGTTCACAACTTTCAAATTTGCATGCCATTTCTGCTCAATGATATCTACATAAACGTCCGTTGTTAGCCAACCACCATCTTCAGATGTCTGATCTGATCTCCACATCTTACAACTGCCACTCACCTGTACATGCACGCGTCCGTAATTCTTTTTTAACTTCACATGTCCCAGGGCATTGTCCATCTCTCTGTAAGCATAAAGCATATGTCAACACATGCAAAAATATATGGTTACAATATCAAACCGGAATATAGATGACTGTAGAACATGCAAATGCAATAACACACCAATTGATCTATTTATTTCCTCTTAGCCAACATATTTGAAACTTAAGATTTCCGATTTAAAAGTCTTCTTGAATATAGATGCCAGAGCTTCTATAATCATATGGTGATCCAGAGTTTTCACTTTTTTGAACGGGAGTCATGGTGCTTATAGTGGCATCAAGGTCATACTTTTCTTAATCCTCACATATCTACATTTGGATATTCACTTTCGAGATTTATTGAGTGATTACTTTAAATAATCTAGTTCAAGATCAAAAGAAGAATTTGCTACCACATAGGTAAGGATGCAAAAATTGTGCTTTCTGAACCACACCACATAGACATTGAAAGTGATCCATTAAATGTATTGATCAGTGACCAACAATTGACTAAGAACAACAAGCATTAACTTGTGGCATAAATTTCTGCCATAAGGAGAGATACGCACAGCTTAGTCTATTTAGTAAAAACTATATGAATGTGCCTGGGGTACAAATCCAATCACATCATACACAGTTCAAACATGAATACAAACAAATTGCAAGAGAAACACATCTAATCTGCAACTGTTGCATTGTTATTGCTTACCTAGGTTCAGTGTCACCATATGCAAGTAGCAACAATGTACCATCCTTGAAATGTACCGAATCTAAAATGACAGGAACGCGATTCTGATTCCCTAAACTATACTCTTGATCTTCTTCTTCAACAACTTCTGCAACAATTTTCTCAACTCCTGGACCCACATTTGATTTCAGCCTTTCCATAGGACCAGCAAGTAAAGAAGACCATAGTTCAGCCATTTTCCTGATTAAAGAAGAAAACCCTGGTCTCAGGCTTAAGGGCAAATTGACTGAACCTTGCATCACATCTGGCAGCTCATCTACCTTCAGATTAGAAGTGTTAGGTATTTGGCCTACTTGATAATTTTGTGATGCATTGTTAGCAGACACCGGGATTTGTTCTGAAAATCTGGTAAAATCACTTCCAAGGTCCACTTTTTGTTCTACAAGGCCATCTGCCTGTGGATTTTCCTTATTCATGTCATTGGCTTTAGTTTCTAAAGTTTCTACAGTACAACTAGAGATGGAAGAAAATTTTTCACCAGACTTTACAGCTCTAATTAGTGAACTCAAAGTAAAAAGAATTGGATCACATATGAGACTAAAGCTACTCAGTTGGAAGCCTTCCTGTTCAGCAGCATATTTTCCATTACCCAGTGGCTGCATGTTTGAGCTCCCTTCATTACAAGTATCACTCTTCAAATTGTTCTGTGAGATTCCCTCACCAGTGGAATCATCACCTGCAAATTCAAATCTTCCATTCTCAGCCCTTTCCTTCTTTTCAACATTGTGTGAAGTTATTATATCTTTGCCGGGCACAGTGTGTTGTGAAATGGAAACAAAGGTATCACTCTCACTTTTCAGAAGAGGAACCTCAGGAACTTCAGATGACTGAGTAGGATTTCCAAATTCCGCACATGCTAGACTCTGAAAATATGCAGAAGCAGCTGATGCACTATGTTCAAGAATTCTCCTTTTAGCAGCAACACTAGCCCTGGATAGATCTCCACCATTTACCTTCCTCTTAAGCTTTTGCCTCAGAGGACCTGGTAAAATTCTGGACCACAAGCTGATGCCCGTAGAAGGAACTTTTGCTCCAAAAGATTTCTCCAAATCTGCATGCTTCAAATCATACTCCACACCTGCATCCATGCAATGATGATCCCTCCAGTGCAGTTTCTCATCTGTAGAAAAGAATGACTCCAAAGTCGCTAACCTCGTAGGAGGGATAGTGTTCTCCTTCAAACAATCATCCTCAGGTACAGTAGCACTACCTTCAGAGACTATATAGCCCACCTCTGCAGCTTTCTTTGCAGAATCATCTCTCTCCACAGCCCAGCGAGCAGCAGCTTCCTCTCTTGCTATCCTCCTTGTTTTGGTACGGTAATCAATCCCCTCTTCAGAAGATAAGTGCCTTGGTAAGAAGCCTTCACTGGAAGGTATCCCCAACCAAGTATAATCCTTCTTTTGTGCAAACAATAAAGTTGGATTGGACAGGACTGCATCAATCACAATCTTTCCCCTTTTTATACTAGCAAAAGGAAGAATACGCAGTTTAACAATTGGTACTTCGCCACATGAGAACTCTTCACTATGAGGCCCAACCGAGCATGATTCCAACGTAATGCTTAGAGGTGAAATTGTCCGAACCCTCCCAAAATCAAGTTCCCGCTCAATGCGTTCACTCAATAATGCACAAACAGACGGTAAAAGCTTCGCTTCAATGTAACTTTTGGCTTTCGACTTCCCATACCACACCAGTAAACAAACAGCGGAAATAACAGCACAAAAGACTGAGCATCTGATGAGAAGTAAACCCTCTTCCCAAAATGGTGCCAAGGACTCAACCAATGTTTTCCTCCGTGTAAGAGGCTCCTTCACGCAATTAACTACCCAAGCGCTTCGCAAACCTAAGTTCTTCCACAGTAGCTCAACATTTCTCCCACAAAAATGTGTAAACTTGACCCCACGAGATATCCACTCATTTCTTTGTGCGCAACGGCACTTTCGTGGATTCTTTCTTGGAGGGTACACACCATTTAAAATAAGTAAACTTTTCTTGGGATGGTATTGAAGCGGAGCCCCAAAAAATGAGTTATGAAATCTAGCACTCATTATCTACAGCAATTTATACAGTCCCTGTAGCATTACAAGGGGACCAAGAGCAGCTCTTGGTCCCCCTACCTCCACTACCCTTAATGCAGTAGTTCATCAACCGGTGCCCTAAAAGTCAAGACCTAATCAATAATGAAATACAAAGAAACCAAGTTAAACATTCTTCAACTTAAAAATAGGTAAATCAATTCCTGCTTTGCATAACACCAAATCAACACATACATCTAGATTCCAAACACAATTTTGCTAAGCAGATATTCAGGAAATTGTAAAAGGAGAAAAGGCAACATTCTAAGCAATAATAAATTCCTTAACTAACTCTGACAAATAAACTAAACTCTCTACCAGTTAGAGAAATCTATTTCTTAAAAAAAAAAAAAATAGTGCATAAACTTTGTTCCTTTTCCTTTTGCTATATTCACCAGCTTAACCTAACAACACAATGAAGTAACATACGCAGTTAACTCTAGAACACACTCAACTATTACTGCAAAAGAAGAAAGAAATTCACTTTCCATGCATGAAAAACGTCCAATACCATTACTGGCTACTGCTAAACGTTAAATTAATACATACATGCCTGCCCTAGATAACCACACAAACGCACACACAAACACAACACTACTAATCAACAAAGACTACTACAACAAATATCCCCAAACTTAAACACTATTTCAACACAAGCTCCTGCCTTTTTTACATTTAAAAAAAAAAAGTACAATTTCTCTTGCTTACACAAACAGAAATATATGTCATATGAATGTCTAAAGAAGTTCGAACCTGTATGAACTGAATTCAAGCGTCATTTCTTGAAAAATCCCAATCCTTTGTTTTGAACAAAAACAACAAAAGTGAAAACATTTTGCAATATAGAATATTGAGATTACTTGCCAATTGAGCTTCCTAAATTCCCAGTATAAAAATTGTAAGAGGGAGAGGAATTCAAAATAACGGAGAAGTTCAGGAAGTGTGTGACTGTGTGAGAGAGAATGGAGGGATTGGTTTTTGTCAGCTCTCGCCCGAAGAAAGAATTTTGGATGATGGAAATGGAAACCTTCTCATGAATATATACATGAAAAATATTGATCAATCACGCGATATTATTATTTTAAAAATAAAAAATTGTTCCAGCAAATGTTTGACCCAGAAAGGTTCTTTAAAGTTTTCAGCCCAAACTTCAATAATACAATGGCCTTAAAAGGTTGGATATTTGAGGCCCAAACCATCACTATTCTCAAACTCCAAGGAAACGAAACGTTACAAATACCATGGGCCATCGGCAGTGTTAGGGGTGTGGCATCCCTCCAAAATTTGAAACTTTCTATTTTATTTATAAAATTAAAAATCTACTAAGAAATTCCAATATGCAACAAAAGGCAATAATAGTTGTTGTGCTTTAGATGTTCATTTGCCACATGTCATTTGTGTTGCATAAAAATTATGGTAAGACCGTCTGATATACTTTATGAAACGTGATACGTGATAAGTGAATTATATTTTATACGTATAAGCTAATTTTTTATATATTATATGCTAATACGCTAATTTTTTATATTTTATACGCTAATTTTTAATATTTTATATTTTAAAGTGAAATTCATATGTATGATATGATTTTATAGGATAATGGCCATTTGTATTGGGTATTAAGAAAAAAGAATCGTAGAGGAGAGATTTAGATAGTGAGTGGATTTAATTATGAGTTAAGAGTGTGTTCATAAAAGTCCATTGATCTTTAGTAGTACTTTCTGTTTCAATTCTCGTAATATTTTATATAAACATTTTACATATTTTTTCATTAAAGATATAAACGACTAATAATAACCATTACAATTAATGAAAGACACATAGTACATTTATATAAAATGTTATAAAAGGTAAACATGAAATATCACAAAAAGATTGGAAAATGTTTGAAAATACTAAGAGAAAACATATTAGAAAATAAAAGCGAAAAACATATATGCATTAAGAGTGAGAATCAAAATTAGGGAAAAGCATAATAAGAATTGAGATGAATTAGAGAATTGAACAAGTTAAAATTAGAATTTTCTTTTTTTGGACAAAATTGTGATTCAATTTCTTTTCCACCTCATTGTAAAATAGCACTATAAATTGATAATTAAAGGTATGTAAATTCAACAATTAAGAGAACAGGGGGGTAAAACGCGAATCAATTAAAGTTTCAGGTTGCATTTTGCATTTCACCCATAAATAAATGCAGCTGTGGATAGTTGTACGACAATTACGTGGCGGATTCTCGTTGAGCGTTTCGGTAGATATATCTGGAACTCGCACAACACAGTATCTTTACCCCTCTTGTCTTTCCATTGACTACGTCACTATCTACAGTCCCAGCTCAAGAATCGGCAAACTTCACGCTCTCGAGTTTACGAAAATTACGCTACTCGCTCAAGCAAGCCGCCATCTAAGCAAAATTTCAACTCTGACATCCACGTGTCAATCCACTAGCGCGAGTTCACAAATCTCCCACACTCCTGCACGTATCTCATGTGTATCCTTTATGGCGCGTCACTACTTTCCGCCCTTTTGAAAACCTTCTGGCATTTAAGTAATATTTCAAAATTCCATGGGCAATATGAAAGCCTAAAAGAGGAAAGAAATAAAATTCCTTTTTTTCGCAAATATAGATCTGCAAACAATTATCAAATACTCTTCTAATCTCATCCGTCAGTTCGCTGTAACAATGAATCCCCACCGTCTATTTGACATACTTATCACTCGAGCTTTACTCTTTTCTGTTACGACTCCAACCACTGAGAAGCGATCTTCACCGTTAATTATCTAATCCAACGGTTTATATTGACCCACATCCTCTCAAAATTTCAGCTCATTTTTTTCAATTTTTTTTTCGCGTTAAAATATTAAAAAATAAACCTCAAGTCTCGTGACCCAAAACAAACCCTACCCAACTGTTTCTCTCTCCTTCTGTATCTCTTTCTCTCTCTAGAAAATAGAAAAAAAGCGAAATTCAAAAAAAAATTTAATCAAAAATTTTCATTCAAAATTAATTTAGGGTTTCAAAATCAAACTCAATCTCTACAATTCTCCAATTCAAACCCTAGGGCGTTCAGCTTTCATCGCTCGATCTCATCTCTACTCTCTTCGTCGTTCGATAGTATCGAGGACAGGTACGTCTCGTGAATTCAGTTTTTTTTTTTATTAAATTGTTTTGGGTGATTTAAGAATGGCGTGATCGGTTAACTGGAGGAATGATTTGATGTTTTATGATATTGTGATTGTTTAATTGTCGAATTTTGGCGGAATATTGATTTTTGTTAAAATGTTGATATTTTTTTGGACGTGGCAGATCTGGATAATTGAGAGTGAATATGAGGGATGTGAAGATTGGAGGTTTTGTATTTAAGAATACGGACTGAGGGATTTGTTGATGGAAAGTAGCATAGGAAAGACTTCTTCTCCTTCTGCTGTTCTGGGTTTGGGGGTTGCCAGGAAAACGAAATCTTTGGATCTTCAAAGTATATATAAATCAAGGATTTCCAAGGAGGGTCTTCCTAATTTTCCTGTTCAGAACGGTAATGGGGCTAGGGATGACAGTAAAAGGAAAAAGAGGAAGAAGAGTGGAAAAGAGGTGGCTTTGAATAGCCTAGAGCCAGTGGCAAAAAAGAGTAAGAAGACTTTAGATGAGGGGCATGTCAATGATGCACAATCAGGGTCAGTTTCGGTTGATTCTGGCCTGTCACTATCGGGAGTGAGTCATAGAAATGGATTGAATGGACTTTCACTCAGCTTGGGTGGCCCTGGCAATATTATTCGCATTCCCAGGCGGCCACGGGGTTTTGTGGGGCGGAAGAAGTGTGAAGGAAATGGGTCTGTTAAGCTGTCAGGGCCAAGTAGTTCTGTTTATCAGTGTGGCAAGTTAAATGGAGAGCTTAGCAAAGTTGAGTCTTCTGGGTCTTCTGGTGGTGAGGCAGGTTCTGATGATAAGATTTCTAAGTTACTGCATGGTTATGGAGGTATTGTTGGTGGTTCAAAGGCAAAGAGGAAGCGGAATCTTGATGAACTGAAGAAGAGTAGGAATTGTAGGTCCAGTTCCCCTCGGCATGCCGAGGAGGAAGATGGTCATCATGTTGTGAAAAGGAATGTTGATGAAGTGAAGGAAAGTGGGAATGGTGGGTCAAGTTCATCTCGGCATGCTAAGGAGGAAGATACTCATCATGTTGTAAAAAGAAATGTTGATGAAGTGAAGGGAAGTGGGAATGGTAGGTTAAGCTCGTCTCGGCATGCTAAGGAGGAAGATACTCATCATGTTGTAAAAAGAAATGTTGATGAAGTGAAGGGAAGTGGGAATGGTAGGTTAAGCTCGTCTCGGCATGCTAAGGAGGAAGATGGCCATCATGTTGTAAAAAGGAAAGTTGATGAAGTGAAGGGAAGTGGGAATGGTAGGTTAAGCTCATCTCGGCACGCTAAGGAGGAAGATGGTCATCATGTTGTAAAAAGGAATGTTGAGGAAGTGAAGGAAAGTGGGTTAAGCTCATCTCGGCATGCTAAGGATGAAGATGGTCATCATGTTGTAAAAAGGAATGTCGATGAAGCAAAGGCAAGTGGGAATGGTAGATTAAGCTTATCTCGGCATGATAAGGAGGAAGATGGTCATCAGGTTGTAAAAAGTAATGTCGATGAAGCAAAGGCAAGTGGGAATGGTAGATTAAGCTTATCTCGGCATGATAAGGAGGAAGATGGTCATCATGTTGTAAAAAGGAATGTTGATGAAGCGAAGGCAAGTGGGAATGGTAGATTAAGCTCATCTCGGCATGATAAGGAGGAAGATGGTCATCATGTTGTAAAAAAGAATGTTGATGAAGTGAAGGAAAGTAAGAATGGTAGGCCAAGTTCATCTCGGCATGCTAAGGAGGAAGATGGTCATCATATTGTAAATAATGGCAACACATCTTCTAGAAAACGCCAGCGCAAGCATAGGAAGAGGATGGATTTGACATCAGGTAGTGAAATTGCTCAGAAGAAGGTTGAGCATTCTGTGGAAAATTCAAGCAGTGTTTTTGATGACTTCCAAGATGATGATGATGATGAGGAGAAACTTGAGCAAAATGCTGCAAGGATGCTCTCTTCTAGATTTGATCCAAGGTGCACGGGTTTTACTTCGAAAAGTAGAACTTCTGGGAGCCTATCAGACTATGCAAATTGTTTTTCAGGGTCTTCTCACAAAGGGGCAGACTCTTTGGCCGGCTTAAAATCCAAAGATGCTAGTAGGGTGCTGAGACCCAGAAAACAGTTCAAGGCGAAGGGCCTTTCAAGGAAGCGCCGTCATTTTTACGAAATAGTCACCACCAATTTGGACGCATTTTGGTTTTTGAATCGAAGGATCAAAGTTTTCTGGCCACTAGATGAAAGTTGGTATTATGGGCTCGTAAATGATTATGACCCTGAAATAAAGCTTCATCATGTCAAGTATGATGATAGGGATGAGGAGTGGATTGATCTTCATAATGAGAAATTTAAACTCTTGCTTCTTCCCAGTGAGGTTCCGGGCAGAGGTGAGGAGAAAGAATCTCTCATACATGAGAAATTTATGGATAGAAGAAAGCCTGACAGCGATGATGATAGCTATGAAGGAAGTTATTTGGACTCAGAACCTATCATATCATGGTTGTCCCGTTCTTCTCGTCGAGTCAAATCTTCTCCTTCTAACCATTTGAAACAACAGAAAACTCCAGAATTTGCTCCCTCTGTGGTATCAACAGTTCTGTCTGCTAGAATTGATGATAGAGATGCAGATGTGGGTTTACCCGGAGATTCTACATTTCCAGACAAATCTGCTGATGGTGAAAGGGCTAAAAATTCTTTGTTGGGAAGTCCTAGTAGCTCCAAAGGTAGCACACCTGTTGTTTATGTGAGGAGGCGCTTGAACAAGAGGAGGAAAGGATTGTCTCCTGTACGTGAAAATGATAAAGCACGCAGATGTTCACTCAATTTTACATCTTCTCCCCCTGTTGTGGACAGCTTGCACTTTTGTGAAGAGGATGATAGTTCTCTTGGATGCTCAGATTTTGACGAGCTGTTGTGGTTAGTTGATGATCAAGGTCTGCTCAGATTGAGAGTTCCATTGGGAGAATCAAAAAGATTCAGGTTTCATGTGTGCTTAACTGTCTTGCAGACTCTGAGCTGCTCTGTTTTAGCAGACCATTTTGGGTTGTCTCATACTTTATTGCTATCTCATTATGGTACTATCATGACAACATGGCCTGAGGTTGCTTTGGAGATGCTTTTTGTTGACAACACAATTGGACTCAGGATTCTTTTGTTTGAAGGCTGCCTGAAGCTGGCTGTGGAGTTATTTTCTCTTATCCTGACGGTATTTAATCAATCTCCAGGAGAATGGAAGTTCTTTGACATGGAATTGCCAATAACCTCAATTCAGTTTAAACTTTCCAGTACTCAGGATCTTAGAAGGCAGCAAGAGTTTGCATTTTACAGCTTCTCGAAGCTGAAACAGTCAAAGTGGCTTGATCTGGATTCTAAGCTCCAGAGGCATTGTTTGCTCAGCAAGCGACTACCTATCTCTGAGTGTACATATGACAACATCAAGACACTTGAATGTGGAAGCCATCAATTGGATGTACCTTATGTTGGTCCAGGATTCTCCCCTATTAAGGTATAGTGTTCCACCTCACCTATTCTCTTGCCACATTTGCAGTTCCAAATTATCTGTCTTAAATCATAATTATGCCGCTTTGACCTGTCTCTACCATTTGATTGATTTCGTTTTAATTCCCATGAAATTCTAGCACCAATCTCTGTCTGCATTACGTCCTTGTCCTGTGCGCTTTTGTGAAGTGAATCAGAGTAGATAGCTAGCAAACAAATAAGGTTTTTTTTTTTTGTTTTTGTTTTGGGAGGCGGGGGTGAGGGTGGAGCGGTTCTATTTCTGACCTTCGCTATCCATTGGGCTAATTCATCATTGTTTGTTTTCATTTTGCAGAAGAGGTTTATGAGGAGCATATTACCTGTGGGTGTTTCAAGAGAATCTTCAAATAAAATGATGATCCAGTCTGCTGTTAATTCTGCTATAAAGCTTGGCCGAATTCCCACATTTTCTCTTTCGTTTTCCGCAGCACCTACTTTCTTTCTTAGTTTGCATCTGAGGCTGCTCATGGAACGTAATTTTGCTTGTATCAGCCTTCAGGATGACAGCTCACGGTGTTCTTTTGAAGATTCAGAAGTTGCAATCCTGCCAACTGCTGTACACTCCCCGCAAGTTGATTCTTGCCAAGAAAATGTTCTAGGTACAACAACTGACATTGAAAAGCAATCTACTTTGGCCGGCACTGTTTATGAATTATTGTGTTCTGCTGATTCTCGTTCAGTGAGAGATGTCAACTCTGAGGAGGGTGATGGTGACAGAACGAAATCAGCTAAAGATTCTGATTATGGAAAACCAGGCACTGCTATGGATTCTTTCAGTTCGAAGGATTCTGAAATGGCTGTGGCTGATAGTTTTGTACATCCTGAGAAATGTGAGTCCCACAATCACGAGTCAGCGCAGTTTGTTGCATCTCCTGTTGTTTCTGTTCCCAAAACTGAGTCAGAGCAGTTTGTTGCATCTCCTATTGCTTCTGTTCCCGAAACCGTTACACCTTCAGTCTTGTCTAATGGTAATAGCTGTTCTAGTTTGGGTGGTCTGAGTATTGAACTCCCATCTTCTGACCGCATTGATAAGCCTTTGGCCGGGGGAGTGTATATTTCCAGACAGGTTTCTGATTTGGTTGGGAATGCAAGTGATGGTTTCGTTCAGAGCCCCTGTCAAATTAGTCTTAGAAGTTCATGGCGTCGTGATAGAAATGACTCAAGTTCTTCTCCTCTCGGGGATCTCTCACCTATCTGGCCAGATGGGAAATCAATTTTTATCGGCAATGCTTTTGGCACTGGGCCGAAGAAGCCTCGAACTCGTGTGCGGTACACTTTACCCGCTGCGGGTTATGATTCTAATTCAAAGTACAAAATTCAAAACCCGAGAGCTTTTTCTTACAAACGAATTCGGAGGTCTAGTGACAAGAGGATGTCTGATGGTTTGATTAGTTCTCAGAAAGACCCGGAGTTACTGTTTTGTGATGCTAATGTTCTAGTCACACTTAGAGACAAAGGATGGAGAGAATGTGGGGCACGCGTTGTCTTGGAACTGACAGATCAAAATGAATGGAGACTGGCTGTTAAAGTTTCTGGGGTTACAAAATATTCTCACAAGGTTGATCATGTTTTGCAGGCTGGATCAACAAATCGATTCACACATGCCATGATGTGGAAAGGTGGAAAGGATTGGGTGTTAGAGTTTCCTGATCGGAACCAGTGGGTCATTTTTAAGGAGATGCATGAAGAGTGCCATAATCGAAATATTCGTGCTGCCTCGGTGAAAAATATCCCTATCCCTGGAGTCCGTTTGGTAGAGGAAAATGATGATTATGCGACTGATGTCCTATTTATTCGTAATTCTTCAATGTACTTCAGGCAAGTTGAAAGTGATGTTGACATGGCCATGGATCCTTCGCGTGTGTTATATGACATGGATAGTGATGACGAGGACTGGATTTTGCAAAATGGGAAATCTTTATCTACTGGTGATAATAACTTTATTGGGATATCATGCGAACTGTTTGAGAAGGTGGTAGACATGCTTGAGAAGCTAGCATATACTCAACAGCGTGATCAATTCAGTGTTGATGAATTAGAAGAGGTAATGGTTGGGATCGATTCAGTGGAATTAATAAAAGGTGTTTATGAGCATTGGCGGCAGAAGAGGCAAAGGAAGGGCATGCCCTTAATACGCCATTTGCAGGTACCATGACTTGTAGACTAGCTGATCTTTTTGTCAAATTGTTTGCCATTGGATGGCTTGCTTACAAAGCTTAGTTGCTTTTGTGACCAGCCATTTACACTAAAGTTGCTGTCTGTTTATGCTGACATTTTCTTCCATTCTCGAAGTAGAATTTCCTAGTTTTGACTTCTTGGAAACTTGATGTTCTCCTCCTATTTCCCTCACTTTCCTTTATATTGTAGTTATGCTTTCCCCCTCCTGGAGATTGAGTCATTTCCTTGCTAGGGATAGTCTTCTCCATTTGCTAGTATGAGTTGTTGCTGTAAAAAATGAACTTAAAACAGTTCCTAATTGATTAAAGTACTCAATTATAGGATCAGAACATTCGTTCTTGTTTTAGATGAAATTTCTGCACTAAGGCTGCTGAGGATGCTGGGAGTAGAGACTAGAGATGTGTAACAAGGTAATGACCTTGGTCTAGGTTATAATTCCTTCCAGATATGGCTTCAGTTTGTCTCTTCTGGGATTTGGTATAGTTTTCACTGAGAGGAAAAGCGTAACTCTGGGTATTACATGGAGAGAAATAAGATAAGGTGGTAATGAAATGATTATTGTCCAAAATTTGTCTCAGAATATGAGAGTGAGTTGGATAATAGGAAGGTGGGGAGTATTTCTAGCTTTATGAAACCCAGACATTGTTTAAGATGCTCGGGATGCTATATTGTTTTTCAGAGGATAGAAGGCTCCGTCATGTAAGCTGTTGGATTAATGAGTCCTTTTTTTCTTTTTGAATCTAGTAGAATTGGCTTGGAAACTTATTGGAAACCTTGTCCCTTTATAGGATTAGATAGTTTGAACAATAGCTTATAACTATCTCTGGAACTTTTTGCTATGTTGCACATTGTGAAGGAATATTATTCTGACTCGTTTAGATATGGTGATGATAACAAATAACTTATGTGTAGGAATATTGTCAGATACACTGTACTTAAATTATCAAGTATATAAGAGAATTTAGTAGAAGAAAAACTAGTTCAAGCAACGAAATTTATTGCATATTTTGAACTAAGATGGCTAACTAGGTTTCTTTTTTTTTTGGTGGGAAAGTAGAAGTTTTGGTGGTATATGATTTGGAATAGGAATAGTTTTGCAAAAGCAAAAGTTGAACTAAGTGAAATCAGATGTCATTTTTTTTTAAGTTATAGACAATAAATGAAAATCAGAAAATGATATAGACAAATAAAATTGGAGTATTCTGTTTGCATTTTGATTTTATAGTTTAACGTGTTATGGCAAAAGGAACTGAAAAAGGCAGAATGTTTAAACCTTTTTGATACTACAAAGAATAAATATATACAGTTTTTTTCCAACAATGGAATGTTTTAACTGGCACATTATTGAGATAGATTTGTTAACTGGATTAAAATTTGTAGACTTTACTATGCGGTATGCTGCTTATGTCAACGGATGATAAAAGGTGAAAATAAGGTAATTACCAGGAAAAAAAAGGAAAGTTGAAGGAACGCAAGTATTCTCTAACCAAAGGAATAGAATTATTTATTGTATAAAACAGTCAATTACATTCTGATGAATATCTCCTCTTCCTTTGAAGTTGTGTTAGAATATGAGTTCTTTAAATATGTGAAATCATAAATTGCTATAGGTCAAGAACCAGATATCACTGTCGACATTTACTAGAAAAGTCTTGTAGAGTGCAGAAGCCATACTCATAATTTAGCTACAAAACTGGGTGAGGATGCTTCTGAGATAATATATATATATATATATATATATATATATGGTTGCTTCAAAAACAGATAGTTTCACCAAATATGGCCTTTTAACAATTTTTAGAAAATATAGATTCATGCAAGGGCCTTAACTTTCCAAATTTGTCGCATGTGGAGGCTTCAATTGGTGGCTTTGGTTTGTTTTTCGCTCATTTTACTTAATTGTCAAGTTTTGTTTGCCATTTTTCGCGTCTGATTATGGAAATTTATTTGATCAACATCCAAGGAATTAAATGTTTTCATGCCCTGTATCTGTAGGGGTTTGATTCTTGCTGACCTACTCTAAGTATTACATTTTATTGTTGCTACATGTTTTTCTGGCACAGTTGTTGACTACTCATGCTTCTTTGTAATCTTTTTCTTTTTTAAGTCTTGCATGTATGCATGTGTGGTTTTCGTGTCTCTTACTTTTATTGGTTCCTGTCAGCTGATTTTTGGTTTTATATAATGTAAATTTGAGTAGCATCAGCAGTAGAGTTGATATTTGTTTAGAGAGAGTTTCTGCAATTTTATAATCTTGTCAATAATTCTGAAATAGGCAACTTGTTGTCATCCTGCTGAAATTGATTCAACCAAACATCTAGGAGTTCACTTGTTACCAAATGAGTTTATGCAGTTAAGGTGGTGGTTATGCAGCGAGTTTCTTTTTCTCATCTATTTGGAATGATGTTTGAGCTATACAAAATTTTGCTTTTAGAAAGTGTTGTCTATTTCAGTGTCCAATTTTTGTCTGAAATTGATACAGACTACGATGTTTCTCTTTTATCTTGTCATCAGAGAGGTCGATGTTTCCAAATGAGATTTCTTAATTTCTTGTATTTGTCAGCCTCCTTTATGGGAAAGATATCAGCAGCAAGTGAAGGAGTGGGAGCAAGCTGTGGCTAGGGCCAGTGCTTCCTCTTCTATTGGAAGCAAGGAGAAGACTCTGTTGATTGAGAAGCCACCTATGTTTGCTTTCTGTCTAAAACCACGAGGTTTGGAAGTTCCTAATAAGGGCTCAAAGCAACGATCTCAGAGAAGGTTTCCTGTTTCTGGGCACAGCCATTTTTCTTCTGGGGATCAGGATAACTTTCACACTTTTGGTAAGTATCTTTTCCTTTTTTGATTCAAGTAGTAAAAAAACCTGTGCTTTGGTTTATATTAATTCCAATTTTTGAGTTCTTTTTGTTGGTTCGAAGAGGTACATTACTTTTTCAATTTTTTCAGTTCCAGGGAGGAGATTAAATGGTTTTTCTGTGGGCGAGGAGAAGAGTGGATTTTCAGGAAACAGCCATGATTTTTCAGATTCTTCGCCCTCACTGCAGGCTTCAGCCAGGGTATTCTCACCTCGAGATGCCGGTGGGGTTGGCTTTTTCTCCTTGAGCAGTGATGTGCCTGAGTGGAATCATTACTCAAGATACCATTGGAACAGGCCAAAGAAGAATGGGGCATTTCCATCCCCAAATAGTACAAGATTGGTTCCATATCCTCAGAGAACAATAGGAATGAGAAATGGTGTTCACCGATGGAATATGGACTTACCTGAGTGGCCAAGTCAAAAGCACCATATTTCTGAAGGATCTCTCAGGCATGGGATCGAGCCGTTGGATGATTCTGATCTTCATGAGTTCAGGTTGCGTGATGCATCGGGTGCTGCTCAGCATGCGCTTTACATGGCTAAACTCAAAAGGGAAAGGGCCCAAAAATTGCTCTACAGAGCGGATTTAGCCATTCACAAAGCTGCAGTAGCTCTCATGACAGCCGAGGCGAAAAAAGACGCCTTTGACAGCTCTAATGGTGATGTTTAGGATGATCTCATGATTGTTCATTTATGAAGTGAAACTGCACAGTGCTGTTAGCTTGTAGGTTGATCCAGAGTTGATATTGCTAGGAAATTACAATGGGGTGATGCCAGAATGTCTCTGACTGTGCATTTATGATACTCATGATTTCCCTATAGAGTAGTTTGAGGTCAATCTCTGACCCTATGCACAAAGGCTCATTCAACACCCTGTGGATGAACATGATGAAGATGATGGCTGCATCAATTATCATATTGTGTGTGATACGTTGCCCATCAGTTGATAACAGCATCTTTGAGCTTCTGCTGTGTCAGAATGCTGCATTCCCCAACACACACCAGCTTGTTTCTTTGATGTAGTTTTCGTACATAGCTTACTAGTCTTTTCGCCGATTAGTTTTCTGAGGAGAGCAGGATTTTCTCAGTTCAATTGGAACAGGTTGGTGTCCATTTCGGATATGGGGTGTGAAATTTTGGTGTTGATCATTGTACAGAACTTTTTCCCAGTCTGATAATTTTTTTCCTTCTTTTGTTGCCCACCGGTTGGCCCTTTAACCTATGTTAGATTTAGTGATCATTATTGGAGGACCATTAGAACCAAAATAATATAATATAATATACCTTTGTACCAATCTGATGAAGATTTGCTGAAACTGTCCCCCCAGGTGAAATTTCATTAGATCAATGGAGGCTTTCTGATGAAAATTTTGGTTTCATACAGTCTGTTCTGGTATTATTGTACACATGTCAATTCTTTGTTGTTATTGGTCTGTGCTTTTCCTTAGTATATGAGGAAAGTTATTGGAGTACATGCTTTGGTTCCCAACCTCCAAAATAACACATTCAATTGGCAACAAAATTGGTTGGGTTCATACCTTTCGAGTTTCTAAAGCGCCACTTTTTGATCACGACTTGAGCTCAGATTATATGGGTTCACGACTCGAGCTCGGTTTGACTGAGTTTGATCGCGAGTTCGAATTCGAGCTCAGATTATATGGGTTTGAGCTCGAGTCGAGCTACTCGAGTATGCATTTTTTTTAAAATTTTTATTCTTATATTTATATTTTAGTCCCTAATATTTAAAAAAGTTTAATTTAAGCAACTTATATTTATATTTTGGTCTTTAATTTTATATTAAATTATTATTTTACCATACTAATTTTGAAAAATTACCAATACATCTTAATTTTTTTATAAAAAAAATTAAAAATAAATAAAAATAATAAAAAAATCGAGCACGAGACTGCTTGATCGAGTTCGAGTACCACCCCTAACGAACTCAAGTAGCTCGATTAGGGGTATGCTCGGTTTGACTCGGCTAGATTACACCCCTACTTGGACCGAATTCTAGTGGTTAAAATTTGTGAAATTAACTTTTCATTTGCAATTTACACAAAGCTTTAAAATATTTGGACATACACATATGACATAAGCCTAAGGGAAGGAAATTTTTCCCCAATATGTTGGCTACAAATGAGTTTAAATATGATTTCTGATGTGACATTGAAAACGGGATGGTGAATAATGTGGATCAACTGATGATAAACATGTGCAAGTAAATGATCTTATTAAATAATACATATTTATCAATAATTGGTCTACGTCATTTCGGCTTGTATTTTCACTCTATCTTTCTCATTTTGCATATCATTAATTATTAAATAAATGGCAAAATTAGTCAAAAACCTTTGTTTGACCGGTCAATCAATCCGGTCTTTCTCTTTCACCCTCACTCTTACACTTTGAAACTTTTGAGTTAGTTTTTAATTTTAATCTAACTCACTCTTACACTTTTGAACTTCTGGGTTAGTTTCAAATTTCAATCCAATAACAATACAAATGTACACTTTTCAACTTTTTGGTTGATTTTGAATCTTAATCCAATAACAATACAAATGTATGGGCTTATGGTGAGTTTTGGATTTATAAATTGAATCGTAAAAAAAAAATAAAAAAATCAACGGTCATCTAACCGTCAAAACCGCCAAAATTCTCTCTTTGCCTCTTCTCCTCTCTCCCTCTCTCACACGCACGCACACACTCGCGATGGCATCGAAGCCAGCAACTCTCCCAACAGCAGTCCATGCCCATCTCATCTTTACAATTCTAAACTACCCATGCAAAAAATTTTGGTTCTTTCTTTTCTGGCATAAATATGTCCATTAGCTCAATTTCTTGCAAAAAGTTGAATTCCAATGGCGTACATTGATCCCATCAAAGAAACTGTTGCTTGGTCCCAGGAAATCTAGAAAAAACAAGTAAAAACAAAAGGGTAAGAGAAAAAACAAAAAGGGGGAAAAGAAAACTGAATTTGATCAAGGTTTTGATGATTCATGGGAATTAAAAAAGAAAAATTCTTTCTTATTAATTTTGTATTGTTGAGGCCTTGTTTGCTAAGTATTATTGCATGCATGTTGTGCTTGTGCAAGTTGTTTGAAAAATCTTTGTTTAATCATTGATTGTTGTTGAATGTTTTGGGTAGGAAGATTGGGAGAAAATTGGTAAGAAATGCCAAAGAGAATAAAGGAAGAAGATAGGATTGAGAAGATCATTCGAGGTCTTCTAAAGCTTCCAGAGAATAAGAGATGTATCAACTGCAACAGTTTGGTATGGAATACTTCAATGTGCTATATGTATGTATATATTATTGTCACTAATGATATGAGTTTCAGTATCTCAATCAAAATGTTTTATGCTTGTATAGTTGTATTTTTTTTTGCTTTCACAGCCCAATATGGCATCATTTTTGTGGAAAAATAATTCAACAAAGAAAGATTTTAAAATGATGTTATCAAATTATGTTTTTGTGGAGGAATACTGAAAAGCTATTTGTATGGTTCTGCTGAGAAGAAACATATCTAACTAACAAATTGTTTGAGTTAGTGTGGCCATGGCATCTAGCTATAGATGCTGGACATGATCCTACTTTCTAAACAATTCCAAAGGGTGGCACCTCAAGAATCTTGCACTGCCTAGTATTCTTTCTCTTGTTTCTAGTTTTTATCATTGTGATGATGTTAGGATAAAAGGGTAGATTCTAATGCTAGGTTCTCCGATGACCTGAGGTAGTCCTATTCTCTATAGTGATTGAATTAGTAGTGAGAATGGTAGAATTTTGACAAAAGGAGATTGTAATACCACCCTTGATTTTAGATCAATCTTTAGCTTAAAAAATGTCTCCTGAATGATTTTAAGTTTTTAATCACACAGTTCTCTTGTATCTAAAACATGATCACCTACTGTTTTTTTTTCTCTCTACATTTTGCTACTGTTAAACTCTCCAGTGAAATGATTGAAGGCACTGCAGGAGAGTAAAAGAATGTTCAAAATACTAATCAGCTTTATACCTGTCAGCTTCAGTTTTCCACTGAAAATGTAAGAAGAAATTAAAGAAGATGGGAAGAAATGAAGTTTTTCAGTTTATATTATATACACCTATTTCCAGGAAGACTTTTGCCTTTTCCATTGTTTTCCTGGCTTACAGAATCCAATGGAATGGTGGAAAAGTTTATATTTCTTATTTTTTCGGTGGAAGGGGCAGCTTTAGAACTTCTTGCTAGCTGTGCAGGAAGTTTATTTGCTAATGTTGCACATATTTACACTTGCAGGGGCCACAATATGTATGCACAACCTTTTGGACGTTTGTTTGCACAAACTGCAGTGGCTTGCAGTAAGTGAAATTCAAGCTTTTTGTAGTTGCAATCTTGCTCTTTCTGTAATTTTTGTCTAGTAGAGGTTACTCATTCTACTTGAAACAATTTCAGCCGAGAGTTCACACATCGAGTAAAATCAGTGTCGATGGCAAAATTCTCTGCAGATGAAGTTGCTGCTCTTCAATCCGGGGGTAATGAGGTCTGCTTGCATTGCAATTCAAACCTACTTTGATACCATTGTGAACTCATTCTAGTTACAATGGCTAACCTGAATTAAGATTTACAGAGAGCAAGGCAGATTTACTTCAAAGCATGGGATCCACAAAGAAATTCTTATCCTGATGGAAGGTATATTCATTTCATTCTGTTCTAGCATTAGATGCTCCATAGATAATCAAGTCTGATATGATATATTCCTTTTTTCTTCCAGCAATCTTCACAGACTTCGTGATTTCATCAAGCATATCTATATAGATCGGAAATATGCTGGTGCATGGAGCAATGACAAGCTTTCAATGATTAGAGCAGTAAGCTTCTGTCCAATATGACTGACTACATCTATAAAGCTATTGCATCCTCATAAGAATATTGAATTATAAAGGACTTGAGATTTTGGCTAAATGGATTTAGTGTTTTTCGTTTTTTCAGCTAAACATATTTCATGATCCAAATATATACTTTATAGTACTGATATTGTTTTTACTTCTCAATGGAAATCCCTTCATTCAATTACTGTTCAAGCTTGGCTGATCAAATTTCAACTAATGTGCTTCTGAATATGATAAAGGGTGCAAGGGATGACTACCATGAGAGGCCTTCTTTTGAAGCATCCAGCCATGGTGCCAGAGAAGACTTTTTTGAAAGTCGTACTATCCAAGGGACTGATCGTGCTCGGAGAGACGACTTCTTTGAGCGACATTCATTTGAAAATTCCAGCTCAAGCAGAAGACCTGATGACAGAAACGTAAGATACTATAATGATGAAAGAAATAGTCCTCAATTCAGGCAAGAAAAGCTCAAGTCTGGTAGTCATAGTACTCGAGCAGCTCGCTTTGAAATAGTTGATGATAGATTTCGGGAAGATGGAGTTGGATCTGTAAGAAGATTTGGAAGTCTTAGGCATTCATATGAAGAGCCCAGGTCTCAAAGCAGTTCACCAGTTTCTAAAAAGGGCAGTGATACAACCCCCCGCCCAGCAATACGTCCGTTGAAAGACATTTTGGGTGACAAAATTTCATCTCTGAAAGTTGGAGAACCTCCCAAAGCAAATAGTATTGACGCCTCTGCCCAAGTAAAGGTTAATTCATTTGTTGTTTTCAAATCATGCAGCTACTATTATTCTCCTCTTACACTTATTTGAATGGTATTTTCTGCTTGGGTGTTACAACTAAGTAATATTTCACTTGACTGCTGCTTCAGTTAAGAAAGAGAGACCACCATATCATGATGACTAAATTAAGTATTCTTGCTTGGAATTTGACCATTTTTATCATTTCAAACGCATTAGATCCTTGATTATACTATTCTTGATTCATTACAATTTAGAGCCTTAGTACATTCATGTCCATGTTCACAAAATAATTAACATGCTCTACTATGGAAAAATAAGATAAATGTTAGATCGAGTTCCTGTTAACATACATGATTAATTTGGTCTTACTTGTATCTCTTCATTAAGTGATTTGATTTCTTCAAGAGTTCCCACATGCTTAATGCTTCTCATTATTCTTCAATTTTTTGGGGTGAAATTTTTTTGCTTTTGATCTGAATTGGAATGAAACGCCTGAGGCTGTAGTTGTTTTAAGTATTACTCTTTTTTTTTTCCCAGTCCTGTGATTCTCATCCATTCTGAAATGCTTTACTTTTTGTCTTTCAATGTATACCATAACAGATGGCAGCAAGCTCCAGTAATGTTTCTGCTGATAAAAAGGAAGATGCAACCAAGGCAGTGAATACTATTAGCAGCTTGATTGATTTTGATGCTAACCCTGAGACTCCTGCAACTACTGCAGTAGTGAAAACTCAACAAACAGCTCCTGCTGCTGGTGATGGCAACATCTCTGCTCCATCTGCAACAACTGAGCATGTCTCAAGCAATCCCAATAATAATTCGCTGGAATCTTTGTTATTCGGGTTGGCAGATCATGATGGTGGCACTCCAGCTGCTGCTATTTCAGGTTCACTCAATACTGATGTAGGTACTGAAGTTTCATTCATGGAAAATGCCATTGCAGTTCCTAGTAATACCAGCACATCACAAACAAAGGTTACTGATCAACAAAATTTGGGTGCCATGCAGAATAGTAGCTCTACTGCTCAACAGGTTAATACTCCTGAAGTTCTATACAATCAGTTCATTTGTTTGCTATTTGCTATTACATAAACTAGATTTGGCCTCATGCAGTCCTTAAAATTTGAGTGTTATGAGGTGCAGTAGGTGATTATAATCTCTATGCTTTCTTGTAGTCCTTGACTTCAGAACCTGCACATATTAGCGGACCACAAACTAATGCTTCAAGTGAGCAATCACTTCAAGTTGCCTCAAAGGCAGCTCAGGGCACTATTTCAGTGAATGAGTCAACACCTAGCGGACGGCAAGAACTTCCAATGGTACAAGCATGAAGCATACCTGAATCTTTTTGAGTTTTCAACTGTCTTTCCAGTATTTGTTTACATATAGTTTTTACTGTGCAGGACCTTTTCGCATCAAGCTATTCAACATTTCCTATGGCAGTTCCAGCTTGGCAATCTCCTTCACCTTATGGAATGGGATACAACCCTCAGTACCATCCTACTTCTGTGGTAGTATCACCCCCTCTGATCTAACAAGCCCAAATTTTTTGGGAAAAATAAAATCTTAACTCAAGATAGTTCATCTTTCTTATTTTCTTGTCTAACACAACTTTTTCTCTGTTTCTTGTTTTGTTTTTATGGTTACAGTCCATGGGAGCTCCTCAAGATTCACTAAAATCAAGGAATCCGTTTGATATTGGTGATAATGGCCCCCAACTTCAAGCCGCGATGGTATGAACAGACTTATTTGAGTAATGATTCACCATGGTTTCCTATGTGAATGCCACTGAAACATGAATTCTGGTGAAGGAGTTGATTTACCAAAAACAAAAAATGAAAAACTTGTATTCCACCTCCTTGAATTTAGTCACATATTTACTGGCCCTGGTGTTAATATTTATTGGCTTCTTGGAGCTATGTAGTGGCATGGCCATGCAAATTTAAAAATTAGGAGCTCATTGTGACTTTTCTTGGTTGCTAAAACAAGTGCTCATGGAATTTACTAACCATTGTTAACTTCCATTTCTTTTGATGTAGTTTCCTTCCATGTCATCTGTTCAAGGAGCACTTCCAAATATGTCACCTTCACCAGGTTTACAGTCTCAAGCATCACCATATGCATCTCCAATGCCTCCACAGGGACCTTATGGAATGATGATGCATCCAGGTTAATAAATACTTCTTCTTTGAATATTGCTCAAAACATTTTTAGTATGTTGATCTAATACAACACTTTCAGGAGCATACATGGGACAACAACTACCAAATAATATGGCTCCCTCCAGGTAAAGAAGCCCTGCTTCTCATAATATTATTATATACATGTTGGATAGGTCTGCTTGGCTGAATGAGTAGAATGATTGTAGAGAATGTAAATGAGGGTGTACTCAAATAATTCATAAGAGAAGTTGTCGAAAAGTTGTGTATAATAACCATCAAGTGGAAGGGAGATAACATCCATTGGAAGGAGTTCTCTCATGAATTTCTTTCTTAGCATAATAGCACCTCAATATGCTTTCACAGCCTCACTTTTTACTTCACTTTTCCAACACACACACATCTCACAGCTACACATTTTTTGTCATTCAACTTTTTTCTTGATCTACTATAGTGGTTTTGATACAGAAGCTCCTTTTTTTTCTTTCTTTTATTTGAATCCTATATTACTATTCGACTAACAAAAACTAACACTTTCACTCTCCATCCATTTGCAGACCACAACAAGGAGTTACCAGCTTTGGTAACAATGATGCTGCCTTTGCTTCCCTTAACCCTATTCAACAGTCTAGCGGTGGAAATCACGATAGTGCCTTTGCTTCTCTTAGTCCCATTAAACAACCAAGTTCTGTAAATCCCTCATCAGCTGCAACAAATTCCCACTCATCCACAGGAGGAAACCCCTTCGGATAGCTGCAACTAATTAAAAAGACATGACATGGTTCTTCATTTCATGGTCATTTACATCCTAGAAGAATCTTGTCAATGATTTTCAGCTAGAAGGTCAAAAGAATGATCAATCAATTTCCTTATACGTTCCTTTGTGGACAGCAAAATGGCTTGAAGTGTTTGTGCATGAAATTGCAAATTAAGCAATGGAGGTAAATAACATTGTACAATAAAACATTCTGACATACCAAAACTTTGTGTATGTTATATTTGTAAGCTAAAGAAAAAAAAAAGTTAGAAAGAGAGATGTATATTAGTAAATTGTATGTTCACTTTTTAATCAAAATATCCATCCTCTAACTTAGTTTGTTGTCTTAAAAAGGAAATTGCTGCTAATGCATGCATAGCTAGAGACCTTGAAATTCGAGATGAGTACAAAAGTACACACAAAACTTTACTGATAGCAGCACTTGCCATTGCAGTGTGTGATAATGAGGTGATCATTGATCAAAGTGATAGTAGTAGTAGTAAATAGGAATGTAAATAGCCAGGATGAAATATCTTAATTACTCTTGAGATATTGAGGCAGCAAATGCAAGTCTTCCTTATTTTGCTCTATGATGTTGCGTTAGATTGACAACTAGCGTAAAACTTCGTTACTCTAATGATATGGATCATATTAGAAATCGTAAGTTGTTGATTTCACTCTATGATGTTGTTGAACAGAAACAAATTTTCTTCTTTCTCAGTCAAATGTATGGTGTGAACCTTTGCTTAAGCCTTTGTTCACTTGGAGCATTCTTTGTTTACTACTCTAAAGTGGATAAATAAACACAATTTCAGTAATGCCAATTTTGGTTCTGTTAGTTAAAGGATATTTAGTACTACCAAGTAATAATTGGGCATAGCATAGTTTTAAGGACAATGAGGAAAGTATCTTAAGGTTGGTTGATACAAGACTCAAGAGGTTACCAAACATTATGGTTTACCTAGTCAAATTTGTTGCTCAATGGTTAATGCTAATTATGAGCATTGCATAGTTCAAATCAATTGATAAATTTCCTGATTATAAAACTCAAGACAAAAATAACTATAGGCATTAAATGTACTATGGCCAAAGCAATAACAACAACAATAATGTCCACATTTGCTCATATTGATGAGCCTCCAAATCCTACCCAACTAACCATATTCATCCTTTTAAAAGTCAAATCTGGATTGCTGTATTGCTTTGATGCTTTACTTCTTTAATTTCTTCCTTCATTTGTCATTTATAATTTGATATGGGATTTTGTCAAAAAAACACAACATGATTGTAACATGTTTACATCCAAATCACTCCATCTCTATTTCCACTTAAATGTTCTTTTTACCAACTTTAGCAAAACCTTTCCACCTGAGCAATTAAACAAACAAAGAAATTGGTTACAAGAGGCAGTACAATGACAGTGTGGAAAAATATGGAAAAGAAAGATATAGCTAGAAGCTTGTGAACAAGTTCCTTTTCAATGTGTAGAAGCAAGGCTAGAAATAAAAGGATTTAATCATATCTAAAACAGAAACCTCTATGATCAGTATATAGAAGTGGAAATGCATATCAACAATTCTACTCAGCAATATGTACTACTCTCATTCTTGCACACAACATTGTCGGCAAAAAATTTTAGTGCAGTCAATGACTTTGGAATATAGTGTCATTTTTTAGGGACTTTCTTTCCGTTTTCGCAGATTTGAGTATATCCGGAGCTGAGCAACTACTGCTTGGAAGGGCTTGTCAAACTTCAAGCTAATTTTTTAGGCTTTAATTTTGTAACAGTACTGATTGCATTCAAGTATATATGTCCCTCCTTTTCAGTGCATAATATTTTATCTCAGTCATTCAAAAGTTTTTGTGGAGATGCATTCAACTTAAGCAGTGGAACCCTCAGCCCTTGAAGCCTACTTGGGGCTAAATAGTATAATGCAATTTGCCTAACCATGATATGATGTTATTTAGGGAGTCTTGCCTGATAAAAATGTATGCAACAACAACAATAACTAAGCCTTTATCCCACTATTTGGTGTCGGCTACATGGATCATAGTTCGCCATAATATGGTCCATGTCATTTGAGTGACAAAGTTTTTACGCCGGTTGCCAACCTGACGCAAACCCTCTTCCTTTTCCCGTACTTTGGACCGGCTACTATAAGTACGCGGAGTACAGATAAAAATGTATGCAATGAGAGAGAAAAAACTGTGAACAACTATAGATATTGTTATTATCTTCAAAGGGAAGCATGGAACAGTGGCATTGTTAGTTATATGTCTTAGCCTTTGAATTGTATCTGCCAGACATTTGACACTTAAACAAGAAGTCATGTTAAGCATTTAGTAATCACAACCAACTCTTTTATGTAGATCAGCAATTGCTGAATCCTCTTGTTCTGAGCAGATGTGAAAAACTTGTACTGTTTTGGAAACAAAAGTTACCTGCACGAAACATATATTAAATACACTAAGATTAAAAAGTACCAAGTTAGTTGGCTTTTTGATCTATAGATAGCCTCTTATTCTGAAGCAAAATTCAATCATATCAAACAAGTTTCCAACTATTTTTTAAAACCATTCTAAGGAGCAAGGCTGAAAATGGGGAGAAGCATCAGGTTTTGGGGGTTGATGATCACCGTTTTTACGTGCATGATGTTAGCCCAGAACAGCACAGGACAGAGCTTGTATGCTTGTTGGGGAGGATGTTACAACGTTTGTTTTCTGCTTGGTGGCAGACCATTTGCACTGAGGTATCCATGCTATTTGAATTGCTTGGCCAGTTGCTTTCCTCAGTCTGCTTTAGAAAACCAACTTTACTATTGTCAAGTTGGTTGTTCAGCTCAACGTTGCCTTCCAATCGAAAAAGGTACCAAAAACGAACTTACACCCCTGTGTTTTTCTTTCTTTTGTGTGTGTGTATCCGTGACTGTGTGACTGTGTGATTGTATATTCTACGTTAAAACGAGTTTCTTTAAGGCTACATTACAATGTTTTGGCTGAATGGAAGGCAAAACTGGTAATGCAAGTGAGTAATCCATTGCAAGTTTTGATAGAAAAATATCCAGGCTTCTTGTAGTAATAATACTAGCAATAAATACCCTCTTCTTGCTGCTTCTCTTTGCTTTCTGACAGATTTGTTCCTCTTTATTTTGTCTTTAAAATGTCAGCTTCTGCAAGGGAAAAATGCTTTGGCAGCTGCGGAGACGTCTGCAAAACTTAGAACACCCTTTGCAATGGTGCATCACAATTGGAATTTTAACCATAATGCTTTATGTTTGTATTAAGTAAAAGGAATAAATTCCATTCCTTTAACCCTCTCTTTTCATTGCAGTCCTTTTATTTCCATTTCCAATTAGTAAGTGATCAAGAAGAATGTTTGCTCCACTCCCTTTTGTTCTTGGAATTTTCTTGATTCTCAAAGAACATCATCAAGCGAGAAAATTTTATTAAGCACACACAGAAAGGCTAATAATAACATCGATCAGAACAAGTAAATTAGTACTGTACGACAAGAGCAGGAAAAGCTTGAAAAGATTGGCAGGAATTTAGTTTGAGAAACATTTATGGATTGCCATGAAAGCAATCATCAGCAGCAGCAGCAGACTGACCATTGCCAAGTTTTCTCAGCCTGAGAATCAAATAAACAACAATTCCACACACGAATCCAAGTGCTGCACTAGAGCCTACTAGTGAGACAGCAGTACAGATCAGCATTACAAATGAATCTTCTTTTGAGTTCATGTCCCTTGAGCACATAGCAAGCTCAATCCCAGCAAACAATAATAGAACTCCCAGAACACCTACTGGAAATTGGTTTAAAATCTTCACTACAGAGCCACCTAAAATTAAGCCCAATACTAACTTAGCTAAGCCAAGAATGGCCACACATCCTCCACTTCTCCCCCCAAACTTATATTGCCCGGCAAGTCCTCCGGCACCATGGCAACATGGCATGGCTCCAAACCAGCACCCTATTAGATTCATCAATCCAACAGTAACTGACACGGATGTGGCTGAAATGTCCTTCTCTGGAAAAAGATCAGTTGATAACTTGCACACTGCAATGACTGAATTTAAGATTGATAAAGGAAGTTGAGGAATTGTTCCTTTAATGAACCCTTCCCTCCATTCATGCTTAGATATTTTAACAATTTCAATAGGGGATGGTCCAAATTTGAACTCTTTCACAGCATTAGGCCGTCTTATTATTGCTATAACCAATCCCAGCAAAAACACAATGAATGCAGAAGGAAGAGAGCCAATGATTTTTCTCAACCTTCTTCTCTTTGATGGTCTGTTGGCATCATCATTGATATCAGAAGAATCAATATTTGCTCCATCACTGTCATCATCACCAGAACCATTAACCATTACAATGAAACAAGCACAAATGATAGCCAAGACTAATCCATCTAAGCCCAGCCAATGCCTATCTCCAGCAGCCTTGGACTTAGAAAAGTTTTGTTCTTTTCTTACATACTTAACTGCAGTCAGTGCGAATGACAAGCCCTGTGCCAACTGAATTCCCCTCACAATTGAGATGGGAATGAGCCTGTACACAAGTTGCATCATTCCAGTGACACCAAGTACAAATAAAATCGCTGCAGTGCATATCCCTGATGCCATAACTTCTGGGATATTAAAATCTGCATCAGAGATTGCCACTGCTGCAATTGACTTCATAGGCTGGACTGGCATTGGGACACCATAAATTGCACCAGTGACAAAGTTGTAGATGCCAGTAAAAACCAGTGTTGTACCAAGATTAAGGTCCTTGGCAAGTGTCAAAGCCAAAACTATAGGAATATAAGTGCCCAAATCCCCCATTGCACCATTCAATTCAGCCCATTTTGATCTGATGATCAAATTGTTCTTGACTTTTTGTACAACATTGATTGTACGATGGCCTGAAATGATTGTTTGTTCAGTGTTTTCTGAAGGGTTCTCCATGATTACTCAAAACGGTGCCTAATTAAAGACTGAGCAAAGAATCGGTGCATTCATTTATAGAGGTACGCACTCATTCATTAATGATCAAATGGAAGAAAGGCAATTGAAGTCAATGGGAATAAGTTAATGCGGCCCTAAAACTTATGAGTGGCCGTTGTTAAAAGAGAAATGTCTGCCGCTGAATTTGGTGGAAGGCATCAAAATCAACAAGTTTCGTAGTGACTATGCTACGCCATTTTCATGCTCATTTCTTTTGTTTTGATAGTGATACAAATGACAATACAGAATGGGTTTAGAATCTTCAAAGGGAACAATATGGGGATCGAATAAAGATGTCATTATCCTTGTTATGCTTTGCCATTTGTGGAGGCAAATTAAGTCAAATACTACAGAAAAAAGTTTGTAAAAATAGTGTGATGGAATGGAACTTTGTACATCAAAAAGTGTTTCTTTTTATGGGTTTTTCTTTGCTTTTATTGTGGAAATAAATAGTTTGAGTCACCAAGGTCCAGCTATGGACGACAATAAAGAACCAACATTGAAGCTCCTGAGGGACTGAGAGTGACAATTTTTTTTCCTGCAAAGAAAACCAACCAACAAAACAATAAATGAACGGAACTACCACTACGGTTCTGAATTTGTCACTTGTGATGATGACAAGTCTTTGCAAAAGCAGACCTTTCTATACAAAACCAAGTTGTCATTGTCTGTTGGCAAAACTTCATAAAATAATTGCAGTCTTTATCTCATCATCGGCATGAAACATGCATGCACAGATATTTACCCATCCAAATACTGTAGTGTGATATGAGAATTCATCCATCATTTTCTTCGTTTCATTAGCAACTTAACCCCTCGTACACTTTATATAAGTGAAAAAAGAATCATCCTTGAGACAATAGTAATGATCTTTACGAGTCTTAATTCAAAAACTTCCAGTTTTGTTAAGTACAAAGCAGAAAGTGAGACAAAAAACAACAGAGTCTAATTGTGCAGGTACAATATAGCTAAACTAAATTTAAAAACCAAGGGAGCAAACTGCAAAGTGAGTGTGAAATGAAATTATGTCAAATTCGGTGTACTTTTCTTCCTTTCATTGTAGCATTCAGCCATCTCTTTTGTCTTTCCTACATAGGCCAAATATGACAGGAATAATTTTGGACCAAAATACTCCTAACATGTTTAAACTAGGAATACCTCTATAGAATTTCGTAGCCTACCCAAGAGGGACAAACAGATGAGTGGCAGGCTTACAATAACAAATCAGTTGCATACTTCTATGGAATGTAATGTTTTACCACCTATGAAGCACCAGCTGTTAAATTAAGCTAAATAAAAGTCAGCAAACAAATTCCTAGTAACTGATCATAAATTCAAACGAGATATGCTAAACACAAGTAGAATCAGCTAAAAGTTTATGATAAGATTTAAAGCTGTTTTTCAACCACCATAAGCTCATTAAGTGCAGACAGGTTCTGATTGATGTGAATCACCATAAAACCACAAAAATAGAACTTTTTATGTAAGTAGGGCAACTGCAGGAAGAACGCGACAGTAAAAACCAAAGGCCAAAATCTATAAGAGACAGGACCCATCTGTCAAAATTGAAGATGTAACATTTTGCTGTAAAGTATTCAGAAAGCAAAAACAACACCAACACTGAGAAATTAATCATCCTGCCAGACTTCCAAAGCGACGGAGAAATTCCCATTCTTCTCAAGTTACAAAATTGAGTAGACTTCTATCCAATAAAAGAAATGAAAACAAAGCTGAAGCAGATTCAACAAGCGACTAGTATTGTTTACTCATCATCCTCTTCCTCATCCTCGTCGTCATGTACGGTAGCTGCATTCAGAGCATTCAACCTCTCTATCAACCTGGCCCTCCTTTCATCATAAGTTAGCTTTTTAAGGTTGTACCTGCAAGAAGAAACCAACTGATTGTATCAGAACAAAGAAAAAAAAAAGTAGGAATGCAGACCCAGACAAAGATGATTCTGCTGGAGTCAAGAAAAATCTGTAGGCTAGTATTTATTTGTGTTTCAAAGAGATTTCAAGCCAAGTTGGAAACTGTCCTTGCATACATGTGATCCCTAGAGTTCATGAAGTGCCAGGACAAAATGTGCTCTAACTCCATCATTGTGTTCCTTACCCAAATTACTAGCTAGAGATAACTGGCAACTCTTTGGAAGAGAAAAAAAAAACACCAACCTCTTGTGTTCCTTTAGAGGATTCTTTTCAGATTTCTTTTCGGTGGGATCAGCACGAATAGCTGCATGGACTTTTTTGTACAACCCCTCAATACCATCTGCGTCAAGACCCCTTTTAAGGTACTCACTGAAATGAGACTGATACCTCTCTGGCTCCTCTTCTTCCATTGTCTGTGCATTGATAAAAGTAACATAGAATCACCAGGCAGAGGTACACAACAGAAGCAACATAACAAAGATAATGTCCACAGTTTTTGCACTCACCCTCATGTATGCAGAGACATGGCCACCATAGATGTACTTGCGGTGAACCTCAGGATCAAGTTGTTTTGACTCCTTGCTAAATCCAGCAAATCTCTTGTCACTGTGAGGAATGTCAAGTCCACCATCCAATGCTCCCTAAATCAAGAAGAAAACACAAATGTCATGCAAGACAAACTCATATCAAGTTTACATCATGCTGGTCAGATCAATTTGGAACAAGTATAAAAAAAGGCCATAATATTTAGAAAAATAATTAGGCGGAACTTTGATAGATCATGTTATATAAACCTTCAAAGAGCATTAGCATAGGAAAGAATGTAACCTTGAGTGCACCAAAAACACGGTTGCCAGTGGTGGTCCTTATAAGGCCAACATCCAAAAGAGCACGGAATGGCCTTCTGCTTTCAGCTGGTTCAACAGAATAATCTTCACCAGTAGCCTGCCAGCGTTATAGCAAAATAAAGAGTAGCTCCCAAATATAGGAATAACAACAGGTCATTTTCCCTCCATTATAATAGGAAAAAAAATTTAAAAAAAAGGGTAAAAATGCATGAATTACAATGCACTCCAGTTACCTCTGTATTTCCTTCATACTCTCCATCCATTTCAAGTTGTTTTAGGACACGGCGCGCCAGCAGAAGTCCAGTACTGTAGGCTGAAGCCCCACATAACAAGTCAGAACACTTACAACTATGTAATATGGCCAAGAAAGCCAACTGAACAATTAATATGAGTTATTTACGAACCTGCAGCATAATTTGTTAGACCAATTTCAAGACCATAACGTGGTAATTCATGAGCATAAGCAGCAGCAAGAACCATGTCACCAGCAATGCTAGCAGAAACAATTTGTGCAACAATGTCCTTGTTGGTCTATAGAAAGTGTCAAGGTAGCATTTCGGTCCAAAAAAAAAGCTAACATGTGAAAGAGTAAAAGATTACATTACTAAAAATAAGGTCCTGCAAACACCCCCCATGCCCAGGCAGAAGATATGCGGGGAAAATCGAGATAGTTATACCAGCAGCATTAGTAGACACCAACATTGGTATGAAATGGCAAACATGGAAAATGAAACAACGGTAGGATACAAATCTCACAACGAAACGATACTTAGGAGTATTGTACTTGTTTTTGTCCTGATTGATCAACCGGACTCTAGCCCGATAGTCCGTCTTCCCCTCTAGATCGTTTTAACAGATCAAAATGACAAAATTCAGTAAACATGTAATAGTGGCATTTAGAGAGATACGAGGGTAAATGGATAAATTGCATACCTCTCCTTCTCTTGAATTTGACCTGGTAACGCTTGGAGTAAGCCTTCGACTTCTGGGCTTTTACAAAGGCCTGAAATAATATTATTAACTCGAGTTACACCACCGTCAATAGTAACAAATAAAACTATTATTAATAACAATCTTGCAACAAATGCACAACTTATAGCCTTAGAAAAAGTTGCAAACAACCAAACAACGATGCAAAATCAGAAATTGAAATAGAATATCATTTCTTTATAGCCACAGAGCAGCTGAGCTCATACAAAATCAAGCAGTGACAGTAAACTATAAACCTCGACACATCCCCCATTGACAGCACATTAACTTCAAACGAAGAAAACTTTTAGCATCCAACTTCATAAGTACCATTACATTACATAAACAGACATTAAACCAAACCAAAAAAAAAAAACTTTAACTGAATGCAACAATAATATCCAATTAACCAAAATGAAAAAGATGGAAGTCTTTTGGCCTCAATTCAAATTTCCCAAAAAAATACTCACACCAGCACCGTTTAAATTTAAAAAAAAAAAAAAAAAAAAAAAGATAATGAAACATTAGGATCAAACCTATGACTTATACAGCTGAGCTTACAGCTACATTATAAAATACACAAAAAACAAAACAGAAATAACAATCATGAAAATGTTCATAACACGGATGATGGATCTAGGGTTAGTATTTACCATTGCTTCCGCCGATTACAGCCCGGTCGCCGCCGCGGGGGGTGGATTTCTGGAGAAGAATAAGGAAGCTTAGCAAGAATGGTTTGGTTTTATGCGGCTTAAATATGGAGCTAAAACCCTAGTACTGAGCCTCAGTGGTCCATCGTAGAAATGTAAAGAACGTGGGCCCAAAATGAAATGGGCTAAGATCTCGACAATTATGATTGTAAACTTAATGGGCTTTATAATGATATATATCAGATCAACCCACAATGAGAGCCCACTATCATTAAATATATCTTTTTTTAAGGATTTTGAGGAAAATTATTTTTTATTTTTAAAAAAATAAAAAATAAAAAAACATGTGGACGTATCTTGTATAAATCTCAAATTCTCAATTTGTTTGTCGTAATCGATAATTTTGTTAAAAAATGAAAATTTTTATAAACCAGCCAAATAATTGATAGTTTACACTTGCATTTCAAATTCTTAATATGGAATGAGTCATAGTGAAGCTGAAAATAAAAGAGAAGAAAGGAGGAAGGGTAAAATGAAATGCAAATCTAATATTGTGGGGCTAAAAAATAATAGAAATGCGAAAGGAATCTAAAATAAAGTTAGGATTTACTGTCTAATATTATTTATGTCTTATCATGTCCAAAATTAAACTATCATTTCTTAGTTATGGTCTAATAATTATAAAGTGATATTTATGTTTTTAGTCCATGATTTTAGTTAAACTATATTATTTTAAACATTGAACATAATTAGGATAAGATGATTTTGGACAGAAAATCTAATCCCCTAAAATCATGAAAATGCATGGATACACTATTGATAAAATGAAGAAAATATTAGTTGATTAATATTCATCACGACGAGTTAGGGTCTGTTTGGAAGCACAAAAATTTGTGATTTATTTCACAATTGCAAAATGAGGTGTTTGTTTTGTTCAACTTTTTCATCAAAATTTTTAAAACACAAAACAATGCTACAATAATTATTTTGCTACAGTAATTTTTATAAATAAAATATTGAATTTGAATTTGAATTTTAAATTTTAATAATAAACAATTCTTCCTAACACACTTCCCACCAAAATAAACTAATAAAATACTAATTTAAATTTAAATTTCAAACTTTTATTAATAAAAAAAATATTCAATACAAATCCCAACAAAATAAAATCATTCATTCCAAACACTTTCAAAATATTCTTTTCTCATAACAAATTCCAAAAAAAAAATTCAAATTATAATTCAAAAACAGCTTATCTAAACGAAGCCTTAATAATTCAAATATGTTACTTATTGTTTCACACGTGAAGATTCAAATTATTTCATATACACTTATTGTTGATAATAAGAACATGACTCAAAATTTTAGTTCATGTGAGAACTCATAAAAGGGAAAAAATATGCTGGAAAGCAAAATCCCTTTTAATCATTTTTTTCCTTTTACTATTAATACTATTGGTTCATTCATCTCAATCATTAAAGCTGAATTGTTTTTACGGATTGCATTTTGATTTTAGATAAGATTTTACACATCATAGTGGGAAAAAATATGCTGGAAAGCAAAACCCTTTTAATTTTTTTAAAATTTGACTATGATGTTAAAATCTTATCTAAAATGCAATCCGTAAAAACAAGTCAGCTTTAATGATTGAGATGAATCGTGAACGAACCAATAGAATAATAGTAAAAGGAAAAAAAGATTACGTGACGTCTCACTGTTAAAAAGATATTTATTAGCGTGATCATAATCCTTACACATCAGCACTTTTGTAGTTAATTGGACACGTATTGTATCAACAACGACAGCAACACAACTTTGTGCCTTGTGGAGCTAATTTCAACTACATTGTCAGCTCTACATCCAACCTTAGATCACTACCGTCCATCTTATTCAACTCAACATAACATATTAATCTTTGAGTCAGACTTTTAAATAAGAAAATTGTTAAGGGATTAAAAAAAGAATGTTAATTGTATATCAATAATTTCATAAATGCTTTGAGGTACTTAGTAGTTACTAATGTACAACTTTTTATCGAATTATTAGGGTACAAATGAATTTAGATAATAAATTTAGTTTATTATATGCCCTTCTCAAATAACGAGTGAAGGAAAACAATAACAACGTCTTTATTCAGCTGAGTAATGTCGGTTATATGAATAACATTTTGCCATTTGGTTGAAACATATTTTCTCATGTATAGTTAAATACAACACATATTTACTTATAGTTTATTTCCAAATTTTTTTTAGTGTTTCTCTTATCCTTTTAATTTAAATTAATAATTATCTTTTGTTCTACATGTCTCACGGGGATATTTAAATGTCTACTATGTATATGCACAAACTATTTTGAATGTGTTTCTTTTATTTTTGCATCTATCAAAGTTACCTTATACATCATTATTTATTCTATCGAAATTATCACTATGCGATCTATTAATGGCTTAATTATTGGATATTAACTCATATTTGGAGGTTCCAAAATTCAAAAGCATATTTATAATTAACTAAACAATTTTAAAAAATTTCAATCTCATACCCAAAGATGAAGCTCCTTAATCATTTGGAAGTAACTCATATTTGGGGAGATCAAATCATTAGTCAAAATATTATCATGTTTTATTCTGTATAATGTTCAGAACGACGTAGTTTCACTAAAAATAGGGATTAAAAATATAAATATCACTAAAATTACTTCATAATTATTAAAACCTAACAAAAAAAAAAAAGTAAACCCTCCCATGTAGTTTTAATTTAAGTAGGATAATACATAATAATTTTGAATCGAGGATCCCATCTCTTATTTGGGGCTTTGAAAACTCAAAACATAAGTATGATTCAATGTTGCCAACTTCAACTAATTTTCACAGAATTTGCTTTGTTCAATGATTCATCACATCCTGCGGCAATGATCTTCAGAAGAACCGAGTACATAGCAACACCAATAGACCTCCCCATAGCTTAATAAAACCAAAACTATTATTAAATTAAACACAAGTAGATAATTTCTAACACGTCTCCTAAGGTCAAAATTGTAAAAGCACATTTCCCCTCATAGAAAAGTCAAAATAGCGGTGACGAAAGAACAGATTGAGTTTCGTGCTATCCCCAGTCGGCGTTCAAACCCCACACTCTGTTGTCTTAAAAAGCTGGAACTCTCTAGAAAATCGAAAAATGGACCCACAAACTTTGCGATATTTTCAATTTCACCCCTCCCCGTTTTCCTCTCTGTACTCCACACTATAAAATGGTGCCCTGTTCAAAGAACCTTCCTAAAAACGCATGCAACTCACTTTCTCTCTCTGGAAAGGGAAAAAAAAAAACAAAACCTCTCTCTCTCTCTCTACCTATACATACATTTATTGTAAATAATCTGCATTTTATGTATCTATACACGCATATCTCTCTACAGAATTGCAGAGAAGTGCTGAGCGAAGCAGCAGAGTGATCGGAGGAAGCGGTTGCTGATCGGCGCGAGTCGGTGATCGTTGATCGAAAGTTCGTTAATTACTTAGAGTTGGATTATTTTTTTTCTTTCAACGCTGTGCTCGAATTGTTTTGGTGGTTTCGGAACTCGATATCAGTTTTGTTTGTATATTTGGTAGAATTTTGAAGGTACGATTTTGAGAGATTTGTTGTGATTGTTAATGAATCTTGATGTGTTAATTTTTGAATGTTGGAATTGTGATAATTCTCAAAAGTTATGGTTTAATTGCCTACTGATAAAGCAGGTGGATGAAAATTTGGGGTAAATGTCTTAGCTTTTCTTCATTTCTAACTTCTTGTTGCTGTTTTGGTTTTTCTTTTATTATTATTTTTAATTGTATTTGAGGTTTTAAGTAACTTACAGAGGCACGCTCATAAATAATTATACGTATGTGTTTAGTATTTTGGCTATGGGAGATTGAGACTAGAGAAAACCAATTGGCTATGGTTAAAGAGAGCTATTTTTTGAGAATTTTGAAGTTTTGTTGCTTGTTTTATGTTGATTTGTCCACTGTGATTGGGTAAATTTAAAATTTTCCACACTTGTTGATATGCTGGAAGAAATGGTGATTTCTCACGGTATAATTATGCACCTTAAGGTTTGATGTTTTGAAATTGTGGTTTGTGTTTAACTTTTACCTCCTCGAATGTATCCTTTCTGCACTGACTATAAATGTTTTGAGGCATTGGTTGAGGATATGGAGGATGCTGTGAATGGAAAATTGCGTGATCTTGCCTTGATAATGATCCAAGTTAGTCGCTGACTGTGTAGTGATCTTACCCATGTCGAAATATGTTTTGTGGTGTTGTTTTACTCTCAACGGCTGTTGAAATCTTTGCAGTGAGCATTGTTGAATTAGAGTAGTGGGCTTGATAATGGCAGTGTTACTATTGGACTGTTTGTCTATCTTACCTTTGTCAAGATATCTTGCATTTCATCACTGAAAGTGCTGCGTTTGGTATGCATTCCACGTGACATCATACATAATTCTTATGATAGCTAACTGCTGTTTCCTGGTTAAGAGGTTTACTATCTTACCTTGGACGAGAAGCTACATATGGGCTTGTATGGAAATGAACCTGGAATCTTTTGGTGCTTGTGAAATGCGGATTATCCAGTATCAATGAAAATTGGTGCATCTATTACTTTTCTTACCTTAGGGGATGCGATATTTACTAATTTTGAGAACAAATTAAAGAACTTCTGTGCAGGATCAAGCACTTGACTGCCTTCTCTAAAGTGTTATTTTCAGATTACTCTAAATGAGCTTCAGGAACAGATTGTTCATTTTGCATGATTTATCTGATGCCTGCCTAAGTTGTGGCTAGACTCTCTAAATACAGAAGTGCTATATGGAGAACAAAAGTGCTTGGAATTTATAGTCTAGAGACGCAATGAAATTTCTAGAGAAGAGGTTTTATTGGAAAGAAATTTGTTTCCTTGTGTAGCTTCCGTTTCTGGGTGGAGGTTGCAGAATTGGAGAGCCATTAATATTTACGAGCAGGATTTAGTCATTAGGATGCTTCACTGGGTTGTATCTCAGCTGACTTATTTCTTTCCTGCTCAGGATACTTTCTGTTGGTAAGATCAGAATTTTAAGGAAGAAATTTCCAGTCTTCGTAGTTTTCCCTTTCAACAGTAGAATAGCAGTGTGATGAATGGAGACATACCAACTGCTTGTATCTTTTTTCACCTGCAAGATATGGGGACCTTATTCTGGAAATTCGCCAAGATAACATTCCTTCCTGTGTTCACAATTCTGTTCTTTTGTGGCTGTTGCTACTTGGGATGCTAAATTTTAGAGATTTTCTATTGGAATCCATGAATTCGAAACCTATCTTAATTAGGATAAATAGCATTAGGCAGAATTACTATGTGTCGTGCATTATGAATTTCTAACATTTATAAGCAGGCAGCCAAGACTAGCAAGGTAATCTAATTCTAAAAGCATTAGCGTCTCTCTTTGAGTGAAGAGAACATCTTCTTTGTATCTAGAGGTATTAGGGGTAAGTTCCTACTTATTCAAGAAGACATGGTGCAGAATCGCAGACCGAGGTAGGCTTGTCCTTTGTGGACAATAACTCATCTCTGCAATCTCTCGCAGTCTCTGCCCTACTATCTTTTCACTTGTAGAAAGGATTTGATTTTTTAATTTATTGCTCTTAACATAGGTTGGAATGTACATCAGTGGTGTATTGTTTAGATGGACTTGGACTTCTTCAAGTATGAAGTGATCATGCACTGGTTACTGTACCCTGCTGGAAGCTTTGAAGTTCCATAAAGCTGCCTGCCTGATAGTTATTATTTCAGATTCTTGTAGATCTACTTGTTTTGCTGAATGGAGCTCTTCGACTATAGTTGGCATTAGTTATTGCTGATTTCGCTTGGTCTGCCACAATGTGCGAGAAAGCTACATTGTCCTGGGGGTGTGCCTGTAGGATGGAAAGTTTCATGCCTTTATAACGTTTAGAATTTTTCCTAAACCTGTTCCTGATTGCAGGTAATTTGAGCTTGTTGCAAGCTTCTAGATAGTTGTTAGTTCCATTAGTAGATCTAATGGCCGAAACAGCTTTTGATCAATCTGGGGTTGTACTCATTGAGCTGAAAGCCTCAATGACTGGAAGCAGTGAAAACAAGATTGAGACAAAAGATTTGGACTCACAGCAGTTCCAAGGAGGATGCACAGCAGCTGAAGAAGTACCTTGCCAATTTATGATTAGCGGTACTGACACCTTGGATAAAGGCTACCTGGAGTACGGGTATGATTACTATGCTTGAATATACAATTTCTAATATGATCCATAATGAAAGTGTGACAAAGTTTTATGCTTTCTGCTAGCCTACCCCAATTACTATGCTCGAATATAACTTTAAAAATAAAAATAAATGCCGTTACCTATTAGTATGTATTTATTATTATTATCATTATTATTTTTGGGTGGCTTTTAAACCAAGACTGGTTTCATCTGTAGGTGTTCTCACTACCGCCGAAGGTGCCGCATTAGAGCCCCTTGCTGCGATGAAGTATTTGATTGCCGTCATTGTCATAATGAGGCAAAGGTAGATGTAATGAACTTGCAACTGGAAACTTGTTTACTTTTTTCTAATACATCAAATGGTCCTGCCTAATTATTTGCAGCTGGTGACAATGGGTAATTTATGCCAGTACTAGTATGCTTCTTCAAACTCCAACACGCAATTCAATTTGGATATTTTCTTTTGTGGCATAGATAGTTTGTAGATGTCACCAGCCTCATTTGGCAGGTGGGGGGGACATAGTGATTGTGGTCAAAATGTTAAGGAGCAAACCGTATATCTAAAGTTACTGTTTGTCATTTCCTTTTCTCAATTGTTTATTGTGTTGTGTGACGACCTTTTCCTTGCAGAATGATCTCAAGGTTGACCAAAAGCTCAGGCATGATGTTCCACGCCATCAAATTGAGAAGGCATGACTGCTTTAGCCTATCGTACTATTTTTTTTGGTCTTCTTATGGCTTCTTTAGTTCAAGTTCATTAGTGTGATTGCTTAGCTCTTTCTGTTTTTTGTTTACAGATTATATGCTCACTTTGTGGAACTGAACAAGAGGTTGGTGGTTGAACATTTTGTTTTGGTGCTTAGGAACATCTATCCTTTTCCTATTTCTGTTTTTTGTTGCTTTTGCAACACAATTTAATTTGTTTCTAATTATTCTGGTTTCTGCTTACCACCAGGTCCAGCAAATTTGTGTAAATTGTGGTGTGTGCATGGCAAGGTACTTTTGTGGAATTTGCAAGTTGTTTGATGATGAGGTAAGTGAGAAACTTTTTGCTTGAGCTTATGCTTTCACTTAATCAATAATCTCTGCTATCTAAGGTGACTTGGATTAGTCGGTAACATGGTAACACTTGGTGCCAATGTTTGAGTCGTTTATAGAAATCCTGAATGGGGTGCTAATATGATCATGTTGTTTGTGGTTTTACAGACATCTAAAAGGCAGTATCATTGCAATGGTTGTGGAATTTGCAGGTATGGTTGAGATCATCAAATCTAGACTTCTTCCTTTCGTAGTAGGAAAAAGATAAACTTGCCTTAAGGGTAATTTTTTACTGCTCAGAGCAATGGATGAAAATAAGAGTAATAATGAATAAATCCCTTTTTTGGGCTCGCTTCATCTTTGATTGGAAGAGTAGGAGATAGTCCCCTGATTCCTTTTGAATTGTGGTATTAGAGATATTCAACTTTTAAAGCATGACCCACGTAACTGTATAATCTTACATGGTTTAGCTGCAAGATACCCATGTCTAAATTTCCTTTGTTGTGAAAGTCCTTAATTTCCTTTAATATTTGCACATTCTCTTGATCTTATATGAAGAAGTGGTTACTGGTAGTATGTCTGACGCATTTGTTATTGCAGAATTGGTGGGCGTGAAAATTTCTTTCATTGTTCTAAATGCAGTAAGTTCTTTGTTTGTTTCCCTTTCCTCCTCTCAACGTTTCATTTAGAATTTGGTATGATTCGTTATGGAGGTCTAACTGTTTCATTGCATTTTGGTTATGATTTAGGATGCTGTTACTCTAAGCTTTTGAAGAATAGCCACCCCTGTGTAGAAGGGGCAATGCACCACGATTGCCCTGTTTGCTTTGAGGTATGGGCACTGCTCTAAATTGTTCTACATATTCTCCCTCCCTCCCCGTCTCTATGTACTCACGCTTCTGTGTATGCCTTTTATTGCTAGCTAAAATGTAGTTTAAATTTTCTATGTACAGTATCTCTTTGAGTCACGAAATGATGTGATAGTTATGCCTTGTGGGCACACCATCCACAAGAACTGCTTGGAGGAAATGCAGGAACACTGCCAGTAAGTTTTAATATATAAGATAATTTGCCGGACCTGGCATACTTCTTTTCCTAATTAATGTTATTATATTTTGCAATTGAGCGCACCTTTTGTGATCAGGTATGCTTGCCCTCTATGCTCAAAGTCAGTCTGTGATATGTCAAAAGTGTGGGAGAAATTTGACGTGGAGATTGCAGCAACCCCCATGCCTGAATCTTACCAGAATACAAAGGTAATCTCCTATCCTCCCTTCTCTTCTTCCTTCCCTGTATATTTGCATTTAAGATTTTCATATTTTTTTCTAACACCTGAACTGAAGGAAGCTAGTACAACTTAAAATCTCAAACTGCATTTTTAGGTTGCATACTTAACTGCATTTTATACCGCACAAGTCTGATGAAACTCGCATTACAGGTTTGGATTCTGTGTAATGATTGCGGAACAAGTGCTGAAGTACAGTTTCACATTATGGCTCAGAAATGCCCGAGTTGCAAGTCTTACAATACACGCCGAACCAGAGGGTAGAAAGGTTAATATGGCAGTGTGATAAAACACGCAGTTGCCGTCTGTGTGATGGAAAATTTTCATGCTGTGATGCAAATGGTCTCCCTTGGGCCAACCTACCTGAGGTCCACACCACCTTGAAAAATTGAAGATTCCATGTGAAATGTGGATTGTGGATTGGTGGTCCTGCCATTATTATGGTGCTTGCGAGGCTGTAAATGGGTTGCTGGCTATTTCCGTTTTCTTGTTATCTTACTTTTTTTGGCTGCTTATTCTCAGGGCATGCCTATTTTAATTCGATTGTAGAAATCTTTTATGCTTGTATCATCTTCTTCATTTTTAAAGCCTATATTCATTTTTCAGTCATTCGTCTATTTCAGTTTATTCTAGCATTCTATATTCAAAACTGTAATAATCGGTGAAACAAGGCAGATCGGCTTTAGATTGTGACTTCTAGCCCTTGCAAAGTTGAAAACTTTGTTGGGAAATCACTGCTATGCTCTCTGTATGAATTATGATATGATTAATTGACATTGAAGAATAACTTGCCTGGGGATAGTACCAAATTTTCTCTGCTAAACTGCTAAACCAACTCCACTCGAGCCACTTTGTTGAAGGATCATTGCAAAAGCATACAAACTCTTCCTAAATGAAGAGAGAAGATGTTGTTCTCTTGTGGACCTAAAAGACAGTGGCACATGCCCGGAGGGCCAACCTCCGAACGCCAAAACTCTTTCGCAAATAAAGGTAATAATATCCCATTTGTCATTTTCATCATCAACTTCAAAGTTGAAGCCATCAAATTCATTGCATCAGATATTATGAATGAAAATGCACATACCATCAAATTCAAACCATACCATGCATTTGCTTCAATTCCTAATGTGCAGTTATAAGCCAATGCAGAAGATTAAGTGAACAAAGTCATTTATATTCATTCAAAAAACTCTGGTTTGGTAGCTTATACATTAATCCCTGGCAAAGGGAAAACAGGTTAAAAAGAAAATGGGGAGCCACAATCATGGGCTACTACCACCCTTCTTGATATAATATTTTGCCGCCGCTTGTAAAGTTGGAATATGCAATGCAAAATTTGCTGGTTGCAACTATTACCCAGCTGAGGCCACCACCTTAAGCTAAGCCACAAAGTACACATGATCGATCCTCCATGGCTGCTAATAGATTGCATAAACACAGCTCTTGATGAACAGATGATCTGGATTCTCGACTTACGTGCATGTTTCATCAATCATTGCCACAGTGGTTGTGGTAATGACAGCGGGTTTCAGGGAGAAATAAACAGGCCGGTTTCAGAAAATTCCTCATTGTTGCTAGGCTTAGAAGAGTTATCTGAAACATTGCCTTCAGTTTTCTCCATCTCTTCATCAATCAAAATCTCCTGCAAACGGCAAGTCCAACTGCAAAAGGCTTTCTCACCTCTGCCAAACAACCAAAAAAGCAGTCTCAATTGAAATTCCGCCAACGAAACAATGCATCAATGAGGAAATGATAATGGAACAGATAATTAATTACAGCATACCTATACATGTAAATATCTTCCCCGTCCAATTTCTTCTTGCAAGAGTAGCATAAGCTCAAGAAGTCACTGGAGGGATACAATGTGAGAACTTCTGAGCACTCTGTCTGAGGCAATGCAGCTCCCTCTTCATTATTCTTGTCAAAATTTGTTAACTCATTGTTGTGACATTTCAAAATACAGTCACCAAATATATGAGTTACTTTGGGATTCGGGCCATGTTTTCTCACACACGTATAATCCTCAGAAAGCTCAATCTCACTAGGCGGAATGGTACCAATGAGACCATTGCCAATGGGTGCAGGAATGAGAAACTGTTCTTCACCTGAAGAATTGCCTAATATTGGCCCTATGTTAAAATGAGATGCAGAACTCAGAGGGTCTTTAACATTTTCACAATCAAAATTCCTACTACTCAGATTCGAATTACGGTGTGCAAGACGACTGAGATGTGAACCAGACCTTCCAGAATCTAATGAACAAGGGCGAAGCATGCCATCTGAGTTGGGCTCAACTGGGAACTCTCCAATATGAAACAAAACATCAGAGCTGTCCTTTTGAAGATTAGAAGGTTTAGATTTGGCACAAGGGAAGATGCCAACACCTTTAGGCAGAGATTTAGGTGCCTCAACAGAAACATTATGCTTGTGAGAATTTGGTATTTTGATCATGGTTTGTGGTCCAAAAAGAATATTTTTACTATCAGAAGCTCGCAGAACTTTCCCTGATTTCTTAACCTCATAATCAAGGGAGTCTATAATGCTTAAGCCTACTTTATTGGTATCCCAAGTCTTATGATGATGATTCGCCTTCTGGGATAATATTGGGGACCTAAAGTGATTGCCCAAATTCGAAAACACCCTAAAATCCAATGGGGAAGTTGGGCTTCTAACTGAATCAGATTCTGAACTCTTAGTATTGAAACCAACAAACAAACCAGGTACAGTGAAAAAAGAGTTGTTTTTATGTTTATGAGCCAAAAAATCAGAGTGCAAATAGGACTCCGGAACAACATCAGAATTTAGCTGACCCATGTGTTGATCTTTCTGATGTGATCTGGTCCTCTTTCTCAGCATTGTCTCAAACCACACCCCCTTTGGACTACAGTTTGAGTCCTTCACTTGTACCTGCATCATAATTAAAAGATACTCAAAATAATTACAAATCTTGGCAATTAAGTATTGATATTCAAATGAAGACAAAAACCACAGAAAGAAAGCTGAAACCACTGAACTGCATTTACACTCAAGATCAGCAATAACTTCTATGCTAAGCAGCCTTAATGAAGCAATAAATTTATTAGCAGAAACACACAAAATACTTCACTGGAAATGCCAAATGCATGAATAGAAAGGGGAAACGACAAATCTTTGAAAAGTATTAATCAATGCAAGGCCTATCAATAAACAAGAGGATGAAAAGGGAAAAAGATAGAAATTCTGCCAACATTTTGCCCAAAAATTTTCGACGTTGCTTGTTTGATAACAAAGTTAGCCCCTTAAACATCAAAGAAAAACAATGCCATAGAGCAGAACAAAGTCATTGACAGAAAGTATTAAAGTTCATCATCAAGGAAGTCATGAAAAGTCAACAATTGCAGATAGACTTAAAAAATCTCTCAAGATCATAAAAAAAGTTATCAATTAAACAATGACAGTTGAAGCCCCCTTTTGTTTACCAAAAAACTCCTCAAGCCAAACTAAAAATTTCTTGATTGTATAGGAACATTAATCCAAACATTCATCTTTATACATCACCAACATTCATTTATACACCTGCCCTTTGATCAGAAAAACCCAGATGTAAAACTAGGGGGAAAAAATCTGCATATACATAAAATGATCAGCTGAAAAATTGAATAAAAATCAAAACTTTTTTAGTTTTAGAAGTGAAAATACAAAACTTGGATTAACCTTACTGTTTCCGAGTCTCATCAACTTCAAGAAAGTAACTTTAATCTATAATGCATCATCATACAGACTCTTAATCTTGCTACACAAAGAAGAAAAAAGATTGAAATGATAAATCTATGAGATTTTAAAGAAAGCCCACCTGGATTTTCTATGGTTGTTTTCTCTTTTAAACCTTTCTCGAATCCAATGGAAGCTTCAGAGACAAAGAACAAAAGGGCTTTGGAAGAAGGGTAGAAAGACCCCAAATGCTGTGTAACAAAAATTACTAGTGCTGTATATAAAGGCCCTCTTACTTTTTCTGTGAGTGTGTGAGTGTGTGTGTGTGTGTGAAACTTGTTGAGTACTCTGTAGCCTCTGTACTCTCTTCTCTTACATGCATCAAAATCAGAGCAGAAGTGAGTGCCACTCTCTCTCTCTAATAAAATTTTGTTTTTCTTTTATCCTTACAAATTTAATGTATAGTCCCTGTATTTGTTGGATTTTGGAATACATACCACAATGTATTTGAGACTAGATCTTCTATCCAATATTTATCATGTCTTATTCTGTCTAACGTTCAAAACGACGTAATTTCACTAAAATTATGGACTAAATTCATAAATATCACTAAAATTACTTTATAATTATTAGACCCTAACCAAGAGATCATTGCTAAAATTACTTTATAATTATTAGACCCTAACCAAGAGATCAGTGAAACTTATGACGTAGTTTTAATTAAGACAGAATAAAACAGAAAAAATTTTAGACAGAAGATCCCGTGTCAATATATTTGTGATATTATGTACTCTGTCCAATTCAATTCAAAACTTAGTAAGTAAAAAACTTGAAATTTTCAATACTATTTTTTAAAATTTTAATGGTTTGACAAATCTTGAGTCTAGATCCTCTGTCCAATATTTATACAGTCATATTCTGTCTAACCTTTAAAACTACGTAGTTTTATTAAAAGTAGGGGTTAAATGCATAAATATTATTAAAATTACTTTAAAATTATTAGATCCTAACCAAGAGATTAGTGAACCCTACCAGGTAGTTTTAATTATGACAGAATAAGACAGACAAAATTTTGGACAGAAGATCCAGTGTCCAAATCTTGGGTTGTTTTTTTTGTTTTTTTTTTGTTTTTTAAGTTTGAAAAGAGTTAGACTTTCATGAGTGAGATTCTTGAGAATATTATTATACACCAATTGGAAATCTGGACTTATTGCAGTAAATGACAAGCAATTATTATTTTATTTTTTTTGTATTCAAAATTGTATGAAATTGTATATATCCTCTTTTCCATACTAAATACATTTGGAGATAAAGTGGTAGAGTAATAATTAAGTAAGTTAAGTAAGCTTATATAAATGCATTGGTTATTGCCCAATTAATTCCATCTTTGGTTCATAATGTCAACACTTTGGAATAGGAAAATATCCATTATGCTAAACAAATAAATGACAACTATATGAACACTTATTTATTCTCTTTGACTCAAATTTTGCCTTTTTAGTTCAATTGTTGAAACACATGTTGCGATTAAATCCCAAGTCTAATCTTCTTTATTTTATTTTGTTCAAAATCTCAATAATATGTAATTTCACTAAAAAAATACTTCAATATTATGGAATTTTATTAAAAAAAAATTATATTCCAATATTTTGTTCTTTTTCTAAAATATGAAAGATTAGATAAAGGATTTGATCTGTATGTTGTTTCATAACATTTGTTTACACAAAAACATGATATGACTGTCCAAATGCTAACTTTTTTTTTTTTGAAAAATGAATTCAAAATGTTATGCATTGAATTAATTAAGTTTTAGTAAATAGAAAAATGTGCAAAACATAACAAACCTTTCATGACATATTTTTACTTAAAAAAATAAGTTACAAATATGACCATCTATTTCTTACACATAATTAGAGTAAAACAATAATTTTAAGAATTCAAATTTTTTATTCTCAAATGTTTTCCAAACTATTGTCTAATTCCATCTCGAAAAAAAAATTTGAGAAAGGCCTATAAACCATAATAGTCACTTTGTGCAATGTTAGTACAAATTCATCACTCTAATTAAAATACCATGCCTCTAACAAATGTATAAGTATTTTTAATATCTTGGCACCGTATTTACATGGGATCTTCTGTCCAATATTTTGTCTGTCTTATCCTGTCCTAATTAAAACTACGTAGTAGGGTTCACTAATCTATTGGTTAGGGTCTTATAATTGTAAAGTAATTTTAGTGATATTTATGTATTTAGTCCCTAGTTTTAATGAAACTACATCGTTTTGAACGTTAGACAGAATAGAACATGATAAATATTGGACATAAGATATGGTCTCCCTTATTATTGTGTTTCAGTGTATGTAATAATGGAAATTTCAAAGGGGCACTTGGAATATATTGAAGAAAGTTTAGGCAGATATCGATTTCCAAAAGTATTTGTGTATTTAATCGGAACTCGTAATTGTACTGGTGCGAAATAAGAAATACAGTAATGATTAAAAAGCTGTATTATTATTTATTTATTTAATAAAAAAAAAAAAGGAATCCTTTCAGTTTTTTGCTTTTCACTTTTGGAAGTGATGATACATCTCAAAACGACAAAGAAGAAAACCCCCACTTGTGGACCCCACACCCCCCTGTCAATCACTGATGAATTTTTATTGAATTGCAATAAGAACTGCCTGACTTTTTCTTTTCTTTTTCTCTTTTCTTTTCTATTTTATAATAATTATAATAATAATAATTATTATTATTAATTAGTTTATCAATTTTTATGAAATCAATATGAGATACTTTCGAAGAACAGCAAGACAAGAATAAATTATTAGGATGAATTCAAACCCAATATTAGAAGGGCAAGAGAAAGTTAATGAAACGAGTTTAAAATTGAATACTAGAGGAAAACGAGCACTATCAAGGCTAATAGGAAATTAATGAGACGAATACAAAGTCAATTCTAGAAAGAGGATAGAATATTGATGAGGGCCAAAACAAAATCTCAAGAAGACAAGTTCATTGTATAAATGGATTTAAATCATGTTTAAAAGCTCTAAACTTAAAAGTTTGATATCATATTAAAATTCTAAGAATACATCAAATTCAAAAAATGACTCAAAGTCTTATTAATTAATTTATAAATTAAAGTATACATTTTGATTAAATTCAATGGTGAAATCATAGCTCTTTAAATATTCATATTAATATGATATTATAATTAAATTACCGTAAATATGTGAATAAAGCAAAAGAAAATGCAAAATACACTAAACTATTTTATACTATTACTTCGTTTTACTTTTATCCCTTATAATTTTAAGTACAACAGTTAATCCCCTTTACTTTTTAAATTAAAGAAAATCAATGAACAAACAACTTTAACATGATGGAGATATTATGAATTAGTTATTTTTACTATGTTTTTTTATAACCATATTTGTATTGAAATATTCTTTCCAAGATTTATATTTTAAAGGGTTTAAAATCAAATATTTAGATAGATAGTGATATTGGGATTATAAAAAAAATTAACTTTTTTTTAGTTCGATTAAAATATATTACTTGAATTGCATATTTGAGTTATTGATTAGTTTTGAAAAATAAATCTTTATATGTATTTGGTTTTACAAAATTTTTAATTTTTTAACCTTGCATGAAGTTTAATAATTGATTTTCTATTTTTCAGTTTTTTATTAGCTTTGTTGTATTTTCTAAACCAACCAATTTGATTAGTTTTCATTGATTATTTTAGCAAATAATTTTTTGTCCTAGGGCTAGTTTTGTCATTTTATATTAGCAGAATTATGAATTTTGTAATTAAAAGTACAAGAAAAGGTTGCGAAAGTAACAATATTATAAGAGAGTTTAGCATATCTTGTCCCAAAAAAAATAAAATGTAATAAATCATCATAATTTACCCAAAAAAGAAAGTTTAGGAAACTTTCAATATAAAATGAGTCGTTCACACTTTATAGTAATTATTTTTAATTTAACTCTTTGATTAAAACTTTCTGTCGGGTTTTGGAGACAAATCATGTGGTAGCCATCAAAGGACATAAATATTAAAAATAGATTAATTAACCAATTAATTAATTAATTATCAACTTGTAAAAACAATACTTGTCCCCGTCATGCATATATATATATATATATATATGTTTAACATGTTTAATTATTGAAGAATGTGCCATACACATTGCTGTTTAATTAATTACTAAAACGAACAGAACAAATTCTTGCTTTTTGATTATTATTTATGTCTCTCTTTTTTTTTTTTAAAGTTGATACAAAGTTTGAGATGAGAAATTACTTATTTTGTATGATAATAGACTAATTCCTTGATCAAAACCACTATTAATTATTCTTCTGAAATTAAGTAAAATTCCTTCTTGAATTATTATATATTCTACACTTGTAACAATGGCAGAAAAGCAAGCAAATGTGTCAACCTTGAAATTAAAGAAAAGGAAATAATAATATTCTAAAAAAGAATTGGCCAGCAATACAATGATAAAAAGGCTAATTAATTAAGCACAAACACGTTGGATTAGAGTTTTTTTATTGCTTGTCTTTGTCTTAGAAATTCGATTTGGACATTTGTGGTAAAATATATGTTTTGTTGTACATGTATTAAACATACATTAATTAATTGCCTTGGAAACATACAACTTTTGACATTTTTACAAGCCGGCCACAAAACAAATTCATCCTCAATTCTGATCTATAAATCTCAAACAATTCATTCAAAACTCATCATCACTGCATAAAAAACTTCAAACTTAATTTTGTCCTCATAAAAAGTTGTCATATATAAATCCCATCAAACCATATAATGATATAAATCTATACTTAAAAAACCACACAACCATCATTAAAGACAATGTGGAGACATTTTGGTCCAATAGTTTTAGATTCTTAATGCTCTCAAAATCTTTTAAAATTTTGTTTTGATTAATTAAACAATAACTACAATGACTAAACCAACTCAAGTTGGGTGAGTTTGGTCAGGGAGAGATCATTTAGGCCCCACTCGGCTTCTAAATCTAAAGTTCGATATTTGAAATAAAATATGCACATAATATGATATAAGTGTGTTTGGTTAAAAAAAATACAACGATTAAACATTTTCTCATTATGTAGAGTTGTTCATTAATATGGATCATATTTAGTAATCATTTTTCGTCTAAACACATATTCATATTATATAGATCATATTTAATCATTGTTTTTCGTCTAAACACATATTTTATTTATATGTAAGTGTGACAAACAAGTCTTATTATGATTAATTAAAGATTTAAAGTAAAAACATTAAATCTTATAATTAAACATTTGGAATGGATCATGTCTTTGACCTCTACACCATTCTTTCATCATCAAATACTTTTTCAAAGTATTCAATCTCATTTCTTTTGTTTCTTGGTTTTAGCAAAATATAAAGTCAAAATGAATGTCTTAAAAAGCATAAAAATCTTTCTTATAGAAGCACTACTTCTCATGCATTCCTTGCAAAACAAGAAAGATTTTTATTTTCTTAAATAAGAAAAAAAATATTAAAACTTCTTAAGGGATATTTTGTAATTTTCCAAAAATAAGAAACTCCTCATTGCCCTAAATTATCCATATTTACCTCCACTCAAACAAAACAGTCCAGTCTACATAAACCCCAACATAACGACAACTAACGCCGTTGGTACAGCCGTTAAGTTCTTCAGTAATGATTTGAAATTACTTTCGAAGCCACGTAGGATTAGTTAACTGAACCTAACCGCCGTTAAATGTTGTTTTTAAACCCCAAAATGGCCCCAGAAGCACTTGCGTGTGTCATCATTCTCTCTCCACCTGTGTGGGCCCTACTTTAATTGTTTTTATTGGGGTACAGTGCTCGTTTTGTCGTGTTGTGATGGGGTGAGACTCGGCTTTTCATCATTTCGGTTTTCACTGACACGTGTACGGTTGTTCTCAAATCTCAATGTAAAAGGAACGGCTCAAAGCGTAAGATTCCTCAACGATGTTTAATACTAAACGGTTTATGATTGAGTCCCCACAGAAATTATGGTAATATGAGTTGCACTGTATGCTATTGCGCGACTATGAGGTCCACCGCACGTGTGAATCCCACGTGAACTTTTCCTTTATTTAAGGAATTTTTATATATGTATATATTTTTATTTATTTATTAAAACTCTCCTTTTAGAGTTAGTCACGAAAAAAAAGATTTATTCTAGAGTCAATTATTAAATTAATTTTAAATTATAATTGCGGCAAGGAATACTGAGGTTTTTTCGGCAATGGATCTCTAGTTTCACTTTTTCTCTGTCATTCTATGTGCCACTTTATGAAAATATGACATGTGTACAATCACTCATCTATTAGGATTCACTCATCACTTGGTTAGAGTTTTAGTTTTATTTTAAAGATTAGATAACTATTAAAAAGGATACGTATTATTTTTTGGGAAAATTTGTATTAAGGGCGCACTTCAAATCCTTATTATTAAATATGGCGTAACTTTAGTCTATTTATTGTTAAAGGCATAAAAATAATTTAATTAGTTTATATAATTAGTAAAAAACTTTATTATCCATGGATAAACTCAAATAACAAATAGCAATTATCCAATTAATTTACTTTTAATAATTTTCAATCACTCATTCAAACCACGTCATTTATTCATTCAATCAATTCAATTTTAATATTTTTCAATCACTTTTACTTTTAAACTCACCAAATCTTTTCCTTCTCTAAAACTATCTAGTTTTCTTTTTCAATGACTGATTCAATTTTAATTATATTAACTAATAATTTAATCATATCATTCATAAAATTATAAAAAGAATTATGTTAGTATAATAAAATAAAAAAGAATTTTTATATTTGAATATAATAGATAGAAATAATTAATTCAGTTTTCACTTTGAAGGAAAAATAAATAAGAATATTATGCATTCACTTCTAATACTTTTACCCTTTGTAAAAAAAAAGTTAAAGAAAATAACCTTGAACTAGAGGATTTGAGTTGCCCGTTATTGGCAATAATATGATTTAATTTGAGACATAATATATATATTTTTTTCTAAATTAGTTATAATTTATTTTTTTGTTTGTTGTATTTTGTTTGTTTTAGATTGAATATAAAATTCTATCAATCATATGATTTCAACATGAGACATAATTTTCTTTTCATTTATTTTTTTTCTAAATTTCAATTTTAATTATTTTCCTTTTTTCTTGTCCAAATTTCACATTTTTTGTTTTAGATTGAATGAATAATTATGTCAGTAATATGATTTCAATTTGAGACGTAATTCATTTTTATTCTATTTATGAGGTTGAATTGATTAAATGACTTTGTTTGGATGAGTGATTGAAAATGATCTGAATTAATTGGATAATTGTTGTTTGTTGTTTTAGTTTATCCATGGATAATAAAGTCTTTTACTAATTATATAAACTAATTAAATTATTTTCATGCCCTTAATAATAAATAGGTTAAAGTTACGTCCTCTTTAATAATAAGGCTTTGAAGCGTGCCATTAATACAAATTTTCCCTTATTTTTTTTATGTAGTGGCACACAAAAGTCATTTTTTTTTCAATAGAAGATTGTAACTCTATTTCATGTAGAGATATATCATTACCACTAAATAAATATTTATTGTGGATAAATGAAATAAATGGACCATTAATGATAAAACTATTAAAAGGGAAAGAGAAAAAAAAGAATTATAAATAGATTATAAGAAAAATATGTTATATGTAAATATAAATGAGCAAATGAGTTTAAATGAAATGCGGTGGCCAAATATGATTCACATAGCTAATTCAATTAGTAGGATAAAGATTTAATTGTTGTTCTGGTCGTTGTATAGATAATAAAAGTATAAGTGGAATTATAATTTGATGTAAAAAAGAAAACTTGCATTCCATATTGTTAGTCTTTGAACTATATAAGCATATATAAACATTCTTTAACTAATATAAACTACAAATTTTGATAAAACTATAAATAAGTGGAATTACAATTTGACATCAACAAAAAAATTGTACTTCATACTGTTAATCTTTAAACTATATAAGCACACATAAACATTTTTTAATTAATATAAACTACAAATTTTGTTGGAACTATTTGCGCACACACACATATATATATATATATACACACACAATTTATATGCTCAAATCTTGAACACTCAATTATATATAACCAAATGGCTAATAGTGTTTGTTGTTCATTATATAATGTGAGTTCTTTATTCTCACTACCTAATTCTTCCTCACTATTTTGTTCTTCCTTTTATTTATTGTGCATTGACATGAAGAGGAGTACCACGTGGGACTCTAATTTATAGCTTTTGGGGAAAAAATTGTTAGGACATAGAAGTATTAATCGTTTATGGAGAGGATAATCATCTCTTACTATTATCATTCCTAAGTTCAATTAACTAAGTAAAAATGTCTAGCAATTGCATTGTTGAACATTATTGGAAGAAATAATGGAATGACTTTAATACTAAATATATAAAGTAGGGCAAAGGTGGTTAAAATGATAAATGATATAGATAATAGATTGTGCTTTTACCTTATGAACTTAATAAGATTATTTTCGGCAAATGAAACTCCTTTTTATGATTAGATCAAATCCCAAAAGTAAAGGCATTGGTGGTCATGTTCTTGAGGAAAAATGATTTAGAGTCAACCATCTTTCTTCCCTTTGGTTGTACAAAAATGAGTTTGTCTCCAACTTTCAAGGTTTTTTTTAACTTAATATTCAATGATAAAGCATAATCATTCGTGACTCCTAAAGGAAGAATTATATATTAGTTAGCTTGAATAATCTTATTGTGATTTATCTTTACCAATTATCTAAGTATTAAGATTAATCAATCTATGTTGGCAATCACTTAGGGTTGCCCAAGTGGCCACTTGAAGAACTTTAAGATTTTTTGGGGTTGAAAATCAAAGGTTCTCGAATCAGCGCTATGTGCATGCAAGAAGGCAAGAGGTCTTGGATTCACAATGGTTCTCCGATTGTGGTATAGATAAACTCATTTGTAATAGTATACGACATTAAAAAAAACCCTTGTTGGTGGTTTTGTCACGAAAAAATCACTCCATTCCTGTCAAATTCTCAATTAAGTTTCGGTTTCGACATTTGGAGTATGCATATAATATAATTTAAGTGTGTGAAGTAAAATTTGATAACAAAATTGATTTTTTTTTCATTGCTTTCCTTGTTCACTTGGTGGGCTCACTCCTAATAATTTTCTTTTGTTTGTTTTAGGAAGACTCCAATAATAATGTACTATATATGTCTTCATAATTTTTTTTATGCACAAATGTGCATAGTTGAAATCACATGACAAGGCAAGTTAAAAGAATTAAGAAAATTCCAAACATGAGAGACAAATAAACAGGGCAATTCGAAACTACCCTTTTGTTTTTATTACCGCATGTGTTGTTTAAGTTGCTTTTCGGCACAATCCTCAAATAAGACCAAATTTTAAATAAATTGGCCATTGAAAAGATTTAGTAATTGTAAAATTCTATGGTCACTATGGAATTTTGTAGCAAAAAAATAAATAAAAATCAAATGTAAAAAAAACTGTCCCTATTATCCCAGACAATAACACAGCGCCCACTGAAATAAATATAGTACATTAATCAATGGAGTTTATAAATATTATTAGTTTACTAGGGCATGTTATGTCACACACAACGAAATATTCCAATCATATAAAAAGATTAATAAAATCAATGCAATATTTTCTTTTTTTTTTTTCTATTTTTTAGAATTGCTATAAAATTTATTTTCAATTTTGTTTTTGGCATTATGATGGGCTCATCCTCCTCAAGAAGATACTGTAGTCAGATATGTACTCTGCTTCTAGATTTTGTGTTTATTTATTTATTTGCTTGTACTAAAGTTTAGATTTTGTGAGCTCTGTTTGTTCTCTTTACTTGGTCATGTCCAAAAACATTATGCTTTTTGACATTAATAAAATTCTAGCTGGATATCAAATTGAAACAAAAATGATTTAATTCTTACTTGCGTGTTTAGATAATTGAGTATTGAATGATTAATAACCACTAATTTATTAGAAACGTGCGACATTAGAAGATACAAAATTTTTGTACAATAACAATGATTTTTAATATAATTCATATTATTTGAGTGATAAAATTTTACCCTAGATGTAAACCTAAGCATGGCCACGGTTCCGGAACCGGCGGTTCCGGTTCCATCCCGGTTCCGATTTCGTCCCGGTTCCAGTTCCGTCCCCATTTCGGTTCCGATTTTGGTTCCTGTTTTGTTCCAATTTCGATTTTTAGTTTCGAATTTTGATTGTAATCCTACTTTTAAATTTGATTTCTATTGAAATAATGATTAAACAATTAATTGAGACTCAAATAATACAACATAATAATATAATTAGAATAATAATAGTTACAATTGAACTTAATTAGTATATAGTTTTTAGATAATAGAACTAGGAAGAATTAAATAAGTGAGATTCAAGGATATATAAATCATAAGAATATTTGAATTATTAATTAAAATTCAACTAGTATAATATAATAACATAATTAGAATAGTAGTTAAAATTAAACTAATATATGATTTTTTTAGAATAATAGAATTATGAATATTAGATAAGTGAGAAAGAAAGATATAGAAAGAATAAGAGTATTGAGAGAATGATCGAACTGTTAATTGAAATTTAAATAGTATATTAGCATAATATAATAATAGAATTAGGATAATATAAATTAGAAAATTAAGTTGATATATAATATAATTGGATTAATAGTTGAAATTGAACTAATATATGGAGGTTTTAGAAAAATAGAATTATAAAGGATTAGATAAGTGAGAAAGAAAAATATATAAATGATAAGAGTATTGAAAGAATGATTGAACAATATAATAATATAATTAGAATAATTAATTAAAAAAATTGATACCCTAAACCGTAAACTATAAACGTTAAAACTTAAAATATAAAGATTAGAAAACTAAGAAATTATGTGATGAAAATGAAGTGGAATAGAAATATTTATATAATTTTTTTTTTGGCTTGTTCCGGCGGTTCCGGAACCGTCGGTTCCGATTTCACAAAATCAGGAACCGGAACCGAACCGTCCAGGGACGATTCGGTTCCGGTTTCGATTTTGTGGGCTCACGGTTCCATTTCTGGAACCGGCCATGTGGCCATCTCTATGTAAACCTAACCCAACTCTATTCCTTTTCTCTCTTCCTTTTTTCGAGTTTGTAAATAATTATTTATAGACTGATAAGTTACTTATAAGTAGAGTGTCAAACACATGATATAACTGCAAAAAGAAGCATAACTAAATAGTCTAAATGTAAATTATTTTCACATTAACAATTAACAGATTACTCATTTATAAAGCAATCAACCTTAGGTTTTTATACTTTTTAGAAGGCAATGGTGCATTGAACAATGTAACATTTTGATTTTGGACCCAAAATAAAAAATACCTAAGAGTTAATATTTGTTAGAATGGGGATGGAAGAAAAAAAATGTTAAATTAGGCATTAGTGGTTATATGGATGATTACACACGTATATTTATTAATGTTATTGATAACTTTCTAACGTTATTTTTCTTGTCTTGAATTTTTTGGTACCCAAATTGCTCTCTTGTGAAACGGCTTCATATATAAAACCATCATTTCATTGGCAATAAAGCGAGTAGAAAATTAAAATTATAATTTTAACGGTGGTTAATCGTTCATTTCATATATGAATCACGTTTTATAAATGAATCGATTTAACAAAAGTTTTTATGTTTGACACTCTTAACATTTTCTCCAATACAATAACTCATGAGTAACATTAATAAACAAGGTTTAGTCATTAGTGTGACAATCGGCTTTTAGTTTCTGGCCCGTACCCAGTTGCTTAGAACCACGCATCAAGCCCAATGGTAAAAAGCAGCCCAATAGTACCATAGAGGTAAAAAAACAAAAAAAATTGTACGTCATCAATATCTGCAGATATAATTATATAAATAGCTAAGCCGAAATTATGAAATAAAGCGCGGTCATTCTCAATTTCTCATTTTCTTCGCCTAAGCTGCTGAGCAGAATATCTCTTTGCTCTGTGATTGTGTGACTGTGTGTGTGCGTGTTCGCTCTCAAATTTGCAATGGCGTCGTCGTCTCCGGCATCATCTCCGTCGAATACTGAACTTGTTCTTCCACGTTCTGACGTTGAATCTCAGCTCTCCGCTCTCGTTTACGGTTCGTGTTCCCAAACTTTTAAATTTGCGAAATTCAGAGAAATTATGTAAATGCGTATTCGTATTTCGAATTATTTATAAGTATGTGTATGTCTTTGGTTAATAGCATACGTTTGGGTTTATGTACGCTTTTCGTTTTGTTATATGCAAGGAAACATTTATATGCATTAAACGGATTCAAGTAATCAAATGTAAGCTCTTGAATTACGGTAAAGTAGCTCAATTTTTGTCATATATTCTCAAATTATGAGCATTTTTTGTTGTATGATTTTATAGTCTTAGCTGCAATTATCTTTATAGTTAGTAAATTATATTTCGACTTTTGCTGCTTAGTGATCACTTGAGAAATTTGAAGATTGAACTATTATCTTGGTGTTAATTTTGTCATCTAGGTTTGGTATTGGTATGTTTATTGTGATCGATGATTTACTAAAAGATTCTGAAGTTCTATTTTGTGATGGATAATTAATCTTGTCAACTACTTGCAGTTCGTTTATATATTGAGTTAATTATAAAATTTAAGCTCCTTTTGGCAAATGCCTTCTGGATTTGATTGTTTATAATTGCTTTTGGAGGTTTATGATTATGATTGTTGATCTGTTTAAAGATGTCTAAATACGCTTATGCTTTTAAGGAAGTTTTGTTTTTAGTGCAAGGCATAGGAGAGTGATAATTCTGTATGGTGATTCTTTGTGTGTTGGTTTGATTTTTTAATGAATGTTTGAAAAATCAATCATTTTATAATTGTTTCAACAGCAGTTACTTATCCACTCTTTTGCATTCAAATAGAACAAGAAAGTAAAAATTGTTGCTTAATGTTGCAAGAGCATTATAATTTTAATAATAATTGCTTCGGAGTGTCGCTAAAAATTTGTTCATTTGATTGTGCTTATACAGAACTTTAATATTGCATAGTGATTATGCAGATCTCTCACAGCGAGTACAGGTTGCAGCAGAGGATATGCTCAAGATGATAAAGTAAGCTGAACAGCCGTAACCATTTAAAAGAGCTTTGTCTTCTACCTGCACAATGCAGTGTAGATAAATGATGATTCTATTTTCTATCTCACTTGACACTTATTACAGTTATTCCCTTTCTCATCTATGGTGTCACAGTTGAGCTTCACACAGTACTTGGTTTTTCATGAGCAACACTAGTGTTCCTCTTTATTTCTCTATTTCTTTACTAATACTTTTATGTCATTGAAGGTAATAGACAGGCTTCCGAACAGTTAGGAAATGTTTTCCTCGATCATATTGCAGAATATATCAATTTGAACACTTATTAGTTTTTAGCTTACATTTTTAACATGAATTCCTGCAGTGAAATAGGTGAGAACTCTTCTGCTATAATGGATGATATGATGAACAGTAAGAATTTTGCTCTTGAGAGGAAAAGAACTTTAGAGGAAGAGAAAGAGCATTTTCAGAAAGCAGCCTATGCTGTTCTAAACATGCTGAATAACCAGGAGATCAGCTAAAGCTATAAGGTTTTCTTTTATCTCTACTGATATACTCATGCTTCTATCATTACGAAGGTACAAAACCACGTGTACAAGCAATTTAAAAGTGAATTTATATTTTGTATGTTCTTCATAATACAGGGGCTTCATAAAAGTTACTCATCAAAGCATGGTTTTTCTTGATCATATCTGCTCAATATGGTGCTCTTACAAAATATACAAGTGATCATTTTCTCTTAATGCATTCAATTCTTCCACTTGAGAGCCATTCGCCATGACTATCTTTGTTCCACTTTTCCCCAATCTTTTTTCTGCAAACACCAAACAAGAAGCTTGAGAAATATAAAAGTAAAATTTTATGAGTATAATCTAATATCTCTGGCCTGTTATCTGTACATGTAAATTTATTATCTTTTTCCGTAAACAGTGCCTTTTGAAAATTTTAAGGATTGGTGAGAACTCTGTAATCTCAAGAACATGAACTATGTAAACCTTTGCACTGACGCTTGGAACTTTAGAAATTAACCTGTCCCCTAGGATATTTCATAACAAATTTCTGGGAATTGCTCACCTGCTATTCTGAGAAGATCTTCTACTGTATCAGGAAGATGCACCAGTCTTCCTGGATTTTCTCCTTCATCTACTTTATCATCTGGGTGATGTCCATGGATGACTACTCTTGTAGGGAGTGTATCAGAAAATCCATGCGCTTTGGAGCGTCCTTCAAGATGATAGAAAGAATTCATCCATGAGAGGTTGAACACGAATAAATATTAATGACATAGAATTATGTGAGAAAAAATTGTTAGTCAAGTTTGTTATGTTGTTTCCACATCTCTAAGCGACAGAGATTAAGCATTACAGGTGAGATTACTTCTTAAATCATAACAACTATTAGAGTCTCAGATGAACACAAAGGTGATAAGGTTTCGTGGAAAGAGACCGAGATTCAATTATTACAGCTAAAATCCCTAGTCAAACCTAAAGGAAGAAATGAAGAAAAGATTTGCTAGGACTTGTCGGCTGATTACAGAAATTCTACTGACTGTTTAACCAATTTCATGCATTTACACAAACAACCTAACTCGTAAAGGCAGAGAATTACTTCTTGCTTCTTCATTAGATGGATGGCCTTCTGATTCCTCCACTGCTGCTGTACCCTGAACAACGAAAAAGATATTATGTTTTGCTTTGAGAAGTTGAATTTTAAACTCAAGTAACTGAAAGACAAACCTCTAACTGCAAAAGGATGATATCTTACCGAGCTTCTTTATCAGTTATTGCTTGAAGACAACATATCTGAATACGTTTTGTCTATTTGGTGGTTTTATGTAACAAAGTTCAGAGCTCAAATAATTAGTAAAGTGCTTTTCTTCCTTGTTGGGCCAGTTCTCTATATGTTCAGCCATGCAAAACTTTTCAACTGAGCATATCGAAGTTTGCTAAAGTATCTATGTGGCTAACAAGAATATGCAGAATCTTCTCCTTTATTGTAGAATATAGGCATTGGTGCACCTTGTGTAGCATCAGTACCCCTTGCGTATTTGGCACAACTATTGAGGAAGTAGTGGTTGAGAAAGAAGGGAGAAAACTTCGATGTAATTTCTCACTTTTGGTGAAAACCTGACCTCATAAAATTTTCTTGCAACAGAAGCAAGATTGTAGAGTAGCAGTGAAAAAGTCAGGTTTCTGAGTTCTTATTTGGATCTTGGTATAGAATCTACGGTTTTATCACTTTATCCCTAGGTTCTATAGCAGTTAACCCCTTTACTGTGATTCAGTACACGAAAAGTCATGGTCATGTGTAGCATCAACACCTATTTAGAATCATTTGCATAATAGGTCGTGAATTTTTCATATGAATTACTTAGAAAATCTGCAAAAAGAAGGGATATCTTGCACTCTGCTAGAGCTTCAGTGGACTAAATTTCTACAAGCATTAAAATCTAGGAAAATATGATAACATTTTAAGTCATTTCCAGGACAAACATACAGAACATTTTCATATTAATGAGAAAAAGAGTTACCTTCGTGTTTAAGTCTTGCAACAAATCTGTTACAAGTGGTATCTCTTCCAACTCCTCCTTTCTTAACCCTTTCAAATGCTGAAATTTAAGAATGCCGTTTGTGATAAATAATACATTTCTGAACTCGGCTGAGAGCGAAAGATAATTAAGTAGAAAATATTGTGCATTACATATACATTGTCTATGAAAACAATGTGTTAGTTGAGAACACTGAAACAAACAAAACTGGAAAGGATGGAAAGCGTATGTATATTCCAACCTGAACAAAGTTGGAGAGAATAATTTTTCCATCTTCGTCAGTTGGCTGCAACAATTGCTTGAAATGATGATGACTGATGCGAATGACCTGGGAAAGCCTCCTACTTCTCACTGTGAAAGGTTGGGGGATGTTAAAAATGACTCCTATTTCGCCAAACATGTCTGGAGGGCCTAACTTTGACTGGAACTGAAGCAATTCGAAGTTAACTTATATTAGAGAAAAAAGAAAAGAAAACAATTTGCTAGTTTTAGTTGACTAGGGTAAGAAAGGCATGGACAAATATTAGGTGGTTGCTTTCAGTTTGTTTTCTTTTGGCTATCTCTAAGTTAGGTTTTCCATGATTTGATTTCTAGAAGTGGATACTTATGCCACTAGACAGTCTTTACTAAATAGAACTTGGTTACCCTTTTTAACAATTTCTCATTTCTATATGCGGTGTACTTGATAATTCTGTTCCAATGGATATTGTACATCATGATACACATAAAAGATCTAGTCACCTCTATCCTTACAGTATTAGCTTGATCCTGTTCATGAACTTCTAATAACAACCTGTTTGTGATTCTTGTTTTCATTTGCAATTTACATGAACAGTGTGCTGAAGGCTCAGTGTCAAAAGAAACAAGTTCATGGAGAAATTCTACTAATCACCCTGTCTTGGATTCATTCTCCCAATGAGTCAGTAGGTGCCTATTCATTGCACTGACTGCAACTGTTACAAACTTCGCTTGAAGAAGACAAAAGTTACTATATGAACTCATAACCCTGTTTCCTCTCTTTCTCAAATTTGAGTTTATACTAATTTTACTCTGTTTTTCTTTATAGTAGTTCATCATCTTTAGTTTTCAATTATCTTATACATTTCAGCAGGGCGTATAGAGATTCATTTGAAAACTGTGAAATAGGAAAATATACCTGCTCCATTCCATTTTTGTATGTTATCAGGTCCTGCAGGTTTATACAGTCAGGTTTTGAATGTGGAAAGAATTTATGTGGTGATGATATGATAAGAGAGAGTGTTTACCACAGCCCCAGATACAATAATGTAGAAATCTGTTGATATCTCATTCTGTATGACAATATCAACTCTTGGTGGGAAATATTCTGCTCTCATCTCTGGAACCTGTGACCCAAAAAATGAAAAAAAAAACACGGATATCACTCGAGTAAATTATTCCTTTTCCGTTCCATGTAGAATTTTGCTCTCACGTCAATTGTATACCAAAGATAACATCATGAAGGTTTACGACTTCCTTGTTATTCTACTGAGTGCAGTAAGAACAAATTAGAGAATAAATATGATTTAGTAAGGGGTAAATAAATGGAGTTACCAATTGTAAAAGAAGGTCTTCAGAGGCTCCTTTGAAAAGGTATGTATTTGATACAATCTTAAGGAAAAGATGTTGAGCAATGCTAGATCTTATTGCTTTGGGTAGACCTTCTAGTACTTCTTCTTGCTGCAGTTCTGCTGTCTTGAATTTGAGTGAAATGTGTGCCAGCATTTGCCCTTTCAAGCTTTCTGGAAGTCTATTCTTGCTTGCATATCGCAGGATCTCATTGATGGCATCCCTCTGCAATGTTTACCACATATCATATGTGTGTGGGATTAGGGTTTGTTGTTGGATTTGATTAAACCTTCAACAATAACTAAGCCTTCGGCTACATAGATCATACTTTTCCATCGTGTTCTATCTATACATATATTTTCATTTATATTTTAGTATATCATATCATTTTTTTGTCGTTTCTGTCCAGATCTTTTTAGGTGTCTCCCCTTTCCCCTTTTAATTTGAGTTAATGTTTCTCTAATTTCTACACGCTGCAATGGTGCATCTAGAGACCTCATATCCACATATCCAAACCATCTTAAATGCATTCATTACTTATTCTATCAAATATACTGTGTCCATATATCCATCTTAACATTCTTATTTATGATACCCTCATTTTTTTTTTTGGATTAAACTTATATTTAAGTAAATAGAGGGGAAGTGCAGAAGATGAGAGGGATGAAATTACCATTGCAAAGGTTCGAACAGCACTGTGGACAATAAGGTTGGTCATGTTACCAATCAAGTATGCAGTGAGGCCAATGTTGAAAAGCATGTACAACATATTGAAAATCTTTTCTCCTGTATTAACAGCATGCAAATCTCCATAGCCAACTGTTGTGAGGGTAACAATAGACCAATACATGGAATAAGTGTAGCCCAACCAAATACTTCTTTCCTGAAAATTAGGAATTAAAACACCAATCCATGTATCATCTGCCACATGATGATGAGTTGCCAACCAGTAGTAGAAGCAACCTGCTGAGTGAATCGCGAATAGAGTCACCTGTGATTAATTAAGTTTTTAGATTAGAAAAGTACAAATAAGTGCAATTTTTAGTAATAACCCTATAATAAAAGGAAGTGCATAGAGTTACAAATTTACATTTTCTACATAAACTCACAAGCTGTAAAGACTTTTATTATTAATTTTTTTTTTCTAGACAGTAAAGTTACAAGACAACTAACTATATATGAACATATATATATTAAGCATTTTGAAGAGATTCAGCAGTTTTAGTACTTAGAAATTAAGTTATAAAAACTCACACATATAAGTTTGATGTATCTTGTCCAGAAATAGCTGAAACGAGTGTCCTTCTCTAGCCTGTAGCCCCAAAAAATACACAGAAAGAAAAAAAAATCATATATGATTATTTTCATCTGTTCTGAAAATGACAGATTTGCAATAATCATTATGTGTGTCACAAAGTTTTACGTTCACGGTGAATCTAACGAAACCTTTTGTTAACACAACGTTTCTCTTTTTTATTTATTTTTTTCCTGAGTTTTGAACCGGCATTAAGTTATACTCCATCTGTTATTTCATAAGTATCGTTTTAGCTCTCATTTTTTGTTCTCAAATAAGTATCATTTTACAAATTTCAATGCAAAAAGTCTAAAAGCTTCCAATTTTACCTTTATTCCCATTTATCTAAAGTTATGGTTATAAATATGGGTAAATAAGAGAGTTTATCATTTTTCTTAATTAGTGTGCACATCTTTAAAGCGACAATTAATAGAGAATAGAGGTAGTATATACTATCAATAAATGATGCATGCATGTAAAACAAACATTTTTATGCATGGTTTACATGCAAAAATACTCGAGGGAGCGACTCTATATATATAGGCAAGAATATATAATTAATATTTACATTAATTATTAATTAATTCATAAATAAGAATTGTACTTAATTACCTGGAGAAAAGTTCACTAACACGTCTAAGTCGCCATAATCTGAGCAAGTTGAGGAAGCCAAAGACTTGGCCTCTATGCTTTTCCCCAGTCAAGATTTGATATATCACCTGAAATGGTAGTGTTGAAGCTACATCCATTGGAAACCATAAATGTTTCACATACCTGTTCATAAAAAACCCATCATCCATCACTACTTCAGTTTTCTCAATTTTTTAAAAAAAAAAAAATAATTCGATTAGATATTGAAGAGACAGAGAATTTAATTTAATTTTTTTTTATATATTTACCTAATGGCTATTTTCTTGTGATCATCGACGAGCAAATAAGTGGATTTGTCCAAATATGCGACGAAGAAAGTAAGAATGATATCAATACCAAAAAATCCATCCACAACTAAATCAACTGGCAGAAGTGAACCAGTTGAGACTTTCTTGAAAGCTAGCTCGAATGGAGATGCCCATGCTGAGTATACTACCAGCACTATAAGAAATGCTTGCCACCATCTGCATGCATATATAGCCTTTCATCAACAGTCAACACTATTGTAATCTCAATTCTTATAAACTCATCATATCCCTCCCCACCAAATTAACTAAGGGAATTATTTAGCAAAATCACTTAGAATAGTAATACGATAACAAAATATGATTCATATAACCAATCATACGTACGTAGTGCGATAAGTTTGATAGTAAAATATGATCCATATAATTATCAATTGCGATAAAAACTTCGTTGAATAGTAAAATATGATTCATATATAATCGATCATATATGGTGCGATAAAAGATTAACTACCTCGATAACAAATATGATTTATATAATTGAAAGTACATAATGCAATAAAGGGTTAGTTGTTGTTGTTGTTATTATTAGCAAAATCACCCGAGTTGCCATTACATTTAAACACATTTGACTTGGCATTTATCGATCATGTGTATGAATGCTTTAATATTCTACGACCCTCTACTCAAATAATCTGAAAAGTCAAATTTAATTAGAAATTCTATATGCTTTAATATTTCACTTTTGTTTTGGTTGTTGGGAGAATTGAGATATTAACATTTACCCATGAAACAATACTTTTCATATATTTCCTACGCATCTTATTTGGTGATATATAGCAGAAAAAAAGTTGAGGAAAACGAAGAACAACAATACTCACGGCTGAATCGGTTGATGGCTCTCAAGAATTCTGAGGCGATTTAACTGAACTTTTTTCTTGAAAATATAAAACAGGAATAAATTGAAATAAAGCAAAACTTGTTTTTAATTAGATATTATTGAAGAATCAACTGTTTCTTTATATAACATGATCATACCAATGAATCTAGCCAATTCTCAACTCCATTTCCTGTGTTTTTTTTCAGTGTAAAAAATATTACCAAAAAAAAAATCAAGGTTTACAAAATAGGCTAAAATGAAAACATAAGTATATATATATATATATATATATATATATATAATAATAATAATAATATAACATCTTAACTACAGTATTAATTTTTTATCCTGTTATTGTAGGAGACAATCAAATTTAAAATTTCTGAGTTTTGTGTCTCATATGAACAAATTATGACCAAGAAGAAAAGTTTTTTTGCATTGCAAAACATTGCAGAAGAGTTGAAAAAAAAGAAGAATATATATATACACACATTTAACATACCGATATCTACGATCATATGGTGCAATAACAAATCTATTGAGTTGCAAAGATCCTTCACCAATAACAGTTCCAAAAGCAGGCAAAAGGCTACTTGAAACTGATGCTAAGTTCCTTATTTCACCGCTCGAATGCCGGCGGTACAGCAATGGTAGCGGTGACTTCCCAGTTTCTGATGTTGCTGTTGTTCTTGACATCTTTACAACGAAATTTCTTCACTATTTTAGTTTCTGTCCAAAACCCAAATTGAGGGAAGATTAGAGGGAGTGTAGAGGGTGAAGGGGATGGATAAGAATCAAATCAAGAATACAGTTTTGTTTCTTGTACTTTGCATCACCATTACTGTTTTGTCAGCTTCTATAGAAGTCAATATGAAGGGAGTTTCCATTATTAAATTATTGCAAATTGCCTTATTAAAGTAATTTTTTGACAATATTAATTTTCACGTCAACATTAATGCATGTAATTACCTTCATTGACTAGTTGTTTCCATTTGTGTACGTGCATACATAGTGTTAGGTCAACTTTTGCATTTGTGGAAATTTTAAATTTTCTTTTTTGGTTCTGTTTTTTAACACAAGAAAAATTTAACCATACAAAAGTGTGTTAAAATGTAAGCCGTGCTAACATTATATTACACGACCATTTGTTATTTGTAATTAACCACCATATGAATTGATAGTTACAAACCCACAAAAATTACCAACCATCATATGGGTTGATAGTTATTAACAACTTAATATATTTTCGTTAAAATATAGTACTTAGCTCACGAACTAGAGAATATTAATTTTCATCAAACATTTATTTTTCAAGGGTTATAAAACACGTGTTTTGGTAAAAAAAATGACAAAGAAAAAATGTGTCGATTTTGACTTTTCCCATATTGTTATTTTACGCATCTCAATTGTGAACATGCATCCTTATAACAGTGTAACAAAAAAAAAAGTGAAATTTAGATTTTTTTTATAAAATTTACATTTTTCATGTGCTATAACACACGTATTTTAGCAAAAAATGGCAAAATCTAAAAATACGTTGATTTTGACTTTTTTTGTGATATTTTTTACACCACATCGATTGTAAACATACATTCCAGTGAATATTTCTAAAAATAGTGAAATTCAAAATTTTCAAAATTCAAAACATAGGTTATAACACAGGTATTTTGGTAAAAAATGACAAAATAAAAAATGTGTTGATTTTGACTTTTTTCCTACTGTTTTTTGTACATACCTAAATTGTAAACATGCATTCCAATAAACGGTGTAAAAAAAGTGAAATTTAGATTTTTCACTAAATTTCTATTTTTCATGGGTTATAATACACTTATTTTAGCCAAACAGGCAAAATCTAAAAACGCGTTGATTTTGACTTTTTTTGTGATATTTTTTTATACCCATCTAGATTGTAAACATGCATTCTAGTGAATATTTCAAAAAAGAGTGACAGACAAAATTTTAAGTAAACCTCAATTTCTCATGGGCCATAACACACGTATTTTGGTAAAAAATGATAAGTAAAAAAATGTGTTAATTTATGCTTTTTCCTACTGTTTTTTATACACTCCTAAATTCTGAATATGCATTCTAAAGAAAGGTGCAAAAAAAAAGTGAAATTTAGATTTTTCACCAAATTTCCATTATTCATGGGTTATAGTACACGTATTTTATCCAAAAATGGCAAAATTAAAAAACGCGTTGATTTTAACTTTTTTTGTGATAGTTTTTACACCCAACTCGATTGTAAACATACATTACAGTGAATATTTTCAAAAAGAGTGAAATTCAAAATTTTCATGAAACCTCAATTTCTCATGGGTTATAACACACGTATTTTCGTAAAAAAATGGCAAAGTAAAAAAACGAGTTGATTTTGGCTTTTTTCCTACTCTTTTTTATACACATCTAAATTGTGAACATGCATTCTAATAAATGGTGTCAAAACAAGTAAAATTTAAATTTGTAACCAAATTTTCATTTTTCATGGGTTATAACATACGTATTTTAGCAAAAAACGGCAAAATCCAAAAACATGTTGATTTTGACTTTTTTTTGATATTTTTTATACCCACCTCGATTGTAAACATGCATTCTAGCGAATATTTCTAAAAAGAGTGAAATTCAAAATTTTCAAGAAATCTACATTTCTCGTGGGTTATAACACCCGTATTTCTCTGCTGTTTTTATACATACCTAAATTGTGAATATGCATTTTAATGAACCGTGTCAAGAAAAGTGAAATTTATATTTTTCACAAAATTTCAATTTTTAATGAGTTACACGTATTTTAGCCAAAAAATGGCAAAATCTAAAAACGCATTGATTATGACTTTTTTATTTATATTTTTACACTCACCTCGATTGTAAACATGCATTCTAGTTAATATTTCCAAAAAGAGTGAAATTCAAATTTTTTAGCAAAGCTCCATTTCTCATGGGTTATAACACATGTATTTTGTAAAAAATAGTAAAGTAAAAAAACGTATTGATTTTTACTTTTTTCCTACTGTTTTTTATACACACCTAAATTGTGAACATGCATAAACGTATTGATTTTTGCTTTTTTCCTACTGTTTTTTATACACACCTAAATTGTGAACATGCATTCTAATGAACGGTGTTAAAAAAAAGTGAAATTTAAAATTTTCACCAATTTTTCATGGGTTATAACAGATGTATTTTAGCTAAAAAAGGCAAAATTCAGAAACACATTGATTGTGACTTTTTTTTGTGATATTTTTTACACTCACCTCGATTGTAAACATGCATTCTAGTGAATATTTCCAAAAAGAGTAAAATTCAAATTTTTTAGCAAAGCTCCATTTCTCATGGGTTATAACACATGTATTTTGGTAAAAAATGGCAAAATAAAAAAGTGTTGATTTTACCTTTTTTTCTACTTTTTTATACACAAACCTAAAATGTGAATATGCATTTTACTGAATGCTGTAAAAAAATAAAATTTAAATTTTTTTACCAAATTTTCATTTTTCGTGGGTTGAAACAAACGTATTTTAGCCAAAAATAGCAAAATCCAAAAACACGTTGATTGTAACTTTTTTGTGATATTTTTTACAGCCACCTCGATTGTAAACTTGCATTCCATTGAATATTTTCAAAAACAGTGAAATTCAAATTTTTAGCAAACCTCAATTTCTCATGGGTTATAACACACGTATTTTGATAAAATTGCCAAAGTAAAAAAATGTATTGATTTTGACTTTTTCTCTCTTGTTTTTTGTCCATACCTAAATTGTGAATATATATTCTAATGAACGGTATAAAAAAAGTGAAATTTAGATTTTTTTAAAAATTTTCATTTTTCATGAGTTATAACAAACGTATTTTAGCCAAAAATGGCAAAATCTGAAAACACGTTTATTTTAACTTTTTTTGTAATATCTTCTACACCCACCTCGATTGTAAACATGCATTGCAGCGAATATTTCCAACAAGAGTGAAATTCAAAATTTTCAGGAAACCTCCATTTTTCATAGGTTATAATACATGTATTTTGGTAAGAAATGACAAAGTAAAAAAAATATGTTGATTTTGTCTTTTCTCCTGCTATTTTTTATACACACCTATATTGTGAACATGCAATCTAATAAATCGTGGTAAAAAAAGTGAAATTTATATTTTTCACCAAATTTTCATTTTTCATGGGTTATAACACATGTATTTTAGACAGAAACGATAAAATTCAAAAACCCGTTGATTTTGATTTTTTTGTGATATTTTTTATACCCACCATTTATTGTAAACAAGTATTCCAGTTAATATTTTCTTATTATTATTATTATTTTTTAAAAACGATATTTTATAGATAATGAATAAAAAGGGGCTGGATATATCCAAAGCCACATTTACATGATTTAGTGCGTAATGACTATGGAGTACTACTCCTTTCCATGAGATTTAGACTAAAGGAAAGTATATGATGGAATAGAGATTTTAACTAATTTGATCAACATATTAACCAAATTATATGAAAATCTCAATCCCTAAATACAAAATCTCCCTCAAAATCTATATTATGTTTTCATCAGGGAAGATTCTAACAAAAGTATAAGTTGTTTACCCGTTTCAACTCCCACGAAGCTTAACTGACAAAGCTTTGTACTTTCCAAATCCATAAAGTCCTGCTGACCAAGCTGTTAGAAGAAACTATGAGCTCACCAGTTCTAAATCTCTCAATTCATCTACGTAGCCTCAAAGCCTCACAAGCCTCCTCATCCACAACAAGGCAACCTGCAAAAAGTTTTTCTGGCCTCCATCAACAATCAGATTCTGCACAACATGAACACCATGGTCTCTAAAGTCCCAACAATTCTAAGATCTATCCACCTCCAAGAGGCAAACATATTGCTTCCTAGAATAACAATCTGATGCCTTCCCTTCCAAAGATCATTCCCTTGTGCCCTACATTCCAATAGGCACTAACACCTGCATATTCTGTCATGAGCCATCCACAAATGAAGCAGCAAACATTCTGCAAAGAGATCCTCCTTGGCGTCATTATTATCGCAAGCAAATTCCCACAGTCACAGATTGTGTCACCCTCAACTCCACCAAAAATCATCAAAAACCAACACAACTTTCCAGTGAATATTTCAAAAGAGAGTGAAATTCAAAATTTTCAGGAAACCTACATTTTTTATGGGTTATAACACACGTATTTTGGTAAAAATGGCAAGGTAAAAAAAGTGTTGATTTTGGCTTTTTCCTTCCCTTTTTCTATACACATTTAAATTTTTAACATGCATTCTATTAAACCGTGTAAAAAAAGTGATTTAAAATTTTCACCAAATTTTCATTTTTCATTGGTTGTAACACATGTGTTTTAACCAAAAATGACAAAATCTAAAAACGGGTTGATTTTGACTTTTTTGTGATATTTTTTACACGAACATCGATTGTAAACATGCATTCCAGTGAATATTTCCAAAAAATGTGAAATTCAAAATTTTCAAAATTCAAAACATGAGTTATAACAAAGGTATTTTGGTAAAAAATGACAAAGTAAAAAACGTGTTGATTATGACTTTTTTTCTACTGTTTTTTATACACACATAAATTGTGAACATGCATTCTAATGAACTTTGTCAAAAAAGTGAGATTTAGACTTTTCAGCAAATTTTTATTTTTCATGGGTTATAACACACGTATTTTAGGAAAAATGACAAAATAAAAAAAATGTGTTGATTTTGACTTTTTTATGCTATCTTTTACACCCACATCAATTGTAAACATGGATTCCAGTGCATATTTTCAAAAATAGTAAAATTCAAAATTTTTAGAAAACTACCATTTCTCATGAGTTATAACACTTCTGGTGAAATATGTAATATGTCTAGGGAGTCTTTTGGTGTGGGAGACATAGTTTGAACTTATATGATTGCTTTTAGTCTAGCAATCATATTACACACAAACTATTGAAACCACAAAAGCAATGTAAAGAAGGAAGTTCTCTTGGTTTACATTCTATATTTTGGAAATATGTCTGTTAATGTAAATGAGGAGTCCTCATTATTTCTAACTTTTTCTTTTGTACTAATAGTGTGGATATTTTCGCCATCATTTTTACTTTATTTAATAAATTGTGTGTGGCGCCCCCCTCGTGAACGAGGTTATGCCAAATAAAAAAATAACACACGTATTTTGGTAAAAAAATGGCAAACTCAAAAAATATGTTATTTTTTCATTTTCTCCTACTGTTTTTTATACGCACCTAAATTGTGAACACGCATTCCAATGAACGGTGTTCAAAAAAGTAAAATTTATATTTTTCACCAAATTTTCATTTTTCATGGATTATAACACACATATTTTAGAAAAAATGGAAAAATAAAAAAAATGCATTGATTTTGACTTTTTTGTGATATTTTTTACACCTACTTTGATTGCAAACATGCATTCTAGTGAAGATTTCCAAAAAGAGTGAAATTCAAAATTTTCAGGAAAGCTCCCTTTTTCATGGATTATAACATATCTACTTTTGTAAAAAATGGCAAAGTAAAAAACGTGTTGATTTTGACTTTTTCCCTACTATTTTTTATACACACTTAAATTATGAACATGTATTTTAATTAACGATGTAAAAAAAGTAAAATTTATATTTTTCACCAAATTTCTATTTTTTATGAGTTATAACATGTATTTTAGCCAAAAACGGCAAACTCCAAAAACATGTTGAATTTGACTTTTTTTTATATTATTTATACCCACATTGATTGTAAACATGCATTCCAGTGTTTATTTCTAAAAGGAGTGAAATTCAAAATTTGCAGCAATTCTCCATTTCTCATGGAGTATAACACATGTATTTTGGTAAAAAAATGGCAAAGTGAAAAAACATGTTGATTTTGGATTTTTTCCTCCTGTTTTTTATAGACACCTAAATTGTGAACATGCATTCTAATAAACAGTATAAAAGAAGTGAAATTTAGATTTTTCAGTAAATTTTTGTTTTTCATGGTTATAACACTCGTATTTTAGCAAAATATGGTAAAATCTAAAAACACGTTGATTTCGACTTCTTTTTTTATATTTTCTACACCTCGATTGTAAACTTGCATTCTAGTGAATATTTCCAAAAAGAGTGAATTTCAAAATTTTCAGCAAACCTCCATTTCTTATGGGTTATAGCACACGTATTTTGGTAAAAAATCGCAATGTTAAAAAATGTGTCGATTTTAGTTTTTTCCCTATAATTTTTTACACATACCTAAATTGTGAACATGAATTGCAATAAATAGTGTCAAAAAAAGTGAATAAGTTTTTAACCAAATTTTTATTTTTCATGAGATATAGCCCACATATTTTAACCGAAAAATAGAAAAATTCATAAATGTGTTCATTTTGATTTTTTTGTTATATTTTCTACGACCACCTCGATTGTAAACATGCATTCCAGTGAATAACTCCAAAAAGAGTGAAATTCAAAATTTTCAACAAATTTTCATTTCTAATAGGTTATAACGTAAGTATTTTGGTAAAAAATGAAAAAGTAAAAAAACTTGTTGATTTTGGCTTTTTGTCTACTATTTTTATACACACCTAAATTATGAACATGCATTCTAATAAACAGTGTCAAAAAAGTAAAATTTTCACCAAAATTTCTTTTTTCATGGATAATAACAAACGTATTTTAGAAAAAAATTACAAAATTCAAAAACGCGTTGATTTCGACTTTTTTGTGATAGTTTTTACAACCACCTCGACTGTAAAGGTGCATTCCAGTGAATATTTTCAAAAAGAGTGAAAGTCAAAATTTTCAGGAAACCTCCATTTCACTTGTTGTAACATTTGTGTTTTAGTAAAAAATGGCAAAGTCAAAAAACGTATTGATTTTGGCATTTGTCCTTCTATTTATACACACCTAAATTGTGAACATGCATTCTAATGAACAGTGTCAAAAAAATATGAAATTTATATATATTTTTGTACCAAATTTCCATTTTTCATGGGTTATAACATACATATTATAGACAAAAATTGTAAAATTCAAAAACCCGTTGATTTTGAATTTTTTTGAGATATTTTTTACATCCAACTCGATTGTAAACATACATTCCAGTAAATATTTTCCAAAAGAGTTAAATTCAAAATTTTCGGCAAACCTCCATTTCTCTTGGGTTATAACATACGTATTTTGGTAAAAAATGACAAAGTCAAAAAACGTGTTGATTTTGATTTTTCCGCTACTATTTTTTATACACACCTTTATTGTTAATATGCATTCTAATGAATGGTCTAAAAAAAAGTGAAATTTTAATTTTTTACAAAATTTCCAATTTTCATGAGCTATAACACATGTATTTTATCTAAAAATAGCAAAATTCAAAAACGCGTTTATTTTGACTTTTGTTGTGATATTTTTTACACCCACCTCGATTGTAAACATGCATTTTAGTGAATATTTCCAAAAAACTGAAATTCAAAATTTTCAAGAAACCTCTATTTTTCATGAATTATAGTATACGTATATTTGTAAAAAATAGAAAAGTAAAAAAATGGGTTGATTTTTTATTTTTCTCTACTATTTTTATACAAACATCAATTGTGAACATGCATTCTAATGAACGGTGTCAAAAAAGTGAAATTTAAATTTTTCACCAAATTTTCATTTTTTGTGGGTTATAACATATATTTTTTATTGGCTAATCATCCCAAACTCGAGAGGGGGCCCACTCCCAATTTTATTGATAACAAGAAAGATTACAAGATAACGGATATGTTCACACCATTAGTACATGGCGAAAAGTTGTATATAGGGAGGACTCCTCCCTTGCATTGTAGCATTAAATCAACAGTTTGAGCAAAATAAATTAGGAGTACTTCCTCATTTACAAATGCAGCGGTTTCTAAAGTTTGAAGATAATATCAATTCCGTCACTCTACTAATAAACTTGATATAATTACAAACTTTAGCTCCTGCGTTCCAAAATAAACGAGGACTCCTTTTTTACATGAATTTGTTTGCAAGAGCTTAAGGATACTGTGACAACAACAACTGGATACAGACATAGTACCATCAATGATTTCAGTCAAATCAAGCAAAAAACTCCCCGTATTATCTTCTTTCGTTCACTGGGAGTGATATTGACAAAGACAGACAGAAGTAGACAAACTTGCCTAACACCGACAACGAGTGGTCATCATATGTGTATAAAAATAAGAATAAGAGCTTGGAGTGCAACTTATTTCCTATCAACCATGCAACAGAGTTTCACCATTCTGAATTCAACATATGTGCATGAAACTTTGTGAGCCCTAATGATTTAAATTGGGTTACAACATATGCATTTTAGCCAAAAATAGCAAAATTTAAAAACGCGTTGATTTTGACTTTTTTGTGATATTTTTTAGAGTAAATTGCCAATTTGGTCACCAAACTGTACCGAATTAGTAATTTTAGTCACTGAACTATTTTTTCAGCGAAAAATGTCACTCAACTAATTTTTTTCCGTCCATTTTAATCGTTAAACCTATAACGGAAATAAATTTTAAGGACAAAAATGTCAATTCCTCTGTTTCCAGTCCCATTGTCCTTTTCCGCAATTCAGAATTATAAGAATCATCCCCATTGCTCTCCAACACAGCAAAATCGAGGTTCATTCAGGGAGTACCTGAAATTCAAACAAATGGGAACAATCAGGAGATTGTTCTTCTGGAGTCCAAAGACAGGGGATTGCCCTCAAAACTGACCATATTTAACACACAATGCACCCACTGTACGTGTCCAATGCAACACAGGGCATCAAAAAAAAAATTGATGGGAAAAATTTTAGAGCAGCATTTGGAATTCAACTCACAAATCCTTCACCAATCCACCTCTTACAGTCACCAAAGAAATATGTGAAATGTAGATCAGAACCAAAACTTATCATGTCCAGAATTTGACAACATGTCCAGGATCTGCATTTGATAGAATCAGCATATGACAATGTGTACCGCACCTCCAAATTGCCGGAATGCTGAGTACACTTTGGTGGGAAAAAATCCATCCACAAAAACTACAACGCATTTGATAGAGTCCATCCACGAGAACTAGGCTTTGCAAACGAAATCAACGAGCCAACAGAGTGGGAGAAGTCAACGAGCAGATAGAAGTCAACGAGAACCAGCCAGCAGCAAGAACGGAGGCATCGGGCTCCCGATCTGGTTTGCCTATGGCTAGTCCAGATCGGAAGTCGGTTCATCCTTCCACCGACGCCTCTTGATCTGTGGTGAGAGATTTCCACTCGGCTGGAATTTGAGGCCGATGGGTTTTGATTCTGATGAAGCTCCCGTTTGCTGGATCTCTTCAGCTGGGTCTCGCCGACGTTCTGTTTTGCCTTTTCTCTGAGGTCCAATCAGCAAGACAGTGGAGAGTGAGTGAGTTGAGTGGAGAAGTAGAAAAAATGAGGACCGAGGGAAACTTGGTTGGACAAGTTTATCCCTGCAAATGCGTGTGTGCAAGTCATGTGAGCGTATTTCCGTCAGCTCAAACGGCCTAAATGGATGGAAGGACTTATTTCGCCAAAAAAAATTAATTGAGTGACGTTTTTTGCTGAAAAAATAGTTCAGTGACTAAAAGTACTAATTCGGTACAGTTTGGAGACCAAATTAACACTTCGCTCTATTTTTTACACCTATCTCGATGGTAAACATGCATTCCAGAGAATATTTTCAAAAAGAGTGAAATTCAAAATTTCATCAAACCTCCATTTCTCATGGGTTATAACACACGTATTTTGGCAAAAATAGTAAAGTAAAAAAACGTCTTGATTTTGAATTTTATTCTACTATTTTTTATACACATCTAAATTGTGAACATGTATTTTAATGAAGGTATAAAAAAAAGTAAAATTTAGATTTTTCACTAAATTTCTATTTTTCATGGGTTTAACACACGTATTTTAGCCGAAAATGAAAAAAAAAATAAAAAAACGTTTTGATTTTGGCCTTTTTTGTGATATTTTTTACACTTACCTCGATTGTAAACATGCATTCCAGTGAATATATCCAAAAAAGAGTGAAATTCAAAATTTTCAGGAAACCTCTATTTTTCAAGAGAACACACGTATTTTGGTAAAAAATAACAAACGCAAAAAAGTGTTGATTTTGGCTTTTTCCCTACTGTTTTTTATGCACAACTTAATTGTGAACATGCATTCTAATGAACGGTGTCTTTTTTTTTTTTTTTTTTTTAAACCGATATATGTATTAATTGAGCAAAATATAGTGCCGGATATACCAGACCACACCATTACAAAAGTGTAAAAGCATAAATTTGGAGTACTACTCCATTACATGAAATTTCCAAACCAGAATATGAGAGGGAGATTGAAATAGAAAAAACCTACTCTAGAACAGTGTCTAAAGTAACTTGGTTCTATTTCCACATCATAGTATATGTCAAAATCTGTTCAAACAGAGAGCAAGTGTATGGGAATGAGCTTTAGCTCATCCAGTAAATGGCCACACTAGAGTCCATGTAATACCCTAGAAAAATTTCCAAAGTAGCCAAGCCATCGTTTCCTTACTGAAGCTTAACTTTGACAAACCAACATTGCAATTTCAGCATCAAAGTAAGTGTATAAGAGAACTTGTGCTTGCCTCGGATATGTCTATCCCACCAAGCACATGATTATTTACCAAGTACATGAAACAGCAAATTGAATGGGGATTCTCTTCAAGCAGATCATCCAGTTCATTATCAGTTCCACATTCAATTCAATTCACCAAAACTAGTTTCTACTCATTAATTGAACAGCAACAAGAGCAGCAAGCATAGGAGAAAGTTAAGCACATGAACTGAGACCATATAGCATCCAAACACCTAATCAAACAAAAGGCATATATCTACAGAATTTCATCACTATCCCCCCAAGGAAATCAGGATTCACCCCAACAAATTGGGAGAGCTGATTTGGGAGTCCTCAGAAGTATATGCAAAAATTCCACAGTCATCAAGTACTAATACCAAGATGACCTCAGAGAAGGGGCAGCATTCAAATCCCAAATCACACGATAAAGGCAGCAATTGACTAACCAAATAAAAGATGTTTAATAAAAAGTCTGGAGCTCCCAATTGAGGTCTGATCAGTAGTGCCTTAGGAGAATCCTCTGCAGATTGAGGTTTGAGCTGGGAACACCTCCGGCCAGATGCGGTCGGCCGTTGTCCAAGTTGGATAGAAGCTCTGACTCCAACCATCTTTATCCGATTGCCACCTGTAGCTGCCGAGATGAAGAGCTCCGAGTCACCTAGGATTCTGCCCGGCCGGTGTAGATCTGTCTTTGAGCTCCAAGCATTTGAGTGAGTAGATTTCGTAGATCGGAGTTTATCCATCGTTTGCAGCTTTGGGGTAGAAATGGGCAAAGTAGGTCAGTCTGATGTGAGCCTCTTCCAGTTCTTGGCAGATTGGCCTTGAGAAAGTGTGGATCCCGTTCTCAATGGCAGATTGGAGCCCAGATCTGAGATCGTCAGGATCTTGTCGCCGTCGCCTCGGGCCGTCTATGGATCGACCAAAGAATCGCAGTGGAGCCAAGGGAACACAGTGCCAGGCTGAGATGAAGACCAACTAGATGGCACCAGTAAAGAGAGCCGGCTGTGGAAAAGATTTGTCAGGTCTGACCAGAGCGGCGGTGAGTATATCTGAGTGAAATGAGAGCCAAAATGAAAAAATGAAATGAAGGAGTCCGAGTAAGGTGAGCAAAGCGAGAGAAGCTAGGAAGATTAAGTTCGGATCGGGCCTCTCAGCTGCATTGCAGCTGAAAGGCCCTGAAATTTATTTCAGCTAGGTAGAGAGAAGGAGGAGGAAATCTTTTTAGAGAGAGAAGGAGTATTGAAATACTCTCTCTTTCTAAATTATCTAATGAACGGTGTCAAAAAAAGTGAAATTTAAAATTTTCACCAAATTTTCATTTTTCATGGGTTATAACACACGTATTTTAGCCAAAAATAGCAAAATAAAAAAAAACGCGTTGATTTTCACTTTTTGTTTGTGGCCGACAGTTAACTGACGGTAGGTAATTTTTGACCATCACCGGTCAGCTCAAAAAATAAAAAAATTTAAAAAAATTAAAAGATATTGAAAAGACTGAAATGCCCTCATTTTGTGGTTAGAGAGGTTTTTTTTTTTTTTTTTTGAGAATTGAGTATAAACAAACATATTATTTTAAAATGAGATGAGAAATTGATTAGAAAGCCTATCCACACAGACCCTATATATTGTGCTAAAAACACATGTAGGAGAAGTACTTTTTTTATAAAAAAAAAATTATTTCTTAGGGACTAGATTTGGATTTTGGAATAAACTATCATCATTAAACTATTTAAATGGTATGTTTTTTTGTCACTATTACTTTTTCCATTTCAATTTGGCCACTTAGTTATGACCAATAATACACTAGTGACCAACTGACCATTCTCTCAAATTCACTCGTTGTAAAATGAGATTAATATGGTATTTATAAATGAAACTAATCGGTAAGGTTTAGGTTTTAATAGGGGTGTAAAACGAGCGAGCTGCTCGCGAGTAGCTCGCGAGCAGCTCGGTCAACTACTCGACTCGAGCTCGGTTTGACCGAGCTCGAGTTCAGTTTTCAAAGGATCGAGTAGCTCGCGAGCTACTCGATCCCATATATATATATATTTTAATTTTTTTATATTTATTTTTTAGTCCTTAACATTTGATAAATTATATTTTAATCAACTTATATTTATTTTTTAGACCTTAATTTTATACTAAATTATCATTTTACCTTACTAAATTTTAAAAAATTACAATTATATCCTACAATTTTAAAAAAATAATATTTAAAAAAAATTAAAAAATTAAAAAAAATTAAAAATCGAGCTCGAGCTCGAAAATTCCCTACTCGATCGAGCTCGAGTACCACCATTTCAGAGCTCGAGTAGCTCGATTATAGAGGTACTCGAGCTCGACTCGACTCGTTTACAGGCCTAGGTTTTAAGGTAATGGTGTACTCTAATAAAATTGTTCTTAAAATTTACATTTAATAATGTAATTTAATAAACAATATTTACACTTAACAAAAAAAAAAAAAAAATCCAAAGACAATAGTTGAATTAAACATAACGGCCACTAGAACCAAAATTTTCATGATGAATTCCCAAATTGAAACTAAAAAATAAAGAGTAACAAAGGTATATTATTCAAATGGTTTAGTGATTGTTGTCATAACTACTCTAAATATAAATTTTCTCCACTTACCTTATTCCAAGATGTTGTCTTTAGTATACAAACTCCCTAAAGTAGTTTCAGAACGTTAGGAGGTCCATGGTCATAAGTAGTGTAGGATTTTTTTGTAATAGATTAGGTTGGATTTGTTGTAATAGATTAGGTGATTTGAAAAATAAATTTTATCCAAAACTCAATATGGGTATTAACAAAAGGTCAACTCATTTGGTTTAATTAGAAATTCTAAATTTTATATTCAAGTACTATTATTAGGTGATAAAAACCATCAAGGATTGGATCATGGGTGGGGTGCATTTCCTTCTTCTTGTCATCTCCTCCATATCTAAACTTTCAATAAATATATTCAATAATATTATGCATAGTAATTAAAATTATTTTGGCAGGGAATTTGATTAGACATTTCCTATAATAATTCTATGATGTGAAATATATATGTAAATAAGTATGATTGAATGTAAAGATAATGTAGTTATACTGCTTGCAACACAAACCAGGCCTATGCTTTTAATAATATATCAATCTTTTCAAATCTTGAGTTAAATTAATGTCCCAAAAAGTCAGAATTGCTATAGTGATTCAACACAAATTGGAATTGGATGGCACAACTTTCCATTTTATAATGCTTAACAATTTTATTGATTTATTTATTTTGGTAGAAATATAATACCCTTTTATTGTTTATTGTGATAAATTTGTATTTAAGATACCCATCCTCCTCCCTTCTTCAAAAGTTGTCATTTGATTTTGAACCCAAAAAAAAAAAAAAAAATCTGTGGATCAATTTCTATGGAAAAAGGCTTATCTTCAATCGTAATCCAAACAAATCAATTTATATTTTCTTAGAATTGTGAATTGGTCTAAGTCTAACTAGAATTTATATTGCTCATTATTGAATTCATACCTCTAAATCGGATGTGCAATGAAAGTTACAAGAATAAATATAATTTTTAGGTTAAATTTATTTGATTGATTTTTTGGGAGAAAATCATAATTTTTTAAAAGATTGTGTGCATATTTAATAATTTCCTTTGTATTCAATAAAAAATATGTAAACATATAGATTATGGTTAAGAAAAAAAAAAGGTGAACATAGGAAATTTTTTGAAAAGTTTTAGCTTTCATTCCCTATGATAATTGTTTGAAAAGTTATACACAACCAAAACCTTTCAAAGAAAAATAATTTTTTTTAAAACTTTTATTTGGATTCCTTTATATTCATCACCTTAGAACCAAACATCAAGGCTGATGTTCATTCTAAGTAAGTTGTTTTTTGTTGGACAAAATTAACAAAATTATGATGGTAATTTGTTAGTGTTTTGTTTTATATTCTACCTCCAATCAACAAATAAGTTTTACAACAAATAAGTTTTACAGGCAAAGCCTATGATACCATTTTCTTTTTGGGGCTCAATAACAAACAATAAAAATTGTGGAGAGAGAGTGGAGGAACATTAGGAGAATCAGTAAGAATAAATAGTAAAATTTAATTGTCAAATCAATCAATCAATCACCAACTTGATTGCTGCCCAAAATTACAAAAACAAAACAAAAATGTTCAGCTAAAAAGGAGATCCAAAGGGGAGAGAATAAAAAGGAACTTCCCCCTTGGATCTCCTATTATGTCCAAACATACTAATACTTTTTTTTTTTTTTTTGTGTGTGTGTTCCTGTACATCCTCCATAACAAAAATGGAAATATACAACAAATTTCCATACCCAAAGCATGGAAACAACCAAACAATGTTGTTCCAGCTCATTTATAGAGAAAAATTTTGCATTGCTACACAGATTCTTCATAAAGGAATCTCAAAGGACCAACCAATGTTGCCTTTTGTCAAGAAAAACCTTGAAATGAATTTCTTAATCTCATGAATTTCCCAACTAGCATGAGGGATATGAAGAACTGGCCATGCTGCTGCTGCTGCTGAGTGGCACACTGAATGGCATTCAAGATAAATCACATATACTGAGCCAACCATTGTTTGCACATATCAAGAACTGGTAATGCATTAGCATGTAATGCCTGGTGTGCTACGTATTGAACATCCGCGACACTTCCACTTTTAGATGCAATCTGGAAGGCACTTTTAAGCCGACCACAGACCACACATGCTAGTACCTTTCTATGACTGCTAGTTAACATGTCGATGAGACGATCGGGACGTTCCTTGTGTCTGTTGGCGTAAACATTAATAGCGGCCCCCAAAACTTGGTCCCAATCTTCATCATCAATTGTGCCTTTAATGTTTCTGAAAAATTCTGTTAACTGACCTCCCTTTTTCCTCTCTGCAAGGGAAGCAGCAACACCGGCATATATGTCCACAGCTGGAAGATTGAACTCATAGATCACTTGAAAAGCCAGGTCAAAGTTCTTCTCAGTAAGAGTCTCTGCAATTTCACACCTCCTCTTAAAAGTTTCAGGGTCATTTGGATTCCCAAAAAGAGAGTACTTCCATTGGGGTCCCTCTACATTAAAGCATCGCACAACATCCACCTGAATGGCAACCCTTGCAGAGAACTTGACAAGCCCTTCTTCAGAAAGCTTCTCTGAAGCGCTTTTTCCTCGAAGACCCTTGGTAACAACCTTAGTAGAATAAGTTGCTTTATATCTCACGGATAACCCTTCATCAAAGTGCAGCTTGGCATGTTCCAAGTGTTTTATAGATTCCTCCTGAGAGGAGGAGTTCATAAACAACTGAATACAGCAAAGTCCAGCAGCCACGTGATCCTTCTTGATCACCTGAAACTTGTAAAGAAAATTAAAATGTTTATGAGTTTCACAATAAAGACAGATGCGGGCAAGTGCTGCAGCGGTGTGCTGATTCCCTGATGTATCTTCTGATGTTGAAGTTGAAACTCTTGTTGATATAACTTCCTCCAAAACAGGCATGGCACCAAATCCAATGCACAAGCCACATAAATCATCAAGGGTCCCATAATCAGTTGCCAAAGCATCAGGTCTTTGAGGGGAAGATGAAGAAGTAACCATTCCAAGAGACGATGGCTGTGGAGGTTGAGGAACAGAATTTGGAGGGAAAAACAACAAGCAAGCATCTTTGAAATGGCCATGCTTAAACATAAAACCAAGCAAATGCTGGCGGCCATACTGCATTTTATTGAAAAAAAAAAGGTTCAAAGTCAGACAATTACAAACAAACAAACAGAGAGAATTTTTACAAAACTTAGACAGGTCAACCAACAAAAACATGAAAAGACAAAAAAAAAAAGAAGATGATTTTAAATCTTCTTAACATCATCCTAACAGCATGAGGAATTCAGTTCCACCGACCATCTCAACCTTTTGAAATGAGTATCCAACAAAAGTCACCACTATGTACAACATGATAAATTAATGAAAGAATCCTGAAATCCGTAGTGGAAAAACATGATAAATTAATGTGGCATGGTTTTTCTGTATAAGCCGGATAAATAACAATGTAGCTAGTCTGAAGCCGCAAAGGATGGAAAACATATCAGCATAAATCTTGAACTAAAAATTTTTGGAGAAGAGTGCCAAGTTAGAAGACACTACCAACCTTTCACTTTAGAAAAAACGATAACATTTTTCCAGATAACCAGAAAAGATGACACAGAGAAATACGAAAGAGAAGATTTGTGTATCAAGGTGTGCATGACTCAGAGCAAGTAAAGAAATAGGCGGGGTTGGGCAGTTTTAAAACAAATAGTCAATTCATCAATCTTGGGCAGTTCAAAACTTACTTCCTGTAAGTAGTTAACACATTCAAGGTATCTGATACTGTCTAGATTGCTTCGAGGGCCATCTTCAAGCTCTAAATTTAGTATTGAACTATTATTTGCAGCTTCTTGTGACCGCCTAGACCTCTCTGAACGTGGAAATGTTGATGGCATGTACAGAACATTGAGGTAGGAATCAGCAGAAAGGGAATCATCTAATATTGCTGGTGCACTTCTCGCCAAATGTTCGTACCTGTACCACACCACTATTAGCTGATTAATCTGTTTCTTTCAAGCTGTTACCAATGTGGTATCTCAAAGAGACTCAGGCAGCTTTGAGTGCCACATGGACACAACTATATGACATCTAAGAAGCAAAAAGCATAATCATATTTCCACAAACTCTCCCTTACACAACACACAACCAAACACATAAACATATCCCCAAACACAACCCCCCCCCCCCCCCCCCCCCCCCCCCCCCCCCCCCCCAACAACAACACTCCCCATGGCTCAAAGTATTACAATGCCAAGTTTGTCGCATGTCAAACTTCTGCTCCTGAATCAAGTACTAATACCCATCCTCACTCCCAGTGTCATCCTTGACCCCTATCCTACACCCAGCCCATATCAGCTTCACCAGTTACTCTTTAATACATTCTCTCTCACAACAATATATAGCCCTTTAAAACAAGCACTCCCTCCATCCTGTTTGAATAGGTTCCCTCCAAAGGGTTCCCGGTTCCCTTCAACAGTTCTCCACCAGAGTCTAGCTATCTTCTCCCCTAAACCAATTACATTTTTTTTTTTCAAATATGTCAAACAAAATCTTCCAATGAAAACTAAGTTAAAAGAAGACAAATCCGTGCTCCCCAGTCTCCCAGGCATATCAACAGCCTACCAGATAAAACACAACACAGGATACACCAGTGCTGCTTGACATGGATAACAAAATAAATGCTGTAGACATGTTTGATACAATCTGTGAGTAAATGATAGATATCTGACAGAAAACTTTGCAGCCATGGAGATTGGATTTGTTTGCTACTGAGTGGATGTGGCGAAAACGGCCACCAACTATTCAAATAGACAGTCTGAACTTGATACTAGTATTTCTTTCAGTTTGTAACAGGATATATAAATATAAGTAGCATCAATATGAAATTATGAATATGGCAGAGTTTGAAAGAAGTTTCTATGTGGATGGACATTCAAGCGGAAAGGAAGTAAAGACCAGATTATGAGAAAAATATGATTACTTCCAGACCAGAAGGAGAAAAGTATAACATGCAAAAATAGCAACACAATATGCAGGACATCCCTTCCAATGTATAAGTTATGAATTCAACTCCTCTCAGATCTTACATGGATCGAACGGATGAGACATCAACTGGTGGGCCTCCTTCAATTGTATTAATAATCTCCAGAACCACTTGTGCAGGATCACCCTTGTGCAGTGAAAGTGCTTGCCTAGACATCAGCAAGTATTTAACAGTGAGAAGATCCATCACTTTTCAGAAAGGTAATGGATAGAAAGATAATCCAGTTCTCTCATGTGAACAAAGACACCACATACTTAAATTTCACACGAGCTTGTGCATAATGTTCCATGCGGATAAGAGCATGACCCCAGGAATTCCAGACCGAAAAAGCATCAATCTGAAAATAATTAAGATGAGAATTAACAATTTAAGGACTTGAATACAAAATATTTAAGAATAAGATTGCACTGTACCAACCTTGCACTTCTTGCAAGTATAGACCGCCATGCTGTATCGTTCATCAGTAATCAGTCGATCCCTAAGATGAGAGGAGGACTCTTTATCGGCAATATCATCAAGTGAGGCAGCTATACCAGATCCTAAAAGGCTTTGAAGTAATTCAGCACGTCCCAGCCACATTTCCGCTTGTGTCAGCACTTCAGACAGCTCATCTGTAGACTGACTACCCACACTAGAGCTACCAGCATCAGAGGATGCATCATCTGCATCCTTGGCTCTATCTGAATTACTTGACAAGTCACCACCCCCAGAGAGCTTTCTAAGTTGGGATTTAGAAAATAGCAGACCCTGCAGGATATTGTGATGCAGAGGGTTGCTGTCAGTGAGTTACAACTCCAACTGACTGTTTGCGTGTTTCCATAACAAGTGTTTTTACTTATTTAGGACTTTATTATTATTATTTCCTTTCGGCGGTCAATTTAGGATCCGATTTTACTGAGTTTAAGTTATATTGATTGCTTTGGGAGCAAGAATTCCCATTAAACTAGCTATGGATTGGACTTCTGTAAATCAATCCTTAGCTTTTCATTATATTTGTAGGTCTTCGATAATTAATAGGATAAGCCTTTTCCTCGAGATCTCTGCATAGGACTTCAGGATTTGTGGTATGTTAGCCCACTAATCAAGGTTTTCTCTTGGTTTTCCCTAAAACTTAGACTTCAATCAATAAACAAGTAGATTCCGTTTTCCATGAGCAATGACCGGTTTCATATTGCCAAAATGGTACTCTAATAATTCATGTGTGCCCTTTTTGTTCAATTCAAAATTGGTAGCAAAGAGGATACCTGCACAAATGTTTCCGTGGCATAATATGCTCGGCCAATGGTTTCCATAGATGCATTCTCAGGTAACTGTTGGGAGCTTAACACATTCTTCATCTGATTAATGCACAAGTCTAGAGCACCTTTGCCTGATACACTCTCATCTGAACACAATGATAATAGTGCCTAGAGAGTTGAGGGACCAAATAAAAAAAATCAACGAGAGAAACAACAGCAGAGCCTGAAGTGGCGCACTCCTGGAGCATTTGTCAATCTATAATAGACAACATATACAGAACCCAAACTACATAAAATGGAACTTAAATTAATACAACATGCAAAAAAGTAGGAAAGAAAAGGGTAAGCACCTAGCGAGAGTCAAAGTACCAAGCAAAAAGATATTTCCTCTAGAGAGACATAAGTTCTGATGTCCATGACTTCATTCACAAAGAACCCATCCTAAGCTTGCAGCAGTTCTCACATGTGCATGCTAATTCTTTCTCAATTATTAAAAAAGCAGATAAATGCAAGTATAGCTGTTTATTTCTTCTGTGTTCAGCATCGCTAAAAATATCCATTTACCACTGTTACTTTCTTACTTACCATCTGCTAATAGATGCATAATACAAAAGCAAAAAGGGGCAGCTAGTTTTCAAGATGTCATATTACTGGTATCTCGAAATCAAGAAATGTAGAATATAACTATATATACTTGGTTGCCTGAAAGTTGAAAAACTGTTTTCTTAACCAAAGTTTAAAAATCAATTTTCATAAGGGACACGTGGCATACACAGTGAAAATTCAACCCTGTGGACTGTAAAAGAAGAAGGTGAGTAATATGTCAAATAGGTGAATAATTCCATACTCCATTCCAACAAAGTAAAATGCTGAAACTGCAGCTTTTAAACAAGTTAACATTAATAATCAATAAAGGTGCCAGTAATGCTCAAGTATTCAACACACTCGAAGGATGACATGGTTTTGGAGCTACAAACCTTAAAGAGAGTAAAATCAGGAGCACTTTCATAACGATGAGAAGAACGAACAGCTTCATCCTTAATGGGATCACCGGTGAGCATCCACTCCTCAGCTATAGAAGCAGAAGGAAGCCTTTCTTGCCCATCTGCTGAGTAGAGCGCTACACGCTCTTCTTGAATACCTGCCATTGCCTCCCATGCTACTCTTTCTGATTGCGATAATCCAGATATCTTCCTCTTCCTGCGAGTGTCTTTTGGAGCAGTCTTATCCCCAGAATGTCGTGGAGTCCAAGAAAATGCTCTGCGAGCCTCTTTCTGAAAGTTGTTCAGGCTGCTAGTAAAGGATGACCTAGTAGGCGTCCCTATTCTCGTCTTTTGTTTTGCTCTAGGACCTGAAACTGAAATCCGGGGCTCCCTCAGAGGAGAACTGATGCTAATAGCAATAGCTTTTGCAGCATATGCAAGGATTACATTGTTGTCTCTCAATGAAGGGAATTCTTTAAGAATCTATATGCAAATATTGATGAACATAATCAGTATTAGGAATAATTAGCAAAGATAATCAAGCAATAGATTCAATTTCTGCTCGTTACCAGAGAAGCAGATTGCAGTTGCTTCCTCATCAGTAAAACTTCCAGAATTAAGTGAGGGTGCTCATGCAGAGAAGAGCATCTTTGTTGCCATGGTAATGGCAAGGCAGCCAAGACACGAAGACCTAATGCCCATAAGTTAAGCCGGGAAACCTCAGCTTCCGACAAATTGCTGTCTCTTCTTTTCAGGAAAAAGTGAACCTTGGTTTCAGAGCAAGAAACACCACTAATTACTTGAGAAAAAGTTAAGAATTCAGAAAATGATGTTGGCCAGTTAAGACCTATCCTTCTCCCTTTCTTTTTTCTTTTCCTTTAGGAGGAGGGGAAGGGTTGCAGTGACAAAGAATATTCGGAATGCAAGACTTACGAGAAGCTGCTTTGATCGGAGGTTAGGCAAAAGCTGCATTGCACTCATTGCAACAGGTAGAGCATCATCAATGTCACGTAAGGAAGAAAGGAAACGTGATGCTTCTGCTGGACCCCCACCATTTAAAGGATCAGCAGTGAGAAGCTTCACAAGTTGACGACCCTGCAATTCTCTCCGCAGTTCGATAGAAAGGCATGCACTTTCAGCCACTTCTAAAGCAGGAGAAACAGCTCCTTTCTCAGCTAACCTAAGAGCCAGACCTTCAGGATCTTCCTTGCACACTGCCTCAACCTAAAATTCATTAGCGGACTAAATAAGATGTGAAACATGAAAACATCATCTGAAAGTAACTTGGATCTTATAAATCCAATTCTAAATGAACAAAAGCACAAAAAAGAAACAGTTATAACCTCCTGCCAGCTGCAATAGCGATCATCTGCGCAAAGTATACGATTGTACCTGAGGAGAGCTTCTCTCATTTGAACAACCTATGAATAGAAGGTTATGAAACAATGCCAAGTTGTTACCAACACCCACAACTGTAAAAATTAGACGGACACTTGAATATACTCCACGGAAGTAGTGCTTGGCACTATACCAGAAGTTCATAGATTAAACATCATTTCTATTACCTCAGTTTTTACAGGATCATTGTCTAGCAAATGGCAGTTGCACATGGTGAGCACATCCAAAGCAGCATCCAGCTCCCATTGACGCAAATATCTGCACAAGGAAACAACTGAAATTTATGGAAAGACCTACGTAATTAAATTAGAAATCCATCAAAATACTTACCTGTTTAGAGAGAATAAATAAATATATATTTAACATAGTTTCTTTCTAAACTTTCTATCAGGTTCTTGTTCCTATTACCAGACATCTTTTTCTGCTCCTCCTTTTTCCGGGCTTGAGACCGGCTACTTATAGGCAAACAAGCTGCTTATACTTTTTTAAAGCTTTTAGATGCATTAAATTCATGCCCGCTAATTTTCATGTTTATACTATTGCTACTTCTACAATTACTAGAGTGACACTCCATATGTTCAGTTTTTACCTCTACTTATGGTAAAACCTTTTGATTCTAATGACTCCTTTCAAGCTTCTAACTTGACGTTTACTCCCTCTCTCATCTCATCAATTAAAACCATATCATCTGCAAATAGCATGCATCCAGGAATGACTTTCTACAAATGCTTAGTAATCTCGTCAATTACTAAAGAAAAAAAGTGCGGGCTTAAAGCTGGTCCCCGAGGCAACCCTATAGTATTTGGGAATTCAGTCAATATCCCTACTGGTGGCCTTACACATGTAATATCTTTATACATTTTTTATAACTTCTATATAGGCTACTCTCAACCCTTTAGTATTCGGGAATTCACCCAAAATGAAAGAAAACGGAGAATTTAACATGAAGAGGAAAAATGAGGACTATTGCGAATATGAGCATTCGATTTTGGAAAACAATATGTAGAAGTTCTAATTAAATCCCATAAAAAATTGCATAAGCTGGAACTTGTCCCTGCTCAAGTTCTCAAGCAATGGAATGAATCAAGTATGGAAAAAAAAAAAAAACTTTTCATTTCGATTGCCTTTTCCCAACCTATACAAGTACAGTAGGGTGTCTGCCAACTTTGTCCAAGTTTTTCTTTCATACTAGGTAATCCTGCCATAACTATATAGTCACAATACAAAAGAAACCAGTCTCTACCAGTAAAGGCAGGCTTCAAAGTATTAGTGCCAAAAATCAACAAAGAGACAGTGGAAAGTAGCAAGTAGAAAACTTGAAAAGCTAAGGCTCCAAACCTTCCCTGACGTGAATCCCTCAGAGAGGCCAAGCCATGAAGTTACAGACAGAATGTGCTACATAAGTATATCATACTACCAAAGCAGGTGCACTCATGACCGATTTTAAGTAATTCATGTATCAGGTAAATTTAGACACACACACACACTAAATGTTTAGAAAATATGGAGTCAGCATACATTTTTGTATGACAAGAGCCATAAAATCTCCCAAAATTATTTCCTCAAAATTTTGTTCACAGGCATAAACAAAACACAGACTTTAAAGAGAACTGTTTATAAGGGAATGATGCATACATCCAAGATTCAAAATACAAGTACATATCCAACAAAGGAAAAGTTTATGCTACCAATATCAGATTATTCAAGTAATAAGAAAAGAAAAATGGATGGAGCATGCCTATAAGATTAAGAGAGAAAATTAGAGGACATACTTGAGGGCAAGTATGGCTGCAAGATGCTTGTCCTTCATCCTAAGGCAGTATTGCCAGCTATTACTCCACATCCTGTGACTTGAGTAACCTTGAGATTGTTCCGATATTGGGTTAGTTTCCTCCCCACGTTCAATTATCAGCTGAAGCAACCGGTCTGAGGTGCCATTGCGCAAGAAGCGGTCAGAGAGAGCAAGAGCATCCATCAATTTCCCTTCATCAATTAGTCTGTTTCAATCACCAAAACAAGTTAGACAAATCCCAGATGTATAACAAGATTAGGCCATCTAATACACACATTACTAAAACACGCAATACAACAACAACAACAACAACTAAGCCTTTAGGCAAAGAGGCAGACAAACTTTATGTAACTCGAAACAAAAATAATCTGGAAGAAACAAGGACAAAGAGGCAGATAAGCAACCAACAAATTGTACGAGAAGCAACATATAAAGTACAAACAATGTCCTGAAAAACGAAGGGGAGAGTAGGAAAGAAGCTTGAGGACACAAAGCCAATGCATCAGATAATCGCAACCAACACAAAAATGACAATAGAACTAATATAAGAAAGCAACTAACAAAGAAAGCTAATCTATGTGAAATATTCAAGAAGCAGAACCAATTTAACAACAATGATCACATCATGGGCAAATAACAAAACAAGGAGACAGACACATACCGTTCAACGGCTCTTTCATAAGGTCCTTCATTCTCCCATTCAAATGAAAGGAACACACCAGTATCATGTTCAGAAGTTCTAGACTTCGAAGAATCATGCCATGGATCAGGAGGCATGGAATTTAGATCCTTTTGTTCTGGTAATGCTGATGAAATATTTTTCCCAACAGTAATTTCATCAACTTCAGATTCGGTATCACTGTCGTGCTCCCGGTATCGCTTGATGGCAGTTTTTGGCTCGAGTTTATCTACACTGTTGCTAGTTGTCTGTTCTGACATTACAGCAAACTCAGAAACCCGATGAAGGTTAGTTTGCATTTGAATCCAGCGGTTCAAGATGGGAAATCTACTTGCAAACATGAAAAGGAACCACATAAATAAATGCACCAACAACTCAAAAAACAAACACACAATTCCGGCAGAAACTAACCTCTCCGAATAATCAAGAGAAAATTCATAAAAAAGCCTATCTACATCAGGTGTCTTCAATAAGTCATCATCCAAGGAATTAGATACAATGGGATCACCGCCACGGTAGAGTATAGAACTTCCGAAAACACTTGCTAAGATAGCCCGAACAGAAGATAGTTTAACAAGATGCTTGACTAAATCCAGCTGGAGAGGGTACAGAGGTGCTCCTGGAGTGCCTGAGGAACGGCTGTAAGAACCAGGTTTAGCATCTCTAGAAGATGGTGAGAGCATTTTACTTTCTGGATAACTCCTTGAAAATGTAGGAACTACTGGAATACACGCCCAACCGTGACCAGATCTTGGAGGATAAACAGGAGGAACACATGCAGAAATTATTTCATGAACAAAGTCAGCGCACATTATTTCTGCTACTTTTCCAGCTGCATCTGTGCTGCCTCGCTCAAAAACCAATCGAGTTAAAAGCTGCAAAAAGTGATAGTTAGACAGATAATCATCACAATTTACAAAACTCTTCTTTTGAAGCACATAATTTCTTCAAGAACCCACTAAGACATATTTGAAAGTATCCTTGAACAGATGTGCGGAGGTTGGTGAAGTTTTGTAGAAGTGTGATAACATACTTTCTTATTTCAAAATTCAAAACTATGAATTTGTTTAAAGAAAGAAGACAATAGAGGAACAGTTGGACAGGGTGGTTACCATTAAAGGTTAATGCATTGTGGCCCATCCTACCCGTTGGATGAAATTAAACCAGAAAAAAAAGTGTACAGAGAAAAACCGTATTTAACTTTCGGCTTGCAAGAGAAACTTCTAAAGTTGGGTATGCAAGATATGAAGTGTCTCATAGCATAAAGGTAAATTTTCTTCTTTCCATGATTTGTTGTCTATCCTTTATCTTTTTTCCTTTTTATTTTTGGGAGGGGGAGACGGGGGCTGTTTTTCAGGTAAGGAAGTGTCGCTCACAATCTACAAAAGTAACTCTATGCACAAAGTAATTGAAATCTTACATCTTTGGGCCACTCGTAAATGACTGAGAAATAGTTGAAGTCATGAGTCGTGTCAGTCCCATCAACAATGTCCCCAATAGCAGCAATATGAAGAATAAACTGCGAAAGATATGTTGTTGGTTTGGAACTTATGGGGCCTAATAATCTCTTTCCTGTTTCTTTGACATCATAGCTGTTGGAAACAATACTGGTTTCGCCAGCTGATGAAGTTGGAGACAAATGTTTTGATGTTCTCAACCCTAGTCCAAGAACCACACTTGGACCAAACTGAAAAACCCTTGTCTTATCGGAATTTGGACTTTCACCGGCAATAAAATCTTTTTGTGTTTCTTCATCAGCAACAGCTCTCGCCAGATTATGAAGCTTGCCTATTGTTGTAAAAGCACAACAAAATGTTAAAAGCTGCAACTATACATTGATGTAATGAATTATATATCTATTTCATGGTCAAAATTTTCTTGACAGAGTAAAATATCATTTTTTTACCACTAAGAAACTGTCGTTTTCCCTTGTGTGCATCTTCGATCATCTGATGCAACATCACAAGAGCACGCTCCCGATGCCCTTGTCTTTGAAACTCCTTTGGAACCAAGAGAATCATCTGCCCCGTTAAAATGGCCTGAAGAGCTGGATATTTTTCCTTCAAAGAGCAGATCATTTATCAATGAGTTATCATGCAAACCATATCCTACAAGACAACAGGAAAACAAACATTCACACATTAAAAGAATATTGTGTTGAAGAGCAAAAAGGACAGACTCTATGTCAGAAATTCTGATGGCCTGCATTGCAACTTCCAAATAATTTTTTCAATTATTCTTTCTGTTTGTCCAAGCAAAAGTAAACTATATTCACAGAAGGGTTTTCCCCTTAAGACACAGGTACAAAATTAGAGCTGAAGTTCGGACATGTAATTCATCCAAGATTCAATGTTTGAAGAAAATCCTAACATAACATTGTTTGAAGAAAAAAAATCAATCCATTGCCATTTTGTAAAATCTGCTGCCCTATAGAAGTTCAATCTTTAGATCTGTAATGCCACTCAACAAGATCAAATCTAACCGAGAGAAGCAGAAAGGGCAACCTTCCACACACCACATGCATTTATTCCTCATGTCGAACAAATAAGGAACAAGCTCAAATGGTTTAATAGCTTAAGTGCAGAATCTAAGACAGGAAAAACATGATTCAAGTGCAAAGGCTCCAAAAGTGGCATATGAACAATTTATTAGTCTGCAATCATCTATTTCTATCTTTGAGAAGTTGCTTGGTTCTTTTTTCTTACCCATCTTTTCCCAAAGCAACACATTAATCGCCTATAAATTTGATCTTGTTCCAGGTACTGAAAAGGATATTAGTATGAAAATTTTATGCAGCATCTGTTAGCAGACAATTTTTAGAAGTAAACAACTTCAACAGTTGTTGGTAGTAGTTGATTCCCAGAAAAGAAGATATGGAAAATAAATTGGATGACAGCATACACAGTTATAATGTGATGTACATCTGAAGCGAGAAACTTTTGCAGAATATCAGTAAAATCAACCAAGGAATGTGGTTGAGTTTGAAAACCAAGACACTCATATTGCCAAATTTCATTTGAAAAAATTGAAGATGAAGATAAAGGGCATAACTAATAAAGACAATCTATATGAACATAAATAGATATTTATATCAATATCTACAGATGTACAGAGAGGGCAGGCAATATCAAGAAAAGGACAAAAGTTCATGAACAAGTGAGCATTACAGTGAGCTTTATAAAATAATTGCAGGTTCACTCCTAGTCCAATAACTAGACAGAATATGAAGCCACTCAAGTGAAGACAATGATTAGCTTTCTTCACCATAGCCAGTTCTAAGTTCTAAAGCTGAAAAATAAAATTTGAAAAATGGCCTTTAATCATTACCTGCTCTGACAACTCATGAAGACGCTTGAGGACTCGCTTTGTCACAGAAATTATTGCCATTTCATGAATCTGATCCCAGTATGTTGACCCAATCTTTGGAGAACCACCAGGATAGATTTCAGAAAGCATAACTTGGGCCTGCATTTCAGAAGTTCAACACACTACCATAAATCCAAACAATTCTGAAAATGCTTAAACTCAATAAAGAGCTAAGTCAGTACGGAGATAATTCCATCTATTAACAGAGAAACACATGGAAGCATCAGTCTTCAGGGAACAGACAAGAAGAAAAATAAAAAGAAAATTATGTTAATATATATGCAGGTGAATGCTTTGAGTTTTACATATTTGATCTGGATAATCTTTCCTACCGTAACATGTCATGATCTTAACTGCAAAGATTTACATTTCGGACTATTGCACAAACTGCATAATACCGCAAGCAATTCACTTATATTGCATGCCTTGTTCAAAAACAAGCTTGCCTACAATCAAACACAGTCACTGATGAAACATAGGTCAGCCCTAATGATGATCCTCCGACAACAATAAACTAATGACGTGTTTGATAAAACAATCCAAATCCGAAAATTAACTGATTCAAATCTAAATCAATTAAACTTGTTTGATAAGCACTTATTACACATCTGAATGAATTAAGAGGATCCGAAAATATATGTAAAATAATAATAAAATTTTAAGCTATAAATGTTGCTTATTTGAGAGCATATGATCAATTGTAGACTTTTAAAATATTTATTAATATGATATCATTAACATGTTTTTTTTTCTTTTCACAAGTAATTAATTACAGACTATACATATTTTTGCACATCACATATTTACACATACTATAGACATTTTCACACACTACACATATTTACACATGCTACATACATTTTCACACATTCCACATATTTACACATACTACACACATTTTTACATATACTAAACACATTTTCTCACACTACACATTTTTACACAAACTATATATATTTACACATATTACATAGTTTTCACATATCATATATTCACACATACTACACACATTTTCACACACCATACATTTACACAAACTACATAAATTATCGCATACTACATAAATTCACATTCTACACATATTCAAATGTGAAATCAGTTGGATTATCAAACAGATATAATTAATGAATTCAACAATTTATTACTTTCAAATTTCAAACTTCAGATTTAATTAGTTTTCAGTTGTATCAAACGGGTCCCAAGCGTTCATCCCACTATGTGGGATCAGCTATATGGATCATATTTCAACATCATGTTCTATCTACACATGTTTTCATTTATATAACTAAACCTTTATCCCACTATGTGAGGTCGGCTATATGAATCATACTCGGCCATCGTGTTCTATCCATGCACATGTCTTCATTTATATTTAAATATATCATATCTTTTTTAATCATTTTTTTCAAATTCATTTTAGGTCTCCTCCTTTTCCTATTCATTCGAGTTAATATTTCTCTTTTCTACATGCCACACTGGGACATCTAAATGTTCTCCTACGCACATGTCTAAACCATCTTAAGCATAATTATCCTATTTTCTCATCTATTGGAGCTACCCTACTTCCTTTCTAATGTGTTCATTGTTATCCTCCAACAATTTATATTTAAGTATATTATGATACTCCAACAATTCCTAAAATTTATCATACTAATTCAATGATATAACATTGACCAAACTCCTCGCACTAGTTACTTTCTCTTACACTCAAAAGGTCAACCTTTACAATGATATGTCAAGGGGTAAATTCATGCTCTCATTACATTAAGCATTGAAATCAACTTTTTAAAATAGAAATACAGGTATTAAGAAAGCCATATCATAATAACTTTTAGATATTTCAAAGTTAAAGACAGGATGTATTGCCTGATTTAGGAGCTTCAAAGATAGGCTTGTGAATGTTGCAGACGATGCAGCTACATCAATGCATAGAAGAATCTGCAAGGGAAAAAAGGAAAATATTTCAGCTATGAGCACAACTACAAAAAAATAAAAGATGTAGATAAGGAACAATTCATCTTCCTAAACTGAAGAAGAAATGGACACTTACTACTGCTAAAGGACCCAACTGGGAGCGCAAGGATGTAAAATCCAATCCTTGGACAGCAGTTCCATCTGCAGCACGTGACACTGCATCCTCCACCTATGAAAAGACAAAGAGAAAGGCTTTTTACCAGAAATCCATTTACTTAATCCCAAATATAAGAATCCAAAGGGAAAGAAAGAAACATAATCCATTGAAGATAATTCATTTGATAAGCATAAAATGAACTTAACAAAATAGGATGCTTTGGTCACATGTGACAAGGAAAATTACTAAATAGATTCAATATCCTTGCACTTCCTCAAAAAATACAAGAAAATCCCTTCTACTAGCAGAAATGATAGCTACAAAGCCGCTCTCTGTAATAAGAAACAAGGACAGAAGATGGAAACAAACAGTTTTTAGTTTACTTGAAAACGACCATGTATTTTATATCTAGGATTACTTAATGTTGGTCCCTGACCAGTCATACAAGAACTTCATGGATGATTACTAGTTATCAAGAAATTGCATCTCGGGATATCTCGGTCTAAATGGAGAGAGTAGAATGAAGCAACAACATAATCTTGACAAAATGCTTCATACTTGCAAGTTTTAGGGTCGTACGGAGAATCAGAGTGGTATTATTTGTAACGTAATCTGCTAGGCTTCCAGCTGTAACCTCAATCTTGCTTGTCTTAGCAAGTATCAAAAAAGGTCCTCAATTAACCACTTTAAAGCCACCATAGCATAGTAGTATCCTGGTATTACTATACCATCAAAGAGACATGCAAAGGTACCGGAGTACCCAGACAAAAAAGCCACTAGGTTTACTTCCTATTGGAATCCTTTTCTAGCTTCATTTTAGGATTTGCAAATTGTGCAGTTTGCCAACTGATATGTAAAGAAATTGGATGCTGGTTCTTATGCAACTCAATTGAAAATTTTCTATCTTACCATTAATTTAATAATTTTTCTGGAGAAATATTTCAAGCATCTTCATAAAAGATGTTTAAAGAGCTACTACCTAGCTTAATGATAAGAATCTCAAAGTAGAGATAAAGTCAATCCAACTCTTTAATTAAAGAAATCATAGGCTTGATACCATACTGGCAACATACCTATATACAATATAGGCATAAAAAAACTTGATATAATATTTAGTTTCTTTTTTACCTTTTCTTTTTACTTTATAATATTCTCACATAATTTAATGCATGCCATATTCATAGGGTATCCATCTCATGCCGAACACAACATCCAAAGATCACAAAATTCCTCTACTGCCAGATGGAAACACTTTGTAATGCAAACAATGAGCAACACACCCTTAAAACAGAGAAATTTAAACACAATCAAATTTGATTCTTTTCTTCAATATAAAACAACAACAACAACTAAGCCTTTATCCCACTATGTGGGGTCGGCGATTCTTTTCTTCAATATAATGCAAAGAAAAGCGATCAAACAAAGATAGCAAAGAAGGAAAGATAAGCCAGAAATTATATCAAATACTAAAATCTCAATCCAATAATTTGCAATCTAATTTGCAGCACAAGTTAGGATCATACCGATGCTCTCTTGAAGGCACCATCCACCCATTCAGCTAACTCAAGAGTAGCTTTGTCTTCTGGAGGTAGAGAAAATCGATGCACGGCCTCTTCTCCAATGTCATACTTTGCCCTTTGCATGCAACTGCATATTAAAACAAGTTAAGAGTTGAAAAAGAGTAAAATAGATTCTCAAAGAATGAAACACTGGATGAGACAGAATTGACAGAGGTGGGATATCATAATTAAAACAAGACACAGAGCATCAATCAGTATATGGCATCCCCTGCATTCTCAAGATTACCTAACCCCAAATTGATGAAACAATTTACGAAGAAGTACATTGAAGGAAGCATCCAATAGCTATCAAACATAGCATCAAATAGAAAGAAATACATAAGGCGATATAAGTCACACTCGTTCCACCTTTGAAAAGTATAGAATAATAAATCCAAATTTTGCAGACATTCCCAGTAAACATAATTTCACATCAAAATATTTGAGGGGTACAACATAGTTAGTCCTTGTGAGAGAACTTGATGTAGACATCAGGACTCACAGATTTAGTAACTTAGATGGGGCAGCACGCAATACAGTTAACGCCTCCTTCCATCTCCATTGGCGTTCAGATAATGGCAAAAGGCGTTGCAAAATTGACAAACGCCACTCCCAATCTTCAATGAAATGCTTTGCATTTGAAATTCTCCATTCTAAAGCTTGCTTTCCACCAGAAGATATGTTAGAGTCTAATGTATCATCTGGATCTGACACTGATGATGGTAGATTCTGGCGCAAAATATCAAGTAATTGCCCTGTAAACAACACAACCATCTTATTACCCCCTTCATGAATGGCAACATCTTCTTGTTCCAGAACAGGAACATTGCACTCTCCGGAACAGTTCTGAGATGAAGAAGGTGTCAAATTAAGAGAGAGATCATCCATGTGAATAACCGAGATGATAATGTTGACCATCAGTATCTGCAAATAAAAAAAAATCACCCATGTATAAGTGAAATAAGAGAATAAGACAAAATACAAAGGGAGGCAGAAACAAACTTCAGGGAGGCAGAAACAAACTTCAGGGAGGCAGAAACAAGAGAATAAGACAAAATACAAAGGGAGGCAGAAACAAACTTCAGAAATATGAGGCTTTTTCAAATAAAAGTTCTGAGCATTTAGATCTTAAACAAAGGCATTAAAAGTTTTAAGTTTCAAAAATGAAATGCATCCAAGCCGCCCGCCCCCCCAACCCCACTGAACAAAGGAGAAAAATTCCAATCTAACAAAGCATATTAAATGAGTTAAGGGCAACAGCGCATGTCGAGAATAAAGTTTTAGCCAAAAAAGGTAAAAATGAATTGACTCTCCAGTCTACCAGCATTTTTTTTTCCAAAATAAACTATGCCTAGAAGGACCAAATCCAAAAGCCTAAAGAGAATTAAACAACTTCATCAGATAGAGATCTCATTGAAATAAAGTGGCCTCATTGCACAGCCTAACAAGGCAAAAGATATGTAAACAATAATCTTAAAGATAATCACAACTCAACAAAATTCAATTAGTTAAAAGCATTTAAAAGGAGGAATACCTTGCGTGGATTGCTATGGATAGCGTCCAGATGGTTCTTGAGGTCTCTCAGATAGCCCAAAGTTATTTCATTCCTTCCAGCTCCAGCAGTTATACAGTTCTCTATAGATCCCAAAGCGAAAAGAGCAGATTCCAAAGCATATCGCATGTGCATAAGTTCAATATCTTGCATCCTATATAAGGTCAGTAATAACACAAACAGCATGTTAAAGATGAAAATTTTCACAGGCATTCATGTCTTTGATATGTATGTAAGCTGCAAAGGGTCCATGCCAAACCCTCACACCACTACAAGTGCTCCCACCCCCCAAAGTTATTTGTAAAATAATATCTAGGAGCATTGTTCCACTGCATAAGCAAGCTGGCATTCCTTAAGCACAAACCAAAACAACTGTCTTGAAAGAGATACAACTAGCATATCACGTGATATGAGCTACATAATAGAAGCATGCAGATAAGCATTGATAGGTAAAAGGAATTTCTACTAAACCTCTTCCAGGCTGCTAAACTAGAAGTAATTGGCTGCATGCTTATCAGCTCAATGGCATCCTGAAATTTTATGCTTGGAACTACATCAAATAGTACCTACAGAAAAGATTTCATATTAGGATCCAATACCACAAGTAAACTTAAAAGTTTCAATCTATGTAAATCGTTAACTTTTAATCTCAAAAACTTATCAGGCGTAACAACACAAAGAAGACAACAGAGAGAAAGGGCTAGGCATAATCCTGTGAGGCATATAAAACTGCATGGCCTAAACAGACAACTCGCCAAGATGAAAGAACATTTTGAAGTCTTACATGAAGGGGACTCTGAACAGATAATCTTTCCAGCACAAAATTTTCGACAAATGGATCCCACGGGACATCTTCATCTCCGTGATCTCTCAAGTCTTTGCCCGATAATAATAATGACATTTTTAGATTCCATGATTGTCCAGAATTGACACAGGCGACAAAGGAAGCAAGGTCAAGCTGATAACATAATGAATCGCAAAGCTTTTCAACACAGGAAACCTGCCAATATGAACAAATAAACTAAATCAGATAGTGCTGATTTCCTGCGCAAGTCCAAGGTTTACTTCATCTTTCTCTTGCATGTATGCAACACACACACTCAAACTCCATACATGTATGCACTTGCACAGCCACAGAGAACAATACATGAGGTGGGGAGAAAGTATGATAACGATGGTATGACTAGTATATGACATTTGAAAACCTAAATTGTTAAATATTCCTCAAAACAAAATAATTACCTCATCTGACTTGTTACCATATAAAGGGGATTCTTCCAAGCGAAGAACTTGTGATTTACTGGTCCACAAAAGCTGCATTAGTTCTCTCCTCAGACTTGTTTTACCAGATAAAAGATCCCAGCCCATGACAGCAACAAGTGGTTGAAGTCGTGGAAAGAGTGAGAGAATCTACCACATATATGCACATCACATTGGCAATATCAAAATAGGAAATATATGAACTATATATTACAAACCATCATAGAGCAAAAAAATAGTAATAAAAGAACTAAACTCTTTTTTATCACAACCAAAGACATACATAGCCAGCTTCTTGGAGTTGTTCAGCCCGTACAGCAGTAAGAGCAGCATCCATGGCACATTCCAGAACATGCAAGCCGCTAACACGAGCATAATGGTACATATCTCTCATGCAAGCAGAGGTTGCAACATTCAACCAAGAAATCTTGCTGTTTGAAGTCATCTCAGGCGTCATATCTATAGTATACTTCTTAAGAAGATGAAAGGGGAAATGAATCCGGTCATTTTCAGAAGCCTTAAATGCCTCTATCTCCTCACCAAGTAATTCATCTTGGATAACCTGTGAAAAGCATCCAAGCATTATATAAACCTAAGCACTGTCTGTTGACATAAATTACAAGCAAAAATTAGCCATGGATGTATCTAAAACCATCAACAGTGAAACACTCAACACTTTGTGCGCTATCTAAGCACAGATGAAAATCTTGACATTACCAAAACAAATGAAGAACAAGTTCTGCAATTCCTCCGGTCACAATGCATGTAAAAGACCAGAAAGCATAGCAAAAGAGAAACTGATCACAACTAAATAAAGAGCCATTGCATGACTTCAGCAGTACAAATAAGTATCATGGGGGGAAATTGCCATTTCTCATGCTTTTGGTCATCAAAAAACATCAAAATAACTCATAGATAGAATGGAAAATTTACTAGCTTGAAAGGAAGCTGATGTTTCTGATTGCAACAGAAAAAAGTCACCTTCTAACCCCATTTAAGTCACATCAATACTTAATAAATTCACTTACATGTTAGCTCTAGAACACCCCATCCGCCCTCCACCTCTCCCTCCCTCCCTCCTCCAAAATAAGGAACAGTTCGCATGAGGCTTCCTAGACAGGTAGCCCATTGCAACTAACGATACCCAGCCAAATCCAACTTAACTCCACCCCCAGTTCAGAAATCAATGTGAAATGCCAAACTAAAAGTTATGCTAGTACATTAACAAATGAACTAGCACAGTCAGGCCAATGAGAACTCCAATGTCCAATTTAGCACTGTCCTGCACTAACTGATTGAAGCTTCAATTCGTCCCTTATAACTAAATCAACCAATTGGTGTCAGGTATCCGTATCAACATTTTAATCTATTCCCTATTACTGCCTATTACTGCCACTCTGGACATTGCATGGGAGCTATAGCAACTGGAGAATGCCATCAAGTGATGAAGCTCAAATCTGGATCCCAACCAAATTAATTCAAGGAATTTGACAAGGCCATACTGACAAAAGCAGAAGAGAAATTACAGAAAAGAAAGAGATTATAAAAAATTCAAAAAGAGAAGAAAACATTAAAGTTCACTTGAAAAAATTAGTAAACTGTTAAGCAGTGTTGTAAATCTGTAAGAGCTTCACACAAAGTGTCCAACCATCTGATGATGGAAGAAAATTAACTCATGGAGGACTTGAGTCATCAAACAGCCAAAGGAAGAATTTCTAAATAACAGAAATGAAGTACAGCAAAAGTATCCAACTGAAAGGATAAGCTACATATTACCACAGGCTGAATTTACAAGAGAGAGCTTCCATCATCACTCAAGACCTATGCGTGCAATGGATCACTTATGAAGATATTTCGGTCTATACATTGTATTAGGCAATGTTTGACATTCAAAACTTGCTCAGATTTATTCATAAAATGAAATCATGTAGTCCATTCTCGTCATTTATTTGTTTCTGTATGTTAACTCTAATGCCATCCATTGCATCTTCAAATCAACAACTTGTCGCAATCAATACAAGTTGCCATCAAATACCAATGTTCTAGCCTTGTGGACTCAAAGCTGACCTAAGCATGGGTAATCTAGCTGTCTTCTTTTGGTATATTTCATTTAAAGTAACCGTATGTGCAACCCTTGTCTTGAAGTATGTCCATCTGCCCCACATGTCAACATCTAATGATTTCCGGTCCTTCCACTTTTGGAGACCACTTGCCAAATTCTTCATCACTTGATCCAGAAGATAAGATAACCTTTTCTATCGCTCTATTTCTGTAATCTTTTCAGATAATTTGACGGACTATTGTTAAGGGCACACAGGCTTAATTCATCAACCTTTTCAAGGTCCACCAAGATTGCCAGATGAAATTCTCATGAGAGGCTCCTTATGTGTTTTCAATCTAATTAAATTTGCAGTCATTACAACTATCAACATCTGTACCTATCTTGCAAAACAACTTTCCTGTCTGCGAAGTGCAGATGTATATATATATTCTAATTGCGACTAACTCTTGTTTAAAATTTATCAACATCATCTATACTACCTAGATAAAACAGCGAGGAAGCTTTCCTTAACACTGCATAACGAGGTATTAATAATGATCAACAGTTAGATGGGTGCCTGGACATCAGATTAGTTGCTTTTCAGAAATTTAATTGCAAGAGAGCAGCATCTGATCCTAGAAGATCTAATCACAAACTGAAGAAATTCCTATTCACTCGAAGAAAATAGAATATTCATGCTACTAATTTCCTTCTTGCAGAAGAAAAGGAAATAACAGCATCAAGGTAGCAACAGTTAAACATTGAGCACACTTGAACTTCAAAAATAATTTTAAAAGCCGAGTAAAACTGTTGCAAAAGCATGGAATTCAAAAGTTAAGGGGAAACAAACACCAAACTAAGTTCAGCAGTTCAGATGCATGAAAAACAGAATCATCAACACCACCTGAATCATCTGAACAAGACGGATGCAACGCGAAGAAAGTGCGTCCTTGTAAATTGACAACAATTTATCTCGCAACTGAAACCAGGCATCTCCATAATTGGCCTTTACTGGCAAAACCTTCCTAAGGAGACCTTGCAAAACCATTCTAGCACAAAAACAAAGCGAGTCAAATCACACTGCTGGAGGCAATAAAAACTTACTTTCGTTTGAGGTATTTTAGAAGGAGATGGATTTTGGACTATCAAAGCACTCAATCATGTGGACTTTTAATGCAGGAAAAAAAATTAAACAACTGAAACCTAACAGTGACAACTGACCGCTCGTATTTTTCCCTTTTTTTCTTTTTCTTCGTCCTTCTTCTAGTCAAGTTTAAATTAACAGCAGAAAGGGAGTATCTTGTAATATCTTCCCCAGTATTAGAAATTTTCAATAACTTAGGTCCTTTATAATAGTTTCAATTTTCCAAAAGGTAAGGACCTGAGTTAAAAAAACTTCCTAACAAGGTAGTTACAGAGAATAAGAAATTACTCTCTTGTTTTCCCCTCAGATTATCCCCAAAAAACTCTGATAAGAGATCACGTGTCAGTAATAAGTGAATGTGAGGAATAAGAGAATGCCTGCTACAGACATATATGCTCATTCCAAGCTCTCTTGGACAATCTGAATTCCAAACAATTGACAGAGGATAATTGAAAATCAGAACTCAATCCTCCTTGTACGATCTAATCTCTAAACAATTGACAGAGAATAACTGAAAATCATAACTCAAATTGGTGAAGGACACAAGATTATGTGAAAAAACAAAACTAAGCAAATCAAAATATCAGAGAACAAGAGAAAGGCTTTCTTCTCCAAGAAAGTAATATATCACGACCACACCCGACAAGCGAAAAAATCAAGGAAGAAACTATAGGGCTTATGTCCTTCATATACCAATCATTATGCAACAAATTACTAAAAGCAGCAAATATCCCATTAACGACAGTTCAATCATATACATCATTTGCTCAGTATGTTAAAACTGTTCCAGGATAAACCACTTATTTCAGCCTAGTTCCATATGAAAACCACATACCTCAATTTTAACAATGTCTTATAAGCCTAAGCTGGAAAACCACAAATCTTCCCAAAACTGACTATATCTTGCTTGATTAATACTTTGTGATCGTAAATTACCGTTGAAATTGCTCAAACCCCTTATTAGAGAAATGGTAAATGAGTATTGAGGACCAATAGAATGTAATCTTTAACTAGATGGTGTGTAAAATTTTACCTTTTTTAATAACTGATGTGCATTTGGAATACCATAAACTTGTTTTTGATCTCAATATTTCAGAACTTTTTGAAGGGCAAACTAAATCAACAACTCTACCCTTGTTATGTCTTTCAATACTCCACTTCCTTCAATTTAAAGAAGCAAGTTCAAGTACGAGTTATATTCATTCAATACATGTCAATTCTCAATTCTCATCTATGTAACAAAGACCTGGATACACTTGTCTTCTTGCTCCAAATACTTCATCAATAAATGATAATTTCCAAGGGAAGAAGATGCATCCAAAATCGTCAGTCAATTACTTTTTTTAGCAAGCTTACTAAGCTAGACTCAATGACAGAGACACGCAAGAGATCACCAAAATTCAACAATCTACTCTCATTACTAAGAAAAAACAAAAACATAAGGGGGTGAAAAAGTATAAACTGCAACCAATCTGGATTAAAATATTTAGAAATAAAAAAAGTTTACAACTTTTTTCATCCAGAGAAACAACATTTCATCATGCTTCCCAAAAATACAACTACGCAGCACATACCGGTAGTCTGTCTCCTCCACTCCGTAATCCAAATGAAGATACTTCAAATGAGAAATCAACCAGTCCAGGTCACTTCTCTCCAAGCATTCCTTCATAGCATCTAAATGCACAACCTGGACACATCTTTGCACCAACCTCAGCACCCTATCCTCCACCTCTCTCCGCTTCCCTTCAGTCATCAATGTAATCGCCATCCCTGAGTCCTCCTTCTCAACCGAACCCATTTGCTTCTCAATATTCAAACACAAGACATCAAAAATCTCTGCATTTTCCAAAATAAACCCCTTCAAAACCATGATTTCCTCGTCCCCAATCTCCCCAACACCCTCCTCTTCCTCTTCTTCTCCCTCCCCCACCGTTATAACTAAATTTGGCCTCAAACGGCTCAAACCCACATCAGAAATCCTATCCAAAACCCTCAAACACTCCCCCATTTCAGTATCTAAAGCCCTAAAACCCTCGTCCTTGGCCAAAAACTCAACAGGGCCATCAAAATTCTTAAAACCCTTTTCATTTCCCTCAAAACCGTTTAACTCAACACTCTTTTTAACACTCTCCAACACCCTATAACTAACAATTTGAACATACAACAAGAATTCAGCCCTCAATTTCAAACTATTTTCATCAAAAGACCAAACTTGGGAAACCGGGTCATTGAATTGAAGAAGTTCGACGGTTGATAGAAAAGCAAGGAGGGATGGGGAAGGGCAAGAATGGTTGGACCAGATAACCGAATCGAACCGGCCACCTTTAGCAACAATTGTTTGAAAAATTGATCGGGCGAGGTCAGGGTTTCGAGCTCTGAGACTGCGTAGAGTGGCCCGAAGAGGCTCGAATTGAGCTAAAAAGAGATGGTTCGCGGCGAGTTTACAGAGAAGCTCTGTTTCTTTGTCTTCCATGGCTACAAATTCTTTCTATGAAAAACACTAATATACATGTATATACAAACAGTTCCGTTTGCGTTTATGTTTCCGGCGAATCTCCGGTGCCGGGCTGTGATCGGTGACTAGACATGAACACATATGAAGAGAGAGTTAGGAACATATACCGAACCGCGGGGAGGAAGGGAAGAATGAACTACATAATAAACGGTGTCGTTTTGTCAAATGTTGAAAATTAATTCCAACAATGACGATCCAGATAAGAAAACGATGTCGTTTCATTGAGTGACTAAAACAATTGGACCGGGCCAGTTCAGTCAAACTTTACTCTGGCCCATCATATGGTGACCCTTGTTTGAAATTAGATTGGGCTCTGAGGTTAGGCCCAAATGTCATACTTGTAATTGCCTCATATAGAAAATTTAATCAAAGAAAATTCTCCATGTTATAATCATTCATACTATAATCTTATTTGTGTATTTTTTTTAATTTATGTTGCTTATATTGAATAATTTTATTATATTGCAGATGCATAAATATATTGGTTATTTGTGTATAAGTGTGTTTTCTTTATGCTTCTATATCTATATGGATTGCTTATTTGAATTTATGTACACATATTAAACATGATTTTTTTAACACACACCCTAATATGTTCTCAAAGAATCAAATTCTAAATCTTAACGTCGGGATGTTAATTCCCTAACCACTAGTGTAGCCTCAATGGCTAAACGTTATTACGTTAATATAATTGACACAAAGATAGAGTGGAAATTAAACATGATTACTATTGAGTAAGCAAATCCATGTTTAGTACATAAACAAAGATGTAATTGTCAAATCATAATTTAAAATTTAATGGATTAAGAGGATTTCAAATGCAAATAAAATAATGATAGAATTTTGAACAATAAAAAATCTATTTGATTTGCTTAATTTAAGAGTATGATCAATCCACCCATTCGAGGCATTGAGCATGGTGAAGAAAGCTAAATGAGAAGATGAGGATGCTGTGAAAGTTGACGATGGAGAAGAAGCAGAAGAATGTTGGGAAGTCACCAACCCTAATTGAAGAAGAAGAGGGAAATGTTTTTCCAAAAAAATTAAAAATTTGAATAAGGTGCCGTGCGGGTTACCCCCATTTTTTTTATGGTTTGAATCTTAAGGAATCATTAGTAATGGTCCCTCAAGTTAGGATAAGTATTGGATTGATCTCAAATTTTGACAATATTTCATTTTGATTCTTTAATTTGGGCAAAAAGGATTATTTTTAAATGTTAAATAGATGAAAAATGAAATTAGTACTATTTGGTAAAATTTAAATTGAAATATTAAAATGAAACTTTTTCAAGATAAAAAACTAAGTATGGTATGAACAAAAAGTGAGATATCATAAATGAAAATGCTAAGATGGGTATATGAACATACTAAGAATGGATAGAATAAATATGGGTTAATTACAAAAAAAAAAAATACCCATGTAGTTTAACGATCTTTTATGTTACTTCTTTATTATTCAAATATAAGAACTGCAGAATTGTTGTAGGAATACCAAGATCAAGTAGACAGAGGTAGCTAAGAAGCAATATAATATTGGCTGAATAAACGACAAGAAAAAGGATGAGAAACACTATCACCAAGTTTTAACAGGTAGCTCGGTGATAGTCCAAAAATCAGTTTGCTCCACCAAAAGCATACTGTATCCTCATAATGATAAGCTTAAATAAAATAGATTGACATGCGTCATTAGGCAACTGTTTGTCAATACTTCACTAATAGAGGAACTTAGCAGGAGGTTCAATAAATAAAGAGTACCAAGAAATTAAGAGTTTATGTAACATAACAAGAAACTATAGCACTAAATATACCAAATAAACCACATGTATTCTAAAGAAGATCAAATTCCAGCAAGCAAGAAACGTGAAAAATTTAGCGTTGTTCCTTAAACTTCAAAAGCATAATAAGTTCCACGCAAAAGTATCTATTCAAGCTCATACAATGAGCTCAATATTAGAAAAAAACTAAACGATTATTTTCACTCCATTTGATCTACTCCTCTCAAGGAATTCCAATACTCGAAATGTAATTGCAGCGTCAACCACACCATGTTTTGTTTTCGTACAAATTTTATCAGCAATTACATTTTCGTCCCTTGAGATATGCCGAAACCAATGGCGACTATTGTCGAATCTCTTTTTCAAAGCCCTGCAAAATAATTTTACCAATTTTTTTGTGTGTAGTTCTTATACTTGACTAATAATTCATGCAATCAAAAAGTGAAGAAATACAAACCTACAATGAGCTCAATATTAGAAAAAAACTAAACGATTATTTTCACTCCATTTGATCTATTCCTTTCTAAGAATTCCAACACTTAAAATGTAATTGCAGCATCAACTACACCATGTTTGGTTTTCGTACAAATTTTATCGACAATTACATTTTTGTCCCTCGAGATATGTCGAAACCAATGGCAACTATTGCCGAATCTCTTTTTCAAAGCCCTGCAAAATAATTATACCATTTTTTTTGGTGTAGTTCTAATACTTGAGTAATAATTCATGCAACGGAAAAAAGTGAAGAAATACAAACCTACAATGAGCTCAATATTAGGAAAAAACTAAATGATTATTTTCACTCCAGTTGATCTATTCCTCTCGAGGAATTCCAACACTCGAAATATAATTGCAGCGTCAACCACACCATGTTTGGTTTTCGTACAAATTTATCTGCAATTACATTTTCGTCTTTCGAGATATGCCGAAACCAATGGCGACTATTGTCGAATCTCTTTTTCAAAGCCCTGCAAAATAATTATACCATTTTTTTTGGTGTAGTTCTAATACTTGAGTAATAATTCATGCAACGTAAAAAAGTGAAGAAATACAAACCTACAATGAGCTCAATATTAGGAAAAAACTAAATGATTATTTTCACTCCAGTTGATCTATTCCTCTCGAGGAATTCCAACACTCGAAATATAATTGCAGCGTCAACCACAGCATGTTTGGTTTTTGTACAAATTTATCTGCAATTACATTTTCGTCTTTCGAGATATGCCGAAACCAATGGCGACTATTGTCGAATCTCTTTTTCAGAGCCCTGCAAAATAATTATACCATTTTTTTTGTGTAGTTCTAATACTTGACTAATAATTCATGCAATGGAAAAAGTGAAGAAATACAAACCTACAATGAGCTCAATATTAGAAAAAAACTGAACGATTATTTTTACTCCATTTGATCTATTCCTCTCAAGGAATTCGAACACTCGAAATGTAATTGCAACGTGAACAACACCATGTTTGGTTTTCATACAAATTTTATTAGCAATTACATTTTCGTCCCTTGAGATATGCTGAAATCAATGGCGACTATTGTCGAATCTCTTTTTTAGAGCCCTACAACATAATTATACCATTTTTTTTTTTGTAGTTCTAATACTTGACTAATAATTCATGTAATGGAAAAAGTGAAGAAATACAAACCTGTTCGAATAATAATACACAAATCAATTAGCACTTGCAAATTACCCACGATGGAAGTGTTCTATCACTTTAGAATCAAACTCTAAAATAGCTTGATGAATGCCAAGGTCATGTAATAGTCTTATGCCATGAAACATTGCTAGGATCTTAGCATCCATGGCCTCAAGAAAAAATGTGTACTTCAATGCCTTCCAATCAACAAGTTGTTCGTTCTCGTCAGTTACGAGCATGCTTAAATAGGTTATTGAACCGACTTTTAACTTCATTACGGAAGTATCTGTGTGTAACTTTTTCCACCTGAATAAATATAAGTATGTGCACATAAATAAATTTTGAATTATAATAGTTTTCAAAATTTTCTTACGGTTGGAAAAAACCATCCCTTTGTCCTCGGAGGAGACCGGTTAAAAGTGTAACAATTAATGAGTTAGAGATGCCTCCCCCGGACCTCATCCATGAGGGATCTTCTACATTCAACCTTACTTTGATAAATCAATTTTGCCTAATCTCCTCACTTTACCTTCTTCTTGAACTTGGTGTTATCTCGCAACTCATCTTGAGCATTATAAGGAGCATATTGTTCCTTAATCTTTAGTATGTTCTTCTATAAAATTATATAAATTAAGATATGCAGTATGAAAAATTTACAAAGTATCCTAAAAACATAAAATATCTCTTTAAAAGTGTTCGTAGATGGATAATTCGTAAGGTGAAAAAAACCTATTATTAACACCCGAAAACGACGAAGCAACTCTGATGTAATAAAAAATACTATTCTTTATAGACATAGCACCATACATTATATAGTTCAAAGCATATTTCCTAATAACCAAAGTAGTCCTTTGAAGCTAGTTAACCTTTAGAGCCTTGTCAATCAAGTTAGCCATCCTGTAATACACATTTATGAGAAATCACATAACAGGATTGAAATAGCTAAAAAACCAGTTTCAAATAGCTAAAAAACAGTTTCAAATAGCTAAAAAACAATTTCAAAGAGGTAAAAATCAGTATTTACTATGCTGATGATTCCTATGTAAGGGTGAGATCAAGCCTAGCTCGAGTCGAGTTTTGGTGTGTTCAGCCTCTGTTCATTTATTAATCGAGTCCAAAATTTTATTCGTGTTCGTTTATTTATTAAATGAATGAGATCGATCCAAACTTTACACGAATCGAGACGAGCTCGAGTTTTGTTTGTGAACACTTCACCGTTACCATAAAATGATATAATTTAGTTAAAATAAAATATTTTTTCAATTTATATAAATGTTCAAAATCAATTCAAACTCGTATTTTATGATTTGTATGTCTAAATATATAAAAAAAATCCAATTTTCCTATTATTTAATAGTTTTAATTAGTGTATATATATATTATTTATATCATTTATATTTTAACTAAATGTTTAACGAGTTTTTACTCACTTGTTGCTTTATTGTTCATTTATTAATCGAGACTAAAATTCTATTCGTGCTTGTTTATTTATTAAATAAACGAGTCGAGTGGAGTTTTAACTAAGACGCTTCAGATTTTGTTCATGAACATTCATATTCGTTCTGATCCCGTATTTTGTGATTTGTATATCAAGAATATATATATATATAAACCTAATTATTTCTATTATTTAATATTTTTATTTAGCATATAAGTTTAATATATATTATATAATTAATATTTTAACAGAGTTTTTAACGAGTTTTAATCAAACTCTAAGGCTATGTTTAGATTGAGGAAAAGGAAAAAAAAGGAAACGGACCGATTAGAATTTGTGCGTTTGGAAAGGAAAGGAAAGAGAGGGATTAGATATACTTAGTTTAGTCCATATCTATTTCCGTCCAAAATTGGGTGGAAACGGAAGGAAACGATAATTCTTTTATAATTAATAATTTATTATTCCAAATTTATCCTTCTAACGTAAACTTTAATTTAAAAATTACAACGTAAATTATCATTTAAAAACTTATAGGACAAACTTGAAGGCAATCTTTCAATCCTAGTACAATTGATATTACTACCTACATTTATTAGAATTTTATTAGAATTTTATTTGATGTCTAAAACTTATTAACTTCTAATTGATTTCAAGATTATAAAATTATTATTTCATAGTAAACTAGAGTTTCAATATATTACAAATTCTAGCCACCAATAAAATAATAATAGAGTTCTACTCTATTAAAATTTGATTTAATTTACAAAATTTTACTAATTTCGATATTTTTTTATTTTAATAAACTTTTAACTACCAAATTTATGCTACAAAAATATCAAAACTCTAAAATAATTTAGCTATAATAGAAAATTTATTTTATCTAGGTTTCAATCATCATCCAACATAAAGATATAAATATACAATATTATACTATAAAACATTATCAAAGCTATCCGTAAATAATAGTTTTAGATTTTTCACACAAAAATAACAAGTTTATCTAAAATTAATAAATTTTTTATTAGATTGTTGTGTCTATATATTTTTATTTTATTTCTTTTTTTTTCCTAAATTATATTTGTGATTGATAATGCTAAAGAAGTATATCTCCATTCTTATACCTCTATAAAAGAAAATATAGACTAAATTAAATTACATTTACGTAACAAATGATAGACCAATACTACCAAAATAAATCCAAACTCTAAAATAATTTAACTATAATAGAAAAATTATTTTATCTAAGTTTACAATCATCATCCAACATAAAGATATAGATATACAATATCATACTATAAAACATCATCAAAGATAAATAATAGTTTTAGATTTTTCACACAAAAATAACAAGTTTATCTAAAATTAATAAATTTTGTATTATATTGTTGTGTCTATATTTTTTTATTTTTTTGATTATACGATTTTCTTTGTTTTCCTAAATTATATTTGTGATTGATAATGCTAAAGCATTCAAAGTATATCTCCATTCTTATACCTCTATAAAAGAAAGTATATCTCCATTCTTATACCTCGAAAGAAAATATAGACTAAATTAAATGACATTTACGTTAACAAATGATAGACTAAGACTACAAAAAGAAATCCAAAAACTATTATTAATTATAAGTTAAAATAAAATATAGAACTAAAAAAATTTGAATGATTTTAATTTAATTTTATCTTGAATAAGAAATTAAGATTGAAAAAAAGATAGTAGATTAAAATTAAAAAGAAAAAAAAAGTAGGCATCTCTTCATTTGTTTTTGATTTATTATATTGGTTTATAAACTAGTCATAAGTTATTAAAGTCCAATAATGTAAAACAAAAGTTTTATCTCTTCCTTTCTTTTCTTTTCCTTCCAATATCCAAACAATGTTTTTAGTATATCTTTTCCTTTCTAGAATTGGTTTGAAACTTTTACTTTTTCAAATTGTTTCAAACTCTAAGTGGCATCATCATTTGAAATTTCAAATTATAAATATGTAGAATAAAAGGGTTGAGTTTGCATAGATAGCATAGACGGCAAATGTTCAGAAAGGGATAATGAGCTTTAGCTCGAAAGGTTTTTTTCGATTCCATTGGGTCCGTTTCTTCAGTTTGTCCAAGGTCTCAATAAAAAACTGCTACTAAAACAGTCATTGAAATTTTGGTACAGAACAAACCGTCACAAACACATGCTAACATACAAGTCCTCTAAGCTATTTTATTTTCAATTTTGAGCTTCAGCTTTCCGTTGAAAGTTTAAGCAAGTAGTTTTTAGACACCAGAAGATTGTGACAAATTTCTACATAGAAATCAAATCTCAAAAGCTCTATCCAACTCTCATACTCTCGCATTCACTCCCAACATGAATCTCATAAATGCATAACCACATAAAAACTAAAATTGAACAATAAACAAAAGAATGTAACAAAATAACCATTGAAAGTCAAGGAAACATAAACCCTTATCGTTCTCAATGTTCAGTTTTTTTTTAATATGAACTGAAATTGGGTCTGTTTGGACAAGCTCTTTTTTGTGATTTATTTCATAATTGCAAAATGAGGTGTTTGTTTGTTCAACTTTTTCTTCAAAATTTTTAAAACACAAAACAATGTTACAGTAATTATTTTTGCTACAGTAATTTTTATAAATAAAATAATGAATTTGAATTTTAAATTTTAATAATAAACAATTCTTCCTAACACAATTCTCACCAAAATAAACTAATAAAATACTAATTCAAATTTAAATTTCAAACTTTTATTAATAAAAAATTCCTCAATACAAATCCCAACAAAATAAATCATTCAATCCAAACACTTCCAAAATATTCTTTTCTCATAACAAATCCCAAGAAAAAAAATTTCATGATATAATCCAAAAATAGCTCATCCAAACGGAGTAGAGTTTGAAGTTGAAGAGAACTCTGATCAAAAGGGCTTCAAAGCAGTGTCAAACGAAGGAGGATATGCAGTGGGAATATGCCCAGATAGTGAGGTTGGCTAAGGTGGAGTAAGAATCTCCCCTCTTAGGGTGGGTATCTATTGGGTGAGAGTGGGAGCAGTATTTAGCATGTAGGAAGTTTGCCCATAGTGTGTTATTTTGCTTAACTCTCCACCAAAGTTTAAGTGAGATGGCCTTAATTACCTCATCCAGAGAGGCTTAAAGCCTAAACCCCCTTCCTCTTTTGAAAGACATTACAATGGTATCTGTCTCCATTTGCAGCCCCATTCCATAGCAAAATTGCCATTATTGTTTCAATTTGGTTCAAAACTACAATTTTCCTTAATCTAAACCTGATAGTAATTTTCCTTAATCTAAACCTGATCCCACTACCAGCTTTTTTGTGAGCAACAAAGCTATTTTTTTGCACATTAATTTTCTGTTTCATAATGAGCTAATAGCTCCATAACTGTATTAAGGAAATTAGAAATATCATCTGCGCAAGATGATTTATTTGGGGGCAGTTTTTGGGAAGATTGAATTTAGGGATATTAGGTTGAAGGAAAATAGAGTTCAGGCTTCTCCACAAATATTCAGCACAGCACCTATAATAAAGAGAGGAGGGGTGTAATTTTAAATATTTTTAATATGACATAAATAAAATGATCACAATACACAATTTTATTCAAGCTCTAGTAGGACTGTACACGATTAACTACATTTTATTCCAATCGTATTCCTCCTTTTCTGTCTCTTATTTCCAGATCGAGTTGTCTCTTATTTAGTGTTTTATACCTGTTAAACAAATTTTCACATGCTATAAACATTTTCATACATTATATATATTTACACACAGCACACACATTTTCACATACACAAAAATTTATTTAATCATAGTATATATAAAAATATTGTTAATTAATCCATCATCAAATCAACAAATGAGTTGATTTTTATGAACCAACTAATAACTTCTTCAATACCAACATTACAACATAATTCTTTAAATCTTCAAGATTGTGAGAAGAACTGGTATGAAGAACTTGTCAAATATCAAGATCTGTCCCATTTGTTTTAGCTCCAAGAAAGACATCCCTTATGAGATGTAATTCTTTCACAACCTGATCAATATGCATGCGATCATTTGGTAAAGTTGCAGAGCATTTCACCCCAATTTGCAGAATTGCAGCAGTAAGACATTTCAACTTTTTCTCATCATCATCTGTTTCCAGTCCTGGAACAACGTGTGTATTCCCCTCTCCTTTTCTTGAAAGAAGTTTTTGGTCCACAACATTAAAAACTTGTTCAGGCAATGCCATGTTGATAACAACATAAGTATGAAGATCCAATCCGTCCATGAACATATCATCAGTTGGCCTCTTTCCTGTGACCATCTCCAGCAAGAGAATCCCATAACTGTAAACATCTCCTGCAGTTGATGCTTGATGACCAATTCCGTACTCTGAAATGGTTGTTTTTTAATCTCAATGTTGTTAAATTTTGTTTCTTGACATACGAAGTAAATATTGTTCAGAAAAAGTTTTGGCTAAGGTCTTTATTTTTATCATAAACATTGCAAAATTGTTACCTGGAGGTGCATATCCAATGGTTCCTTTTATTGCAATAGAACTGCTGGTAGTTCCTTGAGGAGAGGAATTATTTTTGGAATCAGGAAGAAGCCTTGATAATCCAAAATCAGCAACATGAGCAACAAGTTCATTGTCAAGAAGAATGTTACTCGGTTTTAGATCACAGTGAACAATTACTGATTGACAGTGGTTGTGTAGATAATGCAATGCTGAAGCAACATCAATGGCAATATTCAATCTCTGCAAAAGATTAACATTTCTTGATAATGTTGTTGCATCATCATCTGTCTCTTGTTGCAACCATGAGTCGAGATTGCCGTTTTCCATGAACTTAAATACTAAAGCCTTGAATTCATGGCCCCTGGAATCAATGCTGGAGCAATAACTCAGGATAGGAACAAGATTTCGATGGCGGATGTTTCTTAGTGCTTTGCATTCAGCCTTGAAGCTTTTAGAAGCTCCATTTTTATGAAGGTCAAGAACTTTAATAGCAACAACCTGACTGCCATGTTGGTCTAGTTTTCCTTTGTAAACAACCCCAAAACTCCCTGATCCAATCAGGCTTTCTGGAGAAAATCCTGAAGTTGCACGATGAAGTTCATGGTAAGAAACTCGCAAGAGCTTATCAACTCTTTGATCCGGGGCTGTAGAGAAAGCAATCTTTCTTCTGTATCCTTTTTTATGTGCCACGAAAGAGACCAACAATGTAACAACAACCAGAGCAATTACTGGAAAAAAAGTAGACAAAAGGACTATAATGACTTTGATCTTTCTTTTATGCTTCTCCTTGATCACAAGGCAAGATGGCAGGCCTAATTCAGGAATGCCTCCACAAAGTTTACTGTTTCCATTCAATATTACTTGGCTTGCATTTGCGAAAATCCCAGTATTCGGTATCACACCTTCGAGGTCATTATAAGAAAGGTTCAAGTACCTCAGGAAATGAAGCTTCTCCAAGTCTTTTGGTACTTGTCCAGTCAAGTTGTTACTTGAAAGGTCTAATTCTTGGATGCCTTTCAAAGAAGCCAACTTTGGTGGAATAATCCCTTGGAAAAAGTTCCCCTGCATATTAATATACTCCAAATTCAAACAATCAACAAGTGATAGGGGCATTACTCCAGTAAATTTGTTGTACGAAACATTGAGAGCCACCAAATGTATCAGCTTTCCTACTTCAAGCGGTAGAGAACCGCTGAATGTGTTATGTTGCAAGTTCATATATACTAATGAAGGGTTCATGTCAAAAAACTGGGGGGATATAACACCACTGAGATTATTTTGAGATATATCAAACTCCTGCAAATTTTGACAGTTTTTGAGGACATTGTCAAAAATATTTATGCCTTCAAACAGGTTGTTTGACAAGTCCAGAAGGGATAGAGAGGAAATGTTACACAGTGTGGACAATATCTCTCCTGACAACCTGTTTTGACGTAGATTCAAACCTTGCAAGTTTTGAAACTTACCAAAATCGCTAGGAATGTAGCCAGAAAGGAAATTGTATGACACATCAAGAACGTACAAATTGACAAAATTTCCAAAACCTGTTGGGATATTTCCCAATAACTGATTTCCATTCAGGCGTAATTTAGTGAGTTGATTTGAGAGGTTTGTCATGACTTTAGGTATTTCACCTCCAATATTATTACCATCCATCAAAACAGTGGTTAAGTTACTGCAGTTTGTCAATGAAGCAACAAAACTCAAGTCTCCTGTGGAATTACTGCCTAAGAGATTCCCAGCAAGATTTAATCTACGAAGCCTGGAGAGATTTCCTAAATTAGTTGGAACTTGCCCTTCAAACTTATTGCCTGCAAGATCAAGTATCTCAATCGTAGAGGCATTGGTGATTGAAATTGGAAGGTTGCCATAAAAGACACTTTCACCAATAAGTAGTTGTTGCAGATTTGGTAGGGTGACTCCCATGCTTGTTGGAAGACTTCCATGAAACAAATTTACTGACAGTGAAATGATAACAAGAGCTGAAATGTTAAAGATAGAGGCGGGTACCTCTCCAGATAGTTTATTTGCTGAAACTCCTAACTTAGTTAGGCTTGTTAGAAAGCCCATCTCCATTGGCAGATTGCCCTCTAAATTGTTAATTGTGAGAGAGAGTTCTGTCAATGAGGATAGGTTTCCTATGGTGGAAGGAATCTTTCCTGTCAATTTATTAACAGCAAGATAAAGTGCCTCAAGTTTCTTTAAACAACCTAACTCAGACGGCATTTTTCCTTCTAAATTGTTCCTGCTAAGCCCCAAGTATTTGAGCTCCAAACAATGACTCAGATTAACTGGGATTTCTCCATTCAGTGTGTTGTTTGTCATGTCAAGAATTCTTAGCCGTAACAAGCGACCGATCTCTTGTGGAATATCACCATGGAGTTGATTTTCCGCAAGATCAATAGAATTTACAAAGCTGAGATTTCCAACATGAGGAGACAGGATTCCAGACAAGCTCTTACCTCTTAAAAGTAAGGCTGTGACCCTCTGATGTCGAATACTGCATTTGATTCCTAGCCATTGACAATGGTGTTGCGAACGGTTCCAAGATGTTAGGAATCCATATGGATCATTCACCTGACGCTTGAATTCAAGCAGAGCAAGTCTATCAGTCTCATTTTGAAATCTTTTAGCTGCTGAAGCATTGCTTACTGACAAATTCATGGCAACTATAAGTAGAAACAGGAGCAAAATGCTTGCTGGTGATAACAAAAATCCCAATGAAGTAGGATTTTGAAGCTGCATTTTGTGAAGGAAAGAGGGATCAATGTGAAACCAACAGATGATTTAAGACAATGTTTGTGATGTAAAAAAGTTCATCAATGATGCTGAGTATATAGCAAGAATTTTGGATGGAAAATATAATGTGGTTGACTTGATTTTTCTTAGTCTTCTCTCAACTTTGACTTGCTCATCATCTCATATTCGTTAGAAAAGAATCATAATGTCCACACACATGATTTCAAAGTATTGACAAAGAGATTGTACTGCATTTTCCACGAATAAGTTTGCCTCTTTTTCATTACGGTCATGCATGCATCCATCCATCAGTATCAAGATATTTAAGAATTTCGTTCCGCTAAATGTTACAACGAGTCTGCTCAAAAGGGATATGAGAATTGTAGATAGGCCTATTTGAGGTTCAATCATCAATGAGGTTTATTTCTGTTTTCTTGGAATATGTTTATTCTGTAAAAAGTCATCAATATTACTTGCTTATACTTGTGAACAACTTTGTAAATAGAGATTCTCTGCACAGTTCCACAGTCATCAATCTTATTGCAAATTGGAGCCTGTATTTACGCAACGCCAACCTATATAATTAGTAGACCGGCCAGTTGCATTGGGGTTGATTTTCTTTTGTCTAGACAAAAATTAGCAAATTGAAATCCTGAAAACAAGTTATGATTGGAGTTTATTTCTTTAGGATTGGAGTCGGTTTAAACTTTTGAAGCATGCATGAAGATCAAAAGGTTATTTAGCAGTAGATTTCTAAATAAAGCAAAGTGGAGTTAAGTTTTGCATGTTCAAACTCGTTTGTATTAATCATGTATTGGCAAGAAACAAAAAAATACATCTAAATAAGCAACCAAACACTCGCACACATGCAAGAAAACACTACACAAGGCGGCGGCTGCTGCTGCTGTTTTATGACAAGATATTTTCAACGACACGAAAACGACCATGAGAGTCAATTTTTTAAAATTTGCCCTTTTAGCTAAAAAAATCGTGTGCTATAACCTACAAAAATGGTTATTTTTTAAAAAAATTAAATTAATTTTTTTTACAGCATTCATTAGATAGCATATTAAAATATTATATTGGTTCAAAAAACGGCCATGAGAGGCAAGTTTTGTCATTTTGGGAAAAAAAAACGTATGTTATAACCCACATAAATAGCAATTTTTTAAAAATCCTTTTTGTTTTTTTTTACACCATTCATTAGATAGCACGTCGAAATTTTATATGAGTACAAAAAACAACACGAAAACATCCACAAGAGTCGAGTTTTAGAAATTTGTCGAGTTTCTTGACTCGCAGCAAATCGTTTCTTAGTTCACATCGGATAGACCATTCTCTAATGCTCTAACCAAGTTATCAAAGTAAGTTCTAGTCACCTTTGTTAGATCAACTAACTTAGCACTAAAACTCTTGAACTCCTCAAGAGAAACTTCAGGTTCGATGTGTACAAACAGTTCCTTCTCAGCACAATGGTGAAGTCTTTCCAATCCTGCTTCTGCTTCCCCTTGCAAATACTCAAAAAACTTCTTTCTTGCGGGATCATCCTCCGGGAGAAAATAGCCATAGGCGTACGTCCATTTCAAAACTCTCCTACACTCTGCAATCTGAACCCAAGCATCAATAATGAACTCCATTTGAGTCCTAGTAAGGGATTGGATTTCACTCAATTTCTCAAGATGCTCAGCCTGCAATATTTTCAAATCTGACAAAGCCTTTTTCAAAGACTTATTGTTAGCTGCCCATCTCTCATAATAATGTGTATATTTTTCCAAAGATTTCTTAGCCATCTCTCTAATTCTCTCAGATTCATCATAATCACCACTTCTCTTTGCTGCTTCATAGCTATTGCACCTGTCATAGCTATCGCCGTGTCCCATCCACGGACCTAAACACAACCAACAGAATTCAAAGTTGCAAGGATATCTACAAGTCATATGCATACAACCTTGATTCTTTTCAATTGTTCTTCTGCACTTTGGACAATGCTTGGTATTAGTCAATATCCAATTCGTGTTTTCTGACTCACAACTGTTTTTCAGAATTTTTATATTTGAAAAGGAATCACTTTTTCTTTTTTTTTTTTATTTTAGATTGAATATAAAATCTACCAATTACATGATTTCAACTTGAGACATAATTTCCCTTTCATTTATTTATTTTTCTAAATTTCAATTTTAATTATTTTCCTTTTTTCTTGTTCAAATTTCACATTTTTTTTGTTTTAGATTGAATAAATAATTATGTCACTAATATAATTTCAATTTGAGACGTAATTATTTTTATTTTATTTATGACGTTGAATTGATTGAATGACGTTGTTTGGATGATTGATTTAAAATGATCAAAGCTGAATTAATTGGATAATTGTTGTTTGTTGTTTTAGTTTATCCATGGATAATAAAGTATTTTACTAATTATATAAACTAATTAAATTATTTTTATACCCTTAATAATAAATAGGTTAAAGTTACGCCCTCTTTAATAATAAAACTTTGAAACGCGCCCTTAATATAAATTTTCCCTATATTGAAAATGTTATTCTACTATTCTTATTGAATCATGTTCAAACTACTAATCATACTTCTAGTTCTACGAAACTATCATCAAACCTCTTAACCATCAAAAAGTTTAATAAATAACCCCCTAACATCAATCAACTAACGATTGGTTAATTGGGTTATATGAATTTACTGTGAAATTTTGAAAGAGAAAAAAACAGTTTTAGTCCCCAATGTTTATCTACTCAACAATTTTAGTCCCCAATATTTTAATTTCAACACTTTTAGTCCCCAAACTCATAGAAAAAGTGCATTTTTAGTCCCCCAATGTTTGTTACTCGACATTTTTAGTCCCCAATGTTTGTTACTCAACACTTTTAGTTCCCAAACTTGTAGATAAAAGGGCATTTTTAGTCCCCAATATTTTGCTCATTTATAAAAATATTGTACTTTTAATTTATTCAACGCAATTAAATAACTACAAACACAATTCCTATGTGACAATTAAATTTCTCATAAATCTAATGTCTGACAATTGATTTTCAAACTTTTGTTTCAAATAAAATAAAATTAACTTGACCCACTTGTAATACATATTCTCACATAGGAATTTTTTATTATTATTTTATTTTAAGCAAAATTTTAAAAAATCAATTACCAGATATTAGATTTATGAGAAATTTAATTGTTACTTAGGAATTTCATTTTTAGTTGTTTAATTGTATTAAGTAAATTAAAAGTGTAATATTTTTATAAAATATTGTACTTTTAATTTATTCAAAGCAATTAAATAACTACTAATATAATTCTTATGTGACAATTAAATTTCTCATAAATCTAATGTGACGATTGATTTTCAAACTTTTGCTTCAAATAAAATAAAATAAACTTGACCCACTTGTAATACATATCCTAACATAGGAATTTTTTTATTATTTTATTTTAAGCAAAATTTTAAAAAATCAATTACCAGATATTAGATTTATGAAAAATTTAATTGTTACTTAGGAATTTCATTTTTAGTTGTTTAATTGTATTAAGTAAATTAAAAGTGTAATATTTTTATAAATTTAGGAACTAAAAGTATTGATTTTAAAATATTAAGGACTAAAAGTGTCGAATAGGCAAAACATTGGGGACTAAAAATGCCTTTTTATCTACAAGTTTGGGGACTAAAAGTGTTGATTAACAAACATTGGGGACTAAAAATGCACTTTTTCTATGAGTTTGGGGACTAAAAGTGTTGAAGTTAAAACATTGGGGACTAAAAGTGTCGAGTAGATAAACATTAGGGACTAAAACTGTTTTTTTCCCAATTTTGAAAATACTTATCAAATTCTTTTTAAAAAATTAGATTAATTATATTTACTTCCCTTATAGTAAGCTATATTTCCAAACGAACCCTTATGTTTTAAAATATTACAATTACACATCCATTTAAAACAAAGCCCATATTATACATAATAAAATGAGCAAAGTGTCAAAAATATCACCAACTGTCACTATATATGAGTTTTGATCATTAAACTATTTTTTTTTTTTGCAAAAAAGATCGCTTATTTATTATTTTAACCAAATGTCCATTTCAATTGTTAAGTTTAAGACTAAGATGAATTTTTAAATGACAAAATTGTCAAACCACAATTCTGTGCAATTAAATTCTCTAACTTTACAATTGTCAAATCATTTCCTACTCTGATCACCATCTCAACTAAATTTTTTACAACTACAACACCAACAACAAATCTGCACCACCACCACCACCACCACCACCACCACAACACACCAAAAAGACACTCATTTTTTTCACTTTTAGAGGTCCCATCCATAATTTTCAAGATCTAACAACGAATTCATAGTCCAATTGCCGTGACTTTCTATTTTCTGGATTTGCTTAATGAATTCATTCTCGTTCACCCAATTGAGTTGACTCACTCCTTTATTATCACCCACCAATCTACCTTTTCATCAATCTCTCTACTCAATCACCATTGAGTTAACCCAATATTTAATTGTGGAAAATTGGTTCAGAACTTCAAGTTTAAGAGAACATCAATTAAGCGAATTTTGTATTAGATTGATACTCTTCCACATAAAATTGATATGAGAATTTCGATACTTCATTGTAGAAATATTTGATTGGTACTCTTCAACATAAAACTGTTATACAAAAAAAAAATGATATCTTATTGTAAAAGTTTTAAATTGATAGATTTGAATTAAAAAATATTATAGTTAAAATTTATACACTTTCACTCCATTGTAAAAAGTGTTACGCGAAAATAAAAAATTGTTATGCAAAAATTGAAAAGTGTTACACGAAAATTGAAAATTGTTATCCAAAATTTGAAAAAGTGTTACGCGAAAATTGAAAAGTGTTAAGATTAAAATTTATACTCTTCCACTTCATTATAAAATGTGTTACATAAAAATTGATACTTTATTGGAAAAATTTTAGATTGATATATTTGAAGTGAAAAGTGTCACACGAAAAATTAAAAAAAAAAACACGCGCACATATTAATCGCATATATGAACCTGTTTCACAAGTGATTACCTCCTGGACTAATTATGAGAGAAGAGGGAATTAAATGACTTTATTTATTTACTTTTACTGTTTCCTCTAGTTTTTAGTTGAGTGAGTGATAACTTTAAAATTTGTAACTTTTTCTAATTATCATTTGTGACAATTTTATACTAAATATTTTGTGACATAAAAATTACACTAATTTTATGACAATAATAAAATATTGTTAATGAAAAATAATGAAGTTGTTAGTAAAATATTACTTTGTGTCACAATTAATTTTGTTGTCAAGTAAAATAAATTAATGAGCGACAATTTTATATTTGTCAAAATTATATTCTTAAATAAAGTATTTTTCATAACCACAAGTTTGAAAATTTCTTTTCCTATCTTATTTATAGACTATTTCTGCAATCAAATATGCAGCTATTTAGCTTTCTTGTGGTCATTTCTTATAGAATGAAATTATAACTTTTAACCACAAAAAATTAAATAACTAAAGTGCTTCCAAAATTATAAAGTTAGGGATTCAAATTCCTTTTTTTTTTTTTAGTTTTCTCAAGATTTGTCGAGCGAGTGATTATAGTGTTTTCTTCTACTTTACAAGTGGGATATCTCCATTTTGTACTTATTATCCTTCCTAATTTTGTTTTCAATCAACCAAAAATAGTCTGTCCCTCCAACTTCATTGGCTCCGGTTCAGTTTTACTATCCGTTAACATACATTAGTTTGTAAAATATGTTGTGAATAAAATATATGTTTATACTTGAATTGTGGACAAAATTTGCAAGATAGATTATCATGGATTTATTAAATTACAAATGCTATTGGATTTAAGATCTTGTGAAATTTTCATTTAACCAAATTAACATTTTCTTATTCAGAATAAGAGCAAAAGGACACAAATATCATTAAACTTTTATTTTATTTTATTTTATTTTTAAAATTTGAGTTCTAGTCATCGAACTATTTTTTTTTTATAAAAAATATCACTAAATTTTCTAAGTATACTTATTTTGATTATTCGGTCAATTTCTTCCACAGACAAAACACATTTTCTTGATGTAAAATTGTCTAAATAGTAGAAAGTTTCAAAAACTTTCCTCACATAAGAAACTTTGGACAATTTGTGCGACAATTTTGTGTAAATTAGGGAATTTTTAAGGCTGTGTAGAAAAGATTTGCCTCACCATTGAATCCCCTATTCATTTTTCACTACCAGATTAATCTAACTGAAGTCATTGTTTCAAAATCTAAAATTACAGTTTTTGTTTCCTTTTCCTACCACACAAAGATAAAGCAAGATCAGAAACTATTGGTTCAAAATCTAAAAACTCTTTTTGCAGTTTTTGTTTTCTTTTCCTCCCAAACAAAGATCAAACAAGATCAGGGCTCTGACTCAAAGATATGATTTTTATTTTGATTTTGTTTCTTCTCTAACAAATGCGGCCTTTTAACTTTAAGAAATTTGCAATGGTTGAAAATCCATTAAATGCTTATACTTACTAATAATAATAACAATCAAACTATTATACACATATATAAATCACAATATCCATATTCTCAGCCAATCCAGTGGATAGTCTCTACCAAATTCACATCCAAGATTGCCTAACAAAACTTACCCCACATCCAAAATAGTTTTACAAAATTTAACCGTGCAAGAAAACGTAAAATTATCAGATCCATCAAATAGGTTGATGCCTATATTAATTTGCGAACTTTTTTTCTTGCTGTGCTATAAGACAATAATTAAATTAAATACAATAATAGTATATGATAAAATGTAAAAGCCATATTCATTCAAATTGTATGAATGTGGTTGATTGAAAAATATAATTTCCACATTTATTTAAAATCTTGTAATATGGTAAGCTGGAATTATTTATGGCAATTAGAATATATATATTCAAAATTTTGAAATATGGTAAAATTTAACTCTTTATGACAATTGGAATGTATTAAAAATTTAAAATTTTAAAAAATATGATAAATTAGAATCATAAATGATAATTAGATGTATTAATTAGAAAACATTTATGTGTATTGATTTTTTTAAATGTAAGAAAAAGTAAAAAAAACAAAAACAAAAACACACTGGTTTTCCCCGTGAACTCGGTTTACCCGTTTTCTCAAAACCCATTTTTTTTTATAAAAATTCGGACTAAACACCTTGCCAATTTCTACTTCGATAGGTCGAACCAATTCCAATTGATCCAATCCAGTGGATAGTCTCTACAAAATTCACATCCAAGATTGCCTAACAAAACTTATCCCACATCCAAAATAATTTTACAAAATTTAACCGTACAAGAAAACGTAAAATTATCAGATCCATCAAATACGTTGATGTCTATATTTATTTGCGAACTTTTATTCTTGGTGTGCTATAAGACAATAATTAAATTAAATACAATAATAGTATATGATAAAATGTAAAAGCCATATTCATTCAAATGTATGAATGTGGTTGATTGAAAACAATGATGAAAAATATAATTTTCACATTTATTTAAAATCTTGTAATATGGTAAGCTGGAATTATTTATGGCAATTAGAATATATATATATATATATATATATTCAAAATTTTGAAATATGGTAAATTTAACTATTTATGACAATTGGAATGTATTCAAATTTTAAATTTTAAAAAATATGGTAAATTAGAATCATTAATGATAATTAGATGTATTGATTAGAAAACATTTATGTGTATTGATTTGTTTAAATGTAAAAAAAAAGTTCAAAAAAAAAACAACAACAAAAACAAAATGGTTTTCCGAGTGAACTCGATTTACCGGTTTTCTTAAAACCGATTTTTTTAATTATAAAAATTCGGACTAAACACCTTGCCAATTTCTACTTCCATCGGTCGAACCAATTCCAATTGATCCAATCCAGTTGATAGTCTCTACAAAATTCACATCCAAAATTGCCTAACAAAACTTACCCCACATCCAAAATAGTTTTACAAAATTTAACCATACAAGAAAACGTAAAATTATCATATCCATCATGCCTATATTAATTTGCGAACTTTTTTCCTTGGTGTGCTATAACACAATAATTAAATTAAATACAATATATAATAGTATATTATAAAATGTAAAAGCCATATTCATTCAAATTGTATGAATGTGGTTGATTGAAAACAATGATGAAACATATAATTGCCATATTTATTTAAAATTTTGTAATATGGAAACCTGAATTATTTATGGCAATTTGAATATATATATTCAAAATTTTGAAATATGGTAAATTTAACTATTTATATCAATTGGAATGTATTCAAATTTTAAAATTTTAAAAAATGTGGTAAATTAGAATCATTAATGATAATTAGATGTATTGATTAGAAAACATTTATGTGTATTGATTTGTTTAAATGAAAAAAAAGTAATAAAACAAAAACAAAATGGTTTCCCCGGTGAACTCGGTTTACCGATTTTCTCAAAACTGATTTTTTTTTTTATAAAAATTCGGACTAAACACCTTGCAAAATTTTACTTCGATCGGTCGAACCAATTCCAATTGATCCAATCCAGTGGATAGTCTCTACAAAATTCACTTCCAAAATTGCCTAACAAAACTTACCCCACATCCAAAATAGTTTTACAAAATTTAACCGTGCAAGAAAACGTAAAATTATCAGATCCATCAAATAGGTTGATGCCTATATTAATTTGCGAACTTTTTTTCTTGGTGTGCTATAAGACAATAATTAAATTAAATACAATAATAGTATATGATAAAATGTAAAAGAAATATTCATTCAAATTGTATGAATGTGGTTGATGGAAAACAATGATGAAAAATATAATTTCCATATTTATTTAAAATCTTGTAATATGGTAAGCTGGAATTATTTATGGCAATTAGAATATATATATTCAAAATTTTGAAATATGGTAAATTTAACTATTTATGACAATTGGAATGTATTCAAATTTTAAAATTTTAAAAAATATGGTAAATTAGAATCATTAATGATAATTAGATGTATTGATTAGAAAACATTTATATGTATTGATTTGGTTTAAATGTAAAAAAAAAAAAAACAAAATAGTTTTCCCAGAACTCAATTTACCGGTTTTCTCAAAACAGATTTTTTTTTTTCAGAAAAATTTGGATCAAACACCTTGCCAATTTCTACTTTGACCGGTCGAACCAGTTGATCCAATACGAGTTTAATAACACTAGTAAGGTATACAGGGAGTCGTGTATTGAACAGCTGCTGGTTCAATCGCTCTTATCCAAATTTGGGTATATATATGAGCTCAAGATCAGATCCAATTGCATTATTCCCAGCACACTTCAATACAATACTTGTCAGACGTGAAATAATAAGCAAGAAACAATGAAGAAAACACTTTTCATCATCCTTTCATTTCTTCTCTTGAACTCTTTCCTATGTTCAGCTGTGGAATCGCGCAACCCGGTCCATGATATTGACGGAAATGAAGTCCGTGCAGACGTTGAATACAACATTTTGCCAGTAATGAATGGGACGGGAGGAGGCGTGACTCTGGGCCGGGCTATTAATCCCCTTCAAGTTTGCCCTCAAACTGTTGTTCAGGATAGCTCAGAAGTCGATTTTGGCTTTCCCTTAACTTTTACGCCAGTTAACCTCACAGAAGAAGTGATTCTTGTTTCCACTGATTTAAACATCTGCTTCAAAAGAGCCATAACCGTTTGTATTCAATCAAACGTGTGGAAGATTGATTTTGCTAAAGAAATAGGACAGTATATTATAGTTACTAATGGAGTTCGAGGGAACCCTCGTCGCGAAAATTGGTTTAAAATTGTAGAATATGAAAGAGATTATAAGCTTGTTGTTTGTCCTAGAGTTTGCAACTTTTGCAGGCCTATTTGCAGGGATGTTGGCATTTATATTGGTCCGGATCACACAAGACTTCTGGCTTTAAGTGGTGAACCATTCAGGGTTAAGTTCAAGAAGTTCAAGAGAGTTTGAAGAAGATCAAGATTCTCTTCTCTTGTTTATTTTTCCTTTATTAATTTCCTTCAAAGGAAGACGTAATAATTAAGGAGGATGGATTCTTCCAGTGAATAATATGTATGGCTTGATCATACAGAATTGAGTCTTGAAAATTTACCGTTGAAAGACAATGGAAGGAAAACAAGAAGCAAAAATTTATTGCATACTAATTTCTTTTTTGAACTTCATCTTAGTTAAAGAAAGGTTTCTTATAATTCAGCTTCTTCGTCTAAACATGAAGGAAGGGCTGGTTAGAAATCGCGGATTGGCTTGGTCTGATCATTGAGGACATTAATTCAAAGGGCAGATGGATCTATTGATCACGCTTAGCACGGGATGATCTGAGACTTTTTTGAGCAAAACTACGACCAATTTTTCTGACATAATTTTCAATCAAAAATAAACTCATAAAATATTAATTTAAAAATTTTAATAATAAAAAATTATTCAAACGGAACCGTGCTAGTATGAAGTTCTAATTAAGCTCCATCATTTGGTCGATCTTTACCTTGAAATGAAAAACATAAAAGCTGTTTCGTGAGCATACATAAATTTAATCCTGTGAATTTAAAAAGAATTCAAGGAGATTCGATTGGTTTGATAAAATAAATTCAGCAAACTAAGTAATTTAAGAATATGAATCAACGAGTAATAATACACAATATGAATTTTTTATTTTTTGTTAAATTTTTTTAAAAAAATTATAATTTTGTTCTTAAAATTAAAACATATATAACTTTTACTAGTAATGTTTTATAATTTCACTATCCTAATTAAATTCCATTCTCTATTTATTCTCAGAAAATGTTTTTTTAATATAGAGATAATTCTATTTAATTATATGGATAACTAGTTCATCATGCATTGATCGAGATTTTAATTATTGTCAATTGATCACATGTCGTATTAAACTTCATCCAAAATCCTTATGATTATGTCATATAAGCCGTAAAGCTATATATTGAGCGTGGACTAACTAGTTAACGTGCAAGAATTAGAAATATTATCAAAAGTGATGATATATATGTAAAATGAAAAATCTCAATAAAAACATAGATGGAATTAATGACGTTGATTAATTAATTGGCAATAAACATATGAATGAATTACGTACACTATATTGCCTACTACTCTTTGTGTATTATCAATTGGTTCATGTTATTTACTCAAGCTATGTTTTCACTTAAAATTTTCGTCCATCATTACTCAATATTATTTGGCTTATTGCTATCTATATACATAGAATACTTTTTACACTACTGCACCTCTTTTTGGTATTATATATGTTGTAAACCCGTCAAACTATGCGTTTGAAAACTTTGATCAACTAAAAACGCCAGCCAATGAGAGCAGACAACAAGTTGTGTAATCCGCTATATAAATTTAATATGTAACTATTAATTGTAATTTCTATTATAATTAACTACTATTATAAGGCGGAATATAATAGCGAGAATACACCAAATAAACATTAATACTATCATATTATAATTTATATTATTAAAATTAATAACAATAATAAGTAACTAAAATAAGTATATTTTAGATTTTAAATAATACTATGAGTTCATGAATATATGTAATTAGTACATTAACTAAATATATTATATTTACAGGTTATAAGTAAATTAGAATTTAAATATAAGTAATTAGTACGTTAACTAAATACATAAGTATATTTATAGGTTATATAAGTAAATAATACTTTAATATAAATAATTAGTACATTAACTATGTATTTTTTTTTAACATCCACACATTTTTACATCACATGGACTTTATCATTTAATATGTTGAATTAAATATTCAATTTTAGTATTTTACATTTCAAACAAAATTAATTTGTTATTAATTTTTGTTATTAATTTGTTGTTTTAACTTTCAAGAGTAAAAAAAAATAAAAATTATCCGGTTAACCGATTGGAACCAGTAAAACCGAAATCGGTACCATAACTGATAGGTTAACCAATCTTGGCAAAATTTGCCAAAATTATTTATGAATAAAAGAAACGAAGTAGTAGTCGCCTATTTTGATTAAGGGCTGCGAGCTCGTGCAGTAATACCTCAAGTGGATGCGTGCTATGGACAGCTCCATATAGGCATGTTCTTATCCAAATTCATCTATATAATACCTCAAGATCATGAACAACATTTGCATTATTCTCAGCTCAATTCCAATTCGATACTTCTCATATTTATATGAAATAATATACCATGAACAAAATACTTTTCTTCCTTTCGTTTCTTCTCTTGAACTCTTTCCTATGTTCAGCTGCCGAACAGCCCAACCCTGTGCGCGACGCTAATGGAAATGTACTCCGTACAGGCCAGCAATACTACATTTTGTCAGTCATCCGTGGTGGCGGAGGAGGTGGTCTCAATCTGGGGAGGCCTGTCAATGCCAGTGAATCTTGCCCTCTTAATGTTGTCCAGGAGCCCCTTGATCTCTTTCGTGGCATCAGCTCAACTTTTAATCCAGTTAATAGCAAAAAAGAAGTGATTCGTGTTTCTACTGATTTAAACATCGTGTCCCTTGCCAGAACCACTTGTCTTGATTCAAACGTGTGGAGGGTTGCTTTTGCTGAAGAGAGAGGACAATATATTATAGCTACTAATGGAGATACAGGGAACCCTAGTCCTGAAACTCTGAACAATTGGTTTAAGATTGAAGAGTATGAAGGAGATTATAAGCTTGTTTTCTGTCCTTCAGTTTGCAGTTTTTGCAGGCCGATTTGCAAGGATCTTGGCATTTATTTTTATAAGTATGAAACAAGACGTCTTGCTTTCAATGATGTGCCATTCAGGGTTATGTTCATGAAAGTTTGAAGAAGATGATTTGTTGGTTTATTTTCCTTTTATTTCCTTGTAAGTAATAAGAAATAAGGAGGCATGCAAGATGTATTTCTTCATTGAATAACGTATGGTTCGATCATATTGAAACTTGTAAGTATACTGTTCAAACTGTTATAAAAATACTACAAACTTGTACTATTATATTATATAACAAATTATTATACCACTATTAGAAAGTAGAAATATAATGTTGTTACTATTCCTATAAGATTATGATCGCTTCGTTATACCACCAAAATTAAAACCTACTCTTCACCAGTATAACAATGGAGCAAGGTCGTCTCCCAAAGAAGCAGCTGCACTTTTTCCTTCAAACTTGTCACAAACAAATATTAGAAACAAATAAAAAAAATAAAGTACTAAAGAATTTAATCAATAAGAAAGAAAATCCAGTTAAATCATTGAATCCACACTAATTAATTACTTGATCATTGATGCAAATATTAAACATGTAATTTAAATAAACTAGTTATAGTTACCGGGAACGCCACTGACATAACCTCATTTCTCCTTACTTATTGATAATTAAAAGGACGCCTTATTAGTTACTCTCTAATTAATAAACAATATAAGAGGACGCCTCATTAGATTTAATTCATTAACAGCATTAAGATGAGAGAAACCTAATTATGATATGCCCATATGGACGCCATATGCCCATACCACCCATATGCCCACTGTCAATGAATGACAGTCTTGCCACCTATTAAAACTAAATAGACAATTACGGATCTATCGTTTTAATTGGCATTAGAATTTTTTATAATTAATTAAATATTGTGCACTATTCAACAATCATAGAAAATTCATAAACCCTCTATCACAGGACATAAAAATGTACTTAAATTACATATTTATTTAAATCCTATTAGATCTAACAAGTTATTAATTAGTGCTTCATCAATAAATTAACTGGAAAACTAATTCAGAATGAAGACATAATTAAACAAGACATAAAAGAATTAAAGAAAAATAGATTCATAATATACTAGAAAGAAAACATGTAGTTGACAATCACTTGGTAGTAGTTATGGTTGAAGATGATCCAATCCAATTCAAAATAGCAAAGGAAATAGATAATGCTTGTCCAAAACTTATCCAATAAATTGTTTTAACTAAGATTGCTTAAATTTGAATACTTGAATTAAGTAATGAAAATCCAATTAAATTCAAAAGATGACTTGAATGAAATATTACGTGAAAACTACTAAACCCTCCTGCTTATTAAGAAAAACTAGGATGCTAACTACTACTAAAAACAAAACTAGGCTAGAATAGGATACCCACCCCTAATCCAAAAAACCACTATTTAAAGAACTCTCTCAACAATAATAACTAAAATCATAGCTGAAGATAATTCCCAACAAACTCTAAGATCTCACTCTCCAAAAGATTAGGATATTTGAATACAAAAAATATTCCTTCCCAACTATCATAACTATACCTTCCAACAAACTCTCTTCCCCTTAGTAAAAATTCTTCTTGGTAAAATCTTCTCTTTCTAGTAAAGATCCTTCCAATAAATCTTCTCAACTGCTTCTTAACTTCTTCTCAACTTCTTGCATCATTTTAGCTCTTTTTATATCATTCTATTCAATTTCCACATAAACCTAAAAACATAACAAAACCATGAATTTCAACACATGAATGCTAATAAAAAAAACATAAAATCATAACAAATAAATGTAAAATATTAACTCCATCAACTCCCCCATACTTGGACCATGCTTGCCCCAAGTATAGTTTATTTCAATAAGACACTAAAAATACAAAACACTTGGACTCAACATCATAATGCCCTTAACTAAATAACCAACAAGATATTAATTGAAACTCAACCTTCTTACTACTAACCAATCCTTGTACCAGATAATGCAAACATGCCCCTTTATTTAAGTTAAAAATTGCAAGAATAAATTCAAGCTCACAAATTCCACTCAATAAGGACACACTAATTAATAAGGCAATGTACATCAATCAAGCAAGGTATTATCATAAGCTTGCAAATTAGTCACATCTCCACCATAATCCAATAACTATATACATAAATCAAAAAGGTCTTTTTGGGTTGTAATGGGGCTAAGGTTAGAGGTAAGACAAAAGATTAATATGGGCTTAAAAATTTATCAAAAAAAAATGTTAAAATGCAACTTATTTTCACAAAATACTTCTTACATAGCCACACTTCCAACAACTTTAATCAACAATACTTATGCTTACACAACAATGCTTCACTTTCTTTTTCTGAGCATTTTTCTTTTTTTTCCCTTTTTCTTTTTTTTCTTCTTTTCCTCTTCTTTTTATTTTTTATTTTTTAAGTAATGAAACACTAATAAAATTTAACTTGCAAGCAAAAATTTTGCACAAATAACAGCAGTGTGGCTATATTTTTCTCAAGAAGTAATATATTAAACATATTCTTTAATAAATAGGTTGAAAAAGTAAGCTAAAAAGTAAGGTTTAAAGGCTAAATTTTTTTTTGGGTGTTTAACAAAGAAAAGGTTAAGGCTCAAAAATGGTTCACCAGGAGTCAATTAAAATGGTAGGAAGGTTTTAAGAAAGCTGAAATTATTTGTTCCTAATTTGCCTTTATCATTTTTATGCATATAATCATTTATGGTCTCAACATGTACTTCAAAACAAGCTTTATAATACCCAATGCATTTTAATCAAACTCTCAATAAAATTCAAAAGCACCAAGAAAGTGGTTCTTGTGTACTTTAGGCTCGAAAAATTACTTATTGGATAAAAGAAATAAATTCTTGCAATTTTATCATCCTAAAATTCATATAGGGCAGTTACATTAACCAAAACAAAGATATCCCCCAAACTGCCCAAACATGCTTCAATCTATATAAAAATTGTTCATAAAGTTTAGGGGCATTATGATTTATTTTTAAAAACCCAACTAAACATGCAAAAATAGAAATTAAAATGAAATAGAAACTTTAACTTAAGCTCCCCCATACTTACACAATACATGATCCTTTATGTATAAAAGAAGATAATTAAAGCACAACATAAAAGGATGACATAAAGTGAAAGAAAAAATGAGAGGAGTGGAAAAGAAAACTCATGGATTTGGGTTTTTAAACTCTTGAAATTGGAAATATGCTTGAATGGTTTGCTCCAGGATCGTCATTCGTTTATGCATCCTATTCATAAATTCCTAGAGTGTGGCGACTTGAGAAGATGAAGCTGGAGACGATGATGAGGAATCAGGAACATCACATTTACTACCTGTGGAAGGAGGAATAGAACTTTAGATTTTGTTCTTGCCATGATAAAAAAGGAGAAAATCAATTTTTCTTGAGCAAAAACGAAGGATGCCGCACGGTTTTCTGTCAGAAAACAAAGAGTGAAATATGAGAGAATAATCAATAGTTATGAATCCAAATATAAAACTAACCCTACTTATTTGCCGTATGTAAAGACACAAAGAATACTTTTTGGGAGTTTAGTTCTCAAAGAATACTTTTTCTCTAGATTGGATCTAGAGAAAAAGGGAGGTGGCAACCCATAATAGTGGAAGACCTACCTGAATATTGCACAAACTGCCACAAAATGGGTCACCTTACTAACTAATGCAACCCACAACTTCTGAAATAGGATCCTGAGGAAATAAGGAAAGGCAAGAAGAAGGTATAGGTCCCGATCTTGAACAACAACCAAGCAGCAGGGGAAGAGATGATGAACAATGTCAAGGCTGTAGGAGAAGCTTCCGGAAGCAAAGTGGATGCTGAGCTCAACGGATATATGGCTCAGTAGGAGGCCAAGAGTAATGAGCACTGGAAGGAAGTTCGTCAAGCTGAAGAGGAGCTGGGCGCTACAGTACAAGCTACAGTCACCAGCTTCCAGATTCAGTCAACTGATCTAAACACCCCCTTGATTGATGCTAGCACAATCGATTGATGCTATAGCTAGCCATGGACCAGAGCTGGAGCTGGAGCAGCTAGGTGATAAGGTGAATTTATTCACCTTTTATGTAGTGTTTATACTTAATTCTTTGGTCGTTCTTGTTCTTTTTGATTTGTTTTAGTGTGTTATTTGTAGGTTTGTCGACCATGGTGTGTGCTTGGAAGAGGAAAATCATATGAGAGCCAAATCGGATGCAAAGTGGAGGAAGAATTGAAGAAAAGTTCGTGAATTTATTGAAGACCTGCTCCACGTCGCGACGTCGGTACATGCACGTCGCGACGGGAGACCCTCCACGTCGCGACGTCAAAAATGCGAATTAAAATTGATTTTTGGTTGATTTTTCGACGATTTTTGGAGAAATTGGCAGTGTGCCACGTCGCGACGTCGGGACCCCTCCCATGTCGCGAAGTGGGTGGACGTCGTGACGTGCATGATCGTACGTCGCGACGTCGGGAACGCGTAATTTTCTGGATTATTTTTGGAAATTTGCGATTTTGGCCACTTTGAGACTTCTTATCCGACAAGGTTGTCGTGAAGGACTTATTTGCGAATATTTTCATAGAATAACTATAAATAGGGCTAGGGTTACAGCTCTTCAGGGGTGTGACAACTTTGAGAGATTTCAAGCAAGGGTTTTCTTCTTTGTAATAGCTAGGGTTTCAACCTTTGGTTTTTGCACGGAGAATTGCAGCTGTACGGATTTGGGAACATCATCTCTTATTGAATTCATTCTTTTACGAGTAAAGATTACATTCAAGGATTTACAATTCAAGGTATTTTCTTTCCTTTTAATTTATGTTTTCAATATTGTGCTTAATTATTAACATTATGATGTTCAATTTAGCCATGCTTGGCTAAATCTATTGTGCTCCCGAGATTATGAATAAGGGTTTGTGTGCTTAATTTACATGCTAAGTTCTATCTTATGGTCTTAGTAGAATAAGTTTTGCTGTGTTCTTCATAATTATGCACTGAATTATGTATGATGAGTATTTGCCTTATGTGTAGTAAATTTCTTAGAGAACGAACTCGCTTTACTATCACCTTCACAGGGGTTGTTTAGCATTATTTTTAAGTAGGGATGAATAGCAACCACGGGCACATATTTATACACATATTTGATCTCTACACAGTTCCACAGTCATCAATCTTATTGCAAATTGGAGCCTGTATTTATGCAACGCCAAACTATATAATTAGTAAACCAGTTGCATTGGGGTTGATTCTCTTTGTCTAGACAAAAATTAGCAAATTGAAATCCTGAAAACAAGTTATGATTGGAGTTTATTTCTTTAGGATTGGAGTCGGTTTAAACTTTTGAAGCATGCATGAAGATCAAAAGGTTATTTAGCAGTAGATTTCTAAATAAAGCAAAGTGGAGTTAAGTTTTGCATGTTCAAACTCGTTTGTATTAATCATGTATTGGCAAGAAACAAAAAAATACATCTAAATAAGCAACCAAACACTCGCACACATGCAAGAAAACACTACACAAGGCGGCTGCTGCTGCTGTTGTTTTATGTCAAGATATTTTCCACGACACGAAAACGACCATGAGAGGCAATTTTTTAAAATTTGTCATTTTAGCTAAAAAAATCGTGTGCTATAACCTACAAAAATGGTTATTTTTTAAAAAAATTAAATTTTTTTTTTTACATCATTCATTAGATAGCATATTAAAATATTATATTGGTTCAAAAAAAGGCCATGAGAGTCAAGTTTTGTCATTTTGGGAAAAAAAAAACGTATGTTATAACCCACATAAATAGCAATTTTTTTAAAATCCTTAAATTTGTTTTTTTTACACCATTCATTAGATAGCACGTCGAAATTTTATATGAGTACAAAAAACAACACGAAAACATCCACAAGAGGCAAGTTTTAGAAATTTGTCGAGTTTCTTGACTCGCAGCAAATCGTTTCTTAGTTCACATCGGATAGACCATTCTCTAATGCTCTAACCAAGTTATCAAAGTAAGTTCTAGTCACCTTTGTTAGATCAACTAACTTAGCACTAAAACTCTTGAACTCCTCAAGAGAAACTTCAGGTTCGATGTGTACAAACAGTTCCTTCTCAGCACAATGGTGAAGTCTTTCCAATCCTGCTTCTGCTTCCCCTTGCAAATACTCAAAAAACTTCTTTCTTGCGGGATCATCCTCCGGGAGAAAATAGCCATAGGCGTACGTCCATTTCAAAACTCTCCTACACTCCGCAATCTGAACCCAAGCATCAATAATGAACTCCATTTGAGTCCTAGTAAGGGATTGGATTTCACTCAATTTCTCAAGATGCTCAGCCTGCAATATTTTCAAATCTGACAAAGCCTTTTTCCAAGACTTATTGTTAGCTGCCCATCTCTCATAATAATGTGTATATTTTTCCAAAGATTTCTTAGCCATCTCTCTAATTCTCTCAGATTCATCATAATCACTACTTCTCTTTGCTGCTTCATAGCTATTGCACCTGTCATAGCTACCGCCGTGTCCCATCCACGGACCTAAACACAACCAACAGAATTCAAAGTTGCAAGGATATCTACAAGTCATATGCATACAACCTTGATTCTTTTCAATTGTTCTTCTGCACTTTGGACAATGCTTGGTATTAGTCAATATCCAATTCGTGTTTTCTGACTCACAACTGTTTTTCAGAATCCACTTTGCTGCAGTTTCACAATCTGATGGACTATGAGCTTCCTCTGAACAATTCCAACAAAATCCATAAGAACAATGACAAGTAACATCAAAATTATTGAAATTACCTCCATTAGGATTGCCCAAACATTCAACAGCAAATTCACAACCTGGGGAAGGACACCACTTTATGTTTTTCCTATCTTCAATGTAGGATCTAAAAACATAATTCTCGTACTTAAACCTATCCTCATCAGATGCTAACAAATCAATTATGTCTTCACCAATTATAGTACCACAAGAGGGTTGAGGACATCTTAGAAACAAACAACCAGGGCCATCTTTGATGGCAATGTAAATATAAGTTTTCCAGCATGTTTGACAAAAAACATGACCACAGTCTGCCATAACAGCATGATGATCATCATGGTCCTCCAAGCAAATCCCACAAAAGAATAACTTACCATCACCAATATTCCCTTTCGTATAACTGGGATTCTCCAATATGATCAGCCCACAAAACTTTCGAACTTTTTCTTCGTCCGTGTACCATTCTTCATGAATTCTACTGACATCCCAACTATATTTACACAACAAAATAATCGCAGCTTCTCTAGTAACCGATAGAAGAGTCGAAATCTCCACGATATTTTCCTCTATACGGCGGCGAATATCTTGGCTGTTCAAGATGGTGAATTCCGTAACATTCTCATCGGTACACCCGTTATCTGAGGCGTAATCTTCCTCCTGGTCTGGATGATATTCTTCATCTGAGGCGTAATCTTCCTCCTGGTCTGGATGATATTCTTCATCTTCCTCGTCTGAATGATATTCTTCTTCATTACTGTTGCAATCTTCCTCTTGATCATCATCGTCGAGAAAGCAACATCCCTCTTCTTCCTTACGAACGCTCTTCTCCATTATCGTCGTCGTCGCCATAGATAATCGTAGATTCTCAACAAAGTTGGGTAGAAGATGTTAAACGCATGATGGAAGCGAGCCAAGGTTTTAGCAACATATATAAACCTCCAAGTTCGTTTCCAAATAGGAAACTAAAAAGAAAAGAAAAAAAAACAATTTTGATCTTCAAAATTTTAAATAATGACACTTTTGATCCTTAATAATTTTGAACGACTCAATTTAATATTCAAAACTTTAATTTAAAACTAATACAAGACTATTTACGGATTTTCTTTGATGATTAATAGAAGTTAGTTGTCACGTGTTTAATATATATTTTTTAGTGGTTGATCTCCTATAATTTTCTATAATGAATTTTTTTTTTTATACATAAAAGAAACCCTTATTCAAAATTGTATTAAAAAAGAATATTGTATAAACAAATCAAACTTCTACTATTTTATAGTTTTGTTTTATTTATTTTATAAAAACATTCTTTTTTTATTTTAAAAAAAAAGTTTCAGGAGTTGACCATTACCCTATTTGTGCTAAGCATATGATAATTTTTGTTCATCAATAAAGAAAATTAGTCAATTGTCTTATATTAGCCATAAATTAAAATTTTGAGGATCAAATTTGGTAGTCTAAAATCATTAAATAACAAAAGCGACATGGTTTAAAATTTCGGGGATCAAAATTGTATTTTTTTAAAAAAAAAATTAGAAAGGAACAATTTCCAAATAGGATTGGGTTTGTCAAATAGAAAATAAAGGAAACTACGGATAAAATTAATGGACATTTTCAAAATTCGATATCTAGTCATAATTATTTTTGGAATTGCATCAAAACTCAAAGAAAAAAAAAATATTAGCAGCAACTGTCTGTGATTAAAATGTTACAATATTGAAATTATTAATATTATAAAACTAGTAATTAATATATTAAAAAAACAAAGTGATCAATAATGAGTGGAAAGAAAATACTATCTTATTTTGCTCTCAAAAAAGAATAAGGTGTGATTAATTGTTAATATATTTGTCATGATATGATTTTTAGAACATGTAAGATTAATTAAAGAGACAAACACAATTAAGAAAAATGCATTAATTAAATAGTAAAATTATTTTTTATTATATGTACACAATTTGTAGCCAAACCATGATTTACTTGTACAAAAGTTTCACAATGTGATCAATATATATAATTTTAGAAGCAATACTCTATCTTATGCAAATTCTTATAGTAGAAAATTATTCAATGTGTGGTGATCATTTTTGTGAATTAGGCTCTTCTACTGCTGAATTAGCATTGATACTCCTTTTGGAAATTCAGGCCATGCAATGCATTGACACTGTGCCTTTCTACCCTCAATGGCTAACATATGCATGAATATGCTTCTCTAATATGATGCAATTCTCTTGTGACTTCTTTCATGTCCATCCTCTCTTTGGGTGATCTTTGAGAACATCCAAGTCCAACCTTAAAAACAGAAATAAGGGATTTTGCAACATTCATGTTTGTTTCATCCAACAAATCTCCAATGTTGTTGCCATTATCAGTTTCCTCTATTCTGTTACCATTATCTATTTCTTCAACCTCAGCTGCTGCAGATTGCACTTCTTCTCTATGTTGTTCTACTTCTCTTGAAAGTAGTGAAGGATCAACAATCTTCCAAACTTGTTCTGGCAAAGCTATCTTGACATAGTTATGTAAATCCAATTCATCCATAAACATACCGTCGGTTGGTTTCCTTCCGGTGAACATCTCTAGCAAAAGAATCCCATAACTATAGACATCCCCTTCAGTTGATACCTCCACACCCATGGCATACTCTGAAACATTTGTTCTAGTCAGCAATATTTACGCCAAAAGTCTAAAAAATTATCGCTTTTTTCTCAGCATATAGTTTGTATCTGTCCTAGCTAGGGGGGAGGAACACCTCCAATATTGAGAAAATTGTAGTATTTCTTTTGGAAAAACCAAAGCCATTGTGTGTGTTAGTTTCATGATACATGTATGATGATAATGAAATATTATACCTGGAGCTGCATATCCAATGGATCCTTTTAGTGCAATAGTACTGCTAGTTCCTTGTTGAGAAGAATAGTTAGTAGTTCTTGGAAAAAGCTTTGCCAATCCAAAATCACCCACATGAGCTGTAAGTTCATTGTTGAGCAGGATGTTACTTGGTTTTAGATCACAATGGACAACTGCAACCTCAGAGTGGTTGTGAAGGTAATCCAAAGCTGAAGCTACATCAATTGCAATATTGAGCCTTCGAAGAAGGTTTAGATTTCTTGAGCTTGTTGCTTCAGTTACCTCAGGATGCAGCCACCTATCAAGGCTTCCATTTTCCATAAATGCATAGACAAGAGCCTTGAATTCATGACCCTTGAAATCAATGCTGGAGCAATAAGTTAAGAGAGAAACCAGGTTTCTATGGCGAATGTTTCTCAATGCTTTGCATTCAGCCTTAAAGCTTTTGGAAGCCCCATTCTTCTGAATGTCAAGAACCTTTATTGCAACAATCCTGTTGCTGTGTTGATCTAACCTTCCTTTATACACGAATCCGAAGCTTCCTGATCCAATCAAGTTTGTTGATGAAAATCCATCGGTAGCACGATAGAGTTCATGATAAGAAGTTCTTAAGATCTTCCCAACCTCTGATGGCATAGTAGATGAGTCCCGCCTTTTATACCTTTTCTGGTACATGACATAGCAAAGCACGACTGCAATAGAAATCGTAAACACTGCAACTACTGTGGGTATTACTATGGTAACCAAATGATGTCCTTGTTTCCTTCTTTTGATGAGGCATGGTGGTAGTCCTAGTTGAGGAATGCCTCCACAAAGTTTGCCATTGCCTACCAATATTATTTGGCTAGCATTTCCAAAAACTCCAGCAGTTGGTATCTCGCCCTTAAGATCATTGAATGAAAGGTTAAGATAATTAAGAAATGTAAGGTACTGTAAATCTCCAGGTACTTGCCCAGTCAAGTTATTGCTTGAAAGGTCTAAATGTTGGATGACCTTCAAAGAAGCAAAATTTGGTGGAATCATTCCTTGGAAAAAGTTTCCCTGCATATTAAGGTACACTAATCCCGAACAACCAGCAAGTGTTGCAGGAATTTGTCCGGAAAATTTGTTGTAGGAAACATCAAATATGTTGAGATTTATCAGCTTTCCTACTTCAAGAGGTAGAGAACCACCCAATGAGTTATGTGATAAGACCACATTTACCAATGCAGATGAAGAAAGCATTCCAAAACTTTGTGAGGTTATAACCCCAGTGAGGTTGTTTTGAGAAATGTCCAGCGCCTTCAGATATTGACAGTTTTGCAGGAATAGAGATATGTCACCTTGGAAGCTATTGTTTGACAAATGCAGAGCATATAAAGATGTAATGTTGCACAAATTAGATGGTATCTGTCCTGACAAGAAGTTATCTTTTAGACTCAAGTACTGTAAGTTTTGAAGTTCCTCAAAATCACTTGGAATGCCACCAGTAAAAGAATTTTGTTCCATGTTTAATACAAAAAGATTAACAAGTCTTCCAAATCCAATAGGTATATCCCCTGATATGTAATTGAGATTCATATAAAATTCAGTGAGCTGAGATGAGAGATTACCGATTACATTCGGTAATTGACCTCCAAAGTTATTCTCATCAAAGCCAAGTACTTGTAGATTGCTGCAGTTTGTCAAAGATGCAATAAAACTCAAGTCTCCGGCAGAGTTACTACCTAAGAGATTTACTTCAATATTGAACAACTCAAGCTTAGGCAAATTTCCTAAACTGTTTGGAACTTGACCTTGTAAATTATTTGAACCAACCTCCAGAACTGTAAGTTTAGACAGATTAGTAATTCTAGCAGGGATATTGCCAGAGAACTGGTTTCCATAGATTTGAAACTTTTGCAAATTTGGGAGTGTGAGGTCCAAGTCTTCTGGAATAGTCCCATGAAACTTGTTAGATGTTACTGAGAAGGTAGCAATTGCAGAGTTATTATAGACCTCAGGAGGGATTTCGCCAGATAGCTGATTCACTCCAAGTACTAGATAATATAACTTTGTCAAGAATCCTATCTCCTTTGGCAAATTTCCCTCCAAATTGTTATATGTCAAAGAGAGTATAGTCAGTGATGACAGGTTCCCGATGGAACGAGGGATCTCTCCGGTTAAATTGTTGGTGAAAAGATAAAGAATTTCAAGATTCTTCAAAGAGCCAAGCTCAGGAGGGATTTTACCTACTAATTGGTTCCTGAATAAGCTAAGCACACTGAGCTCTAGGCACTGGCTCAAATTAACTGGAATTTCTCCACTAAGTGTGTTGCTTGACAAGTTAAGAAATGTTAACTGGGACAAACGACCAACATCCTGTGGGATCCCTCCATAAAATCTATTTTCATTTAGTTTGATGAACTTAACAAAGCTTAGATTTCCTATATGAGGAGATATTGATCCAAGCAAGCTATTCCCACTCAGATTTAAGGCTGTTACCCTTTGATGTCGCGCATCGCATGTGACTCCTTGCCATTGGCAGTAATGTTGTGAATCATTCCATGAGTTTAGCACTCCATATGGATCATCAGATATCTGATGCTTGAATTCTAGCAGAGCGAGTCGATCAATGTTACTTGGGAAAGGACTCATAGAGGAAGCAAGCAGCATGGACAAATTCATAGCAAGTAGAAAGAGCAAAATGATTGCTAATGACTGAACTTCCTCTGCAGTGGAAATCCATGTTTTCATCTTTGTCAAGCAAACAATATGCCAATGAAAAGTCCTAATTATTAAAAACCAAATGATCATTTGAATTCAACAAATGAACAACTCAATGCAAAGCATGGATGCAAGAAATCAATTCAAATTGCCTATCCACACTTCTGATCAAGTTAATTGTTTTCCTTTCTTTATTACTGACTTCAAGTTGGAACTTCTTAGCCAACTGACATAATATCAACGTGTGATTAATCCATGAGGGATATGTTAAAATAGACTTCCATTCATGGGGTGGAAGATTTTGTACAGGCTAAGTTGCTAATTGAGCTAAAGCATGACTAGCTCCATTACAGTTCTTTAAACAGGAAAATACCGAATGAAACAATATGAAGAGTTCATGTTGGAATATTTTAGGCTGATCTTTATGCACCTGGATTGTAAATGTTGCCCACTTGATGAAAGTTCAGACTTTTGATTGAAAGCTTCAATGGAGGCTTGTGAAGCTACAAAACGTTTCTCTCAGATTCTTTGACAGTAAGCAATTTCTGAAGTTGGAACAGAATTATAATTCACATTCCACAACAATATATAAGAATAGAAAATTGTTGGCTTGTTATCATGCAAAGTTTGTTGAAATATCTCAAGCAAATATAGCCGCCATGATCAAACACTTTGGTTCTTTTAACATAAGAATATTAGTATAGCAAATATTTATTAGAGAATGTCTAGAAAGGAAAACTTCAAAATCAGGCTGCTGCCGCCTGCCGGGCATAGAATACTGCCTTGATGCTAATAGAAATGATTTGTAAATTGTAACCATGATCCCTTCCACAGATAGAAATAACACAGCTAACAGAGACACATTCATTATGAACTCTTCATATTCTTCTGTTCCATAAAAAAAAAGCATTACTAGAAACATTTTTGTATAGCAGCCACAGTATTTATGCATGATTAATATTTTATTTTTCCTATGTTGTTGCCCATATATTTTTCTTGAGGAAGTCTCCTCTGAAACTGTCTAATATATGCCACGTCTCATGGCGTGATAAATATTGATACGTGAATTATTGAAACGGTTTCATATATGTGACGGACAAGTGTCGTGTGATAAACATTGATATGTTAATTATTGATACGTCCTACACAAATTATTGATATTTTATACCCAAATTATTGATAAGTTATATGCAAACTATTTAGATGTTATACGTGAATTAGAATGGTAATAGAAGTCTAACATTGATAATTTATACGTGAATACGCCAACTATTTACACACTAAAAAAACTTGAATTATTTACATACTAAAAAAACTTGAATTAGAATGGTAATAAAACTCTAACATTGATAATTTATATGCGAATACGCCAACTATTTATACATTATACGTGAATCAGAATGGTATTAGAACTCTAACATTGATAATTTATACGCGAATATGCGAAAATGTTATACGTGAATCAGAATTGTATTAGAACTAATTTATACGCGAACTACAACACACGTGCTCGTGGTGGATCGTCATTTCATGCCGTTATTAGTCATAATCTGGGTATAAGTAACCGGTAAACTTGAAAAAAATGAGGAAGGTTGAAACAGGTTAACAGTAAAAATTTTACCGAACTCTATGATATGTATCACATTAAAAATCGTGATCGAGCATAGTAATGAGACATATAACCGATTTAATTTAGTGGAATAAAAGACATAGTTGTTGACTTGTTGTTATTGTTGTTTTCCATTTCATGCAGTTGACTACACTAAATTTTGAATGGTTCAAATGAACCAGATGCGTACAAATTAAAGCATAAACATATCCCATAGCTGTCTTAGGCCAATGGTATTCTCAAAGAGGTATCTACTGTTTTATTCTATGCAGCCTATCGTTGTTAGAAGTCTGAACAAAAGTTGCTCAACTCCCTGTGATTGACTTCTTGATCCATTATAGCACTTAAAACCATTATATCTCTGTCTTCTTGCTTATGTTTTGTGTGTCATTGAAAATATTTGGTTTCGACTTTCGACCTTCCCGGATCCCCACGAGTGAATCGAAAGTTGAATCTACATTGAATCTCACCCGAATCGCCCCATCTATCTGAGAAGTTTGGGACTGTCACATTGCCTTCATTGATGGGATGTTATGAGTCTTTAGATATGTATGAATCAACTTGAGTATGAAATATGAAAATGTCATAGGAACACAAGAGCCAACATTCATTCTAAACATCCCCATTGATAAAGGGCATATAGCATCCAATCCAAGCACACGGTTTACCAGAATGGTTGCAAAATTTATAGTCCTGAAAAACCCTGATCCCAAAAACAACATTACATGAAGCTATCACTCTCAGCTTCAGATGCTTATCCAATATAGTCGACATCCTGTGCATTTAGATTCCACTGCTGATTTATGGCGCCGTACTTCCATCATCTGCAAAACATCCACAAGTCGTGCTTATAGTATTTCTCACTCCCGGATTAATAGAATGCATGCTAAAGTTTTTAGAAGGGGAAAACAGAATAGAAGAAGAATGCATGTTCATCAAATAATTACATTCTCAGCTGACTTTGCATCACACCAAATGCATAGATTTGATTTTGTTCATCTATTCTTATTGAAGCTTCAACTGTTCAGGCTAGTTTTACTTCACAAAATTGTCTTGAGGTTGGATTTCGAGCAGATTAAATCGTACGAGGAAGCAGATTGTAGTTCACAGGGTGAAAGAACTTGACACGCAAGCAGAACTATGAAGGGATGCTCAAGAACTGTAAGGAGTATACCTATTATTTCCTTAGGCTATGTTTGGATTGAGGGAAAGGGAGGGATTAGATATAACATCTTTTTCCGTCCAAAAGTGGGTGGAAACGGAAGTAAACGATAATTTTTTTATAATTAATAATTTATTATTCCAAATTTATCCTTTTAACGTAAAGATTAATTTAAAAATTACAACATAAATTATCATTTAAAACTTATACGACAAACTTAGAGCTGGAGGCAATCTTTCAATCCTAGTACAATTGATATTACTACCAACATTTATTAGAATATTATTACAATTTTGTTTGATGTTTAAAACTTTATTAACTTCTAATTGGTTGCAAGATTAAAATTATTATTTCATAATAAACTAGAGTTTCAATATATTACAAATTCTAGCCACCCATAAAATAATAATAGAGTTCTGCTTTATTAAAATTTGATTTAATTTACAAAATTTTACTAATTTGATATTTTTTAATTTAATAAACTTTTAACTACCAAATTTATACTACAATAATATCAAAACTCTAAAATAATTTAGCTATAATAGAAAATTTATTTTATCTAGGTTTTAAACATCATCCAACATGAAGATATAGATATACAATATTATACTATAAAACATCATCAAAGCTATCCGTAAATAATAGTTTTAGATTTTTCACACAAAAATAACAAGTTTATCTCAAATTAATAAAATTTTTATTAGATTGTTGTGTCTATATATTTTTATTTTATTGATTATATAATTTTCTTTTTTCCCTAAATTATATTTGTGATTGATAATGCTAAAGAAGTATATATCTATTATTATACCTTTATAAAAGAAAATATAGACTAAATTAAATTACATTTACGTAACCAATGATAGACCAACACTACCAAAAGAAATCCAAACTCTAAAATAATTTAGCTATAATAGAAAAATTATTTTATCTAAGTTTACAATCATCATCCAACATAAAGATATAGATATACAATATCATACTATAAAACAAAAGTTTTATCTTTTCCTTTCTTTTCTTTTCTTTCAAATCTCCAAACAATGTTTTTAATATATTCCATAACACTCCTTGCGTAGACGTTGGAGTGATGACATCATCGAATTCTGCAATAGCCTTGCTAAACAGCCAATTCAAGTAAGCTTTCATTCGCTTGGTCTTGGATCTTGTCATCGAGCTGCCAATGTCATTTAAAGGATTATCTTCCTTGGCCGGATTCGTATCAATCCACATAAAAGCAATTATAGGAGATGTCATTTAAAGGATTATCTTCCTTGGCCGGATTCGTATCAATCCACATAAAAGCAATTATAGGAGTTACTGTCCATGGCAGAAGCACGGTAACAAGAAAGCTACTGCACAGCCGGTAAATAAGTGAACATATTCAAAAAATCTAATCTTGCATGATCAATAAGATCAGGGTTAAGCATTCCAAGTGCATCAAGCATTGCAACAAAAAGAACTTCATATAGTCAGTCTCCTGTTAATCCCCATAATAGAGATATATCTGCACTTCATACCTGCTGAATGCTTCAAAATAAACAACAACCAAGCATTTCTCCCGTTAAGTGGAGTCGGCTATATAGATAACATCTCGCCAAAGTGATCAATAATGAGTGAAAAAAATACTTTCTTATTTTGCTCTCAAAAAAGAATAAGGTGTGATTAATTGTTTATATATTTGTCATGATATGATTTTTAAAACATGTAAGATTAATTCAAGGGACAAACAAATAAGAAAAATGCATTAATTAAATAATAAAATTATGTTTTATTATATGTACACAATTTGTAGCCAAACCATGATTTACTTGTACAAAAGTTTCACAAAGTGATCAATATATATAATTTTAGAGAATGGAAGCAATACTCTATCTTATGCAAATTCTTATAGTAGAAAATTGTTCAATGTGTGGTGATCATTTTTGTGAATTAGGCTCTTCTACTGCTGAATTAGCATTGATAGTGCTTTTGAAAATGCAGTCCATGCAATGCATTGATACTGTGCCTTTCTACCCTCAATGGCTAACATATGCATGAATATGCTTCTCTAATATGATGCAATTCTCTTGTGACTTCTTTCATGTCTATCCTCTCTTTGGGTGATCTTTGAGAACATCCAAGTCCAACCTTAAAAACAGAAATGAGGGATTTTGCAACATTCATGTTTGTTTCATCTAACAAATCTCCAATGTTGTTGCCATTATCTGTTTCCTCTATTCTGTTACCATTATCTATTTCTTCAACCTCAGCTGCTGCAGATTGCACTTCTTCTCTATGTTGTTCTACTTCTCTTGAAAGTAGTGAAGGAACCTCAGCTGCTGCAGATTGCACTTCTTCTCTATGTTGTTCTACTTCTCTTGAAAGTAGTGAAGGGTCAACAATCTTCCAAACTTGTTCTGGCAAAGCTATCTTGACATAGTTATGTAAATCCAATTCATCAATAAACATACCGTCGGTTGGTTTCCGTCCGGTGAACATCTCTAGCAAAAGAATCCCATAGCTATAGACATCCCCTTCAGTTGATACCTCCACACCCATAGCATACTCTGAAACATTTGTTCTAGTCAGCAATATTTACGCCAAAAGTCTAAAAAATTATCGCTTTTTTCATAGCATACAGTTTTTATCTGTCCTAGCTAGGTGGGAGGAGCACCTCCAATATTGAGAAAATTTTAGTATTTCTTTTGGAAAAACCAAAGCCATGGTGTGTGTTAGTTTCATGATACATGTATGATGATAATGAAATATTATACCTGGAGCTGCATATCCAATGGATCCTTTTAGTGCAATAGTACTGCTAGTTCCTTGTTGAGAAGAATAGTTAGTAGTTCTTGGAAAAAGCTTTGCTAATCCAAAATCACCCACATGAGCTGTAAGTTCATTGTTGAGCAGGATGTTACTTGGTTTTAGATCACAATGGACAACTGCAACCTCAGAGTGGTTGTGAAGGTAATCCAAAGCTGAAGCTACATCAATTGCAATATTGAGCCTTTGAAGAAGGTTTAGATTTCTTGAGCTTGTTGCTTCAGTTACCTCAGGATGCAGCCACCTATCAAGGCTTCCATTTTCCATAAATGCATAGACAAGAGCCTTGAATTCATGACCCTTGAAATCAATGCTGGAGCAATAAGTTAAGAGAGAAACCAGGTTTCTATGGCGAATGTTTCTCAATGCTTTGCATTCAGCCTTAAAGCTTTTGGAAGCCCCATTCTTCTGAATGTCAAGAACCTTTATTGCAACAATCCTGTTGCTGTGTTGATCTAACCTTCCTTTATACACGAATCCGAAGCTTCCTGATCCAATCAAGTTTGTTGATGAAAATCCATCGGTAGCACGATAGAGTTCATGATAAGAAGTTCTTAAGATCTTCCCAACCTCTGATGGCATAGTAGATGAGTCCCGCCTTTTATACCTTTTCTGGTACATGACATAGCAAAGCACGAATGCAATAGCAATCGTAAACACTGCAACTACTGTGGGTATTACTATGGTAACCAAATGATGTCCTTGTTTCCTTCTTTTGATGAGGCATGGTGGTAGTCCTAGTTGAGGAATGCCTCCACAAAGTTTGCCATTGCCTACCAATATTATTTGGCTAGCATTTCCAAAAACTCCAGCAGTTGGTATCTCGCCCTCAAGATCATTGAATGAAAGGTTAAGATAATTAAGAAATGTAAGGTACTGTAAATCTCCAGGTACTTGCCCAGTCAAGTTATTGCTTGAAAGGTCTAAACTTTGGATGACCTTCAAAGAAGCAAAATTTGGTGGAATCATTCCTTGGAAAAAGTTTCCCTGCATATTAAGGTGCTCTAATCCCGAACAACCAGCAAGTGTTGCAGGAATTTGTCCGGAAAATTTGTTGTAGGAAACATCAAATATGTGGAGATTTATCAGCTTTCCTACTTCAATAGGTAGAGAACCACTCAATGAGTTATGTGATAAGGCCACATTTACTAATGAAGTTGAAGAAAGCATTCCAAAAGTTTGTGAGGTTATAACCCCAGTGAAGTTGTTTTCAGAAATGTCGAGCTCCTTCAGATATCGACAGTTTTGCAGGAATAGAGATATGTCACCATGGAAGCTATTGTTTGACAAAAACAGAGAATATAAAGATGTAATGTTGCACAAATTAGATGGTATCTGTCCTGACAAGAAGTTCTCGTCTAGACTCAAGTACTGTAAGTTTTGAAGTTCCTCAAAATCACTTGGAATGCCACCAGTAAAAGAATTTTGTTCCATGTCTACTACGAAAAGATTAACAAGTCTTCCAAATCCAATAGGTATATCCCCTGATATGTGATTGAGATTCATATAAACTTCAGTGAGCTGAGATGAGAGATTACCGATTACATTCGGTAATTGACCTCCAAAGTTATTCTCATCAAAGGCAAGTACTTGTAGATTGCTGCAGTTTGTCAAAGATGCAATAAAGCTCAAGTCTCCAGCAGAGTTACTACCAAAGAGATTTACTTCAATATTGAACAACTCAAGCTTTGGCAAATTTCCTAAACTGTTTGGAACTTGACCTTGTAAATTATTTGAACCAACCTCCAGAACTGTAAGTTTAGACAGATTAGTAATTCTAGCAGGGATATTGCCAGAGAACTGGTTTCCATAGATTTGAAACTTTTGCAAATTTGGGAGTGTGAGGTCCAAGTCTTCTGGAATAGTCCCATGAAACTTGTTAGATGTTACTGAAAAGATAGCAATTGAAGAGTTATTATAGACCTCAGGAGGGATTTCGCCAGATAGCTGATTCACTCCAATTGCTAGCTTATATAACTTTGTCAAGAATCCTATCTCCTTTGGCAAATTTCCCTCCAAATTATTATATGACAGAGAGAGTATAGTCAGTGATGACAGGTTCCCGATGGAACGAGGGATCTCTCCGGTTAAATTGTTGGTGAAAAGATAAAGATTTTCAAGATTCTTCAAAGAGCCAAGCTCAGGAGGGATTTTACCTACTAATTGGTTCCTGAATAAGCTAAGCACACTGAGCTCTAGGCACTGGCTCAAATTAACTGGAATTTCTCCACTAAGTGTGTTGCTTGACAAGTTAAGAAATGTTAACTGGGACAAACGACCAACATCCTGTGGGATCCCTCCATAAAATCTATTTTCATTTAGTTTGATGAACTTAACAAAGCTTAGATTTCCTATATGAGGAGATATTGATCCAAGCAAGCTATTCCCACTCAGATTTAAGGCTGTTACCCTTTGATGTCGCGCATCGCATGTGACTCCTTGCCATTGGCAGTAATGTTGTGAATCATTCCATGAGTTTAGCACTCCATATGGATCATCAGATATCTGATGCTTGAATTCTAGCAGAGCGAGTCGATCAATGTTACTTGGGAAAGGACTCATAGAGGAAGCAAGCAGCATGGACAAATTCATAGCAAGTAGAAAGAGCAAAATGATTGCTAATGACTGAACTTCCTCTGCAGTGGAAATCCATGTTTTCATCTGTGTCAAGCAAACAATCTGCCAATGAAAAGTCCTAATTATTAAAAACCAAATGATCATTTGAATTCAACAAATGAACAACTCAATGCAAAGCATGGATGCAAGAAATCAATTCAAATTGCCTATCCACAATTCTTATCAAGTTAATTGTTTTCCTTTCTTTATTACTGACTTCAAGTTGGAACTTCATAGCCAACTGACATAATATCAACCTGTGATTAATCCATGAGGGATATGTTAAAATAAACTTCCATTCATGGGGTGGAAGATTTTGTACAAGCTAAGTTGCTAATTGAGCTAAAGCATGACTAGCTCCATTACAGTTCTTTAAACAGGAAAATACCGAATGAAACAATATGAAGAGTTCATGTTGGAATATTTTAGGCTGATCTTTATGCACCTGGATTGTAAATGTTGCCCACTTGATGAAAGTTCAGACTTTTGATGGAAAGCTTCAATGGAAGCTTGTGAAGCTACAAAACGTTTCTCTCAGATTCTTTGACAGTAAGCAATTTCTGAAGTTGGAACAGAATAATTCACATTCCACAACAATATATAAGAATAGAAAATTGTTGGCTTGTTATCATGCAAAGTTTGTTGAAATATCTCAAGCAAATATAGCCGCCATGATCAAAAACTTTGGTTCTTTTAACATAAGAATATTAGTATAGCAAATATTTATTAGAGAATGTCTAGAAAGGAAAACTTCAAAATCAGGCTGCTGCCGCCTGCCGGGCATAGAATACTGCCTTGATGCTAATAGAAATGATTTGTAAATTGTAACCATGATCCCTTCCACAAATAGAAATAACACAGCTAACAGAGACACATTCATTATGAACTCTTCATATGCTTCTGTTCCATAAAAAAAAGCATTACTAGAAACATTTTTGTATAGCAGCCACAGTATTTATGCATGATTAATATTTTCTTTTTCCTATGTTGTTGCCCATATATTTTTCTTGAGGAAGTCTCCTCTGAAACTGTCTAATATATGCCACGTCGCATGGCGCGATAAATATTGATACGTGAATTATTGAAACGGTTTCATATATGTGACGGACAAGCATCGTGTGATAAACATTGATATGTTAATTATTGATACGTCCTACACAAATTATTGATATTTTAGACGCAAATTATTGATAAGTTATATGCAAACTATTTAGATGTTATACGTGAATTAGAATGGTAATAGAAGTATAATTTATATGCGAATACGCCAACTATTTATACATTATACGTGAATCAGAATGGTATTAGAACTCTAACATTGATAATTTATACGCGAATATGCAAAAACGTTATATGTGAATCAGAATTGTGTTAGAACTAATTTATACGCGAACTACAACACACGTGCTCGTGGTGGAGCGTCATTTCATGCCGTTATTAGTTATAATCTGTGTATAAGTAACTGGTAAACTTGAAAAAAATGAGGAAGTTTGAAACGCGTTAACAGTAAAAATTTTACAGAACTCTATGATATTTATCACATTAAAAATCGTGATCGAGCATAGTAATGAGATGTGATCCATATAACCGATTTCATTTAGTGGAATAAAATTCATAGTTGTTATTGTTGTTTTCTATTTCATGCAGTTGACCACACTAAATTTTGAATGGTTCAAATGAACCAGATGCGTACAAATTAAAGCATAAACATATCCCATAGCTGACTTAGACAAATGGTCTTCTAAAGAGGTATCTACTGTTTTACTCTATGCAGCCTATCCTTGTCCGAAGTCTGAACAAAAGTTGCTCAACTCCCTGTGATTGACTTCTTGATCCATTGTAGCACTTAAAACCATTATATCTGTCTTCTTGCTTATGTTTTGTGTGTCATTGAAAATATTAGATTTCGACTTTCGACCTTCCCGGATCCCACGAGTGAATCGAAAGTTGAATCTACATTGAATCTCATCCGAATCGCCCCATCTATCTGAGAAGTTTGGGACTGTCACATTGCCTTCATTGATGGGATGTTATGAGTCTTTAGATACGTATGAATGAACTTGAGTATGAAATATGAACATGTCATAGGAACACAAGAGGCAACATTCATTCTAAACATCCCCATTGATAATGGGCATATAGCATCCAATCCAAGTACACGCAAAATTTATGGATGCAAGAAATCAATTCAAATTGCATATACACTTCTGATCAAGTTGATTGTTTTAGTTTCTTTTATCACTGACATCAAGTTGGAACTTCTTAGCCAACTGACATAATAATAACCTGTCATTAATCCATAAGACATGCATCAAAATAAACTTCCATTCATGGGGTGTAAGATTTAGTACAAGCTAAGTTGCTGATTGAGCGAAAGCACAACTAGCCCAGTTACAGTAATTAAAACAGGAAGACACCCCATGAAACAATATGAAGAATTCATGTTGAAATAGTTTAGGATGATTTTTATGCACCTGGATTGTAAATGTTTCTGACTTTGCTGGAAGCTTGAATGGAGGCTTGTGAAGCTACAAAACGTTTCTATCAGATTCTTTGACAGTAAGCAATTTCTGAAGTTGGAACAGAATTATAATTCACATTCCACATCAATATATAAGAGAAGAAAATTGTTGGCTTGTCATCATGCAAAGTTTGTTGAAACATCTCAAGCAAATATAGGAGGAACCATGATCAAAAGCTTTGGTTCTATAAAGCTAAACTTCAAAGTCAAGCTGCCGTGCATAGAATGCTGCCTTGATGCTAATAGAAATGATTTGTAAATTGTAACCATGATCCCTTCCCAGATAATAAAAATTACACAGCTGACAGAGACACATTCATTATGAACTCTTCATATTTATCTAATTCTTAACAAAAAAAAAAACATTCTAACAGAGACACAGTCATTATGAACTCAGTTTTTATGCATGATTTTTTTTTTTTTTTTTTTTGTGCAGAAATTAACATTCAATTATCCACAGTACACATTGAAAATCTAGCTTTAAGCCTTTGACACATACCATACCCCAAAAAGGAAAAGGCATCCCCAATCCAACCACTATCCAACTAAACCAAAAGCTACTACTAATACTACAACTGGACTGGAATTATCTAATGAATATCGCCTCAATTCTTTAAGAGATTTAAACGCCGGTGGATCCAAAACCACCGGAACCTCTCAGGGTTGCATCAAGATCATCGACCTCCTCCACTTCCGGGGTCAAAATTTTCTCGATAATCAGTTGTGCAATTCTGTCACCGGCCTTGACTTCAAAATCAACATCAGAATGGTTGAACAAAATCACCCCAACTGGGCCCCTGTAATCCGCATCAATCACTCCAGCCCCAACATCAATTGAATTTTTCCACGTCAATCCCGACCTTGGCGCAACACGTGCATAGGTTCCTTCAGGCACAGCAATGCTTAAATCAGTCGGAATCAAAGCTTTTCCTCTGGCTGGCACTTTTGATTCAACAGCGCTCGAGAGATCGTAACCGGCAGAGTGAGGAGAACCCCTGGAGGGCAAAATTGCCTTATCGGAGAGCTTTTTGACTCGGAAAAATGGGGCGGCGATCGACTGCACTATCCCATTTTCATGCTCGAGTTTCTTGATTTTTGGGGTGGGTTCTTTGATTTCGGGACGATGGTTTTGGTGGTTCATCTCTTTCTCTTGGGCCATGGCTGAGGAAGCAATAGATTTGTGCAAATAGAGACTGGATTTTGAATGGAAGTCGGAAAGAGTAGTGGTGGTTCTAACTTATACCGGAAAATAGTGAGTGCGCAAAATGGCGCCAAACATTCCCGCCATACTGATTTTAGCTTTGATACCTTTTCTCTTTTCCCGCCATTAACATATAAGGCAATATATACGTCTTCACTTATGTTAATGTCGCCAAAAATTCCGGACTTCCATTCAAAATCTTTAGAGATGAACCATTAACATAAGTGAAGCAAAAAGTATCATTCATGTACGTTTTCTGTCTCGTGCTATAGTATTTATGCATCATTAACATTTCTTTTTTCCTATTGTACATTGCCCGTACATTTTTCTTTGTTGTAGTACAATCAATCAATCACAAGATTTTTTTTTCCCTTTTTCCATTTAATGCAGTTGACTACATTAAATTTAGTGGATGTTAATTTTACCGTGACTAGTTGTTAATTTGTTAATTGTAATTCATATATTGTGATGTAAGATTCTACTTCAATTTAAACTTATGCTCCTAGGTTAAAGAATCTTCCCAATTTTTAGTTGAATTGAAATATTAACATGATAGTTATGAGAACTTGTCATTAGCTGTTCAAAAATCTTATGGCTTGTGGCTGGTTGATGTTTTAAGCCAGTTGTCAATTTATATGTAATATATTATATTGCTAGAGTTTGTTCAACACTAGTCAATTTGTTTGTAATGCACATAGTCACAAGTTTGGAAACTTTCTTTCCTATCTTGTTTATCGACTATTTGGGCAATCTGGTGTACAGCTGTTTAGCTGAATTGTAACATCATTTATTATGGAATGAAAATATCGCTTTTGAAAAAACAAAAAAAAAACACTAAATTTGGAATGGTTCAATCCCATAACTGCCTTACCAATGGTCTTCAATAATTGATTCTCCAATAAATATTATACTATTTTACTCCATGCAGCCTATCCTTTTCTAAGTCTGAACAAAAGTTGCTTAACTCCCTGTGATTGATTGAGTTCTTGGTCCATAGAACTTTTACAATATGGTTTTCTGGAGTGTTAAGTCGATTATGCATAATTTTATGCCTTGATTGTTCATGATGCAACGTAATTTCGAGACGTTTATGCTATGGCCCTTGAGTGTTTTAGAGTACATGAATGATACTTTTTGCTTCACTTACTTTCTGAAAACAGGTATAAGATCTAGTCTACAATTATGCAGGTCTAGGCAAGCTGAACTCAGCTTAGCACTTACCATTATGGAAAAGAGAAATTAAGTCCACATATCTCTGTCTTGCTGCTAATGTTTCGTATGTTATTGAGAATATTTGGTTTCGATTTTCGACTGTCACATTTCATTCTTTGGTGGGATGTTATGATTCTTCAGATATGTATGAATCAACTTAAGTATGAAATATGAACATGTCATAGGAACACAAGAGTCAACATTCATTCTAAACATCCCCATTGATAAAGGGCATAGCATCCACAATCCAAGTACACGGTTTACCAGAATGTTTGCAAAATTTATATTCCTGAAAAACCCTGATCCCAAAAACAACGTTACAAGAAGCCATTGCTTTCAGTTTCAGCTGTTTATCCAATATAGGCAACACCCCGTGCATTTGGATTCCGGTGCTTCCATCATCTGCAAAATATCCACAAGTCGTGCTTATAGTTTTTCTAATTTGCATATTGATAGAATGCATGGTAAAGTTTTTGGAAGGAGAAAAAAGAATAGAAGAAGAATGCATGTTCATCAAATAATTTACATTGAGCTGATTTTGCATCACACCTAATGCATATTGTCTCACAGTTGAAGCGTCAACTTTTCAGGCTACTTCACAAATTTGTCTCACAGTTGGATTTCGAGCAGATTAAGTCGTACGAAGAAGCAGATTGTAATTCAGGCTGAAAGAACTTGACACCAAAACATTACTATGCAGGGATGCTCAAAAACTTTTAAGGAGTATACCTATTTCCTTGTCTATGCAGTGCAGGGATGCCCAAAACAGAACAAGAGACCATGATTAATTGAGAATTTCGTGGAATAAGCTAAACTATCGAAGTTGGAAACCGAAAAAAGGAAGATCAGTATGGTTAAGTACCTGGGTTAATCTCTCTACTCGTGCAAGTAGTTTAACAGGAACAAAAGTTTTGAGTCTGCATAATTCAAGGAGCAAAGAACAGCAAACAGATCAAATTCATGACAATCCACATAAAAGCAATTATAGAAGCTATTGTCCATGGCAGAAACACGGTAACAAGAAAGCTACTCCACAGCCTGTAAATAAGTAAACACATTCAAAAACTCTAATCTTGCAGGAACAATAAGATCAGGTTTAAGCATTCCAAGCGCATCATGCATTGCAACAAAAAGAACTTCATATAGTCCGTCTCTTGTTAATCCCCATAATAGAGATATATCTGCACTTCATACCTGCTGCATGCTTACTACTGAAGAAAAAAAAAAATTCAACAAAATTTTCAAAAAAATTTCTTCCAAGTGCACCAGCAAATGTAGATGTATATGTCCATGGATGCTGCTTGCTTACATGAGAAAGATCCACTTGAAGAGCATCAGTTTTGGCGATGCCTCTGGCAAGGAGGAGTTGGTTCCCTCTTAGATTTTTGGGTACTTGGCGTACATGGAGGCATCAGGCTGTCAAGTGGAAGGACCTTAACAGGTGAAAATGCATGAATAACAAAATCTTCGTCCTCAAAAGATAGTGCAAGATTTTCTGACATTAGCAACTCATCAATCTCCTGCTCTCTGAACCCAAATGCAAACCCCAACTTAATTAATGAGCACAAGTTCACAGCTCCCATCCAATTAGACAGAACTGCCTCTGAGATAGCTCGGGCAAAATCAGTCATTAGTTGAATGTCTTTTTGGCAATTGCTCCAACTTGGTTTATGAACAAGCAATCTTTTCGAGTTCTTGTCCCAGAATACTTTCTTGCAGATGCCAACCTGAAGTTTCTGTATTGATGAAGGTATCTGCAAAAAGAAATTCACCTCCAGGGGCATATCAGTCCCATAGATGGAGAGCCCAAAAGAGAATAAGCCTTCCTCTGCCTCACATCCCTGGGCAAATTAATCTGGGGGCTTCCCAGAAATCCCAGAACCATTTTGACTAATGGTTTCCCAATTATATTGTCCTCCTTCGGATACATCTTTTGGAATTTGCCTTTCACCATATATCCAACAGATTCTGAAAGTTTTTTAACGCCAAGCCAATTGTAAATTTTAGATAGCCGGAATTGGAAACTGAAGTCATCTTGGGGAAACCAAATAAATAGAGGCCTTTTACTTGATTCAGTGAATGACTTTTTAAGCTGCAAGTCATCTCCAATAAGAACTTGGCCTTTCTCCACCCAATGGATCACTCCTGAGACATCAACTGCTGGTAATACTCTAATATTTTCACCAAGGATCCCCAGAGTACAGTCATCCCAGTTTCTCAAAATGGATCCCCAGAAAAATTTCAGCTCCAAAGAAGTCACAGAGTGATTACTTTCTGACCAAAATTTCCAAAGAATCATATAATTGTCAAGGGTTGGAAGACGAGGAACGGAAAATGCAGAGGATATAAAACTTAGCAACTCATTCTCATAAAACTTGTCAAGAACATGCATATGAGGAGCAAGTAAGTTGCCATCATCGTGAATAACGCAATCACCGCTACGCACCCATTTGCCTCCACCAACAACATGATGTTCAGGAACCCACAACTGATATGCCACATTCTCTTGAAACTTTGGAGTCCACTGAAACTTTTGCATGAACTTGTAGATTCTCTTCACCTGATTACTTTGAACTAGAGAAGTGATATTTTCGTATATCACATCGCAAACTTCCTGTGCATCTTTCTTAACACCTATTAATGCTAGAGCATCCTCTTCCAGAGAATTAAGATTTTTGTACAAACTTCTATCGATGAAGGGTCCATCAAATTCCTTTAGATAGCATTCCCAGTCCAGATCATAAAGAAGAGCTTCATGAGGGAATCTGTAGCCCATATGGGTCTTCAACCATCTAGCTCCTCTCAATTTCTTGAGTAACTGCTCCAGCAGAGACCGGTCAGAAAATGCTTCGCCTTTGAGTGATTGCACACAATGAAGCAACGAGAAGGCCATGCTGGCTGTAACTAGTGATGGTTTCTCCGGTAACCTGAGTCCACGTACAATGGCAGGGATACCATTACAGAAATTGACCACAACACCCAGCATCTTCAGCTCCTCCTTGAATGTGAGGATGTCATCACCATAGAAAGCCTCGTCAATGACAGGAAGATCCACTAATTGGGAAATGGCTGCCCAATCAGAGTCAAACAAAACTGAATTCGAGGCATAGTTATACCCATGGTTAGTTTTCACCCACATTTCCCCTGACAAGCAACTAACTATAGATGACACCAGAGAAGGCATCTCATTCTTAGCAACCTTCAGAAAATTCAAAAGGGAGATCACCGTGGTGCCAGTGAAACTAGTCGAACAAATCTGCGTCTTAAGTTTATCAACAACTAGCTTAGTTGCACATTGCAGATTTGCAATGACACCAATATTTTCAAGTTCGGCCTTGTAATATCTAATCCTGCTTCCATAGAAGGATTCATCAATAATGGGCAAAGGAACAACTTTGAGTAAGTGATCACATCTAGGATCAAACAATACAGATTCTGAGGGGAACCTAGAACCAGAGTCAGTCCTTATCCAACTTTGGCTCCTCATAGTATGAATGGATACAAAAGTATCAGCCCCTTGCAATTGCATGCATTTAAGCAACAGCAAAACAGCATCTCTGGTTAAACTGGACAGAACTTCTGGGAATCTGAAATGCTCAGGGATTAGCTTATACACTTCTTCCACATCCACTATAACACCCAGGAACTTGAGTTCATCAAAGAATTGAGAAAGTTCAACCCCATAATATGATCTATCAACAATCTGCAAATCTGAAATTTGTGCAACAGAATTTTCTTCACCGCAAACCAGGAGTACAGGTCCAACAGGAGACGCATAACCTTGAAGAGTCTTCAACCATTTTCCTTCTTGCAGAATTTTTTTCAGGTTCCCATCAAGCTTATTATTTTCCCTTGAGTACCTAATAAAGCCCAAGAGTAAAATTGCCAATTTACTGCTCATTTGAGAAGAAGCCAGGTGCTTTACATTATCAACAATGAATTTAAAAATATTCTCGCTCCCAATTTTTACACCAATGAATATCAGATCATCTTGATATGATCTTATTTCATTCAAAAAGTACAGTTCATCAATACCTGACAAGACATTGAGAGCTGTTCCCAGCTTCAGTAGTGCAGAATTCGCATTTCCACTGAGAAGATAGCAATGTTTAGGAGCACTAAAGCCAGAGTATGTCTTCATCCATTTACCATTCCTAATACTTTCAATAAATCTTCCAGGTATCTCGCACTTCTTGAGCCTTCCACTTATGTGGCACCTTTGCAATCTCAAATTCCTGATCCATTCCAGAAGTAACAGAGACTGTTTCCTTGTCAACTGAGCAGAAGCTACTTCCAGAGCAGCGTCAGGAGGTGCTATATGTGGTAAATCAATAGTTTTGGAGTGCATAACAAGAAAGTCGAAGAGCTCCTTCTCTCCAGTATTGTGACCAGCAAATTCTGCAGCTTCCAAATAACTATCTCCAAGCACAGCATACTTCCCACAATAGAGATCGTCCTCTCCCACATTGCTGTGATGAAAACGCTCATGTTGTTCTATGGACTTCCTATCACCATTCTCAAACCCCACGCTGAATGGATTAGTCAAACCAAAGAGATCCACCCAATTTCCCATACAAGCAGGTACAAGAGTCCGAGGACAAAGACTCACATATCCAGACTTATCAGTGACAGGCATTGCTAGCAAAACTTTACAAGTGTTCTGGGAATCAAGATAGTTCTTCGAAGCAGAATGAAATACAAAATGCGCAAACAAAACTGTGATCTTTGGGTCCTTGGTTCTTCTGACAAATCTGACCACTTCCATACAGTATCTGAAGACATCGGTAATGACTACACCAATTGCAGAAGTTAGCCATCTCTTCAAGATGATGCCTTTCTCATCTTTTAAAAGTGAAGTTACGATGAAATCAGGACAGAAAAACATATCATTTGGGCAACCCATTTCCAGGTTCCATTTGCTTAGCCAAGCATGTTCTTCAGCCGACCAGACTAGGTGAATTTTCAAGGATTCTTGTTTTATTTGAACAACACTACAAGATGAGATGTCTCCATTCCAAATAATATACTTCAGGAGAGGCAAGCAATCAACAGAACTAATGGGAAGATATTGCCAGCATTCAGCAAGAAAGCAAAGTAGATCTATGTACACATCCTGAGAAGCTCGAAGTATGAGGTTACAAATTTTAATGCATTTTCCATACCATTCATAACTACAGTTTGCTGATGACACAGCCAGAAAATTCAAAAGTTCATCATACTTTTTGTTGTCCAGAATATTATGTAAAAGATACTTCCCAAGTGAAGAAACAGCAGTAAGAGGTATCCTGTCTTCTTTGATGCGGATCAATATATTTCGGAACTTAGGTAGGATCCTAAGGGCATCAGTTGGACGACAGAAAGCCATTTGCTCATCCAGAAACGATTCATAAGGAACAATGTGCTCTGATTGCAGCATCAGTTTGATAGACTCTCTAACTTTATTAAGTTCTTCAAAAGGGGATTCCTTTGCAGGCAAAAATTCAAGTGCACGATATGCAGGAAGCAATTTAGTAGTTTCAGCAGATTTCATACAAGTAACTAGTGCTCCAACAAATGTTCTGGGAACTTGCTCCAGGATTCCCAAGTTCCATTTGTTGTCAACAAGTATTGCCTCTCTTGAAGATGCAAGAATGAAATCTGATTGAATTATGAATGGAAAATTTGTCACCATTGAGGTGGGCAGGAATGCAAATATTCCAATTGAGGAACTTCCTCTTTTCAGCCTTTCACCAAAAGGGAAAGCCAGAGATAATATCCATTGCTTCACATCCTTCCTCTGATCCACCATATTAGCAGGTTTCACTAGAAAGTATTGCCTATGAATGTAGTAGCAGCATCTTGCCTCGGATGTGTTCTTATCATGGCTTTCTTGAACAGAAATATGAACTAGTCGGGATTCTGCAACTTGACCCCTTGGAGGGACAATAATAGTTTCACTTGAAATGGAAACTGCAGAAAGTGAACTCATTGAAGACATATACCACAATCTTCCCACACTGATAACTGCTTTATCTTCCGCAAGAACAGAAGAAGCTCTGGCTGGATCCGTGACAGCTCATTCTTCACAGCTTCAACCTTTTCAGGTTTTAAAGGGAGAATAATTGTGGTAGTTGGCAGAACTTCAACACTTCCATAGACGCTTTCCAAATCTGAAATAGAGGGCTTTTCCGCAACCCATTCTGGAACAATATAACCTATTCCAGAATCTCCATGTGGAACTTCATTGAAGCGGATTTGATAGCCATTGCTGAAAATGTGAGGCTGGGCACTCACAAGAAACACACTTTTAAAGCCAATCCCTGCAAGTTATATTTAGTATGAATAATAATGTCTATTGTCAGATTAAACATGTAACTATGCTGAACTGAAAAACTTTATCCATTTTTACAATTCCTATACACGACTACTTTGACATCTGTAACATGAAATTCAACCAAAAACCAGACACCAGAGAGAATACCCAACAACCATCCTTTCTTTACTGTTAGATACAACAGTGCTCTATAAAGTAACTTTTGTTCGTATAAAAAGAACTGATTGAACTAGTAATGCTATACTTATCAACAAAACTTTGACAAAAAAAACAAGTTCATATGTCAACTTCTGGGAAATCTCAACGACGAACTATGAACTAAAATGCAAAGAATATTAAGAAGAAATAGTGCTTAAATCTGGAAATGCTCGACTTCATACACAACCATGAAATATTAAATATGCAACTAGGAGGAACAAACATAATGCAACTTGTGTTACCTTTCTCTCCAATGTATCCTTGGCATCTCCTACCCATCTTTGTTGACTGGCCAATACTGCAGAGAGAGTCAATGTTTTTCTTAGAAAATCCCAGTTCGTTGTTGAATACCAACAGTGTAGCTGGAGCACCAATCCCAGTTATGTCCGTAGTTGTAAATATGAACCCAAGGGTTGGTTTATGTGCTTCTAAGTACTCATTGTCCTCAGCGTTCTAAATTTTGGAAACAGGTGAAGGGTCATAATTAAACAACGCAAATCAAATATTTAGACAATACCATTTGGAATTGGAGTATAACAAAAATGAATACAAGTATACACATTTCCATGCAATTAGCTAGCAACAAGCGAAAAACACGAAACCTGAATGAGTTCCATTACAAAATGGATGTCTTTGGTGTACAGCTGTGATGAAAGGCCTTTAACAGCATTGTGGAGGTCTTGCATCAGAGGATTTGGAAGATCTGCACCAATAGAGAACTTATTCCTCCTTATATCCTCAACATGTTTCTTTGCTGCTTGAATTCTGGAAATTCTCTGTCCAACTTTTCCCATGCCTAGTTAAGAATCTCTGATAAAGCTAGTAAATGTCAGAATCTGTCCAAAGCAAATAAGGTAGAACCTGGTAAGTTGGAGGATAATCCCCCAGTAGTAGCAGTAAGGATCAAGTTTATGGAAGCCCTAATCATAGAAGCAATTATATCAAGCATGAGGTTATGACATGCAAGAAACATTATACTTAAGCCAAGAATTCACTTCAATAGAATTAACAGTAACAAGATTATCATCATTAGCTAACTGGATATCATGCTTATATATATATATGAACATCATCTGACACTCCAAAGAAAACTCACTTACAAAAAAGAAAATATAATTTATAAAAGTAAAAGTTACTTTATCAAACATACAAACCCAGAAAATTAAAAAGTAAGATGGGTGCTTTGCAAATCTGCAATGCAGAATGCAGAAACTTCATATTCTTCTAAGAAACTAGAAAAGGAAAGAAAACAAAAACCCATAAGAAAGTTTACTAAAACCAATTAAGAAACACAGATGAAAAAATTTGCAATCAATTGAAGGAAGATTATTAACAAGAGAATTAATCATTCTCATGCATGCATGATAAAGCTAGAAACATACAAAAGCAGAAAAAAAGGAACCCAAACATCTGAAACTACTTCAACAAAAAGAAGAAATACTGTAACATTTAACTGAAGCATATCAATACCAAAAAAGAGAGGATTTTGTCTCCAATCACTTACTAATAATATACGAGCAAAGTAAGTGAAAAAAAACACGCACACACACACTGACACACAAATGAAACTGACGGATATATAAATGCTTCATCCCTTAATTACCATTTATAGCCAGAACAGCTCAAAAGTCAAAACTCAGCAATGAAGGGAAACCAGGATACCAGAAAAGGGAAAAGTGTATTATTTGCAAGCTCTGTTGATTTTCAATGAAGTAGAGATGAAAGAGAATCCGGCACTTATTCCCTCAAGTAATAATGAGTAGCTCAGGTCCTCAGGACATCTATGCATGGAGTATAGAGTGAAGCAAAGATCAAATCATCATAAATGCTACACAGCTTTTGTGAGCATACTCTACTGGTTATGGTAAATATACAAAGGCTCCAACTCCAAGGCCAGGCACTGGCTGCAAGCCTGCAAGTTTGCAACAAGTAGTCATGTCATCAACTGTTTGCTAGTTTGTCTTTTATTTGAGATAAAATCATGATTATAACTTATAATATTTTGTTCAATTTTCCAAACCATTTAGTTTAACTAAAATTAGGAATAAATTTACTTTACAATTATTGAAATTTAACTAAGTAATAAGTTAAATTCACGGCGTAATTTAATTTTGGATATGATAAAGATAATAAACAAAAGAACTCAACTTCAATTAATTATGGATGTGATACGAATCCTATGATCATGTGAAAAATTAAACTATATCTTAAAATTCACTTATTTCTTGTTAAGAATGTAATAATTATAAAGTGATTTTAGTGATATTTATACTTGAGTTAATTATATTTACCACGCCTGAGGTTTGATGAAAGTAACAAACGAATTCCGTGGTTTCAAAAAATTACGACCACCTCTACAAATCAACCCCTCATTAAAAAAAATGTTTGTGTATTGCCTAATATGCCCTTAAAATTTTATCTATAATAATTATGTTATTTTAGTTATCTAAATACATATGTAATATTAAAATAAAATAAAAAAACTTTTTTTTACATAAAAAAATTCAAAAAGAAAAATCTTCTTTCTTAATTAATCAAACTAACTATTTTATTCTCCAAAAATAATTATTTTTCTTCCAAAAATTTAAAATTTATATAGTAAAAGATTTCTTAATTAAAATTTGATTAATTTGATAAACCCATTTGTAATAAAGAATATGAAATTTATAATTTATAACAAATAATTAAAAAGTAAAAAAAGTATGTATTGTCATTTCATATTTAGTTATATATTTTTGTTATTTTTTTAACAAAAGAAGTTAATTGAAAAAAAGATGTCATTCAAAAGACTACTGTAGATTTAGTTGATTGATTTTTGACAATTCAAAAGAATTAGCACAAAAATTCTTATAAAACATGTTCCATGCATGAAGTGGCCAATTAATAGCGTTGAAATAGTTGAAATCATCATTTTAATTTTCTACAATTTTTAAAATATATGTTAAAATCACGATAAACTCTAATATATGAACCTGCTCAGATACAAATTGAAAGATTAAATTCAATAATCGAGCAATTTTATAATTTTAGTTATAGGGAAAAAAAAGGCAGAAACTAAACAAATTTAATAAAGTACTAATTATAAAAACAAAGTAAAGAAATAAGGACCAACCTAACCAAAAAAAAAAAAAACCAAATATTTGGCGGGAAATTCCCAATTTACATAACCAAACCCTTCAAACATGGTACGAAACACACAGTCACACAGTAACCGTCACCTGGACTAATTTCCCCAATTCCTCTCTTAGATTCCCATTTCTCGCACCGTTGCTGTTTACGTATAAGCACGTAGCGATGCATGAAACTCGCCGGCGAACGAGGATGACCGCCAAGGAAGAGCAGCCTGGCGATGGTGTCGACGTCATTTTGATTTCCGAAAAGGAGGAGTCTCTCACGGAAATGGAGATTCAACGGAAAAGGCTACGGCAGTGCTGGGAGTTAGCTTCCATCCTCAATTTCTTCAATGTAAATCCATTTTCGTTAGGAAATTAAACAGAAAATCCATTCTTTTTCTGAAAATTTTCTTTTATCACCCATTTTCAGCTGCCCCATTTTGATACATGTACATTTATTGTGTGTTATTGTCGTGAAAAACGCAGTCACTTTGCATGTAGCTTAAAGAAACGCATTTTGTAACATTTGTGCGTGAATCTGTTTTGGGCGGCGCATGTGTTTGATATAAAAGAAAATGTTTTCACATTAAAGATTGAAGATTTGTGGTGGATTCCTTTATAGGTTTTTCAGCCGGTGATTCGGAGCAATTTGAAGATTTCAGCTGAAGAAATTGAGACTGCTCTGATTGAACCAAATGATTCCCTTGCTCAGCTTCACATTGTGCTTTTGAAGGTGTCATTATCCCATGTTTCCCTTATTGTGATTTTTTTATTTTGCAAATGTGGATTTGCGTGATTGATATTCATACTTTTCATCATGAGTTTCACATGGTTATGTGCAATGTACAAGAGTAGCATTATGGTAATCAATACGTGATTGTGTCTTAATGAGTATGGGATAAAACGAATGAATGTTTGACTGCGTATTGAGTTGGAGGCATGATTAATAAAGTGGATTGGTCATCTTATTGACCAAAATGGTGGATAGAAGCTGTGCTGAAGATGAGTATTGGGTTGTTCTTAGATTGAAAATGCTTGATATGTAGTCCATCCTAGACTGAGTAAAATAACTGCAACAAGAAGTTTAGATTAGCTACAATATGTAGTCCTAAAGCATGTAGACGAACTTATAACCTTGTCATTCTTTTAGTCTTGTTGTGGTACTGTTAGTTATCTAAAATTTTGAGTTTCTTTTCAGGGAGTTGTCCCATCAAGCAAAATTCTGAATGTTTCTGATGCTTGGGTGTCCGTACTTTCAAAGAAACTTGCAATGTGGTGGCCATGGGTAGGACAATCTAGACCCCAAATGTTGCAAAATCTTGTGTGGGTCCAAAACACTAATAAATTGGAATGCCAATTATTGTAGGTTGCAGAAGGAGATTTTCCTTTGACTGCTGCAAGAGGGTATGATATTTCTTCATCTTAGCTATATCTCATTTATGATGCCTTTTTAGGCTGATAACTCATTTATTGGCTTATGTTTCATGCTGGCACAACGTTTTCAGAGAAGAGATGAACAGATATAAGGACCTTGATCCGACCATTCGCCTGTTTATTCTTAAAGCACTTTGTGAAATTCGAGCTGATGTATACATCTTCCCCTTTATTTTTCTTGTACTTCTCCATTTCTACACTAAAGCTTTTTTGGGTTTTTATCCTGGAAAATTTTAATTTTTTGATTCTCAATTGTAATTTTACTATTATCTTCAACTAATATGAAGGCTAAACTTCGTTAACTATGAGTGTATTTACCTTTCAATAACACATCTTTCCTTTGCTTACAGCAAGATGATATAGTGTCTTTTATCAATGACACTATAAAAGATGGAACTGGGGTTTCCACTTTCCAGAAAGAGAAGCTTGGGGAAGATGGAATTGGAACCGTCTACTGGTAATGAGTGGATATGCGTTTGAAAAATGCCATTAACTGTGGATCATAAACTCAAGTCATTCTTCTGATAGGTATGATGGAAATGAAGGTATTGGTCACAGATTGTACAAGGAAGTTCAAGTGTTTGGGCTTAAGCCAAAACTAAGAGGCAAGGTAAACAAACTAGGTATCACCTATCAGTGGGAGACACTTGCAACCAATTTTGAGGAGTTTCGCAAAGTAGTGGTAAGGCATCGAACTGTGCGAAACAAAAAACAAGCTACAGTTAATATTGATCTATTAGAAGGGATACAGATTATTTTATTTGTTAATGGTAGAATGAGTTCTCATCTAGTAAAGTTCAACTGGAGGTAGCTGTTGCAAAAGCTGTAGAAGCTAAAGTTATTCCTACTCTTGAAAGATTTCAGAAGGTCAGTAACCTAGAATTTCCTTAAGATTTTTTACTTTAGTCTTCTCATATCATAATCAAAATAGAAAATTTAGTCCTCGAGTGTTGTAGTTTGTGCAGTTAATCTCAAAGTGTTTGGTTCCTTCAACAGAAGAAAGAAAGGGTGTTGAAGAAACAGCAAAGACAAGAAATGCTTCTGAATGCTTTTCGTAGCTCTGCAGTAACTCGCACTACTCGTACTCGGAGGCCTTTCAATTATAGATTCGGTATGGAGTGTAAAATTTTGAATCTAACTTATGCTCTAATCATAATATAGAATCTTGTTAATCAAACTTCCAAATGTGATGGTTCAAACTTCATGACTTCTGCATTTTATGTTTCAGACTTAATGGTATACATGAAGATTACATCAATAGTATAGAATGAGAATTTTAGATTACTACTAGATAATCCTTCCATCAGCAAGATGTCCTAATTGACACAAGTTTATAAGGGCTTTCATCAAGCTTAATTTTTAACTGCGAGATATCAAGATATTAAGTTCTTGTTGGCCTATTCAAAAGTAGTGTGTCAGCATTTAATTGGGAATTTGGTTGTTTTTTCTGTAATACTGTTCAAATTGCGAAGACTCAAATGCTAGTAGATTTTGCCTGACAATTAAGTTAATGAAATATCGGGTTCAAAAGCAAGAAGCCATAAGGTTCCCCAGAAAGAAAAGTATTTGGCATGAGTTTAGATAATTTAGAAACAAAATGAAGTTAAAATATCAGAAATTTTTTTCCAAAGCTAATGACAATTGTTATTTTGGTAAAAAAATCTCGCTTGTACATGTGCACTGCTGCTTGTTGATTTAAGTGATTTTGCTTTCATATCTCTAACAAAGAATTTGTTCTGATATGACTCCAATTTTCAGAAGAATATGATAAAGCTATCAAAGAGGCAATAGAAGTAACGCAGTAAGTTTTGTTGATCTTGCTCCTCTTGCTGTAATTCTTTCATTTTTCATGTTTGGTTGCTTTTCTTTACTGACTTGCAATATGATTCCATTGTCCGCTCAATATCTTCTCTGAAGAATGACTATTTGAAAGATACTGATTGACCTTGTACCATCAAAGTATCCACTACCTATTTCTGACTTAAAAATAAGTTTTCTATCAAGGGCATTTTCTGTTTCTGAATCCTGGTCCATTATAATGCCTGAACTGCATGTGGGAGTTTTGGCTACAACTTACAAGGCGTGTAAATTTCTAATATTTTCAAGTATTCTAGTTCTCTTTCTTTAGATTTTTAAGTTTTAGATATGTGTCTTCTTTTGCTTGTCTTTCAATACCATTTTGGACAAAAATGCCAGGCCACATCTAATTAAAGCTATAATGTATTTCTGAAACTTAACTGCCTTGTTTATTTTGTATGTTAGGCATAGGAAGACCACTAAGGAGCAAAGGCTTGAAGACAAACATAAAGATCATCCTGCCCACTCAAGTGACTATGAGTCCACTGAGAGCGAGACTAACAATGGGAAGCATCAAGGTGTTTATGATGAGCATGAGGATGTTAGCGGTGACAGTGACGATGATGATAACAATTTGAATGAGGAAAGTAACAAAGTTGGCCACAAAAGCAATTTAAACATTGTCTTGGAGAACCTGAAGGGTTGGTCCGTCCGCAAACCCAAAGCATCGAGCTGCAATAGGAGACTAGCTGGAACTGTTAACATGAATGTTTCAGGAGGCATTAGCTTAACTACAAAGCATAGATTGCGGCAACGACCTGCCATTGATAGCGGTATTGAGTCTGCTAGCATTCCTGATTCGGAAGATGAAAACACGTCAAAAGATATGAACAAAAGACTTAGAATGTGCGCAGACTCAGACAAGAATGATGTTAGCAAGTAGAAGAAGTGAGTGATCTAACCAGGGATGTCACAACCACGGGGCCATCGGGGGCAGCGTTAACTTTCTTGTCTGTGTTACACGGCAACAAAGAAAGATGCACATACAAGTTGGTTTTGTTGTTTGTAAGAATGGAAGCAATAGTAACTTGTGAGAACTGGATTAGCTCAATTCTATGAATGTTGTTAAGAAGCTACATGGCTCCTGTGTTAACTTTTGAGTGCCCTCTAAAATCACATATATAACTGTTTTGATGAGCTCTTTTTTTTGTATATAATGCTTAATAATTTGGTTGATGCAACTCTCCTGCCACTGCAAATTTCTTTGATTGAATAATTTTTTTACCATTCTTTTGTACTTTGTCCATGAAGAAAATTTCTCAGATGTTTTTTTTGCACATTTGTTAATTACTTGATGAATTTATGTTTTACGACATAATTTTCATCAGGTCAGGATGGCCGAGTGGTCTAAGGCGCCAGACTCAAGTTCTGGTCCTCGTGAGAGGGCGTGGGTTCAAATCCCACTTCTGACAGGAATTATTTAATTTTCTTTTTTATAAACCTCACTTCTTTTTCTTTTTTCTTTTTTTTTTTGTTTTAATTGGAGATTATTATTATTATTAAAAAAATAAAAAAAAAATCTACCTCTTTATTTAATTATTTAGATTTAAAATCAGTATTAATATTAGCAAACCGAATAAGGAAGCAAAAACACAAGAGGGAGCAACAATGGATAGCAGCAGAGAGGCGAGACGACGTCGTATTATGAATAGAGGAACGGACCGTTTAGCCCTAATTACCGGTCAAATCCAAACAATTCCATCTGATTCCGGATCCGATCAGCCTCCCGCCACCCAATCCCACTCCCACACCGCCTCTTGTCCGCCGTCAATGTTCCAATCCCTCGGTAATTTATCAAGAGACACACTCATGTGCATAATTATTACTCCGGTTGTTGTGGTCGTTTTTTTTTTTTTTGGTTAATAATAATTGCGGTGCGGTGATTGTTTATCCATAAATTTGGTAACATATTTTACATTTTTTTTTTGCCTTAAAGGTGATTGTAATTGGGTTGCATAGATTTCAAAATTTGTTTTAGAAATTTACCGAGTCATCGAATATTAGCTCTATGTTAATAAGATGAGCTGAAATTATGTTCAAAGGTCAGCTCTTTATAATCTTGCAGTTAAAATTTTAAGAAAATTAAGTTAATGTGTGATGGGTATTCTGCATTTTCTGAAAGAGTGTTTAATTTGTGCTGTTTGTGGTCCTCCGAGGAAGTGAAACTGAAGAGAATTAGGATTGATATTCAATCGAATGTATGTTATTTAGAATTATAGTTGTGTAGAATACCGGCCATAATTTTATCCAATTCTAATTTCAAAATGTATTGATATGTTAATTGGTAGAAAAGAAGGCTTTTTGATATTCTGTGTTCACTGCACACTTGAGATGAGATTTCCCTCTGTTTAGTTGCTGATTATTTTTTGATGGTTCAGATTCTCCACAAAATGTGGATAAAGCCTCAGGTTCATTGTTGCCAAGTTGTGATTCCATCCCTGAAGCTGGCGAGCAATTTATTGATGGAGATACCATTGGACCGTTTATTCGCAAATGTGAGAGTAACAAGGAACCCTCTAAAGTATCTTACACTGATTTTGATGGAAAAAGACAATCAGTTGAAGGTCCATCCAAAGCTCAAATTCCTTTTGTTTCTGGTTCTTATAAGGATCAGCCCTTTCAATCACTGGCTCATCTTCGTACCATTTTTACATCTAATGAAGTTATTTCGGCAATTTCTGCATCTGAGAATACTCGCACTTTATGTTCCCTTGCGGTGGCCATTGTTGTGGTTTTGGCTTATGTGGGGTTCCCTATATTAGGTAGCCGATTCATTAAGAGCGTCATATTTTTCAGACCACTTTACTTTCTTCTGTTGACCAATATAACGATTGTGATAGCACGTATACTAGAAAAACAAAGTGGTTTACAGAGGCCTGAACTGCAAGCAACCGGAAAATCTTCAGGTGGTGAGCATGGTTTTGCTGATCAACTTAGTACTGCTTTGGAGTTGGGGTTACTTCTACAAAATGTCACAGGGGCTTTGTTCATGGATTGTAGCATCTATGCAATAACAGTTATATGTGGCTTTTCCCTGGCTCAATGTCTCAGCTGGTGAATTTTTGTGTTTGTTTTTTTTGTACTTTCTTTTTGTATTTGTCTTGTAACAATAGTTAATAATGTTTGCTGAAAGGGGGAGCAGGGTGGTTTTGGAGCTTGTACTCAACAAACTTTTTTTTTTGGGAAGATTTTGCTTCAGTGTATGAGATTGTGAGAAGCAAATTTATAAGACAGTTGTATTTATATAGTCATTGTTTTATTAATGGAAATAAGAGTACTTTGACCCTATTTGATGGGTGCAGGCAGGTGTATTTTGGGTGTCTTTGACTGTCCATTGCCTCTTGATAATATCTAATCGGTTCTTTTCTTCTGTGTGTTCCTCAGTGCTTGAGGAAAAGCATCCAGAATAAGTAAACGGACAACACCACTAACAAGGAAACTGATCACTTATTCCTGTATTTTTTAGCAATATCTATATGGCATTAAGTGTGATCTTGTGTTCTTGACATTCATATTGTTAATTGTGCAAAGCATGTGAATTATTTGAGCTTGTATTGAGCCATAAACGAACTCTATACTATTTGCTGTTCTGAGCATGTGTCCTTTAATGTCAAACTTTCAGTAATCTTAGTGGAATATATTACTCCCAAAATAATCTACATCCTGGTAAATTGAGGTGAACCCTTGTGATATGAAAACAACATTCACTTTCTCATAAAGAATAAAATGACTACTTAAAACAATTGAGATTGCAGTAGCAATACATTTTATATCACATCTCTAACCACCTAGATTATCACTAATCTCCTCTATCCGATTATCGGGTTCAGTCTGATGCAATGCTAATAGATTCAATATGAAAAATAGATCATTGGAGAATGACTTGGAATCATCTCCTGATACAAATTCCTGAACTGAACTGTTGACCTCAATCAAACTGCAGCCGGGAGTTTTCTTCATGCTTTTACTCCTTATGAACTTCCTTATTCTTGAAACGTCATCCCACTTGCCATGGTCTGCATAAATATTTGCAAGCAAGACATAGTTCCCAGTGTCATCTGGTTCGAGCTCCAAGAGGTGCTCAATTGCAGTAACTGCAATTTCAAGATTCCGGTAAGTTCTACTGGAGCTGAGCAGGGAACCCCATATAGCTGAATCTGGTGCCATTGGCATGCTCTTAATAAGTTTAAGAGCCTGATCTAGGCACCCTGTTCGCCCAAGCAGACCAACCATACAACCATAATGCTCTATTCCGGGCTCTATATTATAATCATTTTGCAATGAATCAAAGTACCTCAAACCATCATCCAATAAACCAGCATGTCCACAAGCTGATAAAAGACCAACAAATGTGATCTCATTTGGTTCAACCTTTGCCCTCAGCATCTCTTGAAATAATTCGATTGCTTCACAAGCTCTCCCATGATTCGCCATCGCTCCAATCATGGTACTCCATGAGATAACATCCCTTTCCGAGATCTGATTAAACAACTGCAGAGCCTCAAACACACTTCCACATTTTGCATACATTTCAATCAATGCATTGCATACACAAGTTTTTCTCAAAAGCCCATTTTTCTCTGCATAAAAGTGAATCCATTTTCCAACGTCAAGAGCTCCTAACTGAGCACAAGCTGGCAACACAGCAACCAAACTAATCCAATCAGGTTTAACTCCAACCATTTGCATCTTTCTAAAGACGTCCAATGCATCACCATAGCACCCAATTTTTGAGTAACCAGAGATCATTGCAGTCCAAGATACAACAGTCTTATTTGGCATCTCCTCAAATAAAGATCTTGCCCTCCTCACTTGACCTAACTTTATATGCCCAGAAATAAGACAATTCCAAGCAATTGCATCTCTTTCACTCATTTCGTCAAACAACTTATGAGCCCCGCTTATGTCATCACACTTCACATACATTTCCAATAATGAGTTTTCGATCACAGTATTAGAGTTCAAGCCATATTTATGCGCATGCCCATGAACTTGTTTCCCTAAGCTACCATTGAGAAGCCCTCCACAGGACCTAAGAACAAAAGGGTATGTATATCTATCAGGAAAAGAGGCCTCTCCACCGCGTGGCTGTTTTAGAAATTTCTTATATAGACTAATCGTCAAAGCATACAGCTGTCTATTTGTATAAGCTCTAATCATAGCATTGCAGAGGAAAATATTTGGCTCAAGAACCTGCCTAAATAGCAATCCTGCATATTCTGTTTCACCATGTTGATTACAAATATCCACCATTTTTGTCACTAAGAAATTGCTTTGTTCCAGAGAAAATTGGACCATTTGGGAATGTATTTTCTTCAAGTGTGACATTTTCTTGCAATTTCTTAACATGGGTATGAGCATATCTTCCACTCCTCTCATTGTCACTTGGGTGCCCATTACCAACTTCAGTTCTGCAGAAACCCAACCTTTTCTGCAAAAAGTTTTTTTTTTTTGGGATAAAATTTGGCCCTTTTTTCGCAGAAAGATTCACTTTTTATGCAGTAAATGGAGTTAAAGGGCAAGTTAGAAGGGTGCTAGCAGGAAAAAATGGGTTTAATACTGTAAGTGGCTTATGAATTTTACTCTTTGGGCTTAAACAGCTGCAGAGGGACTTGTGTACAGACTCATTGAGGCCATTTACAAGTAATGTCTACATAATGGGATAGTAATATGTATTGGGATCAAAGAATTTTAACCGAGTTTTCGAAAGAAAAGGCTTGTGTTCTGGCTATTGATTAAAAATGTACAACTGTATTTTTGTCCTTTTGAAGGTCAAGAGGTCTATACCTGGAAGCTCGATGATAGTAATAGTTGTATGATGAAGTGGCTGTAGACGTTGCTATTCTTTGCATAGAGATTTAAAATCGGTTTGAGAATTTAACATAGAGAGCAATTTAGCTGGATTTTGACAGTGTAATGCAGCAAGCTGCAATTTTGTTGACGAGTGAACGCCAAAAATTGGCTGAAAATTTGAGAAAATGTTCCAAGAACCTGTTATATGGTAAGGGTAAGGAAGTTCATGGAGCTGTCGTGAGAAAGGGCTATGGGTTAGATTTGATGATTAATAATGACATCATAGATCTTTATGGAAAATGTGGTAGGATGAATTTGGCTTATGCTGTGTTTGATAGAATGCTTGAAAGGAATGTTGTCTCTTGGACAGCGTTGATGTGTGGGTATTTGCAAGATGGTAATGCTAGAAAATCCTTATTGCTCTTCCGTGAAATGGGATATTCAAGTGTTAGACCTAATGAGTATACTTTCTCCACAAATTTGAAGGCATGTGGTATTTTGGGTTCTTCTGTAGATGGGATGCAGATTCATAGTTTGTGTGGTAAGTGTGGATATGAGTGGTATCCTGTGGTTGGGAATTCAATTATCGATATGTACTCTAGATGTGGAAGAATATATGATGCTGAATCTATGTTTCACACGATGCCTATCAGAGGTCTAATAAGTTGGAATGCAATGATAGGGGGTTATGCCCTTGAAGGGAAGGGTGGAAAGTCTTTGCTTTTGTTCAAGGAGATGAAAGAACATGGAGAAGTACCGGATGAATACACATTCACAAGCACACTAAAAGCTTGTACTGTTGCTGGAGCTATTCGGCAGGGAACTCAAATTCATTCTTTTCTGACTGTGAGAGGATTGGCTTTTCTGAACAAGAAAATTATTTCAGGGGCGCTTGTAGATCTGTATGTGAAGTGTGGATGCATAATCGATGGGCATAAGGTGTTCAAGGGAGCCAAAGAGAAAAGTGTGATATCTTGGACGGCACTAATAATAGGATATGCTCAGGAAGGAAATCTATCTGTGACCATGGACTTGTTCAGAGAATTCAGGAAAAGTAACAGTCCTATTGACGGGTTTATACTCTCAAGCATGATTGGTGTGTTTGCTGATTTTGCTCTTGTAGAGCTTGGGAAGCAAATGCACTCATTCGCAATCAAAAAACCTAGTGGTACAGACATTTCTGTAGCGAATTCAATTGTTGATATGTACCTCAAATGTGGCCTTGTAGAGGAAGCAGAACGATTTTTTGGCAATATGCTGGAAAAAAATGTAATTTCTTGGACAGTTATGATTACTGGATATGGAAAGCACGGTCTTGGTACTGAAGCTATTCAAGTTTTCAAGGAAATGCAGTCCAACAATGTTGAGCCTGATGGTGTGGCCTACTTGGCTGTACTTACTGCATGTAGCCACTCTGGACTTGTCGAAGAAGGCCAAGAATACTTCACAAGATTGTGTAGTACTTATAAGATAAAACCTAGAGTAGAGCATTATGCTTGCATGGCTGATATCCTAGGACGTGCTGGACGATTAAGAGAAGCAAAACATCTTATAGAGAACATGTCTATAAAACCAAATGTAGGCATATGGCAGACATTGCTTAGTGCTTGTAGAGTCCATAGAGATGTTGAGATGGGGAAAGAAGTTGGGGAAATTCTCTTAAAATTGGATGGTGAAAATCCAGTTAATTATGTCATGATGTCAAATATTTTTGCTGATGCTCGGCACTGGAAAGAATGTGAGAGATTAAGAGGATTAGTAAGGGCAAAAGGCCTGAAGAAAGAAGCAGGACGTAGTTGGGTGGAGATTGATAAACAGATACACTACTTCTATAATGGGGATGAGACACACCCATTATATGAAAGCATCCATGAAATTCTGAAAGAAATGGAGAAAAGAATGAAAGAAGAGATAGGTTATGCATATGAAATAAGCTTTTCATTGCATGATGTAGAAGAGGAGTCGAAGCAAGAAAGCTTGAGACTTCATAGTGAGAAGTTGGCCATTGGATTGGCTCTACTTCATGGAGGATTAGAAAACGATGGAAAGCCAATTCGCATTTTTAAAAACTTGAGGGTTTGTGGGGATTGTCATGAGTTTATCAAGGGTTTATCAAAAATTTTGAAAAAGGTGTTCATGGTTCGAGATGCTAACAGGTTCCATAAGTTTGAAAATGGAATATGTTCTTGTGGAGATTACTGGTGACCAGAAGCTGCTACTCAACAATTATGCAGGTAAGATGAAAGACTTCTGGAAGAACTGAAAAGAAGTTCCACGCGATGATGAAATAGGTGAGCCTTATTTCTCTCGCTCTCTATTTCTCACTATGACACACAGGCAGATATACACACACTTAGTCCAAACTGTTGCTTATTTCTTGTTTGTGCACAGAAGAAATGTTGCCAATTATAGAGATTGAAACGGCTTCAATCTGTGATACGTGACCATATCACTTCAAGCATCTCTGCAGAACCTTCATCTATTGGCTTTTGGTAGAGATTTTTGTAACTTCTCTATCATAGTTCTTTTCTTTCATAATCCATATGATTTCTTGGTAAGCTGGAATCTTCTCCCATGTAAAAAGAACATCCTGAAGTATGGAAAAACCTTCTGTTGCAATCAGTGTCTGCTCCAAAGGCAAGTAAATGCATTGGAAAGATAGTTACATGCTTCCAGTATGGAGAGATAAGAATGCTGCCAAGATTGCATCCATCAACAGCTCGAATACAAGGGACGCAAAAATAGAGAGAACAATAAGAACTGGAAAATGAATTTCCCAGTGGAGATATGAAGAAATGCACGAGCAGACAAGTGTTGAGTCTTATTATGCTGTTTTTTAAAACCTCTATTTGATCTTTGAAATGAAAAAGATCATCAAACGCAAAACGTTAGCTGTGGCTACAGAAACGCTATTGAGCAGTCTCAAGTTCACAGCATTACACTTTTTTCTCTGGAAATCAATGTAAAATTGTCATGTCTGTCATAAGCTCGTCTTTTGTCATTATTATTCTATCAAAACCTTGTCCAACCATGCAAATGGAGATGAGATCATGATGCTGATGACATTGGCGAAGGGATAATATGTTTTCCAACATTAAAATAGAAGCCACTTTGTCATTATTAATCTATTTAATACGTTTTCTGAATTCTGAAGCGGGCAATGAAATGCAATGCAATGCAATAATAACTCTCATCAACTCCTATACAGCAGAAAAATGATTGTACAAATAACTTGAATTCACCAAGGTTGTCTAAACTCTGATGATCAAAACCACATCATTTCGATGGGTCTTTATCGGATTTCATATCTCATGTACAGAAATGCCATAAAGTAAGGGCGTCAATACAAATTCTACAGAAATAGTAGCAAACTAGTTCCTGCGAGATCTGACAAAAGCCGATCTCACCACCATATCAATGTTAAGTGTGATTCCAAAATTGCAAAGCATATATAGAGAAAGAAATTCCAGATTACAAAGCAACTACTGCCAAAAACATATTGCAACAGAGCAACCCCAGCATTCAAGCATGGGCAGTTCTGGGCTCATGAATATCGGCATCTGAGATTCCTTCTCCATGAGTGGCAGCTTCTTGATGAGTTCCGTCAGCATCTGCCCGCCTTTCATCTACTGTTTGTGATTTTCGTGACCAACCGTATATCCTTCTCCGGGCATCCCTTCGAGCTGCCCTCTCTTCCAGTTTTAACTCTTTAAATTGCTCTTCCAAGTTGGCTTCTTCCTCGGGTGAAAAGAAAACAACCTCCATTTCCCCAAGTTCTTCATACAATTTTTCAATCTTAGCTTTCCAAAAGAGGCCCATTTCTGTGTCCATCTTCTGGTATGGCGTCTTCAGCAAATACTCATCAATTCCCCCTGCCTTGTCTATGCAACGTATGGCATGAGTGGTCACTTTTACGCGAATATGGCGATCTAAGATGTAGCTGAATAGCCGCTTCTCCTGTACATTGGGCTTCCACGACCTCCTAGACCTATCAGTGTTATCAAACAAAGAGTTCTTTAGCAAGGTCAAATTGTGCATACATCATGACCAATATGCAAATTAAGAAAGGTGAAAAAAGAAAATAAAAAGTACTGAGTCTATTTTGAAACGAACAAACTCGCTAGAAACCTAAATAACAGCTGCAATGAACCAAAATCGACAAAACACAGCCAATCGCAGGGTAACTCTCGAGTAAAAGAGATAAGAAGAGTAGCTATACCAGAAGCCAAGATCAAGTGAGACTACATGCACGACGCAATGCATATCCTAAGGCATCCTTCACTTTTAACATCTCAATTTTGGTAGGAAAAACATTCGCCTGATTCCTTATTTTCCAGAGTTAGGTATCATAAACATCCTAGAATCTATTTTGACTCTGTATCGAAACAGGCAATAGATCCATCACATAAATGCAGCTATATGATTAAGATCTCACAGTAATCCTCAAAATATCAGTTGCCCAGCTGCCTGCACATCCCTTGAGGAAAAAAGACAAGCATAACTCCTGCAGTTTTCCGAATTTAACAAAGTCCTACAGGTTCAGTTCTTAAATTCCATTTCTTCATTTCTTATGTTTTCAAAATCTAAAATTCAACAAAGTCCTAAAGGTTCAACTCTTAAATTTCATTTCTTCATTTCTTATGCTTTCAAAATCTAATAGTTTTTCCATTCCAAACCAAAAATCTAATCTTTCTCCCTCACAGTATCATAATAACATGAGAAATCAAAAAAGAATTTGAAGAAATCAAAAAAGGATGAACCTAGTGAAGACTAAACTCAGCAGCTGAAAACAATTAAAGATTTAAACTTGATTACTAGTTACATATCTAGCAGTTCCTTCAATGATTGCATATCCACATACAGAAAATGACTGACAAGGGAATCTCTAAACAACCAAATCAACAAACACTTTTGCATACTTTAAAGACAGTGCTCAATTTAATAACATACACAGAAAAATTCAATCTTTTTATTCTTCAAGAGTTGAGTATTATATACCTTTAATTTTAAACTCCAATCCCCCAAATGAACAGAAAAATAGAAATCAAAACGAACGTAAAAGACGACAATAAAAAAACCCAGAATTTTTTTTTTTAAAATTACAAACAGAAAAAAAAAAAAGAAGTGCAAAACAAAGAAGAAACGAAATGGGGCGGGGAATAAAAAGAGAACAGACTTGTTGCCGCCCTTCTCGCTGACTTTGTTGCCGAAGCGAATGTGACGGCCGGCGAAGAGGCCGCGATTGGCACGACCCATAACGACCTTGGTATTGGGCACTGATTGCTTAATTTGATCAAGGACTCCTGGGGCAAGGTTTTTCTCACCCCCAATGTTCTTGATTATTCTCTTCACCATTTCCCTTGATCTAAACGACATTTTTCTCCTCAATTCCCTCCCTCGCTCAGAATGTGTGTGTGTGTGTGTGTGTGAATTACCAGTAAAGAAGACGAAGAAGAAATCAAGAAATGGGTGAATGTTAGATTATTATTATTATTATTGGGGATTTTTTGTTAGGGTTTTGGGTTATTAAACCCTTTTGTCTTAGTGGTTTTGAATGGCAGCTGAGAAATGGGCACTGAAAAGTGTGAGTGTTTTGAGGGCATTTCTTGTAGTATTGTGACTTTTGTGTTTAAGCAAGAAAAAATAGTGTTTTTTTTTGTCATTAGCAATAAAAATAGTGTTACTTGTATTTGCAAAAGATAATTATAAGATAGATTTTTTAAATGTTATATTTTATTCTCTATTTTATTATATACAAAAACTCGTGTTTATATATAAAATAGGCAATTAATCACAATTGAATTCGTAATTCTAAATTTCTGTCTTCATAAGAAATATTCATTTTATTTTACAAATACAAGTAACGTGCTCCTAACTAAAACCCTATAAAGATTTTAAAAATTTATAGAAACTATTATTTCTAACACTACTATTGACTTTAAATTGAAGAGGAAAAAAAAAACCCAAAAAGATGTTTCTGAATATGAAAATACAAAACAATTGATTTGCAACACACAACACAATGATCTCATTATGGCCACACTCCACTTGTGTGTATTGTCATTGAAGTTAAAAACCACTGCAGCCCACAGAAACAGAATCCAATTCCCAACTCCAAACAATCCCTATTGGTAGAAAAAGAAATGCTTCGTGACTTCAATCGAAAATTACGAAATATATATATATATATATATATTTCTTAAAAGAATTTTTTTCATTACTTACAATCAAAATAAAAAATTTGTCATTTTATCTAATTCTTTTTCATTTTTAACAAAAAAGTATACTTATGTACATCGTAAAACATAAATTGATGATATTAGATGAAAAAATCAATTGAATGCATTTTTTTCTACCCACAAAAACACTCATCGAAATCAATTCATATATAAAACGGATAGGTAATGCATGTTGAAATCGTGATTTTACTCATTTCACATACTTAGATCAAATTATATAGTTTTAAATGTTAGTAATAAAAAAGAATTTTCTTATTTTTACTTGACATTAAATTGTAGCAAGTAGCATAAATATCTTGAAGAAGAACAAAAATGAAAAAGCGTTTTATCCACGCGACTTCCACGTGCCACGTAATTATATATTATGAAAACTCGTCAGCCTTTTTCTGCCAAAATCCATAGGCACACAGAAACAGAGAGGGAGGAAGGAAGGATCAAAGAAGGAAGAAGAAGAGTTAACGAAATCTCTGAAAGCTTGATTCTTGAGTCAGCCGAGATGCAGTCACTGCAGCAGAAGGCGTCGGAATGGAGTGGGGTGGATACAGATGACGCTTTTGCTATTGATGAAACTAATCTTTATGAGAAGCTTGGCCTTCAGACTTTCGTTAACCTCTCCACCAATTTCTATAATAGGTTCCAATCATTATTGCCTCAAAATGGGATTTTTTTTTGCTATTTTAATGTTTTTGTTTGTGGGATTGATTGTTTTTCCATTTCAATTTATGGGTTCTTTGTGAAAATGATTGAGATATGATAATACACAACAAAAAGATTCAATCTTGGCTCAGCTGAGTGAGCTGGGTTTGACTTTTTCTTATTTTTGTTGTATGCTATTCTGTAATTGTTCCAATTTGGTCCCAAAAGACCACTGCTTTTTGGATTGTTTTATTGGGTTTTAAATGGTAAAAATCAGAGCTGGAATTTCTGTTTGGTTAATATATAAAGGTTATATATTAGTACAAGTTAATTTGCAATTATGTGGGGACAGTGTTTGATGTTTGTTACATGTTGAAATGGAAAACAGGGTGTACAGTGATGAGGAAGAGTGGTTTAGGTCAATATTTGCAAATTCAAAGAAGGAAGATGCTATTCAAAATCAGTATGAGTTCTTTGTGCAAAGAATGGGAGGGCCTCCTCTCTACTCTCAGAGAAGAGGTAAGCTCAACGTTGAAATGAATTTAGAGTGTGAATAAGGTGGTGGTTGTTGATGTTGTTGTTTTCCTTCATATCAGCACCATGCAACTAGTACGTTCCTTCATGATGTTGTTCTTTTTGTTGATTTTTTGGAGGGATTAGGGAATGCATGGTTTATGTAGTTATTCTGATTTCTCAACTTCTTATATTGTTGCTCCCAATAATTTATGTATATGGGGAGAAGTTGCATTTTGGCTGGTGCTAGTATAATTCCTCAGATAAGATGAATTAATGAACACTTAGACTACTAGATAGGATGGTATCACCATTCACCAAATCAAAAGAAAGGTGTAGGCTAGTTTTGGCAATTATAATGCATAATCAACTTAGTATGCAGATAAGAGAAATTCAAATTGTAGAAAGGGTACCGCCTAACTCTATAGTATTGTTATGAATAGGTTGCTTTTTTATTAGGTTTATACATTTGAAGTTCTTGATGTTGAAATAGTTGCTATCAGTGGAATGGGAAAATCTGATTTGCCACAAATGCACCCAGCACCATTGCATGATTATTGAACACATTTAAATCATCATTTGTGTGCGCTTTACTTGATCCAAATATCTACTTGTGAGAAGCTAGCCGCGAAGGAGTCGACTTCCTACTTTGAGCTAGGGCAGACCCGAATTGACGCTGAAGACCTATTCGAGGTCAAGGTCGAGATTTTCAGGATCATGGATATCCATGATCCAGAAGGGGATTGGCTGAGACGAGGAGCCCGGGCCCTCGACAATCCCCGCACTTCCACGGGGGAGCAATCCCTCGAGAAACTCACCTCCCTTCTTTCGGATCTACAAAATAGGGGAATCGATTCCGATTCCTTTATAAAATTGAAAGATCGCGTGCGAAGGTGATGGCGCCAAACACTCTACCACATAGAGGGGTTTGGAGAGAGTACTCTTTATTTTTCTGATGGTTCCTGACGTACTGGAGTTATAACATTTGAATTTCTCAACCATTCTACGTTCCCGAAATGGATCCTATCAAATATTTTACATTTTCTATGATCATCTCTATTTCAGGTATTCGGGGAATCCTCCTTAATAGACGAAATATTCCTATTATGTCAATGCCAATTGAATCAATGTTATTAGCTGTGAATTCGAACTTTTTGGTATTTTCCGTTTCTTTGGATGATATGATGGGTCAATCATTTGCTTTATTGGTTCCAACGGTGGCAGCTGCGGAATCTGCTATTGGGTTAGCAATTTTCGTTATTACTTTCCGAGTCCGAGGGACTATTGCTGTAGAATTTCTTAATAGTATTCAAGGTTAAACATGACTCCTAGAGAGTTAACAAAATACGAAGTTCTCTTCTCTTTTCGTTCTCTTCTTTCTTTTTTCTTTTGATTTGGTTGGCAGGGTCAGGGCCTTTCTCGCTGGGCGAGCGCATCCGATTAAATAAAAAGTCCTTTCCTAAACAACTTCCCGTTCAGTTGCTGAAAGATAGAGAGATAAGGCTTTCTAAATGATATTGAGTTCCACGAATATGCAGGCTAGAAAGATGCTATTTGCTGCTATTTTATCTATTTGTGCATCAAGTTCGAAGAAGATCTCAATCTATAATGAAGAAATAATAGTAGCTGCTTGTTTTATAGGCTTTATCATATTCAGTCGGAAGAGTTTAGGTAAGACTTTCAAAGTGACTCTCGACGGGAGAATCCAGGCTATTCAGGAAGAATCGCAGCAATTCCCCAATCCTAACGAAGTAGTTCTTCCGGAATCCAATGAACAACAACGGTTACTTAGGATCAGCTTGCGAATTTGTGGCACCGTAGTAGAATCATTACCAATAGCACGCTGTGCGCCTAAGTGCGAAAAGACAGTGCAAGCTTTGTTATGCCGAAACCTAAATGTTAAGTCAGCAACACTTCCAAATGCCATCTCTTCCCGTCGCATCCGTCTTCAGGACGATTTAGTCACAGGTTTTCACTTCTCAGTGAGTGAAAGATTTGAACCCGGGTCTACGTTGAAAGCTTCTATAGTAGAACTCATTCGAGAGGGCTTAGCGGTCTTAAGAATGGTTCGGGTAGGGGGTTGTTCTAAAAGAAAGTGAAAATGCCATCTCTATGGACCATTCTATGTTATCTATTTTTTCCTCAAAAATTCATATATAGAATAAAAATAATTCGTTGGCTCTTTAAATCACTGGGAAAAGCTCTTCAGGGTTGTGAGGAGGACCCTCTTCCTAGAGATTTGTTAGCGCGAGGTTTGTGGTATGCGAAACGTCTTTATGCTATGTATTTACTGTACCGCCTGATGGTGGACAGTTATGATGTTCGGAAGAAAGAGAGGGGGTTCTCTTAAGAATAAAGAAGACGAATAGAATATAATTCATGTTCATGCTAAGAGAAGAGCGGATATAAGGGAAAGGCTATGTGAAGTAAAAGAAGAAAGGGGGTGGACTCCCTCACCTCTCGCTTCGTAATAAACAAAAAGAAAGGGGAGGGGGAGCCTTAGCCCTTAGAATCGAATTCTAAAGCGGCGTGGCGCTGCTGGATGCTTCTGATCAATAGAACAAGAAGGGGAGTCGGCCAAAAAAAAAAGAAAGACCACCAAAAGTAACGACCACCAAGATACGCATAATAATTAGATCTTTTTATCACCCATTTTTGGAAAACAATTTTTTGGAAAACAATTTTTTGGAGCTTCCGCCTTACACACGGAAGATTGGATTGCCTGAATCACGAGTCTTATATACTGTGTTACGATCACCTCATATTGATAAAAAGTCCAGAGAACAATTTGAAATGGAAATCAAGAAACAATTTTTGATCATAAAAACAGAAAGGCATGAATTGCTGCATAGTGTGTATCACCAGAGCCGGAAAGTTGGAACTTGAACAAGATTGACCTGTTTAACACAGATCGATATCCCCTTACTCCCCGTCCACAAATCAAGAACACAAGAAAGAAAAAAGGCAGAAAATGAAAACACCAGAACCTCATGGTGGATGTATGCTTGTCCCTTACTCTTAATTAGTATGCATTTGTATTCAGAAAATCTTGTTTTGCCTTTTCTTTGCACTGGTTACTGAATGTGAAGTTATGTATCTCTTTCTTCCCATAACTTGGTTTTACAGTTTTATGATTCTTAGAAAAGAAAGTTATTCTTCTGAACAGGCTAGTCCTCGTTGATAATCTACCTTATTATCAACATAATCTGCCTTTTTTCTTGCAGGCCATCCTGCTTTGATTGGACGCCACCGACCATTTCCTGTTAACCATCGAGCTGCAGAGAGGTGGTTACACCACATGCAACAAGCACTGGACAGCTCTTCAGATATTGACTCCGATTCAAAAACAAAAATGATGAATTTTTTCAGGTATAAGCGATTTTTCATTAGTTCATTTTTGTAACTGAATATGCTTATTATATTTGATACCATATTTACCATACACACTGAATCTTCTTTCAAGGCACACTGCATTCTTTCTTGTGGCTGGAGATGAGTTGAAGAGTCAAAACCAAGGAGTGCCATGCAAGCATGCAACCGGCAAACCAGCTGCAGCATAACTTTCTGACAAAAAATTGCCCTCTATAGAATATATATAACAATAACATTGAAATACAAGATATACTGGAGAAAATTCTGGTGTAAACATTTTCATTGGGTATACATACATAGAACATTTTCATCAATTAAGTCCTGATAATTAAGTTTCTATTGCATCAGAGTGATGTTTCTATGTGTTTATTCTACTGCATTGATTCTCAAATTGTGAAAATATGAATGGCTATAACTCATTGGTCCAACTAGCAGGTGACTGGAACTGTGAATTTTTTGAGCCAGGACATCTGGTTATATTGCTGATCTTGTAATGACTTACTAATCTTATGGTAAAAACTGTTTCAGTTTCCAAATTTTTGGTATAAAGCCTCTCTGATACACAAGCTTGTGAATGTTAAAATGGTGGAATTTGAGGGAAGACTTTATACCATTTTGAAACTACTGCAAGTAAAAACTGTTATTTCAAATTTTGTTGTATGATATGTCTAATTGAAAGCTGGCAAAAGCAGATTTACCAACTAGTCATTTTACATTGGGGAAGCTATATATTGAGATTTGTCAAGTCTATACTTGAGAGTGAGGAGATTTGGAATCTGCCTAAATGAACTTGTTTAGGATTGTACCGACTTTCAATGTGGCACTTCATTCTAGGGTATTTTGTTTGCCTGTATGCAAAAACTTAAAAGCAAAAGCCCAAGTGTACCAAACTTTGGTAAAAGAGGAAAAAGCAAAAGAGCAGCTACTGAAACAGTTGCAAAATGGACCATTCAATATCCAATAAAAAAGATGAAAAGAGCCTTAGGGTGCTTTCATATGTCTTGGTTCTGGAATAGATTTCAGTCATGGTGCATCACTTTGATTGCTTAAATGTGTGACAGGCTGAACAATTTTCCTGGACTGAGAAGGGGGAAATGATTCAAGTTCAAAGGAAAAAGATATAATTCAGATGACCTTATTATTAATCTTCAAGAACTCAAATTTGGCCATTAATTTCTTCTGGCTTGCAGATACCACCAAGGGTGCAGAAAACTAAAGAAGAAAGAATACTATAGTCTTTCTGAGACTATTAAGCTAGCAAATTTCATGGCCAACTTCCTTCAAATTAGCCTCAAGAATGACAAGAAATTGGAAAAGTTTGAGTGACAGAATAGAGAAGAACTAAAAATCAAGGGAAAGAAAAAGCTTTATTTCATAAAACTTCAAATTTTGCTTACCAAAGAGAACTATACACAGGCATCAAAGCTGGATGAAATCTAAACTATAATCGGCTATGCACAAACAGAAAACATACCGGCATTTACAAGAAGGATCGATGAAAAACACACTCATCACATCACATCATCTGCATTATCATTATATATATATATATATATATATATAGCTACAAATCCAAAAACTCTTTCAAACGCAATGATCTTGATGGATCAGCATATCTTGCTGAGAAGGACCTGAAAAGGTTGTCTGGTTCCATCATCCCTGACCCTTCATCGAAATTCTGCATATAAGTTTCTGGATCATATGGGGTTGTTGAAGAATTATTAAAATCCTTCTTCTTCTGTCTTCTTAATTTTCTCCAAAACTTCAGCCACCTAGGTTGAGCCTCATCATATCCTCCGTTTCCATTTCCATTTCCATTTGTTTGGCTGCCTAACCGGACACTTGAACTGCGCGACTTATTCCAACGTTTGATGCTCATTGCAGAATGCAACGCAAGAAGAAAATTGTCACCCCTCAAAGGCTGACAGTCTTGAGCTCAAATTTGCAAAATTCTCTGAAAGTTTCAGTGTACGTGGGAGGGTGAGTTTGTTGTCATCATTTCGGTTAGTTTTGTTTTATAGTTAGGCAAATGTTACTTAATTTCATGGTTTGAGGGATAATAGGCCTATCTCTACAGATTTTAACGGAAATCCACAAATTTAACCGCATGGTTAGTTATAGACATTAAAAAAATTGATTAACTATATATATATATATATATAGGTAAAATGGTAAAAGGCTTTGTTGGAAACACAAGTTGGATGTTCTTATCCTATATGACTACTATTAAAAAAAATTTATATATCACTATTCATTCAATCATATATTCACAAATAGTATAAATTTATTGAGTAATAACAAAACTCTATATGCTTAATCCCTATCATTATTCATTTGAGCATATGAACAAATGATCAAAATTTTGTCCTCCTTATCTTAGAATATGAGCAAGTGATCAAAAAAAATTTTGTGATCATTGTTAATCATTTGAAAATATGAACAAGTGATCAATTCATATGGAGTGAATTAATAATGTAGTGGAAATAAAGCATGGTACCAAACTAGTGAGAAAATATTTTGTGAAATGAACTAATAGTATAGAAATGATTTAGTCACCTTGTGCAATAAAATCTATAGAAGAAAATTGCTCATGCAAAAATATATGCCGATAACTTATTATGAAACTAAAATTTGAGACAAGTTTGAAGGTATTTATTCCACACAAGATCATATTTTTTTCTCATTCACAAGACAAATTCATGGAGTATGCATATTAGAATATTTCGTGGTGAAATTTAAATAGTAAATACATTCTTAAACTGTGTGAGAATAAAGTTGGGGTTTGCTTATCATACAATTTTTGAATCTTACTTTCAAATGGGCAAAAACTTTTTATTCTTAGTATGATGCCATCATTGCCATACATTTTCCTAGCATAGAATCATTAATTTAATATTATTATTATTATTATTTTGTTTTTATTTGCCTCTTTTTGGTTGTTCATATCTAACAAGAAATAAATGTACAACATCAAAAAACTAGATATAGTTCATGGTACCATCATTTTCATTTTTAGAATAAAAGTAGATTTGTTTGTAATCATACCATAGAAACCTTTACATTTTTACCACTTTTGCAGTTCAATTAAGTTAGAAGACAATACCTCATTCTAGTCACTTAGATGCATTTTTTAGAGCATCATATTAAGCATTTGTAATGCATACTCTTGCCATTCAAGGTCACAATATTATTAAGAAAAGATATTCTAAATAGCCCTTCAAAGTTTGCATGCCCCTTTATACCAAAATCTCACAAACTTATAGATTGTGGCTAAAACATCCAATTTGTAAGTTTGTTTGCATTAACTAGTAAGAAACCCCAATTCTAAAAAAAAAAAAAAAAAAAAAAAAAACCCCCAATTCTAAACTATATTCCAAAATTTTTGGTCATTTAAGAGAGTTTAAGATGAATGGAGAGCAAGTTTAACTTCATGGCTATATTTATAAAAGCCTCAATTGTCGTGTCATAGTATAGTTTATCAAAAAAAAAACAACCAATTTATTATTATGTGCATGTTGCACTTATGAATGCACAAGTGATCATTTCAATTTCCCTAACCAATCAACTCAAAAAGAACAAAACAACAAAAGAAGAAAAGAAGCCCCCTATATATTATATGCAGCCATCATTCCAACCACAAGGACAGCAAGCCCTATGCACTATGCATCTTGCTCTATACGAGGGAATCCATCAAAAAAGCATCATAGACAACGAGCCGAAAGGTTTTAATAACCTTATAGAAAAATCTATTAATTCTAGTTATTTAAGTTTGTACTACAAAAAACCTTGTACTTGATGTCACTATTGTCCTTGGAAGCATTATCACAACATTCACTTTTACTCTTTTTTTTTTTTACCCAAATCCCAACTTACGATGTAATATATTGGATAACATCCACTTTTTAAATACACAATCAAATTTTCTGCCCACATCCCATTATGCTCCATATAATTTCACAATTTTTGTAGTTTTATTACTTCCATGAAACTAATATTTTTGAAATCCTGTCACACATGAATTTTTCAATTTATTTTTCCCTTTCTATTGCTTAGAGGAGTCCTTAGAAAATTTGTTTATAATCATCTAAACCTTTTCTAAATGGCTTTAGAGCGTTTAGACTTTAGATAGACAAAAAGGGAGATAAAATAAGGTCAGGTTAACAAATTCCCACATCGACAAATTCAAGGACGAAGGAAAGATTATGAAACTATATAAGGAGAAGTGAAAGGATGTAATAAGCATACCTTTCTCGGCCTTTTGGCTAAGATCAAGTGTAGTATCTGTTCTTATCAGTTTAATATCTGATACGTGGGCCATCGGCCCACACGATATTAAATGAATTTTTTTAGGGGGGAAAGTCCATTACGGTAGCTTGCTATCGGGGCTCTCGAGCGTCGCTTAGGCTTTGCACTATTGCCTAGGCCTGGCGCACCCCACCAAATCTTAGTCTAAATAATTAATAATTTAATTAATAATTTAGCCCATTAATCATCAAATCTTACTTTGAAGTCTCTGGCCCAATCATAAAATATTTGTTTCATCAAGTTCAAGTATGCATCATTATGGACTAAGGGTGTAAAATGAGCAAGCTCTTCGAGCTCAGTTTTTAAAGGATCGAGTATATATATATATATTTAATTTATTTATATTTATTTTTTAGTCCTTAACATTTGATAAATTATATTTTAAGCAACTTATATTTATATTTTAGACCTTAATTTTATACTAAATTATCATTTTACCCTACTAAATTTTAAAAAATTACAATTATATCCTACCATTTAAAAAAAATAATATTAAAAAAAATAAAAAATCGAGCTCGGTACTCGAAGTCGAGCTCGAGCTCGAAAATTGCCTACTCGATCAAGTTCAAGTACCACCATTTCAGAGCTCGATTATGGAGGTACTCGAGTTCGATTCGACTCGTTTACAGGCCTATTATGGACTGTTCAATTAAGTCCAAATAATCCAGAATTGAAGTTCTCTTAATTTGTTCTAATCATTGATCCAAAATTGAAGCTCTCTTAATTTGTTCTAATCATTGATCCAAAATTGAAGTTCTCATAATTTGTTCTCTTTTAACAACAATCCATAGACTTTTCCAAAATTTCTCAAGATCCCAATTGAAGTTCTCTTAATTTGTTCCTTTTTAACAAGAATCCATAAACTTTTCCAAAATTTCTCAAGATCCCAAAAGGTAAAGAGTTGGATAAAAACAGCAGTTCACCCCACATGAACTATAAAAGTTTAATGTAAACATGAACAAGAAGTTTAAGCAAAAAGGGATATCACTAAAAAAACACAAAAAATACTAGACTAATGAAAACAAAGTTCTCTCACACCATGTCATGAAGAACCTCTACTTGAGTTATGAGATTGTGTGAGGGATCTCAGACTTTGATAAGCATCAAAACATGCATGAGCATAATCTGACATTGCTCGAAAAAGCTCAGGCAATCGAATTTTCAGACTTCCTAGAGATTTCTCCCTTACTTGAATGCAGTGCTTGTGGTGAGCTTCCATTTCATCCTCCAGCCTCCTTTTCAAGGTTTCCACCGCAAACCGTTTTTCGGAAATAGGATCTTTGGGATTAGTTTCTTCAACTCTGTCTGGATCTGTCTCGTCCGGTGGAGTTCTACGTTGCATGTACTTGTGATACCAGTCTTCGAAAGCCTGGCTCTTGCGTAAATATTCTTTTCTGGTTTCATCGCATTTTTCTTTTAGCTTCATTTCTTCCAGTTGATGATCAAGAATGGCCTTCACAACTGCAGCAAAGGAACCAATGGCACTTTTTGCAACCTCATCAGGAAGCTTCTCGAGATGATCATGCCACATTTGGAGGAGAGATTGGATTGGAGGATTCTGAATTCTTGGAGGGGATGATATTTTCTCTTTCAAACTGCTTTCAATTGGGATGAGATTTTGCTTCAACCAACTGTTAAGGGAATTGATATACTGTTTCTGATGCGTCACGAGCTTCTCTAAATGTGAATGCCATTCTTCAACAACATGCAAAAGCTGCCGTGTTCGCTCGTGATGATGTTTGCTCGTTTCCAAAGGAGTACCAGCAACATCAAGGGATTTGAGGTCTGTAACAATATTCATCTGATTTCCATGATGCATAAGCATGGATTCCCACATTTTGGTCATCCTGGATGCACATTAAAAAAAAGAGATTAACATAATTATTGCATAGAGGTTTATTATTGCAAGAGAAAGGAAAAACAGAGCAGCCAAGAACTGTTGGTCTCCATTATATCAAGGAAGTTTATTGTACAACCAACAATTTTAAGAATTTTAGTAAGCACCAGAGAAAGTCACGTTCCAAGTATTTGGAGAAAGTTTGACAAATGTTGAACAAATTACCTCCTGCTTCATACACAATCATAATCATGGCTTCAACTAAGATTCAAAAGGAGAAAAAAGAATTTTGGTCACTTGCTCAGGAAACCTTACCCATTTACAAGAGCAACAAGTTTTGGATACAATTGCTTGTCGCGGATATCGTTCACTTCCAAGACTGTTGAATCCAGTGACTGCATGTCAACTATATATCGTGTATGCAAATGGCTAACAGCGGCCTTTGCTTTCTCCAGTGATTCCGTACTAGCGCCACGTCTTTTTAGCTTGCTCAATAGAGTAACTTTCCTCTGATATTCAAGTTTCATGAGCTCGCCAGCCTGTCAATGTGTACAGATATGAATGAGATTCATATATTAATGTTAATTACCTTCAGTTCCAGGTAGTAGAGAAAACATATGGGACCAAGGATTTTGTGAAAAGATGCATTGATCAGGGCATTAAATTATTATAGAGGGACTCAAACACTCAAGTGAGTTGCAAATTCAAGGAAGGAAATGCAGTAAACTAATGATTCAGAGAACTGTTGGGCACTCAAACCACTAGTTTCCATCTTATAAATAATTTATCTGTTATAATATGAAGAAGCAAATTATTGGAAAATGCAGTCTCTCAATAAGGATTATTAGCACTATCTTTTCATATTTGGCACTAGATTATCAATGAAAACTCGTTAAATTCAACAAAAACAACACTTCCTGAAAATTTGGGTGGAGAAATGAAACTCAAACAACTTTAGTTAGTCTATTTTTCTGGTTTTAGAAAGTCATATTTTACTTATATTATCTCCTAAAAGCCCTTAAATATTAGGGAAAACCATTGTTGCATCATGATCGTCTAATACATGTAGCATGATTAGAAGGCCAGCGCACACTACTACCCTACCGCATTCAGTTCAGTAAACTGTGTCCTCATTCTTAATTCACAACTACAGACAGCCGCATACAAAATTAAGATTCGTATGTAAAAGGACTTATACGAGGTACTTGTTCAACAAGTGGTTGCCACTCATGTACTGCAACCATGAAGGAGAATTTATTAAAAAAATTAATAAAGCTGAAATTTTTTCTTTTATTTGACAAGGATGGATATGAATCAACACTATAACCATTATTTATCAGCAATAGAAAATAAGATGCAGTAGTTAAAAATATAATCCGTCGCCAACCTTGACTTCCTCGTATAACTTTTTTTCCCATGCAAGTAACTTGTCTAAGACAGTCGCATGTGTCTCATATTCATCTGCATTGGGATCATCCATTGCAACATCACCATTTGGCATCCCTCTGAATGATCTGTTCCATGTAATTACTCTCATGACTCTTGCAGCATGGTCTATATGCCCTGCAGATTAGAAATCACTTAACGGCTTTAATATTTAAAAAAAAAAAAAAAAGTTCAGAACAGTTTAATTTCTCCACCCACCCTGTCATTCCAAAGAAACTTCATTTAGCATTAACAGAAGAAGCTTCACAAAAATACATAATGATTAAAAAGCATGGAGGTTGCACAAGAGAACCTAATCACTGCATCATTTCATGTCTAGTTCTAAAAATAGCCTTCATATCTAGAAGCATGGAGCACTGAAACACTGTTAATTTCAAGATAATCTCTTTGACCAAAAAATGTGGTTTATAACTCCTGGCAACAAATTCAAGCAGAGATTGCTGACTTGTATGATCTACACCATCCAAAGTTTAGCAATTTCATTTGCCAATATTCATGACATTAACTGACATAAAATAAGGCAGTGTTATAATAACTTGAGTAACAGAAACCAAAGTATGCACAATTATGCTCATAGGATTATGAAAATATACAGAAAGCAGAAAATTCACTGGTTCAACTTTGAAAAGTATCTTTTTCCCTCCCAAGAAGAATATGCTTAATATGAATAATATGGAATCTTCCTTCTCGGTCAAGAACAAGACATCACATACAACCATAGATTTTCTTTACAGCAAAAGACCATAGCTTTCACCTACACCGATTAATTTTGTTTTGAAAATCCAATCAACACCCACCCACAATACATAGTAAAGAAAAGGTAACTAGTTATCCAGCTAAATAAAAGGATAAATTGATCTTCCAGTATCGTTTGAACATCAGATGCAAATCAATTGCAAGTCAAAGTGCATTAAGTAGCACTTGCAGGATTATCAAACAGGAGGAATAGTTATTGCAACTCTTCCACAGCCACTATAATCCACATAAGAGCAAAGACATTTTCCTATCCCCTTATTTCCTTCATTATGTTGAAAAAAATCATGGAAACTGTACGGTAAAAGTTTCAAAAATTAACATAGAAAGCAGCTGACTTTCTAAGCAACGATTAAGTAGTCATAACTTCAAAATGCGAGCTACCCAAGTTCAAGGTAAAAGAACCATTATATAACCCACAATCAAAAGCATCTGACTTCTGCAAATACAACGAAGAACTACAATCAAAAGTTCCTAATTTCCATCAAAGTAAATTATCAATCACCTCGATTATCCGCAAAATTCGAATGATAATGCATTCTTGTAGCCTCAAGCATCTTAGATACCTCTTGTGCACTCTCAGAAGCCTTTAAAAACTGATCATCAACATCACTTAAAATCTTCAACAATTGCACGCCATTGGACACAACTTTCTCGCTATTCACTCCTCTTATTCCTGCAGGAGCTGTATTTGAATGCATAAACTGCTTCTCCTTCACTACAACAGGGGTCACCTCATCCTCAGTTTCCATCCCTCTGTCAATCCCAACTTTCTCTGGAGTCTTATACTCAAAGCCGTTATCTTTTCCATTCACATTGTCATATCTTTCTCCCTCAATCCCATCTTTCTCCTCCGTGATATAATCTTCTTCTTCAACTTCACCCAAACTCGATCCCGGAATATTATCTACCATAAAAAAGTAATCCCAGGCCATCCCTTTAGTCTCCGGTGGGGGCGGTGGATTTGGAGTCCTTACAGGGGTTTCAGGAGCAATTTCCTCAACTCCATTTCGCTCAAGATTATTTCTTGGCCCACCATTTCTCCGACCCTCTTCAATTTCCCCTTCCTCATCCTCATCCTCGTCCTCATTCTCATCAATGCCTTTCATTTTCACCCTCATGGGCTTCGCTGAAGAAAACTCTGGCATGGTCATTGCCCGTTTGAGCGGCGCCACAGGAGAAGGCGAGAAGCTCGGCAGAGGCGGAGGAGGCGGGGGAAATGGTGACTCAGGCGGAGGTGGAGGCAACGGCGGCTCTAATGAGGTCTCAACAGCGACACCAGCAGCGGACGGTGGCGCTTCCCCCTGTGCATAGTCACTCAAGGCGGCGCCGGTGTTCTTTAAGGAAATGGCATAGCCAGAATGCGCTGAAGCAAAAGCGTTCCTAGCCGAAACCGCATCTTTCATGAAGTTTCTGCGCTCTTTGCATCTTGAAACTGATTCCTCATTGTCAATCTTAGATTGTGTACAACCCATGATAAAATCTTAAAACTCTTAAATTAAACCCCTTTTCAATTTCTTTTCACTAATAATAAATTACCAACCTTTATGCAACTGAACTTTTCAGACTTAAATAAAGGTGGGATTTTTAAAGGTTCCTGAGCTTACCCTACAACAACAATGTGGGTTCAAAAACTTTTCTAAATTAACCTACGAATTGCATAAAAACACAACTACATGCACATATATTATAGGGACACATCATAAAGGACACTTTTTTAAAACTTTTGCTGGGCTTTCTGGGGTGGAGAAGAGGGGGGACTTCAACCTTCAACCTTCTGGGTGTGTGTGTCTTTAGGGATTCAAGAAAAATGGGATTTGCATGCAGAGGCTGATGGGGTTTCGGTGAAAGTGTTACAAGACGTGTGTTTGATGAATATACATGGAAAAAGGCAAACAAAGAATGCTGTGTGTGTGTGTGTGTGTTTTGGGGATGCTTTAGACTAAGGTGATGAGGACTCCAGAGAGAGAGAGAGAGAAAGTGAAGGGAAAATGAATGAAAACTGGAAAAGGAGAGAGAAAGAGAGAGAAAAGAGGATGTGGACAAGAGTTTTGTGCAGGGGACTGAAGGGAGCAGCAGCAGCAGCAGCAGCTGCAGAGCTGTACAGTCAACAGTGAGGGGTGTTTGGTTGGATACGACGACGGTCTATGAAGACTCAAGAGGACTCAAAATCCTTTTATAAACACCACCAGAGCTATACTTTGCCATTTTTTTCGAAATTGCCTCGTGTAACGGTCGCATTTCTCGAGGCGACACGACGTCGTGTTATATGGAAATGGAATCTTCAAAACTTTTTAATTTTGTTTCCTTAAAAATCTTTTGGATTCATTTCACCATCGCCCCTTCAACAAAATTCTTCTTCTCATATTATTCCCACAAACTTACACTTTCAAATCTTTTCTTCAAAGATCCCTCCTCTCACCAACTCACCCAAATTCATTTTCATGATCACTATTCACTAGATACTAGATTGCATAATCTATCGTGAAATAGTTTCATATACGTGACATATGTGTATTTTTTTTTTATATCACTTTTCATTTTATTGTGATACTTTATATTTCATACTTCATACTTTTTCATAATTTTTCATACTTCATTCTTTATTAAATCACTCTTCATATTTTATATTACTTTTCATTTTATTGTGATACTTCATACTTTATATTTCATAATACTTAATATGTTAATCATAATGATACACTTTATACGTATTATTAATCTCGTCGCGACCATCATGTCGATGCTAACTTTTTTACAATATTAAAAAAATATATAAATTTTCCTTGTTTGTAGATGATTCAAACTTTGTTAGAAAAATTTATAAAAATATTTTTTACATAGATTACAATTTTCAATTTCTAAGTTGTCGCCAACAAAATTCTTTTTGCTATTTAGTTGTTGCCAACCAACACAAAGTTCGCCGAAGCTATGGAAAAGGAGGGTTCCAACCCCATGAGCCCCACCCCTTTTGCTCAATGCTCATCATTTTTTACTAAAAAAGATAGGTATGTAACAATTAACCAAACCAGAGTTTGAAGGCAAAACTCTCATGAGGATGTAACAATCCTTTTCAAGTCGTTGCAGTTAAACTCAGCAAACACTCCATAAAGTGAAGAAGTTGACCTTTCTAAGATTCTTAATGGATGATCCATAACATAGGATTTGACAAAATTCTTCATTAAATATTAGCCTGACACAATCCACCTCCTTTTTTGGGCTTGAAATAAACTCCTTTTTTGGGCTTGAAATAAACTCTTTTAGAATACGTACCCACAAAATGTAGATTTTTTTAGTATAATTTGTACATCAACGACAAAAACAACTAAACATTTATCCTACTATAATATCTGCCTACAAAATTTAAATATCATTCACAATAAAATGGTTGATGTTTTGCCATAGTTGACAAGATAACATATATGGAAAGGGCTGATCTACAATGCCCTTCTAAAGAATTTTCCCAAAAGTAAGCTCAAAGCTATAATTAATGATTGATAACAACTAGTCTAACATCTAAGTAAAAATACATAGCAATACACCTGCAATACCACAAGGAAGAAAACAGGGAATATTAAGAATATACATCAAGAAAAAGTAAATAGCTGCGCAAGTTCAAATCCTTTCTAACAAGGTCACCTCAAAACTACAAAATTTCAACTTCATTCCATCGACCAACTCATCTAAAACATCTCAAAAGGCAAAAGCAACAAACATGGGAAGAACTATTGTATAAGCCAACACAAAGAACCCAATATGGTAACCAACTCCGATGATAAGAGGATCAATGCTCTTTCCTTCCATTGGAATTCAAAGATACTGACGTCTATACCAAGATAGAGGGTAATGCTTTCCAGTGAACTTAAAGGATCATTACATCATCTATACGTCGTTCCTTGAGTTTGGCTTAAAATTAGCAATGCACTTGGATAACTCTGCATCTTGACACTAATACAAAAAGGAGAAAAAAATTCTCAGAAAGAAATCAAGGCAACAGCAATGAGTAATCTGTATGAATCCACAGGTTTCCAATTTATAACAAGGGCAAAGCTGCTGGGAGATTGACCCAAAAGAATAGACTGTGACTAGAAGCCCAAATGATCTTCAAGTCTTAAGTTCAAACCTTAGTCTGCAGTTTATTCTCACCAAGGTGTAAACCTTGGTGTAAGTTTAAAAATAGTGTAGTAGTATACTCGATCTGGTCTTAAAGGTCTTCCTTTATTCCCCAACCTAGTTGAGTCTTTTAAAAGTAGACTAAACATCTATAGCTAATGACAAAAAAAAAAGGGGCAAAACTTAAAAAAACAAATAGATTATATATCCCAAAAGATTTTTCAACACTAGAAAATTTGATAAGACTTTTCCATCCATTCCATTATTATTGTCATCTTTCCACTTCTCAAATGTCCCAAAATAAAAAGACAATCAATGAGTTCTCAATACTACCATTTGCAAAGTAACTTTTCCTAAATCCTAACATAATTCCAATTAATGAATAGTTTGAACCATAAAGGGTAAATTTCTACAATCTTCTCCCACCAATATCATCTTAATGTGTACATGTCCCCTTAAAACAAAGGGGCAAAGCTTGCACTCCTTAATTTGAGAAAAATGAACATATTACATGTACTTCTATTTTAAAGTAATTAGATATATCCGAGTCATTTATGAGATACAAAAATTGGTGTACAACTATACATCCACCACAACAACAACAAAGCATTTATCCCATTAAATGGATATAAAAAAATGGTTTGAAAATAAAAAATCAACAACCAAACCTTCATTCCACTATGTGGAGTCAGCTACATGAATCATACTTTGTCATCATATTCTATCATGTTTTCATTTATATTTAAATATATCATATCTTTTTTCATCATTTCTTTTCAATTCTCTCTATTTTCTACAAGCCGGACTGGGGCATCTAGAGGTCTCCTTAGCACATGTCCAACCCACCTTAAATGTGCTTCTCTCATTTTCTCGTCTATTATAACTAAACCCCCAAACAAATTAGATCATAAGAACTCGATCACCTTGTTATTACCAATTATAAAATAATTATGTAGAAACTTGGAAGAATTGACCTCTAAAAACGATGATTCTTGCAATAAATGGAATGCAACAAGTATTAAGTTTGAGAACAATACCTTGCGCAAACTTTCCCAACAAAAATCAGCTCGTGACTGCAATAAGCGCCATTCCAAGGCTAGCTCATATTCAATTGTGTTTGGCTGAGAGTAATGAGAAGTGGATAGCGCATCTTTCTGAGAGAGAAAAAACAACTAAAGTTCATGTAGATGGAATTGGCATAAAAGTGTGTAAAAGTAGAAAGAGTGATAAAGATCACCTTTTCTCTCTGCATTTGAAGCTTAACTTTGTCAATGAACAAATGGCCAACAAAAGTGGACTGTTCTCCTGGTGATTGAGGAAGATTTGCAATGCTACCAACAAGAGGCCTACAAACACAAGAATAATAGTTTTGCACATTATCCATTACAATGTCAAAACCCCATGCTTTTACCAAGAAACTTAGAAGCATCTGCAGCAGTCTTTGTCCTACATTACACACTATCATACATAACTTTTTATGATAAACTTAAAATTGTTGTATTAAGTCCATATTTTGCTTTTGAGTAAAGTAATTCTGATCCATGATTGAAGAAAAAATTAGTTTTAAACATATATTATTAATAGTAAATACAATTATTACTTAAAAGTAAAGAAATAAAAATAATAATAATGGAAGTGATGTTTAGACTATTTTTGTTGTTAAATAATTAATTAGGTAATCCATTAGTCCAAACCAAACTTTTTAGCCCCCAAAAAAAACCGAACCTATTTAGTTCAGTCAAAATTTAAAAAAAAAAATACAAATTATTCAAATCGAATTAACTAAATCACCTACCGATTCTCACCCCTAGTTGTACCAAGATGCAAACAAAATTGGACAAGAAGTTGTTCAAAACCAAAAGACTAGGTCAAGAAACCAAATAATTTTTCCTTTCCTCCATGAAATAGTTTACACTCTAGACCTTAGATGACTCAAACAGCTCAAACTAGTTCAACTGTCAATCAATCAAGTGTTTGAGTTCGATAAAATTGCCTTGTCAAAGGCTCAAGGAGGTGTATATTGAGGAATATTCATCTGAGTTCAAAAAGGCCAACAGTACATGAGCCTGTAACCTCAACAAATAATTTGGATGAACTAGTGTTTTTCTTCATAATGTTGGCTTTCATATGTTTTAACTAAAGCATTAGTATTAGCCAAGTAAACTCCACCTAGTTAAAAGCAGGCAGTCTGACTATAAGTAGCCGAACCTAAACTCGAAAAAAAAAAACAAAGAAAGGTTGTGATAAGCTGACAACCAGAGTAAAATTGTCACATCTTATGATATAGATTGCATTAAAAATTGTGTAAAAGCCATGAAATTCCCTGGAAAATGAGATTCAACTGAGCACAACGATAAAATGTGATCAATATAGCCGACCCCACGTAGTGAGATAAAAGCTTAGTTGTTGTTGTTATATTAGCATTAGCCAAGTTATAAGATGTTCCAAATGGAGTTGCAAAGTAAATACTCAAATTATAAGATATTCAAAATGCATTCCGCCTTTTTTTTCGTTTAAGCTGTTTGTGTTCTATATCAATCTTTTACTGCAAAGAAAGAGTTAGAGCAAGTCGATGTTAGAGTCGTGAAAACTGAAGCTAAATGGTTCCAACTAAGTACAAAATCAAACAGAAATAAAGGTTTGCCTATACCTAGCATATGAGAATATATAATCAAGGTCTAAAACAAGGATAGTATTGGACTTGACCACATCAATGTCACACTTAGCTAGTTCTGAAAAAGGATAGTGTCGCTAGCGCAATAAATAAAAGCAACCTATTAAATAAGAGAATTAGAGAGAATTAGAGAGAAGAGAGAGAATTAGGGGGGTGGGGGTGTAATTTTTTAACAACTAGATACTAGACTATAAATATTGTTTGCATTTCTTTTCTTTCTTTCTATTGCAATTGCTTAATATTAAAGTAGTCAGTGCTTTGTGTTTTTTGAAGATAGAATAGCAGGATCGTCAAAAGCACACCTTTGGTTTGATATTATTAAGCATCCATCATTAAGCTTTCGAACAACCCTCTCTGCTGCATCCCTTGTTCTTAAGACGATAAGAGCTTGACCTAGAAAACATAATTCCAAGATGTTAAAAGCTGTGCCGATGCTTACCACAACATAATTAAGGATGAAAAAAAAAACGGAGCAAAAGTTTTACTTTAATCCAGCACATACTCTAAAGCATCTACATCAAATTACTTCTTGTAATTAGCAAAGAAATAGAATTTGATTAAATTGATTTTCTCGATTACCGTAATGTGGAGAACAAAAAACTGTACGTTGAACCATTTTAGCTGTGCAAGTTTCCTTAAATGCGTTCCAAATAATATCCTGGAATGAGACCAACAAAGATGTAAATGAAGGTAAAGGGCAATACATCTACACAAAATATGTTTATTAAAATCTAATTAATATAGTATAGTCAATGATAGGTCTTCTATTGCACAATATCAACAACTGAAGTCCAAGAAAGCTAATTGAACAGCCAGCTGGAAACTATGAAAGGACAGAAACACCATAGCAACAACTAAAGTCCACAAGCTAAATAAATAGTCAACTGGGAAGACCAAAGTTATAAGTGAAAACAGAAAATAGCATAAGTAACAAAAGTTTTATATGGTTGTTCTGGGAATGCATTGGTCATCAAGTCACATGTTTGAGTTAACAATACAAGTTAAAACTCATCTCTCTGATCAAAAGTTCTCAATTCATCATATATATGGTAGACTCGTAAAGTTTCTGCCAAACTATTCTCTAAGCAAGTGAATCAAATGTTCATCGCCAAATACCAGAAAATATGAAAGCTTTGACAAAATAACATAGATGCTCCTCAACTTAAAATAAACCTCAAACATGCAAGGTAAAAGCAGCAATACAGCACTAAACAATAAATAAATAAATAATCATCTATAACAGAAAGAGTATTACCTCTACCTCCTCTGAAGTATACTCTGGGTCCAAATTCTCGAGCAGAACTAGTCTTCTCTCCTTGTGTGCAGTTACCATGACATCTACCCAAGACTAATTATAAAAGCAAAGAAGTAAGAATTCAACGGCAGAAGTTCAACACTCACAAATTTCTTCTTCAAACATGGGCAAAAACAATCATAAACAGTTAAAATCATGTACACTAAAGTTCAAAACCAACAAGGAGATTTATTTTATTTTATTTTATTTTTTTGCGATTATTTTCACTTGCACAATTTGTGCAAAAGAAGCCAGGAACCATACAAACATGAGTTCAATATACTCACTAAGAATAAGACTTTGGGTGATGAAAACCAATTTGATTAGATAAATTTCCAATATGCAACAAAAAGTAATCCATAACCTACAGAAAAACCTCATCCAGCCTTCACACCTCCAACCCCATATGCAAAACAGTGAAGAAGTTCAGTTGATGGATCTTGAACAGGTCTAATAGCAGCTATAGGTTGATTCCCAGTCTAACAACTATTATCCCAATTTAGCACCACTTACATCACAAAGTCCAACCAATATAAGGACTTCTGACTAACCCTCCTCCATACTCTACACTAAATTTACTTCACATTGCATTACATTTGGATCTTCAGATCCAAATATAGTTAGGCGTCATATTGTCCACAACACCTTCACACCTGATACATCTAGTCGGGTACAAGTGAAACCATATTGATAAACAACACTTGGAACTTTAACAATCTCAAGCAATTTCTCAGTTGCCTCACTAACTTGATAGTGGACCACACTCAGCTTCAACTGTATAATTTGATATCAGACAAAACTTAGCCTCTTGTCTCTCAAATGGTCCATCTTTTAGGATATTGTTGTTAATTTCATTCATTGTTGTTACAATGAATGCTACATTTCTTCAGCATGTATTTCTACCAAAACATCATTAATAACATCTACCTCAGATGATTACCTTTCTTTTTCAAGGTTGAACTGTTTAAAATTAGACATAGAAATTTGTTTTGTCATAGGCATTCAGATTAAAAACTACTCGAGCAAACATACAAAGCACAAATTAATGTCTAACTCCTAGGTTGAAACATAAATTTAACTGGAAAAGTCTCTACTATTTTTAGACCATTATGTATATGTTCAAGAAATACTAGTTAACTATGTAGAACTGATCAGGTGAATACAACAACATCCACGTCCAAACATCAAAATCACAGTGATTAAGCATCACTTACACGTTTATACCATTTGCCCTTCTCCTGCAAGCAAAGAGGGAATAAACATTAGAGATCATTCATATTGAAGATAATTTTATAAACACAAAGTTTTGCAGGCATAAAGAATTTGCTAACTGGGAAATAAGTTCCAGGATCAATAACCTAATTTACCACCTAAGGATGGTGTTCCCACACCAAAAGAGTAGTAGATTAGAAGCAGAAATCAAAACAACAAGCAATTGTCACATCAATTCCATTTTGACTCCTTAGATTTCACAAGTTCGCTATACACTACACCTGCAAAGCTACTGGAACATTCTGCTCGGCTACTAGATACAAAAAACATGATACAGCTTTAAACCAGGACCCCAATTCTTTGGACAGCTAGCACAATTTCCATTGGACCAGCAATTCTGCTCACCTAGATAATTCCACCGCAACTTCGTATGCAACTAGAGAGAAAAACTTGGATTTTTTGTAATAACCATAATTCAAATGCATGAGAACAGATACAACAACTAAGCCTTTATCCCACTAAGTGGGGTCAGCTATGGATCACACTTCGCCACCGTGCTCGATCGAAACACATTTTCCCATTTATATTTAAAGAACAGATAGATACTCTTAACAATTTGCATATACTCCAAAAATGCTTGCAACTCAATTAAGAATGCTCACAATCTCATCCTCTTATTCTTGCTTTCATAGCCCCTCTTACTCATTTTGTCATAATTCCTAGATAGCTTTTGCAACTATGTAGTGATTTATAGGAGAGAGTCAGAGATCCTCAGAAACTTAAAGCCTTTTCTTGGAAAAAAGGATGGGAAAATAGATGTCCAACAAGCATCCAGTTCCCCCCTTTTGAAAGAAACTGTGTAGTAAATGGTCCAATGATTATGGTGAACCAAACAATCCAAAAAGATCTTCTCTCAATTATACACTAGTACAATGGACAGACATCTGGCGCCTCTAAATTATGATTAATCTTGATTGTGTTAAAACTGCATCACAACAAAATAACAGCTTCACCCCAACTAGAAATGAAGAGAATTCAACCAATTCCATGTCATGTGAATGATACGGTAGACTCCTTGCCAAAGAAAATAACAATCAAGAATCAAACACCTCCCATCCCATCCCCCACCCCCCCAACTGGGGCTTTGGTCATGGTCTGAAAGTGATTTTAGAATTCTGTCCGAAAAGTCACCCCAGGTGGTGGGACAAAGCAGAGGTTCCTCCCCGTTTACAAACTTATTTAAGTTATCAAATAAATCGTCAACGTTTCCCTTCTATCAGTTCTTAGAAGAATCAACACGCAATCCAAGGGACCCTTCAGGGTAAAAGACTAGATAGGAGCATCAAAGAGAGTAGCATAATCTGTAAAGTCCAAGAAAATATATAAAGAGAAACTGTTGAATCCCCAAAGAGAAGTCAAGTGAAGGAAGAAACCATTGATTCCAAAGAAAGAAGTAAAGAAAAGAGATTTAACTATATATCAAAATCTGATTCTACAGCGCCTAAAATCAAATGGTGGCAACCAATTATTGTTCCTTGACAGTTCTCAAATGCTCACCTTCGGTTGATTATAGCAGCTATCTTCATAATGCTAAAAGTTGTTGCAATGTTGACTTTGACTTTGGTTTTAGATTATTCAAGGACAGAAAAGCTGGTTACGGGAAGCCTACTACTTTTAAACAGCTTTTGGCATTTCCAAACTAATAAAACCACACACTTGCAAATTTTTAAAAAGCATCTTGAGTAATCGCATCTGTTTAAGCAACCTTTTACAGTTGAAGCAAAAGTGAACTGGACTGCTAATTAATATCTCATTCTGCCACTTATTCATCAAGTAATGAATTTTGGTGAAGTTGAAATAACTAACTTGAAGCTAACCAACATGAATTTTAAAAGGAAAAAAGCTCAGAATACATTCCGTCTAAGGTCGCTAAACTGTAAAATGGATGTCATCCAATATGTCAGATCCTGCTTCACAAGTAGCGATAGAGAAAGAGAGAAGCAAAGCATGATATCCTTAGGATTAGTTTAGTCTATACTATATCTAGACCCCACTTACCATATTATGCACTAAGTATTCTGTCCAAATCTATATGCTGAGATGTGAAGTTCTATGATATCTATCTAAAAAAGGTTTAGAAAAATTAAAATAGAACAGTTCTAACTCATACAATTGGAAAAACTCAAGAAAATACAACTTATATACCAGCTAGTTATAGTCTAGTTAGTAGTTACTCCATACCAGAATAGAAACTTCTCACCCTAAGTTTGATGATCACTATGTAAAACTAAAGCCACTCTCACCAACTGTCAAGAAAAACAATTTCAGAAAGCTCAAATAAAATATCTGTATATGTAGTAGGTATTACTTTCAATTCCAAAGAGAATCTATAGAACATTAAAAAAAATGGAGGAGAATGATAGAAGTCAAAATCATTTCTATAATCTATTAAAGACAAGAATATTCATATGCTGATGAGTATAGCATTAGATCAAGTTAGGTAGTCCAATTGAACTATAAAGAGCTCAAAATCCTGCATTTGATGTAAAATTTTGGAATTTTGGAAGTAGGGCACTCACAACAATCTACAAGAGGGTCAAGTCGATGACCAAACTAAATCTCTTAGTGCATGAAAATTTTGAAGAGCCCGAATGCTATGATCCTAAGCATTTGTTTGGAAGTAAATGCTTGGATCTCCTATCAAAAAAAATTCCCAATTCTCCATTTGAGGCTTCCGCTCTAACATAAAGTTCTTGCTTCAACAACTTAGAGGTCGGAGAAGGTTTTTCACTGATAAATCAATATTCAAAATCATTCCATTCATGATCTTGTACTCCATCAAAACGTCGGATTTCTAAATTATTCTGGTTATGTATCAAAATATTTTCTGACATGACATAGGAGACCTTTAGAAGCCCCAATGAAGTGTATAGAAAATAAAGAATTATTAACTCAAATTAAAAGGGAAAGAGGAAGGAAAAAAAAGAATTAGAAAAAAAAATAAAAAAAGATATGTTATACTTAAATATAAATGAGAAAATAAGCTTAGACTGAGCACGGTGGTAATGTGTAATCCATATAACCAACTCCACTTAGTGGGCTAAAGACTTAGTTGTTTTGGTTGTATGTAAATCAAAATGTTTGCCAATTACATTTTATGCATGTAAAAAATGTAAAGAATTTTATTCTCTTGTTAAAGCAACTAGTACTCTCTAGTAAATCTCTATGTTGGCTTATTATTATATATTTGAAGCAAAGGCACACCCTCCATATAAATTGGGGAAAAAAGAAGAAAAAAACAAAAGAAGTTATAGGAGTTACCATTATTTGTTAGTTATAAATTTAGAAGTTATAGGAGACCTCTAGATGCACCAGTGCATCATGTAGAAAATAGAGAGAAATCAACTCAAATTAAAAGGGGAAGGGAGAGACCTAAAAAGAATTGGAAAAAATCGATTAAAAAGATATGATTTACTTAAATATAAATGAAAACATGTGTAATGATAGAATAAGATGACGAAATATGATCCATGTAGCCGACCTCATATAGTGGGATAAAGGCTTAGTTGTTATATAAATTTAGAAGTTGGATATTAAGAACACATATGGTCTTGCAACACCACCTACCGCATGCTTTATTATAGTAATAGCAATACTTGAATATTAGAGGTAACATCTTTATTTTTAAAGATATCACGCCCTTATGTGTATTATTGAACTTTATATATTACGTAACTAGTTGTCTCTACCTAATTACTATTCGTTAGAGATACAATTGAAATAGTGATATATGAGTTGTTCTTAAATAAAGAAATTTGATAGATCATCCGGGTAAAAACTCTTATTATAAAAAAGTAAAGTTATGTGGTAAGTTACAAACTAGTAATAACACGACACCACCTAATGCGAAATGAGACACTACTCAACTAGGATTTTATCCGATTTGACACAACACAACTTATTAACACCCCTCCTTTTGTTATGGTTTAAGTTCTTTCAACAACTAAATTAGCACCAAACAACATTATGACACAAGATGGCACATTAAAACCCTACCATAGTTGCATATTCCCTAAGTAAATCATTCTTATGTGGCATATACACATAATGCCTTAAAAAGGCAAAACCCCTTGTGTCTCTTCTTACACAACGAGCCTTTTTTCTCTTTAAAAGTATTTTCCCTCATCCCAAAATTTGTCAAAATGCGATTTGAAAAATCAAAGGACATAAAAATTACCACCTTATCCCTCCTATAAGACCAGTGATACTTCATGGATCAGAATGTTGGGCGACCAAATATGAACATGAACAAAAAATGAGGGTAGCAGAAATGGGAATGTTCATATGGATATATGGACATACTAGAATGGATAGAATAAGTAATGAATGCATTAGAAAGAAAGTGTGGTAGCTCCAATAGATGAGAAAATGAGAGAGAGAAACGTGTTTAACATGGTTTGGACATGTGTATAGGAGACCTCTAGATGCACCAGTGCAATGTGTAGAAAATAGAGAAAAAGAAACTCAAATTAAAAAGGGAATAGGGAGATCTAAAAAGAATTGAAAATAAACGATAAAACAAAAATATGATATAATTAAATATAAATGAAAACACGTGTATAGATAGAATATGATGGTGAAATATGATCCATATAGCCGACCCACATAGTGGGATAAAGGTTTAATTGTTATTGTTGTATCCCTCCTATACAATTTCCAAAAAGTGGAGCTATAAACAACTACACATTTATCCCACTTTGTGGGGTGACACACATGTTCTCATTTATATTTAAGTAAAACATGTCATTTTAAATGTTTCTTTCCAAATCCTTATACGTCATATTTCATAACTTAAATGGCGCATTGTAACTTTAAGGTAACGAGCAACCATTTAAATTAAATGCATTGCAACTTTGTTTAGTGATACGTTCATACTCGGATTTTCTTCAAATGTGTGCAATGTTGATCATGACACATAACATGGCAAAGAGAATATCTTGCTCCGAGCGAGATAAACTTGCCCATTCCAATGAATTTCATTTCTCTCGAGGCCTTATCCCGAAACGTATAATAAACACAAGTAATATATAGTTCAAATAATCAATTGGTTTCTTTAGAGAAAGAGAGTTTGTGGATTGCAACTTACGGCATTTGGCCTTCGAGTGACTTCATAGCGCTTGCCTACATCATCAGAGGCCTTGGAGATTTTGGCCAAGTTGTCATCCGGAAGCATACTACTCTTTGTATTGAGCTTCTCCTCCGAAAGGCCTTTATCCAAAGTAAAAGAACTTTTCATAGGGGTGCTTGTTTTCCTATCAAGCGTATCCTTGGATGGACCTTTCTCAAATCCATCATGGCCTTTCTCCATAGCAAAAGAACTTTTCATGGGCTCGCTTGTCTTCCCATCAAGCGCGCCCTTAGATATGCCCTTGTCAAAGCCATCCATACCTAAAGAATGGTCTTTATTCATAGAAGAAGAAACTTTCATGGGCACGCTTGTCTTCGCGTTAAGTTTCTCCTTAGATGGGCCCTTGTCAAATCTATCCATATCAACAGAAGGGCCTTTATCCATACCAAAACAACTTTTCAAGTACACGCTTGTCTTCTCATTTGGCTTCTCCTCAGATTTGCCCTTGTCCAATCCAAGGGAATCTTTAAGATGCTCCTTCCTCTTTTTATCAGGCATCTCCTGAGAAGGACCCTTATCTAACTTACTAGACATTTTAATAAGCTTCCTCGTTTTCTCTGGAGGACCATTATCCCCCTTACTAGAATTCTTGGTAAGTTGACTCATGTTTTTGAGATGGATCACCTTTTGCTCAGGTATCTCCTCATCATCGATCTTTTCCAACCCAATCAAATTTTTGGTATGCTTCTTTATCTTACTAGTAGGTTTTTCCTTTGAAGGGCCATAATCTAGCCAGGTAGACTTTTGAGGAAGCATAGATTCTCTTTCATTGTCAACTGAACTTCCAACAACTAGAGAACCTTTTACTTCACGTCCATTAGTATTCTTCTCTAGATGATTCTTTTTCTCAACTTCAGACAACTTAACCACATCCTGAACCACTGGTTTCTTTGAAAGCCTGTCATCCAAAGCACTAGAATCCTTGGCAAATTTTATGTCCTCCACCCCAACCAGATTCTTTCTGGTATCAGGTGTTATCTTATCTTTAAAAACATCAGCACTTCCATCACTTGCTTTCTCCATATGGTTGTTTTTCTTAACTTCAGACAACTTAACCAAACCCTGAACCTTGGGTTTCTTTGAAGGCCTATCATCCAAAGCACTAGAACCCTCAGCAGATTTTGTGTCCTTCTCCAACCCAACCAGATCCTCTCCAGTATCAGGTTTTCTCTTCTCTTTAAAAGAATCAGCACTTGATATCTTTAAATCTTCTCGACCCTTTAACTCTGCCTTGCCCTTGATTACTTTAGCACCATTATCAGACTTTGCTTTCTTTGAAGGCCTACAACCTAAACTGTCTGGGTCATATTCTGATGTTTCTCGAACCTCTACCTGATTGGCAGGTAGTGTACTGTCCTTAGCATGTTCTTTTGCATCATTTGCATTAGGTGAATTCTCCTTCACTCTAATGCTTGTACCAACATCAGTAGTTAACACATCTACAACAGGGGCAGGTCTTTTTTTGCACGTCGATTTCAAATTGCCCAAAGCATCTTCTGCATGCCCATCGGAAGGTTCTTCTATAACCAGCAAATATTTTGCTTTGATATCCTCTTTCACCACCAGGTCATTATGGTCTCCATCTCTTTTTATGCTTTCTACAAACTTATGCGGATTTGTACCTGAAAGCTGCAATGTTTCCTCAAATACCACCACAATCCTATTATCTTCTCCTATTGGCTCAGAACCAATTTTAGGACCAGTGCTCATCTCATTCTCTTGTCTGTTAAATACATATCTGACTGTCCAAACACAATGGCCAAGTGAAAAATATAAAATACTAAACTAGGAAAGAATTACATCAAGTTTTATAAAAGAAAAGTTACTTGAAACCTCAAATAACAGCTACATACAACTGCAAAAGAGTGATCTAGAGTTTAGATATGCAAACCTTCTAGCCCGCCTACTTTATCATCCATCTTATCCAATATGATACACTGTCCAACATCAAATGTACGGTAAAATACAAAATCAGCCATTTGAAGATGTTCTGCAGAAGGTTGCGGATTTCTGCTATCCCTTGAGGTGCAAACAACAAAGCATTTTCCAGCAATTGCTTCCTATGTACATAAGCAAGTTCAGCAGTCATATCACAGGTGCAACAAGCCAGTGATGTTGCAATAATAGAGACAAAAACAGCTTCAAATGTGCAGGAAGTTCTCTTTTTGCACCTACCAAATTGTAAGATTGCGGCATAAACATGCACAAAGGAGCTTACGCAGACAGAAGCAAAAAGGCATTCTCAAATTGATTAAAAAATAAGCCTCATAAAAAATGAAAAAAAGATAAAAGAATCATTATAGCAAATCCAAATACACGAAACCGTAAAGTGCCTTAACCAAATGAGATATCTTCGAAGGCTTAAAAAATTACAATTACAACCTAAATCAAAGGCTTTAAGCAGGCTTATAAACCAATTCCATCTCAATCAAATTCACAACATAAATCATTACCAGTGCAGTTACTTACCAGAGGATTAACATTTGCAAGACCCGATCCTTCACCGGTGGCAAAAAACAGTTCATTCTCCAATGCCTCCAGATTGTGAGTTATAAGCCAATGAGATATCTCCGAAGCTCTAAAAAACCACTGAATTTTTACCCTCTTAGACTTGTCTGGATTCTCCCAAATCTTTATGAGCTTACCAATGAAAGGGAGTTCCTCAATTTGCTTGTGATACAGGTAAACACAATCATACAAACTGTACTCCACACCATCATAAGTAAATGATTCATAAAATTGAACCTCTTTCTTCTTTCCACCAACTCCTCTCTTTTTACCCCAACAAAAATCAGGCTCTTCTGAATCATCAATTTTAGCTAAAGACATCCCTTCTTCCTAAAAATTACCAAAAAAAAAAAAAACCAACAACACAAAAGAAAGAAAAACTCGAATTAACGTTTCATTCGCGCAAGCATAATCCAATAAAAAACGCATAAAATTGAAAAAAAAAAAACACACACACACACGGAGAACTTTGCATAAAATCGTGCATGCAATTAATAATAGAGCCTAAAAAGAATGTATCCATAAAATTTAAAAACTATCAATGCAGATTCAAATTTTAAAATGCATGTATTCAAAAACAAAATTTTTAAACAGTTGTATACCGAGAATTTTGAAAAACAAAAATTAAAAAAAAAAAAAAAAACTAACGGAGAAAATCCCGTGCCAGAAAATTTAATCTTTAACATAAAAAAAATCTTAAACAATTAAAAAAAGGAAATTCGGCGGCGTATAAATAATTCAATAAATATTCATGAGCAATGAAAAATATATATAAACAAGAATAAAGAGCGCATACAAAAATAAAAAATACAAAATTGAGAAAAGATTAGAATAGAAAAAGATACTTGTACAGTAGCCATTGATTCTTCTTGAAACCGAAACCCTAAGAAGGCAGCCTCTTTGAATTTCTTTGGCTATTTTGAGCTTTCAAGAATTGTTGGTTAATATTTAGGAATTTATAGACAAAGGTTTTATAAATTGAAAAATTGTAAATTATGATTTTATAGAAGGTAATGATGATAAAGATAATCGAGAGTGTAGCACGTGGCATACTATACGTTTCGCTCCCTTTTTCATTCCTCACTGTTTTGCTTTATTAACATCTTTTCATGTCATAAATGTATTTAACAACTAAATTTTAAATTTATAAAAATATTTATCAACAACTTCTAAGAAACGTATATATATAATAATTATATATACATATGATATAATACGTGAATTTAATTGAATTTAATTTGTTAATTTTTTTATATTTAATACGTTAATATTATATTTGATAAACTAATTTATACACTAATTTTTGGTATTGAATTAATACATTTTGATTGAAAATTGATAAGATAAAGTAAAAATTTTACACACTAAATTGAAATTTTAAAGTGAAAATATGTTGTGCTAAAGTGAAAATTTATCATGCTAAAATAAAAATTTGTTACCTTTATTTTTTTATACTTACAGTATTTCTTGGATTGATAATTGAAATGCTAAAGTAAAAAATTTGTTATGCTAATTTTTTTATAGTTACACTCTTTTTATGTTGATTATCTATACTAGTTTAGTTTTTTTTAAATAATAATTTTTTAAAAAAATCATTCACTTAGCAAAACAAAGTAGTTTTATTAAGTGATTTTTTTTTAAATTAATCAAAATTTGGTCAAACCCCTAGTCTAATTGTCTTTATTCTCTCAATTTAATCCTATTACTAGGTTGGAATAGAGGGTAGTTAGCTGTAAAACTCTCCTATTCTAGGGTCCGGCGGGTTTGGTGGGGGTTTCAATCCCCACCAACTTCCATCTAGCTTCGTTCCTCTCTATGTTGGAATGTGCGACTTTCTTGTTTAGAACTATTGTTATTGTATTCTTGTGCTGACTAGAACCACTGCATATGAGATTGAACACTTTTTTTTTCAAAAATTCTAATCTATTACAAATCGATTCCAAATCGGTGTCATCTTATATCTCAGGAAGTTAAAACACTAGGGGGTCGTTTGGTTGGCAGGAAAGTAAAGTTATGTGGGAATATAATTTCTGGTAATGTGATTTTCAGGAAAAAGAATATAGGATAATACTTTTCCTATGTTTGGAAATATTGGGAATGTTATTTCAAGATTCCTATTCCAGTGTTTGGTTCAAATTAATTAAACAAGGAATGTAATAAGTTTATTACTAGAACACCTAAAATACCCCTATATATAAATACATATGTATAAAATAAAAAAAAGAACTATGTAAAAATGCATCCCTATTTTTTTTTGGAAGTCCAAATGTGGCTAATATTAATTAAAAACATTTTAAGTTTCCAACTCAAGAATATTCATAAATCTAAACTAAAACAAACATGTTTCTTAATTATTTCATTCTAATGGCTTATCAACATGAGAATAGAGCACAATGTAGTAACACAACCTTTTAATTGATCGTAATAATATTACATCCCAACTTACATGATAAATCCCAACTTATATGATAAATCTCTTTATACATCGCTCCTTCATGATTAGGTAAATTAACATAGTTTTTGCCACATAGATCATTAGTTGCCGACAAATAATTAATTTCTCTCCCATAATAAACCCACGTTTCCTTCTTATTATTTTTCTTTTGACAAATCTGTTACTTTTTCATAAAAATATTTAAGCCAATCCTTAAACAATTATGTGGTTATCTCTTTTCACCTTATCTTCATGAGCAATCCCTTAGGATTTTACTAGAATTTATTTTTAGAATTGAAACTTCAATGAGCAACAAGAATACATAAAATAATACAAAGAAAATACAACTTTAAAAAGATACATAGCCAGTTCACTTCCATAAAGAAATTCAAAAACAATGGTGGAGATACAAGAAATAAAACATTGTTCATAACATGAAAAACCGCCATCTTTTGATAGCAGTGAAAAACAAATTCGGTGGCAGCCCAATTCTTGATAGCAGTGCAGAAATCAAACTCGGTGGCAGCTTGAAGTAATTTCTTGCTCGTTAATCTGCCCACATAAGATGAATTAATTGCTTGTTGGTATTTTGTTTATTTCACCAGTAAACACAGAAACTCCAAACCTTAAAATTCATTGCAGATCTTCTCCAATCCAATTAGAGATTTTAGCAATTAATCTTACGGACGATTTAAGCTTACTAGATGCCATCAAGAATCTAGTCTAATATACTCTAACGACAACTTGGAGAGTTTAGGCATCAGATTCAAACAATCCACCGACAACCAAGCATTCCTGATCTGTAAATCAATTAAATTTTGACAATAAGAGAAGATGTAAGGGAGACTACATCGGAAAACTTAAAAAAAATATTAAAAACAAACCTGGAACAAGTCTTCAAAGATCGTATGAAATAGTTTGTGATGCAAAGACTCCTATCTCTGATGTGAAGTTTGTGAAGAAAGAGTTCTACACTAAGCCTTCTTACTAAGAGAGAGACTAATATAGAAGAGAGAGAAAAAAGGGTTAAAATGTACGCGTATTTTTTTGATTAAATTCCCCAGGCAAGTAATCAGAATACCGTCTTATTTGGAGGAATAATAATCCGGGAAAGTTGTACAACTTTTCTTGTTTTGAGGAATCATTTAACTTTCCCTGACCTCATAAAATTGAACCAAACACAGGATTTTAAAAATAGGGAAAAAGAATACTTTCCTATGTCAGAATCCAGGCCAACCAAACGAGCCCTAGAGGTAAAACAACAAGCACGAGAAAGGAAATGTTCTTAGCCTCTCTATGTTGGAATGTGCGACTTTCTTGTTTAGAACTATTATTATTGTATTCTTGCGCTGACTAGAACCACTGCATATGAGATTGAACACTTTTTTTTCAAAAATTCTAATCTATTACAAATCGATTCCAAATCGGTGTCATCTTATATCTCAGGAAGTTAAAACACTAGAGGTAAAACAACAAGCACGAGAAAGGAAATGTTCTTAGCCTTAAGGACCTTAAAATCACTTGATGGGCATGAGGCAATACTGCACTTATGTTGTAAGTCACGAATATGTCTAATAAGATTTCTTGCAGATAAGATTGCTAAGAAAAGAAAGAGTTGGCTGCTAGTTGAACCATTTCTTATGTTTAATATACACAGTATTACATCCACATCGAAAAATTGTTGAAAACAAACCTCAATGCCTTGAAATATTCCTTTTTTCAAAAGTGCTCAAAGGCTTCTCATTTCAATTGTGCTCAAAAGAGCTAATATTACAATGTATGTTATACTATTACAAATTAATCTATCTACCTTATTTATACTGTAACTTGGAACCACCTAGGACCATCCTGAATTTGGGATCTCTTACTGGTGCCTAGCGCTGACTTAGAATCGCTGCAAGTGTGCTATAATGTATCCTACCTTGGAACCAGTGCTATGTATCCTATACTATTACAAATTAACCTATCTACCATATCTATGCCGCAACTTGGGACCACCTAGGACCATCATGAATCTGAAACCTTTTACTTGCGCCTACAGTTGACTTGGAATTAGAACCGCAACAAGTGTGCTATAATGCATCCTATACTATTACAAATTAACCTATCTATCCTATTTATGCCGCAAACTGGAACCACCTAGAACCATCCTGAATTCGGGACCTCTTAGTGACGCCTAGCGCTGAATTGGAACTGAATTTGGGACCTCTTAGTGACGCTCAGCGCTAATTTGGAATTGCTGCGGTGTGCTGAACATTGGAGTCATGCCTTTAAATAATGGGAGATTGTTGCAGGTGTGTTGGAACACGGGAGTCAGGCCTTCAAATAATAAGTGTTTTGAAAACCGGACAGGCTGGTTCGACCAATTGGATCGGAGACAGGTCTTTGGTCCGGTTATCTATCAAAAACCACTTTTGTAAAAAATCGGTTGAACCCAAGTTTAACAGTTTTTTTGTTTTTCTTTTTTCTTTTACTATTTTGGGCTTATTATTAGTTTTGATTTCACCATAATAACACTTATGGGCTATTATTAATTTTGGATTTTAAAATTTTATCTGTTACCTTTTAATGTTGGATTTAATATTAATATATATAGACCTAATTCTATTTTTATGAATAAAATAATACTCTTTATTTTATTTATTAATTCACTAAGATAAATCAATAACTAAATAATATATATGTGATTTATTATTATTTGAATCATTTGTTAATAGAGTAAAATATTTAAATAAAAGAAAACTTCACCAATTTTGAGATATTATGATTTCGTAAACATTTATAGTTAGATAAAAGTATATTTTTTACATTATTCATATATTTAATATTTAAATTTATTTATGATCTCATGATGATGTCATCTGATTTTTTGTCCAGTGTGACCCGAGTTGACCCCTTAACCCTTTAACTTAGCCGGTTCGTAGTTCGGTCTAGTTTTCAAAACATTGCAAATAATGGGAGACTGCAGGTGTCACGCCCTAAAAACGAGACCTGTCATAGCTACACCTTTAGAGATTAACTCAAAAAATGTGAAGTCTCCTGTTATCAAAACATACTATCCTAACAAAATATATATATACTGAAATTATACCGCACATTATATAATATTCAGAAAAACATCACGTTCAAACCAATATCTTTGTAATATGACACATCTTTCTCCAAAATTCATAACATAGTACACAATACCGTATATACAATTTATAACTAAAGATTTCATTTCCAATCTCAAACATACATTTCCTTTCAAACCATCTTGAAATATATGCACCAAAATCAAGAAACAATGCTCCAGTATCGTTCAACCCAAAACACCTATTACATTTCATTTACTTTATCCACACAACTATAAATATCATCATAATAAGAATCTTTTACTACATAAATATAACATCCACAAAATAACTTTCTCTACTTTCAGTCATCCACACAATCTGCACCTGAAACCTTAGGATTTGCAAATGTAACAATTTTCGTGGTATGAGCAAAATTATGCCCAGTAAGTGGTTGAGATATTCCCCTATTAGATTAAGCACTTATATATATAATATATTTTTACAAAACATTATTCAACACATACGAGTCAACATTAAAAATTTCAAATCAAAACACACACACACACAGATATATATATAAATAGCAAGTGGCACCATCATTTATCAAATATTCACAAATATGTTGGGTACTTGTTATTATTTAGTTCATGAATAGCTCAAGTCACTCTTGGTAAATTTTACTGGATCCAGTCCTGACTATTTATCCCGTCAAGTAGGCCATTATATTAGGTTCTTATCTATTTATCCCTCTAGGTAGGCCATTACATTTAAGTTGAAACAAGTTCCGACCAATAGTTCACTAAAGCATTCCAGAGCTCATAACAATTAAAATTCATTTAAATCATTGCATAAAATACTTTACTTTCACAAAAGTTGCCGCATACCTTTCATAGTCATAAAAAATCATAATCTTATTCATGCTCAATCCACTTTAATATAATAACATAACCAAACTCTCAATAATATGCTTTATCAAATGTTTATAAAATATAAAGGAGTACCATAATCACTTACTTGAAGGCAATCCCCAATGTAGTACTTGATCTAAGGTTTCCACCAATTATTTAATTCACTTTCCTATAAAACATACAAATATGACAAAAGAATAATTAAATAGAGTCTAATAATTTTTAGACACCATTCTTAGTCTTGTTGGTGCTCTCTAATTACTACAAAAAAAATTTAGAAAAACCATTCTAAATTTAGAGACATTTCATTTTCTTACGATTCTAAAACCCATTCATATAATTTTCTACACTTAAAATCAATTTGATAGTTCTTTACATGTCAAATATATTGAACAGCCTATTTGTTTTTCATAAACCCACTTATATAATACTCTCATAAACTTTTTTTAACAAAATATCATCACAATTTGACTTAAACCCATCAATCTATGTTCTATACCTAATCAAATGAAGGCTAAAATCCTTAGATATACTACTAGAAAAAGATGTTTTTGAGATACAATAAAATGTGTCTTAAATATTAGATTTGCTGTCTCAAAATATTTTTGAGACGGTGATGAGACGGTGAAATAGTTGTCTTCAATACAAGCGTCTCAAAAAAAAATTGAGACAGTAATGCTGTCTCAAATACTTTTTAAGACGGGATTGAGACAGTATTTCAACTGTCTTAACAGTATTTGAGACAACTTTATTTTTGTCTCAAATATGGTGTCCCTTTTGTTAATGTTTGGAGACACTAACTTGAGATGGCAACATACCGTCTCAAATAGAAATAAAGACAGTATTTTTTGTCTCAAATTTTATGCCTCATTGGCCACTCATCTCGTACGATGTGAAAAAATATTTTACCAGTTAAATTTACATCAAATTTATGTAATTTCCATCTTAAAAACTAAGAAACATCTTCTCTTAATTTATAATTTAAAAGTAGTATCAATAATGTAAAATGATATTTGTACCTTACAAGTATTCAATACAATTTCACACAATTGATCTAATCATAGAAATATATGAATATTCAATATTAATCAATGAGCAAAATATACTATTATTTTTATGAAAACTATACAATCGAAAATCTAAAGAACAATAAGTTTCGCAAGATCAGAGATGACTTCTATTTGTCTGTTCATCTTCAGAGTCCTGAAAAAATAACATTATAAACTCTTATTAGATGTAAATATAATTGAAATGGATAGCACAAAAAGATATTTAAAAAAAATTGATTCTAGGACTAAACATATATAATGCAAAAAATCGTTAAACATCTTTCACACAAAATTCATAAATTTCCATTATTGCAATTATGACTAGTTAAACAGTTTAAGTAGTTCCTAATTATAATCTTAAAAACATTGGCAGGTAGCAGAAGGGGAAGCATTGTTCATTATTACATGATAACCCCAGGAAAACAAGTCCATGAAAACTTTTAATTCCATAATCATTTAGTTATAAAGAAGAACCAAAACGTTAGGAACAACTATAGGAAATATAGAAATTATCAATACATATATAAATTACAACCTATTGGGTACATCACATTTAAGTGCTGAAAAAATTAAAAAGAATTTTAGAATTCATTTACATGAAGCAAAGTACCTGATTTCAGTTGTCACGATCATAATTAAAGTTCACTCTCTAGCTAAAGATCTACTTGTACAACTTCAAAATAAGAAGTTTAGTTGTGTGAGTTTGTCAATTAAAGGCTTTCCATCATGCGGTTCATTTAACAATAGAAAAAAAAAGAACAAAAGTATACTTGATCTCATTTAATGTCTATAGGTAACTTATGAGGACACATCTTATTTCTATTGGATATGTAACAACTTCGGCTAAAAGTAGTACTTATTTATTAGGATGACAGTTTGACATAATCCAATTCATAAAATGAAAATGATAATTAAGAGTGATGCACATTAAGTTCAATGAAAAACACAAATAAAATTGGCACGAATAATATGTGTAAAATATGACTTGGATTTTAATAAAAGAAATAAAAATAAAAATTGAATCTTGTTGTGCCACCTAGAAGACAGAAAAGTGTTAAGGTATATCCTTCATTATCACAATCAAAATAAATCACTCAACAAAGAATTTCTGGATCACATGCTTTCAATGTGATAAACAAACATGTCACTCAATGCAACAATTTTCTGCTGAAGTATATTAGGACCATTCCTTCCATTGCTACAGTAAAAATGCTTCTTAGCCTAAAGCCAGTTTACATTAATGTAAAATCAAACAAGTAAAAGAAGGCATCTAGAGTTCATATTACATGAGACAATGACATTTGCAAACAATTATAGCACAATAAGGAGATGTAAAGGAAAAGGCTTGTAAAACAGCATTTCAAGATCCTATATGATATATATATATATAGAGAGAGAGGAGACTCACAGGTTTCTTCTTAGATATGTGTGGCATTCTCTCCCTGATTATTTTTTCTAGTCTCAACGGGGATAGAGGAACTAAATCAGCTATGTGTTCCAATGTTGAATGCACACGATCAAGTACTTGATCCTTTCTTGTATGCCCTCGTGGCTGCTTCAGAAACTCTAGGAGAGAGACAGGAGGCATAAAATTACTAATTAGCATATTCAAACACAAATCGACATATTTTGCACTTGATACAGCCTGCAATAACAAAGTAGACAGTTAGGGGAAAGAGTTGAAATAAAATTAGCAAATTTGATGCTGAGGGCTACTGAGAAGTCGAGTGCTTTGAACATGAGAAAGTAAAAACCGCGTAGTTCTGATTAATGCTTCAACGTGTGGAGCATGACATCCATCCATTCATACAACAAGTCGCCTTCGTGAACCACAAGATACTCTACACACTAATTAATCACAGCAGCAAAAGTAATAAAATTCATCATACGCCACCCAAATCAATATTCGCATTCATTGTCAAAGATATTGCAATTTCAACCTTTTCAACATTTAAAATCAGCAAAATACTAATAGTTCTAATAATTCAACAGCCATTTCAACTTGCTGTATCCACATTGAAACAATCACAATAATGCTCTAGGCCTGCCTGCCTGCCTGTCTTCATTCCTAATTCCTACCTATACTGTTTGTGGTGGTTCACAGCGATAAACAATGGCACTGGATTTAATAAAAGAAAATAGATGAAGAAAAATTAAAATGCGGTTAATATAATACATACTCAAAAAGTGGAGAGAATCTTCATAAACTAAGGTGAGTGATTAAGAACCTAAATCTAGGTTGGAGTTAAAAAGTTAACAAATCAAAACACTGATTGGAAACTCGACAATCGGTACGGTACTCCGCTATCAAGTTCTGCCGCCCATCATCTTCTTGAACTTTTTGAAGTTAACGCAACCGTCACCGTTAACATCGACGAATCTGATCATCTTACGGCAATCATTGAGAAAAGAATGGGATTTAAGAAAAGAATAGAGAGACGGGAGGCATATCCTCTACTTTTGTTTTCACGTCAACTCCTTAGGGCTAATTCTTTGTTTTGAGAAAAGAATGGGATTTAAGCGTTGTTTTATATTTTTTACAGTCTTAATTAAGTGTCTTATTTAATTATATTTAAGACACCATCCCAAATACCGTCTTAAATTAAATGCCTCAATATAATTATTGAGACAGCAATTACTATTGTCACAAATTCTTAATATTTGAGACAAATTTTTGAAGTGTCTTAAAATTTTTGTCTCAAAAGCCCTGTTTTCTAGTAGTGTTATAAGTGTTCTTGAAATTATATGATTAAAACTCATATCTTATTACAACAAAAATTTCAACCTTTTACTAATCTAGCATATTAAATAAGGAGATTAATGTGGATAATAGACTAGATAGTTTCCTTACCTTAACTTAGTGAAATTTGAGTGGAAATTGATCTCTTCTACTTTAATCAAGCCTTGACTCCTGCCATAATTGTGAGAGAAAATAGGAGAAAAATAAAAGAAGAGAATGACAAACTCAATTCTATATACGTGGGTTTTAAGACCAAATTTGAAAATTTTGCTAAACAGCCCCTCTAGTTTTACTTATTTATTAAGTGATACCACTAGTTTAGTTATAATTATTATAGTAGGTGTGTTGGAACACTACTGCAGGTGCGGTCGAACACGAGAGTCAGACCTTCAAATTATAAGAGACTGTTGCAGATGCGTTGGAACAGGAAGTTAGACCTTCAAATAATGGGAAAGACGAGAGTCAAGCCTTCGAATAATGGGAAGGAAAAAATGTTGTTGGGGGATCGAATCCCCCAACAACATTATGGCACCAAGTAAGCATGGCCACGGTTCCGGAACCGCCGGTTCCCAAGGTGGAACCGGAACCAAACCGCCGAGGGGCGGTTCTGGTTCCGGTTTCGTCCCGATTTTGATTCCGGTTTTGTTCCAATTTCGATTTTTTTTCAATTTTTAGTTTCGAATTTCGATTGTAATCCCACTTTTAAATTTGATTTCTATTGAAATAATGATTAAACTATTAATTGAAACTCAAATATTACAACATAATAATATAATTAGAATAATAATAGTTACAATTGAACTTAATTAATATATAATTTTTAGATAATAGAACTAGAAAGAATTAGAAAAATAAGATTCAAGGATATAAAAATAATAAGAATATTTGAATTTGAATTATTAATTAGAATTCAACTAGTATAATATAATAACATAATTAGAAACAAGTTATAGTTTTTAGATAATAGAACTAGGAAGAATTAGATAAGTGAGATTCAATAATATAAAAATAATAAGAATATTAAAAGAATATTTGAATATTTGAATTATTAATTAGAATTCAACTAGTATAATATAATAACATAATTAGAATAGTAGTTAAAATTAAACTAATAAATGAATTTTTTAGAATAATAGAATTATGAATATTAGATAAGTGAGAAAGAAAGATATAGAAAGAATAAGAGTATTGAGAGAATGATCGAATTATTAATTGGAATTCAAATAGTATATTAGCATAATATAATAATAAAATTAGGATAATATAAATTAGAAAATTAAGTTAATACATAATATAATTAGATTAATAGTTGAAATTAAACTAATATATGGAGGTTTTAGAAAAATAGAATTATGAAGGATTAGATAAGTGAGAAAGAAAAATATATAAATGATAAGAGTATTGAAAGAGTGATTGAACAATATAATAATATAATTAGAATAATTAATTAAAAAATTTGATACCCTAAACCCTAAACTATAAACGTTAAAACTTATTATATAAAGATTAGAAAACTAAGAAATTAAGTGATGAAAATGAAGTGTTATAGAAATATTCATAGAATTAAAAAAAAATTTGGCCGGTTCCAGTTCCACAAAATCTGGAACCGAAACCGACAATTTGGTCATGTCTAGCACCAAGTGGTTGGCTTGCAATATTCATATTCATGGTGACCTCCACTAAATTGCACTTATTTGAAGAGTCAAATAATAAGTGATAGAACTTTTGGGTAGAATTGTAAATATGTGATAAATGATGGCAACGACCTCTTTGATGTAGTAACACGAGCGACGGATTGACAGTAGTGTCATAAATATATACTAGTAGAATTTAAATGTGCCCTGCACGGTTGGATATGTTGTTGACGAGCATACAACAAAAGGAAAATATATAAAACTAACCAAATAACAAATTTGATTAACAAATACAATAATGGAAATTTATAAACTCACCTTAATTAACTGCCCAAAAATATCACATTTTTGTAAAGATCAAACCTTGATTAACAAATACAATAATGGAAATTAATAAACCCACCTGTTATCAAAAACACAATGCACAGAATGGTAATCATGTAGATTTCATCGACAGGATACATAACAATATTCATTATGTTAGGCATGATAGAAATTTGATGAACATTCATTGTGTTAGGCAAGATAGAAATTGGACGAGCAGGAGCTTTTCCAAGAATTTTTTCGTTTACCATAATATAAATATTCATTTGTAGATTACGTTAAGGAAAATGATATACAAAGTGAAAAATTAGAGTGAAAACGTAAAGTGATAGACGTGGCAGTTATAAAAAGACAAAATTATCCATTATCCATTAGTGTTCACTCATCATTTGGTTATGGTATTAGTTTGTCTTTTTATAACTGCCACGTCAGTCACTTTACACTTTCACTCTAATTTTTCACTCTCCCTATCATTACTCTTACGTTAAATACTTTGAATTTTGACAAACTCTTAATTATACGTTTCATAAAGACTCTTCATGGGAAATCATTAATTAACATGATAAGAATTAGAGTCTTAGACATGATCAGAAATGCTCATAGATTATTCAACTTGGAATTGGAAAGGTCTTGAAATTAATGCAATTAAGAAATTTAGGAAATTAAATTAACCAAAAAGAAAAAAAAGGATAATTATGACTCATTTTAATGAGCATTAATTATTCAACTTGAAATTGGAAGGTCTTGAAATTAACGCAATTAAAGAATTTAGGAAATTAAATTAACCAAAAAGAAAAAAAAAAGATAATCATAACTCATTTTAATGAGCATTAACTCCAGATGACATGTGTCATAGTTGAGTGAAAATAAGGATATTGAAATGGGCCATTATTAGTGAATGGGCTAAGAATAAAATCACTTGTAGTGATGGATAGGTTGTAATAAAAGCCCTGCCCAATTGGAATTAGTTGTGATTGTATAGTTGTGAGGAATCAGCATTTAGTTATATATTGTTTGCGTAATAAATATGGGAAGTGAGATCTGAATAAGCAGCGGTTATTTTGTAAAAGCAAATTCTAACTTCTCTCCAGTAAATTTTCTTTTTCTCTCTCATTGTTCTTATCTTTTTCTCTCTTACTATTCCTATCTTCTTCCCTTATTCCTTACTATATTTCTTATTTTCACAAGTAGATTGTGACAAATTGGTATCAGAGATAACAGTTCTGGTGGAATCTTGGAAATTTATGGCGGAAAGCACACGTTTTAAAGTCCTAGAAGATCAAGTGAAGAAACAGGATCTCAAGTTGCAAGAAATCAGTTAAGCATTTCAGAAAAAATGGAGGAATTTCAACAACAAATGAGAGGATAAAGCCAAGGTGAACTCCGTGAATGCTAAACTGGATACTTATATGTCCAATTTAGACGCCAAGATCAACACATTTATGAGTTTTGTGGTTAAAGAAAAGCAAGCCACAGGATAGTAGATCAACAAGGTCGATCGTACTCCTCTACTTCCCACTCCCCCTTCTTATTTGAAGAATAAAGTAGAAGATAATAATCGAGGAAGTAAGCCGTTGGTGCCTCTTCATCCCAAGATTGAGTTGCAAATGTTGAATGGGGAAAATCCAAGAGATTGGCTCAGAAAATGTGATAAATTTTTTTCCATTTATGAAATCCTTGACTCTCAGAAATTGGATATCATAGAGATGTACTTAGAGGATAAAGCAGACATATGGTTGCAGAGTACCAAGTTGGTTAATGGAAAGATGTCTTGGGAGGATTTTTGTCTTGAATTGATGAAGCGATTTGGAGATAAAGGAGGCAGAGATGATATTGAGGAGTTTAACAAGTTACAACAGACGGGGACAATTCAAGAATATCAAGAAAATTTTGAAGCTCTCAAATCATTGTTGTTGGCAAAAGATCCTAGATTGTCTGAACAATACTTTATATCAAGTTTCATAAGTGGGGTGAAAGAAGACATTAAACCAATGATTCGTATGGTGAAGCCCAATACCTTAATGGAAGCTTTCGAAGTAGCACAACTGCAGGACCAAATGCTTGAGTTATCGGGCAGCAGGCACAAAATGATTTCTAAACCTACCACAGAATCAAATTTCGGTTTAGTGAGACAAATAGGAGTCGCAGGAGGTACTTATAGACATTACAAGGTTCCAGTGATTGGAGGTGAAGAATGGCAAAGCGACACCTCAGTTGATCAACCAAGAAAGTTATCAGCACAAGAGGTACAATATCGCAGAAACCATGGATTGTGTTTTAAGTGTGGAGAGAAATTTGGATTAGGCCATCAATGTAAAATGAAACATTTCAATTTCATGATATCTGAAGAAGAAAAGGAACAAGAGTTTGAAGATGTACTTGGCGAGCAAGATGAAATTACTGGGAATCCAGTGATAGAGACTTCATTGCATGCCTTGTCCGAAGGAATTCAGAGGAAAATAATTTCTTAATATTTTTTACACTCACAAGCCTTGAGGACAAGGCTTCTTTTCACCAGGAGAGTATTGTCAGAATTGAGTGACAATAAGGATATTGAAATGGCCATTATTAGTGAATGTGCTAAGAATAAAATAACTTGTAGTGATGAATAGGTTGTAATAAAAGCCCTGCCCAATTGGAAGTAGTTGTGATTGCAAATTCTAATTTCTCTCCAGTAAATTTTCTTTTCCTCTCTTATTGTTCTTATCTTTTCCTCTCTTATTATTCCTATCTTCTTCCTTTATTCCTTACTATATTTCTTATTTTCACAAGTAGATTGTGACAACATGTAAGGAAAAAAAAAGACGATGGTGTATGACTTGAACAAGCCTCACTAATGCTTATTCTAAGAACTATTATAAGAAACTCAATGGCCGTCATATATATATAAGAAACTCAATGTCTCATATCGCCATCGTTGCCTTAAGCCCCAATTCTCACTAATTAACAAATTGCAAATTTATGTTTCATAAATTTTTCCTCGTTTGCTTAGGTAATGGGAGACCAGATTTTCTGTCCTTTTAAGGCAAATCTCGCAGGGTTCACAGTGAAATTAATCCATTTTAAGGGGCCAATTGATATACTATAAATTGAAAATTTGTTGAGACCAGGGGCACCATTGCAAAAAATACTCCAAAACATTTGAACGAGTTAAGATCCCTCTCAGCCTGTCACTGTGTTCTCTTCTGGTCTGTTTTCATGGCGGCCTTTTGATGGATTCAAACTAAACCCTCTGTGCCCTATTTAAGCCTTCTCAGTTCACTTTTAATTAAATTCATAGAATCAAGAATTTGGGACCGAAATACCTTAGTCTTTGAGTTCTTGCTTATGGCGTCTGGCTCTCCTCGAGCCCGCATCGATCAGGTACCTATCCTTCTTTGTCCATAGGGGAGAAAAAGAAACAAAAAAGATGTAAACCCATATATTGAATTTGTATCCGGAATGTTTCATTGGCGATTTTATTTTTGAGGGTTGAGCATTTTCATTTTTCTGTTACATTTTTTCTTAAAAATTTGATCTTACATGAATGGGATTTTGGGTTTGTTTGGAATTTTAATGGTAGTTAACCTCTGAAGACAATTTTGAATAACAAAAATGTGTTCTTTGGAGAAATTCTTCCTTTTAAGATAATTAGTCTTTGTAAACCATAAAATGTAAGTACTCGTCGGTTCTTTTTGGGAAATTTTAGGAAATAATTTTGTTTTATTTTGAAAAAGTAATTTTTATTTTGCCGTTTTCAGTTCTTTGCTTCAAAGAAGAAGAGGAAGTCTATATCTCCAAGTTTGAAGTCCAAGAGAGTTGAAAAAGATTCAAACAATACAATTGAAGGATCTCCTAATACCAAAGGTTCTTTGGACAACTTTTTAGTTGAATGTAAGAACCCTTTTGGTGCAGCTGGCGATTCACCTTGTAAGCGAGTTCCAATTAGGAGAAATTTGACCTTGGAGATTAGTTTATCTTCCAAAGATGAAAAGAAAGATGCCATTTTGCCAAATAAAGTACATTCAGAAAGTCTTGATTTGTTTGGCAATAATCAGAAGGTGAAGCCTGAAATTTCAAGTGATGTTGATAGTGCTTTACCAGAAGGCTGCAGGGATTTGCCAGAAACTGTTCATACCGGGGAAGTTGAAAATGCCGAACTAAAGCAGTTTGCAAACAGTTTTTTGTCATTGTATTGCAGGTACTGGGAGGATTTTGGAGGAGATGACGGTTTCTTGTAGTAGTCATAATTAGTGAACTAGTAGATACATAATACTTTTGTATTGCTATTGTTTGCAATGAGTATGTTCTACCTCTCTCTCTAATGTGGTAATTCTATATATTTACAGTGATTTGCCTTGTGGCTCAAGTCTACAATCAGAGGCAAATGTGCATGCAAATAAAAGGCACAGTAGCCCGTCCCAACTTGAATTGGAGAGTACATCACACAAAAGAAGGCATTGCATTACTAATGGGAGTCAGTTGCATGTTGAAGGTGAAGGTACTTGTTCTAAAGATATGGATGTTGAGCCCCCGCAGTCTACAATCATTGGTAAATCTCATGATATTATTTTCAAGCACTCCAGAGAGGTGAATATTGTTAGAACCAAACACTACTATCATGCTTTGAATCCCAGTACATTTGAAATATATGTGTGTGATTGATTACATGATTTTTGCAGTTAAATCTAGGTGATAATGAAACAGTACCTCAACCAAGCTTGAAGAAATGTGTAAATGCCTCTTTGGCTGTTGATGCAGCTGGATGTAACACACCTGGTTCACTTACTAGCAAACTAAAACAGCATGGAACGCCCAAGTCAGGACGTGGAAGCTCTATATTTTCACCCGGAGAAACATTTTGGAAGGAAGCAATTCAGGTTGCCGATGATTTGCTTGCTCCTCCAGCTATTTTTTCTTCCCAGGTGGCTGAAGTATCTCAAACTTTGAAGACTGATGAGGAAATAAGTACATCAAGCAATCTGGGAGATGGAGGTTGTGGCAACAAATTGAACAACTTGCTGGTTGGAGGTGCAGCAAGAGATTCTAATGGTGTAGTTGTTTCTGCTGTTGGAACAGTGGTAAAGCATGGAAATGATTTGTCTAAAGAAGTCTCCCCACTTCCTGTAAAACATTTTGATTTTTCTTCTGAGGACAAAAACTTGGATGGGGAGACATCATCTTATAACACTGTTAGAGAAGTTCATATCGACAAGAGAAAAAAAATGGGTTGTGCTTCCATAAATCATGGAACTACACAAGTTGATCAAGTCATGAACGTTAAAAATGAAGCTAATAAAACCTCTGATTTATTTGAAGTACAAGAGGAGGTATCGAGATTTACTACTGCTGATAATAAGGTGAACATTTGCATTCAAGAGAGTGATGCCGCTATATGTAACCTAAACGATAGGGCATTGACTGATTCCGCTCCTATATATGGATCCCATCACGATAATAGTCCATCAAGCTTTGCAGGAGTTGAGGATCGTTTGGATCTCAACAACTGGTTACCTTCTGAATTATGCAGCACATACAAGAAAAAGGGAATGTCAAGATTATATCCCTGGCAGGTATGACTTTCACCTTTGATGAATCTGACTCATATGTTGCTTTATAGCATCATGAACAATGCCGTGAACTAATTCTCTGGTCCACACTTCTTGTTAATTTGGTGTTGGCTGGTTAGTTGGGAGAAAGGGTGTCTGACATTAAGATGGTCACGTTCAATTCTCAAACTGGAAAAGATTTCTAATGTACCATATGATGTATCCCTTTGTTATATAGGTAGTTGACAACTCGAACCTGATATGACACTTAGTAATTAGATTAGGTTTTAGGCTATAGGTCAACCAAAATGAGCAGCTAATGATTGTTAAGGATTTTTTTGCTGTTCTGGAATCTGCTCCAGAATTTTATCTGTTCTAGCAAAAGAGGGTGAATGAAACCTAGTTGCATTTAGGGCTGTTAGTTGTTTTTGGATTTTTCTGTCATTCTGTGTGTAAAGATTGAAAAATATTAAGGACAATGGTGTTATTTTATTGTATTCTTTCTATAAGGTGTAATTGCATTTTATTTTCTTTTTTCATGTTGCCTTAAATCTGAAAAGAAGCCTCTTTTTTGAATATTGTCCTAGTCATCTGATGATTGGCACTGGTTACAGTCATTATTGTGGACTCAATTAATGAGGTTACTTTGTGCCTTTTGTTCGAAAGATGGTGAATGACATTTTTTGTTGTTCTTACACATTTATTTGGTGCAATTCTTATTTTAATAGGTTTAAAAATCAGTAGCTTAAACTTTCATCAAGGTATGTTAAGATTGTATTCTTGCCAACTGTTGAATTGAAGCTCATTCTTCATTCTTCAGGTTGACTGCCTTGAGGTGGATGGTGTTTTGCAGAACAGGAACCTAGTCTATTGTGCATCTACAAGGTAATTCTGTGAATTATTTTCTCATTTTTTGAGAATTTCTTCCAAAATTCATATTTTTCTTTTAGCATGATTATTACTAGTGTAGTTTTCCTTTGAACATCCATTTAAGCATTATCATCTGTTCATATGGTAACTCGAGAAGTTCATGTAAAAGCAAAAACTTTCATATACATATGATTACTTTCAAGTGACATTTTCAGTGTGGTGTTTATTCATTAGAGCAGCATGCAATATCTGTGAATGTTCAACTTGAACCGTATGCTCATTAGATATAAAACTGTGTTGAGAATGATACTTATGATCTTGAGTACTGTGGCAACTGAAATTTGGGATAGGCAAGAAACATTTGTCATAGACTAGTTAATTTTCCTAGGGATCAAATAGATATGGTTAATTTATCTTCTTCTATTTATTTTCCAGTGATGGCACTTCTTGACATTAAGGTTGCAGGGAATTCTTTAACATGCTTGAATAGTTGAAAATTTGTTAAATCTGTGAGCTATACCCTTCATATATTTGTCCAGATGTTCTCTTATCTTCCCTCTTTGATTCCTATAGTTCAGGCAAAAGTTTTGTTGCTGAGATCTTGATGTTACGGCGAGTGTTGTCAACCCAAAAAATGGCACTTCTTGTACTGCCATATGTATCTATATGCACAGAAAAGGTGCTGTTTGGATTTCTTTTTAACACAGCATTCTTCAGGGTTCAGTATCTATGTTGATGTTGCTTAAGTTTGTAATTGATGCAGGCAGAACACCTTGAGGCACTTTTGCAGCCACTGAATAGGCAAGTACGAAGTTACTATGGAAATCAAGGAGGTGGAACTCTTCCCAAGGATACATCTGTGGCAGTGTGCACAATTGAGAAAGCAAACTCCTTAATTAATAGACTTCTAGAAGAGGGTCGTCTTTCAGAACTTGGAATTATTGTGATTGATGAACTACACATGGTATTGACCTTGATTTAGTTTCTTTCATTTTAATGCCACCAACACCATATCTACTGTTCAATAGTTTTACATTGTAGTATCAACTTAGAGTTTCAGTTGTCTTCCTCACATAACACCATGAATTTTTCTGGTAGGTTGGTGATCAGAGTAGGGGCTATCTATTGGAACTTTTACTGACGAAGCTTCGCTATGCAACTGGTGAAGGCAATGCAGAATCATCTAGTGGAGAAAGTTCATGTTCTGGCAGCAATAAAGCAGATCCTGTTCGTGGTCTCCAAATTGTTGGAATGAGTGCGACCTTGCCAAATGTAGCTTCTGTGGCTGATTGGCTTCAAGTATGTTGGATTATCACTTCTATTCATGTTTTTCCTCAGTAGATTCAGAATTGTGCGTCTTGATGATTTACTCTGGTAGAGGCACCTGAAGCATGAGATGTCATTTTGCTTTTCTTTGGACTAACAATGTGATTATGTGGATGATTTTGTCATATCTAAATGTCGAACTAAGGTTAGGATGCAGTTGGAAGAACAACAAATTTGAATTCTTAAATGTGGATGCAACAAATTAATGGCTTTGTTCTCATCGTTTTTTCGCAAGACTGGAAGAAATTTCGACCCCTTTCAATTGGATTCTAATATTGACGAGGATAGATTATGCTCAAGTACCATAGGATGTGCTGTAGAATGATAGGCTTCTTCAGTTTGCTTTAAATGGTGGGTGAATACCTTCATGTTTTGTTGGGAGATGTCTATTTGGAAGTCAATGGTAAAAGTGAATAGTTCAAAAATGCTGTTTAAATATCCATAGAAGGGAAGGACCATGTAGCTAAGCACCCAAATTCTGTTTTTTTTTTTTTTTTTTTAACACAAACACCCTCACATGCATCCCCAAGGAATTGAACTCTAAATCTTGAGGTCGGGGATGCTAACTCCCTCCCTAATGGCTCCCAAATTCTGTGTTAATCAAACAAACAAACAAACAAACAACAACTAAGCCTTTATCCGACTAAGTGGGGTCGGTTATGTGGATCACATTTCACCACCGTGCTTGGTTGAAATTTATTTTCTCATTTAAATTTAAATATAACATGTCTTTTCTAATAGTTTCTTTCCAATTCTTTTTTGGTCTTCCTCTTCCCCTTTTAATTTTAATTACTAGTTCTCTATTTTCCACATGCTTCACTGGGGCATCTAAAGGTCTCCTATGTTACATGTTCAAACCATTTCAAACATGTTTCTCTCATTTTGTCATGTATTGGAGCTTCCCCTACTTTCTTTCTAATGCATTCATTACTTATTCTATCTAGTCTAGTATGTCCACACATCCATCTCAACATTCTCATCTGGCTACCTTTATTTTTTGTTCATGTTCGTATTTAGTTGCCCAACACTTTGAGCCATAAAGAATCGCTGAGCTTGTGGCAGTTCTGTAAAATTTTTCCTTCAATTTCAGCGGTATTTTATGATCACAGAAGTATGGATGACGCACTTCTCCATTTGTTCCAACCTGCTTGAATCCTTTGTGCAACATCTTTATTAATTTTCTGTTAATCAATCAGAAATATTTATTTTCCAAGTCAAGACTTTTCTTTGTTCCTATTTTTGACATTATTTTCTGAGTCAAGATTATTCTTTGTTCCTACTTTTTGCATAGTTGTTAATTGCTTTGTAAAACATCCAGTAAGTTCTACTAAATTCCTACTGGAGTTCAAGTAATTAAACATTGTCTTGAACACATCCTATATCTTAACAGATTCATAAAGGATAAACATTTTTGGATCTTAGAGAATCTTAGGAAGTACTTAGACATCAGATTTTAAGGTAACCAACCTATAGTATATTTCTGAGCGTCACATTTGGCATAGGCAGCAGATTGTCCTCATTAGTATGACTGTTTGAATCATACTTTACGTCATGATCCGGTAATGATCACTCTCCGGAATGTTGGAAATGGCTAGAAATGCTTCCTTTTTGAGTTTTTCGTGGCACTGAATTATTGGTCTTGTTGGTTGTTGTGGGGGATTCTTTTTGCTGCTTTGTTTAGGTTTGTATGATTATGTTGGAAGGGAGCTTGCTGATTAAAATTTTCCTGGAAATGGTTTAATATGGATATCAAGGATGGATATCCCATCATCTTAATATCGTTCAAGTGATAAAAAGAGTTACAGGGAAGATGTGGTGTCCATGCTTTGTAAGTTCCTCCATGGCTAAGTGATCGAGTGTATCATTGACATTCACTGACAAGCATAGCATTGCTCAAAAGCTGCTTGACTATATGGAATTTGAATAAACAATCCGTCAAATTTTGATATGAAATACGGAAAAATCACCAAATATTGATTTTTCTCTTCTAATATGGTAACCTTGCATCCATACAAATCACGTCTTTAGGTACTCTTAGAGTATACATTTCAAAATGTATAATATGATTTGATGAAACAATTAAAGTGTCTTCTTTACACTTCTGTGATTGTTTTGTTGTTTATTTTGCAGGCTGCTCTGTATGAAACAGATTTTCGGCCTGTTCCATTGGAGGAATATATTAAAGTTGGTTATACAATTTATAACAAAGAAATGATGATGGTTAGAACAATCTCTAAATTAGCTGACATTGGTGGTAAAGATCCAGATCATATTGTTGAATTGTGCAATGAGGTTGTTCAAGAAGGTCACTCGGTTCTAATATTTTGCTCCAGCCGAAAAGGATGCGAGGCAACCGCTAGACATGTTGCAAAATACCTCAAGAAATTTTCTGTCACCCCCCAGAACAATCAGAATGAGTTAATTGATATTGACTTGGCAATTGATGCCTTGCGTAGATCTCCTTCTGGCTTAGATCCCATACTAGAAGAAACTATTCCTGCTGGTGTGGCCTATCACCATGCTGGGCTTACGGTATGTCTTGTATGCCTGTATTTTCAAATAAGTTATGTGCCAGCTCCAGTTATGTTTTCTTGTTGAATGTTGCTAATGGCACATTTCTTATGGCCTATGTCATGTTATTCTGTTTTCCTTTTTTGGGCAGTGCGCATATTCCTTGTAATGCAGAATCTGCTTTGTACAATTATCGTTCTCGTTATGTAATCAGCTTCTGGAAATTATCCTGTTCTTTTGTTTATTTTGAAGGTTGAGGAAAGAGAGACAGTTGAAACATGTTACCGTAAAGGGCTCGTGCGTGTATTAACTGCGACATCAACATTGGCTGCTGGAGTGAACCTGCCTGCTAGGAGAGTCATTTTCAGACAACCTCGTATTGGTCGTGATTTAATTGATGGGACAAGATACAGGCAGATGGCTGGTCGAGCTGGTCGGACCGGTATTGATACAAAGGGAGAGAGTGTAAGTTAGCTTTTAGTGATTGCTTTTTAACTTGTTTAAGTGGGAACAACTCCCTGTTTTCAAAGCTGGTCTAATATAGCTTCCATTTTGTAACATTGGATTAGCTTTAAAAAGTGAAACTAGATGTAAAATCCTTCTTTTATTGTATTTTGTATATCACATGCAGACGTTCTATCTGTTTATGCACCTAAAAATTTGTTGAGAAAAGTGAATAACTGAGAGAAATGTTGTCCAACTTTTGAAGTCATTCAACTTGATAATGAGGGATTATCTGTTTTCTTTCTCATGCTCTGTTTCTTCTTTCAGTTTGGAGATTTTTTTTTGGTGGTTATTCTTGTCACTCGTGCTGTGTACTTTTGCTGTTATTGTTTTTCCAGATCTTATTTTATTAATATCTATGTACTAAATTTTAGCATCACTTTCTTGACTATCTTTCTTAGCTTTTGGTATACAGGTTCTAATTTGCAAACCAGAAGAAGTAAAAAGAATTATGAAACTTCTTAATGATAGCTGTCCACCACTGCATTCTTGTTTGTCAGAAGATAAAAATGGGATGACCCATGCAATATTGGAAGTTGTTGCTGGCGGGATAGTTCAAACTGCTAATGACATACATCGCTATGTCAGGTGTACACTTTTGAATTCAACAAAACCATTTGAAGATGTTGTCAAATCAGCTCAGGATTCTCTTCGCTGGCTTTGCCATAAGAGATTTCTTGAATGGAGTGAGGACACTAAGCTATATACTACCACGCCTCTTGGCCGTGCATCTTTTGGCAGTTCTCTCAGCCCAGAAGAATCATTGGTGAATTTTTAATGCCAAGTTATCTCTTTATTCTCTTTGGCAGTTTGCATTCATCTTAGTGTCATTCTTTAATTATTGATGTTTCATTTTGTTCTAACATGGAATTGTAGGCTTATAGTTTTGGAGATGTGAAGGGGTGGAAAAGATTCACTGGATTTTATTATACTTCATACTTTTTTTTTTCTTTCTAGGTTGTGCTGGATGATTTGACAAGGGCAAGAGATGGGTTTGTGCTTGCATCTGATTTGCATTTGGTATACTTAGTAACGCCTATAAATGTTGATGTTGAGCCAGATTGGGAATTGTATTATGAAAGATTCATGGAGTTGTCTACTCTAGATCAGGTAATTTTGCCTTTTTATTCTCCACTAGGCTTCCATATTACCTTCATCTTCTGCTCTATTTCTTGTGGAAAGTTTTTGTTCACTTCTCCACAAGCTAGGAAATTTTAGGCCGTTTGACTCGTAGAATTGTGCATCACCACAAATGGAAATTGTATTATGCGTTAGATTATTTTTTTGTTTTTGACAAATATGAGTATTTCCCCTTTGTATGGTTAAAGTGTAGGCATGCATGCCTAAGAATGTTGGTTTTGAAATAAGCACAAAACACTTTAAGCAGAATAGTGGGGCAGCAATGCATTAGTAGTCTATGTGTTTCTTATTTTTCATATTTCATCACTTTACCTGGCTTAGGTGTTTTATGTGATTATCTTTTAACATGTACCAACATTTTCAACTAGAAAATTTTAGTGCTGAAGTTAGTTTACTTTGTTTAGGATGACCGAAATGTATTTTAAGTTTTTGTTTGTTGATTCTTGTTTAATGAATATGTATACGGACTAGCTTCTACTGTAGAAGGCAGCTCTTCCTGCTGATTTCCTGATGTACCCACTTCTCCTGTATATAGCCGTCTCTCTTCCTCTGTATAAAACTGACTCGCATCCTCAGTCTCAAGCTGACTTGTGACATTAGGTTTTTGTATACTGTTGGAGGACTTAGATAAAGTAGTTAACATACATGGTACTGGGTACAAAGGGCCTTTAATCCAATTCATTTTACCATCTAATTGTTGCCTTCTACTTTGAGCATGCCCTTGATCATCATTAAATTCATCCCTGCATGAATCTTGTCTCTTATATCTTAAACAGTTAAGTGAGGTGGTACCATGTTGATTTACCACCTTAGCCAAAAGTTAAATTGTTAGTGAGGCATGATTTATTTATTTAAGCAATCTAAGACACTCATGTGTGGACAAGTTCTTTTCTCTTGTGCCCAACATGCATGCATTACGATGCCTGGTATTGGGGATTGTGTAATCTAGCAAGCTCCTTTGATCATGTATGGGCTAGATTTTTGCAAGTAGATCCAACTCATGAACATATTATCTGGGTGGTGGTGAGAATTGAATTGGGAGCTTTGCATATTCTATACCTAATGTCAGGCAAGTTGGAAATCAAGATGTAGTTTCCTCAGGTTTATCATGATCACCTAACGAGGCTGCAATGATTCCGTAAATTTATTGGCACCTCTTCTCTCATTCTTTCCAAACATTAGAGTATCTCCTATTTACAACTATATAAAGTCATCTTCTCTTTTCTTTTGATTTTTTTTTTTGGTTTAAATCCTCACAAGTTGGGTTTGTGAATTTTAATTGTTTAGCTTGATATGTTGGCCTTCTTGAACGCAGTGGATGTAGGAAATTTTCATTTTGTTGGCTGATTGAAAGGTAGAGCAAGTGACGTTACATGCATTCTTTCACGAGGGACTTGATGTAACTTTCTAGTCATTAGTAATTCTTTTTGCTTGATGTTTTTCTATCTATGGATGTTGTTTTGGGATTTAAAATATGTAGAATTTTAATTAGCCTTGATCAGGCAATGAATAATTCTCTTTAGTGCTTTTTATTTTTTACTTTTATAGGTATCCACCTTGTATTTTCTTGAAAACTGAAGAGGTGGGATTGTGGGAGTGGGAACTGGTTTAGATTGGAATTGGAATTTACTAGTAGATGAGCTTCTTGGACTGTTGTAGTGAATACGAGTACTTGGTTTATATGTCATTTTTGTGTATAACACACTCACAATGAGGCTTCTATAGAAGCAGGAAATTAAATACCTGAATGTCTGCCATGAGGTAGTTGGATTATGATGAACCATATCAAGAGCATGTTTTAGTAATAATTTCTAAATAAAAGGGACATTGGTCTCAATATATTTTCCAATTGCATTTGAAAGGTTCAATCCTGTCACACAAGGTTGGTTGGTGTCCTGCCCTGAAGATAATATGTTATTGGAAGTTAGTTTGAACTGATAGCTGCATTTCGGACAATATGCCAACTATTTGCCAATCTTAAATGTCTGCATGCAAAGTTTATGTGACACCCTATTGTCATAATTTGCAGTCAGTTGGCAATCGAGTTGGAGTCGAAGAACCCTTTTTAATGCGTATGGCTCATGGAGCACCAGTTCGTACTTCTTATAGATCAAAGGAGACCAGTAAAGGGTTACAGGGAAAATTGAATTCTAGATTTGGGCTGTTGAACCACAGGATGCTTTCAGATGAACAATTGGTTCGAGTGTCCAGACGGTTCTATGTTGCTCTGATATTGTCAAGGCTTGTGCAGGTAAAAGTTCATCCAATAATATGCATCTTGTTTACTTTCTTAGAAAGAGGATAATATACATGTAAAAAATATCTTATATACCTATTGATTGAAGGAAGCACCTGTCGCTGAGGTCTGTGACGCTTTTCGAGTGGCCAGAGGCATGGTTCAATCCTTACAAGAAAATGCTGGAAGGTTTGCATCCATGGTTTCTGTTTTCTGTGAAAGGCTTGGTTGGCATGATCTCGAGGGGTTAGTTGCAAAGTTTCAGAATCGTGTTTCATTTGGAGTGAGGGCAGAGATAGTGGAACTCACTACCATTCCATATGTTAAGGTCAGTTTATAGCTTCGTTATTTTGCCATTTTTTATACATTTCAATTTCAATATTGACATCAAACTGAACATCTTAAGGGTTCGCGAGCTAGAGCACTTTATAAAGCTGGTTTTCGAACTCCTCAAACAATCGCTGAAGCATCAGTTCCTGAGATTGCCAAAGCACTTTTTGAATCTTCATCATGGGCTGCACAAGGTAATAGTTATGTATGATTGTCCTTGAGGCATATTTAGCTAATCTGTTTCCTTTGGTTTCTTTCTTCAATTTTAGTTATGGGTTTGCACCCTCTATATGAGAATGGAGTTTTCTTTGACTTTTGCATTTGTCACCACAGTTTTTCATGTCTGAAGAATTTGCTTAGTTACAGTGACTGGAAATGCCATGATGGCATTATGCATCTGTTCTAGGGATGATGTGAACTTAATTTTTTCTTCTTTCATCTAGTGAATGTCAAAATTTGGCCCTTTTGTATGTTACTTAGATCTTACAGGACATAAATGAGCTTTTCAGACATGCACACAGATGTTATATCACGAGTCTGACTTTCAGTCTAAAATGAAAGATTAGTCCATGCTTTTTTCTCTCTTAAATCAGCTTTTTGCCTTTCTTTTTAATTGTCCAATATTCATGTTTTGTCTTGATTTTTTTATGATTCAACTGGTTTTCAGTTTTTCATGTAAGTCAACTGGATTCAAAATATTTTTTGATAATTTTTATTTTCTCTAAATGCTATGGTATAATAATTTGAAAGAATTCTTTAAGAAATAAAAGTCATGTACTCTAAACTCGGCTGGTCAATGCATTCTTTTTGATCTTGTTGCGTCCCGGTAGAGGACATAAGTCTCTGACGAGATTGATTTATTTTGGCTGTTCCCAAATTTGTGTAATGCAATAGAATTTTTTGCTTCTTTGGTCTTTCCCAGTGTTTTTTATTCACTTTTGGATTTGGTTTTCTTTAACCTGGTTCTACTCTATGGATGTTAAAGGTTCAGCACACAGGAGATTACATTTGGGAGTTGCTAAGAAGATTAAAAATGGTGCACGCAAGATGGTTCTCGAGAAAGCTGAAGAGGCCAGGATGGCTGCTTTCTCAGCATTCAAATCACTAGGACTTGATGTTCCATCCTTTCCTCAACCCTTATTGTCCACTGGTTCTGGAAATGCCACCCAAAAAAGAGCAACTGGCTTTTCTGGAGAGGAATCAACTAGTAGCTTTGCTGGTTTCGAGGAAACAAAACAAGTTGATAACATGACAGGGTCTCTTTTGGAAAATCATGCAAAGAAGTCAGAAAGAACATCATTTGCTAGGTCAGAGACTTCAGATAAAGCAAATTCAGCAGAAACCAAGGAAGTCAAGGTTGTTGCTGAGAAGATCAAATCAGTGGTGGAGGGTTCTAATGCTCCCTTTTACAAGCTTACGTCTACTTCTGATCATACAAATGGTGTAACTACTTCCCTGTCTTGTCAGTTGACTAGTATCAGCAATAAAATAAATACTTGTAATGATAAGCTTGATCATGTTTGGCAGCAGCAGCATGAAAGAGATGCTCTGCATAATGAAAGTCTAGAAAAGGCCCTGGAGAAAGGTCCCTTAAATGCGTCTAGTACTCCTGGTGGATTTGATACTTTTTTGGACTTGTGGGATAATAGTGCAGAGTTTTATTTGGATGTCCACTTCAACAAAAGATCTGAAGTTAATTCAGTTGCTCCTTTTGAAATCCAAGGCATAGCAGTTTGTTGGGAAAGTTCACCCGTGTATTATGTAAATCTTCCCAAAGATTTATTCTCGTCTAGTCGCACGACTGTTAACATGCTGCCAAATGTTTCTGGTAATAATGGGAGTGTTCTGTCTCCGATGGATCAGTTGGATTTGGCAAAGTCACGGTGGCACAGAATTGGAAGAATAATGGGGAAGAAAGATGTCAGAAAGATCACCTGGAATTTAAAAGTTCAAATTCAGGTGCTTAAGTATCCTGCTGTTGCTATTCCTAGGTTTGGTATCCTTAGTACTGCAGTCAAATCTATGGGTCTGGAACTGATTGATAACTCACACTGTATTCTGTCCCCAATTCACGTGCAAAATGTTTTAGACTTGTGCCTTGCTGTGTGGATCCTCTGGCCTGATGAGGAGAGAAGTTCTAATCCCAATCTGGAAAAGGTAATTTTAACTGTCATGTGAGCGATCTTGCAATTACTTTCAAGAGAAGGTATTTAGTTCAGAGATTTTTTTGATGTCAAGTGGAAAAGTGAAGGAAATAGTTAAATACTGAATGCCCTTGAAAATGAAGTGTGAATGATATATCCAAAGGTTTTGGTTTAACAGCTGCAGTTAGTGGTTCTACCAAAGTTTGTCATGACAAGGACAATAGTTGAATGGCATTTGCATAGATTAAACATGATTTGTATCATAAAAAAAAAGAAATAAATAAACAAATCTGATTTGAATGTCACCGGCAAAAGCTGTAAAGCTTGATAGTGGTGGTTGAAACATATAAAGTTGTTCATACAAACACATTGTAATTGCTTCTTCAAAAATGCCAGACAAATATTTAAGTTCTACAACTACATGAAATATGATCTCTGAATGTGGGGTTAGAACTGAGAATCATGATTTTTAATTTTTCAATCCATTAGGAGAAAAATTAGTTTCAGATAATGGGAACTTTCTAATAATTTTTGGCAAGATGGTTAATGCCAGCATTCCTTGCTTTTTATGAATTTGTTTGCATTTCACGATTTTTTCTGGTTCAGTGGTTTGTATTGTATTTTTTTAATGTGTATTGTCTGACTATATACTATGGGTTGTATAGGAGGTTAAGAAAAGGTTATCCTGTGAGGCTGCTGCAGCTGCCAGTAAGAATGGTAGATGGAAGAACCAAATGCGAAGAGCTGCTCATAATGGTTGCTGCCGGCGGGCTGCACAAACTCGAGCACTATCTCCTGTTCTCTGGAAATTACTAACTTCTGAAGAACTTGTTGAAGTCTTTCTAAGCATTGAAATGCCTTTGGTGAGAAATTATATCTTGACCAAAAGGGGAGAAGTTCATTCATATATATTTCGATGAATTGGTGATGGTGTCTACAAATGTTTTGCAGACAGAAATTAAATTTGCTGGTTGGGTATTGAAACCTTGGGTTAGTACTTTGTTTAGTCCTGGATTTTCCTTGCAGACCATAGTTGATGATTAGATTTGAATGTGAAAGCAAGCACCCATATATAGATCAGTATTCATTTACTAGAAAGAACTTTCTTGGACTAGACAATGGATTTTCTTAACTGAATGAAAAGAACATTAATCATTGCATGGGTTAAAAAAAGTACTTGCAGCTGACTTTGGCTGCTGGCTATTTTGAGTCTCTCAATGTTTTATATGGAAAGCTCCATGCTTTTATAAATTACTTCTCTCCTTCCTTTGTATACACATGTAGCTTTGAATACAAATTTATGATATCTTTTTGTTTTTTAGGTCAATGTTCTTGCGGATATGGAGCGTTGGGGCATTGGTGTTGACATGGAAGGATGCCTTCGTGCACGGCAGATCTTGGGAAAAAAACTAAAATATCTTGAGAAGGAAGCATACAAATTGGCAGGGATATCTTTTTCCTTATATATGGCAGCGGATATTGCTAACATACTGTACGAACACTTGAAGCTTCCTGTACCAGAAGGGTACAATAAAGGGAAATATCACCCTAGTACTGACAAACATTGTTTAGATTTACTGAGGTATGGAAGAAACTAGTAATGGTTGTGTCGCGATGCACTGCCTGCTTATCATGAAAACTTATTTAACTGTTTGTGAAGCATCATTTTCAGTACTAGCTAGCCCAGCTGGCTGAACTGGAAACCTGGTGAAGTAAGCCTGGGCATCTTATCCATTGAACTATTTGAGCTAGTTTCCTGCTTTAACATACTCTTAAAATTATTAAATAACCAACAGTCATTAAAATTTCAATCTTCAATTAATCATACTCTTGCATGTAAGTGATGGTTAAATAAGAAAAATATAGTTTCTATGAGTATGGATCGATAGATCTATGCATCTACAATATCTAGATTGCATTTTATTCATCTTTTGACATTTTAAAAATGTTTTATACTCATTTCTGATTATGTTTGGGCTTGAAAAATTGCATGATGGTTGGGCTGGTGGTCATATCAGTTGTAATGATTGCCATCTCAAGTTTGATATAAATTCTTTGGATGTATCCTTAATTTGTTTAAAATCCGTTATTTAACAGGTCTGTTTCTTTCTTCTAGAATTTGGCAGTATTCAAGTTTTCAACTTGATTTGTATACAAGGTTGTACATCTCGACCTTCAACATTCACGTGCTATTAACTGAGAATGTCAACAATCACATTTAATGTGTCAATTTTCTTTCTTTGTGATATTTGTTTTTTCTTGTAGGATTACCACTGAATACATCACAAGCCTTTTTATGTTGCTTTCTGTTGTAAAATGCAATTGGTTATGAATTTTCTCCTACCGATACTTGACTTTATACTCTTCCAATGCTCTCAGCTCTGAACATTTACTTGCACTGTAGTCAATATTCATAGTTGAAAGTTTCAAGCCCTTATAGTTGGTACATCTTGTTTCATTGTCAGGAATGAGCATCCTATAATTCCTGTGATTAGAGAGCACAGGACATATGCAAAGCTATTAAACTGTACATTGGGATACATTTGTTCCCTTTCTAAACTTTCTATGAGGACACAAAGGCATACACTCCACGGTCACTGGCTGCAGACCTCAACAGCGACGGGGAGACTATCAATGGAGGAACCCAACCTTCAGGTTTTATTATTTTGCCATTTTCTCTTTGATTCTTATCCTGTATTCTTCTTCACTAACATAATCAGTTCCTGTGTCTTTCTATATTTTGAACTGTATAGTGTGTTGAACATCTTGTTGAGTTCAAGATGACTACCAATGAACAAGATGGCAATGCTCTAGTTGATGAATACTACCAAATTAATGCTCGTGACTTCTTTGTAGCTACTGAGGTATTAAGATTTAGATTCTTAAACTCAAGTGGTCATCTATTGGGTAATTGATTGTGCATGTATTTTTTCCTTTTGTCATACCTTTTTATTCATTGGTTTTGCAGGACAACTGGTTGCTTTTAACAGCAGATTATTCTCAAATAGAACTGAGACTGATGGCCCATTTCTCTAAAGATCCTACGCTAATTGGGCTTCTCAATAAACCCGATGGTGATGTTTTTACTATGATTGCTGCAAAATGGACTGGGAAAATGGAGTCCAATGTGAGCTCACAAGAGCGAGATCAAACCAAGAGGCTAGTTTATGGAATGCTGTATGGAATGGGAACCAACACTCTCGCTGAACAGTTGAACTGCAGTTCACTTGATGCTGCACAAAGAATTCAAAGTTTTAAGACATCTTTTCCTGGTGTTGCTTTGTGGCTTCAGGAAGTGGTTGCATCTTGTCGTCAGAAAGGGTCAGTTCCATTATTGTGGATTCATATTTTTTACACAAATTTTATGTTTAAGAACTAATGAATTCTGTCTACACTCGTTTTAAAATGGTTAAAATCAAAGAATTGAATCTAGCTGTTCTATGATGAAAAAGATAAAATTTCACTTGAGAAACTAAAAAAATTAATTCTTATTGTATAGATCATGTTTGATGGTTGTAAGATGATAGGGCTTAATATGGTGGATATATTCCATGCATGGTTGAGACCTGCAGTTGTTTATTTATATCCTTATGAAGCTAAAGGGTAGCATTGTGCATTCTCATACTTTTCTTCTCATAAATGGGCTTTTAGCTACAGTCTTCCTTTATCCAGTTGTCTCCTCATTGAGAAACTTTTGAACTTAGGCTCTTGTTTTCTGTTCCTTCCAGGCACGTGACGACCCTCAAAGGGCGAAAGCGATTCTTGGCGAAAATAAAGTTTGGAGACAGTAAAGAAAAATCTAAAGCTCAGAGACAAGCAGTGAATTCCATATGTCAGGTAGTTTGCTTTGTTTCCAATTTTATATTTGTTCTGCATCATCATAAGTAGTGGCCTGAACCATTCCTATTAACCTAATTTTCTTTTCTTTAGGGATCTGCTGCTGATATTATTAAAATTGCAATGATCAATCTTCACTCTGTGATTTCTGAGGATGTTGTCAAGCCTTGCTCTAGTTCTGTGCTTGTCGATAAGTTTCATATTCTAAAAGGCCGCTGTAGAATCCTTTTACAGGTACTTGTTTTACCCAATACATATTGGAGTGTTAGCAGTATCATGAACCGTTATGTTCAATACTCAGTTTATTAGGATTTTTTTATATAATATGTAGTTCACTTGCCTGGCCTTAATAAAAATCATGTTGATGAATTCTGCTCTTACATTTTGACTTGTGTCCTAGGAAGTATTTCCATGCAACATCGAATGATACTTTATCTGAGTTGGATATGAACTGCCAAACTGTATTATCAGGATTGAAATGAGCAAATGCTTATTTATACTAGAAAGCTCAAAGTTGTTACCTATAAGGTGGTGGTCATATTAGGAATTGTTTTGGTAAAAGTAAGATAGGCCTGCAAGGGGGGGGGGGGGGGGGGGGGGGGGGGGGGTGTGTTTGGAGGAAATGCTTTCTGGATCGCTAGGTTTTTGTCATCACTTTGATCGTGGAATGATCCAAAATTGTAGCAGCATTGCATTACTTTGGCCATGCATATATGTTGAAGTGCTTCAAGGTGTGAAGTTGATATTCATTTAACTGTATAAGGTGACAGCACTTGCTGCAGATGTTATGTTGTGAATGTCTTTTACTTGTTTCCAATTTTTTTGATACAAAATGTGCAGCCAATAAGAAATTTCCGATTTCTATATGCTTTCCTGTTGCAGTCCTTGTTTGTAAAACTATTTTTGCATAGAATGGAATACTTCCCCTAAACTCGATTGAGTAACATTATCTTATCACTATTTGTATGAAGTTATGCGGTTGATTAGTCCTTTTAGAATCTGAGTGGTTTAAATTACTGAAGATGAAAGATTGCCTTTCTTCCACTGAAGTGAATTTTGGTGAAGAGATATATAAACCAATGTCATGCTCACCTATTTCCATAATGAGATGATTATGGTGAGTACACCATAAATCAAATTTCTTTTTGTCTTTCCATAGATTTTCCTTTGAATTGTTCTTTTATTGCCTTTGTGCTTTATTCTGTGTGATGTGTTTATGATAGATTATTCTTTCCTCCAAAAATAAATAAGTTAATAGATGCTTTACAAATTTGTATCTTCAGGTACATGATGAACTAGTAATGGAAGCTGATCCTTCTGTCATAAAGGAGGCTGGATTGCTGCTTCGATTGAGCATGGAAAGTGCTGCTTCACTTCTTGGTAAGGGGCTGAAGAATGTACCTAATGTGCTTGTATCACTGATTATGGCATGATTACTTTGAAGGCAGGGGATAGATGCTGTATCTTTTGAAATGTAGCTATTAATTGCTTTAAATACAGGGCTGGCTTACTTTGTATCTTTTGATGCTATCACTTCTTCTTCATATCCTCTCTCTCTTGCTCCTTTCTGTTTTTTTCCTTATTTTTGTCCCTATTATGGTTATCTCAAGTCTTCTTCTGTAAATGATGGCTCACGTTCAATTTCGTCATATTTCTCAGTTCCCTTGCATGTCAAAGTGAAGGTGGGAAGAACATGGGGATCTATGGAAACTTTCCAGGCTGGATAATGCAAAAACTTTTCTCCAAGAGCCTAACTTGTAGGTGATTCTATGCTGTGTTTGGTTCACTTGATAAAAATGATATGCTATCCTAAAACAAGATACATAATTGGTGCCATAATTTGAAGTTAATTTCGACTCTAATCCTTGTACCAGGTGTTTATTTGTTGTATGGTAGTTGTGGGACACTGTTGCTTCTGATTCTTTTCCCGATTTGTTTTTGAAATAGCATTTTTTAGCAGTGATCAAAATATCTAACTTTGATTCAAAGCATTGTATCAGGTGTACTGGTATATTGTGGTTGCTGGTTTTGGAATGTTGCTACTTTTCAGTCTTCTCCTGAATTGCTTCTCCAAACCGCCATCCTTAGCATGCAAGATTGACAGTAATCTGCATTCAAGGGTTGTCAAGTTGACTTGATATAAGTTCCTCAAAGTTTTGAATCTATCTATAAGCAAGAATACCCGGTGGCTAACAAAGCTTGCCTGAAATTCAACTCAAATATGGTTGCTTCATGAGTTTTCTATGAAAACAACTGCTAAATGGCTTTGGGCATCATCTTTATCCGATCAACTTCATTCTTCCCACAATTGGAGGCATATTGGCAGGATTTACCTGTGATCCCCAAGTTACCGAGTGGGCGAAAGGATAAAATAGTTTTGATGGGTTCATCATCTGGAAATTCGGTTTGAAATCTGCTTCGGAGAAACATTAAATCAAGAAAGCCTACGACTTGTTTGGCCAATATTTTATGGTTTCAAGGACACATTCCGAAGGCTTCTTCATCTCTTGATTACCTGTGTGGAAGTCTAACAAGGGATAGATTGTTAACTATGGGATTATTGATTCAGACGGTGTTTATGTGAGTGGCATAGTGAGACTATTGAGCATCTTTTCTTTACTGTTCATTTAGTATCGAAGTGTGGAAAACTATGCTGATTTTGGTTGGTCTCGAGTATTATGCTTTACGGAAATGAAGTCAAACCATTAATTGGATTTGTGCTCCAAGGGGAAACCATCTTCGTGGAAAACTGTGAAAGTCAGCTTTCTTTGCCACTATCTAATATGTATGGCTAGAAAGGAACAGTAGGATTTTTAGACAAGAGTTCCAGGTTCCAAGTACAATCACCAATATGATCACTCAATGTATCTTGTAGGAAGGTGTTTGCAAGCAGAAAAAATGGAGACAAATAAAGAGGTAATTAATCCCTTTTTGGATTAGAGACCCTATATTCTACCAAACACAAATGGGATCCTCCAAGACAAGGTATTAATTGTTTAATCTGTGAGGGCTCAATTAGACAATACAGGAGCATTTGGGTGCTTAATTATAACTAGCTACAGTGGTATATTGGTTGCCGGATATGCTGCAGTTGAGGCATGCACCATTATTACCTATGAGATGATACCTATATTGGAAGGTTTAATTATTGCAATTTTAAAGGAGATTGAAACAAGAACTGATGCAAAGTTCATGGTGCAAATGCTCAAAGGAGAATGCTGATGTCCATGGAGAGCTTAACTACATGACATACATAGGCTTCTTACTTTTCTCATATATTTCTCTCTTTTGTGTATAGAGAAAGCGGCTGCTGATTTTCTTGCTGGTTTAGCAAAGGTTGTTTATAGTCTTGATCAAAGTTACCCTCTTGAAGTTCTTAGCATAGTGGATGAGACAAGAGTGGTAAACTAGTTAGAAGAATTTGATTTTTTTTCCTCATTATTAATGCAAGCATAGTACCTTTCCCCAAAAAAACTTCATTTTCTCAGCAACTGAGTGAAACTGTTTTGGAAATGTGATACTGAGGTATCTTCATTCTCATATTTCTAGAAGTGCTTCTTGCTGGCCTGATAATAGTGGAATTCAAGGAAAGATGGTTGGCCTTTTTCCATTCCACAACCTGCAAAATGTTGCAGATGGTAATTCTTCATTGGATGCAGCATGCTTTTCTGACAGTTAGTGGTGGAGATTTCTCATGACTGAATGAGGGAAAGAATCTCTATCGTTCTAAGGTTAGATCCATTAGTTATAATCTGAAACATGTCTGGAATATTAAACAGACTATCAATGTTGTATAGAACTTAACTTGCATGCTTTTGTTTCTTCGCCTTGAGCTGAAGAGTTTGATGGCTTATGAATGCTATGTTTCATGCTTGAACAAGGAAATTTTCGTCTGTGTTATGGTATGATTTTCTCATTTCCTGTTAAAGTTTAGGAAATTTTTCTTTCCATGCTGATTTTAATCCAATCATTCATTGAATTAAATTGAACCGGAAGTGTCTAACAATAATTTATAGAGGGCTTTTGTTTTATACAAAGAGTAATGATATGCAGAGTGAAAAAATAGAGTGAAAGCACACCAATTGGTCCACGTCATTCACTTTGTATTTTCACTCTATACTTTGTGCTAGTGTACCATGCATTGTTTATCATTTGATCCAATGCTTTCTGTGGAGGATCTTCTTGCATATACCAATGAATTACTGAAATCCATTTGTTACAGTTACTTTTGGAGTTTAGAGAAGTTCATATTTGAAGGAGGAAGATCTCTGATGAGAACAGCATTTGACTTTCCTTAGGAGATCTCGCATGCAGTTAAGGTCTCACTTATGCGTTGGTAAATAAAACTTTTCTTGTCGATCAGAGAACACTGAAGCGATTGATTAGGCGATTAAGAGGGTTATACTGATTCTGCTCCCTCAGTTGTTTTATCGAGACAGCTCATGTCACAGGTAACAACATTTCTGCAGCCGAATATAGCAGCAATTTAGATCAAATCTGTTTCTCTAACTTGTAATGATGAACAAATGTTTCTGCAGTAACTTGGCATGGCCTCCAGAAGAAGGTTTGCAGTGTATCAATGCTGCATATGTAGCTGTATCATGTTGAGGCAGGCAGGCACTGCAGCATACTTATGATTGATTGGTTTGTTTGTGCAGTAAAGCAAAGTGCACATTTATGTAAAAGTTTTTAATGCTTAGTAGATTTGGAATTCAATTTGAAGGTGTGATAATGTTTATCATGGATTTTAGATTACCATTTTAAATTATTGAAGAACAAAGAGCCAATGTACAGATGGGATTCATCATTTATGATGTATTTTCTTTACCATTTGAATATAACTACTAAAATTTTGTTATAGTTCTTCTGGGATTTGAGGGGCTTTCTATATGAATATTGTTATTTTTCTTTCAAAAAAAAAAAAAAAAAAAAAGAAGAGAAATTGAGGTTTCAATCTTGACTAAAATGTCTAACTTCAATATTTGAGAATTTTAATTTTGTCTTAAATATTTCCACAAAAAAAAAAAAAGTCTTTGTTATTTAGTCCAAATTTAATGTGGAGTATGTAAAAATTTATGAACTTCAATTGATATTTAACTTAACATTGTTCAACATCTTTATTAAACACAAATTTCTTTTGGATAGAAACTGAAAAAATAAATTTCCTCTGCCAAAGTATAATAACTGGCATAAAACCATATTCATCAAAATATAAAAAGGTAAAATTGAGTTTTGCATCCAAACTTGAATTTCTTCTGCTGATTCAGTCTGCAACTGAAAATCATTTATGCAATGAAGGCAGTATATCATGAATCATGATCATATCATATTATTGAGTATATAATCAAGAGTACAAATGTTTATTAGGCAGAGAGAGTTACAACTAATTTATTGTTTAATGTACAAAAATAACGAAAAGATCAAATGGATGCAGCAGCCATACATGCAGGCAATTGGAGTGACCATCTCTGCAGATAATATTATTCTACTTCGGAACCCAGACGATATGATCCTCAGGAAGGAAATGGCAGACAGGAACATGCCCAGGTTTGATCTTGAGAACTTGAAAAGCCAAGTGATTTGGGTTCCATTTTGTTGTATCTTCATGGCACACTGCCATTGCTTTCACTTTTGAACCATCCACACCTACCATGGAAACTGCATAAGCCCTGGTGGTGTCTGTTTTGTGACAGTAAAACACAGCATATGCATAATTTTGTTGGTGGCACACCACTGCTTTATCATCATTTGTAACCTTTTTTAGTCCTACAATGGTGTACTTCTGCTGCTGCGGATTTGTGTCTTTTCCTGCATTTGTTGATAACGCCTCTACATTCTTTCCCAGTTTGGAGGTGCTGAAATCTACCATTGATTCTAATGAAGTGGCACAAAACTTGTCTTCTCCCTGGATTCCTGGCTCCTCACACACTTTGATTGTATTTTTCATTATTTCAGCTTCCTGTGAGTTGGGTTTCACCGAGAATTTGTTGAAAATTTCTCCCACTTTGTTTGATGAGAAGGGAATTGATTCAGCAACCTGTCTAGGCAAGAAAGTTGCTCCATTTGAACTTTTGAAGAAGTGCAAGTTCATGTTTGAGCCTTGAGTCATGTTATTTTCCAAGAAGAAAAGAGCTACATTTGGATTATCATGGCGCTGATCTTTGGTTGCTGCGTAGTTGTAAATGAATGGTTGTTGCCCTGGCACTACTCCCACGTATATGGGCTTCCCATGGTGATGCCCTGAGACTACTACACCTCCACCTTGCCTCACATTCACATCGGTGCCTGCTGGATGTCCACCACCACCACCACCAGGTACATTCACATCAACTCCGCCACCACCTACTCCAACTGAGGTGCCTCCTGGCTGTCCACCACCACCACCACCAGGTACATTGACATCAACTCCGCCGCCACCTACCCTGACTGAGGTGCCTCCTGGATGTCCACCACCACCACCAGGTATATTGACATTAACTCCACCACCACTTACTCCAACTGAAGTACCTTCATCTGCCAACATATCTGTAGGAGCAACACCAGTGTCATGCATGTTTAACCTCTGGACTTGTATAAAGTATTCTTACCTTCTTATCTATACTTATTAGCCTATATATCATGATCATGCATGATCACTTGTACCTTCAAAATATTTTCTCACTCATGATTAATAACTATGGTTTTCTTGATGAAGTAATTCCCATGCACAACAAAAACATGCATCAATGATCAAACAAAGTTTTTGTATAAGAGAAACATGAGCAGCTTTTATTTGAAGTCTAACCAGATGATGATGATGGTAGAAGATCCCTGACAACTTTAGGCATAGGAGTGTTTGGCAACACTTTCTTCCAATAAATCTCAGAAGGTAGAGCTGCATGACTTGTGACAAAAGCCAGCTAAACAAATAAACAAACAAACAATAAAAAATGGATGATTTAGAGTACTTCAATCAATAACAAATATTGTTAAAAGATCATCATAAGATGCAGTTTAATACTCACAGCAAGAAAGATGAAGAGATGTAAGGGCTGAAACTCCATTGAATTTGTAAAAATTATGCTATGGATAGTGGAAAAACAGTTTAATTAATTCTATGGAAATCTTTGAAGACTGTGGCTAAAACTTGTATGAAATTAAGCTGAATATATAGTAACAACTAAGACTATTTATAGAATGTAAACCGAAAAGAAACTACTTGTTTAAACACTTCTCAACTGTGCATGGCTTAACCACATTAAAGGCAAATTGAGCCAAATGTATGAGTGAGTTACATGTGTATAGTATGCTGTTGTGTGCGTAAGAGAGACAAATGGAGATGTCTGTTTCACTGCAAATGCTTGCATATATACATGCATGGATAGTACTACTCGATTAATTATTTGGTTGGATCGATAATCTTGAATCCAAAATTGCTCAGAATTGCCCAGAATTTGCGGTGGCTAAGTAAGACTTTATGGTTACTGCAAAGCAAATGGACAAGTGTTTTAGTGGGAAGTTGAGAGCTAAATTAAATGACCAAATTCTTGCATGAAATCAGCATTATTTTTCTAGTGATTTTCTCTGGCTAGTGTTGCTATGGATCAGTCATGCTACATTAACAAGTCCTTGTGGAATTTGCATTCCATCTATCAAGCTTGCTTTGCATTGAGAGAAAAAAAATGGTAAAATATCACAAATAGAATATTGGGTTCTTCCCATTTTAGTTTGGATTGTATCAACGACTAAAAATAGAGAATTGGATTTGAATTTGAACTTTTCCAACAGACATTTCAAGTGTTATAAATTCATGATCAGAAACTAACTCTTAAACACATTTTGCCGACTTTCCCTTGTTGTCTGTCCTCTACTGCCAGCATTAAATGCCTCACCAATTGCTTCAATTTGTTTGTTGTTAGCTGGGAATTGGTTATGTTTCAGATGTCAATCTTGAGTCTTGCTGATGTTCTTTATAGTAGTACTTTTCACATTACTATTGAACAAAATGAGCAATATGCACACATTCTATTGTTTTCTAGAATATATACATTATTTAATAAACAATATTCTAGAAGCAATAAATTTCTAAATTCATCTGGGACAGGTATTCACTTTGTAAACTTTATCTACCTCCCTGTACATAATTTGTTGTGGATCATGATGTACCACATCATTAAACATATTATCATATTCTTACTTGGTATAACGATAACTAAACCTATATATATTTCACTCCGTAAAATCGGTTATATGAATCACATTTTAGGGTCAGAATGTATATATATTTCTTATATTTAATCTGACACAGAAACTTCAATGACATTGGTTCATATATAATACGTGAATCATATGTGAAACAAATAATTAATGTTCGTTGAAATCATAGTTCTACTTCGGTGTCACTTTTATCACGCATTAAAATCAGGATTAACTCAAACAAATGACCGATGATTATCTAAATAAAAAACCAACATGGCTACATGTATGGCTAGTAGTTTTCAAGAATATGTAGAAAATGATCCAGTGCTCTTTAACAGAAATAGCATCTTTCATCAAGATTCTCATTTTTTTTTTTAAAAACAGTGAAAACTAACTAATTAACACGCAATTCTTCAGCTGGCTTTGCTTAATTAGGTGCATACTGCAATCACAATATACTCAGAAAACCAACTTCTTAATATGCAAAAATGCAGTAACGTACTGTATCCAATTAGCATCTGATGTTAACTAACAATTAAAGCCTTGAAATATTTCATACCATATATTAATTGAACACAACTGCACAACACGTACATATATATTATGGCTAGCACTGGCCGTAGTATATAATCAATATGGGAGCAGAACAGAACCACAAATTAAGCTACATCAAACATGCATATGTAAAAACAAACATCAAAGTGGAAAATGAAAATAGCCAAGATGATCTCTAACGTATGTTTGCAGAAATTCAGTTCGAAACCCAAACAACATGATCCTCAGGAAGGAAATGGCAGATTGGAACGGTCCCCGGCTTCACTTTGAGCACTTGGAATGCCAAATGCTTCGGGTTCCATGCTGCAGTATCCTTATGGCAAATAGCCACAGCTTTAGCTTTAGTCCCATCAGCCCCGACCAAATAAACCGCATAAGCTTCGGTTGTCTGCGTGGTATGGCAGTAGAAAACTGCGTAGGCGTAATTTTGCCGGTGGCAAACGACCGCCTTATCATTACCATTCAACTTCTTAACATCAACAATTCCATACTTTTGGGATTTCGTATCCTTTTGTACTTCGGTTGAAACAGCGCGAACATTCTTTCCTAGTTTGGACTTGCCGAAATCGACCATTGATTCGAGTGAAGTCGCACAATATTTTTCTTCCCCTACAATTCCAGGCTCCTCACACTCTTTAATTGTCTTCTCAATCACTTTAGCCTCAGCTGATTCAGGCTTAAACTTGAATTCGTCTAGAATTTCCGGCAATGATTTCGACGAAAAGGGAACCGAATCAGCAATCTTTCGAGGCAAGAAACCTGCAGCATTTGCTGTTTTAGTAAAATGAAGATTCATGCTTGTTCCACTGTGGAGATCCTTTTTCAGGAAGAAAAGGGCTACATTGGGATCATCGTGGAGTTGATTTTCAGAAGCAGCATACAAGTATACGAATGGATTAATAGCTGGCGATACTCCAACGTATACAGGATGGCCCTTGTGGCCGGTGACAACTCTAACGCCGCCTTTTCCAACACCGACGCTGGTCTTGGGAGTGTGGACAGTCACGCCTGGGTGACCAACACCAACGCCAACATGCGGTGCATTAACGTTTACTCCAGTACCCTTGCCGACAGTAACTGAAGTGCTTTTGTCTTCCAACCATTCTGCATTGTGCAAAGTGCAAAACCATCAAATTATAAGTCATGAAAGTCAGCACTGAAAACTTAATTACAGTTTTGCTAGTAGGAACAAGTTGAGTTGTTTTGATTAGGATTACAAAATTAATTAGATAGTTTTGTGTGTCAAATTGCAGTACACTTATAAAAACTTTGGCTTCTAGAGCTGAAACATATAGATTAATTAATGTACACTCACAAACTTTGATTTGGTATAGTATATATAAAAAGTTACTCAAAACTATATATTCAATCATTTCCATTTGAAATGGTGGTATAGCCATATATAATCTTTTTTGAAATTAATTATCTTCTCCATTGGAAGATATTCTCGTGTATATATACTTTCTACTTTAATATTATTGTAAAGTCGCAAGTTTAGGGGTAATTTTTTGAGTTTACATCTTTAACGCATGTATTTAGACTATACGAGTGTGATTGTCTAGTGGTCGGGAGTTAGCATCTCAACTGAATTCAAAACCTAGAGATACATATAAGGATGGGTGGGTTTAAAAAAAAAGTGTGATTGTTTTAGTGTCCAAAACTAGATTATCATATATATATATATATATATAGACACACACATCTATATTCTTACTTCTCCAAATTGAAAATTGTTACTTACTTCAAATGGATAGGAGGCACAAATTAAAAAACTTCAATAAAAAAGTACATGATAAAATGGTCCATGATCTAACTTTTTAAAAACAAATATATATATATGTTTATTTTAGGGAAGACACCTGCTATTTTTGTAGACTAGGTTGGTAGATAAATTATAGATTTGAATAGAACGTGGCCTAGATATATATATGCCACTTTCAAAAATAAATTCATGTTACCACACTAACAATTATTATAGTCCTCCACTTGTATATTTTCAAGTTTAAGAGACAATTTGACTCTCTAAACGTAATAAAGAAACAATATACCTTATGAGCATGATTCAAAATTTCAAATGCATGCATGTTTCAAAAGACTCTAATACTATACTTGTATTTCTTTATTTTTTTTTTTTTTAAAATTACTTTCTAAAATCAATCCTAGGAAGCTAAATACTATGAAATATACAAATAAATTTTGAGGTGTGTTATTTTTGTGAAAGTATTCTTTACTTTCTTCTTTTTCTTTTTTAAGTATAAACAAGGAATATATATATATATTGGACAGAAGATCTCAGCATAAATATAGTTGCAAAAACACTTAATTAACAAAACTGACCATTGTGTAGAAGATCTCTAACTGCTTTAGGCATGCGACTGTTTGGCAACTCAGTTTTCCAATAAGCATCAAGATCTGCTTGGCTTGCTACTACTGCAAGCTGATAAAAATTGCAAGAAAATATTAATAATTATCAGAATTTATTCATTATACCAAAAAAAGAAATCAATTAGTTACAAAAGTTCAAAGGGAGAAACTTTTTAGAGACTAAAAGATACTCACTGAAAGAAATGTGAAAAAGTTAAGAAGCTTCAAGAACTCCATAATGGTGGGAAATGCAGTGCAAGAGAGTGAAGTTGGGGATGTGATCGCAAGTGCATTTGCAGCATTATTTATAAGTGAACATTACAAAAAAAAAAAAAAAAAAAACTTAAGAAGCAATATTGTATGATCACCTAAATTGATGACTAGTTTAATTACTTCAACTGTCATTGGCTTATATACATTCAATGCAAAACAGGCAAAAGTAGCCACATGTAAGTGGGGTGTGCATAATTAATACACATATATGGATGATAGTTGTGCTTCTTGCTAAGTTAATAGTATCCATCTAGCTAGGGAGTTCTGTTGTTATGAACATGGACATATATACAGCTTGGAAAAAGAGCTACTCCCTCCGTTCTTTTTTAAATGTCGCTTGAGTCAATTTCACACTTATTAAGAAAATGTATAAATTATCTTATTTACTCTTATTTAATTCTTTGTGGGAAAATGGACAAGTCTCTAATTAATATCATCATATCATAAAGATGAATGGAACAAATGGTAAACTTGGTACTATATAGATTTTTTATATTGAAATATGTAAAATGACACTTATTTAAGAACAGAAAAAGTTAGTCCAAACGATATTTATAAAAGAACGGAGGGAGTATATTGATATTAATTAACATGGAAGTTTCTTTGCAGTGATCCCTAATTAGTGCAGCATTTTTCATTAGTACTCCGTTCGTTCTCTAATAAGTGATTTTAAAGATGGACATACTAATTAAGAAAATGGATAAATTCTCTTTTTTATCCATATTTATAACTACAACTTTCTCTATCTTCTTTTAAATAACATTACATAGATAAATGGGACAAAGGGTAAAATTGGAATATTTTAGACATTTTGCATTAATTATTGTAAAATGACACTTATTTGAGAACAAAAAATGTGAATTAAAATGACACTTATTAAAGAACTGATGGAGTAATTCTTTTTGTATTCATGAGATGTTGATGGAGTAACAACAACAATAACTAAGCCTTATTGCACTCATAAATGAAGTTGGCTATTTCATGGATTTTTATTCTCTATTTCATTTCATAGATATATGTAGCATGTGTTTAACACTTCTGCTTGAGATTCACTAATCACTTGACGACTTTTAATTAAATACAAGTGACGTTGATCTATAAAATGAAATAGGGATGAAATACTGAATACTATAATAGAAGATGTGAATTGAGTCCGCTAGCTATATGAATTATATTTATAAAATTTTGAAATTTTTCATCATTTGCATATAGTTACATAAAAAACACTAGTGCATGCTGAATTACAGTCCAAAAGATTTCTGAGTCCAACCATTACAGCCTCATTAATTTAATACCCTCTTCTAATCTAATTCATGTCAGCCTCACATTTCAAGGGAAATTAATCTGTGTCACAAATCATTCCCTAAGTGTCCATTTTAGCCAACGATCAATCGAGTGGCAGGTCCCTTTTAGTCTTAAAGCCGAACAAGAAACTGCTAAGACATGACTTTGAAATGTCGAGCAATTGACTAATGAATTCAAATTTCAAAGGAATGGCCCAATTTATTGATGACTTGAACTTGGGGTAGATGATTGATAACAATCAACTACCAGAATTAATAAGGAAGGTTACACGGTTTTACACAATTCTTCATCAATCATCCACCGCACCAGGCCTGTTTTGTAGCTCTAAATATGTGTGGTGATGCATAAAAAATTTTAAATTTAGACCGACCAATCAAGTCCATTTGAAATGTTGGTTTATATTTTTTCACAATTGTTTTGGGGTAGTTCAGGTTAACTGAATCCTGTTTCTCTCTCAACAGTTGCATTTGGCTGTGGTTATAAAAATAGAATATATTGAGCAAAGATGAGGGACAAAGAAAAAAAAGAATAAAAGAGTACTTGAATTGGGTTGAATTTTAAACTAATTTTGTTAATGATTATGGAATAGTTAATTAGCTTAATAGTTTAAATCAATTATTTTAGCACATATATATAGAGGTGAAACATATATTGTGATGCCCCGATCCGCCCCCTTGGTTGGGAGTGAATCGGGTCGTTCAATCATTCTAATAATCTTGAACATACCGTAAAACCTCGAGGAATTTTTTTCTTCTCAACATTTATAACCATAACAAGTACAAGACAATCCTACATTTACATTATTGGCTTACATCATAATTTGTAGCGCAAGGTTCAATGCCAAATGTCTCACCATCACAGACAGTTGCTCCATTTGTCTAAGCTATACCCACGCACCACCCTCGTCGGCCATTTTCTCTCGCTTTCTGAAAATATTTAGAAAAATGGGGTGAGCCTTTATCGTTCAGTGAGTGGAGAATTGGGTATAGTTTTTTTTTTTGCAAAATGGTGAATAATTTAGAAATACATTTTCAAAATATCGAGTGCCAAAATAATTTATACGAACTAAGAGAAATTCACAATAAAATTCACCGATAAACTAACAGTAAACAGTCACAAAGACTATTCAACTCAGGTAGCACATTGTCCCAAAAGGGAGTATATAATAGTTTAGATTTACTACCTGTGGTCAGCCAAGCTGACTCAGTACCAGCCATACGACTCCCGGAAAATTGCGCGCGACTTAGAGCTACCTTATCCTCCATAATCAGTAATTGCCCTATAGGCACAGTATGATACATCCGGATAATCAGTACCCTTTTTCATGAAACTAAAACCTCCTTAGTTTCACTTGACAAGTGGTAAACGTCACGGTGAACTTAAGATGAACTCGTCGGTCCTTGCCTTCCCGGCCATCAATAAGTCACTCATGACTGGGCCCCAGTCAGTTAGGCAGTCACAGTATTGGCAAACCCATGCCATACACAGACATTTCACACCGTGTCGGTGTGCTACAATCAATAGTGGCATGTGTGGATTCTAGAGGTGGCTCTCGCATTCATATCAGCGAAGCACTTAGTTCCACACAGCACGAAACCGATATTTCAATCATATCATATATATCAAACACAGTTAAAACAAGTTGGTGCAATATTATGGAATCTCAATCATCAGAAAATATTCTTCCAATACAAGACAAGAGATTGCTAAATTCGAAGTACCACTATTTAAAATATTACAATCAGTCATGAACATGATTTTAACTTAGTCATGTAGCTTAACATAATAACCTTATTTCTACTTACATTAGTACCCTCATACTAAGTCTTATATATCATCATGGATCAATTTTTGTTATGGTGTACGATGACTATCATAGCAAATAAGTAAAACATACTGGAATATTAATTTAAAACATGATAACATGCACTTAAAAGATGTATAATGTATAGAAATGCACTCACTTAACTTTAATTGGAATAAATCAAAATCTACGTGATTATTTGATTCACTATAATAATTTATTACTTTAATTTAATGCATAACCTCTATATTTGTTGTGTACCTCTTAATTATTTATTTAAGGTAGTTTAATGGCATAACCATATTTTGCCATCACACAAATATGTAGTTGTGCTTTATATAATGACTTTATATGTTAATCAAACAAAAGAATAAGATGTACGCCTATGACTTTATTTCTTTTCCACTATCTAATGTGTTATACAATCATATTTACATAAGATAATTTTAATACATAATTGATCATTAACCTCATAATCATACTTACATATAATTGTATTCCATTTATAATATAATTACGTTCTAATGTATTTATTAAAAGTTAAATAGTCATAAGGTAAGACATTGGCATATCTCTTGTTTTAAGCAACCCATTTTGTCAAATTTACAATGCTTAAGTTGATGCACTACTAAATCTCTTATATTCCCTTAACATTTTATTAGGCACAAAATCTAGAGCATAATCACTATATAGGATTTTCACAGTTCCATGCTAACATTAAGAGTACTTTCGTAATTGAGATTATGAAACCTTGCCTGAAGAGAATCTTCTTACAAAACTTCAGTTTTGCTAATGTAGTTCCAAATAAATATAACTTTTAAATCAGTAACTTGATTGATATAAAACCAAAACTATGTAAACCTATATTAAAAATTCTAAAACATATATGTTTTATGTAATTCAAAATTCAATTTACAAAGAGCTGTAAAAATTGTCCAAAGTGGTAGTAAGGATTGAAATCTCATAACAAATTTCAACCATGTAATAGTAATTTCAAATAATTATAACTTTGTAATCAAAGCTCCAATTAATATGAAATCAAAAGCATATGAAACTAGATTTATAATATTAAAACTGTTATGTTTTATCAATCCCCAAATTCATTCTACAAATAGCTTTAAAAATTGTTAAAACTTCATGTAGGACTGAAATCCTGTAACAGATTTTAGTTCTGCCATACTTATTTCAAAAGGTCATAACTTTGTAACCAAGGATCTAAATAATGTGAAACTAAAACCGTATAAAACTAGGCTTAATATCCAGAATTTCTTATTTTATACAATGTTCATAATTCTGCCTAAAAAGTAGAAAACAAAACAAACCAAAATCGCTGAAGGCATTAAGCTTCTGTCACGAAATTCTGTTTTTGGCCGCAATGGTTCAAATAATCATAACTTGGCAACAAAAAATCCAAAACGTGTGAAATCAAAACCATATTAAATTAGACTCAGAGTTCTACGATTATTGTGTGATACAAATTTCTAAATTCTTTAATCTACTAAGTCAAAAAACAGTATCAACTTCCAACTATTAAAAGAGCCAAGAAGAAGATTCCATTTCTCAGCTTTCATCTTATGAGGTGAATGAAATCAAGAATATGTCATGCTCTGGATGCATTTATAAGCAGGGTTAGTTAGTCTAATAGAAATATAGTATTTGCTCCCAAGTTCACTTTACTAGCAAAAGCATTAGCACACACAAACGAAGGGGTGTGTAAAACAACAGAAAGACATGATAATTCATAGCTTACTGGTATGCAAACAATAAACAATTTTAATTTTATATGTTTAGTATAAAAAGCAACCAGCTTCTTCTTCAAGCAGGTTTAAACCCAACTAAGTCACAAAGAGCAATTTTCAAACAAATTAAACTATCAAGTTTTCTAATTATAATAACAAATCTCATTTACATAGTCATCAATCTACAGAAAGCAACCATCACCATAATAACAAAGAAAACAACTTTGTTGTTTTGATTTTTGTTTTTTTTTTTTAATCTATATTTCAGGAGGACAAAATTACCCACCTATCAACTTTTGAAATTTTCCTCTGTTGTTCAAAACCGAAGACCGAAGCTCACTTCCTCTTCCTTTTCTTTGTTATTTTATTTTTTTTATTTTTATGTTTCTGTTATAAGGCTCACATAGCCTTTATTTTGCTTAGTCAATTTGGATGGTGACTTGTAGGCTCTAGAAGCATGCACGTCAACCATCTAGCTAGGAGTATTTTATATATATATATATATATATATATATATATATTATTTTTTCATTTAATCCTTGAATTTAGATAAATTATAGTTAATACTTGAATTTTTAATTAATTAATGCAATTAAGCCCTTTCAATCTTATAAAGTTCGTAATTTATTATCTAAATTTAATAATTATCTAAGGTTCTTACTTTTGGAATCTTAATTCTCAAAACAATGCTTATCAATAATGTCGTATTTCAACTTTAAAATTATGATAACTTGCTCGAATTTAATATTAATGAAATTATTCACACGTTAATATTTTGGGTTCTCACATAAATACTGAGTTATGATAATTGGTGAAACATATATACTGAGCAATTGCCTAATGAATCATTTTAGCACATATATACTGAGTTATGATCATTGGTGAAACATATACACTAGAGTGTATACTTCTAGATTTCATTTATCACAAAAACTCTTGCGAAAATATATTTATATATATATATATATATATATATATATATAAAACATAGTTCGTATATAAAATGGACAATTAACTATCGATGATATCGTGATCATTCTAATTTTCTACAACTTTTATCATGTGGTAAAATTGCGATTACATATATAAACTCCTTTACAAGAGACTAACTGTTCATTTATCTGTTACTTTATGTTGATGGCATTCTTATTATTGTTAAGGATTTTGATAGAAATTCACATCAATTTTTCATCAAATTTCTTAGGTAAATAATGCAATAAGTATCCAATTAACGTCTTATCATTTAAATTGTAAAGTAAAGCCTTAAATATTTTATACTATATATTAAACAAAATCACAAGTACTCCACAAAACATACATATGTTATAGGACTGCCCTTATCTATATGATAGCAGAGCAGAACCTCAAGCTTCATCAAAGTCTTCAAAGATAAATATCAAATTGACATATTAAAAACAACCGATATCTTTAACGTATATATATGCAGAAATTCAGTTTGAAACCCAAACAATATGATCCTCAGGAAGAAAATGGCAGACAGGAACAGTCCCTGGCTTCACTTTGAGCATTTGAAAAGCCAAATGTTTTGGGTTCCATGCTGAAGTATCCTTATGGCAAACAGCCATAGCTTTAACTTTGGTTCCATCAGCTCCAACTAAATAAACCGCATAAGCTTCAGTAGTCTGTGTGGTATGGCAGTAAAAAACTGCATAGGCATAGTTTTGCTGATGGCAAACAACCGCCTTGTCATCACTGTTCAACTTATTAACATCAACAATTTTGAACGTTTGGGATTTTGTATCCCTTTGTACTTCGGTTGAAACAACTTGGACATTTTTTCTCAGTTTGGAGATGCTGAAATCGACCATTGATTCGAGTGAAGTTGCACAATATTTTTCTTCCCCTTTAGTTCCAGGCTCCTCGCACTCTTCTATTGTCCGCTCGAGCACTTTTGCTTCGGCTGACTCGGGTTTGAACGCGAATTTGCTCAGAATTTCAGGTACATATTTTGACGAAAAAGGAATGGAATCAGCAACCTCGCGAGGCAAGAATGCTGTTGTTTGTGTTGATTTAGCAAAATGAAGATTCATATTTGTTCCAATATGGAGATCCTTTTTTAGGAAGAAAATGGCTACGTTGGGATCATCGTGAAGTTGATCCTCAGAAGCAGCATAGCGGTACACGAAATACCGGGGTTTGTGGCCGGTGGAAACACTAACGCCACCTTTTCCGACTCCGACATGGGTGCCTTTGGGAGCATTAACGTTTACTCCACCCTTGCCTACTGAAACTGAGGTGCTTTTGTCTTTCAACCATTCTGCATTAATATGAAATGTTCAAATTGTCAATATCACATAATGAAAACTAATTAAAAACATCTTTGTTTGCACCTTTTTGTTTATCGTTTTAAAATAGATTTAGGGCAGGGGTGAGCATAATTCAAATCCTGGAGAATTTTCTATATCGTTCCTTAATTCAATCCCTGTTTCTTTCTTATGAATTCACAGCACGTATTTAATATTTATTGAAATAAAGAATGGAACAAAATATCGGAATGATAATTCAATCCAAAGATAAAAAACTAAGCTAAGTTGAATTGAATTTTATTGTTCGATTTCAGTTTCCCGATTTTTGGGAATGGATGATCTATTTATTAGTTATTTTAGTTTTCTTTTAACTTTTCCAATATAAGATAATTTACACACTATACCCATGAACCCCCACACAAACTTTGCTTTTTGTACAATCTAAAGCAACTTATGCACAATTCAAAATTGTATCTTCAACCATTTATTTAGTTTGACATTGTATGGCTATAAAGCTTTTGAAATCAAATAATAAATTCCAAATTGAAATGTTAATTAATTCAATGCCTAAGAGAGAAATTCTTCATACAACTGCTACATCATATTCATTGCCAAGTTTTACTAGCAGTCTAGCAAGGGAGGGAAACAAAAGCTACCCTTTTGTCTTTGGTGCTATTTAACAGGAATATACTTCTTTGAACTTGACTAAAAATATAATATTCAAAGCTTTTAGTCTTGGTGAATTTCAAATGATGCTTGCAATTCTCAAAATGATAATTAAATTGTATGCATGCAAGTTCCATGTTCTATGGAAAACTAAACCACAATTACAAGTCAACCATAATGTTTGGCTAAATAAATGACAAATAAAGCTGGAAAATCATTTCACAAACGAACCATTATGCAGAAGATCTCTAATTGCTTTTGGCATACGAGTGTTTGGTAGCTTAGATTTCCAATAAACATCAAGATCTGCTTGGCTCGTTGCTACTGCGAGCTGTTATAAATTGCAACAAAATAATAATTATTAGAATTTGCTCATTTTTGGTTTAAAAAAAAAATCATAAGTTAAAAAAAACTTTTAGAGACTGATGAGTACTTACAGAGAGAAATATGAAAAAGTGAAGAAACTTCAAGAACTCCATATAATAGTGGTGGGATAAAAAGCCAAGGAAGATAATGCTATGTAATGTAAGAAATTGAAGTTGCAGTGGGATATGATCAAAAGTACTTAAATTGGCAACATTATTTATAAGTGAACATTACAAAACTTAGATGTTTGAGAAAAGCAACGTATCACCTAAATTGATGACTTGTTTAATTACTTCAATTGTCATTCGTTTACACACATTCAATACCAAGTGGCACAAGTACACAATGTTAGGGAAACAATGCTCCAAAGCAAAAGTAGACTGCCTTTTAAAATTATTTTGTTTTATTATGTAAAATATTCAAAACAACTATGTTTCATTAAAATCATTAGTAAGATTCAGTTATATATGAGTTAAAACTTAATAATTCTAAATTTAATTTTGATAATTTTAAATTTTAAATTTTAGTTAAAAGATATAATTTTAAGTATTGGACATAATAAATTAATATGATAATTTAAATTGAATGATCTGATCTCATAGTGAAGATATAAGTGAACAATGGAAAATATCCTTTCAATTCCAAGATCAAAACCCTTAAATTAGGGTGATAATTATTTGATTATTTGGTGATTCGATTAACTTAGTTCAATTGATTTAATTTTTTCTATTTTGAAAATTTTGATCGAATCGGAATTGAAAATAAAACAAAATTAAAACAGAATAATCGAATTTGGTTTGGTGGATTTGATTTTTCATTTTTGCTGTTTGTTATAATATAGTCTTAAAGCCTAATAAGAAATTAGCCACTAGAACATTTCTTTGAAATACCGAGCGCAGAACTAATGAAATAAAAGGAATGGGATGAACCCAATTTATTTAATTACTTAGACTGGGAGATCATCTTCTTGATGATAATAACATAATTCCACATTTTAGTTACATAATGCTATTGCTAATCTCATCGTTCTTTCGTTTTCATAAACTAATTTATTTTTCTCTTCACTCCAGATAAATCTTTTTGGTATAATTTTATGTTATATATACAACAACAGTTAGGGTATGTTTTGATAGGACTTTTTAGCTTTCCTGATCTCATTCCAAAACAACATGTTTGTTTATATTCAATTCTCAAAACAAAAATTTTAACCTTCTTTAAATACAAAATGAGAGTATTTTAGTCTTTTCAACATCTTTTAATTTTTTTATTTATTTAAGTTGACTGATGACGAATAAAAGTTTGACTACTGCCGGTTAACCGCCGTTGACTGCCGCCACCACCACTACTTGTCGTCCGAATTCTGGCCACCACTACTAGTTGACCGGTGGTGGCCCCAACGGTTGACCGGTAGCAATAAACCTTTGACCATCATTGTCAATCCAAATAATTTAATATAAAATTTTTTAATTTTAAACATTATTTAATAAATTAATTATTCTACACAAAAACTAACAAAAACTAACCTTATCAATCCAAACACTCAAATCTTAAAACCAAATTACTCCTATTGATCTCATTTTTTTTCAATTTTCAAAACAAAACACATATTCAAACAGAGCCTAATTTCACTTTTTTTTTTGCAATATTCACTACAATGCATGTTCACGATTAAGATGGGTGTAAAAAAATCACAAATAAGTTAAAATCAACACATTTTTTAATTTTGCCATTTTTTTGGCTAAAATACGTACATTATAACCCATAAAAAATAGAAATTAGGTGAAAAATCTAAAGTTAACTTTTTTTACACCGTTAATTAAAATGCACGTTCATAATTGAAGTGAATGTAAAAAACAGTAGGGGAAAAGCTAAAATCAAAACGTTTTACTTTGCCATTTTGACAAAAATATGTATATCATAATCCTTGAAAATGGAGGTTTGGTGAAAAATTTAATTTTTATTATTTTTAACAATATTCACTAGAAAACATATTCACAATTGGGGTGGGCACAACAAACGGTACAAAAAAGCCAAAATCAATGCATTTTGAATTTTACAATTTTTGGCTCAGATACTTGTGTTATAACACATGAAAAATGGAGGTTTGGTGAAAATTTTAATTTTTACTTTTTTTGACAGTATTCACTAGAATGCATGTTTACAATCGAGGTGGGTACAAAAAACGGTAAAAAAAAATAAATATCAATGCATTTTTGAATTTTACCATTTTGGCTAAAATGTGCGTGTTATAACCCATGAAAAATGGAGAGTTGGTGAAAAATTTAATTTTTACTTTTTTTTTGACATTATTCACTAGAATGCATGTTCACAATCAGGGTGGGTGCAAAAAATGGTACTAATAGCGATTTTGGAGCTAGGGTCAAATAAGAAGGCCTAATCGAATAAAATACATTTATAACCCTAATCCTCACGACATTTAAGGTGCATCAAGACACCGACATTTTGTAGCTAGAGGAAGTAGGGATCGTACCCATAGGGAGGGGATGAGTCTATGGAATTAGTGTAAACGTGTGTGTAGTAATGAGAGCTAAAACAAGTAATGAAACCTAAACTACCAACTAGAGAAAATAGAAAACAAGGAATAAATGCATCAAGGATAAGGAATCATGCAATGAAGTGTACCCTTGGAGTATTGGTTTTCTTTAACGATAGTGTTTTATGTGGTTTACAAGAATGAGTTAACGAACTAAGAGTGACAACATCAATCAAGTTCCACTTCTATGGCGGAAGCTAGAACCTAATTATGTTAACACCTACGGGAAATTGACTTCATAACTAATTCCCCCTTTATGGCGGAGGCAAAAATTTGCCAATTTAGGTCAACCAAGATCCCTATGTTTCCCCAAGCTTACCGCACTCTAATTCGGCTCTTCCTTTATGGCGGAGGCAAGAGCCAAACCTAGTCACTCTTTCGAATGTCACTTCCCAATCGATTCCTTCCTTTATGGCGGAGGCAAAGTTTAAATTAGTTCGTGCAACCTGAATTCACCAACTCTAACATCGGTATCTCAATGCCCTAACCAATTCCTCCTTTATGTCAGAAGCAAGGAAAGGCTAGCGCATCTCCACTAATTTACTACTCACATACAAATCTACCTTAAGCATTAATAGTATGGAATATTAGATTAGCTTGTAGTTTCTAATTCTTGATTACCCAGAACATAAATCCACAATAAAGCACAAGAATTCAACAATCAATAACTAATCTCCAAGGGCACTAGCAATTTTAGCACATCAAGACTAATAAGAACATCACAACAATGAATTAAAGCAAGGAATTAAACAAAGAAATACAAAGAGTAGTACTCCCATTTGATGTTCCAAGCCAAAGCTCCAAACTTCCCTTACAAAACAAGTCCTTAGAGCCAAGAGCTTACATGAAATCCTCTCCAAAGGATGCTATTTACACCAAGAACACACACTCAATATGATAGATAGTGGAGTAGATCAAAGTTGTATAAAATCAAGAAATAATACCAATCAAATACTGTTCAAAAACAAATCATAGATTATTAACGACAAATGGTAGTCCTTTAACAATAAAATATAAGTTATCAAATGGATTCATATGCAATAATAATTATTGTTTTAAACATTCTTTTATTATTGTAGATGATTTAACTCAAGATGTCATATTAGGAAATCCTTTTTTATATCAAATCACACCATTCAAGAAAACAACTGAAGGGTTAAGTCTCAAAATTATGGGAAACAAAATAATATTTCAATTTATTACACCAATAAGACAAAAAGAGTTACATTTATTATAGAATAATAGTATATTCTAACAAATTAAACAAAAAGAAGATCAAATTAATTCTATAAAAGAAGAAATTACATATAATCAAATAGAATTACAATTACAACGAAAAGAAATAATTAAAAAAATTAATAAATGAATTAAAGTTTAAAGAAACTATATGTGCAGATCATCCATCTGCATTTTGGACAAGAAAAACTCATATTATTGAATTACCTTATGAAATAAACTTTAATGAGAGAAATATTCCAACAAAAGCTAGACCAATTCAAATGAACTCAGAATTACTAGAACATTGTAAGAAAGAATTACAACATTATTAGAAAAGAAATTAATTAGAAAATCAAAATCTCAATGGAGTTGTCCAGCATTTTATGTCAATAATCAAGGTGAGAAAGAAAGAGAAGTTCCTAGATTAGTTATAAACTATAAGCCATTAAATAAAGTATTAAAATGGATTAGGTATCCCATTCCTAATAAAAAAGATTTACTAAATAGATTATTTAATGCAAAAATTTATTCAAAATTTGATTTAAAATCAGGATATTGGCAAATTCAAATAGCAGAAAAAGATAAGTATAAAACAACATTCATTGTACCATTTGGTCATTACGAATGGAATGTAATGCCATTTGGATTAAAAAATGCTCCTTTTGAATTTCAAAATATAATGAATGATATTTTTTCAGCCTATACATTCATGATTGTATACATTGATGACATATTAGTTTATTGTCAAACTATAGATGAACATTTTAGGCATTTACATATAATTTCGAAAATAGTGATTCAAAATGGATTAGTTATATCAGCACCAAAAATGAAACTCTTTCAAACTCAAATTAGATTTTTAGGTCATGATATATATAAAGGAACAATTAAACCTATTAATAGAGCATTAGAATTTGAAGAAAAAATTTCCGGATGAAATTAAGGATAAAAATCAATTACAAAGATTTTTAGGATGTTTAAATTATGTAGCCGATTTCTTTCATAAACTAAGAACAATTTGTGCACCATTATATCAAAGGTTACAAAAAGATCCTCCGGCATGGACAGAAAAGCACACAAAAATAGTTAAAGAAGCGAAAGAAAAAATTAGATCGTTACCCTGTCTAGGTATTCCGAATCCAAACGCATTCATGATAGTAGAAACAGATGCCTTAGAGGTAGGATATGGAGGTATCCTGAAACAGAAATTAAATGGATATGGACAGGATCTCAGAAAAACTATTCAACAGTTAAAAAAGAAATTTTATCTATAGTTTTATGTATTTCTAAATTTCAAGATGATTTATACAATAAGAAATTTTTGTTAAGAGTAGATTGCAAGTCAGCAAAAGATATATTACAAAAGGATATTCAAAATTTAGTTTCTAAGCAAATCTTTGCTAGATGGTAAGGAATTCTATCTGTTTTCAAGATGATGGCAAATCTTTTCTAGATGGCAAGGAATTCTATCTGTTTTTGCCAGGGAAGCCACATGTGAGGAAAAAACGAGAAATCTTGGACCTTGATGATGAAACTTCCTTGGGGGCCAAATTTGAAGCTCTTGCAAAACAAGTCCACACACTCAAGGCCACACAAGCTAAAACTCCTGTGCTATCTTGTGGACTTTTCAAGGGGGAGCTCTATACTGACGAATGTGCTATTACCACTAAGTCACTTCAATATATCAACAACTACAACAAGCCTCAGTACTGTGGTAATAGACCATATGGTAGTGGTTCAAGCAATTGGGGACAACAGAATCAAGGAGGCCAATACTATCAAGGTAATGATCAAAGAAGGTCTTCAAACCCACCTCCTGGGTTTAATCATCAAAACAATGTGCAAGAGCCAAGGAAGCCTTCTATGGAATATATGTTCCACTATATCATAGACAAGCTGGATAAAAGTGAACAAAGATTTGCTGGGTTGGAAACAAGTGTCAAGCACCATGATGTAACAATTAAAAATATTGAAATGTAATTAGGGCAACAAGCCAATGCAGTGCATCATAGGCCCAGTGGATCTCTCCCGAGTGATACAGTCCCTAATCCTAAGGGTAAGGAGGTATGTAATGCCATTACCTTAAGGAGTGGCAAGCAATTATAAGGAACCACTACAGGAGGTGACATCGAACAACCTGAAGCTGTAGTTGAAACTGAGGAGGATTGTGCACATGAGGCCATGGCACCTAAGAGGGAGGAGGTGAGTGATAATGATGGAAAGGAGGTGATTAAAAAAGTTAGAGGACCACCAATTCCTTATAATTATCCCGAGTATGCTTCGTCTCCTCTATTTCTTGAGAGAGTAAAACCGCCACCGAATAGAGGGCCTCAATTTGATCAATTTTTGAATGTGGTGAGGCAAGTTAATGTGAGCCTTCCTTTGTTGGACTTGGTGACTGTTGTGCCAAAATATGCAAAATTCCTTAAAGATCTTATCTTTAACAAAGAGCAAATTCTACACTGTGAAGCACCCATGATGTTCACCGAATATAGTCAAGCATGGATAGTGCATAATCAACCACCCAAATTGAAAGACCCAAGGAGTTGCACCATACCTTACAAGATAGGCACAAGATATTTCGTGAAGGCACTATGTGACCTTGGTGCTGGAATCAACTTGATGCCACTCTCTATTACTGTTAATGTGGGTTTGGGTGGAAGAATAAGACATGTGGCTGTGACACTACAACTTGCGAATTGGTCTTTGGTAAAGCCAACAGGCATGGTAGAAGTGTGCTGGTCATGATAGACAAATACACACTCCCAGTGGACTTCATTGTGCTCGACATGGAGGAAGACCCCGAGGTACCTATTATTTTCGGTAGACCTTTTCTTGCTACTGGGATGCATTAATTGGGGTGAGAAGTAAAACTGTGACATTTAGAATCAATAATGAACAAGTTGTTTTTTATGTCAATTATGCTATAAAGTAACCCATGCATGTAGAACATTGTTTTTCAATTAGAGCTGTAGCATGGAACATACATGTGGTTGATCATGATGTGAAACATGATTACTGTTGTGTTAATGAATTGAACGCATGTTCTGAAGAAGTTGATAATGTAGAGTTAGATGATGAAGATTGCATGATTACTTCTGAGATTGCAAACTTAGTAGAATGTTGTGTCCTAGATGAATCAATTTTTGAAATGCAAGATGAAGTTTCAGTAGAAGATACATTACAGGAAGTTTGTACTAAGAAATTTTGAAAAAGATGATAATTGTACTGTTTTAACTAATGATGTTTGCATACCCGCTGAAGTGAGGTATGAAGAGGTGTTATGCAGGAATGAGAAACTTATTGATAGGAATCCAGACGCACTTAATGGTGAGCAACATTCCATTGACCCGTTACGTGGAATTGGTGGACCAATAACTCGAGCTAAAACCAAACAGTTCAAGTTGGTTCTTAATGGTTTGATCATGGAAGTGATGGACGATGCATATAAGTTGTTGGAACAAGGTTTCGATGAAGAGAAGACTGATTTTAAGCCTTGGAATCTCGTGGTTTTGACATTACATGGAGAAACTTCGTTGGAGAGCAAGATTGGACAAGTGTTGAATAATCGTGCCTCCACGTCGCGACGTCCACCGACCTCCACATCGCGACGTAATTCTCTGGAAGTTTGAGGTTTGAAAAATTGAAATTCAAAAATCCAATTTTAATTCACGTCGAGATTTCCGCACATCGCGACGCGCGATCTTCAACGTCGTGACGTCCAGGAACGTCGCGACACTGGGAATTTTTTACAGTTTTTTTAGGTTTTGATTTTTAATCCGTTTTGTTTATTCTTTTCAATAAGGAACGTGATCTAATGTTCTTGCATGAACATTGATGTGTTCAATATAGTTTTTTCACATGGCTAAAGGTCTTGCATGATTGAAGCATGTGTTAATTCTATTTTAGGGAAGTTTATTCCAATTAGGAAACTATTTTTAGGAAAGTAGGGTTTACTTTGTTGGCAAGTTTTTGTGCCTATTTAAAGGCTTGTAAACCCACGAATTTTGGGTGTTGAATTTTGAAATAAGAAGTCATAATTTTGCAGAGCAAAATTTGATTCCAAAATCCTTAGAGACCTTAAGCTAAGTTTGAGCTTTTGTTTTCTAAACCCTAAAATAAGATTAAGCCAATAGTCTTGATTTTGTTCTAAGTTTGAGAACAGCCAAATCTAATTTGATTTAGGTGCCGCTGAGTCAAGTTGGTTTTGTAATAGCGTTGGGGCTTTGGACAAGTTTCCATTGAATCGCGTTACTTTTTTTTTTTTGAGTTCCTAGAGAGAAAAGCTCTCAAAACTAACAAACTAATCTAACAAAAATGGCTAGCTTTTTTCTTCTCTTGGCTGCACACAGTATATGAGGGTAGGGTTTTGCCTTGTGTGTTGACCGAGTTCCCAAAATACCCTTGAAGCCTTTGAAAATGGAGGGCAGAAAGAGTAAAACTGTAGTCTGTCGCGATTTTCTACCTCGCGCCGAAGACTTCTCTGGCATGCTGCTGGTCTCTCCAGCGCGCCGGAGAGCCCAGACAGCAACTTCTCCAGCGTGCCAGAGAACTATGTCTGGCTCGCCGGAGGCTCCTGTCCCAGCTTCCGAATTGGCTTCAAAACTTGCTATTTTCATCGTTCTTTTGCTCTGTTGCTAATCCTATGCCATAATGTCATACAAATACATTAAAAACACATAAAACAACATAGAAAAATGCTACAATGTGAAAATCGTCACCTTATCAGGCAAAATCAACGCATTTTTAGATTTTACCATTTTTGGCTTAAATACGTGTGTTATAACCCAAGAAAAATGAAGGTTTTGGTAAAATTTTAATTTTCACTTTTTTTGACAATATTCACTTGAATGCATGTTCACAATCGTGGTGGGTGCAAAAAATGGTACAAAAATGTCAAAATCAATTCATTTTTGAATTTTGCCATTTATGGCTAAAATACGTGAAAGGTCTAGGTTAGATACGTGGTGTTCTAGTGTGTTGAAACACTAGGTATGACACCGATAATAAAAGCAGTAATGGACAATAATAAAATGCGGAAAGTAAAGAGACAAGAGGTTGTTAACGCAGTTCAACAATCTGCCTACGTCTGCGGGCCACGCCCAGAAAAACAATCCACTAAGTTCACAAGTTACAAGACACTCGGTCTGACACAAAGTAAGACTCCTTCTTATCTTTGACGCCGCCTCTTCCTAACTCGACAGTGAACGGATTGTGCGAGCTCCCCTCGACTTGTGTTGATTCCTCCCGGAATCTGTGGTTAATGCAAGTCCCCTTGCCCACAATGAAGACAAGATCCCCTTGTCAATGGTGACTCCTCCCGAAATTCGTGGTTGATACAAGATCCCCTTGCCCACGTTTGAACTCTCCCGAGCTCCTCAACAACCTCATCCCGAGGCTGGATTATAATAAAGAACACAAGAATTGCATCTTCAATATTATTGCATTAAGATGCTTAAGCCAACACACTTTGATCAAAGATCTCCAACAAAGAAGTGTGTTCACAGTCTAATGAAGACCGAAATAAACATCAAGGCTCTACATGATTCAAACAATTCGCACGCCTTGCACACTCAAAACCGTGTGGTGTGGAAAGATCATAAAGGCACACCAAATCTTCCCATGTTTATCTCCAAGATTATTTCCAAATAATTCAAATGGAAAGATGGAAAAACCATGTGCCTTCAATGCTTATCTTTTTCAAAGATAGATCTTTAATGATAGCTTCCAAGAATACCAAGATAAGCCCAAGAATACCAAGATAGCATTAATCTCCAAATCAATCTTCCTTGTATAGATTGATTTGATTTGATTTGATTTGATTTATGCTTCCACAAAGATCTTTCCTTATCTTGCCAAAAAATTAATGCCAATTAAAATAAATTCCACTCCACGTGTGCATTAACAATACGTGTGTTATAACTTATGAAAAATGAAGGTTTGGTGAAAATTTTAATATTCACTTTTTTGACATTATTCACAAGAATGCATGTTCACAATCAGGATTGGGTGCAAAAAACAGTTCAAACAAGTCAAAATTAACGCATTTATGGATTTTACCATTTTTGGTTTAAATACGTGTATTATAACCCAAGAAAAATGTAGGTTTTGGTGAAAATTTTAATTTTATTTTTTTGACAATATTCACTAGAACGCATATTCACCATCGTGGTGGTGCAAAAAACGGTACAAAAAAAGTCAAAATTAATGCATTTTCATTTTGCTATTTTTGGTTAAAATACGTGTGTTACCCATTAAAAATGGAGGCCTGGAGACAATTTTAATTTTCCCTTTTTTTGACATTATCACTAGAATACATGTTCACAATCGTGATAGGTGCAAAAAACAGTACGAAAAAGTCAAAATCAATGCATTTTCTGATTTTGCCATTTTTGGCTAAAATACGTGTGTTATAACCCATGAAAAATAAAGGCTTGGTGAAAATTTAAATTTTCACTTTTTTGACAATATTAACTAGAATGCATGTTCACAATCGAGGTGGGCGCAAAAAATGGTACAAAAAAGTCAAAATCAATGCATTTTCGGATTTTGCCATTTTTTGCTAAAATACTTGTGTTACAACCCATGAAAAATGGAGGTTTGGTGAAAATTTAATTTTCACTTTTTTGACATTATTCACTAGAATCAATGTTCTCAATCACGGCGGGTGCAAAAAATGGTAAAAAAAAGTCAAAATAAACACATTTTTGAATTTTACCATTTTTGGCTAAATACATGTGTTATAACCTATGAAAATTCGAGGCTTGGTGATAATTTTAATTTTCATTTTTTTAACATTATTTACTAGAATGCATGTTCACAATCATGGTGGGTGCAAAAAATAGTAAAAAAAAGTCAAAATCATCGCATTTTTGGATTTTAGCATTTTTGGCTCAAATACATGTGTAAATAACCCATGAAAAATGGAGGTTTAATAAAAATTTTAATTTTTACTGTTTTTGACATTATTCACTAGAATACATGTTGACAATCGAGGTGGATGCAAACAATAGTATGAAAAAGTCATAATCAACGCATTTTCGGATTTTGCCATTTTTTGTTAAAATATGTGTGTTATAACCCAAGAAAATGGAGGTTTGATTTTCACCTTTTTGATAATATTCACTAGAATAAATGTTTACAATATTGGTGGGTGCAAAAAATGGTACAAAAAGTAAAAAAAAAACGCAATTTTGGATTTTACCATTTTTAGTTCAAATACGTGTGTTATAACTCATGAAAAATGGAGTTTTGATGAAATTTTAATTCTCACATTTTTTGACATTCTTCACTAGAATGCATGTTTACAATCGAGGTGGGTGCAAAAAATGGTAGAATAAAGTCAAAACCAACTCCTTTTTGGATTTTACCATTTTGGCTCAAATACGTGTGTATTATAACCAATGAAAAATGGAGGTTTGGTGAAAATTTTAATTTTAATATTTTTTGATAATATTCACTAGAATGCATGTTCACAATCGTGGTCGGTGCAAAAAATTGTAAAAAAAAGTCCAAATCAACGCATTTTCAATTTTCCCATTTTTGACTAAAATACGTGTGTTATATTATAACCCATGAAAAATGGAGGCTTAATGAAAATTTTAATTTTCACTTTTTTGACATTATTCACTAGAATTCAAGTTCACAATCTTGGTGGGTAGAAAAATCGGTACAAAAAGTTAAAATAAATGCATTTTTGGATTTTACCATTTTTTGCTAAAATACCTGTGTTATAACGCATGAAAAATGAAAGCATGGTAAAAATTTTAATTTTCACTTTTTTGAAATTATTCACTAAAATGTATATTCACAATCGTGGTGGTTGTAAAAAAAAGGAACAAAAAAAGTCAAAATTAACGCATTTTCGAATTTTTCTATTTTTGGCTAAAATACGGGTGTTATAGCCAATGAAAAATTAAGGTTTGATGAAAAGTTTAATTTTCACTTTGTTTTGATAATATTTACTAGAATGCATGTTCACAATCGTGGTGCTTGAAAAAACTGGTATAAAAAAGTCAAAATCAACGCATTTTCAAATTTTACTATTTTTGGCTAAAATACTTGTGTTATATAACCCATTTAAAATGTAGGTTTGGTAAAAATTTTAATTTTCATTTTTTTTGACATTATTCACTATAATGCATATTCATAATCATGGTAAGTGCAAAAAACTGTAAAAAAAAAGTAGAAATCAACGCATATTAAGATTTTGCAATTTTTGGCTAAAATGCGTGTGTTATACACATGAAAAATAGAGGCTTCATGAAAATTTTAATTTTAATTTTTTGACATTATTTACTAGAAGGCGGGTACAAAAAATGGTACAAAAAGTCAAAATCAACGCATTTTTAGATTTTGCCATTTTTAACTAAAATACGTGTGTAATGACCCATGAAAAATGAGGGCTTGGTGAAAATTTTAATTTTCACTTTGTTTGACATTAATCAGTAGAATGCATGTTCACAATTGATGTGGGTGCAATAAATGGTACCAAAAAGTCAAAATCAACGCATTTTTAGATTTTACTAATTTTGGCTAAAATGCGTGTGTTGTAATCCATGAAGAATAGAGGCTTGATGAAAATTTGAATTTTCACTTTTTTTGACATTATTTACTAGAATGCCTTATCACAATCATCGTGGGATGAAAAAACGGTACAAAAATGTCAAAAATAACGCATTTTTGAATTTTGCCATTTTTGGCTAATATACGTGTGTTACAACCCATAAAAAATGGAGGTTCGTTGAAACTTTTAATTCACTTTTTTTGACACTATTCACAAGAATTATTGTTCACAATCGAAATGGGTGCAAAAAATTGTACAAAATTATCAAAATTAACGCATTTTCAGATTTTGCCATTTTTGGCTAAAATACAAATATTATAACCCACTAAAATGCATGTTCACAATCAAGGTGGGTGCAAAAAATGGTATGAAAAAGTCAAAATCAGAGCATTTTCGGATTTTGACTCTTTCGTCTCAAATACGTGTTATAACCCATGAAGAATGGATGTTTGGTGAAAGTTCTAATTCTCACTTTTTTGACATTATTCACTAGAATGCAAGTTCAAAATCGTGGTGGGTGCAAAAAATGGTACGAAAAAGTCAAAATCATGCATTTTTATATTTTTACGTTTTATGCTCAATTACGTGTATTATAACCCATGAAAATTTGAGGTTTGGTAAAAATTTTTATTTTTCCTTTTTTTGACACTATTCACTAGAATGCATGTTCACAATTATAGTGGGTATAAAAAACTTCACAAAAAAGTCAAAATCAACACATTTTCAGATTTTACTATTTTTTGCTAAAATACGCATTTTATAACCGATGAAAAATGGAGGTTTGGTGAAAATTTTAATACACTTTTTTTGACATTATTCAGAAGAATGCATGTTCACAATTGGGTTGAGCGGAAAAATGGTACAAAAAAGTCAAAATCAACGCATTTTTGGATTTTACCATTTTTGGCTCAAACACGTGTGTTTATAACCCATGAAAAATGAAGGTTTGATGAAAAGTTTAATTCACACATTTTTTTATATTATTCACTAGAATGCATGTTCACAGTCAAGGTGGGTGCAAAAAACGGTACAAAGTCAAAATCAACACATTTTTGGCTCAAATACATGTATTATAACCCACGAAAAATGGAGGTTTGGTGAAAATTTTAATTCGTGCCTTTTTTGACATTATTCACTAGAATGCATGTTGATAATCGTGGTGGGTGCAAAAAACTATAGAAAAAGTCAAAATTAACGCATTTTTGGCTCAAATACGCATTTTTGATAATGGTCACTAAATTGCATGTTTACAATCTAGGTGGCTGCAGATAACGGAACAAAAAAAAGTCAAAATTAACACATTTTCAGATTTTGCTATTTTTGGCTAAAATACGTGTGTTATAACCCATGAACAAATGAAGCATTGGTGAAAATTTTAATTTTCACTTGTTTAGACAATGGTCACTTGAATTCATGTTCACAATCGAGATGGGTGTAAAAAATAGTACAAAAAAGTCAAAATAAAAGCATTTTCAGATTTTACTATTTTTGGCTAAAATACTTGTGTTATAACCCATGAAAAATGGAGGTTTAGTGAAAACTTTTATTTTCACTTTTTTGACATTATTCACTAGAATGCATGTTCACAGTTGTGATGGGTGCAAAAACAATATAAAAAAGTCAAAATTAACGCATTTTCGGATTTAGCCATTTTTGGCTAAAATACATTTGTCATAACCCATGAAAAATAGAGGCTCAGTGAAAATTTAATTTTTCACTTTTTTTGACAACTGTAATGCATATTTACAATCTTAGTGGGTGCAAAAAATGCTACAAAAGTCAAAATTAACGCATTTTTGGATTTTAACATTTTTGGCTCAAATACATATGTTATAACCCATGAAAAATGGAGGTTTGGTGAAAACTTTAATTCTCACTTTTTTGATATTATTCACTAGAATGCATGTTCACGCATTTTTAAATTTTACCATTTTTGGATAAAATAATTGTGTTATAACCCATGAAAAAAAAAGTTTGTTGCAAATTTTAATTCATTTTTTTTGAAATTATTCACAAGAATGCATGTTCACAATTTAAATGGGTGCAAAAAAATGGTACAAAAAAATCAAAATAAACACATTTTTAGGTTTTTTTCATTTTTTTCTAAAATACATGTATTATAATATAACCCATGAAAAATAGAGATTAGTTAAAAAAACCTTGGTGGGTTTTTTAATTCACAATATTGGTGGGCGAAAAAACCTTCACAAAAAAGTCAAAATCAATGAATTTTTGAATTTTATCATTTTTGGCTAAAATACGTATGTTATAATTCCTAAAAAATGGAGGTTTGGTGGAAATTTTAATTCACTTTTTTTTGACATTATTCAAAAGAATGCTTGTTCATAATTGGGGTAGGGGCAAAAAAGATACAAAAAAGTCAAAATCAATGCATTTTTGGATTTTAACATTTTTGGCCCAAACACGTGTGTTATAACCCATGAAAAATAAATGTTTGATGAAAATTTTAAGTCTCACTTTTTTTAATATTATTCACTAGAATGCATATTCACAGTCAAGGTGGGTGCAAAAAATGGTACAAAAAAGTCAGAATCAACACATTTTTGAATTTTGCCATTTTTGGCTCAAATACTTGTATTATAACCCAAGAAAAATAGAGGTTTGGTAAAATTTTTAATTTTTCCTTTTTTGATAATATTTAGTAGAATGTATGTTCACAATCGAGGTGCATTGAAGAAACCATACAAAAAAGTCAAAATCAACGCATTTTTCGATTTGGCCATTTTTGGATAAAATAAGTGTGTTACAACCCATGAAAAATGGACGTTTGGTGAAAATTTTAATTCTCAGATTTTTTTGAAATTATTCACTAGAATGCATGTTCACAATCGTGGTTTTTGCAAAAATCGGTACAAAAAATTCAAAATTAACGCATTTTTTTAGTTTACTTTTTTTTTGTCTCAAATACATGTGTTATAACCAATGAAAAATAGACCTTTGGGAAAAATTTAATTTTCACTTTTTTTGATAATTATAACGGATATATCACAACCACAACACCCAGGCTTACCACCGTTCACCACCCATTCGCATCGCCGGAAAAATCACCTTTAACACTATAGACTATCACCAGTTATATTGCAGGAAAAATCACATTAACACCATTAACTATCATTATTTACATAGCAAATCCTATCCTGAACAGCCGCGTATGGCGGCTCCACCGGCTAACCCTGATGGAAACCCTAACAGTGCATCTTTCAAAGACGCACTAACCTCTACAATCCCAAAAATCGCCACGGCTACTCCAAACCGAAATAGCCTAGTTTCCACGCTCTTCTCAGAACAAATTCGCAGCCAAAGTATGCTAGGCGTATTCAAGGGCGAACCTGCAATTTTTCTCCCTCCGGAGTTTGAAGAACAGATAGCTGAACCTTTCAAATTTACTGTAGTGGGTAAATTCACTTGGGGCCGTCCTCCCATGGTGGTAATCAGGAAGGAAATACTGGCCGCTGGATTCAAAGGCCCATGCTTCTCTGGTCTATTGGATGCAAATCACATTCTTTTTAGATTTGAATTAGAGGAAGATTTTCAAAGGATGTGGCTCAAAGGATCGTGGTCCTTCCAAGGATTCCAAGCTCGCATCTTTAAATGGAGTACAGAGTTCAATCCAGAAGTGGAATCTCCAATCGTCCCTGTGTGGATTAACTTCCCCATGCTGCCGGTTCATTGTTTCAACAAAAAACTTTGTTCTCGCTATGCAAGTGTTGTAGAAGACCGTTGAAAACTGATGCAGCTACTGCCTCTGCGTTAAATGTCATCAGACCAAGTGTGGCGCGTGTTTGTGTTGAGGTGAATCTACTGCAAAGCATCCCAAATAGAATTTGGATTGACAAAGCAGCAAGGGTTTCTGGCAAGCCGATCCAAGTGGAAGAAATCCCCCAGTACCTATACTTCCTGCCTTACACTGGGACATTCCTGCAAAGGCCAAGAAAAAAGTGCAAGCGGCCCAGTGGATTTGGAAAAACCTCAGAAGCAAGTATGGAATGAGAAACAAAAGTCTGAGAATCTGGTAGATATGAAATCAGGTCAAGCTACACACATTGAACCCCCCTCAAGCAAAAAGCAAAAGAAGCAAAAAGAAAAAGAAGTCGTAATTCAAATATCCCAAGCTCCAAATCAAAACCCAAACAATCAGAAGGTCTTCCCTCACACAAAGAGATCAATATCACGAATTGTGAAGAAAACGAAAGACAGAGGTGAATTACACTTCATAACAGAGACACACAAACTCAAGGCCACAAAATCACAGTATCAAGCCGAATCTAGCAAAGCCAGGCAACAGCAGCCACAACCAGTCACAAAAATCACTCTAAATCAGGAGGAACCCTTCAACTCAAAATGTCACTTTTCTGTGTAATGAAAATATTCATTTCTTCCAACTGTTTATGCATTACCCGTTCACTTTCAGAATTCTCAATTGCAAAGCATCGTGGAGGTAGATCAACTACAAGAAAGATATTCGGAGAATCATCAACTAGAAATAGTTAGTACACACAAGCCTCAGATGACAGGAACTTTCAACAATCATAGAAAATACGCCCTCAGCCACTAATAAAGGTATAAGAGCTAAATTTGGGTCTACTCGTGTTCTTAGAGATAAATCTAAAAATCGGTCAACTATGCTGAGAAATCTGATTAATGAATAATAGCATGTTATTTTGGAATATTAGAAGTGCTACAAATCCACTAATTTCAAAGAGACTAAAAAGTATAATAAAAAACAACAAAGTAGAAAGTAGTTGCTTTATGTGAACCTTTTGCCTCCTTATAACATGTTACAGAAAATAATGATAAAGTTGAATTTTGATTATTGTTTGTCTAATAGTAATAGTTCTATTTGGCTTCTTTATAATGCACCCTATCTCATGTAATTGTATACTTGAAACTGACCAGCACCTAACTGTACACATGACCCATCCTTCTTTTCCCTCTTCCGATTATTTTGTCTACAGTACATGCTAGTTGCACTGAAAACACTAGATCTGAACTATGGCAATCCCTATCACAACAAAATCCACAAAGCTCACCTTGGTGGATTTGGGGAGATTTCAATTGCACACTTAGAGAGGATGAAAAAAGAGGTGGTCGAAAATTTCAAATTAGGGACACTAGAGAACTCATAAAATTTACAAATAAAGAAGGACTAGAAGACATAGATTTCATAGGTCCTCAGTTCACTTGGTGCAACAATAGAAGAGGCAAACATAGAATTTTGGAAAAGGCTAGATAGAATGCTTGTAAACAATAAAACCATAGATATGGGCTATAGATTTATCATTAAACATGCTTACTAGAGACCCATCCGATCACGCCCCCCCGCTTTTGTTGAATTTCTCTAAGATAGTCAAGCCTAAAACTGGTTTCAAATTCCAAAATTTTTGGACAAAGCACTCAGGCTTTCTAGATATAATCAAAGATGCTTGGTCAATTGATGTTGAAGGTAACCCTATCAGAAAATTTGTTCTAAAAACTTCAGCATGTCAAAAACAGTCCTGAAAAACTGGAACAAACAGAACTTTGGAAATATTTTTTCAGCACTTAGAGAAGCAGAAGAACACCTCCTTGACCTGGAAAAACGAGACGAAACCACAGAAAATGAGGTCACTATGGAAGATCTAAACCTTGCAAGGGCCAAGCTTAGGAAGAGTTACAAAAAATGTAGAACTTTTCTGGGAGCAAAAAGCCAATATAAAATGGATTAAAGAAGGAGATAGAAACACAAAAACCTTTCACTCGATAGTTAATCAAAGGAAAGAAAAGCACATATTCACTATATCAAAATGAAGAAGGCAAATTTTGAAAACTGAAGAAGATATTGGTAAAGAGTCAATTAAACATTTTGAAGCAGTGTTACCAAGGTCCAGACCAAACCCATGCCCAGCCAGCCTAACCACATCCTAAACTAATATTCGATGAGGACAATGTCATATTGGAAGATTACCCCAATCTAGAAGAGATTAAGGGAGGGTGTTTTTTCCATGGATGCTAATAGTGCCCCTGGTCCAGACGGTTTTTAATGCAAACTTTTTTACAACCACATGGGAAATTATTAAAGATGACATGCTTGCAGCCATCCTCCATTTTTTCAATGGCGGAACACTACTCATGCAATTACTGCCACGTCCATTATTTTGATCCCAAAGTCTACATGTCCAAAAATGTTTTCACATTTTCGGCCCATAAGCTTATGCAATTTTTTTAATAAAATCATCTCCAAGCTTCTTGCCACTAGAATAGCTTGTCTACTCCCAAGAATAATCTCTGAAAACCAAACTGGTTATGTTAAAGGTAGGCAATTAATTGATAACTTTCTTTTAGCCAGGTGAATTAGTTTAATGTCTCCCAAAGAAAAGCAAGTTAGGCAATGTAATCTTAAAATAGACATGGAAAAAGCCTATGATAGAGTAGATTGGTTGTTTTTACTCATATGTTTAGAAATTTTTGCTTTAGTGAAATAATAATTTGATATAGTTTGGCATCTCATTTCAAACGTCAAATTTTCAGTTTTAATAAATGGTTCGCCATTTTGGTTTCTTTAGTTCATCAAGAGGCATTCGACAAGGCGACCCCTTATCACCATATTATTTATAATAGGTGGCAGAATATATTTCAAGGAGCTCTAAATCTTGCCCAAGGCCCTTTTTTCACTTCCAAGAAACTGTCCCAAATCACCATCTCGCGTATGCGGATGACTTAATCATCTTTTCGGCAGCACCACACTACCCTCACTAAAAAAATACAATGAATGTGCTTAAACAGTATGAGGAATTCAGGACAAAAAGTAACACCTCTCAAAAGCTCTTTCCTCATTCATCATTCATGCGATAGAGCAAAAAAGCACATCATTAGTAAAATCACAAAGTTTAAACATGAAGCCATTTCCTGTTAAATATCTAGGGTCTGCCGCTATATTATGGAAAAATAAAAACTGCATATTACGAACCTTTAGTCCCAGAAAATCCACCTCAAAATTAGCACATGGAGCAACAAATTTTTATCAACAGGTGTGAGAATTACTTGATTAAATCAGTCCTAGCAGCAATACCCACTCAATACCTTTTAGGATCAAATCCCTCAAGGAAAATTCTGGACAAAATAGAATCGATATTTGCTAATTTCCTTTGGGGAACAAGCAATGAAAACTCAAAATACCATTGGAATCAAGTGGAGCAAACTTTGTCTTCCACAACAGCAAGGAGGGCTTAGACTTTTAGATCTTTACATGACATACAGAAACTTGCTCAGCCAAACTATGGTGGAAATTTTAGGGAACAAAATCTCTATGGGCTAATATCTAGCTGGGAAACATGGACTTCCCAAGCCAGATCCTTCATAGAATTTCTGGCAATAATCACACGCGCACATGGTCTAAAATGCTATCTATTGCACCAGAAAATAGAGCCACTTATTCATACAGAATGGCGGTCACAAAGAGAAGCAGAAATATTTTGGAAACTGTCCGATTCAGGATGTTCACTTTCAAATCTGCCCTTTAATGTATTGTCTCAGTCCCAATAATACAGCCGCTGGTCTTTCGCTAAATTTATATTGGACCCTTTCATTCCCACAAAAAACTTCATTCTTCATGCTCAAACTCTTAAAAGCTCAAGTCCCTATAGGACCGTTACTTCATAGATTTCACATTCATGGTCTTTAAATGTGTTATTTGTCCAGATGGAGAGGACTCATTAAATCAAATTTTCTCAAATGCATCATGATTTCAGCATTATGGAAAACATTTGGCAGTGAAATAGGCATTATTTTTCCCCCTAATTCCAATATCCTTGAGTTTATATCTTAATCATTGTGGTATCATAAAGGTAAAATGAAATCAGCAACTTCATTATCAAAATTCAACCTTCATCATATAGTTTGGCAAATTGGAAAATCAGAAATAAAATCATATATGAGGAAGAGTCATGGAACTATGAGTCAATAAAAATAACATCTTCAATGAAATAAAAATTAGTTTTAGAAGCTGCATTCCCAGGAATTAAATGCACAAACTTTCCATGGAATCATTTCTGGAATTCTGTTCTACATCCGGAAAAAAAAGATATTGACTAGTTACATTAAATGGCATCCACCTGAGGAAGATCATTACACTCTGAACATTCATGGTTTACTCAATCAAAACACAGGTCAAGAGGGTGGAATTTTAAGAAACAGTAAGTGTTTAACTATTTTTGCCTTCACTATACTTTTCTCTATACTAATTTGATCTCAATGTGAACAGGTCATCATGCAAACTGCAATACAAGGGTTTTAAAGATATGCTATCAGAAGGGTCTCAACTCAAATATAAGCATATATCATCGTTCCCCATAGCACACACTTTCATGGCTAAAGAAAAAGGAAAATAGTCCCTGGAAACTCAGGCAACTAATACAAGAGTTGCACAATGTCTGTCAGTCAAATACTTGGAAGAAGTGCCAAAAAGAGGAAAATGTGGTTGCTAACTTATTAGCAAAATCAGCCATGCTCCAACCGAATGAGATAATCCTAGAAGAGAGCAAGCTTCATGAAAAAATCCGAAAGGTAATTAGACTTGAAAGGTTGGGAATTCCTTATATCAAAAGATCACACTACTACCAAAGCAAACCGTTTGCTTCATAAGTTGCTTTACACTTTAGCATGCTTATTAAATTTTCAAAAATTTAAGACCAATGGCAGCCGATGTTAAGCCATTATTGTCATCTTTTTTCAAAAGTTTTAAACAAATTTGATATATGCTCTCTTTCAAAATCCAAAAGGACAAGTGGCAGCCGATGTTAACCCATTACTGTCATCACATTCAAAATTTTAAACTGAATTTGACATGCTTTTTCAATCTTTGTGAATCACTTAAAAATGATGTAGACCACTTGCTGCTGATGTTAGGCAAGTTTAGTCAAAATTGCATCTTCCCTTTGTGCTTAGTGATCATAGTTTAGTCATGGGAATGTTTTTAATCTATATAGACCACTTGCTGCTGATGTTAGGCAAGTTTGTCAAAATTTGCATCTTCCCTTTGTGCTTAGTGATCATAGATTTATCAGGGGATTCATTGTAAAGGAGGCTTGTTTCTCCTCTTTCAAACTCTAGATTAGCAATTGTAAGGGAGGAAGTACTCCGTATTTACTTTCTGAAAATCAAGATAAGTGCTTTAATGTAAGGGAGGAGCCCTCCTTTTTTATAGCTTTCAAAATGTACTAATGGTGTGGTTATATCCGCCATTCACTTTTGTAACTTTTATTTTTATCAATAAAATAGGGAGTGGCGCCCCCCCGCAAATGGGATGATTAGCCAAAAAAAAAAAAAAGATAATATTCACTAGAATGCTTGTTTACAATCGAGGTGGGTGCAAAAACTGGAACAAAAAAAGTCAAAATTAACGCATTTTCGGATTTTACCTTTTTTGGTTCAAATTCGTGTGTTATAACCAATGAAAAATAGAGGTTTGGTAAAAATTTTAATTCTCACTTTTTTGACATTATTCACTATAATGTATGTTGAAAATCAAGGTGGGTGCAAAAAATCGTACAAAAAAGTAAAAATAAAAGCTTTTTGGTTTTTGCCATTTTTGGCTAAAATACGTGTATAACCCATGAAAAACTGAGGTTTGATGAAAAATTTAATTTTCACTTTTTCTTACAATATTCACTAGAATGTATATTGAGGTTTGATGAAAAGTTAAAATCATGGTGGGTGCAAAAAAATGGTACAAAAATTCAAAATCAATGCATTTTTGAAAATTGTAATTTTTCGCTAAAATATGTGTATTATAATCCATGAAAAATTGAGGTTTGATGAAAAGTTAATTTTCAAATTTTTGACAATATTCGCTAGTATGCATATTCAAAATCATGGCGGGTTAAAAAAAGGTACAAAAAAGTCAAAATCAAAGTATTTTTTAATTTTGCCTTTTTTGGTTAAAATACGGGTGTTATAACCCATTACAAATCGAGGCTTGGTGAAAAAAATTTATTTTCACTTTTTTTGACATTATTCTTAATTGATTAAAATTTTGTAAAGTGGTGTTGGGTACATTCGCCACCATCACTTAATCTTATTAAATGAAAAGAAGGTGATGTCCTCCCCCACACTCAGGGTTATGCAAAAACAAAAGATATTATTCACTAGAATTCAAATTCATAATAGAGATAGGTGCAAAAAATGATACAAAAAAGTCGAAATCAATGTATTTTAAAATTTTGCCATTTTTGGGTAAAATAGTGTGTTTCAACCCATGAAAAATAGAGGATTGTTAAAAATTTTAATTTTTAATTTTTTTGACATTATTTACTTGAATGCAAGTTCACAATTGTGGTGGGTGCAAAAAACGGTACAAAAAAGTCAAAATCAACGTTTTTTTGGATTTTGACATTTTTTACTAAAATACGTGCATTATAATCAATGAAAAATGATGAATTGGTAAAAAAATTTATTTTTCACTTGTTTTTACATATTCACAAGAATGCATGTTCACAATCGAGGTGGGTGCAAACATCGGTGCAAAAAAGTGAAATTTTACCTAGCTCCTGGCTTATAACACACGTATATTTGCCAAAAAAATGGAGCCAACGTGACCTACTAGCAACAGACGGAGTTCAGATCGAGGTCTTGACCTAGCTCCTTAAGTGGAGAATTGATAAGCACATATTTGTTCAGATTATTATCATTGTTTTTACATGCTTTGTGTGGTGAAATATGTGCTTAATGGTGTTAATTTGTGCAGATTTGGAAGCTTTAAGAGTTGAACCTTGTTGGAGGAAAAGTGACAAATTTGGAGGTTTTTAAAGCGTAAAGGAATTGGAAAACGAATCTTGAGGACAGCAGGCGGCGAGGAAGATTATAGGAACTTACCAAATTGGATTTTTGAAGAAATTAGGAAGTTACTTTCTACCAAGAACCTTTTCTACAGCCTGCATGTGGTTTTTGTGTTTTTGGAAACAAAGAGATTTCTTTGTTTTGTGTTGTTTTAGGAATCTTATTCTTTTCTCCTATATAAGGAGAAGATAGTTTAGGGGTTAGGGGATCTTTTTGGCATTTTATTTTGGAGTTTTTACGTTTGGATTTTGAATAGCAGCTGGGTTGTTGAACTTGGTGGCAGCCCAGATTTTTCAGCAATCAAGACCTGTCGTTTGCCCAAACGGCAGGCAACCTGGTTTGCCAATTTTAGTTAATTTAACTTCTGTTTGGCAATTATAATTCTTGGTTTGTTTTAGTTATGAAGGTGAGTAGTTAATTATCTGGCTTCAGTAATGAAGCACTAATCACGCGATAATTGTGAGACCAAAGTGTTCTTAACAACTTTCTCTTATTAATTCCCAAGAGTTTTCTAAGACCTAAAGATAATTATCTAATTTAATTAAAGATTGGCCACCTTTAATCTAATTAGGTAGAGCCAATTAATCGCTTGTCAAGTCACTGGATTTGATAAGTAAGATTAATTAGTGGCGAAGCTACTGTCTCGGTAGACGGAAATAATTGGTTAACAAATTGTTGCATGGCTGATCATGATATAATTTTGTTAGAATTAGGTTCTTCACTTCTTAATGCTTTCATAATATTAAATCTGGTGTTTCGGCTGATTCCGGCCGGGTTGTATTATGAATAGAGAATTAATTGATTAAGCCGATACTTGTCAATTAACGAATAACTAAGGAAGAATTGGGATGTGTCAGAGCTGATTCTCGGCATCCTATAACTAATTGATTAAATTAGAGATTGTTATTCTTTGAGTCAATGGAACAATTGAAAAGTGATTAGTGGGATTTACTAAAGGCTGGATCTTTCCTTTAATTGATACAATTCTGAATTTGTTATTTACTTATTTCGTAATTTAATTTCTTACTTTAATTGTTTAAGTCACCAATTGAATTATTGTTACTCTTTGGCAAATTGTTTATTAAGAAAATATTGTGTTCCCTGTGGGAACGATCTTCACTACCCTATACTAATTTATTGGTATTAGGAGAGTAATTATTTTGGTAGAAAAACGACCTATCAAATTGCGCCGTTGCCGGGGAACAATAAATTATTTCTGTTATAATTAATTTGTTTTTGTTTTTTGGTTTATGTCAAGATCTTCTACCACCCCTGACCTGCTGTTTGATCCAGAAATCGAGAAGACAGCACGTAATTGAAGAAGATCACGAAGGAACAAGCGCCACAGAGCAGTTTCTGATTCAGACCCTGTCCGTTTGCCCAAACGACGACCTCTAATTCAGAGACCCAGCTAATTCTGAATTCTGCACCGCAGACTTTCAATGGCTGAATTTCCGCAGCAAGATCCGCCTCTGGCAACAATGCGCCGCCTCCTGGAGGTGATGTACGACAACAAGAGCATGGACAGCCACCACGAGAATCTGTGATTCCTCCAGTCTTGCCAATCCAAGTTCAAGTTCCACACCAGATCGACCATTAAGGGAGTCCACAAATCCCATTATAAATTAAGGCCTCTTGCATTGTCTTGCCTGAAATTGCAACTGATTATGAACTTGGAAAGCCTCATTTTGAATTTTGTTGCCTAAGTTTAATGGAGATATTGGGTGAAGACCCACATAGTTTTTGCATGATTTTATAAGAGTATGTGAAACTGTGAATAATAGAGGAGTTTCACAAGAATATCTTAAATTAGCTAGTTTTTCTTGAGACTTTAACTGGAAATGCTAGTGCTTGGTTTAAGACCATTACTCCTAGATCTATTACCACATGGGATGTCATGCAAAGAGTTTTCCTTAGAAATTATTTTCCGCTTCAAAAAATAGCATTTGGTCGTAAGGAAATTGTGGGAATTAAACAAGACTTTGATGAATCCTTCTTGGCTTATTGGAATCGCTTTAACGTATGTGTGAGAGTTGTCCTCAACATCAAATCACTGATGAACTTTAATTCAATATTTTTATGAAGGTTTGCAGCCCGAGGAGAAGAGGACATTAGATGCCGCAAGTGGTGGAGCATTCATGGACAATAGCACAACTCAAGCCACCAACTTGATTATAAAAACCTGTGAGTCACGCCAACAATACCAGCCTTTGCGTCGCTCCCACAAAGCAAGTTGGAGAAATTTCCAATTCTTCTATAGAAAGCCAATTGCGGCTTTGACAGCGAGTGTCCAACAGTTGATCAATGAAGAGGTCCAGTTCAAAAGGAACAAGTCTGTGAAATTTGTCGCAGCCCAACACATTCCACAGATCAATGCCAAAGGACCCAAAAGAAGTTGAGGCTGCTGAAGTTAATGCTATAGGGAGGATACCCACAAAGGAAATTACGATCCTTATGGGGAACACCCTACAACCCCAGGTTGGCAGACCATCCTAACCTCAGTTACAAAGAACTTCCAACAAAATCGTGCTCCTCAACAGAATTTTCAAGCTCCACCAACAGACCCAGCAGAGACAACCACCACCTGGGTTCTCAAATTTGGGGACTACAGCCAGGTCAGGAATTCCTCTTGAGGGAGATGATTGCAACTGCTGACGAATAATGTAACTAGAATGCAAAATTCCCAAGAACCAACGCCAAGAGGATTTAGTAAGTTCCAACAAGAGACAAGAGCATCCTATAATGGGTTGAGCACCCAAATGACCCAGATGGCAAAAGCCATCCATGAACTCCAAGGATTCTCAAGGGAAGTTACCTTTCTCAAGTACAGATCAATCCTCGAGAGAACGTCAATCAAATCAGCTTGAGGAGTGGAAGACAGCTTAAAGAACCAACATGCTGCATCAAAAGTGATGAACAGAAAAATCAGACCACTCCGTTTGCCCATACGGCGACTGAGAAATTTCAGACCCCGCCCCATTTGCCCATACGGCGACTGGGCATGAAGCTGAGGTAATTCCGAAACTGAAACCTTTTTAACTCCTGAAATTTAAAATTCCTCCTCCCTTTCCCAACAGGTTGAAGAAGAACGCCGAGAAGGAGGATTTCGGATGACATTTTAACCATTTTTAGCAAAGATTGAAATCAACATAGCCATTCCTTGGAGTGCTATCCGGAAAAATGCCAAAAGTGTGCCAAATTCCTCAAGAATTTCATTGCAAGAAAATACCGTATCCGTAGCCAACAGAAAGTATTAGTGGGGTGAGGAATGTCTCAGCAGTGATCCACAATAAACTTCCTCCCAAATGTGAAGACCCAGGTATGTGTTCTATTCCATGTGTTATTGGCACCACGAAAATTAAAAGATGTATGTTGGATTTAGGAGCTTCCCATTAATGTCATGCCTCTTTCTAGCAAACGTGGATTTAACATTGGCCCATTAGCTGAGACAAATGTGGTGATTCAACTTGCGGATAGACTCGTTAGTCTATCCATTGGGTGTTCTTGAGAATGTTTTGGTTAAAGTTAACAATTTCATCTATCCCGCAGATTTTTATGTTATTGGATTCAGGTAGCCAGCATTGATACAAAGGCAGCGGTTTATTGCTAGGAAGACCATTCTTAAAAAACCGCTAAATCAAAGATTGACGTGGATAAAGGCACATTAACTTGTGAATTTAATGGAGAACATTTTACTTTTAATATTTTCGATGCTATGAGGTTTCCAAATGATATAGAAAATGTTTCTTCCATTGATGTTATAGATTCTCTTGTCCAAGAACATCTTGAGACTGAATTTGTGCAGGATAAACTTGAATTAGCAATTACCCAAGGGTGGACTGAAACCGAAGCTCAACAGCGCAGCTATGGAACGATCACTGATGTAATCATGTCACTGCAATCTCTTGGCGAACAATCAGCAAAAGGTGATTTTCACTGTTTGCCCAAACAGGAGTCAACTGAGAAAATTCTTCCTTCTATTTTAAAAGCTCCTGTTTTGGAATTAAAGCCTTTACCTGATAATCTGAAGTATGTTTTTCTAGGTGCTGCAGAAACGCTTCCCGTGATAATCAATAAGCATCTAACTCAAGTCGAAGAGGAGAAATTGTTAAGAATTTTACGAGATCGCAAGGAAGCCATTGGATGGACCCTCGCGGATATTAAGGGGATCAGCCCAACTGTTTGTATGCATCAGATTTTGCTTGAATCAGATTCCAAACCAGTTCGTGATGCTCAAAGGAAGCTTAACCCTAACATGAAGGAAGTGGTTCTCAAAGAAATACTCAAGTTGTTGGAACTTGGCATTATATTCCCAATCTCTGACAGTAAATGGGTAAGTCCAGTTCATGTAGTTCCTAAGAAATCAGGCTTTCAAGTGGTAAAGAATGACAAGAACGAGTTAGTTCCTATGCGTCTTCAAACAGGTTGGCGTATGTGTATTGATTATCGTAAGTTAAATGCTGCCACTAGAAAAGACCATTTCCCTTTACCTTTTATTGATCAAATGTTAGAAAGGTTGGCTGGAAAAATGTTTTTCTGTTTTCTTGATGGGTATAGTGGTTATTTCCAAATATTTGTTGCTCAAGAAGATCAGGAGAAAACCACATTTACATGTCCATTTGGAACTTTTGCTTATAGGCGCATGCCCTTTGGTTTATGCAATGCTCCTGGTACTTTTCAAAGATGCATGATGAGTATTTTTTCTGATATGATTGAAAATTGCATTGAGATTTTTATGGATGACTTTACTGTCTATGGTATTTCATTCGATGATTGTCTTAATCACCTTGACAAGGCTTTACAAAGATGCATTGAAAAGAACTTAGTTTTAAATTATGAGAAATGCCATTTTATGGTTCGGGAAGGCATTGTATTAGGACATGTTGTGTCAGCTAAAGGCATTCAAGTAGATAAGGCCAAAGTAGATTTGATTTCACAACTCCCTTATCCTACTAATGTGCGTGAAGTGCGTGGTTTTCTAGGACATGCAGGGTTTTACCGCCGATTCATTCACGATTTCGCGAAAACTGCACAACCTTTGACAAAACTTCTGCAACAAGATGTTTCTTTCTCTTTTACAGCTGATTGCAAGGATGCGTTTGACAAGCTTAAAAGTCGGTTGACCTCAGCTCCCATAGTTCAGCCACCTCAGTGGGATCTTCCATTTGAGTTGATGTGTGACGCGAGTGATTACGCCGTAGGAGCTGTTCTTGGCCAAAAATCTGGAAAAGAGAGCCATGTCATATATTATGCATCCAAGACTTTGAACAGTGCTCAGTGCAATTACACCACCACTGAGAAAGAACTTTTAGCAATTGTTTTTGCTTTTGAAAAATTTCGATCATATTTGCTAGGTTCTAGGATTGTTGTTTACACTGACCATGCTGCTCTTAAGTATCTCTTTTCTAAGAAAGAATCTAAGCCGCGTCTTATCCGTTGGATACTACTTTTGCAGGAATTTGACTGGGAGATCAAGGACAAGAAGGGTGCTGAAAACCATGTGGCTGATCATTTAAGTCGAGTGATTTCAGAGGACGACCGTTTGCCCATACGGGAAACCTTTCCTGATGAAGAATTGTACGCCATAACAGGTAACACTGGTAAGGACCCTTGGTTTGCGGACCTGGTTAACTACCTAGTCAGCAAGGATATTTCTCCTGGTCTAACTCATGCTCAGAAATTAAAACTCAAGAGTGATGCCAAATATTACTTATGGGATGAACCGTTTTTGTGGAATATTGGAAATGACCAAATCATCCGTAGATGCATCCCTGAACATGAAGTAAATGATATTTTGCAACATTGTCATTCATTTGCATGTGGTGGTCATTTTGGTCCCAAACGTACAGCTAGGAAAGTTCTTGATAGTGGATTTTATTGGAAATCTATTTTTCGTGATGCATATCTTTTTTGCAAGAGCTGTCCCCGTTGCCAACAGTTAGGAAACATTACTCACCGTGATAAAATGCCTCAATTGCCAATCATTGTTTGTGAAATATTTGATGTTTGGGGTATGGATTTCATGGGTCCTTTTCCTAGTTCCTGTTCAAATGTTTACATTCTTCTAGCTGTTGATTATGTGTCCAAATGGGTGGAAGCAAAAGCCACCCGTACTAATGATTCAAAAGTGGTTGCAGGATTTTTAAAGTCTACTATTTTTAGCCGTTATGGAATCCCTCGTGCGATAATTAGTGATAACGGAACACACTTTTGCAATCGCACTATTGAAGCTCTCATGAACAAGTACGGCGTACATCATCGCCTCACCACTCCTTATCACCCTCAATCCAATGGACAAGCCGAGGTTTCTAATCGAGAAATTAAACGAATTCTGGAAAAGACAGTGAATCCTTCAAGGAAGGATTGGAGTCTTCGTCTCGATGATGCTTTGTGGGCTTATAGGACCGCTTTCAAGACCCCAATTGGAATGTCCCCATATCGCCTTATTTTTGGAAAACTCTGTCATCTTCCAGTGCAAATTGAACACAGGGCATATTGGGCTATTAAACAGTTCAATATGGATGAAACCAAGTGTGGGGAAGAAAGGCAACTTCAACTGAAGGAGTTGGACGAAATCCGATTAGAGTCTTATGATCATGCTATGTGGTACAAAGATCGCACCAAACTTCACCATGATCGTCTCCTGCGGAAAAAGGAATTCCATGTTGGTAGCAAGGTACTGTTGTTTCAGTCCAAGCTAAGGCTTATAGGAGGAAAATTGAAGTCCAAATGGATTAGACCATTTGAGGTAGTCTCCGTTTGCCCAAACAGAACTGTGGAAATAAAAGGACTTGAGACTGGAAAGGTGTTTAAGGTTAATGGCCAGAGAATCAAACCTTTTTATGAATCTGCTCAAGTGGAAGTGGTGGAAGCATTACTGCTTTTCCCCTCAAATTCTGATTGAAAGGCCTCGTCTAGTCTAGGACGTTAAACCATGACGCTTGTGGGAGGCAACCCACTTTTCTTTTAGCTTTATGAATTTATTTTATTATTTTTACTTTTATTTTTATTTTATTAGTTTTATTCTGTTAGTTTTATTTTATTAGTTTTTATTATTGTTCCCTATTAATCAGTTGTCTTCTTGCTCCAGATGAACCAATTGGAATGTGGTTTTCACAGTAGCGTTGATTTAGTTGCAGACATGGATTTGGTGGTCTATGTTTTAAGGAATGGAGACATGTTTTTAGCCATGGGAGTTGGGCCAGCAAATATTTTCCTTTAATTTAGTAATCAGGCCCACCACTTTGTTGGTCCACCAAAAGTCAAAGTGGTTCCCTAAATCCTTGTAATTCCTTTTGTCTTATCTCCTAAACCCTAGCCGCCTACACCCCTGTTTCCCACTTCTCAACCACGCGCCGCCAGCGGTGTTTTTCTTCTTCGTCGACGATCATTGCACCACCATGGTCAACGTTAAGTTCGCCTCCTCGTCGCATCCGGAACCGTCTTCTTCACCGGCGACTTCTTCCCCGAGTGAGAAATCGCTGCCGACCGGATCTTCTTCGCCACCTCAACCACCGGTGAAACGTCAGAAACGCGTGGCCGTCAAAACCGCCATGCCGTCCGTCAGTCCTCTGCCATCGGGAACATCCACCGATCCGGCATCCAATTCCGGCGATGACAGTTCCGCCGATTCCGATTCACCGACTACCATTTCTCTCTCTGACACCGAGCAAGACCCAATTCAGGTCCCCTTCACACCAACTGCCACGGGACGACGTACATCCGGCAGACTTGCGGCTCAGAGCACAGCGGCTTCAATCTCTATCCGTTCGCCCATACAGCCCACGTCTGATTTCCCTCCTACTCGACCCGCAACTGCTAAAGGGAAGGGTAAACTTCCATCTTCCTCTTCTACTCCATTAACTGAAAATATTGGTGGTGCGACATATCCCTTGTTTAAGCCCTTCACGAAGCAGGTAGAGATTCAGAGGTACGCAGTCGTACAAGCTCAAACTGTGGTTAATTATAAATTTTTTGATTGGAAAAGTTTATCTGTTTTAACTGTGGAACCACAGCTTCGTGCATATTTTGACAATGTGGGGTGGTCTTTTCTATTGAGTATTCCTGAATATAAAATGCCGGCGAGGTTTGTGCGAGAGTTCTATGCTTCATTCTCATCCACGATTAGTGCTACTCCTGGTTCTCTTGACACCCCTGTTATGATATTTCGTTTGTTGAATGTGCCCTACCGCTTTTCCTTGCATGATTTGGCCACCAAGTTGGGTTTAGTAGAGCTTGATGACCAGGGTGAGATACCTGCTACTTACTTTAGTGCTATCACTGGAATTCCTAAGAAAGTCTCCTTACGTCAAATTTGGAAAGACATTGCACCCACTGATACTCAGCCTTATTCTTCCTCACGATCCAAAGATCATTTCATCACTGATCGTGCTTTGTTTTTGGCGCATCGCTTCATTGCTTACACTTTGTTTGGTCGCACTGATCAAGTCACTGTTGTGTCTTCAAATGAGTTAATTATTTTGTGGGCAATGAAAACTGGCGTAAAGTTGAATTTGGCCTATTGGTTTACTTATGTGTGGCATAGGGCTTCTAGGAATGATAAGAGAAATTTGGTGTTGGGCCATATCGTGGCAATCTTGTTATCCAAAGACCCCAATTATTTGACTTTTTCTCAAAATTGGCCTAATGATTGTCTTCCTGCTCCAATTGACATTCCTTATTTAAGGATTGCTGGTTTATTGATCGAGAAAGATGGTCATGTCTGTTTTGCTGAGCCGGGGGTTCCGCCCTCGAGCAATTTAAAGTTCACAGGTCTTGAGGCTTTACGCGAGGAGATGAAGGATCTTCATCTATTGGTTTTTAAGATGGCTGCTGGTTACGCGGATTACAATGAAAATGTTCATCGTTTACGGGCTGCAGTCGAAGAAATTCGCATTGCCCAGGCCGAAATCCGTCAAACTCAAGCTAACCTCCTCCAGTTTCTGTATGATCGTATGCCCACACCACCGAGTGCCCCCAACTGATTCAGGCTGTCCCTCTTCCCTTTTCCTCTGTTTTTGTTTATGATTTCATTTTTTTTATATATTTGTGTTGTTTTTGCCTATCTCCCATGAGGACATGGACATGTTTAAGTGTGGGGAGGGTTTTATGCTATTTAGTTGTTATGTTCTTTCTTAAAAAAAACACAACAAAAAAAAAACAGAAAATCATGAAAATTTTCCCGAAAAAACAGTTACAGTTTTAAGTTGTTTTTAGTGTGTTTTGGGATTTGTTAGTTTTGTTTAACTTATTTTCACTTTATAAACATTTTTTAGCCAAACTGTTTTTGAGAAGAAAAGTTTAGTTATGGTTTAATTCATAGTAATGGGTTGTGATAGTCAAGTATGATTCCAAGTATGATGACTACTGATTCTGAGTATTTTTGCCCACCTTTAAGTGAGAATTTTGAGCCAAGCATTGAATGACCACTTTGTTCATGCTTATATGAATTATTCTTTGAATGAGTGCAAATCGCGCATAGTTAATTTCTTAAACTTGCTTTGTTGTGCATGGATGTCATTTGTTGGAATTGAATTTGAATATGATAAAGGCAATTAGGATTTCACCCATTTTAACTTTTAGTTTCTTTCCTTCCTTCATTTGACCATTAGTGAACCCTTTTGAGCCTTGAACCTTTTCTTTGTGTTTAAACCCACTAAAAATTTCACCTAAAAACTCTTTTTGCTTTCTTTGTGCCTACTGGGGTGTAAGTAACTCAAGTATAATTTGTCTCCCCTTGGTTGAAAAGAAAGAAACAGCATGAATAAGTCTCTATCATGGAAGTATTTCAGTATGCTCTTCTGAACTGAAATTTTGAAGTTCATTGTTTGCCCGAACAGCACTTGGACAGAATGAAGAAAAATTTTTTTTTGAAGAGTTTATCTGTGTTGTTTGCCCAAACAGTGGCAAGGAAGAGGAAGAACAGCAGCAAAAATAATAGAAGAAAAAAATTGTGATCTGCTGATGGAAACAGAAAAAGAAAAAAAGAAAAATGATGTGAAAAAGCAGAAAGGAAGGAAAAGTATTTGTTGTACTAAAGTTACTTTAAGAAAATATTGATTTTGAGACTTGGTGCAATGCAAGTGTGGGGATGTACTTGAGTGTGTTGCTTACACCTTTGTTTTTATTTTTAAACCTTTTTAACTATCTTAAACCATACCTTGTTAAAACCCTAGCCCCATTACAGCCCTTGTAAAGACCTTTTGATTCAGGTTCGGTTTTAATGTTTTGAGTGTCTGGTGACAAAATTGCAAGTTTGCTGAAGTTTTCCATGTGCGATTTTATTGAGTGGTTGAACCCAGTTTTGAATATCTTGTGAGTGCTTGGGGAGATTTTAGAGAGTTACTCAAAATTTTATAGTTTGACTTGGAGGACTTAATGATGCATGAGCTTGTTACTTGAATTAAACCTAACTGTTTTGAAGGATATTTGTTTTGGCTAGATTGATGTTTATTTAGTGAGAATGTTTATTTGTTTGTTTAGTTTGTTTTCAATTTTTGTTTGAATGCTTAGGGACAAGCATTGTTCAAGTGTGGGGATCTTGATAAGCACATATTTGTTCAGATTATTATCATTGTTTTTACATGCTTTGTGTGGTGAAATATGTGCTTAATGGTGTTAATTTGTGCAGATTTGGAAGCTTTAAGAGTTGAACCTTGTTGGAGGAAAGGTGACAAATTTGGAGGTTTTTAAAGCGTAAAGGAATTGGAAACGAATCTGAGGACAGCAGGCGGCGAGAAGATTATAGGAACTTACCAAATTGGATTTTTGAAGCAATTAGGAAGTTACTTTCTACAGAATTTCTACAGCCGCATGTGGTTTTTGTGTTTTTGGAAACAAAGAGATTTCTTTGTTTTGTGTTGTTTTAGGAATCTTATTCTTTTCTCCTATATAAGGAGAAGATAGTTTAGGGTTTAGGGATCTTTTTGGCATTTTATTTTGGAGTTTTTACGTTTGGAGTTTTGAATAGCAGCTGGGTTGTTGAACTTGTGGCAGCCCAGATTTTTCAGCAATCAGACCTGTCGTTTGCCCAAACGGCAGGCAACCTGGTTTGCAATTTTAGTTTAATTTAACTTCTGTTTGCAATTATAATTCTTGTTTGTTTTTAGTTATGAAGAGTGAGTAGTTAATTATCTGGCTTCAGTAATGAAGCACTAATCACGCGATAATTGTGAGACCAAAGTGTTCTTAACAACTTTCTCTTATTTAATTCCAAGAGTTTTCTAAGCCTAAAGATAATTATCTAATTTAATTAAAGATTGGCCACCTTTAATCTAATTAGGTAGAGCCAATTAATCGCTTGTCAAGTCACTGGATTTGATAAGTAAGATTAATTAGTGGCGAAGCTACTGTCTCGGTAGACGGAAATAATTGGTTAACAAATTGTTGCATGCTGATCATGATATAATTTGTTAGAATTAGGTTCTTCACTTCTTAATGCTTTCATAATATTAAATCTGGTGTTCGGCTGATTCCGGCCGGGTTGTATTATGAATAGAGAATTAATTGATTAAGCCGATACTTGTCAATTAACGAATAACTAAGGAAGAATTGGGATGTGTCAGAGCTGATTCTCGGCATCCTATAACTAATTGATTAAATAGAGATTGTTATTCTTGAGTCAATGAACAATTGAAAAGTGATTAGTGTGGATTTACTAAGGCTGGATCTTTCCTTTAATTGATACAATTCTGAATTTTATTATTTACTTATTTCGTAATTTAATTTCTTACTTTAATTGTTTAAGTCACCAATTGGATTATTGTTACTCTTTGCAAATTGGTTTATTAAGAAAATATTGTGTTCCTCGTGGGAACGATCTTCACTACCCTATACTAATTTATTGGTATTAGGAGAGTAATTATTTTGGTAGAAAAACGACCTATCAAGAATCAGACCTAGATCGGATTTCATACCCAGATCGGCTCCTCTCACATCACGAATACTGTTCAAGACACCACCTTTCACTATTCACAACTCACTACTGTTCACAACTCAGCCCCCTTTGAGGATGTTTTCTGCTACTGAACATCGGGCCCTAGAAGACACTTGCTCGCACGTCTCCAAAGCTTTAGAAGCCTCAGCTGAAGATTTCATCAAAGGCTCACATTCAAACTTCAGGCCATGGGACTGTTCTTCAGTGGAAAACGTAATGAAGAGGGGGGCTTTGAGAATCTGCCCAGATCTTCCCTGGTGGGAGCTGCCTTTGACAACCACCGTGGTGAGACTTTCACGTTTGGAATTGAGGAACCCACGATGTTAATTCTCTCCAAGATGACAACTTCTAAGGCCAAAGCTTCAATGAGATACTAGGTAGTGGCTTCTGCTCTGATTGCTTAATCTACTTGGTAAGTCTTGAATTGATATTCAGCTTTCATGGAATTGATGTTGGAGGGAGTTTTGATTATGCAGCTCAGCTGGATTTTGAATATGAAAATTTTGATGCTGGAATACACCTCTAGAAATCAATTATTTGATTTTTCCTTCTGAACTTGAATGCTACACTTTGAACTGGAATATGTGATATTTTTGATCTGGAGAAGAAAGAAAGAATTGGAACATTGATTTGGTGAAGAACCTCTAAGAAAATTTTGATATGTTCCTTGTAAAGTTACATTTGCTGTTTAACTGGTTGATTAATGCTTTTTGGAGCTAATTTTTTTGGCAAATTTTGATAAGTTGCTGTGGAACATTGATCTGTGATTGTGAGGCCACTTCGTGGTCTTGGTGGAATCCTTTTGCTTTTTCATATATTGGGCAGCTTTTGGAACTGAAAATTGCATCGCACTTTGTTGGGAGAATTTTTGAACTAATTGGACTGTGTTGGATCCTGTTTTTGAAAATGATGGCTAATGATCCCAATGCCAATACTAGACTTGTGGACCTTTGATCTTGTGATTTGAAGTTTAATGATCTTGAGTGCTCAAGCCATACGTAACCATGACAGCCTCTCGCTCTCTGTTTTGCTTTATCTACATGCTTGTTGGTCTGTTACCACCACACCTCATTTGCGTCAACTGCAGTTTTGTTGATCCTCTAATATCTTGAGGAAAGGAATTTACTGGGCTAGAGTGATTGGGAGTGCTGCACTAAACGACATATGAGAGTCTAGGGAAGAACTAGGGCATGATTTGATTGGTAGAGACAACTTTTGGAAAAGGGGCGTAAACGATATGTCTCAGTGTTATCGATGAAGTTTTGCCTTGGAATAGAACTGGAGAATGATATAACTTGGTTCTAACAGCTGACGATAGAATTTGACTGATTTTTGGATGCTGTAAAGTCTATGCTTTATAGCTTCAGTTGCAATTGTCTTATGCCCCCATCTTTAGTAAAGGTGGAAAATTATTGGGGCAGAATGACAAGAAGAGCTGGATTGCCGTTTTGCATAGGAAAAGTGGAGGTCACCGTTCTTGGGCATTTTTAGGGCAGAAGCGACAGACAGCATGTTCACCGTTCTGGATTGCCGTTTTACTTTTCTCTTCTCTTTATCTTTCAGAAAGGCGGTCAATGGAGTAGGAGAGACTAGCTTCGTCCAGGTAGCTTTTGAATGGAGAGGTTCCCGGGTTCGAGGGCACGAGTTTGGCTTCTGTGGGCACTAATGGATGCAAAGACTTGAGTTAATTTGGAAATGAGGTTCATGAACAACCATGTAATAGAGTAGTACTCCAAATTTATTGCATTTACTTTGTTAACGATGCGTGGGTACATCCATCTCCATATTTTGCTTGATATATATATATATATATAGCTTGTTTTCAAAAAAAAAAGACATTATTTACAAGAATGCATGTTCACTATCAGAATAGGTGTAAAGAATGGTACAAAAAAGTCAAAATCAATACATTTTTGTATTTTACCATTTTTGACTCAAATACGTGTGCTATAACCCACAAAAAATGAAACTTTGGTGAAAATTTTAATTCTTACATCTTTTGACATTATTTACTAGAATGCATGTTCAAAATAAAAGAAGTTACTAAAAAGTCAAAATCAACGCATTTTTGGATTTTACCATTTTTGGCTCAAATACGTGTGTTATAACCCATGAAAAGCAGAGGTTTTGTGAAAATTTTAATTCTCACTTTTTTGACATTATTCATTAGAAAGCATGTTCACAATCGTGGTTGGTGCAAAAAATGGTATGAAAAAGTTCAAATCAACTCATTTTTAGATTTTGACATTTTTGATTAAAATACGTATGTTATAACCCATGAAAAATGGAGGTTTGGTGAAAATTTTAATTATCACTTTTTAAAAATGATTTACTAGAATGCATGTTCACAATCATGGTGGGTGCAAAAAACTTCACAAAAAAGTAAAAATAAAAGCAATTTCAGATTTCAAATTTTTTTGGCTAAAATACATATGTTATATAACCCATGAAAAATTGAGGTTTAGTGAAAATTTTAATTTACTTTATTTTTGAATTTACTCACTAGAATACATGTTCATAATCGAGGTGGGTGCAAAAAATAGTGCAAAAAAAGTAAAAATCAACGCATTTTCAAAATTTTCCATTTTAGCTAAAATACGTGTTTTTAACTCATGAAAAATGGAGGTTTGGTGAAAATTTTAATTTTCACTTTTTTGAAATTATTCACTAGAATGCATGTTCACAATCGGGGTGTGTGTAACAAACGATATAAAAAAGTCAAAATCAATGCATTTTTTAATTTGACCGTTTTTACTCAAATACATGTGTTATAACCCATGAAAAATTAATATTTAGTTAAATATTTAATTATCATTTTTTCGGACATTATTCACTTGAATGCATGTTCACAATTGAGGTGGGTGTAAAATACGATACAAAAAAAGTCCAAATCAATGCATTTTTGGATTTTGCCATTCTTTTTATAAAATACCCATGAAATTGGAGGTATGGTAAAAGTTTTAATTTTTACTTTTTTTTACAATACAAACTAGAATGAATATTCAGAATCAAGGTGGGTGACAAAACTGGTACAAAAAATTCAAAATTAACGAATTTTTGTATTTTACCATTTGTGGCTCAAAATTGTGTTTTATGACCCTTGAAAAATGGAGGTTTGGTAAAAATTTTCACGTTTTTGTCAATATTCACTAAAATCTCTCATCTTCATCGAACCAGAGCAGGCAAAACTAGGGTCTGCCATTTCTGCACAGCCATGGGTTAGGAAATAGGGTGCTTTGGTAAGAGAAGAAATAAGACCCACACACTGTGCATGAGGTGTGGCCGCCAGAGCTTCCATCTTCAGAAGAGCCGCTGCTCTGCTTGTGCTTACCCTGCTGCACGGAAGAGGACATATAACTAGAGTGTGAAGGCTATCAGGAGAAAGACAACTGGAATTGGACGCATGAGGTATCTCAATGGGAGGTGAAAGACAAAATCAATGGGAGTTTGGTTAAACTTATAATTCTCACTTTTTTTTGACATTATTGACTAGAATGCATGTTCATAGTCGTAGTAGGTGAAAAAATGGCACAAAAAAGTCAAAATCAAAGCATTGTTGGCTCAAATAAGTGTGTTATAACCCTTGAAAAATGGAGGTTTGATGAAAATTTTAATTTTCAAATTTCTTGACATTATTCACTAAAATGCATGTTCACAATCATGGTGGGTGCAAAAAACGTACAAAAAAGTCAAAATCAATGCAATTTTAGATTTTACCATTTTTGGCTCAAATATGTCTATTATAACTCATGAAAAATGGAGGTTTGATAAAAAAAATTCAATTTTTACTTTTTTTACAATATTCACTATAATACATATTCACAATCGAGGTGAGTGCAAAAAACGGTACAAAAAAGTCGAAATTAACGCATTTTTGGATATTGCCATTTTTAGCAAAAATAAGTTTTATAACACAAGAAAAATTGGGGCTTGATGAAAATTTAAATTCTCTCTTTTCTGACATTATTCACTAGAATGCATTTTCATAATCGAGGTGGGCGCAAAAAATGGTACAAAAAAGTAAAAATCAATGCAATTTCAAAATTTTCCATTTTAGCTAAAATACGTGTGTTATTACCCATGAAAAATAGAGGCTTGGTAAAAATTTCAATAGAATGCATGTTCACAACAACAAACGGTACAAAAAAGTCAAAATTAACGCATTTTTTTATTTGACCATTTTTTTTCGTAAATACATATGTAATAACCCATGAAAAATGGAGATTTGGTTAAAATTTTAACTCTCACTTATTTTTTACATTATTCACTTGAATGCATATTCAAAATCAAGGTGGGTGCAAAATGCGGTACAAAAAAGTCAAAATCAATGCATTTTTTAATTTTGCCATTTTTTATGAAATACGTGTTATAACCCATGAAAAATGAAGGTTTTGTGAAAATATTCATTATCACTTTTTTGACAATATATTCACTAAAATGCATGTTCAATATCGAGGTGGGAGCAATAAACGGTACAAAAAAGTCAGAATCAACGCATTTTCAGATATTTTTCATTTTGGCTAAAATACGTGTGTTATAACCCATGGAAAATGGAGGTTTGGTGAAAATTTAAATTTTTACTTTTTTGACATTATTCACTAGAATGCATGTTCACAATGGCAAAAAATGGTACAAAAAAAGTTAGAATCAATGCATTTTTGGAGTTTACCATTTTTTGCTCAAATACGTGTATAACAAATAAAAAATGGACGTTTAGTTAGAATTTTAATTGCCACTTTTTTTTGGACAATATTCACTAGAATACGTGTTTGCAATCAAGGTGGGTGCAAAAAAGGGAAAAAACTCAAAATCAACGCAATTTCGAATTTTACCATTTTTTGCTAAAATACGTGTGTTATAACCCACAAAAATTGGAGGTTTGGTTAAAAATTTTATTTTCACTTTTTTTTACATTATTTACTAGAATGAATGTTCACAATCTAAGTGGGTATAAAAAATGGTACAAAAAATTCAAAACCAACACATTTTTGTATTTTACCATTGTTTGCTCAAATACGTGTGTTCTAACCCACGAAAAATGAAGATTTGGTAAAAATTTAATTCTCACTTTTTTTACATTATTCACTAGAATTCATGTTCACAACCAAGGTGGGTGCAAAAAACTGTTACAAAAAAATCAAAATCAACGCCTTTTAGGGTTTTAGCATTTTTGGTTCAAGTACGTGTATTATATGTTCACTAGAATGCAAGTTCACAATCGACATGGGTGCAAAAAATGATACGAAAAAGTCAAAATTAACACATTTTCAGATTTTTCCATTTTTAGCTCAAATACGTATGTTATAACCCATGAAAAATAGAGGTTTAGTGAAAATTTGAATTCTAACTCTTTTGACATTATTACTAGAATGAATGCTCACAATCATGGTTGGTGCAAAAAACTTCACAAAAAGTCAAATCAATGCATTTTTGGATTTTACTATTGTTGGTTAAAGAACTTATATTATAACCCACGAAAAATGGAGGTTTGGTGAAAATTTTAATTCTCACTTTTTTGGACATTATTCACTAGAATGCATGTTCACAATTGTAGTGGGTGCAAAAAACTTCACAAAAAGGTCAAAATCAACGCATTATCAGATGTTGTCATTTTTTACTAAAATACATGTGTTATAACCCATGAAAAATGGAGGTTTGGTGAAAATTTTAATTTTCACTTTTTTGATATTAATCACTAGAATGCATGTTCACAATCGAGGTGATTCCAAAAAAGGTACAAAAAAGTCAAAATTAACGCATTTTTTATTTTTTTTTCCATTTTGACTAAAATACGGGTGTTATAAACCATGAAAAATGGAGGTTTTGTGAAAATTATAATTCTCACTTTTTTGACATTATTTACTAGATGCTGCCTTTTCTTGGCACTACTTCAAAGTTCTGGATCGCATTCTCCTCAGATTGTACCTCCACATTTACAGTAGGGCTACATGTGATAGCTTTCTCTCCAACAGGATTATCCGTTTCCACGGGGCAGTGATTTCAAGCTGCTTTGAAGGTTGTTCTTTATTACCCTGCCACTGTCTCCATATAAAAGGGCGGGATTTTGTTCTGTAGAGATCTCTTGAAGCCACTGGATTACTTAAGTTATGAACAAGCTGGAGAATCTCATCACTAATTCCAACCTTTGCATCAGAGTGACAGGGCAATTATCACATGTGATAATCTCTGAAGTATGAGCCTTTGGGGAGTGAGAGGAGGGTTCTTCCTCGTAAGCAGCAGATTTTTGTGAATAGACCACCAGTTCCTGGCTATCTGTTTAGCCAAGCTTTCCAGCTTTATAGCTCATTTCACCATGTCCAAATCTATTACAGTTTATACAGAAGATCGGGACTTTCATGTAAACAATGTTTTGCCAGTACCCCATTTCATCTTCCTCGATCCAAATCTATTTTGGCAAAGGCTATCTTAGGTCGACCTCGACCGCTACTCGAGCACAATTAGGTCTCATAAGCCTTGCAGTGGGATTATCCAAAGTAATTGGGGTGCCTATTGTTCTTGCAACATCATACAGAAAGTCTTTGTTGAAGAGGTGGCACGCAAGATCGGGTAGGGACATCCATATCGGAGCATAAAAAATTGGAGCTTCTGGCCGAAATTGTGGTGTCCATTTCGAGACCCGAATTCTGGCACCTTGGAATACCCAAGACCCTTTAATCTAGCATCGATTTAAATCCACCTCCGAAAAGAAGCTCATTAGTATGAATCAATTACTTAGAAGCCTCAGCTGGACTTTACCCGTGAGGTGAAAATCGGAAAGAGAATTCCTGATTTCCACTAGATTTAGTCTACCAAAAACATTACCAACAAGGGCCAACTTGAGGGGGTCAGAAAGTTTCATTCTTTGCTCCCTACTGATGAAGATTGCTGGACTATCTTTGTGTTTTTCGGTGCGGAATTCCATTTTTACAGCAGTAGCGAAGGTTCTAGCCGTCCACTTTTCGGGTTGATTTATGGCAGCATTTTGGAAGGCCCTATCAGCCTAAGCTGAAGGGCCTAGCTGCTGTGCTTGTGACTTCCCCAAGCTTTTTATTTGTGATTTTAGGGTTTATGTTTGGCATGAAGAAGCTATTTTGCTCTGTTGCTGTCGGTGTAGTTCTAGAGAAAAGGGAGAGCAAAAAATGTTCTGTTATAGTAAATATTGTCAAACCAATGGGAAAATTAACAGAAGTGAAGATGCGGTCGTTTGCTAATGAATCAAAATTCCGACAATCACTTTATACATTAACATAAACTTAGATTACTTCTTACCTAAATGTTATTTTGCTCAGGGACTAAGAAACCCCTACTTTGGGTTGAGTGGTTCAAAGTATATGGTTTCTTAGTCCCCTCATCTCACTATCTTGAAGGATCATGTAATTGAGTAGTACTCCAAATTTATTGCTTGTACTCATTTAATGGTGTGGTTGGGTTAATCCGGCACCGCATTTTGTCTAATATTAATATAAAGTGCGTTTAAAAAAAAGACATTATTCACTAGGATGCTTGTCCACAATCGAGGTATGTGCAAAAAACAGTACAAAAAAATCAAAATCAACGTATTTTTGGATTTAGCCATTTTTGGCTCAAATACGTGTGTTATAACTCATGAAAAATAGAGGTTTGGTGAAATTTTAATTTTTAATTTTTTTGAAAATATTTACTAGAATGAATGTTCACAATCGTGGTGGGTGCAAAAATGGAACAAAGCAGTCAAAATCAACCCATTTTCAGATTTTACTATTTTTTCTCAAATATGTGTGTTATAACCTGTGAAAAATGAAGGTTTGGTGAAAATTTTAATTTTCAACTTTTTTTGACACTATTCATTAGAATGTATGTTCACAATCAAGGTGGGTGAAAAAAATATTACAAAAAATTTAAAATCACCGCATTTTTGAATTTTGCCTGTTTTGGCTCAAATACGTGTGTTATAACCTATGTAAAATTGAGATTTGGTGAAAATTTTAATTTTCAATATTTACTAGAATGCATGTTCACAATCGAAATGGGTGCAAAAAACATTACAAAAAATTCTAAAAACATTTTCAAAACGTGCGTCGTAACCCTTTAGGTTTAGTGAAAATTTTAATTTTAACTTTTTTTGGACGTTATTCATAAGAATGCATGTTCACAATTAGGGTAGGTGCAAAAAAGGTAACAAAAAATAAAAATCAAGGCATCATTGGATCTTACCATTTTTTGCTTAAATATGTGTGTTATAACCCATCAAAAATGGAGGTTTGTTAAATATTTTAATATTTACTTTTTGTGATGATATTCATTAGAATGCATATTCACATTTTTGGTAGGTGCGAAAAATGGTACAAAAAAAGTCAAAAATAACAACATTTTTAGATTTTACAATTTTTTGGTAAAATACGTGTTTTATAACCCATCAAAAAGGAAGCATTGGTGGAAATTTTAATTTTCACTTTTTTTTACAATATTTACTAGAATGCATGTTCACAATCGAGGTAGGTACCAAAAACGGTACAAGAAAGTCAAAATACACGCATTTTTGGAATTTTTCCTTTTTTACTAAAATTAGTATTTATAACCCATGAAAAATGGAGGTTTGGTGAAAATTTTAATTTTCACTTTTTTGACATTATTCCCTAGAATGCATTTTTACAATCAAGGTGTGTGCAAAAAACGGTACAAAAAAGTCAAAATAACGTATTTTTTAATTTATTTCGTTTTGACTGAAAAACGTATGTATCCAATAAAAATTGGAGGTTTGGTGAAAATTTAATTTTCACTTTTTTTGACATTATTCACTGGAATGCATGTTCACAATCGGGACGGGTGCAACAAATGGTATAAAAAAGTCAAAATCAATGCATTTTCAGATTTTACGATTGTTGACTAAAATGCATGTGTTATAACCCATGAAAAATGGAAGTTTGGAGAAAATTTTAATTTTTCATTTTTTTGAAAATATTAACTAGAATGCACGTTCACAATCGTGGAGGATGCAAAAATAAAACAAAAAAAATTAAAATCAACACATTTTCGGATTTTACCATTTTTGCTCAAATACGTATGTTATAACCCATAAAATGAAGGCTTGGTGAAAATTTTTATTTTCACTTTTTTTTTTACAATATTCACTAGAATGCATATTCACAATTGAGGTGGGTACCAAAAACGATACAAAAAAGTCACAATCAATGTATTTTTGGATTTTGTCATTTTGGACTAAAATATGTGTGTTATAACTCATGAAAAATGGAGGCTTGTTGAAAATTTTAATTTTCACTTTTTTTAACATTATTCTCCTGAATGAATGTTCACAATCGAGATGGGTGCAAAAATATATAAAAAGTCAAAATTAACACATTTTCAAATTTTTTTGTTTTGACTAAAATACATGTGTTATATCCCATAAAATATGGAGGTTTGGTGAAAATTTTAATTTTCACTTTTTTGACATTAGTCACTCGAATACATGTTCACAATCGGGGTAGATGCAACAAATGGAACAAAAAAGTCAAAATCAACGCATTTTCAAAATTTGCAATTTGTTACTAAAATAAGTGTGTAATAACGCATGAAAAATGGAAGTTTGGTGAAAGTTTTAATTTCTTTTTTGAAAATATTAACTAAAATACATGTTCACAAACATGGTGGGTGCAAAAAATGGAACAAAAAAGTTTAAATCAACGCATTTTCGGATCTTACCATTTTTGCTTAAATATGTGTGTTATAACCCATGAAAAATGAAGGCTTAGTGAATATTTTAATTTTCAGTTTTTTAACAATATTCACTAGAATGCATGTCCACAATCGAGGTGGGTGCAAAAAACGGTACAAAAAAGTCAAAATCAATGCATTTTTAAAATTTGCCATTTTTTGCTAAAAGTACGTGTGTTATAACCCATGAAAAATGAAGGATTTGTGAAAATTTTAATTTTCAATTTTTTGACAATATTCACTAGAATGCATATTCACAATTGAGGTAGGTTACAAAAACGATTCAAAAAAGTCAAAATCAACGCATTTTTAGATTTTTTCATTTTTTATTAAAATACGTGTGTTATAACCCATGAAAAATGGAGGCTTGGTAAAAATTTTAATTTTTACTTTTTGACATTATTCTCTAGAATGCACGTTCACAATCAAGATGGGTGCAAAAAATAGTACAAAAACGTCAAAATTAATGCATTTTTAAATTGTTTTCATTTTGAGTAAAAAAAACGTGTGTTATAACCCATAAAAATTTAATGTTTGGTGAAATTCTTAATTTTCATTTTTTTATATTATTCACTAGAATACATGTTCACAATTGAGGTGGGCGCAACAAATGGTAAAAAAAAGTCAAATTCAACACATTTTTAGACTTTACTATTTTTTACTAAAATACGTGCTATAACCCATGAAATATGGAGGTTTGGTGAAATTCTTAATTTTCACTTTTTTTGCAAAATATTAACTAGAATGCATGTTCACAATCATGGTGGGTGCAAAAAATGGAACAAAAAGTCAAAATCAACGCATTTTCAGATTTTACCATTGTCGGCTTAAATACATGTGTTATAACCCCTAAAAAATAGAGGTTTGGTCATAATTTTGATTCTCACTTTTTTTTACATTATTTACTAGATTGCATGTTCACAATCGATATGGGTTTAAAATACGATACAAAAAAATCAAAATCAACAAATTTTTTTATTTTACCATTTTTACTCAAATATGTGTGTTATAACCCATGAAAAATGAAGGCTTGGGGAAAATTTTAATTTTCACTCTTTTTTGACAATATTCACTAGAATTCAGGTTTGTAATCGAGGTGGAATCAAAAAAAGATACAAAAAAATCAAAATCAATTCATTTTTAAAATTTTCCATTTTTGGCTAAACTACGTGTGTTATAACATATGAAATTTGAGGCTTGGTGAAATTTTATTTTTTACTTTTTTTTTACATCATTCACTTGAATCCATGTCCACAATCGTGGTGGGTGCAAAAAACTGTACAAAAAAGTCAAAATTAATGCATTTTCGAATTTTGCAATTTTGGCTAAAATACGTGTGTAATAACCCATGAAAAATAGAGATTTTGTGAAATTTCTAATTTTCACATTTTTTGACAATATTTACAAGAATTCATATTCACAATCAGGGTGTGTGCAACAAACTGTACAAAAAAGTAACAATCAACGCATTTTCGGGTTTTGTCATTTTTTGCTTAAATACGTGTGTTATAGAACCTATGAAAAATGAAGGTTTGTTGAAAATTTTAATTTTCACTCTTTTTTACATTATTCACTAGAATAATGTCGCAACTAGTGAGGTTCTAACCGAGGCACATCTATTGTTGGTTGAAAACTATTTCCAAACCCCCTCTTTAGCCTTAGTTTTGCCCAGGCCATAGAGAATTTCTGGAAGGGCTCCCTTCGGGGTAAAGCCCTATTTTTGTTTTTTTTAAGAAAAAAGACATTATTCACTAGAATGCATGTTTAAAATCGTGGTAGGTGCAAAAAACTGTACAAAAAAAGTCAAAATCAGCGCATTTTTTGATTTTTCCATTTTTTTGCTAAAACACTGTGGTATAACCCATGAAAAATTGAGGCTTGGTAAAAATTTTAATTATCACTTTTTTTTACATTATTTACTAGAATGCATGTTCACAATCGTGGTGGGTGTAAAAAGTGGTACAAAAAAGTCAAAATCTTCGCAATTTTGGATTTTACCATTTTTGGCTCAAATATATGTGTTATAACCCTCGAAAAATAAAAGTTTGGTGAAATTTTCAATTTTCACTTTTTTGATAATATTCACTAAAATGCATGTTTACAATCAAGGTGGGTGCAAAAATCGAGATAAAAAAGTAAAAATCAATGCATTTTTTGATTTTATCATTTTTTGCTCAAATACGTGTGTTATAACACATCAAAAGTAGAGGCTTGGTGACAATTTTTATTTTCACTTTTTTGACATTATTCACTATAATGCATGTTTATAATCGAGGTGAGTGCAAAAACAGTACAAAAAAGTAAAAATCAATGCATTTTCTGATTTATTTCATTTTAGCTAAAATACTTGTGTTATAACTCATAAAAAATAGAGGTTTGGTGAAAATTTTAACTTTAACTTTTTTGAAATATTCACTAGAATACACGTTCACAATCGGGGTGATGCGGATCTAACCACGCTCCTTACATAAATAGATGTGATGGTGTGGAATGATTGTCCAAGACCTTTTCATAAATCAAAAGGCGACGTGAAATCAAGCTATCCCTATAGATTGGCTTGAAACAAGATTAATTTGATCCTCCTCACATGCAATTAACAAGAAAGTCACGCAAGATTTAATCCCCTCCTCAAGAACTAAACCCCACAATGCAAATTGGAATCTCTCCTCAGGAAAACAACTCACGTGAAAAGAAAAACAACTCTGTATTTAACTCAATTCTCATAAATCTTAAATCTGAATAATACTTAAACATAATAGCCTTTTTATAAGCTTACAAAATAAAACCCTAAATTTCTAAAAAAGATAAAACCCTAACTTTCTAACAAGATGGACTAAAAAAAGTTCAAAATTAAAACTCAACTTAAATCCGTACTAAACGATAATTAGAATACATGTTTATGAGCCCTAACATCTTAGGAACACTTTAAGAAATAGCCCAAAATAAAAAAACACGAAAAACACAAAATGAAACGAAAAAAACTAAAAATATGGAAATTTGCTTACGTCGCGACATGCGGATTCACGATGTGCTTTCACCTCAATCCCTTCATAATATGGGAAAATACAAAACATTAAAGTTTTATCTCTGGATTGTAGCTTTCCAATTCTGTTAGAATCAACCCATTCCGAGTTACATTGAGAGATATATAGCTAGATTACTAAAATGTGGCAAAATCTCTCAACAAACAATATTCAACGCCTCTTATCATGATTTCCTTTGTTATCCCATTTTGGAGTTTCGGACCTCATTGGGACCAATATGAGACTTATTATCCATCCTATTCCATGCCTTTATACATAAGATTCATCTTTCACAATTAGAATGAGCACCTTGGATTTTCTGGAACATGCGATCACACAAGATTTCAAATCATTCCCTGCCACTTGAAAAAGACTTGTCCTCAAATTTTGTTGATTGGTAACAAGGGAATTCAGCACAAAACTTGGAAAATTATCAAAACAAAAAAACAAAATATAGGGAATGTCACACTCAACATGTTTCCTCTCTTTGCCTTTTGCTACAAACCTCACCTCAAGGCTTTTGTCATTCAAATCATTATTCAATTCTTTTTATTGTTTCTCATAATAAACAACAAAATTATCAATTAATGCACAATCACTTAAAATAATAAAAAAATTTACATCAACAAAAGAAGGTTCTTCAAGAGTAGAATTTGTATCAACCTTTTCTCCTTGAATTGTCTTCATTGATAAAGAAGCTTTCTCCAATATGGGTGAGTGAATTTCCTACAAAGAAGGTTCGTCTTCCTTGGATTCATTCTCCTCGATGGTAGGCTCAATATTCTCCAAAATAACGTTTGGCCAAGGCATATCCCAAAGAAATTCGCCTTCACATTCGGGCTTAATAATGATCTCTTCAATTGTGTTTGCCACATCAACAAGATCATTAGTCACATTATATCCATCTGGATCCTTAAATTGGGCAATATCATCCAACATAATCACAGCAAAAATATTTGTACAATCAATCTCAATATGTCCATAGCCAAGACATGTACCACATCTAGGTACTTTTGGTTTGGTATTCATCAAGGCACGTAAATCATCCCAAAATACTTTATCAAATTCTTCAAAAGTCATATTCGAATATTTTGACATCTCCAAATACAAAATCCAAAATATAACTACTTGATGTCTACCAATAAAGTCCCAAATATTTTTTTTTGTTCTCCTTTTCAAATAACTAAAATCCAACAAAAAGAAAAGATATAATTGTTGTAACCAATACACAATCAAACCATGCAAGGCTGTGAATAACAACAATTTAGGGTTTCAATTTTAAAGAAAAACTGAAAAACCTGATTTTGAAAATCCCTTGATCTCTGATACCACTTGATACGGATCTAACCATGCTCCTCCCGTAAATAGATGTGACGGTGCGAAATGATTGTCCAAGACCTTTTTGTAAATCAAAAAGCGATCTAAAAATCAATCTATCTCTGTAGATTGTCTTGAAACGCGAATAATTGGATGCTCCTCACATACAATTAACAAGAAAGTCACGCAAGATTTAATCCCCTCCTCATGAACTAAAACCCACAATGCAAATTAGAATCCCTCCTCGGGAAAATAACTCATGTAAAAAGAAAAACAAATTTGTGTTTAACACAATTCTCATTAATCTCAAATCTAAATAATACGTAAACATAATAGCCTTTTTATAGGCTTACAAAATAAAACCCTAACTTTCTAACAAGATGGACTAAAAAAAGCCCAAAATTAAAACTCAAATGAAACCCCTACTAAACAATAATTAGAAGACATGTTTATGGGCCCTAACATCTTAGGAACACTTTAGAAAATAGCCCAAAATAAAAAAACATGAAAAACACAAAAAAAAAAAACAAATACTAAAACTTTGGAAATTTGCCCACGTCGCACGTCGTGACGTGCAGTTTCACGACGTGTTTTCACCTCAATCCCGTCATAATTTGGAAAAATGCAAAACATTAAAGTTTTAGCTCTGGAACTATCCAATTGCGTTGGAATCAACCCATTCCGAGATAAATTGAGAGAGATATGGCCAAATTAATTACTAAAACGTGTGGTGTGTCGTTTTGTACCAAATTAATTTACTTACTCTCTAAAGATAATTTAAGTATAATACGAGTAAGGTCGATCCCACGAGGAACAACTCTATTTCCTAATTCAATTAATTTGCCAATAGTAACCACAATTTATTCAATGATTAAAGTTATGAAATCTAAGCTGTAATTCACGAAATAATGAAATAACAAGTAATAAAATTCTGAAGTTAATTAATTTACGGGAAAGATCCGGCAATGAGTAAATCCACACTAATCAATTTTTAATTGTTCATCGACTCAAAGATAACAATCTCTATTTAATCAGTTAGTTATAGATACCGAGAATCGGCTCTGACATAACCCAATTCTTCCTTACTTATTCGTTAATTGACAAGTATCAGCTTAATCAATTAATTCCCTATTCATAACACAACCCGGCCGGAATCAGCCGAACACCAGCATGCAATAACTTGTTAACCAATTATTTCCATCTACCTAGACAGTAGCTTTGTCACTAATTAATCTTACTATTTAAATCCAGTTATTTAACTAGGGATTAATTGGCTTTACCTAATTCGATTAAAGGTGATCAAGCATTAATTAAATTAAGTAATAAACTTTAGGCTCAGAAAACTCTTGGAATCAAATAAGAGAAGGTTTAATTCAAACACTTCGGTCTCACAATTCACGCATGATTAGTGTTTCATTACTCACAGCCAGATAAAGAAAACTACTCACAATTCATAACTAAAATAAGACAAAAGTAATAATTAAAAAGTAAATTAAATTAAACTGAAAATATCAAACCAAGTTGCCCGTCGTTTGGGCGAACGACGAGCTACAAAAAACTGGAAACGGGAAAAACTGCAGAGCACAACCCAGAACAAAGCTGCGCCAAAAATTCTCCAAGAAAAAACCCTTTAACCTAATTGATCTTCTCCCTTATATAGGAGAGAACATAATAATTTCCTAAATCAACTAAGAAAAATCAAATCCTTCTTTTTTCCAAATTCTATTAAGCCACATGCGGCTATAAAAATCTGTTTCCTATTTTACTTCAACAACCCAATTGGTAATTGCCAATAATCCTTTTGTTGCCAAATTCCTTCAACTCTTTAAATCGTTTAGACATCACTTCACTGATTTGGTGATTGATTAGAGTCCTTCTTCTCTCCAACTCCTCCATTCTCAGCTTCTGCTTTAATTCTTTCGGAATTCTCCAAATTCTTCCATTTTTCCCTCCGCATCCCCCAATTCTACAAGCTTCCAAATTCTGTAAAGATAAGCAGTAATAAGCACCAATTTCATCCCAATAAACACATAAAATCATGAACAATATTAAAACTATTTCGTGCTTATCAACGTGACAAAATCTCTCAACAAACAATATTCGACGCCTCTTGTCATGATTTCCTTTGTTATCCCATTTTGGAGTTTCGGACCTCCTTCGGACCAATATGAGTCTTTTTCTCCATCCAGTTCCAAGCCTCCATACATGAGATTCATCTTTTACAATTTAAACGAGCTCCTAGGATTTTCCGGAAAATAAGATTACACATGATTTCGTATCATGGGGTGTGTCCAACAAACGGTACAAAAAAAGTCAAAATCAATGCATTTTTTAATTTTTTTTGTTTCGACTAAAATACGTGTTTTATAACTTATGAAAAATGGAGGTTTGATGAAAATTTAAATTTTCACTTTTTTGAAATTATTCACTGGAATGCATGTTCGCAATCGGAGTGGTGAAACAAATGGTACAAAAAAGTCAAAATGAACACATTTTTAAGATTTTTCCATTTTTGACTAAATTACGTCTATTATATAACCCATGAATAATAGAGGTCTGGTGAAAATTTTAATTTTCACTTTTTAAAAAATATTAACTAGAATGCATGTTTACAATCGTGGTGGGTGCAAAAAACGGAACAAAAAAGTCAAAATCAACGCATTTTTTGGATTTTACCATTTTTGCTCAAATATGTGTGTTATCACCCATGAAATATGAAGGCTCGGTGAAAATTTTAATTTTCCCTTTTATTGACAATATTCACTAGAATGCATGTTCACAACCGAGATGGGTGCAAAAATCGGTACAAAAAATTTAAAACCAACCCATTTTCAAATTTTGCCGATTTTGGCTAAAATACGTGTGTTATAATAACCCATGAAAAATGGAAGCTTGGTGAAAATTTTAATTTTTACTTTTTTTGACATTATTCACTAGAATGCATATTTACAATCGTGGTGAATGCAAAAAACGGTAAAAAAAAGTCAAAATAAACGTATTTTTAGAATTTGCCATTTTTGCAAAAAAATACGTGTTATAAACCTTGAAAAATGGACGCTATGTAAAAATTTTAATTTTCACTTTTTTGACAATATTCACTAGAATGCATATCGCAATCGAGGTGTGTCCAAAAAATTGTACAAAAAAGTCAAAATCAACGCATTTTCAAGTTTTGCCATTTTTTGTTTAAATACGTGTGTTATAACCTATGAATAATGGAGGTTTGGTGAAAATATTAATTTTTTAATTTTTTGATATTATTCACTAGAATGCATGATCACAATTGTGGTGGGTGCAAAAAAAAGTACAAAAAGTTAAAATCAACGCATTTTTAGATTTTGCCATTTTTTTCTAAAATACGTGTGTAACCCATGAAAAATGGAGGTTTGGTGAAAATTTTAATTTTTACTTTTTTTTACATCATTCACTAGAATGCAAGTTCACAATCATTGTAGGTGTAAAAAACGGTACAAAAAAGTCAATCAACGCATTTTCGAATTTTGTCATTTTTTTCTAAAATACGTGTGTTATAACCAATGAAAAATGAAGGCTTGGTAAAAATTTTAATTTTCACTTTTTTTTACAATATTCACTAGAATTCATATTCACAATCGAGGTGGATGTAAAAAAGGGTGCGAAAAAAATCAAAATCAATACATTTTCGAATTTTACCATTTTTGGCGAAAATACGTGTATATCCTATGAAAAATGGAGGCTTGGAAAAAATTTTAATTTTCAATTTTTTTGACATTATTCACTAAAATGAATATTCGCAAACGTGGCGGGTACAAAAAAACGGTACAAAAAAATCAAAATCATATCATTTTTGGATTTTTCCTTTTTTGGCAAAATACATGCGTTATAATCCTTGAAAAATGGAGGCTTGGTGAAAATTTTAATTTTCACTTTTTTGACATGATTCACTAGAATGCATGTTCACAATCGTGGTGGGTGCAAAAAAGTCAAAATCAACGCATTTTTGGATTTTTACCATTTTCCTCAAATGTGTGTCTCATAACTCATAAAAATGGATGTTCGATGAAAATTTTACTTTTTTTGACAATATTTTCTAGAATGCATGTTCATAATCGAGGTGGGAGAAAAAAATGGTAAAAAAAGTCAAAATCAATGCTTTTTCAGATTTTGCCATTTTTTGCTAAAATACGTGTGTCATAACCCATGAAAAATGAAGACTTGGTAAAAATTTTAATTTTTAACTTTTTTTTTTTGCAATATTCACAAGAATGCTTAATCACAATCGAAGTGGGTGCAAAAAAAAGGTACAAAAAAAAAGTCAAAATCGACGCATTTTCAGATTTTGCCATTTTGGCTAAAATATTTGTGTTAGAACACATGAAAAATAAAGGCTTCGTGACATTATTCTCTAGAATGCATGTTCACAATCACGGTGGGTGCAAAACACGGTATAAAAAAGTCAAAATCAACGCAATTTTAAATTTTGCCATTTTTTGCTAAAATACGTGTGTTATAACCCATGACAAATGGAAGTTTCATTTAAGTTTTAATGTTCACTTCTTTTGACAATATTCACTAGAATGCAATTCACAATCGGGGTGGGTACAAAAAACGGTGCAAAAAAAGTCAAAATCAATACATTTTTTTATTTTTACCATTTTCCTCAAATTTGTGTCTTACAACCCAAGAAAAATGGAGGTTTGATTAAACTTTTACTTTTTTTGACAATATTCACTATAATGCATGTTCACAATCAAGATGGGTTAAAAAACGGTATAAAAAGTCAAAATCAACGTCTTTTTAGATTTTTCCATTTTTTGCTAAAATATGTGTGTTATAACCCATGAAAATAAAGGCTTGGAACAAATTTTAATTTTCACTTTTTTGACAATATTCACTAAAATGTTTGTTAACAATCGAAGATGGTGCAAAAAATGGTACAAAAAAAGTCAAAATTGACGCATTTTCAGATTTTGCCATTTTGGCTAAAATATGTGTTATAACCCATGAAAAATAAAGGCTTGGTGAACATTTTAATTTTCTCTTTTTTTTTACATTATTCTCTAGAATGCATCATCACAATCATGGTGGGTGAAAAAAATAGTTCAAAAAAGTCAAAATCATTGCATTTTTGGACTTTGGAATTTTTAGCTAAAATACGTGTGTTATAACACATGACAAATGGAGGTTTCATTAAAGTTTAATTTTCACTTTCTTTTGACAATATTCACTAGAATACATATTCACAATCGGGGTGTGTGCAACAAACGGTACAAAAAAGTCAAAATCAAAGAATTTTTGAGTTTTGCCATTTTTGGCTTAAATACGTGTGATAACCCATGAAAAATGGAGGCTTTGTAAAAATTTTAATTTTCTATTTTTTGACATTATTCACTAGAGTACATGTTCACATACGTGGTGGGTGCAAAAAAACGGTACAAAAAAAGTCAAAATCATCGCATTTTTAAATTTTGCCTTTTTGGGCAAAAATACATGCGTTATAACCCTTGAAAAATAGAATTTTCACTTTTTTGAAATTATTTACTACAATGCATGTTCACAATCGTAGTGGGTGCAAAAAAAAGTACAAAAAAGTCAAAATCAACGCATTTTTTGTTTTTGCCATATTTTCCTAAAATACGTGTGTTATAAACCATGACAAATGGAGGTTTCATTAAAGTTTAAATTTTTAATTTTTTTTTTACAATATTCACTAGAATGCATATTCACAATTGGGGTGTGTGCAACAAACGGCACAAAAAAGTCAAAATTAACGCATTTTCGAGTTTTACCATTTTTGACTTAAATACGTGTGACAACCCATTAAAAATGGAGGCTTGGTGAAAATTTGAATTTTCACTTTTTTGACATTATTCACTAGGATGCATATTCACAAACGTGGTGGGTGCAAAAAACAGTACAAAAAAGTTAAAATCATCGCATTTTTGGGCAAAATACGTGTATTATAACCCTTGAAAAATAGAGGTTTTGTGAAAATTTTAATTTTCACTTTTTTGAAATTATTTACTACAATGCATGTTCACAATCGTAGTGGGAGCAAAAAAGGTGCGAAAAAATCAAAATCAACGCATTTTTTAATTTTTACCATTTCCTCAAATGTGTGTCTTATAGCACATTTTACTTTTTTGACAATATTCACTAGAATGCATGTTCACAATCGAGCTGGGTGAAAAAAATAGTACAGAAAGTCAAAATCAACGCCTTTACAGATCTTGCAATTTTTTACTAAAATGCGTGTGTTATAACCCATGAAAAATGAATGCTTGGTAAAAAATTTAATTTTCACTTTTTTTTTACAATATTTACTGGAACGCTTTTCACAATCGATGTGGGTGCAAAAAAATGTACAAAAAAGTCAAAATCGACGCATTTTCATATTTTGCCATTTTGGCTAAAATATGTGTGTTATAACCCATTAAAAATAATGGCTTGGTGAAAATTTTAATTTTCTCCTTTTTTGACATTATTTTACTAGAATGCATGTTCACAATCATGGTGGGTGCAAAAAAAGTACAAAAATGTCAAAATCAACGCATTTTTTGATTTTGCCATTTTTTGCTAAAATACGTGTGTTATAACCCATGACAAATGGAGGTTTCATTAAAGTTTTAATTTTTATTTTTTTACAATATTCACTGGAATGCATATAATCGAGGTGTGTGCAACAAACGGTACCAAAAAATCAAAATCAACGCATTTTCGAGTTTTGCCATTTTTTGCTTAAATACGTGTGATAACCCATGAAAAATTGAAGTTTGGTGAAAATTTTAATTTTCACTTTTTTTGACATTATTCACTAGAATGCATGTTCACAATCGTGGTGGGTGCAAAAAAACGGTACAAAAAAAGTCAAAATTATCGCATTTTTGGATTTTACCGTTGTCGTCTAAAATATATGTGTTATAACCCTTGAAAAATGAAGGTTTCGTTAAAATTTTAGTTCTTTCCTTTTTTTTATAATATTCACTAGAATGCATGTTCAAAATCGAGGTTGGTGCAAAAAATGGCACAAAAAAGTTAAAATCAACGTATTTTTGGATTTTACCATTTTTTTACTCAAATACGTTTGTTAACCCATGAAAAATAGAGGTTTTGTGAAATTTTTAATTTTCACTTTTTTTACAATATTCTCTAGAATGCATGTTCACTATCGAGGTGTGCAAAAAACGGTACAAAAAAGTCAAAATCTAAGCATGCCATTTTTGGCTAAATTACGTGTGAACCCATGAAAAAAGGGAGGGTTTGGTGAAAATTTTAATTCTCAGTTTTTTTGACATTATTCACTAGAATACATTTTCAAAATCATGGTGGGTTCAAAAAATGGTACAAAAAAAATCAAAATCATCGCATTTTTAGATTTTACCATTTTTGGCTCAAATACATGTGTTATAACCAATGAAAAATAGAGGTTTGGTGAAAATTTATTTTTTTACTTTTTTTTACAATATATACTAAAATGCATGTTTATAATCGAGGTGGTACAAAAAATGGTACAAAAAAGTCAAAAACAACGCATTTTCAGATTTTTATATTTTTTGCTAAAATACGTGTGTTATAACCCATGAAAAATGGAGGTTTGATGAAAATTTTGATTTTAATTTTTTTATATTATTAAATAGAATGCATGTTCACAATAGTGATGGGTGAAAAAACTGTACAAAAAAGTCAAAATCAACACATTTTTTTATTTTACCATTTTTTGCTTAAACACGTGTAACCCATGAAAAATGGAGGTTTTGTGAAAATTTTAATTCTCACTTTTTTGACATTATTCTCTAGAATTCATGTTCAAAATCGAGGTGGGTGCAAAAAACGGTACAAAAAAATCAAAATTAACGCCTTTTTAATTTTATCATTTTTGGCTCAAATACGTGTATTATAACCCATGAAAAATGGATGTTTAGTGAAAATTTTAATTTTCACTTTTTTTACATTATTCGCTAGAATGCATGTTCACAATCGAGGTGGGTGCAAAAAGTGGTACAAAAAAGTCAAAATCATTGCATTTTTAGATTTTTCTATTTAGCTAAAATACGTGTGTTATAGCCTACGAAAAATGAAAAATTTGGTAAAACAAAATTCTAAATTTCACTTTTTTTTTGCACTGCTCACAAGGATGCATGATCAAAATTAACGTGGGTAAAAAAATAGTAGGGAAAAAGCCAAAATTAACATTTTTTTTTACTTTGCCATTTTTTACCAAAATACGTTTGTTATAACCCTTGAAAAATAGAGGTTTGTTGTTTATATTCAATTCTCAAAACAAAAATTTCTAACTTTTCTAACCACAAAATAAGGGCATTTTAGTCTTTAACATCTTTTAATTTTTTTATTTGTTTGACTTGACTGGTGGGGGTCAAATATTGATTGTCGTCAGTTTACCTTCATTAACCACCACTACCAGTCCTCTGGATTCTGGCAATTTGGTTAGAATTCAACCAGAATCCAACCGATGGTGGTGGCCCCGGCGGTTGACCGATAACATTCAACCTTTGACCACCACCGTCAATTCAAACAATTTAATATTAAAAATTATATTTTAAACTTTATTTAATAAATTAATTCTTCTATACAAAAATCAACAAAAATAAAACTTATCAATCCAAACACTCAATTTTCAAAACTAGAATAGTACTTTTTTAAACGCAATCTAATATCTCATTTTTTTCAATTTTCAAAACAAAACACATATCCAAACAAAAGTCTTTATTCCAAATGAATTATACTTTGCCATTTTATTCTATTTAAACACATCTTTTAATTTATATTTAAATATATCGATCATATCTTTTTTTATCATTTCTTTGCAATTCTTTTTAACTCCCCCTTCCCCCTTGAATTTAAGTTAATATTTCTCTATTTTTTATACGCCGCATTGGTACATTTAAAGGTCTCTTATACACATATACAAACTATTTTAAACGTGTTTATCTAATTTTTTTTCATTTATTGGAACTGCCCTAACTTTCCTTTTAATGCAATATTCAATAATTTTATGTTATATATAATGTAAATTAATGTAGTGCTTTATTTTTTTTGACTATTAATTAGCAAAGAAAATTAATTAATAGCCATTTCAAGTAGTTTAATTAGTTTTTTTTTTCAATGCTATTTGCAGGTTGCATATATATATACGTCGATGTTTAACAATATTATCTTTGTAGTTATAGAGGGTACGCCATTTGGCTTCTCAAATGTTGTTTGTTACAAACAATTCTAATACCATTCAGGAAATCAAAATCTAATTAAAGTGTTTCTCATGATATTTTGCAAGAATTAACATAGGTCAAGAATGACAAATCCACAAAGATTAATTATTCAAAAGATATAGAAATTATCTTTAAAGAATTTTCGGCAACAATTTTTTGCATTAAGAATGAAGTAATTGATCTCTTCCCTTTCATGGAAAATGAACCTAATGAAAATTACGTTCCCAAGAAAGCAGAGCAACATAGGACAAGGAGAAGACAAGAGTTGGATGAAAAAGAAGCGAAACATGAATTGTATCTATGCCGTATGTTGTAGTCAATTTGGACATGTAATCTTGAATTAATAATGGATTATTGGATAGGTAAGTATGACAAGTATCAACTTGGCTAGTTTTGATTTTCAATATTTTTTTTTTCACTTTTCATGTAAGAAAAATTTAAATTCGATAACTATTTGACATGCATATATTAAATGTTATGAACCCTTATATTTGTCATATATGCCTTAAATAATTGATTAAATTGAAATTTAAGTAAAAAAAAAGTTATTGATGAACAAATTAAAGTGTAAATTGTAACATATAAAAGATAAAAATAGAACTTTTTAAAAAAATTAAAATAAAAACGAAATGAACTTTCAAATTTAAAAACATTGAAGTAATTTACTCTAAATGTGTGCATATATATATATATATATATATATATATATATATATATATATATAATCCCTCTATGTCGCATCGTATTTATTGAGATTCAAGCTTTTTTCAAAGGTAATGCATAATTGAATATGTCACTATTAGTCTAAAGTTGGTATTCGTTCATTTTCATAGTTGGTTGTACAACATAAAGACAGAAACATCAAATACCATTTATTAATTTTAATGTTACAATTTAGACAAATCCAAGAAAAAAAAAAGAGTGCTTTGTTAATTAAATGACAAATCTTAATTTGTCAACAAAGTTACAGGGCAACAAACAAATTAAACATTCGGTGATAGCATTGGATAAATGGTCCTTATGCCCCATCTTCACAACTATTTGGAGGTTATCAAAATAATACAAAATTCAATACTTCTTATCACATTAGTAAGAGTAAGTAAAAAGAATTACGGTTTTTTTAAGGTACCTAATATTGTAAGTCCCCTAACTTCATTTAGTTATAAGTAGTCTACCTATGAATAGTAGTTTTTAATCTCGAAAATAAAAAAAGTTGCAACAGCTAACGTAAAAATTTTGTCAAATTTATCTTATAATATGGATAACACATTTTATGATTTAGTGAGATAAACGCTTTGTTATTGTTATCGTCGAAAGATTGTAAATTCGCTACCTAACTGTACTTAGTTATAAATAGCATGTCTATAAGTAACTGCCTATAAATAACTATCTTTAAACCCGAGAAAACAAAAAAGATTGCGATTAAGTAGCAATTGACATAAAAATTTATTGAACTTTATAATATGAATAACGTATCTCACTTAGTAAAATAAACGCATAAAAATTTTATTGAACTTTATAATATGGATAACTATCTCACTTAGTGAAACAATCGTTTATTTTTTATTGCTGTTGTTGTAACATTGTAAATCCGCCGACTCTTCTTTTGCTACATGAAAGATGGCCTGAGTGTTTGATCATAGGCCTCTTTAGGTCGCTTCTTCCTAACACCGTGCCGTTGCTCCTAGGACAAATCATGCATCATATATATTTTTTATGTATACTTTTATGCATGAACTTGACTCCAAATATGGATGGCTCATGGCTGCCTTGGTTTATGTCCAAACAACAGCGAGCAGATGGATATGTCTCTGTCTTAACATTTCCAGTCTGTTGGGACTTGGGATGGATGTTGATTTCTATCAACTTGCTGGCTGCTGCCAATTTTAACACCTACAATTGCTGCTGCATTATGGCAGGCTATCCTAATTGATCTATGATGTTATTATTATTATTTTATTTTTATTTTTTTTCCAGAAGTATAGCATTTTGAATCAAGTGAGTCATTAGGATTAGTATTTACGTCGTCTCAATCAGTTTCTCCGCACATAATTCAAAACCAATATTTCCAAAAGAACACAAACAACAAAAATTTGGGTCATTCTTAAAATGTCTTATACGAGACTTGCTTATGAATTTCACTTTATACAATATAAAAAATTAGCATATAAAATATCAAATATTAACGTTTAAAATATAAAAAAATAGTGTATTAAAGTTTAAAATATCAAATATTAGCATATAACGTATAAAAAATTAACATATAAATTATAATTTATGTGTCACGTTTCATTTATGAGATTTATAGTAATTTTGATTTTATAGAAATGATAATTCAGTTCTACTATTACGTATTGAACACTTCCCAACAAGTTTGGACGAAAAAAACAATTTAGTCACCATCAATTTTGTTAACTTGAGCACTTCAAAACCTCAATTTATGTTCTAATCTTTTAAGTTCTTTTTTTCGGCCATGTTTCTTGGTTGGGTGACTTTAAATTAATGCATGTTTTCGTGAAGATATAGAGATAGTTGACAAATATATAGTGTGATTTTGTTACAGTCTATATAGTCAAGAATATTTAAAGAGGCAAAATTCCAAAACTTTTTGTTAATTTCTAATCCCCTAATGGTGTGAATCTTATGATTTACTTATTTTTACTGTTGCGTTTTTCTTTGATAGTTCATCAAAGAGAAACTTCTGGGCACCTTTTTTATTTTTTTTATTGGGATAAATGTTTTACTAACCACCCCTTTTACTAAAATTGAAAATGCCATAAAATAAAATAAAACAAATCACGGAATTTATACAAATTTTATGATACCCATTTCACAAAAAGACATTGAAGAATTAGAATTTAAAGAGCGAAATAATATAACATTATTAGTAAAAACTATATTATAATTGTTAAAAGAATTAATCGTAATATTTTTTTATAAAATAAATTTTTTTAAACCTTGAGAAACGTTTACCTTTCTTGCTTACTGATGCTGGTATTAACACAATCATAAAAAAATGTTAACTTGTGTATATATGTTATCTTAGATTACAATATTTTGCTTATTCCTAATTAAGATAACGATTTAATGTTGTAAGTTAGGTTGTTTACATCAGATTATGATTTTGGTGATCACAAAATCAAATCAAAGAAGATTAATTCTCATTGTGGTCATAATTTCCAGTTCTAAAATCTGGGCAAAGTTTTATTCAACACGAAATTTCGTGTCAGATGGACAAACTTGGACTTGTTTGATTAAATTAAGTGCATGGTCTATAGTATTTCATTAAATTAGCAAAAGTTAATTTCTAAAAAGTTTTAGAGAATATGTCATAACTCTCCCACTATAAACATTTGTATAGTCTACACCACTACAAGTATATTATGGATTTTTTTTTCCTATTGGCAACAGTTTAATATATATATGAGTTTTTAATTATAGTAATGATATAGAGTTTTAGTTTTAGTTGATAGAATTTTAGTTTTATCTGAAAGTACACATGTCATAAGATCTAAAGTTGAAAAATAAATATAGGTAGAGTTTTCGAACAAGAGGAGGGGAAAATATTTTATAGAAAGTAATACACCAAATGATATATAAGATTCCAAGTTGGAAAATAGACATAGGTAGAGTTTTCAAACGAGAGAAGGAAAAATTATTGTTTGAGAGTTTGAACTCCTAACCTCTAACCTTAAAGAACCTTAAGATTCTTCAAATGGCTACTTGAAATGAATATTGATATAAATGTAAGTATTCACATTCTCACCCATCCAAATATATTGTAAACAGTAGTATTCTCAAAGCCCACTTAGAAAGGGCCACCTTTCAAGAGTTTCTCTATTTTAAATGCTCAGCCATGCTGCATTCTGTGCCATACATGGGCTGCCCAAAAATTTTGTGAAAATCTATATTTTGGACTGAAATTCCCCTCAAACTATAGGCACAAAAGTTGTTGCATTCCATCTAAAAAAATTTTGTGCCTCAAAAGGACAATCCCAAAAGATGTATGGCAACACAATGGTAAAAATTACTAAATTTCAAGAAGAAACAAAGAAGGGATTATTGTGACATAAACAAAGCAGAATTCAATTCACTTCCAATCATACATTTTGATCATATCACTTGAAGAAGGCCAAATCTTATTGGCAAAATAGAAACTATCTTCTCTAACTGACCAATAGCATACATTTCCTTGCCATTTACCTCCACAAGCATTAGCCAAATGAGAATTAAAGACATCAAAGATTATAACTTTCCTATCCCACCAAAAGTGACACAAATATCTTGGAGTCTCCCAAATGATGAAAAAATTCCAAGTGAAATATTGTTTTGCTTCAAGGGTTCTTTGACCTATATCATAATTTGTAGATTGGCAATGGATCTTCAAAGGGATGGAACTGTTTTGAATATCATTCACTACTAAAACATCATATCCATCAAAGATAGCAAAAACTTGCACTTTATGATCAGTCAAGAAAAGGGAAGAAAAGGTTAAGCAAAAAAGAAGTTTGATTGTAGCAATTTTACTCATCTGTTTTTTTAAAATTTTTTGGTCACTAAGAAATTGTTTCTAGTTATTTTAAGTTGAACGTTATATATAGAGCATTTTGGGCATCTCTCCATGTTCAACAACAAATAAACAAATGAAAGAAATTGAAAAAAAAAAAAAGAAAAAAGAAATTGAGGAATTTTATGAACAAGAGCTACTTAATTATCTTTGGAAGTTCCCTTTTTTAATATTTGACATTTAATGATATATTTGACTTTAATTGTTTGGATTACACACAATTCTTTAACATTAAACCATTGCATGACTGGATTATACTTCACATTATTATTATTATGCTGTAACGTACGAGTAAGTAATTATTCAAAGATCATGTCACTGTTTATCAATTGTGTCATTCATACAATTTCCAAAGCAAGAACTTCTTTGGTAACCAACAAATTCAAATCCAAGGAAAATTATGAAAACAAGATGATAGCATAAGTGATTTCTCTGTCAATTATATTTAATTTTTTCTTTTGATGAAATTTGCTGTGAAAACCAACTTCAGAAAACGTTTGGATGGAGTATTTTTTTTTTTTGTTTTATGATAGAATCTTTTTTATTAGGATTTGTTATAAGAAATGAATATTTTGGAAGTGTTTGGATTGAAAATTTTGTTTTATTGGGATTTGTATTGGAGAAATTTTTTTACTAATAAGATTTTGAAATTCAAATTTGAATTAATATTTTATAAGTTTTTTTTTTGGAAAATTGTGTTAGGAATAATTATTTATTATTAAAATTTACTGTAACAAATATAATTACTGTAGCATTGTTTTTTGTTTTAAAAATTTTTGTAGAAAAAAGAAACAAAACAAACAAATTATTTTTTATTTACAAAATAAATCAAAAAAAATCATACAACCAAACAGGTATTGTGTATTTTGACAAATAAGCCAAAAAGATTTGGTCAAACAATGCAGTAATAATTAATTTATGGTGAAAAAATGTTCAACTTCAGCTAGTCATGTTTTTTCATCAATCACTCAAAGAATGATGCATTTTATTGGCAAAAAAAAAAAAAAAAAACCATTTTTCCGCCGAAAAATTGCAAAAAATTATCCTTTACAATTGTTGGAAAAACTTTTATTGCATGCATGCATATGAAATTGTTAAATTGCAATGAGAAGTTTCTCCTACAAAAAGGGTAGGATTACCAAAATCATCTTCTTTAGATATTGGATTGATATGAGGTAGGTCAATTGATACGTACATAGACATCATATATATCCTCCAAATGCAGTAATTATTTGAATGGTTTGAATAAGACAGAGGGATTGAACGAGTGCAAAAGATAAATGGATTTTGGTTGTGGTGTTGCTCATCTTTGACTGTTACGATAAATTCTGTTCAAAAAGACATTTAGTTCAAGGAGTAATGATTGGAGAGTGAAAAATTAGAGTGAAAACGCAAAGTGACTAACGTGACAGATATAAAAAGACAAACTAATCCATTATCCAGTAGGGTTCACTCATCATTTTGTTAGGGTATTAGTTTGTTTTTTTATAACTGCCACGTCAGTCAATTTGCGTTTTCACTCTAATTTTTCACTCCCCAAGGTATATATCATACATAGTTATTACAAATAGAGCTAAAAAAAAAACTTAGAAGTGGAAAAATGTTAACATCATCTGCAACATCAATTCATTAGAAATGAATTAACTACTTTTTGGTTGTAGTTTCCTGGCCTGAATTGGATGTATAATTCAGGGCCAGGATGAGTAAAATATTGTCACATAATGATGGAACCACCAAATTGGAAGAAAAAAAAATAAGGAAAAAAATATGAAATGGGTAATATATAAAACGGGTAATTAAATGTGTTAAAATTATAATTTTAATTTTTTATCAATTGTATTACTCGTTGACATTGCGATTAATTTATCGTTGTATATATATTACTTCCCTGATTTGCAGTCCCTTTCCAGTGTTAATTATCAGGAAAAAGAAAAAGAACCAAGCAGTTTAACAATGGAGTTAAGAGAAATGACACAAAACAAAAAATTTATTACAAGATTTGAGTTGACGTTGAACAGATCCCATGTACTAATTTGTACTAATTATACTTAAAAACTCCCCAAAAGCTGTGACTGTGAATGAAACACGACGACTGATGGTTGTACACTTCAATACAAAATTGTTTGCTACATAATCTTGAACCAATCAAAATTGTGTCTAAAATGATGATCTTAATTCATCCTTTAGTATAAATAGCAAAACATATGAGAGAATGCGTGATTAGAAGGTCTTTACTATCTAAGGTTGTCTTAGATGCCCAAATGACAAAGGCATGCAAGTTAACACAAAAGAAAGAATTAGCATCCAACTTGCACAATAATAAAGGATTTCTTAAGGGTTGCTGCAACAAGTTTTCATAATTTTATTGGCAGAGCTTTGGCACTTATAGGCCTTTAAATGTTATTCACTCTTTGCAAGGAAGAAATAGCGCCTTCTTGCCTTAGCCATTAAGGCGTAGACGAGAAGAACCACCTCAAGATCACGCCTTCCAATACTTGTCCAATTTCATTACCATCCCATATGTAAGTATTTGCCTAAATTGAAGAATTTTTTTTATATATTTGTAGTTGGACGAGAACCAAAATTTTGCGACAAATTTGGATTAGGCATAAATGGATCACATTAAAAATCGTGTAAAAGTTATCAAAGTTACGAATATGATAGCAAAATGTGATAGATATAGCCGAACACATTTAATCAGAGGAAGGTTTAGTTCTTGTTTTTGTTCACAAAAAGGCATAAAAACATAACCTGGTTTTCTCATCAGATTGCATAAAATTGATTCTTGAAAACTATGCCATGCAGAAGACTACATAACAAACCAAGGTAAGCCAATGAAGAAATACAAGGGAGAAGCTTTGGAGTTTTAACTTATGATGATTCATTCAGAGGGATAGAAAGAACGATATTGTTTTCATAAATGAGTCTGTTTGGACATTTTGCAGGATCCAATAGTATTGACAGGATTGAGAAAATAGCAAGTTCTCCCAGTCTTTCAATCCTTAACTGTCCTGTCACTCGCCTCTGCCTCTTCATTAAAGTTAGGATCAACAACAGAACTTTTCAAACATTCATAAAATGTTAGCTGCATTAACACTTTAAGTTTCAAGAGTTTTTAAGCACTTTCAACCCAACCATGTTGAATTGTTGATCTTAGTCGATGTTCTTACTTTCTGGATTAATTCCTCTGACACTGCTTATGACTTGTGATGGCAAGATTCATTTGGAACTTCATGAAAGTGAAATAGAATCTACTATGTTAGGTCAGATTTGATGACTATATATGCTGATAAATGTTGCAAAAAGAAAACTGTTATCTTTGCTATTTTGACTTCATTAGCACTATCCCATCATTTGATTTTCTGCTTTTCACTTTATGATGCCAGGAATGACTTCAAAATGAAGTCAATTGCCTTAAAATTTGTGGGAAATACGAGACAAAGTTTGGCCTTCTCTTATTCAGACTTCAACCATAGGAGGACCTTCAAGAACATTTTTCAGTGGGCATTGGGAATGCGCACTACACATTTATGCTTCTCAGGTGGAGATAAAAACTTCCTTTCTTGTACTATTTTGTCATTGTTATTGTTCTACTAATAACCTTTTCTATATATGCCTGCTTTGCCTTAGCTGATCTTTAATGGAGATTGTGTCAGCCACTAATTAAAGGATGTTTTCTTTCCAATTATTTTTCCATCCTGCTAAATTAAATGAACAATTGGAGGGGTTTCGAACGATTCCACGAGGCGGTTACTTTGCTTGCCACCAATCTTACCTTTTTGCTGCTTTTATTTTAACATTTGCAGAAGAAGGTAGGATCAAATTTGATTTACTTTAACTTTTGTTGAGATAAAAAGAAAACATATATGATTGTTCAGTTCATCAATGGAAGTCTTTGAATTAAGCAATTTGATGGAGCCAGTGTTGTCCTGTTATGAATGAATACAGTAAGAAACAGTTCAAAATGCACAAGAGTTTGATAGGCCAGAAGAGCAGACAAAACTCAAAAGTTAAGGAGATATGCAGCAGAATTCAGAATTGGTAAATGAGTGTGTAAGTGGGATGAATACTACAAAAGAGAAACATCTTGATAAATACTGAAGCATTACTTAAAAGAAGGTGAATTCGCAAGTCAAATAATTTAAACAAACTAAACCAGTAAGATTCTGTATTCTTGATGTTCTTGTTGTTTCATTGGTTAGTTGCAAGTTAAATTAGCATAAATGATTAGGAACAACAAAGTATCCTCGTTGCCTTTACCATTCCTATGATTAGTCTATTTTAATCCTTTTTCCCCACTACTTTGCACTTTGCATCTTTGTGATTAACAATGGTTTTATAGGATCAAGTTGTTATAATGTTACTATAGTTAGAAATGTTCCATCTGCAACAAAATAAAAAACTTCCCAGAATTTGATGCAACTTGTTATAATATAAACTTTTCTGTTCATTTGCTTTCATCCCTCAAAAGATAGTGAGGAATCGACATATTTTGCTTTGGATGGATCACAAGAAAGTGACACCCCTACTCCTGTATAACCAAAGCTTAAAACTCTAGTGCTTAAAACAGTAAGGAGTGTCAATGCAACTATATGTATACCTAATATGCAAAGAAACATGAGCAGAAAACCAAAGTAGAAAAGATTTAAAGATTATAGAGTGGAAGACATGATGCTCATTCTGATTTTCTGGCCCATATATATATATGGTTTGATGAAAAGCAGAAGTGAATGGAATGAATGATTCCATGAACTATTATATTAACACTAAAATTATAAAAACTTCCCTCGTGGATTGCTGCCTTAAAACTTTCCAAAAATTGTTCACACGAATGACTTCTCTTCTTCTCTTTAATGTTGTATTGTATGATATGTATCATTATCAGGAAGATGCATACTTTGTGCTCAGTGATACTTTGATGTAATGTAAAGTATCATTGTGTTATTTGAAAAGACAACGAAAAGCTCTTATTTGTAACTTGTTTAATTGGAGGCTTGCAATCATTCGACGTACTGAGATGAATCTTGAGGCCTTAGCCTTTCCAGGTAGATAAAGTTCAAGCAAAAGTCTCCAATGAATCTATGACAACTAAAATCCCTCAAAGAGAATGACAGTGAAGATATGCATAAATCTAATCTTATGAAGACAATATCCAAGGTCATGGGACAATTTGATTTCTCATGATGGCCTTAAAACTTCAGCATTCAATAAGTTCTTTGTTCATCTGCTTAGTTTACCAATCTGATCATCTGATGCCAACAAAATGTCCCTTCAACCCACAGGGAAAGCGAAAGCAAAAAAAGGCGAAAAACACACTTTTTATATAGAGAAGAGCTTCAGGAAAAGAAAATGCAGTGTTGCAGGATGACATCCACAACATTGAAGGAAGAATTTAATCATTATTTAACAATGATAAGACAGCACTTGGGGCAAAGAATATCAGAACTGCACTATTCTTAGAGCTATTTAATTAGTACTAAAGCAGCATGTTAGGCAACAGAAAAAGATGATTAGTGAACTGATCTTTGTGTGAATCTTTAGTTGAAAGTTCAAAAAACAATATGTTTAGGATTAAAAAACAGGCAGATGAAACACAAAGATACCTACCTGAACTCTTTTATAGCTAGATGACTAGATGTCACTTTACTACAAGTCAACAAATGATCAAAACTTGTTACGAACTTTCGCCGATTTCCTTCAACAGAAAGGTTCCTTCACATTATATATAATCTCAAGTACCAAAACTGAGAAACTTGTTTATAAAAGATGCAGAAAGTTGTTTGATTATTTAGTTAAAGTGCCATTTACAACTTTCATAACTTAATACAGAAGTTGCACTTAGAACTTTCATCCCCCTTAATATTCTCGAAAGAAACTAAAAGCAAATGTCTTCCAATAATGTTTGGCACACAAGTATAATTAAACAAGGGATTAAAGCAATGTTCATTGAACTAAAATTGGATGCTTGAATAGTTGCTTTTCCTTTTTTTTTTCTAAGTGAGCCCACTTAATTCAACTAAAATCTTTGTCATTTGATTATAATATCCATCGTACGAGTTGCATATGATAAAGGTGATTTTCGATTATTGCTCTCTAATGATTACTGTCTGATCACAGTAAAATGCAAAGAATTCTCAGCTGAATTACTCTACATTGGTAATTTTTGTGAGGTCAAAACCAATATGTGCATCTGCTGATATAATAGTGAGATAGCAACTGATGTTTTTAATAGCTAAATCATTGCATATTTAAAGCTTCAATGGATATCTTGAGCAAACTTCAAGATTTTAGTTAAGAAATTTGTACTACTAACAGAACTGATTTATGCATAAGTCTTGTTCATGGCTGAGAAAATTCTCAATGACAAAAGTTGAATATACATAGAGCAAGAAGTAAGGAGGAAGTTGATTCTTTTGCATGAATAATCACCAGATTTAGAAGAACATCAACGGAATGAAATGAAAATGTGAAACGAAGTGATCCATAAGATCCATTGTCCTTTTTAAGCAGGGATCATTGTTAGTCGTTAGAAATTGTAACCTAGATAAAGTACTTATCTATTAGTAACAGGGGCACCCTCTTTTTTCTGTGTTTTTAGCATATTAGTTCTTGATAAACTCCGTCTGTTTATAAGCAGCCAACGCTAAATCCAGAAAAGTGAGGGAAGTTGCATTAGATTGGCAACCAGGCAACCAGCATTATACTTCGTCACTAAAATTATATAGATCATATTAAAAATCGTTTATTAGTTATTGATAAAATAGAATGCTATAACATTTCCCACATATCACAAGACTCATTGGCATTATACTAATCATTGATTGTTTTCGCGCTTCTAATCAAATGATCAATGCTCACTGATGGTAGACTGTCATTCAACAAGCATAATGAAAGGAGATCTTCTTTTCACATGCCAACTTCATTTTTCCCTTTTTTTTCGTTTTTGACATGACATGCATGACAAACCTTGTTTAGTAGTGTCAAATATCATAGCAATGATAATGTTGGAGCAGAACTATATGATGGTTTCTGCATGGAAATTGCTTTGGATATAGTTGGACACAAAGACTGTTGGTTGGGGGAACAGCAAAGTGTGTGATAATATAACTGAAGATTACAAGATAAAATTGGAGATATTTTCATTTTCTGATGGAGATGAAGTTTGCAAAGCTAAAGAGATGAAGTTTGATCTTGAATGTTTGTTTTTGTTTGTGTCTATGGACTTAAAAGAAGATTCTAAACCTGAAAAGAATCAGTATATCATAGCAAATTAATATTTGCTCCTGAAAGTACAAACTGGTTTTTTGAGGCCTTACATTGCTACATCTATTCATGTGTGCAACAAGAATTCATTTATTTGGTGGAGTAATATTCTTAGTTCATCATGATTAGTTGACTTATGAAACCAAAGAGAGAAAAAGCAAAGAAGGAAATATTAACAATAAGCTAAATTTAGAGTAGAGAGATGGCTTCAAATTGTGATTTTGGAAAAGTTTATGTGCATCATGCTTTGTTCCCATTATCAGATTTTATAATTGATATGCAGACAGGTTGAGATACAGTTTATGATGACAAAAGATAAGCATGTAAAATGTCTCCAAAATGAGTGGGGTGCCTTGGCATCTTGCAGCTGCTGCAAGTGGAGTTTAAAGCAAAATTTTAATGCTCTTAATCAAAGGTATTGCACCAAAATATCAAAGTTGTAGACTCAAGTACTTGGTTAATTCATTTTTCTAAAGGTTAAATTCCCAATCGATCTTTTATAGCCTTTTCTATTTCAATTCATACGACATTTTATATAAACGTCTCACATATATTTTGAATAAAGATATAAATGACTAATGATTATAATTAGAATTGATAAAAATACACGTTGTATATTTATATAAAATGTTTCAAGAATCGATACAGGAAATGTTACGAAAGATCCTGAAGGAGTGGGTTAAAACTCCATACAAAACTTTTGTTATGAAAACTTGATTGTCCAACACAAATAGGCAATTGTTGAAATGGACCAAATTCTCAACTCAAAGTTAAGGCTAACTGGCCAATTGCCTTTAAACTACCTAAATCAATAAATAATAAATCTGTCAGATCAAATCAGTGGATGTAACTCAATTGGTGGACCTATTGGCTGCTCATGAAGTCTTTTTTTCTCCATTTTATCATACAACAATGACAATGTAGGTATAGGTGTAGGCACTACTATGACTATGAGGGTCTAATTTTGTTTTTTTGTAGTTCCCATTTCAGAGGAAGTAGCAAAAATCAGCTACTATATTTAGTAACAGTTTTTTTTTTGACTCCATTTGCCTCATTTTTGTTGCTCAATGCCACATATAGAACTCCACTTCCTTTCCCATGTCATTTTTGTTGTTATCTAATGCCATATGTTGGTTTTCATTCTTTTTCTTATTTTCTTTAATATTACTCTTCTTTACCCTCTTCAAAACATATTATAGTTTTATTACATACTAAAAGAATCTTTATTGGAAAAGAATAAGAATATAAAAATTTATCCACAATGTATAACTAAAAAAACTATTAAAAAGATGTCTACATAAATTCTTTTGGTTGAATTTTGTCTGAATATCTGTAACTTAAACTAGTAGAATTATTAATTAAAAAAATTATAGAGCGGGTAAAGTAAAATTGTACTAAATTTGAGGATGGCAGGAAATAAATGTAATGTAACATATAATATTATAATACTATTTGAAGGCCTAATGGCCAATTTAAGTTAAGGTTTAAGTAATTTATAAAACAAATCTTTAATTGATATTCAAGGGTGTAAAATTAGGGTGCAAACGGCAACCAACCCTTAATTTTAGGGATAGTTTTTGTAATTAACCCTATTGTTCATTGAAAAGTAAAGTATTTAATTGTAGAAGTCTAGAAATAACCAAACAATGTTGGACAGGTTAGAAAGGAATACTAGATCTTCTGTGCAATATTATATTATTTTATTTTGTCTAATGTTAAAAACTATATAGTTTTACCAAAACTAAGGATTAAAAGTTTAAATATCACTAAAATCACTTTACAATTATTAGAGTCTAACCCAGATATGAGTAACCCTACAACCTAGTTTTTTACAATTATTAGAGTCTAACCCAGATATGAGTAACCTTACAATCTAGTTTTAATCTAAAATAGCATAAAACATGATAATTTTGGACAGAAAATTTCATCTCTCATAAAGGAGGGATCACTCTATCGGGTTAGATATTTTTACCCACTTTTCATTTCAAAATAAATGATTCGTTTGTTTTGCCTTTTTCTCTCCAGCAGAAAAAATTTGTTTTCACTTCCTCAAAAAAAAAAAAAAAAACAAGGGCATATTTCTTTTTGCTATTTTTTTTGGTATATATTTATGGATCAGACGATCAACTCGAACACTGAATCCCACAAGTTGGCTAGAAATTGGCTAGAATTCTGTTGGCGGACGTCCAAAAATATTGTCTTGGAGCGTCAATCTTTAACCGTTAAATGGTTTGATCAATTTTAACTTTTTTTTTGGTACTTTTAAATGTAAATTTTATTGATAAAAAATTCTTCGACACAAAATTCTATAAAAATAAAATTTATCAATTCAAACACTCACTTCTCAACCAAATGCATACCAAAACTTTGTCAAAATCATATGTTCAAAATTGAACATCTACATGTGATATAAGAAAAAGATGATTTAGGAGTAGGGTAGTAAAACACAAGTTTCGGATTCGATTATGGGGAAATTAAGGAAGGCCTACAACTTAGGAGTAAGTACCATTTTATTTAAATAAATTATATTTTGATCCATCAACTTAGGTTTTATCACACAAATAATTTTCAACTCATTTTATATCCATTTCACAAATAATGTCGCCAGTCATGTTGCACAAAACAAAATCATTTTGAATGATGTATACTATCAATTGACAAATAGTGATACTTATCAAATCGAGAACTAAAACGATATTTATTTTAAGTCAGTGACAATTGAAATCATATACCCACATATAGTTATCAAATTGAGAACCAAAACAATATTTATCATTAAGTTAATGATCCTTCAAATCATCTTTCCCTATGAATAATTTATTTTGTGGATTTCTAGTAGACTATATACAATAAAGTCTAAACGTTTGTAAACTTTTGTTTTTTTTTTCTACCTTATGACTCTAACTGTAACCTATTTAGTCAACATGTAAAGATGCAAATAATTGGGTCCACACTTACCATTTCTTATGTTTCAAATTTTGTACCTACATTCTATCGTATTTAGAGTTCTTTAGGGTTTTGAATATTTTATATCATTTGGTGTATCACTCTATTTAATACTTTCTGTAAATGTGACATATGTTTTTTTAGATAAAACTAAAACTATATCAAATGATTGGTGAACCCTAAAGGATAAGTAATTATACACGTGTCAAAATTTTTAAAATAATATATGAAATTATATATAAAAGTTATACAGAATATTCATTGGAATTCTTTAGTACTCCATGCAGAATTAATCTATTGTGCACATTATACATTGGCACCGAATCTATTTTTTCATTTGCCAGGAAGATGGGAAGCAAGTATGTCTTAAAAACGTATGATGGTTCCCAAATGAAGTCAAAACTATTTGTGTATTTTGGTTGAATAAAATGCAATCAATTATTGAAAAGAACAAAACGAAAAAGAGAAAAAAATAAATTCCACATGTTCCTTTTTCAATATTTGTTTTTATTTTTTCTTTTTGAAGATTGGATTTTTTTTTTCCCTTCTATTCTTCGTTCGAGGCTTCTACAACGAAAAGGACTAAGAGAATATGTGAAAGAGAAAGCAGCGAATGTCTCTGTTCGTTGAATTAGAGTTTTCTTTTAAAAATTACTTGATGTAGAAATATGAATATCGAGAATACCACAAATTAAAAAACGTTTGAGTCTAAGTTTACCCTATTAAATGCTTGGACATCATGATCAATTCGTGGATATGTATCATGATTTTGGTCAATTGTCTCACTAAATTAATATGATCAAGAATATTTTGACTTGATCATATGGGTATATGGAAGAATAATGATAGGGGAGTAAAAAATTAGAGTGAAAACGTAAAGTGACTGACGTGGCAGGTGTATTAATTTGTTTTTTTATAACTGACACGTTAGTCACTTTGCTTTTTCACTCCCCCTATCATTACTCTGTATGGAATATCATTGAAAAAAACTCAAAGTTTAATTAAAAACACAATCAATAAACCAAAAGTTAATAAAACATAAAAACTCATCAGCAAGTGTCATTGTAACTGTAATTAGCTAGAATGTTTAAAATCATTCCCGATCTTCTATGATATTACCTATTTCAACTCTGGTAATATTTAATACAAATGTATTACATATCTTTGATGATGATAGTTAGTCATTTATATCTTCAATGAAAATAAATATTATGACAAGTTTACGCAAAATGTTATGGAGATTAAAATAGAAAGTGTTACACAAGATTAATTGGGTTTCAAAACTTTGAATGTGCATGGAAATATAAAGGGTTTAGGAAAAGTGTTAAAAAAAGGGCCCCGATTATAATTAAGTTTTGTGCTCCAACTTTTAAATTTTGGCTTCATCTAACAGGTTGACAATCACTCTGAAAAAGATTTATATTATTATTATTATTTTTTAAAAGGGACTAATAATAATCATTGACACAGTTAGGTAGAGAATCAGATCATTCAATCTGAAGTTTGAGTAAAAAGTTCTTAATCAAAAATTAATCCCAGAATTTTTTATTTTTTTTAAAAGAAGGAAACAATTGCATGTGCATCATGCAATTGGAAACAGTTTTAATTGTTGATAACACATTGAATGGCTATTATGAGTTGAAGAACATTAATTCATGTGTGGCTCTTGCAAAAGAAGCATGGTTGGCCAAAGTACAATCTTAATTTTAATTTGCTTGAGAGAATATTTATATATTAATTCATAATAATAACTAAATATATTATAGGACAATAATCATTGAGTTATTTTCAAAAAACTTTATCCAATGATTGAAAATGTGGATTGGTCATTTCAATTTGCAACCTAATCAAATGAAATTTATATATATATGTCTAAGGTGGTGTCCAACATTACCACCAAATATTGTCATGAATGGTGAGATATACAAAAAGATTAATAAACAGTGCAATAACTTACTAGCAAGAGGATTGGACGAAGCTTAAAATCAGTACAAACATTTAATACCCTACATGTATGCACTAAAATTTGCCCATTAAAACTTTCATCATATTAGGTCTAAATGCGGAAGGACTATTACATTGTTGCTTTTTATTAAAATCTTGTAAAAGGGACAACAAATTAAATGGTAAAGTTAAAACGATTAAGCTATGACTTTTCCTCCCAACCAATGAACTTGAATTACTTCAAAGACTTGGTGTCTAAGCAAATTAATTTATTTTCTGAGTTATGGATTTTTATTTTTTTTTTAGCAAAGGTGATTTTTTTCTTTAGTTCTCTAATTTTATTTTTGTTTTTAAAGCTAGCATGTTTGCATGAGTGCATTGCCTTATCATTGGTAATTAAAGCATTACAATGAAGAGAAGAGGCAGGAGTTGATTTTGATTTGGTATGGATCTCAATATTTAATATCTCATTTTGGGATAATTATAAATATCGTTCTCTATTTATACAAAGACATTTGTTATGTGAGGCTAAACGATATTATTTTGAATACTAAATAATGTTACCTCACAAACGACTTTATATAAAATGAACTATTTATACGAAGATATTCATTATGTGAGGTTAAACTATATTATTTTGAATACTAAATAATGTTACCCCACAAACGACTTTATATAAAATGAATTGAGAATCACTTATATGATAAAATTTAAGTTGAAGTGAGAAAATATAACTTTTTCAAAATCGATCAATAGAATAATTAATACTTCCCTCCCATTTGATGAATTGTGAAGGTCATTTAAAATTGCAATCAAAGCTCATTTTCACGCTTGGGTTCAATCTTTCGCATAATCACGCTTATTTTCACTTTAAAAAGTTTAAAAGTATTGATATGGTAGCACCTAATACTTAATATAACAACAACATACAATTCAACATTTATTTCATTACATGAAGTTGGTTATATATAGTGTCGGATCCAGAAATAAAAGTTTGAAGGGGCAAAATTACATAGTAAAAGTTATATTTTAATTTTGGGGTGCAAAATTCTAATTTTTTTAAATATTCAATTATTTTTTAAAATTATTACAGGGACTTAACATAATTTTTCAAATCTCGGGGGACGGTGCCCGCAACCCCAATGATGCGCCCCTGGTTATATATATTACACTTTACCATCATACACGATCGAAACACAATTTTTAATGCAAAATTTTACGCCGACTATTAGCATATCACAATTTTTCTCCTTTTTCTAAGTTTAAAATCAATTTATTATAGAGATATAGGTTGCATATATATGACTAGGCAGAATTTACCCGGATATATGACTTGAAAATCCTTAAATATACAATACCCTTGAAATTTTTATGCGTTAGGCACAAGGAACTGTGAGAAGATTGCACAGCAGAAATATTCTGATTTTTCTGCTCTTTGTCACTAAATTAATCACACGCCAAATTGTTACTTGAATCGATTTCCGTGGAGTTTGAAGCTTGCTGAACTTAGTGCTTATTTACGTAAGTTGGAAATTAGCCATGCAAAAAATTAGATTACAGTTAAAAAAATACGATTCCAGATTTTCCAAATTAATGCTCCTATAATAGTTAATAAAATTCTTAAGTCATTTCAAACAATGTCAGTTAGCTTTGAATTGGATGTTTAAGTTCTCTAATATTGTATTAGAGTTTCGTATTTAACTTAATAAGATTAATTAATTGTCTCAAATGATCACTCTATGCATGGAATTTGAGGTACTCCTAAGTTTATCAACGAAAGAAGAATATGGATACTACTATTGCAGAAACTTACAGGTTGGATTGCCAATATATGTTGCAATTTACGTGGGTAGATTATTTCAATCGCTTTCTCAATTTCTGATTTATCACTTTTATTTCAAACTTTTAAAAAGTTTCATTTTTGTTTAGTATATTGCAATTTTAGTTTTTCATGGATGTTTGTTCACTTTTTATATAAGAAAAATCTAACTTCAATGACTATTTGACATACATGAAGAAAATTAGAAGTGAAGAAAAAGACTGTTTGTATTTTCTTGACTAAATCTATTACAATGAACCCTATTATATAAGAGTGGAGTAAAATGATAAAAGCATATAAAAATCTATTACATTAATTAAATTGATCACTCACTCTATCAATCTAATTAATGATCAATCATCATAAATGAAAACATCATAACTATGGTAATATCAATCTTCAATTACCATAATTATTCACATTAATCACCAATGGCAATATCAATCTTCAATAATGACATATGACAATATCAATCTTCAATAATGACATCATCAATCACCAATTAATCAGCATCATTTGCATTGAATGTATCATTCTTATCAATACATATATCCAATTCTATCAATTTTTATTTCTTATATTTGTCATATATATGTTAAATAATTGTCCAAATTGAATTTTAAGTAGAAAAAAATATACAAAGAATAACTTGAAACTCAAATTGTAATATAAGGAATAAAAATGAAACATTTTTGAAGATTGGAAGCAAAAGTGAAATAAACACTCAAATTGATAAACGATTGAAGTAATTTACCCTTTATTACGATGAAATCGGAATCAAAGAGGAAAAAAAAATTACCCCTATATATGAATCAAAACATTCTATTTGCTCCTCTTGAAAAACTTGGAAATCATCCCATTGCTGTTGGCTTTTGATGTACGTTTGTTATGATTCGTAGTAAAATAATTAACGTATTTCTCATCTAATATTATACACTAAAACCTTGGGCATCATGGAAACTTGGTATGAAGACCAAATTAATCCAAGTAATTACTTAAGCATGCTTCTTCTTCCTCTAAGAGCAGGGTCAGAGATCATCATTAATTATTATCCCACCTCAATGTGTAGATCTTTTGAATCTATATAAAAACAGATAATCATTTTCACAAAATCACATGCATGGCTACACAAGCATGACTGAGCTAATGTTAGATATTTACAAGCTAAAAAAAAAAAAAATTGGCAAATATTGCTCATGTTTCCAAGGTTTAAATTAATATTAGTGCAAGGTTTCTATATATATGGACCTTTCGTTTAGTCTAAAAAGAAAAAAAAAATTATTGAGGGGCCGAAAGAAGATTAATGAAAAGTAGTATTAATTCATTCATTCATTGAAGTAGTAATTGCAACTTTCGGCAGCAAGAGATGATGAGTTGAGCATTTGTTAAATGCATGCCAAAGTCTTTAAAAGAAAGGAATTCTTTAAACTCTCTCTAAATATACATATTACAACTTTACATGGGCATGGTGTAATTAATGTTACACCAAACTCTGCATTTTAATTTGTTGTCTTGGTCAAATTCTTTCAATTTCACTCATGACTTCAATTTAATATCATGAAACTCTATTTGTTGGTCTTTTGTCAATCATAAGCCCAACTTGTTCTCCAATCCTCAAATCCTAGAAAGTTTACAAGAACAATAATAATATTGGTGGCAAATTGAAGGCCCACATTGTTAAAAAAAAAAAAAAAAACCTTCAATTCTCAATTCTAATGTCATTAGTTCTAGTTTTCATTACCAAAATTTTTTGGTCTAGTATAGGCCATTCGATTTTTCAAAGAGTAAACTTTGTCTGCTTATAAGGCGTGGCGGATCTAGAAATTATAATTTGGGAGGGCAAAATTATATAGTATTAGAAGTTATATATATATACACAAAATTCTAATTTTTTTAAGGACTTAATTGAAAATTTTTATTTTTTTATCAGAATTTAGTATAATTTTTAAAATCTTGGGTGATAGACGCATATCCTATTCCCCTGCTCTCCCCCCACCCCCCCTCACCCCACCCCCTTCCTTTGGATCCGCGGCTGCTTATAAGAATCTGCCTTTAAGTTGTTAATTCTAACCTATAAGTTGTCGATTTCAAACCCGAGAAAATGAGGGGTTTGATAGATTAATGATCAACATAAAGCTTTGTCACACCTTTCTTGTTATTGTTTTAGTAAATTATCTCAATAATCCCTCAATTTAGAGGCAAGTATTGTTTTGATTATTGATTTTTAAAAGTTATATTTTGATCCCTTAATTTTGATTTAGTCATATAAATATTTTTCAATTCATTTTCTATCCATATGACAAATAACACTATTTGTTAAGTGACACTATTTAACATTCAAAATGATGTTAAATAAACAGAAAATGGGTTGAGTATCATTTATATGAAAAAAAATAAATTAATTAAGGGATAAAACATACTTTTTTTTCAAAATTAAAAACCAGAATAGTACTACTAGAGTCATTTTAACCTTTTCCAAATGTTCACATATTGTAATGCATTCTCAAAATCAACATTTGCTTTTTTCTGAATGTAAGATTTAGTGCGAATAAACGTACTTGTTCTTGTTCTTATTACAATTTAGATATCAATGTTTGTTTAAATTTGTCAAAAACATTAATGAATTAAAAGTTGATCATAATTCATGAACTAAACTCTTTACTTTGTTCTAGCAAACATAACATCGATTTGCTATGCATGTAACTTTTTAACAATTAATGCATAATTAAGCACAAAACTTAGTCAACGAATGCAAACCAAGTAAGACAATGGCCATGCTGATAGATCATTTCTTGTCCTGAAGGACACATCATGACATTGTGAAAAAAACTAAAGAAAAATCAAGGTGAGTCCAAATTGCAACGTAAATATATGTATAAAGAGCCCAATTGTCAACTGCCACTAGTGCTAAAGGCATACTCAATGAGTGTGAAAAAAATTAATTTCTTTTACAAACTATTTCATTAAGTTAATTAATTCAAGTTTTAAATTATAATTAAAGTGATGTTAAACACTTTGCGTAAAAAGCTATATCATTAGATATAATGTGTTTATCAATTTCGAAATATAAAATAAATTATATATAAATGTATTCAAATTACAAAATAAATTTAAAAGAAGGGTATAAAGCTATAAACCACCAAAAAAATAGCTACTCTGTTTTTATGTGATACCCCAAATGTCAACTGCCACTTTGCAGAGTCTGATAGTTAAAGTTTGATTACAATCTTGTTCAAGAAAAAAAAAAATCATTTAAGTTGAATTTTTCTAGGGCTTTGAAATTTTTCAATTTTGAGGTGATCTTAACCCACCAAAACCTACTAATATGATTTAAATTTTCATGTGATCATCTAGTAATTCATCTTTCATTGTGTAACTTCTTAGTCGATCCATATGTACAATGGGTTATAACTAATCATCTTGTTTCACTATCATGGGTGGTGATTAGCAACTAACAATGAGATAAATTTCATACTGTATAAATTACTTCAATTCAACTATCTATCAATTTAAGAATTCATTTTGATTATTGCAAGTTGGATTTTGAGTCAAATTTCAACTTGAACAATCATTTGATACACATGACAAATAAAAATACAAAAAAAAAATTAATAAAGTTGGGGATATGTAGATGATGTGGTCATTTTAGTTAAACTTTTGTTGCATGCAAAATGAAGAAAGCACTATTTAAAACCAAAATTGCAACATAAAAGACAAAAATATATTTTTTTAAAAAATTAGGAATAAAATTGAAATGAACCTCTAAATTGAGTGGCTAATGAATTAATAATTTATTCGTTTGATGTACCATGACAAAAGTACGCACCTAGGCTTGTTAGAGATCGGATCCTTTATCTAATATTGTGTTGTCTTATTTTGTTCAATGCTCAAAACGATGTTTTTTCACTAAAACTAAGGAATAAAAATATAAATATTACAAAAATTAAATTCACAATTATTATGTCCTAACCCAAATGTGAATGAACACTACGATGTGATTTTAATCATAATTTTAGTGAAACGACGTCATTTTGAATACTAAACAAAATAATGCAGAATAATTTTACACGCAGGATCCCATCTCGGCTTATTACGGCTATTCAGTAAAGAACATAAGTAAGATAACAAATTTAAAAAGCATGTGAATTAATAAAAAGGGTAAATGATTCAAATGGTCCCTAAAATTGGGAATAATTATTTTTTTAACCCTAATATTCAAAAAGTTATATTTTAATTCCTTAATTTGGAATTTGTTAAATAAATAGTTCTCAACTCATTTTTCATCCATAAAAAAGTATACCGTTAATCATATAGTACAAAATGATGTCGGTTTGAAAGATGAACAGCATCACACTTGATAAATAGTATTACTTGTGAGATAGATGAAACGTAGTTAAACACTATTTTTGTGATAAAATCTAAAACGAACAATTAAAACCTACATAAATTTTAAAAATCAGGGATCCAACAATACTTACCTCCAAGTTGACGGATCATTGAGGTCACTACTCTAATAAAAAAGACCCAAGTTTAATCTATTACTTTAAAAAGTATTTGTACTAATTTATTTTAAAAAAATTAATCGCCCATCAAATTTCTTTCTCTCTCTTCTTCTTAATTTACACGGGACCAAAACCCTGCAATTGTAAAGTCCTTCATTTCTCTCATTTTCTCACAAATAAACCCTACACCAAAGAAGGAGTTTGGGACCATTTTGAAATTTATTGACCTACTTTTGCAAGAAAATTGAAAACATGCATCTAAAACATAAGCTCATACACTAATACTAAGACACACCAATGGCTACTTTTTAATTAAGGAACACATGATCATGATGCTGAGTGTGGGGAGAGAAGAGAACTTGATTGGAACTCTTTCTTATTTGAGCCAAGATATGAGAGTCCAACCCCAACTCATTGCTTCTTAATTTCATGAGAATCAAACCATAAATGTTATAAGTTTATTGATAGCTTGAACATCAAAGTCCCTAGCTAAAAAGAGCAACTCATTAACATGTCAATAAAACTTACTAAATTATTATTGAGTTTGATATAATACTAATAATAATAAAAGAAAAACTTATCCTAATCCTAATTAGTAAAGGAGTGTGCTAAAGCTAAAGAGGCTACAAGTTTACTTCTTTTAGTATTTAATTATTCATCAAACTCCCAAATGATTCCTCCTAAATCTCTTCTTGACAGCTATAATGACATTCATATTATATGCTACTAGGACTAGAACTTTATTCTATTGTTTTTCTTTCTTTCTTTCTTTTAAAAAAAAAAAATACCACAAAAATGTATAAATAGACTCAGACACTAACAAGCACAAGTCATCACACTTAATATATATGTCCCACTCCCATTACTTGCTGTTATCTCTCGAATCCAAGTCAGTTCATTACAACTCCAAAGTTCCAATGAACCAAAGGGAATATTGTTTGTATAGTTTAGACAACATATAAACCATATAAACCTTTCTCTCTTCCTCAGTTCCTTTCCTTTCCCAACTCTAATTTTTATATTTGCTGTTTTGTTCTCTTTCTTTTTCAGTTGAATGAATGCTGATTTAGCCCCGCACTCTTCGCTCCACCCTCCGGTTATTACTACACTTAGATTTAGAAGAATTCATTCATTCATTCAATTCAATTCACTCACAAGTGGATAAGAATTCCAAAATTCTTCATCCATCCCACCTCTTAAGGACTTCCATTATTCTCGAAACACCTCATTCTAGATAAAATAAACCAACACTTATCCCACAAAATTTGTTCAAAACAATTTCATACATAGAGAAGGGGGAAGTGTGTGCTTCTTCTATACTCTCATATAGAGTGGCATCACATCACTCTTCCCTTCCCTCCTCTCTTCGCTTGATTTTCTCAGTCGTCAAATACCACGTTTTTTTTTTCCTAATATTCATAATGGATCCTCTAAACCTGTCATAAACAGTTAAATTTTTATTTTTTTTTAAATAAGTTTTAACTACTTTTTAAACTATCCCTGGTTCATTCATGGACTTCTTGAGAGAAATTGAAGGAAAAAGAGTTCATGATCGAACACAAAACGAGATGATGATGAAATCTTCTAGATGTGTATGTATCCCAGGTCCAATAATCGTCGGTGCTGGACCGTCAGGCCTAGCAACGGCAGCTTGTTTGAAACAAAAAGATATACCATGCGTTGTGCTTGAGAGATCTCACTGCATAGCTTCATTATGGCAGCTCAAGACATATGACCGTCTTAGACTTCACTTGCCTAAGCAATTCTGTGAGCTACCCTTGATGCCTTTCCCAGAAGGGTTCCCAACATACCCTACTAAACAGCAGTTCATTGGATATTTAGAGGGTTATGCAAAAAAGTTTGACATTAGTCCTTTTTTTAATCAATCTGTGGTTTCTGCTGAGTATGATCAAGTTCTTGGGCTTTGGAGGGTACGAACTGTGGGATTGAAAAAGGAAGAAACGGAGTATGTTTGCCGGTGGTTAATCGTGGCAACTGGCGAGAATGCTGAAGCTGTGCTGCCTAACATTGAAGGGATGAAAGAGTTCAATGGGCAGATAATGCATACAAGCTTATATAAAAGTGGTGGTGATTTTAGAGGGAAAAGGGTTTTGGTTGTTGGGTGTGGAAATTCAGGAATGGAGGTTTGCTTGGACCTTTGCAATCATAATGCTAGTCCGACACTTGCAGTGAGAGATACAGTAAGAAATCTTTTTTCTTTGTTTTTTTTGGCTTCAAGAATTTTTATTTTTTGGTTTTTTGGGTTCAATCACTCCAAACTAAAGCAAATTCATTACAACTTTTTAAGTGTTTTTTGCCCCTTCAAAATGTTATTTTTTGGCCTTTCAAGCTTCTGAATCTCCATACATTTTTATAAGCAAAAGTTTTTGGTTTTTAACTTTCTGTCCCTCCATGATAGAAAAGCAAAACCTAGTTGGGATTTCATTAGATTCTTTCAAAAAAAAGTTTTTATATGTGTATTTTTACATTAGGAACTTCTAAAGTATGTATTTGAATCAACAAATTTTGCAATATTTTCAATTGACACGTTAATATCTATATTCAATAACCCTAGTTTTCCTCTCTTGATTTTCCTTTTTTTTTCTCTAACCGATTTAGTTGTTAGTTGAATCAATTTCCAACTGCATCAAATTTTCAAGTTTGCACAAAACTATATTTCCTAATAGATTCTTTTTTTTCATGATGATTAATCAATCAATTTCTTGCAACATAAGATTAATAATTTGACTTAAGTAATATTAATTTTGAATTTGCTCTTAAAATTAAGGTCATCCATTAATGGCACATAAAACCAACCCCCTCAACAATGATATTAAGTCACCCATTTTTTGTATAGTCATCCCCATCTTTCTTGCATACTTTTTTCTTTATGCGCAAGAAAAGTTTTTATGGCTTTCGATCCAATGATATTGAGATGGAAGTTTATGATTTGGTTAGGTGCACGTCCTACCACGAGAGATGCTGGGAAGATCAACTTTCGGGTTGTCCATGTGGCTGCTCAAGTGGCTTCCCATGCGCATTGTCGATGGTTTCTTGTTGATTCTTTCAAGACTTTTGCTCGGTGACACCGCCAGATATGGCCTTCACCGCCCCAAGACGGGGCCACTTCAGCTTAAGAATCTGTCCGGAAAGACACCAGTGCTGGATGTTGGGACATTGGCCAAGATCAAGAGTGGAGACATTAAGGTATACTTGTCAATCTAATCATTATACATGACCAACAACAAAAAGAATCCCATCATTTTTTTTGTTTTTTTACTTTTAGTTTTTCCACTTTGCATAACTCTCCATTGTTTGTGGGGGGGAACGATATAATGGGAATTAATGGAACGGATCCCATGAACTTGATTTTTCAATGATTGCATTATATGTGCCCAAAGTAGAATCAAGATAGTAAAAATTCTCCAATTTTGCCCAAGCAGAACTAATTTGGTACGTACCAACAGGGGGACCCTTTTCCCTCCCAAATGAATTTATTGCCTAAGAATTTTTACTTTGTTTACTATGAAATGACTGTGACATTGCCTGCCCTTTTCTTTCATGGAAAAGCAACAAAGAAATCCAATCACAGCCTAGCTGTTAAATTATCTTGATGGGAACTTCATGGAAAAGTTTGTTTTCACAGGGTGGACAATATCACTTACTGCCAGACTTGATTGTGTTTCACTTTCTAAGAATCAAGAATGTGATCTAATTATGCTTTTTGCACCTGTGACAATGAGTATATTTTAACATTTTTTCAGGGACAACATCAATATGTTTGTGCTGAAATGTTTTTAACTTGGCCAAATTAAGAAAGTCAGATTAATGATCTGCTCATTCCTGGATTCTAAATTTGTTGCTATACTTGTGTAGGTTCGTCCTGGAATTCGAAGATTGAATGGTCAGGCGGCAGAATTTATGAATGGAAACACAGAAAAATTCGATGCAATCATTTTAGCAACTGGATACAAAAGCAATGTGCCATATTGGCTCAAGGTACTTTTGTTTTTTTCCTTTTAACTTTTTGGCCATTGTTTCTTGATTCTTAAGGATGTTCAAAGAAGTAAAAATTGAATAAAAAAAAGTTACGAATTGGGATCTTATTTAATTCGTTCCCCCACACCCTCCCCTCCATGGCAGGAAAAAGAGATGTTCTCAGTGATAGATGGGCTACCAAAAAGACCATTTCCAAATGGTTGGAAAGGCGAAAGTGGGCTATATGCCGTGGGGTTCACAAAACGTGGCTTGCTTGGTGCATCAATGGATGCTAAGAGAATTGCAGAAGACATTGAAAAGTGTTGGAAAGCTGAAGCAAAACATTTCTCCTTAATTGCTCGTAGTACTCCATCAGCTTCTTTTCAATCATAGGTTTTTTTTTTTTTTTCAGTTTGTGTTAGGACAAAAAAGAAAAAAAAAATTAGAGGTTTGACTAATTATGAGTTGAAATTAGCAGCTGATTGGAGATTTTGGTGGTACCTTTTGCACAAAAGTTGGTACCTCAAGAATTTGATCCTCCATCTGGACAGAAAAAAAAGAAGGAGAAAAATACAAAAAGAAAAACAAAATTATATATATCATCAAAAACCCTTTTTATCCATCAGCACCATAACCTGAGTTGGGTAACAAAATTGACAGAAAAGCGAAAAAGTAGATGGTTTTTGTGAGGGGACCTTAAGAGCATCATAGTCCACAACCTATAATACACCATCTGCATATTTTGCCAAAAAAATTCTTGATTATGACAAAAGTAACGTTATGGATTTGATTTGATGAAGAATTTTTACTTAATTAATTACATGAGGATCATTTGTGTTGACAGTACCATTAATTAACACCTTTGATGTATCTTTTTTTTTTTCTTTAGAGTTGAGTATCCATTTAATATTGTAGTTTATAGGGTTTGTGAGGTTGATGACTGTCCATGTAGGATTTTGGAATTGTATGGTGATTTTGTGCAGAAATATATATAGAGGATTGGAAAATTAAATATGATGGCGAAATGTTTTGGTACCAAAATTCCAGATGATCACTAGAGCATTCATAATCTTTATGACTTCTGCCAATTCTCGATTGGGATGATCATTTGCTTCCAAGTTGATTTTAGGACCACTATCGCCAAAATTATTAATGAATATGCCACAATTCAGTTTGCTCAGGCTGCTCCTGACCATGCACAATAATAAACACATAAAAATAAAAAAAATCAAGAAGAGAAATATATTTTCTGCGAACTTCCCATGTATGCATTAAGACTTCTTAATCCAATATTAATCATAGATGTTAAGGCAAATTGAAAGCGCATGCTATTGTACCACTATCAAAGTTAGACAAGGCACATCACATATAAACGGCGTGCAACATATAAAATAGGGTAAATGGCTTCAATATAGTCTTTTAAATTTGGAGGAGTAGAGAGTTAGCATCCTAACTTTCAAGTTTAGAGTTCGATTCATGGTATGCATGTCAGGGTGAATGTGTAAAAAAAAATTGGTAGGAGTACATATCGATTTGGTACTCAATTTGGAAAAAGTTATATTTTACTCTCTCAATTTAGATCTTGTTTGGTAGTCAGGGAGTTAGTTTTTCGACCTTTGGGTCTAGTAGTTAGTAGTTTGAGACTTGGGGGATGCATGTGAGTGTGTATGTTAAAAAAAAAATTTAGATTTTGTCACATAAATAGTTCCGGACTCATTTTTCATCTAATTGATAAGTAACGTTATTAGTCATATGACACTGTTTATCATTCAAAATGACATCTTTTGTGTCATATAACTAATAACGTTACTTACCAAATGGATAAAAAATAAGTTAGGAACCATTTGTACAACAAAATTCAAGTTGAGGGATCAAAATATAACTTTTTCAAATTTGAGGACTAAAACAATACCTATCAAGTTGAGAGACTATATATTAGAGTCATTTACCCTAATATAAAATAGGGTAAAATACACTAAATCCCCTTATATTATTGTTTAGTTCCACAATCACCCCTTATAGTTTTAATTGAAATATTTAACACTCTTAATTTTCTTATTTTAGAATAATTAGTCTAATACGTTAATTGTCCTTAAATAATTAAACATAAGTGAGCATATGACTTTATTATAAGATAATAAAATAAAAAGATTAACCTTAAAACAAAGAATTATTTAATTAAAGTAATCAAGAATTGAAAACCAAAAATTCTGACAAATGAACAAGAAGAAATCATTTTATGCTTTTATAAGGAAGAAATCATGACAATATCGTAGGATATATCTTGAAAAATTTCTTTCATTGTTACTGAGTTTCATGTCAATTAATTATATTTTATATTTTTTAGAGTTTAATTGAGTGTTGTAAATATTGAACAATTCTAATAAGAATAAAATTAGTGTTGTGGGTATTGAACAATTCTAACATAGTTAAAATTACCATAGTAGGTATTATACAATTTAATAAGTTTAAAATTATATTTACATTGGCTCTATTTGTTTTTTTTCATAAATTAATTAGTTGTGGTAAGTATTGAAGAGTTTTCATTGACTATATTTAAGGTCGTTATTGATTTTCTTTAATTTGAAAAGATAAGAAAGTTAATTGTTGCAACTAAAACTATAGGGGATAAAAGTGGAACAGAGTAATAGTATAGGAGATTTAGTGTATTTTACACTATAAAATATCACATTAAAAACAACTGATTAATGGTAAAATTAATCTTGCAATTGAGAACTGGAAAAGTAAAGGGCAAAAATAAAAACAATAGACAAAAAAATATTCACTATAATATCCATTATAATATCAAAGTCATGCGAACAATGATTACTGTTCATCACTTTAGCGACTTCAACATTAATTTTTGGAGATTGACTCGTTGGGTTCACATCATAATGCGGATAAGAATATATTATCTTTAGCAAGCATGCTTTTCAATCTTCTAAAATACAATCATGCATAGTTAATATCAATCAAACGAATGAGTGGGTTCAGTTCTTTATTTAAACTCAATTAAATTGTGAGAAACATATTCCATTTAAGGGTGAGGTAAAAACCGAAAAATCGAGTTTTTCGATTTTCGATTCAGTTTTCAGCTAAACCAAATTCATTTAAATGATTTTTAATTTGGTTATGATTTCAAATATTTGAATTCATTTAATATAACAAATCGAATTCATTTCGATTTTTGGTTTGAACTCAGTTAATCAGTAACCAAATTAACCGAATAGTTAAATAATTAATATTTTATATTTATATATATATATATATATATTACATGAATATATATAATTAATAAATTATATATAATTATACATTATAATACATAAGCTTTTGTCGACAAATCTAAAATTTTAATTAATAAGTTATTTTAGTAGTTTAATAATTTAAACATAATATTTTAACAGAAGATGTAAAAACAAAAAAAAATAAAGGATTAAAAACGAAAATCATGTAATAGAGTAGGATTCATATAATAAATGTTTCAATTGAATCCTAAAAAAAAAATCGAACCAAACTTATGAGGGGTGAAATTCTAATCTGATCCACATTTTATCCTATATTGGAATTTGAACCGCTAGTAGATTCAGGTACTTTTGGTATAAATGGTATGATGTTATGTCATAATTGGGGCAAGATTCTTATTAGTTTTGAGAGATTTATTATTATTTGAAATACTAACTTAAGCTCGGAGTGATCTCCCTAGACATCGTGAGAACTTTTCTCTAATGCCTTATCTATCGCAGGTCGGACCATTTCGATTGTATCCTAACCTGAGCAAGTTATGGTAATATGAGGTTTTTAACCTTTTTTCGGAAGAATTGCACCACAAAAACTCACGTGGAAGTGGTTCATATATAAAACACATCATCAATGACAGTTAAAATCGTAATTCTGATTTTTTGTTATTTTATTGCGCGTTGAAATCGCGATTAACTACATCTTCGTCACACAACATCAATTGATTAATTAATTACTGAAAGACTAATTTGGCATAGAAATATGATCAGTCGGTGGTGCAAGTTTGGTAGCTTCAATAAGGTCACAAACATAAACCGTTAAATTCGTTGGAAACATTTGGTGGGTCAAGTACTGTTAAATTGCATCATCAGTTAACGTTAATTTTAAATCATTACGAGGACTATGATTTTAATTGTGGCTTCATCATGAGTTCTGTTGTGTTACTGCAGTAAATATTTTGATTGTGCTTCAATTATATGGAAGAAATAAATTGATTGCATTGGCTCTCAAGTGGCACTAACATTGCTGTTATATTATAAATTCAATTTGTTCAGTCTTGATTTCAATGTGTGAGTAAAATTTAAATGAAAATAATGCTTATGAATTGAATCTTCTGCCCATCACAGAAAAAGGGGACATTGGTAGTTTTTTTTTTTTTTAACATGTTTTTAAGTAATTTATTTATAAAAACATAATCATTAAAACTTACGAGAAAAATATCTTATCTTAAATCAATATTCTATAAGAAATATAAAAGAAATATAAATTTTCATAATTTTGAGAGCTAGTGCCCTCTCCCTATATCGCTTCATAACCTTTAAAGAAAATTCCCCCAACAAAATCATTTCCCTGACTTTGTGGCTAACCAAGTAAACTTAGAAAAGAATAATGCGATTAATAGTAGATTTGTTCAAACATGAAAAGGTATAAAAGAATTTGAGATTGTACTAAATATATGTTTATTTGTTCAAACTAAGAAACAATTTTCCACAACGCCATCCCAACTTCCCTATCTGGTGGAGATAATTCTTTGCCAAAAAAGGGGTTCTGCATAGATTTCCACATACTAGGGCTTTTACTTCTCATCCTCCATTTTGTATTTTGTTTTCATAATTTATTGCTAAAAAATAACGGCATCATATCACAAATCCTCACTACCAATAGATGGTATATATTTCTTGTAAAAATTGTAGAAAATGAAAACTTAAAAAAAGATTCTAGTTTCATCACGTTGACTTAGATATACATGTCTTAGTAGTCAGAGAGTTAATTTTTCGACCTCTAGATTTAGTATTTGAAATTTAGGAATGCATGTGAAAAAACTTTCTGTTTGGATGCACTAAAATTAGTGATTTATTTCACAAATGCAAAATGAATTGTTTGTTTTATTCAATTTTTCCATCAAAATTTTTAAAAACCAAAACAATGCTACAGTAATTATTTTAACTACAGTGTTTTTTATAAATAAAATATTAAATTTAATTTTAAATTTTAATAATAAACAATTCTTTCTAACACAATTCTCACCAAAATAAATTAATAAAATATTAATTCAAATTTAAATTTCAAACTTTTATTAATAAAAAACTCTTCAATACAAATCCCAACAAAACAAAATCATTCATTCCAAACACTCATAAAATATTCTTTTCTCATAACAAATCTCAAGAAAAAAAATTTCATGATAAAATCCAAAAATACCTCATCCAAACGGAACCAAATATTCGTGCTCTAATTATGCTCGTACTTCTAAATCGAGAATCACTAGTTTTTTTTTATATATAATCTTTCATCCTACTTGAGTAATAATAAGTTAAAAAAAACAAAAATGAAATAAAAATCACAGTAGTAAATTAATCAGATGGTAACTTTTAGTAAATGGTAGTTCTAAAAATGAGATTTCAAATTGACTACCAATATAACAAGATTTTCTATCTTCTTTTTATTTATTATTATTATTACTAGAAAAGATTAGGAGTCCAAAAAGGGCAAACCAGAGAAGATGAAATAGTAATTGCATGTTCCATGTGTTTAGCTGCTTTTGTCAATGGGAATTGTGGGATTGATTTGTCATTTGTGGCCCAATGGATTTGTAAAGAAAGTGTTATTTTTGTTTGTCTATTTGGGCTAATTATTACCAACAACAACAAGCTTAGCTAATTTTAAATAAAGTCTTTTTTACCATCTCTTTCATAGTGGTTTTAGCTTTTGTAGTGCCATTGAAGTTTATGTGGACTACTATAATTAGCATTTAACAATGGAAACCCAATTAAGAAGTCGGACAACTTTCGGCACAAGTATAAATAATGACACAAAGAAATATTTTAACCGAATATTTTGACTGCAAAAAGGTTTAGTAATTAATGACACAATATTTTGACTATGTTTGGTGCATATTGTTTTGCATGATCATTTAATTTAGAGAAATGATGGGGGGAGTGAAATTTTGGAGTGAAATTGTGGAGTGACTGACGTGGCATGTATAAAAAGACAAATTAATACCTTATCCAGTAGGGTTCACTCATCATTTGGTTAGGGTATTAGTTTGTATTTTTACACATGCCACGTCAGTCACTCCACAATTTCACTCCAGAATTTCACTCCCCCTATCATTGCTCTTTAATTTATCTTGTAAAAAATATACATTGCTTGAAACTCAATTAAACCCAAGCCAGTTTAGAGCTCTTTGATATAGTTCAAGCATGAATGATTGTGCCTTAAAGAGTGTCTTAATATCTTTCTAACTCCTCTTTGAAACTTTAGTCATGTTTTCTTCTTCAATTTTCAAAGACAAATACATTTGGAAACCTACAATTAGTGTATATATGTTTGTGTATTAAACTAAATTTAATTAATTAGTAGCTTTCTAATAGAGTTTTTTTTTTTTTTTGAAGTATAAGTTAGTTTTCTAATAGGTTTTATTTTTTAATTAGAGGATATTAGGATTTTTGTAATTTGAATGATGTTGAAATAATTAGAAAACAGAGGAGATACCTGAAAGTGGTATGTGAGAAAAAATCTTTACGACTAAAGGCTTGGAGACAATTTCACATACCAGCTAATATGATGTTGTATGGCGATTGTGCATGTTGTGATTGCATTTCTCTCATTTCAAATATATTTTTATGATAAATAAATCTATGTCGCTTCCTATTTATGTTTTATCAAATTTGTATTTGCATACTTTTCCATTTAAGGAAAACTCTAAGTTTTATATAGAAAATATAAGAAAGAAATATGCTAGTTAAACCAACACACAATTTCTTTACTAATGTACCACAATATAATAACAATAACAACTAAACTTTTATCTCATTATGTCGAGCCGACTATGTAAATGAATCATAACTCGTCATCGTATTCTATCCAATATAAAACAAAAGTGATTTGAGAGTAGAATTCAAAATTAGATAATTTTTGTGTAGATATATAGATCGAATAAAAAAATTACAAATATTCCAAAATATAAAAAAGAATAATATTTGAGAGTCAAACATAAGTATTAATTACACTTAATAACACAAGGACAAATAATTAGCCTTGTTGCATAGTGGAATAAATAATTAGCTAGTGAGATCGATGTAGTTGACTTGATGAGGATGGTTTTAGTGGACTTTAATCATATAAAATAAAATATTTTTCATCATCATTATAAAATACTATGATTAATTAACCAAAATTAGGTGGTCCTGGTACGGTGTGTATGATCCACAAACTCACGATAGTGAGAAAATCCTCTCACGTACTTACACTTGGTGCACATGTTCTCTTCATCAGGACCATCCAATTTGATTTCATAATAAGCATTTAATTACTTGTTGCCCCACAAAATTGATTATCTTTAGTTGTTTTGATTAAATATACCCTGGAAAACTACTATGGACCATTTTATTGACTGTCCAAAATTGGTCAACATCTAATAATCAAATGGTTGGGAAGCACTTGTTTGTCAATCACCATCCAATACTCCAACTATATCATTGCTTCCAACCTACTCAATGAGTATTTTTGGGGGAATGTTTGTCTTGTAATATCTTAAATCTCTTTTCCAGAGTTTGGTCCTAACAAATTTATGGTCATACATGCCACTATTTTGTTGTCCTATCTATCTCATGTGTGTAGATAGAATACTAGGGAGGGAGGTATGATCTATAGAGTCGACTTAATTTATGCAATAACATTATAAAATGTTGATTGTTGTTTTTGTTTCTAGCAAGTTATAGTATTTGAGATTGTTTTAATCAATTCGCAAGACATAAGAACAACTACTATTAAGTTTTCGATCGACTATATGAATTACGTTTCACCACATACCATATTTGATTTAAATATAAATAAGCAAATGAATTGAAATCGAATGTGGTGGCGAAATGTGATTTGACCCCATTCAATTAAATAAATTTTTAATTGTTGTTGATGATGTGAGGTAGTTAATTAGGTAATATATATGGATTATATTTTGCCATCATATTCTATTTTCGCATGTAGATACTTTTATTTATATTTAAATATTAAATATATTATATCATACACAACAACATGTGAGAAATTTTTTCTTTTTTTAATTTACTTTTTTACATGTCATTTTCTTTCTATATATTCTATTTCTACATTTTTTTATTCTTATCCATGCTTTTTTTTCCCTTTTCCTTTTGGTACATATCATTGTTACTTTGTTACGAAAGATATATATTTTCTTATTTTGTACCTTTATGCACTTAACTAATGATTCAAATATATTTATACAAAAAAAAAAGAGTAAAACAAATATTTTAGACACGGGATCTTCTGTCTAAGGATTTATCTGTCTTATTCTGTCTTAATTAAAACTACATCGTAGGATTCACTAATCTTAGTTAGGGTCTAATAATTGTAAAGTAATTTTAGTGATATTTATGCATTTAGTTTCTACTTCTAATGAAATTACATCGTTTTGAATGTTAGACAGAATAAAATAGAATAAATATTGAAAATAGGATTTGGTCTCAACATTTTATAATGATTCAAGATACAATACAATTAAGTTTAAGTAATATTAAATTCGAAAGTATGTGACAATGTGCCTAATATTCAAACACACGAGAGGTGTCCTGAGTGTTGGGATGTTTAATTCATCTTTCTTTGTGTTTATTGCAACGTGTTGAGTTAGAATCCACTCAATTCTACTTCAATTTATTGAACTTACGTGCCATATATACACATTGACATCCGCGAAATCAGAACTAAAATTAAGAGTTGCTTATATATAATTAATATAAAATAATTTTTTTTATAAAATTAATATATATAATTAATAAAGTATCAATTAATTGACAATCATAATAATGAATATATATATATATATATATATATATATATACCACCTACTAATAAAATACTTATTTATTAATATTTAAATATAAAACAGATGTGTCATATAAGTCTATAATTGTTATAAATATTTAAAAATTATTTATTTTATTCTTATCCTCCATATATACTAAAATTGTCATAAACAAAATTAGAATACCTCTAATTTATTATTTCAATATGTTCAAAATTTTAAATTTTGACGAAATAGACAAAAACAATTCAAATTTAGCTCATGGCTTATGGATTTCTCAACTTGAACACTTTATTTGATTGTCTATTTTTTCTAAATTTAGTGGACAATTTTAACTTTTTTTTATGATAAGTCAAACTATCAAAATCAAATTAAATTTTAACTTCCTTATTTTATAATAAGCCTAATTATCAAAATCAAATTTCACTTGTACTTTTAGTTACTACGTATTAAAAGATAAAAAAGAATGGGACTACATTTTCTCTCCTAAATCTCAACTATTCAATCAATTATAAACTAACCCCAAAAACTCAATTTTCCTTTTATCTCTGCGACCTCTAGTTACCTACCACCATCAAATACTATGATTCAAATGTTTAAATATCTTATGTTTTTATCGTATTTTTTACCATATTGAATGGCCAAGCGAACAAAATTATCGGTGCTAAAACAGTGGGGATAAGAGTATTAACCCTTACCTTTAAGAGCAACGGGGTGCGACCGCACCTGCTCGCCCCTTAGATCTGCCAATGCACATTGAGAAGAACTCCATATCTAGATTTTCCAAATTACAACTTATATATATAAAATCAATCACAAAAACGTTCGTATAGTTGATCCATATATATATGAAACGTGCATGATTTATATTTGAAATGGACAATTAATCATCATTAAAATCGTAGTGTTAATTTTCTATTGCTTTTATCATGTATTAAAACCGCGATTCACTTACTGTTGCATATATGAACCACCGATTCAAGGCTTGTCATAAAAGTTTGGTATAATATCTTTACATATATATAAGGCTCGAAAAGACGTGCATATATAAAACCTTTAGTAATGGAACAAATCTATGGTGTTCGACAGAAAAATCTTCATACAGAGGCAGAATCAGGTGGGGGCTACATAAATTAGTGTTTATTAGGTTAAAATAATCTAAATTTGGCCCAATAATTTAATTTAGCCCACATCAAATTTTTCAACATTCAACAAATTAAATAATATTTCAAACTAAAAAATTCATGTATTTTTCATGAGATTTTTAGTCCAATAACATAGTTTTTTTTTTTTTTTTTTTTTGGCTAACCTCTATGTCGAGGTGGGTCGCCACTCCTTATTTTATAACATAACTTTTTGGGTAGTGGATTTACCCTAAAACCACCCTTACAATATTCGATCTTTTGATAGCCTACCCTTGTACATGCCATTGGCCAAAAGGGTAGGATCTCAAAAGATTTTTCACAAAATAAATATGGAGGACTTCCTCCATTTACATTGAACCCTATAACTAACTTAGCTTCCCAAAAACTCCTTTGATACAAGGAGTGACAAAAAAATCCCCTAATGGGGCAAAAGTACAGTGCATGTATATGAATGGGGCTGTGATTCTGAATGCTAGATATTCTTACTGCCGTATGGGACAATTCACTTATCAGTTGGCCTTCCCTACATCGAGTAAGGTAGCAGCAGCTGCATGTGAACATTTCTGCTTTTTGTAGAGAAGAGCCAAGGTGGACCAGGCAGTACAAGGAGCCAATAGTATAAGAAAAGTATTTCAGGAGTTCCTTGGACTTAACGGTATTCATCAGAGATCTATCACCATTGTCTTCTTTGGCAGATTGGGCATCCAGTAGCTGAGTTCTTCTTAAAATCCAATCTGCAAGAGAGTCATAGCAAGACCAAACCAAGGAGAACAGGATATTACTGAACAAGGGCAAACCAGCTCTAACTTTAGCAAGCTGGGGCCTTAGTAAATAGTAGCAAACCAGTCCTAACTCCAACAGACTGGGGCTAGAATACCGACTTGTTTTACCTTTTCTACCTATTTCTAATCTCATGTATGGGAGGTTGCTCAAGATAGGATTACAGGGTGTCAGCCTAGTGGAGAATGTATGTGCTGCTCTTTTTTCTGGTAACATGTGGGCATGATGAGCTGTCATCTTGGATGAGTGTGTTTAGCGTAGCAATATTAGGCTCGAGATTTTGGGCCAGGTAGATGGCTGGTTTGTTAGCTTCTTTAGGAATTGAAGAGATGGAGACTTGAGCTCGAATTTGTTGGATGATTGCTTCCCACTTTCTGAATCTCCATGAATTGTGTTGCTTGAATGCTTGTAGGAGCAGGCTAGAGTTTGTCTCGATTTGAATGGAGTGGTACCCCAGACTGTTACTCATCCTGATTCCTTCCAGGCAGCTGCTTAACTCCACCTGTAATTTAGTGTCATTAGTAGGGCAAATAGATAGAGCAATCTGGAAAAGCATAATTTGATGGGTCTTTATGTTGTTGGGCATAATTTAATTTTGATTTAGATTGTTGTTTTCTTGTTAATGTTTATTTTTCTTGTTGAAAAAAGTCATTATTTATATGGGTTTTAGATATTTGAATAATTATCTATTTTATCATTGTTGTTATTAAAAATATATTCTTAGACAACTTTTCTACATCCTAAAAATCATATTTTAAAAAACATTTACTAAAGTGACATGCAAATTGTAATATTTATGATACCAAATTTTAAAAAAAATTCTACTTTACCTATAAAAAAAATTAAAATTTTATTAATCTAGTTGAATTTACGAATTGCTAAATAATTTATTAATAGCAAAAAAATATATTTTTAAGTTAGCTCCCTCCGAAATTTTTTCTAGTTCAGCCCTTGTCTTCATGTGTAGTATTATTTGGAGAATTCAACAAATGGTTAAGGAATTAATTCATAATATATACGACAAAGAAGTATATATGATTCATGTATATAACATATTCATATAGTCAATACCACAATAAATTAAAGTTTAGTTGTTGTTGTTCCCGGTAAGGAATTAATTTACCATTATATATACATCCAACCCTTAATTATATGTCTTGTGAAACAACAAAAATCGTGAAGAATATGAACAAAACATGAAGAGAACAATTGAAGCAATAGCCAGAGCTAGTGGTGCATATATGATAACTTTCCACATGATTGGGAGGAATGCCTGCACTTTAATCTTTTTTTGAAGCAATAGCACTCTCTTTTAATACGTGATCGAGTGCATGAAAAGGGCAACACAGACAAACGCGTGTGCATGCATGAGAATGACTTTTCATTATCAGCAGCGCCAGGCGCCAGCCTTATGGGATCTATCTGTCTATCTAAGAGCTGGGAAGGTCAAAGATTTGATGAATTTAGAGATTGAACAAAACAAATCTATCTTCTCATCAGTCTTCAACTAATTCCCTTCTCTTACTCACTATAGCAACTGTGTCAGTTCTTTCAGGGACCGCCACTTTCAGCATGCATGTTCGATCCTTCACTTTCTTCTCAATCATTCGCACATGCTCCTTAGATTCTAAAGTGCACTACAGCTTCATGAGCAACTTATAATTTGCAAGCCTATATAGCTATTGTTTTTTCATGTACTTAATCCGTCCCCTTTTCCATCTCCACTACTTCTCTAGCGATCCCTCCCGCATGACAAAATTTTCTTTCTTTTTTAAGTTTTTCTTACAAAGGTTAATGTATGATAAGAACTAAAGAGAGGGTTTAGATTAATATTTGTTCCAATAGTGTTAAGTGTAGCAAAACAAACAAATTAAACAAAGTCGTCTAAATATTTATTCCAGTAAATGAAGTCGATTATATGAATTATATTTTACGTGCTCGATTTACATGATTTTTAATGTGATCCAATTGTTCCTATCAACGGTCGGACCATCATGCACGTTCTGCAAACAATGATCATAAACATGCATATACAATGACTTTTAGTGTTTGTAATGCATGCAATTAATTAAACTTGATCATTCAAACACCATGGTCGATCTATAAGAATTCGCTAGTACTATAGCTATATATATATAGTAGGCATGCGTAATTATTCATGAGTGTTTAGTAGAATATTGTAAGTGTACGAGAAGACACTTGTCATCTTATTCAAAACTAAAAATTTTAGGACCAATTTCCACTGTGTTGTGCTTTATTCAAAAAATTATATAATAATATTCAAAGATTCCACAGGCATTGCTTTATTTTTTGACTTTCCCTTTGTGTCTCCATCTTGAAGATATCTCTTACCATTTGGATCGCTTTACTTTTTAGTTCTTTTTCCTTCCTGGGAGACATCCAGGCTGCATTGAAGGAGACTAGCTTTTATTTGTTCCATTTTCATTCTCATCCTCACCGGATCAAAATTTGCTTCAATCATGTTCATGTCCCACCTTTGCATCTTTGTTTTACATATTTTTTTTTTCAATGAAAAATGTAGACATTTTGCTCTAAATTAAATCTTGTTTTTCCCACTGAAAGAATCGCTAAAGTGGGCATGGTTTGAAGATAGAAAAGGAGAGATCGAAAGGTTCATCCTCAAAGGCTCAAAAACAAATGAACACTTCTAATAGCCGTCAATACATCCAGCATACAACAAGACAAGAAATAGACAAGTTGGATGAATTTAGCAGTGCCCACCTTTTTCAAAAGGGAAAGGATCGATCAAACTCTCTTGTGTATAGCCAGCCATTTCGAAAAGAGTTTCCAAGGGACTTTTACAATTCCCAATTAAGATATAAAAACTTGAAAGATTATTTGATTCGATTTTCAGACCATCCAAGTTTATTCTCAGAACCGAATCTTCCTTATTTTCAAAAGACCATAACAATAATGGTATCAAACTTGCATATCCACAACTGTACAAACTAAAATAGTAATCAATATCGCAAACTTGATCGAACCATTATTCATGCTTTATGTTGATCATGCATAGCAACAAACAAATTAAGTCTGATCTGTAAGGACTATTGTTTGGTCAATTTTTAGTAGCTGCACAAACTTTTGCAGAATAGGCCGTATTTGGTGGAAATGGAATCATCCCAGTTACTGACTTGTGAGTTGTGATCAGCTCAAAATATCAAAGACGTACCTTGAAGCATGTGGAAAAGCATTAGTGTACATACCGTAAATTACCAATTCCCCATGGTTGAGGAAACTTTAATGCTGTTCTTATGATGGAATTGTTTTCTGTTCTTTCCATTTTTGCTCCGGGATTTTTACAGTTCTGTGAAGAATAAAATATATCTCGCAATCCCTGAAATCATGATGAACCGGTGTTTGTGTCGTGTGTCTTTCATGTTGCATGCATGCATGATGGAAAGCTTTGGTTATCGGCACGCCAGGATACTTGCAACACGGGATTTTCTATCTAATATTTTTCCTATCTTATTCTGTTTTAATTAAATGTAGGTTGTATGGTTTACTATCTCTTGGTTAAGGTTTAATAATCGTAAAATAATTTTAGTGATATTTATGCATTTAGTCCCTAATTTTAATGAAACTACGTCGTTTTGAACGTTAGAATAAGACAGGATAATGTTAAATAGAAGACCTGGACTCGATACGATCATATTAATTATTCATGAAAAAATTGTCAAAATCTTTTTGAAATATGTTGTTTTAATTCTGATTATTATTGGTTGATTGCAGCCTGTGGAAGTGTAATGCATGCTCTTTTTCGTACGTCGGCAGTATTAATTAATAGCCTAGTAGGACATAGTAATTAAATTAGTACTGATCATTTTAGTCAGCCATGGTTTACAGTAAAACAGCAACCAATTGGATCTTCAATCCTTTTTTGTTGTTATTTTATCTCATTAATTTGAAAAAGTTCAACAGAAGTTTTATTTGGCTTTTGACAAAACTGACATTTCCATTTGGGATGGTTAAATTTTACATGAGACAAAATATTTCCTTTGCACTAATCAAGAAATTTGGAATATTGTATATTGCTTGTTGGCTGTGTTCTAGTTACTTTTCCATGACTAATTAGAATGCAACAACAATGTACTGAATTCTCAATACAGAATCATATGTGGGATTGTGCGCGATGTGATTGCATAGACCATGAATGGTTTGCTTTACTAAAGTGACTCTACAAACAAATCTCATGATAAGAACCATTAAATGGAGGTATGATTCAAGCTCTATAAATACTCTTTTCATTTACTTGTAAAGGACTTCTATTTTATTATCTCTGAACTAACTTAAATTTTGGAACTCTTTCAAGACAAAATTCAATATTAGAACTTTTTCGAGACAAAATTATGTGGAAATCGTTATCAATTGTAGGTCTTTCATATAATAACTTGCATCTCGAAACTCATCACACAAAAAGTCGGAAGTCGGCAAGACCTAATTCCCATCCTCCAACATTGCTAATATCACCAGGAAGTTAATTATTATAACATCTTTTACACGATCTTTGGTAATGAAAAAGTAATTCGGCCACAATTACAGCTAAATTAGCTTACCTTTTTAGATTTGCACATGGCTACACACAATGCAAAATGTTGGAGCATGAACTTTAGTTTTTAAGTAGATAATGACTCTGAACAGCATTAATTAGCTTTGACAAAGTACATTGTTTAAATTAATTTGTACTATTGCTGTTGAATGTTGTGATTAACCCCAAGAAAATCATAGGGATCAAAGTCATGTAATGGGGCTTTATCCTTTTTAGGTACAATATCAACTTAGATGGTAAAAGATGAAAAGATAACAAAGATTGCTAATAATAACATAAGCAAAATATTATTGATGACAAGATCATGTGATAAAAAAGTGTACAAATCAAAGCTTAACTTGTAAGTAAAGATGTGATTATGGAAATATTCTTTTGAATAGTTTGACCAATCTCTGTTTTCATTAATGATCCATCTATGTTTAGATCTAGTAATTTCTTGTCTCATATTATTTAGTACCAATTAAGTGTGCACACTTTGGATGATGGACATTTAATTGATTTTTTTATTCCCTTTTTACATCCTTTTTCTCGAAATATGGATAAACGAAAATTTATTTGATCTTGTTTCAAAAAGTCGAATCGCCCACCTTAGGCACCCCTATACCCCGACCCGACAGAATTGTGGAGGTGAAAAAAATCCTCATGATGGAATGTGATGAGTATAAAATAATTCATATTTTTTATATGCGTACTTTAATATGCTTGTTGGGTGAAATCTTACTTAATTGGTCTAATTGTTGCAGAATTTGGAGGTTTCCAACTTGAAGGAAGATGTCAAGTGAAAAATGAATTTAAGAGATTTCTTGGGCAGATTTGAAGGAGTAAATATAGCATTGAAGAATAAGGACAGAAAGAGGATTTTGTGGAAGTTACTGAGAAAGATAAAGCTTGGCAGTTGAAGGATTTATTGACTGATACCATGGAGGAGGAATTCGAATTTGAATTGGGTTGTTATAACTAAATATTGTTGACAGATTTGTTGGAACAAAGAATATTTCCTTCTTTAGTTAAGATTAGGGAATTATCATTCTTTTCTCTTATAAAAGAGAGAGGGCTGATTAGAGTTGAATATCTTTTGATCTTTGGATCTCTTTTGACAGCTTTATTTTTTACGTTTTAGAAGTTTGGATAGTAGTTGGGTCTGGAGAAATGTAGCCGCCAAGTTTTTAGAAGAAGAATAATAGTTCGTCGTTTGACCGAATGACGAATTACCTAGTTTGAATTTTCAGTTTAATTTAATTTCCTTTTCAATTATTATCCTGTCTTGTTTTAATTATGAGTAGTGAGTAATTTCTTATCTGGTAAGTAAGTAAGTAAGAAACACTAATTATGATTAAGTTGTGAGATCAAATTGTGTTAATTAATGATTCTCTATTCAATTCCAAAAGTTTTCTGTGAATAGCGTTCATTACTTAATTAGATTAAAGCCTGATCAACTTTAATAAAATTAGGTAGAGTCAATTAATCTCTAATTAAATCACTGGATTGAATTAGTAGGGTTAATTAGTGACAAAGCTGCTGCCTCGGTAGACGGAAATAATTGGTTAACAAATTATTATATGCTGATCATAACTTAATTTGTTAAAGTTGGGTCCTTCTAAGAATTAATGCTTTTCTAACGTTGAATTGGGTGATCGGCTGATTCCGGCCTGGTTATGTTAGAAATAGGGAAATAGTGGATTAAGCTGATACTTGTCCACTGTCGAATAAGTAAGGAGGGATTTGGACACGTCAGAGCTGATTCTCGGTGTCTTATAACTGACTGATTAAAAAGGGAATTATTAATTTTGCGTCAATGATCAACTTATAAAAATTAGTGTGGATTGCTTATTTGCTAGAATTTTATCTTAAGTAATTTAATTCAGTATTTTTGTGATATTAATTTATGGTTATTAAGTTGTGAATTTGTCTATCTTCCTATATATTAATTTCTTGTTAATTTTAATTATGGTGACAATTGCAAATTGATTATTTAAGAAGAATTGTTGTTCCTCGTGGGATCGACCTTACTCACATTATACTTGAATTATTGTTTGAGAGTAAGTTAATTAATTTGGTACAAAATGACACACCAAATTTTGGCAGCCGTCGTTTGCCACCGCAACAACCCCCACAATGATCAGACTATCCATTTTCTTTTTATTTTTTCTGTGTTTTTGTTTCTTTGTTTGTCTCTTTTCTGTTTTAGTAGTTAATCCTTTCTAACATGAGGACATGTTAATGTTTAAGTGTGGGGAGGGTGTTATGTATTGTTTTTCATTTTGAAGTTTTACTTTTATTTTAAAAAAATAAAAACACTAAAAACATTAGAAAATCATGAAAATTTTCACAAAAACAGTTTTGTTTCAGTTTTGTAGGATGTTTTGAACTGTTTTACTCTTATAAGGACTGTCTGGCCAAACTGAATGGTGATTAAAAATTGCTTAGTTTAATGTGATGATTTTTGCATAATCTTGAATGACTCCAAGTATGACAAATGTATATTCTGAGTTTATTTTTACCCACCTTAAAGTGAGGATTTGAGCCAAGTACACAATGACTACTTTGTTGGTGCTTAATTGAATTAATTCATTGAATGAGTGTAAATTATGCATGGGTTACTTATTTGATTTGCTTAAATGTGCATGGAGATCATTTGTTGGAATTGGACTTGAATATGATAAAAGCATTTAGGATTTAACCCATTTTGACTTTCAGTTTCATTCCTGCCTTAATTTGACCATTAGTGAACCCCTTTGTGCCTTCCCCTTTTTCTTGTATTTACACCACTAAAAATTTTCACCTAAGACATTTTTAGCTTTCTTTTGACCCTAAGGTGTAAGTAACTTGTGTATGATTTGTTCCCCCTTGAGTGAACAGGAGAACATTGCATATCTTTGGTCTCTATGAAGGAAATATTTCAGTATGTTCTGTAGAATTGAGAATTTGAAATCCATCGTTTGCCCGAACAGCACTTGGACAGGAAGAAGAAAGAAAAGAAAAAATGAAAAAAATCTGAAGAATTTTATCTGTGTTGTTTGCCTAAACAGTGGCAAGGAAGAGGAAGAACAGCAGCAATAAAAAAATGTGTGATCTGCTGATGGAAACAAAAGAAGAAAAAAAAAATTGATGTGAAAAAGCAGAAAAGGAATGAAAAGTATTTGCTGTGATGAAGTTACTTTGAGAATTTATTGATTTTGAGACTTAGTGCAAGTTAAGTGTGGGGATGTTCTTGAGTGTGTTGCTTACACCTTTGTTTGTTTTCTTTTTAAGCCTTTTAGACTATCTTAAACCATACCTTGTTTAATCCTAACCCCATTACAACCCAATTGAAAGACCTTTTGATTCATGTTTAGTTTTGATAGTATGATTATCTTGTGACATATTTGCAAACTTATTGTAAGTTTCCATGCGCAATTTTGACGAGTGGTTGAACCTGATTGTAAACATTAATAAGTGCTTGGAGAGTTACTCAGAATTTTGTATTTTGACTTGGATGACTTAGTTATGTATGAACTTGTTACTTGGACTAAGCAGGATGCTGCAATTTACTAATATGTGCATAATTAATTTCAAAGTTTGAATGAAATCCATGAATTTCTTTGTTCATATCAGTATATCACTAATTTTACAATATGTATTAATTAGGTGTTTTATAAGGTCACTGTAAAATCAGAATAATAATGGAAGGCATAGTGAAAACCGCAGCTTGAATTTCATTCTTTGTAATGCAATTATGTGAACAAATAATGCATTTTGAAATAGAAAAATATAAAATGCCAAAAAAAAAAAGTTAAATAATGCATTTTGAAAGTGAAAAATGTAATAGAAACAAATATATTGACAAAATGCGGTGAGCGTGGATCGAACACGCGGCCTTCAGATCTTCAGTCTGACGCTCTCCCAACTGAGCTATCCCCGCTGTTGCTCTTTTTTTATTTTATTAATAAAATTAATTTCAATAGCCTATGTGACAAAATTCATCATCATTGTACGTATCGATGTTGGACTTAGACTGACATATGAGATTGGGTTGTAGCTGCACAGTTTGTAAAAGCCCATTATATTTGGACAACTGATGAATCTGAAGCATTGAAACATGGACAACCAAACTAAAATCCAAAGGCCGATTAATTTTGCAGAACAGATTTAAACAGAAAATGTTGAAATCTGTTATGCAAACTTAAGACTTCGAAATTGATGGTTCTGCCATTCTTTACCCACCTCACCAATTCTGATTAGTCCAGCCATCCAGTTCTATGGATTGGACAAGAGGTCAGGCCCAGTGATTTTTTTTTTTTTCCTTTTGTTATTAACAATTAAATCCACACTCATTTTTTGTTGGTCTTAAATATGGTTTTTTTTTTCTTAACCATGTTGGCACAAGTTGAGAGTGCCATCTTCTATGGCGGTAGGTCATAAGTTCGAAACTTATGGCATACTGCTTTTGCGAAGGTTTTGTTGGGCGGTATATAGTAATCTCATGGTTGACTATCAATATTAACCCTTTTTGTCCTTGTAAAATAAAGTGTTCTTTTTGCAACTCCGAACAAGATTTTCTCCCCGCAATCCTAGTTTATCTTGTCATGGGTTCGAAACTTACGATCGGGTTGTCAATGAACCTTTTGGTTTGTGTGAGGCAAGTTGTTTCCTATCTATGCTAAACAAAGTATCAACTTAATTGTCTTTTAGCATTTCAAAGTGCTTATGTTAAAGAAGTAATATGAACAAGTTATTGTAGCTCATGGGATTAATTTGATGTATAAAATTGCAATTTGTAGTAGTATGTGTATCAAATCTTATCCCCTATATATCCATCACACACTTTTATCTTAAAAAATGTTTCTCTATATATTTTCATCACAAATTCTGAGCATAAAAATATGGTTAAGTAAAAGTCAAATAACTTAAGAGATGTAAGCTAATTTTGATAAATATTGAGGTCCCATTAAACATGGAATTCCTTGGAGATTGTCAAGTTCATGAAAAAAGAGATCATCATTAAAATCTCAAGGGAAATTATATGAAAGAAAACAAACAAATTAACAAAAGTAATTAAACACAGCTTGATAATTAAAGAACAGAACTACTCATAAATAAACAAACAAATTTTACAATCCATTTCTAGATTAATGCATGACATTAGTGCTAATTAATTAAACACCAAAGAGGGTGTCACAAATCTCCATGAATACTTCAACAATCACCCAATGATAATGAGATGAATTCAAAGACAGAAAACAATCCAATAATTTCTCAAGATCTTTAGCTCCAAAAATCTGCTTCTCTATAATCATCTCCACCATTGATGTCCTAAAATCACCGTATGGATCATTTGAACTCTTCTCAACTGCATAGCTGTCTTCAACCCTACTATCATCAACAACAAAGTGATCATCAGCTGTCTTCATGATTTCCCTTTTTCTTGATCTCTTCTCTTTCTTAACATATTTTATCTGTCGAGACTTGCCGGTTTTCCTGCCTCGATGCCTTCCAATACTACTATAGTAAAGTTGAGTTAAATCCTGATGATCAGCAACTTCACAACCCTTGAGAATTTCATCGTCCATGGCAGATTTTTCATGACATGTACCCTTGCCTGCAGTTTCAGGCTTGTTTCTTCTAGGCTTCTCTCGGGTTTCGGCCCTTTGGCGGCTGCATTGACTGAGGACTGTATTGACTGAATTTGCTGATAATGCAGATGAACAACGGCCTAGATCATTGATAATATTCTTATTATCATGTCTTCTCCAACTAGTACTTTGAGCTCTTTTTCGGCGAAAAGATTCAGAAGAGCATGATGACAAGCTGAAAAAAGCATCAGATTTACCATCAAATTCAGCTACTTGATCATCATCAGTGCTACTAAACCACCTGCCACTGTTTGATGAGCAACTTTTGTTGTTCTTAACTTCTTTAACTTTTTCTTTCTTCTGTGAAGTCATAAATGAAACAGGCGTGACAGGAGGGCATTTTCTTCCTTCAGCATCAGAACCTAAAAGTAGGGACTTTTTGTAGTATCTTGGGACTACTTTTAGGTCATTATCGAAAAGGGTTTTTGGCTGATGGGGTTTGATCGTTGAAGGGTGGTTATTCATGTGGACATTATTTGAAAAGGGTTTTGGAGATTGAAAGCAATTATGATCATGGAGGATTTTGGTGTTTTTGGTGATGGGAATGGAGCTTTCTACAACATCTGGCACACTTCTTAATTGACAAGAAGTGAATGAAGAAGGCAAGAAACGAGAAAATTTGTTTACAAAATGATGCTCCATTGGAGAGAGATTTTTCAAAAAATCGAGCTTTGATTAATTGATTATATAACTTGGGATTTTCTTACATGGCTGCTATATTGGTCATGATGTACACAATTGTTTTGGAATGGTGGTGTATTTATATATACAGTGTAGTAGTACTAGTAGTATATGATGGGATAACAATGGTTCTAGGCCACCAACCGAGTGTGCACAGTGCACCTCAGGTACTGAACTGGTGTTCACATAAATAAACAAAATGTTTGGAATGTTACATCATTTTCTTTAATCAGGAAAATGGTCCAGAGAGAACAAAAATTCAAATGTTTGATTTTTTGAGATTATCGATTTGGTGATTGAGTCATGATGGAGCCATTCAAATTAATGATCATTTTGGCAAATATGGCACCACAAATTATTGGATTAATTGTGTCAATGAAGCATGGATTTCACTTCAGTCAAAGATATGAATTTGCTATATAGATATATATAAATCTTTGCCGTTTTATTATAATAGATTGATGCCTGCAGTTTTAATCCCTTGTTCACCATTCTAGTTGGGGAATTTAGCAGTTGAAACTCAGCTGTTTAATAACAAATTACGGTGAAGAATTGGAATTTCAGGCTTCAATTGACAGATTATTATGACTACCAAAATTTAGAAATTCAACTTGGCTTCAATTAATGGCTCAATATAAATTTTCAACAACAATTAAACATTTATTCTAGTAGATATGGTCAGACTATATAGATCACATTTCACTACTATGCTTGATCTCATAATTTCTAATATGATTTATATCGCAATCTTACTTCTTTTTCCGAATTTAAGATCAACTTTTTTTAAGCATACAAGCTACTTATATATAACTAGACGGAGTTTGGGCAAATGAGAATTAATCCTCTAGTGGTCTAGCATATGAAGTTGCTAATCCTCTTAGCTTCCAATCCCACTTTCTTAGTTAGATCATAGCTTAAGATGAAAAGGGATCAAACTACACAGGCAAGAAAGAAAATTATATGAAAATGGTCACTTCAAATTTCAAATTTCATCACCAGTTGGGGACCTTATAAATTTGTAGTCATATGAATCCAATATACATCCAAAGTGTGTCTCTAAAAAATTGAATTCAGTGATCAATTTTCTCCATCATATATATATTTGCATGCAGCTGGAATCTTGTTTTGAATAAGCAAATAAATCCGATTTTTCTGATCTTTATCTTTGTCCCATATGATTAGAAAAGGAATTATTAGTAGTTAATAATAAGTATTAATACCATATAATACTCTAAATTTCACTTTCATGAGAAAAAGAATATTATTCCAAAACAGAAAAAAACACAATACATTCTCGTGATTCAGCAACGACTTTATACCATCGATCAAGCCGAATTTCATATGAAATGCATGAGGGTCGAACTCACGGATTCTTCTGATCATGATGTCTTTTATATATCATACATGAGTACTCAATAATTAATCTATAGCCGTACGTAATCCCTTTTTAAAGTTTTGGCATATTCCTCATCAACCTTTTAATTTCAAGGAAAATTGGAAATAAAAAAGGTAAAAAAAGGGAAAAAATGGAAAAGAAAAGTATCCCAAATACACAAATATTCAAGATTGCAAGAAAATTGAGATTTTTTTACCAAATATTTAACATTTTGAAGAGAAAAGATTGAATAGAGTCATCAAGAAAACCTTGCTGTTTTAATTTGCTTAGTCTTATCTTGATTTTTTGAAAATAAAAAAACTCCTGTAAAATCGATTTATATAGTGTTTTATATATGAAACAGTGTCATTGAAATCGTTGTTCTAATTTTTTTCTGTTTCTATTGTGATTAACTCTCCATTACATGTATGAATTTAGTTTATAGAAACCAAGTACTTCAAAAAGTTTATTACAATATCTTAGTTCAAAGTGTACATAAACCAATTATAAAAATTGCATCATCAACAAACGATGCATAATGCAGAGTGAATAAGTTTCAGAGGGGGAATGCTCCACATCCTGCGCCACATTTTCTTCATAGCCAATTGTCAATATGCTTGTGTCTTATTATTAATTCCTCATGGAAACAAGACAAACAGATGAACTATTTCATTTGACCTTTTGTATGAACTCTACCCCCAACACACAAAAATTGAGCATTAATTGAGGGCTCTACACTATATGCAACTCTATAAATATATCATTTCATGAGCTGACCCTATACTCACATATATATATATATCCAACTCCCCAATAAAGGTATCTCAAAGAATGAAAATACTTCCAAGGATACACAAACAACATTTTTTGCATCAACATCATGAATTTCAAACTTCATCTTCTTAGTCCCAACAAAAGCTATAAGACACATGACTTGTTGGTTGGCTTCATTTTTCCATGTTCTAGCTAGTCAGCTCATGAATTCCAATAAAATAATTCACCATGCAGATGCAGGTACTGCACACTCTGTGTGTGTGTGTGTTTTTTTTTATTGATTGCATAAATGTATATTAATTCTGGGGCACTTAGATATGAAAAGGGTTTGATGTTTCGCGCATGTCTAGCTAACAAATCTTGATTTCTTAGTTCATCAATGCATTATTAGATGATGATTTTACAAATTATGTTGATTTATTACCGTTATGTTCATCATGCGCACATTTCTTTTAAGTTCACAAGCTTTAATTAGTGTGGTTTGTGGATTAAAATCAAGTTTAAATAACAACTCAATTCGAGTATGTATTGTCCAAAATATGTTGTAGATGAACATATATACGTGTTATTCCTAAGAACATAAATGCATGTACATAAATTAATTCAACAGTTTGTTTCCTGTTAAGCGAATTCATATATATATATACAATGACGACTTAATAATGATTTTAACACGCATAAAAGTGATAGAAAATTAGAATCACGATTTTAATAACGATTATTTTCAAATTCAAATATGAATCACGTTTGATATATAAATCGATTTCACATGAGTTTTTGTTTTAATCTCAAACTTCTTTTGCATGTTAATTTTCATTATACATTTGAAGGTACACTAACTAGATAAGATTATTTTTTTCTGGGGTTTGGTTAATATGTTCATCAGAACTTGAAACTTACTGGAGAAGATCGACATATATTTGACTTTACAGTGACATTGTTTATACATTTTAGGCTGCATTTCTTGTCTTCTTCAAGATGTATTTATTCAACTAGGATAAAAATGCTGATCTTGTCTGATTAAATTTGGGACTTTCTGCTTAATCATATCTACATATCTCACAATCACGTGAATGACATCAAAGATGAAGTCACAAATTGAATTTTTTAGAGACTTATTATTGAAACCTTAAATGGCTCAATGTGTGTCGTCTTGTAAATGTTTTAGGCTAAATGACAAGGTTGTACTGTTTAGTTGAATAGATAGTACCACTGGGCAAACTTTGAATTCAAATAAACTTTTTAAAACTGAAGATGATGATGATCAGGAAAGAAAAAGTGTTCAATCCAGTGAGATAGAGTGGCCATTCTTATTCTTGACGAATGTTTGAAAGATTGCAACGTATGCTTGGACACAAAAAGAATAATAACTTTGTACTTAGTTACTTTTTGAGTAACAATCCAAGATTTTCTTTTTAAATCTTTAATTTGCAAAAGAGATCTAATGTAGAAATGGCAAGAACCAAATCCCACTGTTGAAAATGATATCTGAAAAAAAGAACCCTTGTGATGAATTTTTGAAAATCTATTAATTATTAAAAGAATGATTATTCGTAAAAATCTATTAAAAGAATTGAAAGCATGTATATTTTTCTTTTAAATGTTTTCACAAGTTAAAGTATATATATTTTCAAAAGAACCCTCATGGGGTTTTGTTTTTTTTTTCAAAATTAGCAGTTTCCAACTCAAAATAAGAGAATTAATATATATCTTTTGCTTAAAGAAAAAAAAAAAGTTGCTAACAACTTGATTTAAGAAGTTCAGAACATACCCTTAAAAGCAAAAGCAAGAATTAATTACGACTTGGGGGCAATAATTTGGGAGATTTAAATGTTCTTTCTGTTTTGAGAAATTAACTTTTGGTGGTCAATAATTTCTTTTCATCTTCAAATTCATTTGAAATTGAATTGCATTTTCAATGAGTAGCAAAAAATCAATTTTGAAATATTGTGAGATTAGAATAAACCTGATTAAACTAGAGAATTTAATTGGCCTTGGTAGTGAAAATTGCCTAAGTTGAGGCCTAGCTATGAATTAGACGTATTTGGTTTTAGATCGATCATCTGTCTAATATTAGCGTATTTTATTCTCTTCAATACTCAAAACGATATTATTTCACTAAAACCATGACTAAAAATATAAATATCACTAAAATCAAATATATAATTATTAAAACTTCACATATTTGATTTAAACAACGTCGTTTTGATGTGTTTAACAAAGTAGAACAAAGAGAAATATTAAACAAGCATCCGATTTGATTTGGTTTCAGTATTTATATATACCATAAGTTATGATCATGAAATATAGAAATCAATGAGAGGAAAAAGAACCTAAAACCATTCCATTGCCTTAAAAATTGATAATTCTAGTGTCCACCACCCTTCCATATACATAGATTGAAACTACCTACGTGCACTTCCATCTCTAAAAATTTCTTCACACAAAACTTTTGTTTTAGTATTTGGATCTTATTTATACTTTTTACTATTTCTTAAAGTTCTTCAAATTATTCTTGTATAACTATTAACTGCCACATTATTATACATTCGAATCTTTTATTACATTCACTGTCAGTGACGGAGCTTCAACAAATTTATGAGGGGGGCCAACATTAGTTTATACTTTATAGTAACTAGTACTAAACTTAATCAAACAACTAAGTGCCTAACAATTCTAACATTTCGTATAAGATAAAAACATGTCAAACAATATCATATTCATATTCAATTAACTAAAAGAGTTAGAAAGAAACAAGATAACAAAAGATTAGAATATTAAAGTATTACTTTCTTTTAGTTTTTTATTCTAACTTTTGGAGGGGCCATTTTAATTTTTATGCCCAATTAAATATATATAATAAATTTTTTTTTTTTTTTGTAGGGGCCATGGCCCCTACATGCCCATGAAAAGCTCCGTCTTTGTTCACTGTTTAATATTTCATTTTATGGATACACGCTACACGTCTTTAACTAAAACTTTATAAAATGAAGTATAAGGGATAAGTGTTAAAGACACGTGACATGTATTTACGAAATAATACAGAAAATGAAACATTGAAGGTTATAAAAATTATCGGGACCATTATATATTTGTTTTAAGAGCAATGAGAGGGGGAGTGAAAACCTAAAGTGACTGACGTGACAGTTATAAAAAGACAAACTAATACGCTAACCAAATAATGAGTGAATCCTAATGGGTAATGAATTAGTTTGTCTTTTTATACATGCCCACGTCAGTCACTTTGCGCTTTCACTCTAATTTTTCACTCCCACAATCATTACTCTTGTTTTAAAATGACAACCAAAACGATACTCACTCAATTTTGAGGGATTATGTACCTCTTTTTTTTTCCTTCTGTGGGCGAGGGGGGTTGTGTGTGTAACAGTGTTTGGGTAAGATCGTCATTATCCTGTTCGGCCTGCTCTACAAGCCCATTTAGCGAAGAACTTTCTTTTAGAAGATAGGCCTAGGTTATGGGCCTCCAATGTAGGTTTACACCACTTGAGCTTGACTCACAGAAAGGCCTAGATTTATGACAACTTTTCAAAATTTCACTTTTGGTTGCCATACAGGCATACACTGCCTGGTCCAAGATATTACATTTTTATCAGCCCAAGCTCTATTGAAAACGTATACGGCCCACTGACAGATCAAACCCTAAACACGGATATAAATTCCTTAACAACATTTCTGAAATCAATCGAAGTTCCTGCTTGAGTTTCAGCTCCAGCAATGGTGATTTCTTTATTTTTCAATTCGTTATTAAATATTTCTCTCTTATTTATTTGTTTATTTATTTATGATTTATTGATAATTGTGGTAATGTCTATATTTATAGGGAAAAGGAACGGGGAGTTTTGGTAAGAGAAGGAACAAAACACACACTCACACACACACACACACTGTGTTTGAGATGTGGGCGGCGTAGCTTCCACCTTTAGAAGAGCCGTTGTGGGTCCTGTTGATACCCTGCTGCTCGTGTCCGAAAATGTATTTACACTTTTCTTTAATTTATTTTTCTTATGCTTTGTTGAATTGTGTGTGTATGTGTGTATGCTATTGTACTAGTAATGTTTTAGGCTTCGATTTAGTGTTTTTCTAAGTTGTCTGGCTTTGTTCCACTGTTTCTTGAAAAGGGTTTCTGTAAAGATTATAATTTTGATGGCAATTTGCTCTGTTTTGAGGAAATGGAAAAATGTGGTTTAATGAGGTTTTGTACTGGTTCTTATATTTATTTTTGTTTTATATTGTATGATGTTTTTAGTCACAAAATGGCTGTCATTTGATGCAAGGTGCCTAGTTTTCAATTTGTTAACTCAAAAATTGCTATGATTGTCATTTTCTTGATTTTTTTTGGGATACGTTTTATGAAACGAGGTGTGCCCCAGATAGAGATTTTCTCACTAGTAACTTAAATATCTATTTTTTCAAACAATTTTAACTTACTTATCCTTCAGTGGTTGTGGTTAATTAATTTTTATGGAGATGTATGTATGTGCCTCTTTGAGTAGCCATATGAAAAATTTTGGACTTTCATCTGGCTTAGTTATGGGGCATAGAGTAAATTTTGGATTCAAATTTCTTTGAAAGTTTGGATCTTTCACCAAGGCCTTTTGAGGGGACTCTTTGTTCTGCATAAATTGTTCTCCAAGCAGCCTTAGACATTGTTTTGGCTTTGTTTCTTTTTCTTGTTTTTCCTTCTAGGAATGTCTGTTCTGGGATAAGCAATTTCATTGCATGGGCTTGTTGTGGTGTCCGATGCAGTAATCTTTTGGAACATGCATCCAATAATTAATCATCATTGGATAAAGCTGGGCTGTAAGAATCCTGGGATCGTAAGTATACAATGATGTGGTTTCGAAATGAAATTTTCTTACTTGTATTCACTGTTATTATATCTGCCAATTTCTCAATTCAAACATGGGTGGCCTCTTGAATAACCGAAAGGTGCAGCAATTGCACACACACCGATCGGTTCAGACGGAGGCATATAAAAAGAGAGACTTGAGTCTTTTCTTGAATCAGTTTGAGGGTAAGGAACATTTAATCTCCTGTTCCTTTCCTAGATAGCTTCAAACATCTATACCCCCCTATGTCACCTTTGTACTTGTACAGATATTTCTCTTGGAGTGTTCAGAGTTTGCATATCCAACCTAACTAATCTTTTCATCTGCTGTACTATTTCTGATTCTAAGTTTGTTTCTGATGCATTCTTCTGATTGTTACATATTTTGTTTTTGGGTGGATGGAATTTTTTATTGGTTTTCAGTAGGGATGTCTTGCATGCTGGTAGTGAAGTTTACGTTTTTCTGCGTATATAGAGATAAAATAGATAAGGCTTCGCTATCTGGTTGACAGAACCAATACGTTTCTGAGCAACTCGTTCCCTTGAAGCGAAATTGGGTGTGCTGCTCTTCCATATATTTTCTTTGGAATTCTATTATTGGCCTAGGAGAACACTGGGGCAGCTACATTTTTATTTCCTTAATATTTAAATAGGTTTACATCATGATAATTTAAGCAGGAATGGTGGAAACAACTATGACGAGCTATACAGACCTGTAATGAGTTGCGAACATGATCGCAATTTTTTATGAACATCTAAGGGACTGAGTTTGTTTACATTTCTTCCTGCTCTTAACTTTTGAATTGTCTCCCATTCATCCTAATCATTACATTTCTTCCTTCTCTAACTTTATAATTGTCTCCCATTCATCCTAATGAGTTTGATCTCATGGCTTTACTATGTTTGTATTAGTTTACGCCATCTTCTTATTGGTGTTTAACTAATTAATGTAAAGTCAGAGATTTGTTTCTCTCGCTATCCAATGCTTCAATAGTGGGGCATTTGGACGTTGGGAAACTACATTTTTTCAAGTGGAAAGAACTAGACCTTTAATCAGTCTCAAATATGATAGCAGTTTTTTATGAACATCTAAGGGACTGAGTTTGTTTACATTTCTTCCTGTTCTAAATTTATAATTGTCTCCCATTCATCATAATCACTTTGATCCCATGGCTTTGCTTTGTTTGTATTAGTTTACTCCATATTCTTCTTGGTGTCTACCTAAGTAAAGTGAAGTCAGAGAATTGTTTCTCTCGCTATCCAATGCTTCAATGATGGGGCATTTGGACGTTGGGAAACTACATTTTTCAAGTGTTTGGTTTACATTTTTGAGCTATGATTTTTTACGATTTACTGGTACGAATTCATTAGACAGTGGGCTTATTCATTATTTAGGATCATGATAATAAAGCAAGAAACTGTATTTACATCGTTTAACCACAGAAAAATTGTTTTCATGAATCATTTTCTTGGTTTTCCTTCTAAAATTGATGTATTGATTTTAAAGGTGCATTTTTTTTTTTAATTAAACGAATATTCTGTGTCTAGCTTTATAGTAATGATGAAAGATGGTGAAGAGTTTAGGATTTGAATGTTGATTCATGCTATTTGGATGATTGATTTTACCAAAAGTGTTGCTTTGTGGCAATGATGTAGGTGTTTTTTAGTACATGTTATAAAATAATAGTTTAATGTTTATACTTGTGTTGTATGGGTTTTGACTATACAGATAATTGGAGCATTAAGGCAATCCGACGAAAAACACCCGGAAGTGGCCGAATGAGGTACCTTCGCCACGTTGCTGTTAGGTTCAAGAGTAAATTCAGAGAAGGTAAACATTAAGCAGCTTACACTTTCTTCCGATTCCTACATAATTTACCGTTTTGAAACTCTTTTATCTATTGTTGTCAGTTGTTCTACCGTGTTTCAGTTCCTCACTGTGTTTCAGATAATAATTTTCAATGTTGATTTACTGTTATTTGCTCAATGGCTTAGGTTACTGAAGCAACGCCGAGAAAGAAGGGAGCTGCTGCAGCATAAATCTTAAAAAGTTTGTAAATTAGTTTTGACTCTTTTTTTTTTTTGGTTAGGAAATTGTAGAGTTCTATTCCTCTCCCGGCTGTTGATAGGAGTAGTGTTACAATCATGGTTTTTGTTACCACTAAATTACTAGTTAGCGATGGCCTTTACAGGAAACACCGAAAGTAAAAGTGAATATAAATGTGCCTTTTAATGCTTTTTGTCGTTGCAACCGCCTTTCATCTCTCTCATCTTAAAACTCGGAAAGTAAATCAGAGGAAGGAGTAGGGAAAATCATTGTACCTTACACAACAAGAGAGAAAATGCAAAGTAAGAAAGGTGTTGAGGAATTCAGATTGATAATAGTAAATAATACTATTGCCAAGATCATTTCATTACTATCTAGGCCCTTCTCTTTTCATTTTGCAATGTAGTTTTGTTCCATTCCAAGCTTAAATCTTTAAGCTTTGCAGTTCAATTTGACCGGAATTAATAGTTTACATGTGAGTCCCGATTGTCTCATAGAACCAATTGGTGTACAAAAATCCAATTGTCTTATTCATCCAAACACAAGATCGCAAACTGGCAACAGAAACCAACTCATTTCAAAACACAAAAATACTGAAATCCTAGACTAAAGCAGTTGCGATTTCAATGATATTCTTGATAAGAAAGGGAAACACAAAAATACTGAAATCCTAGACTAAAGCAGTTGCAACTTCAATGACATTCTTGTTAAGAAAGACACCAGTAAGCATCGTTTTACAATTTTGCTGCAATCTAAATCATCTTTCTTTTGCTAATCATACAACATATGCCAACAGGAGAAACATTTTAAATGACGAGATTATTTCAACCTTCTATACCTTTTTTGTATACGACAAAGTAAACCATTAAGGGCCCTCCAAAGGTCTTCGCTTGCAAGCATCATTCTTTCAATCTTAAGGATCGAGGCATGGTATCTTTGGCTCTGTTTTTCTTGGCATGAGCTGGCTTGTAACTGATGCTTCATTCAATATTTCATGAGGATGCCACCACTAAAGTAAAGTAGCTATGAACTTGAGTCAAAATCCAAACTTCAAGGTCATTTAACAAACAAAAAGATGGTATAATGGTTACAAGTCAGAGCATATGTTAGCAAGAAAATAGCAAAAGGTTTCAGAACACCTTCATGAGAGAGGAAGGATGTTGGTTTGAACCTTAATGCTTGAGCCAGTAGTTTCGCAGCTGAGACATGTGCAACAGTATCTCATCTCGACCTATATTGGTTACACTGCTGGTCATAATCCAAGGAGGAGCAGTTTGAAAGAAGTCACGAATTAAGTTCAGAAAATTTTGAACATTTTCTTCAGGTCTTTTCCCTCCATTCTTTTTCTTTTTTCGCTTGTCACATTTGGTGAAAACCAAAGTCATAGGAATCTGAAAAAGAAGGAAAATATTTCTCAACGAAACTAACAAGCAAGGCAGTTTGATAACATAAGAGAAAATAAAGCAAGAGGCAAATGCACGATGTAGTATGACACCTAGTTGACTAGTTTTCCACTGTACAAGATTAGTTCCCATGAAAAATTGGGACATCAACCACTTCCACATGTATGAACTATTGATGACAGTTGAGAACAGAAATTCATTCTGTATTGTCATCTCCTCATTTAGTTAAAAGGGGAATTTGAAGATGTCAAATCACCTGATTCTTTCCCAGCCAACTAGCATAATCGAGATCAATTATTTTAGAAGGAATACTGGCATCTATCAGAAGAAATACTGAAACAAGATTTGGCCGGTTGAGGAAATAGTCTTTAGTGAACTTATTCCAGTCTGTTCGCAAATCCTGTGGTGCAGCTGCATACCTATTTAGTTTACCAGAAAAGGCAACTGATTTTATCACACATAAAAGGAGATCAACTAGAGTTGATACAGCTAGTAGATACATTGAGATTAAAACTAGAAAAAATATACAACAACAACTAAGTCTTTATCCCACTATGTCGGGCCGGCGACTAGAAAAAATATCTGACTTCAAAATATTACCGATATCATTTTAGCTACACAGAGAGCATCATTTGGGGGAGTGGGGGGGTGTGAAGAGTGGTTTTCTCTTTCTAATTGGGGGTGGGACAATTAAGCTTAACAACAGAATCAATTATACTGCAGTCACTAGGTCAATGTCTGTCACAGCTTTCAAATACCATTCCATTTTCCTAGCAGAAAATGCTCCAGTGAAAACAAACATGCAATTGGAACAAACAAGGAGCAGGAACTCCTTGTAGATGGAGTCGGCATAGTATTGTAGAAATTTTCATTCCTCCTTTTCATCAGTGAATATTGTGAAGGTTTTGCAATTCTTGTACCAAAAACTCATGATTTATAGAATCAATTTACTATGATGTATAATCTTAAGCTTATTTCTTGGTCTCATCTCTTATCAGACACATTGCTTTACTATCCAAAAGGCGGAATTAAGTTGTGCTGTTAGTTCTGAAAGCAATAACGAACTCAATGCTTCAGCTTAATAATTTCCTGCTTTCTAGTGCAATAAACATCATTTATCTACCAAAATTTAACAAAAAAATGAGAAGAAAAGTCTGTTACGTAGAGGCCACACCCATAACCAGGCAAATCCACAAGGTACCAGCTGTCATTAATCTTAAAATGGTTGATACATTGCGTTTTTCCTGCCAAAAGAAACATACAACTAAGTTATTCATCAGGAGAACTCTTTCATGGATGAGAAAACAAACAAGTATCTCTTTTGACAGCATCAGAACAAACAGATAACCATGTCAGAGGAAAGACAGGATGGGATTAATTAAATTGTTGTCATGTCAGCAGTTTAATGAAATAAGTCAAGTTGAACGGGAAATAATTTCATCAACCAAGAAAAAATCCAGTATAGCTGATATCATTTCATCGAGTAATGAATTTTGTCTAAGAAACTTTTAGACATCTAAAGAAAATTCCAACCTAAAGATAACCAAATTCGATATCTGTAATCTCCGGAATGATGAATGTCAAGCAGGAGAAAATGAAAAACATGAGAATTCAATCACGGAATTCAGCACGTAACAAAGAAATCGCTAGAGTTTTAAAAAATTGGTTCCTAACATAGAACAAAGTGATAGTGCAAACTTTCCATAGTTAATAATGTTGGTGTGTCATTATTGGAGTTGTACTATTCAGTTAACTAGACTGATTTGGCTTTTAAGCATTTTGCTATTCCAGCAACTTATTTCGGGGTGCATATCTTGTATTGCTGCATTGTAAAAGATTTCAATGGATCCTGGAGCAAATCAATCAACTTTTTTATTCTAGTTCTATTTCCCTCATTAAATACCTTAATATCGAGGGTGAAAGAAATGAAAAATGCAAGCTTTATAGGTTGGTAAATTTGAAATCCGTCTGCGTCATTCTTCCTCACAGTTACCTCATTTTCAAACGCATATTCTTAATCACCATTTGAATCATACTATACATTTCATGGACTATATCATATCCTCTCACCAGCTACACAAACAAAATCCAAAAACATGGGTGGGAGTATCAGTACACCACATATTCAAGATACAAGAATTCAAGATTGCATATAAAATCACAACCTCAGCTCAAAATGTAGATTTCACAATTTACTTCCCCACTAACAGTTAATTCTCTTTTGCATCAAATCCATCTTTCCAAATTTCAAGCAAGTAAACACTCACCCCAAAAGCCACCAATGCCAACTCTACAACTAAACTCCACCATAATCGCGAACACATCATTTTCCGAAATAAGTAAAATTTTGCAGTCAGAGACCCAAATGCAACATGCCAAACATTTCCATTTCTCCAATCAGAATCAACATCTTGTCGAATTCAATCATCTAAACGCAAACACGTACCAGGCTTCTTGGAAGTGAGTGCCAGGCGTTTTCGCCTAACAAGTGAATTAAGAAGTGAAGATTTCCCCACATTAGACCTCCCAACAAGAGCAAATTCAGCCAGCCCATCAGAAGGGCAGTCCTCAGTTTTAACACTGCTCTTTATAAACTCAGCAGAGACCACTTGAGCATCACTAGCATACTTGCTTATCACAATGTTAGAGCCCTTTAACACTCTGCTACTCAAAGGGGTTGTCAAAGAAGAAACATCTGTATCAGGGGGGAAAAAAAGCTTGTCAATGGAGAGTTGCATGTGGGAAAGTTCAGTCTTTTCTTGATTTTCTGATTCTTGCAGTGTGGAGGGGTTTTGCTCAGAGGTTTTAGTGAAAAGGGTTGTTGAAAAAGATTTGGATAACAGGGTACAGTTGATGAAAAATTGTTGCTTGTGGGTTCTGGAGGTGAGGAATTGGGTCAGTTGTGATGTGAAGATAGGGAAGCAGTAAGATTGCAGCCTTGGAAGATTTGTGATTATCATTTTCTTGCTTTTGTTTGTTCTCTGTTTGTGTTTGTTTTGTGTGTGTTAAAAAACTGGAAAAAAGATGCACAAAGAAGATGAGCAAATTTCACTCCTTAGTCCCTTATGTTTAGTTTAATATCTTATTAATCACTCGTGTTTTGTCAACTGTGATATGATGCCCCTTCTTTTTTATGGTTAGTTTGATGTGAATTTTGCCAATTTTGTAACTATTTCATGGAGAGAGTTTGGCAAATGGTCCATACAAAAAATTCCAGGGTTAAATTTAACTTTATTTTTTTATAAATAAGGAATCTAAAATCTTTTAATAATTGTGTTGTTGTTCTCCGCAAGTACAACACTTTGTAAAATGCTTCCAATTTATAAAATGATGATAATATCTCAAATTACGAATACAAAATTAAGAGAGAGATGAAATTGTTAAAATTGTAATAGGGCTAATAACAAGATTTTCCCCTTTTAAGGATTACTTCTTTATATTGCTATGGTAGAGTTCAAATGGACTAACTTGCTCCCTAAGTTTTTTTTTTTTTTTTTCCTTTCTAATACAATCAATTTGTAAAGGCAAATTATATTGTCAATTGCATTGATTTGCTCTTTGCAATAAATGAAGAAAAGTGAGTTATTTTTTTAAATTTATTTTAACACACTTTCACATATATCCTTAGTCTCGAATTTTAGAGTTGGAGATTCGAATACCAATTCTTTAACCATTATATTATTAACAATTGTGATTGTTGTTTTCTCCATATCATGCTCGTTATATTTAAGAAAAACATATCCATTTTCAAGTTCTTGGATTCATTATACTAAATTAAGAAAAAAAAAATTAAAATGCTTGAACAACAAATTAATCTAATTTAATTTTGAACAAGGCAAGGTGAGAAATAGAAAATTATAACGAGGGGTTAAATTTTTTTAAAATACAAAACATAAAATCGCTCAAGTTATACAATAACTAGAAACTTGAGGAACTAAAACTGCAATTGTACCAGAGATTAATTTTTTGCACTTCCTGTTATTTACGTAGGAAGATAACCCTACAAGCGCTTTTGTGAGGACTACGACTTCAACTCTGTCCTGCAATGAAAACGCTAGGATAAATGCGCTTCCCTTATCACTAAGAATAAAAGCGTGATTTTCTTTTTCTTCCTTGCACTTCTTTTGCTCGAAAGAAATTGTAGAATAGGATGGATTGATGCAGTGAAGCCATAGATTCAAAGATCCCACTCAAATTGCCTACGCTGCTTCTGTGAACTCCATAGTATCATCAAAATCAATTCTTGAAGATCCCAGCAAAAACACTAATCAAGCGAAAAGGGGAAGAAGGGATGGGTCCACCTCCAGCTTACAATCCACGATCCCCTTCTCCTTCTCAACCATCCGGGTATTCTTAATTTTCACTGATTATTAATTATCTCTTCCTCCATTTACATTATTGTTTGCGTATTTGATGGGTTATGCTGAGAGGTTTAAAGGGTCCAATAAATAGTCAATAATTGCCAATCACTATCAGACAAACATATACATGACAAACTTGCAGTAATGTATTGTTGGGCATATTTAATCCCACTTGTCAACGCTGATGTTCTTAGTCTGGGATTGTCTTCTTAGCTTAGATTTCAGTCCCAGAAGAGAAAAGTTATCAAATTTGTTGAATTTAGGCGTAGATAATGTGCAGACAGAGGGATTAGAGCTGAAAGTTTGTTAATTTCGATGCATGATATATAATTGACACTGAATTCATTGTGGCATAGCTTGGTTTTGGTTTGCAAAGTTTGAATTTTTTGAATTCATTCTTAGTTTTGCGTTTTTGTTTGCTATATGTGCATAGTGCTTTTGAAAAAGAATCCTCCTTTTTACTGATAATATCCATCTAATTGTGATTTCTGATCATTTGTGTAAGGTGGGTTTTTGTTTGTGTGGTTGTAAACCAAGAACTAGTTGCTAGAGATTGTAGGCTTTTTGTGGTGCTAAAAAAGAATGAAGTTTTCTATGTCTTTTGGGCTCACGCCCACACGTGATTTTGGAGAACATCCTGGTCCTCATAAATCTGATTCAAGTTCTGATCTGACCAGAAAAGGGGAAGTTTCGGATCTAAAAATGCAGCTTCGGCAGCTTGCTGGTAGTCGAGCGCCAGGGACTGATGATGCAAAGCGGGAGCTTTTTAAGAAAGTGATATCGTATATGACTATTGGGGTTGATGTTTCTTCAGTTTTCAGTGAGATGGTTATGTGCTCAGCTACTTCGGACATTGTGCTGAAGAAAATGTGTTATCTGTATGTTGGCAATTATGCTAAAAACAATCCGGATCTTTCACTTTTGACTATTAATTTTCTTCAGAGGGACTGTAAAGATGAGGATCCCATGATTCGGGGTTTAGCTTTGAGGAGCTTGTGTTCTCTTAGAGTGGCAAATTTAGTGGAGTACTTGGTGGGGCCACTGGCTTCAGGGTTGAAAGATTCCAATAACTATGTAAGAACTGTTGCAGCAGTGGGGGTTCTGAAGTTGTACCATATTTCAGCTCCTACTTGTGTGGATGCAGATTTTCCGGCCACGTTAAAGCATCTGATGCTTAACGATCCAGATGCACAGGTCTGGCATTTCTGTTTTATTAGACATCTTTATGCTATATGAATTAACTACTGGATCTTAATGCAATACCCTGTTATCCTGTTTTGAACTCACTTTGAACTATAACGAAGCACATATTTGATCTGGGTCATTTGACATACTGATTACTCCAACTAAAAAGTAAAAGGTGCCCTTCAAGCCTTTGCGCTGTTACTAATATTGTTTGTAGACTGAAGGCTCAGGGCCTTGCTTTAGTGGCATGCTCCACCCGCCAAAAGAACACAAAAGAATAAATAAATAGATTGTGGCGTATAATAACTTGATTAAGAAAAGATGTCGCCTTTAACTGAAATCCAAATCCTGGAATGATGCACTAATCAATCAAAGTTTCCTGGCTTCTCTGCATCCCTTTTGTTAGGTGGTTGCGAACTGCTTATCTGGCTTACAAGAGATCTGGAGTTTGGAGGCAAGTAAATCCGAGGATGCATCGAGGGAGAGAGAAGCATTGCTGAGCAAGCCAGTTATATACTACTTTTTAAATAGGTATTATTTCCAACCGAACCCCACCTCCCTCCTCTTATTCCCCCTTCCCTTCCCCCCTTCCCTCCCCCCCCCCCCCCCCCACCAAAAAGAAGAAGAAAGAAAATTTATGACGGTGTAGCTTATTTCCACTGAAATTGTGTCATCTTTTATCGAAAGATTAATTTATTTACAAATGTGAGTTCAACTTGCAGTACGAATAGACTCACTACTGTTGTTTTAATTTTTACTCGTTTTACCTGTTAACTATTTGGGGCTGCTTGTGGGAAATGATGATCGATGGCCTTCTTGCATTTGTAAATTGAGGCATCATTGTTGTTTTACAATGGTTCACCTTGTTGACTATTAAGGAAGCTACTTCTAGTTATTCCAAGGGGGTCCTGGAAATTTGCTTAGCCTTTTCAACAAACTCTTTGCAGGATTAAAGATTTCAGTGAATGGGCACAATGTATTGTTCTTGAGTTGGTCTCTAAATATGTGCCTTCGGATGGCAATGACATCTTTGACATCATGAATCTTCTTGAAGATAGACTTCAGCATGCAAATGGTGCTGTTGTTCTGGCAACCATTAAGGTGTTTCTCCAGATGACGTTGTCCATGACTGATGTTCATCAGCAGGTTGCTACTTTTTTATATTCCCTTGTTAATTTTCTTTGTTTGCTTGTTGATCATGCATGTGTATGGATAGAATACCATGGCGAAGTATGATCCATGTATCTGACCCCACATAGTGAGATAAAGTCGTAGTTGTTGTGGTTGCTTGTTGATCATGCACGTTTCTCTCTCTCTCTCTTGGCGGGGGGTTGTATATTTGTGGTGACTGAATTGGAATATCATGGATTAGTTTTCTAAATTTAAAATATGTTGCAAATGTTTTCAGGTATACGAGCGTATCAAAGCACCTCTACTTACCCTGGTGAGCTCGGGAAGCCCAGAGCAATCATATGCTGTGCTAAGTCACCTGCATCTATTAGTGATGCGTGCACCATTTATTTTTTCTTCAGACTACAAGCACTTCTACTGCCAGTATAATGAACCATTTTATGTCAAAAAATTGAAGCTTGAGATGTTGACTGCTGTTGCAAATGAAAGTAATACATATGAGATAGGTTAGTGTTATGCAAATCATAAAATGATGTTTACTTTCTTTTTAGCTAGCCTAGTAATCTTTTAAATATGCTTGTAACGTTTAGTCTGTTATACTGCTTTCTTCAGTATGATTTTTCCATGACCATTTATGGATTCATTGCAGTGACAGAACTTTGTGAATATGCTGCAAATGTTGACATACCAATAGCAAGAGAATCTATCCGGGCTGTTGGGAAAATAGCTCTTCAGCAGTATGATGTAAATGCAATTGTTGATAGGCTGCTTCAGTTTCTGGAAATGGAAAAGGACTATGTAACTGCCGAAACGCTGGTGAGTAATGCTATTGTATGAGTTCGTGATTGATAAATACTCCATTCTTAGCTGTTTTGAAAGAATTAGTTTATCCCTTGTAGGTTCTTGTGAAAGATCTTCTGAGAAAGTATCCCCAGTGGAGTCAAGATTGTATAGCAGTTGTGGGGAACATCAGTAGCAAAAATGTGCAGGAACCTAAAGCCAAGGCTTCTCTCATTTGGATGCTAGGGGAGTATGCTCAAGATATGCAAGACTCTCCTTATATTTTGGAAAGTCTTATCGAGAGCTGGGATGAGGAGCATTCTGCTGAGGTATCCTTTATTTTTTGGAATGCTTTATTGTGTAAATGACTGAATTTTGAAACAATTTTTGTCCCACTCCTTTTTTAGCATCAATGCTGTAAACTAGCAGTTGCAATTGCAGTAATCAAAACAACATATTTGACTTGTGCAGGTCCGTTTGCATATACTCACTGCAGTTATGAAGTGTTTCTTGAGAAGACCACCAGAAACTCAGAAAGCACTGGGAGCTGCCTTGGCTGCTGGTCTTGCTGACTTTCATCAGGTAGACTTGTTTTTTATTTTTTACCATATCTGAAGTTGGAAAGTTCTATTTGAATGTATTAATTTTGTCTATATCTTGTAGCAGAATCATTTAATTTAATCTTTCTCTGAGTGCAGGATGTTCATGATAGGGCATTACTCTACTACAGACTTTTACAGTATGATGTCTATGTTGCAGAACGTGTGGTTAATCCTCCAAAGCAAGCTGTTTCAGTCTTTGCGGACACACAAAGTAGTGAAATTAAAGATCGCATATTTGACGAATTTAACAGTCTTTCTGTTGTATATCAGAAGGTATTTTATGTTTTTTGGTGTCAGATAATGAGATATATGCATCGTATAACTGTTTATCAGCCGTACTATTTAGATTACGGTGTACAATATCTGCTGTTATTGCTTACCCCGCTTGAGGATACTATATATTTAAGATGGCTCTAAAATACTTGGATTTCAGGAATAGAGTTTTATATTTAGTCAGCCTGAAAGGTTACTTGAAAGTTTTACTTGCAATCTGACAGCACAAAATTCACTTTACTCCAGCATAAAGATAGAGTCCTTTTGTTGTTAGAAGAACTTGGAGGTTAACTAGAAACATGTAAATTTTGCAGCCATCATACATGTTTACTGATAAAGAACATAGAGGACCATTTGCTTTTGAAGAAGAAGTTGTGAGTTTGTCTATTGGTGGGGAATCTTCAGATAACATTGTTGCAGCACAAAGAGTGGAGGCAAATGACAACGATTTGCTTTTAAGTACTTCAGAAAAAGAAGAAAGTAGGGCTGCCAGCTACAATGAGTCTGCTTATAGTGCTCCTGCATATGATGGTTCAGCTGCTGTGACAGCTCAATTAGATCTTGTATCTCTCGACAACACTTCACTAGCTAATGCACCATCAGCCAGCTTGGCAATTGACGATCTACTTGGCATTGGATTGACAGCTCAACCTACACCTGTTCCTCCACCTCCTACCTTGGAGCTTAATGCTAAAGCTGCTTTAAATCCAAACACATTTCAGCAGAAATGGCGCCAACTACCAATATCTATATCAAAGGTTTCCTTTTCACCTTTGTTTTTCTATGTCACGGAGTTACTGAATCTACTTTAGCATTGTTTGTTAGGTACCCTTAGGAAGCTTGTTTCCCCTTGTCAATGCATGTTTCAGCACTCGTAGTAACAGGGAGTTGTTTATCTGTTTCTAGTCTGGAGTAGACTTAAACATATCATATTTCATTGAATTTGTTTCTTCTCCTCCCCTTAGAGTGACAACTGGAAATATTAGCTGTTCGACTGGTTTGCTCTTTACACGCACACTAACGGAGATTGGGAATTTTCATGTTCGTATTAGAGCTTTTATGCGCTGGAGTTACTGATTTATGATCCCAAAAAAACTAAGTCTTTATCCCACTAAGTGCAGCCGGCATCTTCAGCATAATTTCTTGTGGAAAATTTCCAGTTATTGCACTCAGGAATTTTCTTATTATTCAACAGTTATATTTCTTAGTTCTTCCCTTGTAGAAAAACAGAAAGCACAAAAGCAAGACGAAGTGAAATTCTTAGTGTCAAATTGCCTGATATCTGTTGCTTTCTCTTCTTATCTCTTCAGGAGATCACTATAAGTCCTCAAGGAGTGGCAGCATTGACAACTCCTCAATCCCTTCTTCGACACATGCAGGGTCAATCCATTAACTGCATAGCTTCAGGTGGTCAAGCGCCAAACTTTAAGTTCTTCTTCTTTGGGCAAAAGGCAAAAGAATCTTCAAACTACCTCGTAGAATGCATAATCAATTCATCTTCTTGTAAAGCTCAAGTTAAGATCAAAGCTGATGATCAGAGTACGTCGGAGGCCTTCGCAGCTTTGTTCCAATCGGCCTTGTCCAAGTTTGGTTTACCTTGATTACTTTTCATTAGTTTGGGAATAGATTACAAGTATTTGATTTGAACTCTTTTGTAGATTATGAAATTTTGAGGAAAATGAAAACAATCCAAAAGGGAATTTAGTTTGTTAGATATCTAAATTCATATTTATGATATCTGCAATGAATAATATGCTTTATGTTGTAAGACCCTAAGAACAAACTAGGTGAGAAATGTATGGTATATAATTGGGTTTGGTTTTGCTGCTCTTCCTTTCAATAATAAAAGAATGGACAATGCTTCCATGTAACATTATGTAATCTTTCGTAACTTGAAAAAAAAAAAATGTAATCCTTTAGCAATCTTTGTCTGCTTTCCCTTTTTGTTGGATCGAGTGTCTTTTTCAGAACTTTTCTCGAATTTAAATATCTTTTGGGGTTTATAACTTTTTTGAGTTTAGATAGTCTTGAGTTTGAAGCTTTTTTCGAGCTTAAATTCGACTATTTATAACCAAACAAGTTGTTTATAAACAAAGTAAGTTGTATTATGGGATTGCTAAAGTGGGAGAAATGAAGCTTTATCCAAATTCACATTTAAGATGTTGATGTTGTTAAGTATATTTTTCTGCCTAGTATTTTTAAATAGATATCCTTCATTGGAATTTTTTTGGAGTTTGTGAGCAGTTTGGATCTTCTCAAGCCGTATATATTTTACTAAAATTTTATCAAGTGATTAATGGAAATTAAAAAATAAGTGTTAAATATACGTATTTATAGATAGAAAGAGTGATTGAAGCAAAAAATGTAAGAGAAGATCTATTGGGATTTGTGAGATACATCATAGAATAGGTATTTTTAAGTTATTTTGTTACCTTTTCTTCATAATATGCATATGAAATATCACAACTAAAGTTGAAAAACAAGACATTAAACAAAGGGCTATTCTTCCAAGAGACCGCCTCATGTATGATAATTGCGTATGAATTTCACTTTAACGTATAAAGTATTTAATATTAGCGAATAAAGTATAAAAAATTAATGTATTAACGTATAAAGTATCAAATATTAACGTATAACGTATAAAAGATTAGCGTATTAGCGTATAAAACATAATTCATGTATGACACGATCTCATAAAAGTTTTTTCGTTAAATAAATAACCAATGTTTAAAAAAAAACAAACGATGATTTCCATTTCCAAATTCCAATATTTTCATATTGAAATTCTATAACAAAACACAATTCCCTCAGTTACAATTACCAACCCCTCATTTTCTGCAATCCGCCTGGAGATGGATTTAGAATATTGGCAAAATAAAAACCATCCTGTTGTACTGACCAGTAGCAATAGTTATGAGTAGCTTTACTACCACAATGGTTATAAGCCAAGTCAGAATCAAAAACATTGAAAGTATAATTCTTGGGAGTCCACCAAAACTGACAAAAATATAAAGTGCTTTCAAAGATATTCATGCGAAAATGCCAATGAAAATCACCATTCAGGGAAAGGCTGTGGATTCCCAGATCATCGTCTCCTGATTTGCAATGGATAGTTAAAGGAGTAGTGTTATCAGGAAGGTTATTGACTATATGGACTTCATATGGTTCTAATCCACCTAAAACATGCATTGTTTGGATTAAGCAAATGGTTAGGATGAAGAATGAGAAATGGGTTTTGGATGACATGTTGTTATTCATTGTATTTGCTGGTGATATTGTGCTTCAATTGCTTAGATTAATGTCCACTTTTATAGAAAATCAGAGCAAGAAAATTCTGTATTGAACCAAAAGAAAAAGAAACGCTTCACAATTATGGCAGCTATTAATCTTAAGTTGACCAAATTGATGAGATATCAAAGCAATGCATGATGGCTAATTGGCTATGGAGTAAATGTTTTCCTAATCAAAATTTCGGAAATTTTGTTGACTTGTGGACATGGGATTGCTATGCTTAATATGAGAATCACAAATTTTCATGTTGTTAAAGCTTTGTACATTGATAAACTCATTGCAAAACAATAGACCATTTTATATATGCGATGCCTCGGTTTATATATGCGACTGCCTTAATTGTGTTACATTTCGCGTATTCACATATAAATTATCAATATTAAAGTTATAGTATCATTCTGATTCATGTATAACATGTAAATAGTTCTCGTATTCGCATATAAATTATAAATATTAGAGTTGTCATTTTGATTGATATCAATAATTCCCATAATAATATATTAATGTTTATCACGCACAAGTGACCATATCATATATGAGACTACTCCACTTAGAATATAAACATGGCTATTCAAAAACAGAGAGATGAACCAAATAAATAATAATCTTTTTAATGTGAAGGGGTTTTTTTTTTTTCTCATTTAACAATTTTTCAACCAAAAGATTTGAGGTTTTTCAATGGATTTCCCGGAAGGATATGCAAACCAAATGAAAAGTTTATCCATTGACAATATGGCGTGTGCAAAACTATTAATTTATGTCAATATTTGTATTCCCTTCTTTAGTTTCGGTTATATGATATTTATAGGATTAATTACCTTGTGTTTTTCTATATTTAAGAGGCGTTAACATTAATTAATTATTACGAACTATGAACCCAACTATATATATGGGAAGGTAATCGAAATGGGATCCAACATAGGATCGTTTCGGAGTTTATGCAATAAATCATAAGATTAATCTTTATCGTCATAATTTTGACTCAAATTTTATTTTATTTTTCTTGTAAAAAATGCTCACTCAAATTTTTACATAAATTTCTATATCGTTCACATTTTAATATTTTTTATGTTTATAACATTTTGCAAAAAAAAAATAAAAAAATGTAAAGTGTGACTCTTGTCTTCACGATGATGTCATTTTTTCTTATACCTTATCTACAATATTAGAGAAAATAATCACAAAAATAATGGTGACATATCCTATTTGTAGATTTATTCAATTATTAAGAATAAGATATTCATAACAAATTAAAAAAATTTAATAATATAAAAGGACATTAATCAATCTTAAGTTTATAAATTATTCAAATTTTTTACATTAATTTAATTAGATTTCCAAAAAAATCTTTCTTGATTTTAAGAAAGTAAACATAAATGAAATAATGGTCATTATTAATCAATTACAAAAAATTAAAAGAGATTTAAGTGTTAATCTAGCACACACTCATATGTTCACGTTTAGTGGGAGGGGTCATGTAGTTTAAATTAGTCAAATGATCTATTACAACGAGAATCTATTTATCATATAAAACTAAAAATTTAATATACTTTCTATCATTACTTTTTTTCTATTAATGTCTTTTTCCTATTTGAAAAGTGTGTTATTAACTCATGCAACCCTTATCAATTAGGGGTATTCAACAAAATTGAACTAACATATAAAAAAAAAAAATAGTTCAAAGAGGTAGAGTGCTAAAATTAAAATTTTATAAAATATATTATATTCCGACTATAGTTTAGGATAGTATTTTGTAATTTATTTTAAAAAATAACTAAAAGTTAAACTATGTGAGATTATAAGATAAATGGCCAATTTTTAAAAGTTTTCTTCATATAACAATTTTTTGTTAATAATATTCTATATTAGAAGAAGAATATGCATAGAAAATATAACAATTAAAGTTGAAAAACAATACATTAAATAATTTTAAAGATGATTTCCATTTCCAAATTCCAATAATTTCATATTGAAATACTATAACAAATCATAATTAATTACCAATCCCTCAGTTTCTTCAATTTGTCTGGAGATGGATTTAGAATATTGGCAATATAGAAGCCATCCTGTTGTACTGACCAGTAGCAATAGTTAAGCTTAGTTCTATCACCACAATGGAAATAAGCCAAGTAAGAATCAAAAACAGTAAAAGTATCATTCTTGGGAGTCCACCAAAAGTGACAAAAATATAAAGTGCTCTCAAAGAAATTCATCCGAAAACGCCAATGAAAATCACCATTCAAGGAAAGACTATGGATTCCCAGATCATCATCTCCTGATTTGCAATGGATAGTTAAAGGGGTAACGTTATTAGGAAGGTTATTGACTATATGGATTTCATATGGTTCTAAGATAGCTAAAACATCCATCGTTTGAATTAAGCAGATTGTTAGGATAAAGAATGAGAGATGGGCTTTGGATGACATGTTGTTACTCATTGTATTTGCTGGTGATCTTGTTCTTGAAATGCTTAGATTAATGTCCCCTTTTTATAGACGATCAGAGCAAGAAAATTTTGTACTAAACCAAAAGAAAGAGAAATGCTTGATAATTATGGCAGCAGTTAAGGTTCAGTTGACCATATTGATGAGAGATCAAAACAAAATGCCCACATCATGATGGCTAATTGGCTATGGAGTAGTAAATGGTTTCCTAATCAAGATTTTTGAGATTTTGTTTACTTGTGGACATGGGATCACTATGTTTATAGGGAACCACTTCTTGGTTGTGAAATTTACAGCTTTACATAAACTTCTACACACACAGTCACACACTAAAGTTGGGATGAATTTCAAGACTCTTGCAATATTTTGCTACCAAGATCTCAGTGTATTTAACAAAGAACTGTCAATGTTCTTGCCTGTTATATGCCAAACATGAGTATAGTATAGTTAACTTAACAGTGTTATGGTAACTACATCCTCCCAGTAGTTGTATATGCAGACAATTTGATGCATACCATGAATTTAACATGTGGAGAAAAAGTTCTTTTATTTCTTTGGTATGCTACAACAAGTGAAGTTAGTCTACATTTTAGTTAGAAGTCATCACCAAATTAAAACCACCAACTACTCAAGCTTCCAATTTTCCAGTGGCATTATCCAACTAACCTTCAAAACTTCAAAGATTTCCTTTTCCTTCTACTGCTATCCACATTCATAAGGTTATTTGCCCAAAACATTAGTACAATGTCAGCTTAATCATTAATCGACGCTGGTTTAAAAACAAAAGATTTTTTTTTTGGAGAGGATTCGCGATGATTAGCTGTAGCAGATGCTTTTTACAAAGGTCAATCAGGGTTATCAACTTTGTTTTAAATGGTATTGGAGTTGCAATGATCATATACTCTCTTTGGTTCATCAAGAGGTGGAAACAAGATGTTTATGATCAGTTGGCATTAGCATCAGCTGTTCCAACTCCTTGGTATGTTTTTTCGCCCTCTCATTCCTTTCTCAGTTAATGTCCTCTTACTGATGAATTTTCTGTGTTTGAATCTTATAGTTCTGTGTTAGAATCCTTTCTAACAATTAAAAAAAAAAAAAAATAGTACTCATTGATATGTTGGCAAAACTTTATGATCCAAGAAAAGTTTTAATTTTTTCTTACCAAGATTGTTAAGTTTTCTGGCAATCATTCATAATTGTTGTTCTTGTTCACAGAGAACTGAAGAAATGTAGCTTCTCATTAACAGGTTCATCTACACATGTTTAGGTGTGGGAATTGTCGTCTGCTTGAGCACACTTGTCGGACATATGATTGCTAACTGTACCAGCAACTCTGTGCTTGCCGTAGTATCCTTCTCATCAATGGCGTTATGATCTCTATAGTCTCCATACACAACTCTTTCTTTGGCATCATGACAAGTAAACGGTTTTGAGAACGAGTTGAGATCTTTGAAGAATCAACTTAAATATAACTAAGAAATCTCTTTGAACAAATTTTCGTTTTCTAAATAAAGAGTAAAATGTCTTTGTTATTCATTTGATGTATAATTTTCCTACAAAGATGGTCTTAACTGAGTCCCAGTATTTTGTTTCTATCTGCTGCCTTCTTCTTATCCAAGCCGTTATCATTGTCACAGTATTCTTCAGGATTAACTGGAACTTGGTATGTTTAATCTAACTTCCTGACGTACTCATGTGAAACGGGGTTCATATATGAAACGAGAGTTAATCATAATTTTAATACACAATAAAATGACAGGAAATTATAATTACGATTTCAAAAGCTATTAATTGCTCGTTTCATATATGAAATGCCCGTTTCATATATGAAATGATATGAACCGTGTCCTATATATGAACCCGTTTCACAAGAGTTTTTATCATTACCTTATAATCAGCTGACAGACTCCTGTGTAGACAAGGTTTTCCGAGCACGAGTGAATGTCTAATTTTCTGTTTGTCCTCTGACAGGAAATTTCTCAATACATAGATGAACAACACAAAGATTTCAAGAGTTTTGTTCTCTTCCAAGTGATAATGTGCCGCCTGATCTCCATCACAGTTTTTATAGCCCAGGTAAACTCTGCTGCTATTGACTATTAAACAGACTACGATATATGCTCATCTTACCTAAACCTTGTCTCACGACAGTTAAAAAATTAATTGAATGTGCAAACAAACGATGATTAGCTGCATCTGTTCGATGCAAAAGGCACCGTGAACTTCGCACTAATCAACCTGCATAAAATGCAACTAGAAATCATACATTTTAGGTATGATCTGAGGATGACAACTACATGTGGCTGGAAGTATCATGCACATTTACTGTGGTATGCTCTTGTTGACAGAATTTCTCATAAAACTTGAACCATTATTGGAGTGGTTCAGTACTTTCAATGAAATTATGCAATGTTAAACATGCAAGAAATTAACAACCACTGAACCACAAAACAGAAACTGCATCTAAAATCATGTAAGTTCAAGTAAATGGCTTTTATTTTATGGTAATAATGAACAAGGGAATTAATTGCAGCCATGATTTACAAAATGTTATACCTTGTTATCTGACAACCATTTCTTGGGATATTTTCAGCTCAGTGTTGCTTTGCTTGCTGTCATCCTTTGGCCTGTAGGAGGATGCGAATACGCCCTTTATTGTAGGAACCCAGATCCTGCAATTTTTACATGCTCATTTCTGGATGATCATGCTTCTATTTCATCATCCCTGGATGGTCCGGGAGAACCCGGAAACTGTTCTTCAAGTTTCATGTTGAGGAAACACTGGGAAGATCATTCTTCTTGATTGAAGATCCCAAAGCAAACATGAACATTATATACTTTTCAAGATGAGGTGACAATAAGAAGCAAGTTTTAGAAGGGCCACTATAGAAGGTAAAAAGCAGCAAGACTGAGAGTTCTGGCTTGAGATCTTAGCAATCTGAACTCGCAAAACGCCTTTCTTCAATGCGAAAAGAAGACTTGGAATGAAGTTTGGATCAAAATAGGCATAAACACCTTGTTCTTTCCCTGAGCACAAATGAATGAAAAGGAATTTGTATCATTTCAATTCCCTTAAAACTAAATAAAAAGAAAATTTAACACAATTTTTAATGTCAATAAGGATACTACATTCATTTTAAATACAATGGTAAAAAAAGTTTTAAATTATATATTTTAAATGAGCTATTTTCATGTGATACAATTTCATATAAAAAATATAAAAAATTAGCGTATTATATCAAACGACGTTATCAATCATCAATGATTCATTACGAGCCTTTAGTAAATGGAAATTTTCCTATATATTAGCGCACTTATCGCGTCTCTTAGCGGATTAGCGCAGTTATTACATGGGCATAAATGAGACCAGATCATCTGTACAATATATATCCTATTTTATTATATCTAACATTCAAAATGATTTAGTTTTATTAAAAATATGAACTAAGTGGATAAATATCACTTAAATTAATTTAAAATTATTATATAATTTAATTAAACTTACGACATAGTTTTAATTAATACATAATAATAATAATAAAAAAAAAAATCCGTGTACGCATAAATGGATGTGACAAGAGTTTTTGCAATTGTAATTTTTCCGACAGCGTACGTGTCCCCATTCCCACCACTAGTGAAAGTAATGGGCATTTGCAAGTTGCAGCCATCAATCAATCCGCTTGTACCACTGCTGATGAATACTTTTCTCATAAAAGTCAAAAATTGGAAAAGAAAACACAACAAAAAGAACCAAAAACACTGAAAAGAAATTTCCGTGCAAGGCAGTGAAAGGTTGAATTGTAAGAGCAAAAGAATGTCTTCCAGTTCTAAATCTTCTGGCAACTTTGATTCTGCCCTTGAAGAGCTTCTTCAGAAATTGGGCATTGTTGTTGGAGTTCGGCCTGTATTCTTGCAGAAGATCAAGGATCCTGCAATCGAGATTGACCTGTTTCTTCTTGTTTCTGAATTCGGGTACTGGAAATATCTTAAGAATTTGCTGATCTGTGTTCACAAGTGCAGTATTAATGCAGATAAGGTTGTACTGAACTGGGGTTCTCTGATGATCAAGATTGAAGATTTATTCCAGGAGAGTTCAAAAGTTATCAGAAAGGTTTGTGCAAACAATAACATTTACAGAAATCCTGAGGATGCTCTTCATGTACTTCGTACTATAGAAAAAAAGATTGGGCTCTGCAAGTTAGAAACTGGGGAGGCTCTAAATTGTCTGTCAAAAGGCTGCCCGGAATTGAAATGGAACCTCAACTTCCTTGCTTGTTCTCTTTGCACTGAGTTTCTCAGGACTATCTCGCAGATTCTGGGACATATTGGACGTGATGAATGTCAGGGTAGTGAGTTTCTCAGGACTATCTCGCAGATTCTGGGACATATTGGACGTGATGAATGTCAGGGTAGTGAGACTCTTATTCAAGATGAAAGACAACGATTAAGGTACTTTGTGGATGACAAAATAGAACCTCTTGTGAACTTTTTAGACTCTGCACTAAAAGATGTTGAATCTTGTGGCTTCCCCAGTAATGGCATGATTGATAACTTCTTTACTCACATTGCATTTGTCGGTTTATCCATAGCAAATCATTCTTTTCATTACTGGACTAACAAAATGGTGAATCCTGTCATGGCAAGAAGTTGGATTAATGGGCTTCTAAAACTGCAGCGTGAGATTAATCCTTTTACGCCCAAGTTTATAGAGTTGATTCTTAAATTCTTGAGAGAACTGAACAAAATTAGCAATGGCTTCCAAGCTAAACATCTTGTGTCTTCCTTTCTGTGCTATATCTATCAGGACTTTTTCATTTACAATGAATTTCGAGAGAAGCTTGAGCCCCTGATAATCTTTGTCATTACTGAATCAGAGGAACCCTCTGAGGATTTCATGGCAGAGGTTAGAGCAATGCTTATACTGCTAGGATTTTCCTCCAGGAGAATGCAACGCGTTCATCTTTCGCCTTTTGAGTTGCGTGCAAGGATTTGTCTTTTGAATGTAGAGATTTTCCTTGAGCAGCTACTGAACAGTAAAATAATTTCTTTGGTGGATGAAGTTGAAAAGCTTAACGACCTTATGATGTACCTCAGAAGTTTTGCACATCGAACCCATCAGGAAATTGAAGATGGTAAACAAACCTTGGTGCTCCTGGAGGATGTGGCAAGAGAGCTAGTTTCTCTATATCAATCCTTTCGTGAGAAGAAAGTTAAAGAAGATAAGGTCAGGAATTCTATTTCGATTCTGCTTATAAGGGTTTTGATTTTTAAGGCAAAATATTGTTTAGAGCTTCTTAACGGTAATCCAAGTCTTATGGGACTTGGGAAAGATCAAACAGAGACGCTTCTTAGGGGCCTGAGGTTGTTTGCTGTTTTTGTCACCAATCAGCAAGAGGAGATGACAAAGGAAATGAAACCGATTATTAGACATATTCAAGCATTTGCTAGAGGAATAACATCTCTCTGTTACTCATTTATTGTCAGTAAAATCAGTGGAGAGATGATCAAGAAAACAATCCTTTCATTTTCTGATTTGCTTGATAATATGGCACTTACCAAAATGGAGCTTAAAGAGCTATGTCCCCCATTTCCAATGTCTAATAATTTCCCAAAGACTCATGGAATTGGCTTCCTTGATTTTCTATTAGAGAACATATCAGAGCTGCTCAAACGTGGTTCTGTTTCTAGTGCACTGGTGAAGCATCAAATTGAGAGAATTCATGTGGATCTAGAATCTTTGAGATCTTTCTTCAAGAAGTCGGATGCTGAGGATCTAGAACTGAAAGATATTGGTACTCATGTTACAGATGTGGCATATCGAGTGGAATATGTCATTGACTCTATTGAGGTTGGGATTGGTGATCATTTGCAACATTCTCTGTGGCTTTATGATCTCCTTGAAGATATTAGACTTATTAAGATACAGGCCACTGAGATTTCCACGGAGAAGAACTGGGATGCTAGAGCCCACAATGTCACTCAGATTTCGAGCAGTATGATGATATCACGGGTTGTTACGCCAGAAACTAGTGAACTGATGGTATGTCTTCGCGAGGATGAAGCAGTTTTAATTGATCGACTGACAAGAGGATCCTCACAGAGAGATATTGTCTCTGTTGTTGGAATGCCTGGAATTGGCAAGACTACTTTGGCCAAGAAAGTTTACAACGATCCTAAAGTTGCATATCACTTCATTGTTCGTGCATGGTGTTCTGTATCGCAAGTACATGCAAAAAGGGAGTTAATACTTGACATTTTAAGCGACATCATTGGACTCACTGACAATATTTATCAAATGGCTGATGAAGATTTGGATTTAGTGCTGTATCAGGCCTTAAAGCAGAAAAGATACTTGATAGTTTTGGATGATGTGTGGGATAATGGAGCATGGAATGCTTTGGAAACCTCATTTCCTAATGATGGCAACGGAAGCAGAATTTTGATGACAAGTCGTCTACGTGATGTGTCTTTAAAAGCTAAACCTGACAGTGAACCTCACAGTCTTCGTCTACTTTCTGATGACGAAAGTTGGCAATTGTTACAAATGAAGATATTTCACGGAAGCTGTCCCGAGGAACTGTTGGAAGTGGGAAAGCAAATTGCTAATGCTTGTAAAGGACTGCCTCTTGCAATTGTAGCAATTGCTGGTCTTTTGGAAAGGACAGAAAAGAAACAAGATAGATGGAAAAGAATTGCAGAAAGTGTGAGCTCACAGATAATCGATGATCCACAATCCCAGTGCATGGAGATCTTGCAGCTGAGCTACAATCACTTACCAGATCATTTAAAATCATGTTTTCTTTATTTTGGAGCTTTGTTGGAAGACAAAGATGTTCCTGTGGCCAAGTTGATAAGGTTATGGATTGCTGAAGGATTCATACAGAAATGTGCTCTGAAGAGCTCTGAAGATCTTGCAGAAGATTACTTGATAGATCTTATTGGAAGAAGCCTAATATCAGTCTCCAAAAAGGGATCCAGGGGAAGTGTCAAAGCTTGTCGTATTCATGACTTACTGCGTGATCTTTGCTTATCAAAAGCAAAAGAGGCCAATTTTTTACAGTTTATTACTGGGAATGATGAACCATATGCTTCTTTCTCTGAGCTAGATATGGGCGCTGATTTTTACGATTATTATCCTTCGAATCCAGTAACGTATGAGATGCATCGACTGTGCTTTTATTTGAAAAGAAAGCACTTTGTTAAGTCAAGTCCATATGGCCCGTGCACTCGTTCTATGATATTCTTCGCCATTAGTGATACATACCCTCGACGTCCCTATGACATTTCTTTCATTCCTCGCCACTTCAAACTTCTTAGAGTGTTGGATTTGGAAGACATCAACATGGGTGTTTCCTTTCCTGCTGGAATAGAGCTGTTGGTTCATCTGAGATATTTAGCTGTGAGTGGGGATATAGACTTTGTTCCACCATCAATAGCTAATCTCCAGAAACTGGAAACTCTTATCTTGAAGGGGTTAAAGGGTAAGGTTTTGTTACCATTTTCTATCTGGAGTATAGCAAGGTTAAGGCACATTCATGTGAATGATCATATTGTTTTCGACTTGCGAGATGATGATAAGCTTGGAGGTTCCTTGTGGTTGGAAAACTTAGTCTCGTTCTCCTCACCATTACTAACACATGGGAAAGATACAGAGAAGATAATGAGGAGGTTTCCAAATCTTCGCAAGTTGCGGTGTATATTTTTGGAATCATGGAGTCCTTCTGGGAATTACAATCAGTTTCCAGAATTACACTTTCTCACTCAGCTGGAGTCTCTCAAAATATTTTATTTTGGCAGGTTTCTTAATCCTGGTGATTTCAGTCTCCCCAAGAACTTGAAGAAGTTGACACTGTCAAATTTTCGCCTGCCATGGACTCATATTTCTGCTGTTGGAAGACTCCCAAATCTCGAGGTTCTCAAATTAATTTCTAGAGCCTTTGAAGGGCCAAGTTGGGACATGACAGAAGGGGAGTTCCTCAAGCTCAAATATTTGAAATTGGATACTTTGAACATTGCCCAATGGAATGCCTCCAGTGACCACCTTCCCAACCTTCAGCAACTAGTGTTACGAAATTGCGAGGCCCTTGAGGAAGTCCCCTATACTTTAGGGGAAATTTCAACATTGCTCAAGATTGAAGTGCAATCCTGTGGAAGATCTAGCGAAGAGTCGGTTAGAAATATTATGGAGCAAGAAATTGAGGGGCTGGAGATCATTATCAATCAAAAGATTCATATTTAAGATAGCCATTTCGATAGGTGATCAACTTCTGTTCAACTGTTCTATTCATGTAAGTAAACTTAATCAAGAGTTAGCAATCCATTCAGTTGTTGACTAGCTTTAAATGGGTAATTTTGTTGAATTCTACCTTTGTCTCTCATTTAATTTTTACCTGTTTGAGTGCATTAAAGCTATGTTATACCTCTTTTCTCTTACATTTTTTCACGAATCCTTACCGGTGTTATCAATTGCTGTTAACAGTAGAAATGTAGAATAAGATCTGCAGCTGCTGAATGAATGGTGTACAAGCTTGATTGTTTTGATCACAAGACAGAACTTGGCAAGGTTTTCATGGTTCATTACGAGTATGGATATAACTATTATCTGAAGTTAGACTGAGTTGATGATCATTGAGTGAGTTTAAGGTTTTTAAGTTTTGTATCGAGGAAACTCAGGGAAAGACGTTTTTTTGAGCTGCAACAATGCGAAGATGTTCTGATTCCAGGCATGATCTATTATTGTACTGAATCACAAGAAGAGCAACTTGAGAGAGTTTAGAGCTGCATAGCATAGTAGATAAAAAAAAGGAATTCTGGAACATGAAAGGTTTTTAATGTCTTCTTTGCACATTTAAATGGTTTCACTTCTCTGATGATACAAATATTAGTTATTTTCCATGATTTCTCAAGATCATGTATATGCACTTTCTCACTCAAGTTGCATATATATGAGACGGTCGAGAATCTCATTATCTCGATTTTCATCTATAATTGTATTTTTGCGGCACATATCATCGAATTCTAATGATATACATAATCGAATTTTGCGAATACAATTGTGCTTACCTTTGACGACACAATTTGTATTTGTATTTATGTGGCGGCATATATTATCGAATCGAATCGAATCCCATTACAAACGTTTGGATTTATCGGACATATACATAATCGAATTTTGGTAATACAATTTTCACGACACAATCCAATTTCCCAAATTTCTCTTGTTCCTTAGCTTATTTAAAACACTCAAAATACATCCTCACAGACCACAACCAACACTACTGCGAGTGACTTCATCAAGTTTATTGAGCTAGAGTTAGCCAGTTAGGCAGCTGATGATGAAGTTTATTGAGTTAGGCCAATTGCCCTTCTACCTATATTTTCTATTACTCCTCCTACTCATTTCATAAAGTAGTCTATATATGGTTTAGCAACAATTCCTTTTACCTTTTACCTTTCCTACTCATTTCATAAATTATTCAACTTGATTTAAAAACAGTTACCTGACCTAGATGGATTTTACTGTAATTGGATTGTCTTGAAATATACGTTTCACCCCAGCCTACATTTTACATTTCGTGTCATTGCGGCTCCACTTGCATTGGATTGTCTTGGAATATACATTTCACCCCAGCCTACATTTTACATTTCGTGTCATTGCGGCTCCACTTGCATTGGATTGTCTTGGAATATACGTTTCACCCCAGCCTACATTTTACATTTCGTGTCATTGCGGCTCCACTTGCTTTTATTTGTCTAGATGTGATCCAGACAAGTTCAAGTACCTTAAAGCTATTTACCAAAACATATATAATTTTCTCGATAAGATATTCCTTTCAATCTTCCTCTGTCGATCGATCAGAACAGAGGCAGGTTAACGGACATTTAGTTTCATTTAACAAACACAAAGAGCTGGGATTGGAATTTCAATTTCATTCAACTACTACTCCTGCTTGATTAGATCCGTAATCCATCCGATCCAATTTGAAGCAAAAGAATAATGAGGTAAAATTAATTTTATTTTGTTTTAATTATTGAAACCTTAATATCGTTTTTCAATTTGATAAAAAAAATTGTTTATTGTGGTAGTTTTTCTTCTTTTTAATCTTCAAAAACTCAACCTCACATCCTTTTTATTCGTGATATATATATATATATATATATATCGAGTGTTTTTGTGGAGTGTTTATTTTAGTATCTTTTTAATTACCTGCATTTGTCTCTTAAAATAAGAAACAACAACAAATATAAACGTTATTTGGTTTAGAAAATTAATTTTGGCATTGTTAGTCACATAGAATATTTATGTGCAAAATAACTAAATAGTGAAATAAAATATTTTTGGGCAAATAAACATCTTTTTAAAATAACCAAATGTTTGAGGATGTATGAAACCTTTGAAAACTTTGTTCAACTATATATATATATATTTTATCCTATTTCATTGCCTTACTATAGCAATTAACAAATTTGTTAGCCAAAGTAATTAGGGTATCATCATGTTTTATTTTCCTATGATAATGATTGAAATCTTTGTTACCTTTATTTATTTATTTGTCTTTATATCTAATCCTATAACTAATGGCAACAATTCCGAAGAAAAGCAAAAAAAAAAAAAAAAAACGATTTTTGCTATTGTAAGGGAAAATAATGGCAATTGTGAAGAATTGATCAAATTCTTGAGTAACTCATAAATCCAACTTGCATTGTGGAAGAATTTTAAAGAATAAATTTCTTTGACTGAAGCCATATAGTAAAGATTAGTCTATGAAAAAGGAAATAAATCTTTAGAAGTCAAAATATATATTACACTTTATTTTCACTACTTAATTAATTGTTCGCGACTTTAATTAGAATGTGTTCAATTACAATAATGGTAGACTTAATTGCTTAAGTTATTACTTGAATCTTATATATTATATGATTTTTGTTGCCTCTGTAATTATATATATATACACACACACACACAAAATATTTACACTATGATATTGTGATACACAGATAAATGGTGAATCTTGTAGAAGAGATACATTCTTTTTCGCACAAACTTCTTCCATCAATTAACAAAACATGAAACTCTGATTTTCTGTCGTATTTAATTAAATATCAACAAATCATTTTCCTTTATCAAGAAATTGTTTGTGACAGTGTTTTTTAAATTCTTGTTTAAAGTACAAGTTATCAACCATATGCAATCAATCCTACATCCTATCTAGCACCAGTTGAGCTTGTTATTGAAACAATGTCTCCAACTTTTCCCTTGATAGTACTAGCAAACTTTTGGGGAATAGCATGCATGTAGATGTGGTTTAATTTTTAGTAAAATATCTAAAAATGATACTAACATTTAAACAAATCAATTAAATCAAACATAAAGTTGGTATATTATTTTTTAAACTAGCTAATATTATCCAATAATAATTAATATGCTTTAAATCAATTTTATTATTTTACAAATGAGTATTTTTTTTGTTGTCTTATCCCATATATGTGGTGGTATAATTCATTTTGACTTGTCCAAGGTTAAAAGCAGTAAATCAATCTCTACATATAGTTATATAGAGTTACTAACCACTCAATACTTTCTCTATACTTATATGATGTTACCATGCTGTCTCTGAGACAACACCTTTTGACCCTAAAATATAGTAATTGACACAAAAATTATAATCAAATCAAATCACATAATCTACTTACTAGCATATATATGAGGTAGAAGCAGTAGAGAATTTGAAAAAAAATAATAATATGAAATTATTGCTATCATAAATTGTTTCACAAATTTTGCACTAAAAAAATGAGATTAATTAAATGAGTATTTGATATGTGTGTTTAATTAATCTCCATTTTGTTTAGTACAAAATTTGTGAAACATAAATGAAAGATAATTGCAAAGATTGTCGTAAAAGAGACCAAGTTTGTGATAGTAATAATTTCAAATTGATATATTTTTTTCAAAATTCTAAACCGCCTCTACCTAGTATGCTTGTAAGTGTACGGATTATGCGATATGAATTTGATTATGATTTTTATGGTAAAATAGTATTGTTTGGGATGCAGCAAGGTGACATCATATATATATATATATTTATTTCCTGCTTTTTACTTTGGACGAGTCAAAGTCAATTATACCAACACATACACATATGTGGGATAGGACAACAAAATAATATCATTTATAAAATAATAAAATTGATTTAAAGCATATTATTATTGGATAAATTGTTGTTTTAAAAAAACAATATACCAACTTTATGTTTGATTTAATTGATTCGTTTAAATATTAGGCTCATTTTTTGATATTCTACCAATTAATTGCATGCATGCATGCTATTTCCCAAAAGTTTGCAAGTACTATGAAGGGAAAAGTCGGGGATACTGTTTGAATAACAAACTCGATTGATGGTAGATGAGATGTGGGAGTGAATGCGTATGTTGATGACTTTGAAGATGGATGATGGGAAAGCTTTGTTGCATGCAAACAATTCATTAATAAAGAAAAATGATGTGTTGATATTTTGATAAGATAGAGAATCACAGTTTCATGCATTCTTGAATGATGGAGGAAGTTTGTGTGAAAAACAAGATTTATGATATTCTACTCGAAGATGTGAGCAGCAGAGTTTAACATCAAAAGCTAAAGAAAGGCCAACTCTCCCGAGAGAATTGAGCCAAATATTGAATTTTCTCGAGATGTTGCTCAGAGTTTCTTGCCCCAAAAAGACCAGAAAACAATATGCGTTCATACCAACAAATGTTTGAATGCAAAATCTTCAAGGGGTAGGAAGGAATAGCAAGTATTTGAGAGGATGATACAACAAGATCACTGCTGCTGAAAATTAGTCTTTTGTGAAAGATCTAGGTTAGTAGCGCGGTGTCCTAATGGGTGAGTGACACTGGGTATGACACCGATAATAAAATGCAAATGGACAGTATTAAAAATGCGGAAAATAAATGGACAGGAGGTTGGTAATGCAGTTCGGTAATTGCCTACGTCTGCGGGGCCACGCCCAGAAAGAACAATCCACTATGTTCACAAGTTACAAGACATTCAGTATGACACAAGGTAAGACACCATCTTATCTTAAATACTGCTGCTTCCTAACTTCTGCAGTGAACGGATTGTGCGAGCTCCCCTCGACTTAAGTTGATTCCTCCCGGAATCCGTGGTTAAGCAAGATCCCCTTGCCCACGTTTGAACTCCTCCCGAGCTCTATACTTGAATCAATAACACAAGGATTGCACCTTTATGAATGTTGCATTAAGATGCTTCAAACCAATACACTTTTAACTAAACTCTCCAACAAAAGAAGTGTGTATACAGTCTTCAAGAAGACCGAATGAATAATCAAAAAACTCACACATGAAAATCGTGTGATGGAAAGCTTCATATAGGCACTCAAAAATCCTTCCATATTTATCCCAAGATTATTTCCAAATAATTCAAATGGAAAGATCATAGAGACGTTCCAAGTCTTCACGTTTATCTTCAAGATTGTTTCCAAAATAATTTAAATGAGAAGATGGAAACTCCCTTGCCTTCAAGACTTATCTTTTCCAAAGATGGATAACTTCCAAGAATACCAAGATAAGTTCCATAATTATCCATATGACATTAATCATCAAATCAATCTTCCTTGCATAGATTGATTTTATTTGATTTTGCCTTCAAAAAAAGCTTTCCTTATCTTTGCCAAAAAATAAATGCCAATTAAAATAAATGCCAACTCACGTTTGCATTAACAATCTCCCCCTTTGGCATTTTTTGGCAAAATCCAATCTCCCCCTGTATGCTGAATTGGATGCATTTGAATCAAACTCCCCCTGAATAAGCACTTGGTAAATAAACATCTTCATAAGACATTATGCAAGACAGAGCAAGAGACACCAAGTTTCCCAGCATACATAGGTTTAGGAATTAATAACCAAATATCCAAAATTCAAAATTACTCCCCCTTTTTGCCATAAAAGGACAAAAGGGCCACAAAAGCAATAATAAAACCATAATAAACTGTCTTGAAAAATCAGCATAAATAAAATATCAGAGTAATCAATCAGAATTCTCCTCATCATGAGTCACAATACCAACTGAATCAGCCAGCAGTTGAACACCAGCAGTAGCATCTGGAACTCTTACATCTGAACCAGCATCAAACCCACCAGATTGGGGGCTGGAAGGGACACGAACATCAGGGACATCAGATATGACACTGGCCGGGACATCATCAGATACAGTAGTAGGATTATCAGGAACAGAAAGATCCTCCATAATGATGTTCTCATCAACAATCTCCTCAACAATAGGCTGTTCTGGCTCCAATACAGATTCTGCAAAAATAGGAGCTAAAGTTTGAGGGATACCTTCTGTGACATCCGGATTGACATCATGTGGAACATCAGAAGATTCAGCAACATCGGCTGCAACAGTTTCAGCTTCAACATTTGCAGTTGCATTCCTCCTCCTGGCAGCAACCTCAGCAGTAGCTTCTTTTGCCAGCTTGACAGCAACAAGATCATCAAGTATTGCAGGGACCTCCTTTCTCCTTTTCTTAATCTCAGTCTGCTGAGCCATTAATGTCTTCAATTCATCCTCAAGCACTTTTATAGTGCGTGACAACAAAACAAGATTTCCAAATTCTTCCTTCTTAGAGTCAGAGACATCTGCAAAGACATCCTCCATATCATTCACATGGCTGTCTGTCAAGAGCTTGTAACTGATCCTTATTTCTTCTTTATCAGTCTCCAAGATCTCCCTTGCTCGAATCAGAGAGTGTTGTGAGGACAAAATTGCATAAATTAAACAGGGAAATAGATAAGCAAGCCTCTCATTCTTACAATCTGCATGTCTCACAATCTGATCAAATATAAACTGCCTAACATCAAACTCCACAAAATTTTCAATCTTGTACAGCAGGGTAGCCATTCCTTTATTCACTCCAGTTCCATGGGAGGTTGGCAGCCAATTCCTCATAGCAATCTTATGCAAGATTGCATACTTCATAGATAGTTGGGAAGCTGGAAAATCTTTCCCCCTTGGCCAAATACGTCTAACACCTCCTGTGACATCGGTAATGATCTTACTGAAATCAAGAATGAATTCTTCCAAATTGGCCCAATGACATCCGAGATATGTATTTATAACATCTGGGGAAAAATTATACACATGGTTCCTCACAAATACTTGGCCACCATCAGGATCATCAAAGTCCTTCACCTTGGAATCTAAATTGCAATAGAATTTCTGCACTACCCTCCTTACATAGGGTTTGATTCCTTTGATTGTGCACCCTAAACCTTGGCTAACTAACTGATCAACTAATTTTTGACAGTCTTTAAAATCCCCCTCATGAATGTTCCTTTCATTCCAGATATTCCTTCTAGAGACTCGACTCCATAAACCAGCATTGTACTCAGATTTAAAATCATCAAGATTCACTGCAAAAATAGAGGACTTACTTGAGGCTGCAGGGGACTTGCCCTTTGACATTGACTTGGAGCGTGTCATCCTCTGTGATACAGGAGTAGGGGTTGCTTTCTGGCGCTTCATCACAGGAGACCTTACTGGTTCTATGTTAGAAAGGTCATGAACTTCAGCATTCTCTGAGTGACCATCACCATCATCAAGAGAGCCATCCTCATCAGAAAAAACCTCTTCATCAGCAGAAGATTCTTCATCTTCATCATCGTCTGAGTCACCACCATCATTAGGAGCAACATCACCTTTAACCTCTTCTTGCTCAGTCCAATCCTTATCTGAATCTTCATCTCTCAGTTAGAATCGCTTTCTTTTTGGTTCAGCAAAAACCTTAAAGCCTCTTGGTGCTTTGGGGGGTACAGCACTCGTCTGATATGGACCACTATTCGCATGTTCAAATCGTGTCCTTACTCCTGTGGTGTCAATAGATTGAATTGGAGTGACGTTGATAGCCCTTGTCTCTAAATCAGCTTCAAATTCTGGAGTGGCAACAGTAATCACCACATGAACCTCATCATCATCTAGGGTTTCAGTAACCTTACTGGTAGAAGACTTGTTCTGAGACATTGTCGAAATTGAGTAGTACTTGGCTCAATTGAACTTGCACAAATTCTGACTATGATTAGTAGAGATGAAACGGTGAATTCTGAAAAATCAAGAATTGAACAAGGACTCAAGAAGGCTAAAACCCTTGAACTTTCCAAATAGGGAATAGAGTCCGAAATTATTGCCGTCAGAAATGGCGGAATCGATGCAAACTCTTCAATTCCAAATAATCAGCCGAGAAATCCCCAATAGTCCACGTGTCATACGGAGTGCTGAACCACAGAATTTTCCAAAAACCACAAAACACAAAATCTGCTACTACAAGCTTCCCAAAAACATTAGGCGGAAAGCAGAAAAAAAACAAAATAGCTATTCTACTATCTTTTTGTGTTTTTCATGTATATTTTATAAATATTGCTGTACATAAAAATACAATACAAAAGAACTTACACTTTTGAAGAGCTTCTTCACATAACACAAAGGCCTAGAGAAGACCTTAGTTTTTCAAATGTTGCCCCATCCAATGCTTTGGTGAAAATATCAGCAATTTATTTTTCTGTCACCATGTGTTCTAAAGCAATGATTTTATCCTCCACAAGAGATCGAATAAAATGATGTCGAATATCAATGTGTTTTGTCCGTGAATGCTGAACAGGATTCTTTGAAATATTGATTGCACTCATATTATCACAGTAGAGTGTCATGACATCCTGTGTAACACCATAATCTTTCAGCATTTGCTTCATCCAGAGGAGCTGAGTACAACAACTATCAGCTGCAATATATTCTGCCTCGGCAGTAGACAGAGAGATAGAGTTCTGCTTCTTGCTGAACCATGACACCAAATTATTTCCCAAATAGAAACATCCACCAGAAGTGCTTTTCCGATTATCTGTACTTCCAGCCCAGTCAGCATCACAATAACCAACTAAGTTGGTGTTTGTATCAAAGGAGTACCAAATTCCATAATCAGTTGTACCACAAATATATTTGAGAATCCTTTTGACTGACACCAGGTGTGACTCGCGAGGTTCTGCCTGAAATCGAGCACATAATCCAACACTGAAGCAGATATCAGGACGACTAGCAGTTAGGTACAAGAGGCTGCCAATCATACTTCTGTAAAGACTTGCATCAATAGGGATTCCCTTCTCATCTTTGGAGATCTTCTCGTGAGTTCCCATAGGTGTTCTCCTTGGGCGAGCATTTTCCAATTCAAATTTCTTCAGTAAATTCTTTGCATATTTGCTTTGAGAAATGAAGATACCATCATGTCGTTGCTGAATTTAAAGTCCAAGAAAGTAAGTAAGCTCACTAACCATGCTCATTTCAAATTCTCCAGTCATTTGAGCAACAAACTCATCCACCATTGCCTGTGACACTGAGCCAAACACGATATCATCAACATAAATTTGAGCAAGTAAAAACTGACCTTTCACTTAGCGAATGAAAAGGGTTTTATCTACTCCCCCTCGCTCATATCCTTTGGCTAACAAGTACTGAGTTAGTCTCTCATACCAAGCCCTAGGAGCTTGTTTGAGCCCATATAATGCCTTTTTCAATTTGTAGACAAACTCGAGATGATGAGGGTCTTCAAAACCCTTTGGTTGAGCAACATACACCTCCTCATTAAGAAAACCATTGAAGAAAGCACTCTTTATATCCATTTGATACAACTTGAGTCGCAATACACATGCAATTGCGAGCAAGAACCGGATAGACTCAAGGCGAGCAACTGGAACAAATGTCTCATCAAAGTCAACTCCTTCAATTTGCGTATACCCCTTCGCAACTAATCGAGCCTTGTTGCGAGTGATATTGCCATGCTCAACACTCTTGTTCTTGTATATCCATTTGGTGCCAATAACATTCACATTAGGAGGACATGGAACTAGATCCCAAACTTGATTGTGAGTGAATTGATCAAGTTCTTCTTGCATTGCACCAATCCAATATTCATCTTCCATAGCTTCTTTCACATTCTTTGGCTCAATAGAGGAAGTGTAGCAAGCCATTTGAATCATATCTCTATAATTTACTCTCGACTTTTCTCTTGTACGAACACCATCAGTCAAACTTCCAATAACTTCAGCAGTAGGATGATTCTTCTGTACAAGAGTAGAGGGCTGTCTGTGGGGTAAAGTGACCTCATTCACATTATCATTTTTTGCATTCTGATCAGTGACACCACCTATGACACTGGGTGAAACGCTGCTTAGAACACTGGAACTTACTTCAGGTAGAGAATCTGTAATTTCTTCATTAGAAGCAGCACTTACTTCCAGAGAGTCATCAACTTGAACATTCGCAGATTTTATCACAGTTCAAGTCCTTTTATTGTAAACTCGATAAGCTCGACTATTGATAGCATATCCAAGAAAAATAGCTTCATCACTCTTGCGATCGAGCTTCCCTTTATATTCTCTGTCATTCAACACATAACAAGTACTACCAAAAGGATGAAAATAGTTAACATTTGGAGTTCTACCTTTTCATATTTCATAGGGCGTCCTCTCAGTTCCTCCACGAAGATAGACACGATTTATAGTGTAGCATGTTGTGTTCATTGCTTCAGCCCAGAATTTCTGTGGAATATTTTTCTCGTGTAACATGACGCCTGACATCTCTGCTATAGTTCGATTTTTCCTTTTTACGACCCCGTTTTGCTGAGGAGTTTTAGGTGCAGAGAACTCATGACCTATTCCATGCTGATTACAAAAATCTGAGAAATCTGAGTTTTCAAACTCTCTCTCATGATCACTACGAATCCGTACAATCTTTAGAATAGCATATCCCTTTTCACGCTGAAGGCGTAGACACAATGCTTTAAAGGCATTAAATGTGTCAGATTTTTCACGAAGAAATTCAATCCATGTATAGCGAGAAAAATCATGAACAGTTACATATGCATATCGTTTTCCTCCAATACTTTCTACTGACATAGGGCCCATCAAATCCATATGAAGCAGTTGTAGCACACGAGTTGTTCCTGGTATCTGTGACTTGGGATGTAACACCTTTGTTTGTTTACCAATCTGACATGGTTCGCATATTCTGCTTTCATCAAATTGCAGTTGAGGAATCCCACGGATAGCTCCTTTAGTAACTATGTTCTGCAGCATCCGTATATTCATATGACCCAATTTTTGATGCCATAGAATTGAATCCTCAATACTTGATCGAAGACATATTGATGTGGCAGAGATGAGATAGCAATTATCCCTTTATCTTACTCTTTCCATGATACATTTGTTGTTTTGATCAATCACCTTGCAATTTTTCTTCGTGAAATTTACATCCAAGTCTTGGTTGCACAAGTGACTAATGCTGAGCAAATTTGCCTTGAGGTCATCTACCAGCAGTACATCATCTAACTTTGGTAACCAAGGCACATTTAGAATACCTTTTCCAATGACACGAGCTATGACACCATTGCCAAAAGTCACTTTTCCCATACTTCCAGACACCACATCCTTCAAAAAATTATTTTCACCAGTCATATGCCTGGAACATCCACTGTCAAAATACCACTCATCTGTTGTGGCAGCCTTTAGTGATGTGTATGTGAAATTGCACCGGTAATTAGGCTTCACCACCCAGCTCTGTTGTGTATTTCTGCGAAAAGTAGAGTTTCTAGCAGTACCTTGTCTTAACTCAGCAAGATAGATAAAACATCTAGGACGAATATGACCAAGACGATTGCAGTAATGACAAACAGGTATAAATCTATTACCTCTTTCGTTATGAGCATGATAGTAATAAGAATGTGATCTGTTCACAGCAACCTGCACCCCTTTGGATTTATTCTCTGACAGTGACACTGACTGTGACATCATTTGTGACATGGGCTGTGACACTGAGCTTTCTCCTTTGTACCCCAGTCCTGTGTAGTCACCACTCGATTGACCAACCTTAAGAATTTCATCCAGCTTGGAAGCACCTGAATTTATCATCTTAACTCCTTTCTTTAAGTGATTTAACTCGTTGGTCAGTGTCTTTACTTCCTCTTGGCTTACTCTCAGTTTGATAACCAGATCAGTGTGAGATTGTTGAAGATTGTCCCTTTCGTTTTGCAGATTTCCAACCTGTGTATGAAGTTGCTGATTCACTCTAGAAAGTTCAGTCCACTTGTCATGAAGATTCTTGAATTCCACCAAAATATCTTCTTCTGTAACATAATCTTCATCTTCATCTAGATAGGTTGACATATTTCCAGTGACACTCTGTGTAACATCCGTTTTCTTGTCATGATCAGATTGTTCTGTCTTAGTGGTAAGAGCCACATGGTTGTTCTGAAAATCATCTTCTTTGTCTGAATCATCTTCACTCCAAGTTTTGTTGAGTGAGTTCCTCTTTCTTCTCAGTGTATTAGCACAATCTGCCTGAACATGCCCATAACCTTCACATTCTCTGCACTTAATTCCTTTAAGTTTGAATGATTGATCAGACATATGATTTTCTTCCCTGTTCTTTCTATTATTTGCCACCTCATTCTTGGTGTTACTGACACTGCCTCTGACACCAGGATTACTTCTGCCATATCTTTTCAGTATTTTGCTGAAGTTTTTAGATATTAAAGCCAAGGAGTCCCCAAGGTTATCATCTCCAGAATTGTCCAACTTTTGCATTTCTGCTTTTAAGGCAAGCTCCTTATTTTTCTTTGCTTCCATGTCTACTCCAAGATTCATCTCAAATGTTATAAGGGATCCCATCAATTCTTCCAACTTCATCTTTGAGATATCTTTTGCTTCCTCAATGGCAGTAACTTTATGAGCAAAGCGTTGAAGTAAAGATCGTAAGGTTTTCTTCACAAGCTTTTTTTCTGAAAAACTTTCACCAAGGGTAAATGCTTCGTTGGCAATATCACACAGCTTGACATTGAATTCTGTAATGTTTTCATCTTCAAGCATCCTCAAGTTTTTAAATCTTGTAGTCAGAATTTGCATCTTTGATAACTTTACACTTGAGGTTCCTTCATGAGTAGTTTGCAGAATTTCTCATGCCTTTTTAGCAATCACACATGTGGAAATAAGTCTGAACTGTGCTGGATCTACTCCATTAAATATGGCATTAAGCGCCTTTGAGTTACTGTTTGCCAAGGCATCTTCAGTAGACGACCAGCTTTCTTCAGGCTTGAGTGATTTGACACCATTTGCATCAGTAGTCGTTGGAGGATCCCATCCAACCAGAATTGATTTCCAAGCCTTCTCATCAATAGCTTTAATAAAGGCTCTCATTCTTGCCTTCCAATATACATAGTTGCTTCCATCCAAGAGAGGTGGACGCATTGTTGAACCTCCTTCCTTCATAGAGTCCATCGCACCAAACAACCAAGATCAAGTCCTGAGAATCCCGCCTAAGAAACAAAGACGACCCGCTCTGATACCAATTGAAAGATCTAGGTTAGTAGCGCGGTGTCCCAGTGGGTGAGTGACACTGGGTGTGACACCGATAATAAAATGCAAATGGATAGTATTAAAAATGAGGAAAATAAATGGACAGGAGGTTGGTAACGCAGTTCGACAATTGCCTACGTCTGTGGGGCCACGCCCAGAAAGAATAATCCACTATGTTCGCAAGTTACAAGACATTCAGTATGACACAAGGTAAGACACCATCTTATCTTAAATACTGCTGCTTCCTAACTTCTGCAGTTGATTCCTCCCGGAATCCGTGGTTAAGTAAGATGCCCTTGCCCACGTTTGAATTCCTCCCGAGCTCTATGCTTGAATCAAGAACACAAGGATTGCACCTTTATGAATGTTGCATTAAGATGCTTCAAACCAACACACTTTTAACTAAACTCTCCAACAAAAGAAGTGTGTATACAGTCTTCAAGAAGACCGAATGAATAATCAAAAAACTCACACATGAAAACCGTGTGATGGAAAGCTTCATATAGGCACTCAAAAATCCTTCCATGTTTATCCCAAGATTATTTCCAAATAATTGAAATGGAAAGATCATAGAGACGTTTCAAGTCTTCACGTTTATCTTCAAGATTGTTTCCAAAATAATTTAAATGAGAAGATGGAAACTCCTGTGCCTTCAAGACTTATCTTTCCAAAGATGGATAACTTCCAAGAATACCAAGATAAGTTCCATAATTATCCATATGACATTAATCATCAAATCAATCTTCCTTGCATAGATTGATTTTATTTGATTTTGCCTTCAAAAAAAGCTTTCCTTATCTTTGCCAAAAAATAAATGCCAATTAAAATAAATGCCAACTCACGTTTGCATTAACAATTTGCATTCCAGTTATAAGTAGCTCAACTGATGAGCAACATCTTAAAAAACTTCTAACCTCCTTAATGGACATAAAACAGAAAATGATCCAGAGATTCCCATGAAAGGAAGTACAACCAGATTTGGCAATTATTTCCAATATATGTTAGCATTCCATCAGTGTAGCAGTCCGGATCCTCCAAATTTTACAGACTCATTCGTTGGCTGATCACACTTCATTAATTTTTTATGATCATTGAGTGATCGAGTTTTAAGGTTTCGTTAGCGATCACACTTCGTCATTACTTGATTGATGATCATTGAGTGATCGAGTTTAAGGTTTTTAAGTTTTGTATCGGGGAAACTCTCAGAAGCCCTTTTCATGAGCTGCAACAATGGTAAGCTATTTTGATTCCAGGCATGATTAATATACTGAATCACAAGAAGTGCAACTTGAGAGTTTTAAGATTAGCTGAATGTTGAAGATAAAAGGAATCATGGGAATATGAAGAGCTCGTTGGGTTGGCAGGGAATCTAACTTGGGAAAGTAATCTTTTTCCTAATTTCCAGATTCCTGTGTTTGTTTCAAACTGGGAAAGTAATTATTTTCCTAATTATTAAATTCTTGTGTTTGTTTTATCCAGGGAAAGTAAAAAGAATCCTGAACTAAGGAAAATAACTGCAAGATTCCAGGATTATGAATCCTCTTTAAAAGTTGGTATTCTGATTCATCTCTTGAGGATTTTGACTTTGTGTCTCTTTCTTTATGTTTATTACTTATATTTTGAGTTTCATATGTTTCTTATACTAAATTCTAATTTATTTGATCAAATAATATTATTTTTTTCGTTTGATATTTTTTTATTGAATTTACTATTTAACTGAAATTAAAATTTTAGTAGTTTTTAAATGTCTTCATATTGACTTCAAAAAGGTAATTCAATGTAAAAAGAGTTAAATAGATAGATGGCATGTTGTTTTTTTATTATTAAAATTATTAACATTATGGTAGTTTTATATATATTTTTTAAAAAACTCAAAATTGTATTTATGTTACTTTAGACGTTTTCTATCATATTTTTACTGAATTAATTTTCATACATTTTATATTTTCAATACTTATTGTTTAATAAATTTTAGACATTTTTATTAATATTAATTTATAAATTTATTTTTTATTTATTTAATCAACTATTCTTTTTTTAATAATATTAACAAAGAAAATTTTTATTTTAACACTTTTTTATAAGTTGTAGTTAATAGCTTAATTATTTAATTAAATTAAAAATGATAATTTTTACAATGATGAAAATATTAAAACATTTATTATAAGGTAAAAATATATAATTAAGTTTCATGATATGATTTAAAATAAAACTATATAAATGGTTATGTATAAGTACAACATACCAATGGAATACAAATAACATTATTTGGTTCAATAATTTAAATCAAATAATAAAATAAGAATTATACTAACTTTTTAAAGAATTTATCTAAATAGAGAGTATTCATATTCCTCATAATTAAATTCTTAGAAATCAGATGATCAGGAAATATATTCATTTTCCTCAAAATTAAAATCTCAAGAATCACATTCTCATTAAACATTATTTTCCTGTCAACCAAACGAGCCCGAAAGGTTTTTAATGTCTTCTTTGCAAATCCAAAGACCTCAAGTCTTCCTGCTTCCTCTTCTTTTGATACAAACATTAGTTCTTTTCCATGATTTCTCAAAAACATGTATGCAATTGGAGGATAAGTAATTTCAACCCCTTTGTTGCCTCAGTGTTGCATTATTTTGAAGATGCTGCGAGATTACAAATCCAATGGTCCCTTCCAATTTTTCAGAAATCCGAAACTAAAATCAAGAATTTTAAAATCTCTCTTTTTAACTGTTTTTCTTGATTGCAACTTTGGATGGTGGTTTACGCGAATTTGGATTTACACAAAATAACACTTTTAGCAAGAAAATTAACACTATTTTGTCCTAAAAAGAAAATTTCATCTATACTTCACTTTATAAATATACACAACCTACATTTATCTAAAACTTAATGAATTCTAAAAGATAAATATTAAATATTTGGCATAGAATTATAAGAGGAGAATAGGGATAAAAACAAAAAATGAGTTTGTTTGGGATTGTTTCCAGATTTGAATCTAACGTTTCATTCGAACCGTGGCTGGAGAAGGATTATTGCGAGGGCTGAGGAGTGGAAAAATGTTTAATGGAGTGAAAAAAAGAAGGATACTATTGCGCATTCTGATCTGTCAAAGTGTTATCCCCATAATAATCGAAATTCGCTATTGTCGAGATAATTGAGACAATAAGATTATTCAATATTTATAACACAGTAAAATTTGATTATGTGTATTTAACGAATTTGAATATTCTGTATTATTTGGTGTATTAGTCTATATATCACTCTTTATAAATATAACATGCGTCTTTTTAAATAAAATTAAAACCTTATATAATGATTAGTGAAATTAAAGAGATAATTAATTAAATAAAATTAAAACCTTATCTAATAATTAGTGAATTTAAAGAGATAAGTAATTATACACGTGTCAAAATATTATAAAGTGATATAAAAAATGATACACAAATGATAATTTTTAAACTGAAATCCGAGTTGCAATTATCGTATTTTTCTTCAAAGACAACTCGAATTCATCTATAATTGCATTGAGTAATGATAGGGGGAGTGAAAAATTAGAGTGAAAACCCAAAGTGACTCACGTGGCAGTTATGAAAAAACAAACTAATACCCTAACCAAATGATGAGTGAACCCTAATGGGTAATGGATTAGTTTGTCTTTTATACATGTCACGTCAGTCACTTTTCTTTTTCACTCTAATTTTTCACTCCCCCAAATCATTACTCAATTGTATTTATGCGGCATATATCATCGAATCCTATTACAAACGACACAATCATATACTATCATTGAATCGAATCCTATTACAACGTTTGGATTTATGCAACATATATCATCGAATCCTATTACAAACGACAATCATATTATATCTAGTTGAATCGAATCCTATTACAAACGTTTGGATTTATGCGGCATATACTATTACAATTGTATTTTATCGGACATAACGTAATCGAATTTTGGTAATAAAATTTTGTTTCTCATTTCACGACATAATTCAATTTCTCAAATCTCTCTTCTTCCTTGCCTATTTAAACCCCTCAAATACATCCTCACAACCCACAATCACAACCACAACCACAACCATAATCACAACCACAACCACCATTACTTCGAGTGACTTCATCAACTTTATTGAGTTTTTTCTTTTGTTTTAGAGATAGGCCAATCACCCTTCTAGTTATATCTTCTATTGCTCCACTCATTCCATAAAGAATTCTACTGGTTTAATAACAGTTACCTAACCTTTCCTACTCATTTCATAAAGTATTCAACTTGGTTTAACAACAATTACTCAACCTTTCCTCGAATCCATACTAGATTTTAGTGTAACTGGCTTATCTGGAAATATACGTTTCACCCGGACGTATATTTTGTGTCATTGTGCCTCTACCTACATCTTTTTACCTAGATGTGATTTAGGCAGGTTTAAATACCTTAAGAGCATATTTTTGCAGGTAAATTGTATTTTATTTTGAAAACTCAAAAACTCTTTGCTTTCATTCTTTTTATTGGAATACATGAATTTTGGCGATAATTTTTATAAATTAATTTTTTTTCTCAGGTGTTTATTTTAGTTTCTTTTTAATTCAAAAGGAAACAAAAATAGGTGTGGATCCAACCTTTTTTTTTATAACATTTGAGATCCGACCAATATTTAATCATTTTGAAAAATATATTAATAATTCATCAACCTCTATTCATTGACTATTGTTCTTTAAAAAAAATGAAAAACGTATAATTATCATCAATTTTTTATTTTTTTAATATACATCTATCTTTTTAACATGATGAAGTTATGACAGGCTATCCCAACAAAGTTTGCAAGTAACATATATGAAAAGTTGGAAGGAACAAGAACAATTACAGGGGAAAATTAGAAGGAATTCCAACAATTACAGGCCTTTGTTATGGCTCAAGCATGAAAGGAATTTGTTCTTCAAATGTGGATGGAAAGAATTTCTTGATTTTTTTTACAACAACATCATGACATTCTCTTATACATTTATATACAAAGGGAACTCATTTTTCACACGAAAATGTGAGTGTACAAAATTTTACTTAATATTTAATTTAACTATTTATTGCTTTCAAATTTTACATTTTAGATCATCTCAATAAAACTTTTTTTAATTTTAATATTTTATTTTTGTTTGTTGAGTTTTAGTGACGGCTGAAGAAAAAGAAGTCACACGCATGCCAAATATCGGTTACAAATGGTTTTATCAGGTAATTTTATTTATTTATTTTTTGAATCATAATATTATTTTATATTTTTAATTATCTGCAATTGTCTCTTAAAATAAGAGACAACAAAAAATATAAACGTTAATTTGGTTTAGAAAATTAATTGTGGCATTATTAGTCACATAGAATATTTCTAGAAAATAGTGACATAAAATATTTCTGGGAAAAGAAACATCTTTTCAAAATAAGTTTGAGGATGTATGGAAACTTTATTTGAAAAGCTTGTTCAATTATATATATTTTTGTTAAACTATTTCATTAATTGTCTTACTATAGCCATATAGTAAATATTAGTTTATGAAAAAGGAAATAAATCTTTCGACGGCAAACTATATATTACACTTTTTCCACTACTTAATTATTCATGACTTTAAATAGAATGTGTTCAATTACAATAATGGTAGACTTAATTTGCTTAAACTAGTACTTGAATCTTATATAGATTTAAAGCAATTTATAATATGCTTTTTGTTGTCTTTGTAATTGTATTTAGTACTACACAGATACATACATGGTGAATCTTGTAAAAAGAGATATTTTCTTTTTCACATAAAACTCTTTCCAACAAACAAAAATACATTGAAAATGTGATTCTCTATCATATTTAAATATCAACAATTCATTTTTTTTTTTTAAGGAATTGTTTGTGACAAAGTTTTTCCATCCGTGTTCAAAGTACAAGTTATCACCATACGCAGTTAATCTTACATCTCATCTAGTTCCATTTGAGCTTGTTATTGAGATAGTATTCCCAACTTTTCCCTTGATAGTACTAGCAAACTTTTGGGGAATAGCATGCATGCAAATGAGGTTTAATTTTTAGTAGAATATCTAAAAATGAGTCTAAAATTTAAATGAATTAATTAAATTAAACATAGATATAGTTGGTACATTATTTTTTAAACTATATAGTTGATCCAATAACAATATGATTTAAATCAATTTTATTATATTTTATAAATGAGTATTGTTTTGCTGCCCAATCTCACAGGGAGTTGTTATTGCCAAAACAAATATTAGCCTCCAGAGCAATAATTAACTCATATTCCTAATTTACCCTTAATGAGTTAAAGTTATTATCTTTTCTCCAACCTTATCAGTAAGATTTATCCATTCATTTTAACATATTTTCTCTAATATTTGAGTTTCTTCTCATTTACACTGATTTTTCTTCAAATATTTATTAATATAAGACTTATTTTCATTTCCAACTTATACAAAAATAAAATTTATATAAAATAATATAACACTTATTTTTATTAATGGTTTTTTTCTCTCAATTAAATTATAAAATATTTGTCAATATACACATTAAAAAATTTAGGCTCAGTTTATTTAGAGTTGTTTTGGTATTTTATTTCAAAAATTCAATTTAACTTATTTGTTTTGTCCAATTTTTTACCAAAATTTTTAAAACCAAAAACATTGTTGTAGTAATTTTTTGCTTCGTATTTTTTATAAATAATTATTATATTTAAATTTAACTTTTAAATTTATAATAATAAAAATTTCTTCATAACATAATTTTTTTACCAAAATTAAATTTTAAAATATTAATTAAAAATTAAATTTTAAAATTTTTACTAATATTTTTTTTCTTGTGATCTATTATCATTTTTAAATATTAACATTTCTTATAAATAAATTCTTATACTTAAATTTGACTTTTAAATTTATAATAATGAAAACTTGTTCCTAACACCATTTTTTTAACAAAATAAAATCATAAAATATTAATTTATATTTGAGTTTTAAAATGTTATTAATATTTTTTTTGTGATCTATTAACATTTTTAAATATTAAATTGCTCATAATATATTAAAACTAATTAATTTGAAATAAAATACCAAAACAACTCTAAACAAACTGAACTTAAATTTTTTGAAGTGTATATTGACAAATATTTTATAATTTAATTGAGAGAACAAAACTATTAATAAAAATAAGTGTTATATTATTTTATATAAATATTCTTTTTGTATAAGTTGGAAATGAAATAAGTCTTATATTAATAAATATTTGAAGAAAAATTAGTGTAAATGAGAATAAACTCAAATATTAGAGAAAATATGTTAAAATGAATGGATAAATTTTACTGATAAGGTTTGAGAGAAGATAAGAATTTTAACTCATTAAGGGTAAATTAGGAGTATGAGTTAATTATTGCTCTGGAGGCTAATATTTGCACTGGCAATAACAGGTCCCAATCTCACATAATATGTGATAGTATAATTCATTTTGACTGCTCTAAAGTTGAAAGTTAGAATCAATCTCTACATATAATTATATAATGTCACCATGTTGCCTCTTAAACAATACCTTTTAACCTAAAATATAGCAATTAAAACACAAAAAAAAATCATAATCAATTCAAATCGCATAATCTATACTTACAAGCATATGAGGTCGAGGCCATAGAGAATTTGGAAGAAGTATATTAATATGAAATTATTGGTATCATAAACTTGGTCCCTTTTACGACAATCTTTGCAATTATCTGTCATTTTTGTTTCGCAAATTTTAATTTGCACTAAAAAAAAAGGACCAAGTTTATGATAGCAATATATAATTCAAAATTAATATAACTTTTTCCAAATTCTCTATGGCCTCGACCTCATATGCTTGTAAGTGTAGATTATGCAATTTGAATTTGATTATGAATTTTTGTGTTTTAATTACTATATTTAATTAGGTTCAAAAGGTATTGTTTAAGAGACAACATGGTGACATTATATAAATATATGTAGAGATTTGATTCAACTTTTAACTTTGGAGCTGTCAAAATGAATTATACCACCACATAAGTGAGATTGGACAACAAAACAATATCAATTATAAAGTATAATAAAATTGATTTAAATTATTGGATAAAATGTAGTTTAAAAAAATTAATAATACACCAACCGTGTGTTTGATTTAATTGATTCATTTAAATGTTTGGATCATTTTTAGATATTCTCTACTAAAAATTAAACCTCATTTGCATTCTATTTCCCAAAAGTTTACTACTACTATCAAGGTAAAAGTTGGGGATAGTGTTTCAATAACAGGGTCGAGTGGTGCTAAATGGGATGTAGTATTGACTCAGTATGTTGATGACTTATACTTTGAACATGGATGATGGGAAAGCTTTGTCGCAGGCAAACAATTCATTAATAAAGAAAAAATGATGTGTTTATATTTAGACACGACAGAGAATTAATCACGGTTAAATTTTATGTATTCTTGTTTGATGGAGGAAGTTTTTGTGAAAAACAAAATATCCTATCTTTCGACTCAAAGATATGAGCAGCAGAGTTTAACATCAGAGGCAAAAGAAATGTCAACTCTCCCGAGAGAATTGAGCCAACTATCGAATTTTTCCGAGATGTTGCTGAGAGTTCTTGCCCTAAAAAGCTCAAAAAAACAATATGCATTGACACCAACAAGTCATGTTGGGTCCAAAATCTTCAAGGGGTATGAAGAGCAAGTATTTATAAAGAGGATGATACACAACAAGATGATCAGTACTGCTAGCTGCTTCAGATTAGTTTTGTCTCTGGACTTTGATGTTAAATTGTAAATGTAAAAGAAAAAGAGTTAATTGCAAAAAAAAAAAAAAAAAAAAAAAAAATCACACACTTTTCAACTATGATTTGATCGCAAAATACTCAATATAAACTTATAACTTTAGCATTTTATCACCTCGACATTTAAGTTTTGGCAATGTAATACATTTTGCAATATGTAAACAATTTTATCTTTATTAAATATGTTGAAAGTCTTGATCATATATGAAAAAAAAAAGTATTGTATTATAGAAAATACTTTAAAGATAAAAATTTATATAAAAAAAAAAAACTCTCTAATACTTCAAAATCCTCAGGGTACTGCTGGATTTGGAAAACATCAACATGGGTACTTCCTTTCCCACTGGAATAGAGATTTTGGTTCATCTCAGATATTTAGGCTTCATTTGGATGGGGTATTTTTGGATTTTATTATAATTTTTTTTGGAATTTATTATGAAAAAAGAATATTTTGGGAGTGTTTGGATTAATGATTTTGTTTTGTTGGAATTTGTATTAGAGATTGATGTGGCATTATTAAAATATTCCCTGGTCAATATGGAATAAGTCAAACATTATCTAAACTAACTTCCAAGATTTAAGGAGAGAAAGCTGGAATCATTTGAACGGTAAAGTAAAGGTATTTAATACATTTGATTGAGATAGAATAGAATCTAGCTAAGAGTTTATTATCAACTGAATTACTAATTTAAGCATCGGAGTAGAATCCCCGGGGACCACCTTGGGACTTTGCTCTAACGCTATTCTGTTTTACAGATCAAGTTGGTGATTATTGCTGGAGCTCGGTTCTTTCTGCTCGGTACAATTTCAATTTACCCGATGTGCAGATTTGAGCTTCATCAATTGGCGCCGTCTGTGGGAATCGATCAAAAGGTTCACACAACTAAGTTTGAATTGTGATGGCAAACACAAGGTCGATGAGAGGAACGGGTCAGACTAGCCGACAAGAGGAAAGGAGAGCATCCTCACCATCTCATCAACAAGATCCCGAGAAGTCGCAACAAGGGGATAATCGTATTACCCCTGAGATGATGAAAATATTTGCTGAACATTATGATGAAATGGAAGCTATGGTTAAAGAAGCCCGGAAGAAGAAAGAGGAGCAACAAAAAGAGCGGGGAAAAGCACACCTGGTGATCAACGGTGAGTCTGACGGAGAGAATGATGGAAAGTCTGAGACTCAACTTTTCCCTCGAACTGGAGGTGGGGAAAATGTTAACCGGGAGACAGGCAATAATCCTAGGAAGAGGAGGCCTAGGAGGGAGAATCCCCTGTCAAGGGAGATCGCAGATTTTCCTCTGCCCCCCCCCGCTTCAAGTTGCCACAGTTGCAAGCTTATACTGGGGATTCAGACCCCAACGATCATATTCACAGATTTGAATCCACAATGGATTTTTTGAAGGCACCAGAAGAAACGAAATGCCAAGCATTTCCTACCACCCTAGAAGGAAAAGACCGTCTCTGATATGAAGGTTTGAGGCCAATGAGTGTGGACTCTTTTTCTCAACTATGTGATCTCTTTTTCAACCGTTTCCTGCAACGAAAGAAGTTTGATAAGTCTACGGCAGAACTATTGAATCTTCGTCAGGGAGATAATGAATCCCTCCGGAGTTATATGGGGAGGTTTAATGATGAAAGTTTGCAAGTGAAAAATTGTTCTGAAGATGTTTTAGTGGGAGCATTCCTTAATGGCTTACGACCTGGGCGTTTTTATACTAAAATGGCTACTGACCCACCGGGTGATATGGAAGAATTGATGGACCGAGCTGAGAAATACACTAAAGGAGAAGAGGAGGATCAGCGGAAAAAAGATAATGACAAGCGAGGGGTGAAAACCCGGGATGAAGGAAAGAGGAACGTGATGCCGGACAGAAGGTCCAAGGTATTTGATCGCCTTAACCCCCCACGACGTATCACAGAGCCGATGGTGAGGGACAGAATAACCACTCCCCTTAACAGAACTCGGACGGGGATCTTAGCCGTTGTTGGCAGACAAGGTATCTTGAAGTCCCCTGCAAAGATGAATGCCCCGAATCATAAAAGGAACAGAGATCTTTTCTGTAGCTTTCACCAGCAGCATGGACATGATACTGAGGATTGCACCGACCTGAAGAAGGAAATCGATGATTGTATCCGTGAAGGGTACTTACAGGAGTTTGTTAAGACAACATACAAAGTGTCCCGAAGGGGCCGATCTGCAGAAAGACGCTTACCTTACCGACCTCAATTTGGAAAGAATGCTGCTCGAAATGAGGACAAGCGCCCGCGGCCTAACAATTATCCTCCAGCTCGGGATGTCACCGGTGAAGTTCACGCCATCCTCAGAGGATTAGAAAGAGGAGAAAGCAATTTTGTGCGTAAAAATAGGTGCCGAAAAATACCTGAGCAGGAGCCTGTGGGAAAAAGGTTCAAACCTACAGAGACTATCACATTTTCTGAAGAGGATGTTGTCCCTACCAAATTCCCCCATTCAGATGCTCTCATAATAAAAGCTAACATTGCCAACAAGCTTGTACATCAGGTTTATGTAGATGACGGTAGTTCGGTAGATATTTTATACATCAATGCATTTGAACAGTTAGAGGTAGACCCCAAATACCTCCGACGGAGCCCAACTCCGTTGGTTGGATTCTCTGGGGAAGCAGTTCAGCCCATGGGGATTGTAACATTGCCAGTGACCATAGGTGAATACCCGAAGAGCAGAACGGTATACACAGATTTTGCTGTGCTGAATTCACCATCTCCTTATAATGTGATAATAGGCCGACCTACCATGGTGAAGTTGAAGGCAATATGGTCACCTTACCACTTGGTGATGAAATTCCCAACCGAGGCGGGGGTAGCAACAATACGGGGAGATCAAGAAGCAGCTAGGAGGTGTTATATGATGGCCATGAGAGGAAAGAATCAGTTTTCCCGCGATGTTCGTGTAAATTGCGTACAGGGGAAAACTGGGATCAAAGGCCCGATGAAGATACGGGAACAACATCCCGTAAAAAGTGTAGACTTTGATTTCAATGATGAAGAAATATTGAAGGTTTCAATCGATTGTACCAGGCCTGAGAGGACAATTCAGGTCGGTAAAAATATTTCTGAACAAATTCAGCATAGCTTGTTAAGGCTTCTCACGGAATACAGAGATATATTTGCCTGGGATCCAAAGGAGATGGGCGGAGTTTCTCCTGAATTGATAATTCATTCCCTGAACATTCATGAAGATATAAAGCCAGTGCAACAGAAGAAGAGGAGTTTTGCTCCTGAACGCAAACAGGTTATTCAACAGGAGGTTAAAAAGTTGTTGGAGGTCGAAATTCTTGGAGAAGTCAAATACCCGACCTGGATTGCAAATTCGGTGATGGTCAGGAAAGTTGATGGCGGATGGCGAATGTGCATCGACTTCACAGATTTGAACCGAGCTTGCCCGAAGGATTGTTATCCTTTGCCGTCTATCGACCAAATTATCAATGCTATAGTTGGTTTTGGGAGGTTAAGCCTCTTAGATGCTTACAAAGGGTATCACCAGATTCTAATGAACCCAGAAGATGCTGAAAAAATAGCATTTGTAACTGACCAAGGTATTTACTACTACAAGAAGATGCCGTTTGGGCTGAAAAACGCTGCGGCCAAGTATCAGCGCCTGGTGAATCAGGTTTTCTACGAACAGATAGGTCGGAACCTGGAGGTTTACATAGACGATATGGTGATCAAAAGTAAAACAGAAGGAAACATGCTGGATGACTTAAAAGAGACGTTCACGACACTCTGGCAGGTCGATTTAAAGCTCAATCTAGAGAAATGAGTCTTTGGAGTTAGCTCTGGAAAGTTTCTTGGGTTCATGGTATTGAGAAGGGGAATTGAGGCTAATCCCAAGAAGTTGGAGGCTATAATAGCAATAGAAGCTCCCAAAAGCATAAATGAGGTGCAGAAGTTGACTAGGTGCATGGCAGCTCTGAATAGGTTTTTATCCCAAGCAGCGGAGATGGGCTTACCATTTTTTAAGCTCCTGAAATCTGCCAAGAATTTTAAATGGGATGAGGAGTGCCAGCAACATTTTGAGGCATTAAAGGAGCATTTGAAGCAGTTACCCACTTTATCTGTCTCAACACCTGGGGAGCTGTTATTTCTATACTTGGCTGTGTCAGAATTCACGATTAGTGCAGTTCTTGTACGGAAAGATGAAGGGATACAAAAGCCTGTCTATTTCGTGAGTAAAGCGTTACATGGAGCAGAACAAAGGTATCCCGAAGTGGAAAAGCTGGTAATGTCCTTAGTTTTTGCAGCACGGAGATTAAGGCCGTATTTTCAAGGTCATCCAATTTGCGTTTTGACGGATCAGCCTATCAGACAGATTCTGTACCGACCAGAAACTTCTGGTCGGTTGACTAAATGGGCTGTTGAGCTCGGAGAGTATGATATCACTTTCAAACCTCGAACAGCGATAAAAGGCCAAGCTTTAGCTGACTTTATTGCAGAGATGACGAGAAGAAAGGAAGTGGAGGAGTTACCTGAGGTAGGGGCAGTTTTGCCAGGGGTAGATAAGGAATGACAGTTGTTTGTAGATGGAGCTTCCGCAGGAGAGGGAGCAGGAGCTGGGTTGGTATTGGTAAGCCCTGAAGGTAACGAGTTAGCGTATGCTTTGAAGTTTAAATTTGTTGCTTCTAACAATGAATCAGAGTATGAAGCATTAATCACCGGGCTGAAGTTGGCACTTTCGGTAGGAGCTCAACACGTTAGGGCTCATAGTGATTCTCAGCTGGTCGTTGAACAATTGGCTGGGAAATATGCTACCAAAGATGCAATGATGAGGAGGTACTTGAATGTAGTGCAGAATTTGATGAGGAAGTTTGAAAGTTTCCATATGGAAAAGATATCCCGATCTCAGAACCGAAGGGCTGATGCGTTAAGTAAACTTGCTTCCTCTACCTCGTCACATCTGAATAAACAAGTATGGGTAGAAACACTTCCTGAACGTAGCATTGTTACAAATCAAGTAATGAATGTCAAAAATAATGAGAATTGGATGACCCCGATCTCTGATTTTCTGACGTCGGGGAGTTTACCGGATGATAAAGTGGCAGCCCGACGGGTTCGCATGCGAGCTGCTCGGTATGTAATAGAAGATGGGGTCCTATATAAAAAGGGGTACTTGAAACCATTGTTGAGGTGTGTGGATTCTGAACAGGCTCAGTACGTGCTTCATGAAATCCACGAAGGAATTTGTGGGTCACATGTTGGATCTAGGATGCTAGCAAAGAAAGCACTCCTGCTCGGTTATTTTTGGCCAACGATGTTTGAGGACGCTGCTCAAGTGGTGAGAACATGCTAGAAGTGCCAAAAGTTTGCGGCGAGAACACATAACCCTCAGGTTCCGTTACAATCTTCTGTATCCGTTTGGCCGTTCTATCAATGGGGAGTGGATCTTCTCGGGCCTTTTTTGGAAGCCCGAGGTCGATACAAGTACCTCATCGTAGCTGTTGATTATTTTACCAAATGGGTGGAGGCAGAGCCATTAGTTCACATTTCGGGAAAGAAGGTTATAAGTTTCTTCTGGAAAAGTATTCTTTGTCGATATGGAATTTCCGGGGTGATTGTCTCAGACAATGGCAGGCAGTTTGCTGAAGAACCTTTTAAGTCTTGGTGTCGGTCACTTGGGATTCAACAGAAGTTCACCTCTGTTGCACATCCTCAAACTAATGGTCAGACGAAGGTATCCAATCGGATAATTTTGCAAGGTTTAAAGACGCGTTCGGGACGCTCTAGTGGAGATTGGGTGGAACACTTGCCCATGGTGTTATGGTCCTATCGAACCACACCAAGAACGCTACTGGGGAAACACCTTATAATCTCACATATGGTACCGAAGCTGTGAGAACCCAAAATATTAATGTGTGAACAATTTCATTAATATTAAATTCGAGCAAGTTATCATAATTTTAAAGTTGAAATACGACATCATCGATAAGCATTGATTTGAAAATTAAGATTCCAAAAGTAAGAACCTTAGATAATTAGTAAATTTAGATAATAAATTGTGAGCTTTATAAGATTGAAAGGGCTTAATTGCATTGATTAATTAGGAATCCAGGTCTTAAATAGTATTCATCAAATTTAAGGGTCAAGTTGCAAAATAAAAAAAAATAAAATAGAAATAAAATAGTTGGCACATGGGTGGCCAACGTGTAAACCACCAAGGCTTACGAGTTGTTGCCAACATAAGTTAAATTGACAAAAGAGAAGATGCTTTAAAAAGTCTTCAACTTTGTCGGCAAAATAAAAAGAATGAAGGGGAAATAGGAAAAACGGGAAGCAGAGAACGGGAGAAGAATGAAGGGAGAAGAGGGAAAAGGGAAGAAGAAGAAGAGGGAAAAGGAGACACCGTGTTTTGCCGATTCAAGGAAGATCGAAGAATTCATGAAACTATTAACAGGTGGGGAATTTCTTCTTTAGTGTTTGTAAAGGCTATACAAGAAAACTATTGGTGAATCTGTCTCTGTGATTCAACCTTGAACGAGCATGGGTTTGTAACCAAGGAATTTATTTTTCTGCTTGAGATTTACTACAAGAATACTTGCCTTTGAATTTTAACATGAGTCTTGTGAATTGGCGTGAAAAGTGAGGGCGATTAGGGTGAGTAATCCAAATTATTTTACCAATTGAAGGTATATCTTTGGAATTGAAGGTGTGCATAACATTAAACCATGAGGATTTATAGATTTGGGTCTATGATCTGTAAGTATGGTGTAAACTAAGGGGAGCATGTTTAGAGAGTTTATAAAGGTATGTGTGTTTTGCTTCATGTGTTCACCTGGTTGGTGAACGGTGCCTAAGATTGAAGAATGAAGATTGAATCTTACAAGGTTTGTAGTGTTTCTCTCGACCTTTACTGGAAAAATATATATATATATATATATATATATTGCCAACTCTGTTCGGTGGAACATAATAGAGTGAGGGGCGTTTGGTAAGGGGGAATAGAAGGGGAATAGAAGGGGTCAATGGTAATCAACAAAAGTGATTGCCATTGTTAATGTTTGGGAAGGGATAATGGGAATGACTGTTCATCAATGATTACCCAATACAGGCTAATGGATGATTAATGGGGGGAGACTAGGGAATCATCCATTACCCTGTATTAGGTAATCGATTTTACTCAACTCTACCAAATAACCCCCTACTCTAATATGTACTTTAATAATAATAATAATAATAATATTATTATTATTAATTAAAATAATAATAGTAATAATAATATTATTATTATTATTATTATATTAATAATAATATTAATATTAATAATATTAATATTAAATAAATAATATTAATAATAATTCATTAATAATAATATAATTAATATTAGTAATGAATAATTAATAATAATAATTATTAAATAATAATATTATTAATATAATTCATATTAATTAATAATAATAATTATTATTAAATAATAATAATAATAATAATTAATCAATATTATTAATTAATAATTAATAATAATAATTATTATTATTAAATATAATATTATTAATGTAATTCATATTAATTATTAATAATTACTATTATTAAATAATAATAATTATTAATATAATTCATATTAATTATTAATAATAATTATTATTAAATAATAATATTGATAATAATATTATTAATGATTAATATTAATAATAATAATGATAATAATACTAATAATTAATAATATTAATAATGATAATAATTAATAATATTAATCATTAATAATAATATTTATAATAAATAATGATAATAATAATATTAATAATTAATAATGATAATAATAATATTAATAATTAATAATGATAATAATATTAATAAATAATATTATTATTATTATTAATTAATAATAGTAATAATAATAATAATAATAATAATAATAATAATAATAATAATAATAATAAAAAGTGCGAACTCGATAAGGGTAAAATAGAAATTTTGAATGATTCCTATTACTATTGTTGATTTGAACCAAACAACATCAATCACAATAATACCCATTATAGGATTTGAACCAAACATTAACAATGCAATCATATTTCCATTGCCATTGACTCCTCAATCAAACCCATTGCGATTGCCATTGAAGAATTTGAACCAAACGCCCCCTGAGCTTCTCAATAACGAAGATTGGATTGTTCATGGAGCCAAAGGAAAAAAGGATTGAAGAAAAGAAATATAATTAAATTATATATATATATATATATTTTCGTACATAAACTTTTCATGTGAAAAGAATGAAGGCTTGGGGTGATTGATTTACAATTCCAGTAGGAAGAGATCGGAATTCAAGGAACTATTCCATGTCCGATTCATTAGATTCACTTCTTAGATATAAGTCCTGTAAGTTGATGCTTGAGCAAGACTTTTGTAGAGGTAAAATGATAATATAAAGCTAATGTAAGTCGACCCTTTTATTAAAGATAAAAGAGTCCACCGTAAAATAGTGCGTAAGTGAATGATCAATATATACATATACGATAATATATAACCATTAATAATGTGATAAATATATATATATCAATGATCGGAATGTAAATATACATGATATATATACATATATGATAATATATAACCATTAAAAATGTGATCAATATATATATGAACAGAATGTATATATATATATATATGATTATATAATCATTACCATCATGATCAGTATAAGGAAGGTCACCATTCACATTTATTTTGTAAACTTAACAGTTATTATTATTGAGCCTTTAATTTATTATGTAATTTTAAATAAAATGTTAAGAAAAGATAAGAGATTTAGTAGTGTATCAATTTAAGCATTGTAAATTTGACAAAGTGGGTTACTTAAAACAATAGATATGCCAATGTTTTACTTTATGACTATTTAACTTTTAATAAATACATTAGAACATAATTATATTATTAATGGAATGAGTGTGGTTAGTAGGAAATGAGATTTTAGGTTTTAATGTGATGTGAGTAATAAGAATGGGCCACTTTACATTAACGGTTTGGGCTTTAGTCCATTAAGAATTAAAATAGATGTGAGTAATAAGAATGGGCCACTTTACATTAACGGTTTGGGCTTTAGTCCATTAAGAATTAAAATATATGTGAGTAATAAGAATGGGTCACCGTATATTAACGATTTGGGCTTTCTAAACATTTTGTGATGGTGTAAAGAGGGTCCATTAAGAATGGGTTTTGAGAAGCATTAGCGATTTGGGCTTTCTAAACATTTTGTGATGGTGTAAAGAGGGTCCATTAAGAATGGGTTTCAGAAGCATTAACGATTTGGGCTTTCTAAACATTTTGTGATGATGTAAAGAGGGTCCATTAGGAATGGGTTTCAGAAGCATGGACGGTTTGGGTTTATATTATTTGGACTCCTAGCTATAAAGGTTTAGTCATTTGAAGACATATTGGCAAAACTGAAACTTAGTTTCAAATCTATTGTGACCATGACCAGAGACTAATTTAAATGCCTTCAATATAAATTTTGAGAATTTATAAAACATAATACCTTGTGGGTCTTAAGTTTAGTTTTATTGGGTACTAAACCTAAATTACCCGATTCGTTCCCATCATGTGTGAAAGGGAAGAATGAGCCTTATTGGGAACTTACGAGCAAGGTTATTGTTGTACCAACTTGTTTCTATTGTACTTGATATATTGAAATGTTTTCCCAACATTTTTAATAGAGAACATGGAATTTTATAAAATACAAGAAGTTCAAATTGTAACTTGGCCAGTGGTGAATTTTGTACTCCATGATGGTCATATTTACCGAATTGGCATGTCCTTATAATAATGGGATTATATGATTTTGTGTGTACATGTCCATTTAATGATTAAAGGTGTTAGGGCATTATTTGAATTATAGACAATCTCCTTTCTTATATTAGAAAGTTATTCCAGGATAAGTGAATTTTGATAATTCACTGTAATCTTGCATTTATTGAATTTGTTAAATATGATTTGATATGATTGAAATATTGGTTTGGTGCTGTGTGGAACTAAGTGCTTCACTGATATGAATGCGAGAGCTACCTCTAGAATCCACACGTGCCGCTATTGATTGTAGCACACCTACATGGTGTGAAATATTTGTGTATGGCATGAGTTTGCCTGTACTGTGACTGTTTGATTGATTGGGGCCCAGTCATGTGTGGCTTATTGATGGTCGGGAAGGCAAGGGGCCGACGAGTTCCATCATAAGTTCACCGTGACGTTTAACCCTTGTCAAGTGGAACTAAGGAGGTTTTAGTTTCATGAGAAAGGGTATTGTTTATCAGGATATATCCTATTGTGCCTGCGGGGCAAATTTTGACTGTGGAGGATAAGGTAGCTTCAACAGTGGCCTGATCAGCCACTGATCGTAAGATGATATAAGGCTGGTACTGGCAGGTAACAAATCTAAACTGTTATGTGGGACATTGTGATGTTAATGATTGCTTATTGTTAGTATCTCTATGATTTTATTGTGGTTTCCTCTTGGTGTGTATAAACTATTTGACACCCGATATTTTTAAGATATAATTTTAAATTATTCAACGTTTTGAAAGAAAAAAAAACTATACCCAATTCCCCACCCACTGAGCGATAAAGGCTCACCCCATTTTCCTTAAATGTTTTCAGTAAATCAACAGAAGAGGCTAAGGAGGATGGACGAATGGAACTACTATCAGAGTGTGAGACATTTGGCACTGAACTCTGCATTCGAGATTAAGTTGAGACATTTGGTATTGAACTTTGGAGTACAGATTAAGTTGTAATGTAATTTTGTAGATGTGGGATTACATTGTACTTGTTATGATCATTGGTGTTGTTTAAATGAAAAGGAGGAAAAAATTCCTTGAGGGTTCGTTTTATGTTTAGGATTGTTGACTGATTGAACGACCCAATTCATTCTCCAACTAGGGGGTGGGTCGGGGCGTTACAGAAGCTGTACTCCCTCTGGAAATTGGTTTGCCCAGTCCTTGGGTTCTGTTATTCCGGGAAGAAGAAAATCAAGAAGAACTTCAAGTGAACCTTGATTATTTAGAAGAAATGAGGATGCATGCCCAGTTAAAGAACGCTAAATATAAAGAAGGCGCAGCTCGATTTTATAACAAAAGGGTAAGAAGCAAGTATTACAAAGTTGGTGATTTGGTGTTAAGAAAAGTGGAGTCTAGCCGAGTTGGGAAGACGGGGAAGCTTGATCCTACATGGGAAGGGCCTTATCAAGTGAAAGAAGTATTCCCAACTGGGTACTGCAGGTTATCTCAGTTGAATGGGGTAATTATCCCAAGAACTTGGAATTTTCAGAATTTGAGGAAGTATTATTAGCCCCGGGTGATCTCTCAGCTTGAAATGCTTCCCAGCTCGGGATTTTCTCTTGTCTTTATGTTTTGATCTTTTATTCAGCGATGTAATAAAAGCAGATCAGTTTAAATAAAATTATTTGTTGGGTGACAATTTCAGTGAATGAACTCTATGAAATATTTTTCACTAAAGCGCAATTCAAGAGAAATCGAATCTCATGAAAGAATTCCATTCTAAAAAGGTACACTTTTGGAAGAAGGGAATCGCAAAGATAAAGTTATCATAAAAACCCCGAGCTGAAGCTCTGGGTGTAAGTAATTCCTGAGAAGATAAATCTCTGGAAATCAATTATGTATAATCTTGGAAATATAAGATTAAAATCCTCACTAAGAAATCAACATCCAGCATAATATAAAATGATAACAGCAATGTAAGAAATTGTTCAGGGTATATAAAAGCTCTTAAGGTTGCACATCTTTTCCTTCCTTATCCAACTCGAGGATATCCACCTCGGATGCTTCGAAGACAGGGGTAGAAGGGATGAATTGGGTCATAGAAATACCGAGCTCTCCCCCGGTCAATTCTTTGAAAACAGCATTGACTTTCTCTCTCGCATCGGCGTCGAAACCCAACTCGTCTAAGCTCTTATCTGGGAGGTGCAATTGTTGGAGAGTCCTGATGGCTTCATTATACCCGAGTTGAGCCACGGGAACATTCATTTTTGCGGCCAGTTGGGCAAAATCATTTGATTTCAGAAAATTTTCCACTACTTGGCTTGAGCCTTTCTCCTTATGAAAGTTATACTTACGTTCCCAACTTTGACAATTCCTCTCCCAAACCAAGATAGAAGAACTGAGTTTCTCCACTTTCGACTGGAGGTCGCCAGACTTTTTCTGCTCAGTTTCTAATTTGGAGTTGAGGTGGTTAGATTTTTTCTGTTCAGTCTCCAGCTTATAATTGAGGTCGGCATTCTCCTTCTTCTCTGAGTCTAGCTCAGCCTTAGTCGTGTTCAGCTCTTGTTGAGTTCGGGATTCGAGGTCTTGATATTTCTGAACATCTCCTTCCAAGTTTTGAATCCTGATCTCCAGATCAGCCACCTTCTTCTTTTCCTCCTCCAGCTCTGCCCGAAGAGTAGATGAGTGCTCTATAGAGCGAATGACTTCAATGGCTCTGGTGGATAAAACCGCGTTCTGCAAAGCAAGATAAGAGTAGAGTGATAATGAATTGGAGGAGAAAGAATAGATTAAGGAGATGAACAGTTAAATACATACCTGTGCGGCAGATAAAGCCATGACATTAATCAAGTCATCATGGTTCAGCTGCCTCAGCGAGTCTAAATCCCGAGGTAGGACTCCTTCACCCAACCACCGATGAGCTAGAGCTGGGTGAGCACTCGGGAATTACTGTTAAAACCCCAACTCGGGCAAAACTGGTCCCCAGGACGAGTAACTGGGACGTAGGAAATGGGAACTCTAGCTGGATTGAATCGAGATAAGAACCCAAATTCAGAATCTTGGGAAAAATCAAAAGGAACAGTGGAAAAAGCAGGAGTTGGAATGGATGTTGTTGTGTCAAGAGGTATGTCCTGGTTAATTTCTTGATTGGATGGGGTCGGTGTAGTTGGAGTAGTGGTCTTCTTGCCCGGAGGAATATCCTGGTTAAGTGAGGTCGGTAAATGCCTCTTGGAACCTCTTCTTCTTTTCTCTTTCTCCTTTGGTAAAGGAGGCAAACCCGAGCTAACAACTTTAGTGGTGATAGGTGGTGTCGGGGTAGATAACAGAGATGTAGTATCAGTAGCAGGGGTTACTGGCAGTGCAGAAGCCCCCGGGCTGGAATTGCCCGAGGAGGAAGCAGTTGCCTTCGCTTTGGATATGCCGGACGTGATTAATTGTGCAATATCCATCACTGTAACAAGAGAAAACATCAGAAAGAGAAAATATCAGGGTAAACTCTTAAAAGATATGGGATGAAAGAACAAATACTTACATTCAACTCCGTATTTGTTCTTGGAGCCCTTATATTTAGAATCAAGAACGGCGGAACTTAACCCACCCTGAATCAGAATTCTCTCAGACAACTGAGACACATCGAAGATGATTCCCAAAGATTCAAGTGTTTGTTCTCCAATAATATTATAGAATTTTTTAGGTTGTCTGTCAGTTATGCTATTGATAATTTTCCATGGGTGATTTTGGTTGATGAATTCTGAGTTGATGAAAAAGAACCTTTTCTTCCAGTTATGTATAGAGCTAGGGAAATTTTGCAAAAAGGGAGCTGTGTTGTGACGTCGGTTAAAATAAAACCATCCCAGCTCATTGGGAACTGTTTTGAGAGAGAAAAAAAGTCTAAATAGAGAGAGATTGTAAGCTATTTTGTAGTGTACACAGAGTAGTTCAAAGCATACAATCGTCCTAATGGAGTTTGGAGTAAGCTGACCCAAATTCACTTTATAGTGATTTAGTATACTTGAAAGTAAGCTAGTAATGGGAATTCTAAGACCGGCTTGAAATTGATGTTCATAAAGGGCTATAAAACCCTGAGGGGGTTGGGTAGCTCGGTCATCCCTCGATGGAGCTCGAACGGGCAAATTTTTTGGAATGAAATATCTAGTCAATATTTGGTCAATATTTTTTCTACTCAAAGTAGAGGAAATGGAGTTAGCAAGAATCCCATCAGTAATGTCTTCTACGTTTTCAGTGTTTGGCTCGGAAGTTTCTACCTCGCTACTCTGCTCAATCACAACATTAACTTGTTCAGAAATTTCTGTCTTGACAAGTTTTGCAGTTTTAAGGGATTGCCTAAGTGACCTTCTAAGAGGAGTTATCAACTTAGAGGAGATTGGAGATTCACTGTTAACTGGAGGTGAAGCACTGTGAATCGATGGTGAAGGGTTTTTGTCACCTACAGATTCTAGGCTGACATTTATCGATGGAGTATAAGAAGTGGAAGGTTCAACATAGGATGCAGAATTAATTGGCTCAGATGAATTAGAGTGTTCTTCGGAAGACATACCTGATGACGAGTGTAGACTTGTAGAAAATTCTGAAGATGGTGAAGAAAAATCCAAGCACTCGGTCTAACTTAGAGGGAAGCGAATGAAGAAATTATCGTTCCTGATTGCCTGAAGTTGAATTTCGTCTAAAAAAGGGATAATGTAAAAAGGGGGATTAGGTTAAGTTCAAATTGAAGAAGGGGAGTTTTGAATAGTTGGGCAGTTATCTCATGTAACACATACGTTGGTAGGATAATGACCGTTTTTTGAATAGAAGCGTGTGCAGATTAATGATTAGAGATTCTTCTTCTTCATTATCGAGGCGTTGGTTTACGTGTTGTGGCTGGAAATCATTTTTGGTGGTATCGAAGCATCAGCACTCATTTTAAAATCTAAGGAGAGCAGCTCGGGAACATTTATATGCAATCGTCAAGTCGGGACAAAAATGTTTGTACCGACTTGAGGAGGTATTGATCTGGCATTATTAAAATATTCCCTGGTCAATATGGAATAAGTCAAACATTATCTAAACTAACTTCCAAGATTTAAGGAGAGAAAGCTGGAATCATTTGAACGGTAAAGTAAAGGTATTTAATACATTTGATTGAGATAGAATAGAATCTAAGAGTTTATTATCAACTGAATTACTAACTTAAGCATCGGAGTAGAATCCCCGGGAACCACCTCGGGACTTTGCTCTAACGCTATTCTATTTTACAGATCAAGTTGGTGATTATTGCTGAAGTTCGGTTCTTTCTGCTCAGTACAATTTCAATTTACCCGATCTGCAGATTTGAGCTTCATTAAAGATTATTTTATTAATAAAAGTTTGAAATTTAAATTTGAATTAATATTTTACTAGTTTGTTTTGGTAGTAATTGTGTTAGAAAGAATTGTTTATTATAAAAATTTAAAATTCAAATTCAAATTTAATATTTTATTTATTAAAAATACTGTAACAAAAATAATTACTGTAATATTATTTTTGTTTTAAAAATTTTGATAGAAATAATAAATAAAACAAACAACTTATTTTGTATTTGTAAAATTAATCACTAAAATTTGAACATCCAAATAGAGCCTTAGCTGTTATTGGGGATATAGACTTTATTCCACCATCGATAGCTAATCTCAAGAAACTGGAAACTCTTGTAGTGAAGGGATTAAAGGGTAAGGTTCCGTTGCCATATTCTATCTGGAGCATGGCAAGGTTAAGGCACATTCATGTAAATGATCATGTTGATTTCAACTTGGAAGATGATAAGCTTGGAGATTCCTTGCTGTTGGAAAACTTGGTCTCCTTTTGCTCACAATTGCTTACTTATGGGAAAGATTCAGAGAAGATAATGAGGAGGTTTCCCAATCTTCGCAAGTTGCGGTGCATGTTTTTGGAATCCTTCTGGAATTTACAACTAGTTTCCAGAATTGCATTTTCTTACTCAGCTGGAGTCACTCAAGATACTGTATTGTGGAAGGGTTCTTATTAATCCTGGTGATTTCAGTCTCCCAATGAACTTGAAGAAGTTGACACTGTCAAATTTTTGCCTACCATGGACTTACATTTCTGCCATTGGAAGACTCCAAAACCTTGAGGTTCTCAAATTACTTTCTAGAGCCTTTGAAGGGCAGAAATGGCACATGAGGGAAGGGGAGTTCCTCAAACTCAAATATTTGAAATTTGATAGTTTTAACATTGTCCAGTGGAATGCCTCGAATGACCCCCTTCCCAACCTTCAGCAACTAGTGCTACGAAACTGTGAGGCCCTTCAGGATGTCCCCTATACTTTTGGAGAAATTTCAACGTTGATGAAGATTGAAGTGCAATCGTGTGGAAGATCTATTGAAGAGTCAGTCAGAGAGATTGGGAAGCAAGAAATTGAGGAGTTGGAGATCATTATCAATCAATAATTAAGATATATAGTCATCTGAATTGGTGATCAACTTCTGTTTTATTGGCTACTCATGTAAGTAAAATTAATTAATAGTTAGAATTGAGGGGCTCAAGATCATTAACAGTAACATGATTCATTTTTTAGATCATCATCTTGATTGCATATAATCTCTAACACACGCTTTTTTAAAAAAATAAAGAGTCTCAAAAACGTGTTTAAGTTGGAAATGTTCGTGTTATTTTTGGCACCCGTTTCACGTGTTTTGGACAAAAATAAAAGTCTAAAAAACAAGACCAAGTTAGCTGTTTTGTGTTGTTTTTTTCACGCGTCTCACTTGCCAACACGATATCCAGGGAATGGTATAAAAAGTGGATAGTAAGAAATTTTAAAAATTGGTAATTTTGATGGGCTTTAACACACGCGTTTAAAACAAAAATAAAAAGTTTAAAAAACGTGCCGAAGTTAGCCGTGTTTGTTGCGAGTTTTGAACCTGTTTCACTTGCCAATATGATATCTTGTGAATAGTGTGAAAAAATGGATAGTAACAAATTTTTAAAAATTTGCAATTTTGATAGGCTATATAACACACACGTTTTGAGGAAAAATAGATATAAAAAATGTACCGAACTTGGCCTTTTGTGTTATTTTTTTGCACCCGTCTCACTTGCCAATATGATATCTAGTGAATGTTTTTGAAAAAAAAGGATAGTAAAAATTTTTAAAAAATTGGTAATTTCGATAGCTATATAGCACACACGTTATGGGCAAAAATGAAAAGTTTTAAAAGCGTGCTTAAATTGGACATTTTCGTGCTGGTTTTGGCCCCCCGTCTCACTTGCCAATATGATATCTAGTGAACGATGCTAAAAAAATAGATAGTAAATATTTTCAAAAATTCACAATTTTGATGAGTTATAACACACGTGTTTTGGTTAAAAAAAGTGAAAAAAACAAGACTAAGTTGGGCATTTTGGTGTCATTTTTTGCAACTGTTTCAATTGCCAACATGATATCTAGTGAACGGTGTGAAAAAATGGATAGTAAAAAATTTTAAAAAATTGGCAATTTTGATGGGATATAACACACTCATTTTGGGTAAAAACAAAAAAGTTTAAAAAAATGAGACTAAGTTGGTCATTTTTGTGTCATTGTTCCACCCGTTTCACTTACCAACACGATATGCAGTGAATGAGGTAAAAAAATGGATAGTAAGAAGTTTTAAAAAATTGGCAATATTGATGGGGAATAACACACCCGTTTTGCAAAAAAGTACAAAATTTCAAAAAACGTGCCTATGTTGTTGTTTTCGTACTATTTTTTGCATTCGTCTCACATGCCAATACGATATCTTGTGAATGGTGAAGAAATCATGGATAGTAAGAAATTATAAAAAATTGACAATTTGGATGTGTAATAATACACACGTTTTGGGGGAAAAAATCTAAAAAACGAATCAAACTTTGGCCGTTTTTGGGCCATTTTTTTGCATTCGTCTCACTTACCAACATGATATTTAGTGAACGGTTTGAAAAAATTGATAGTGAGAAGTTTTCAAAATTTGGCAATTTTGATAGCCTATATGACACACGTTATGGGCAAAAATAAAAAGATTTAAAAACGTGTCTAAATTGGCCATTGTCATTCCATTTTTTGCATCTGACTCACTTGCCAACATGATATCTAATGAACGGTGCTAAAAAATATATAGTAAGAAATTTTCAAAAATTGACAATTTTAATGTGACACGTTTTGGGAAAAATTTAAAAGTTTTAAAAATGTGCTTAATTTGGCCACTTTCGTACCTTTTTTACACTCTTCTCACTTACCAACATGATATCGAGTGAGCTGTGTAAAAAAATTGGATTGAAGGAAATTTTAAAAATTGGCAATTTCGAAGAGTTATAATAAAATAAAAAGTTTCAAAAACGTGCCTAACTTGCCCATTTTCGTTCTATTTTTTGCACCCGTCTCACTTGCCAATATAATATTCATTGAATAGTGTGAAAAAAATGAATAGTAAGAAATTTTCAAAACATTGGCAATTTTGATGGGGCAAAAATAAAAAGTTTCAAAAACTTTTCTAAATCGACAATTTTCATGTCTTTTTTGCACCCGTCTCATTTGTCAATATGACATCTAGTGAACGGTGTGAAAAAATTGGATAGTAAGAAATTTTCATAAATTAATAATTTTGATGGGCCATAACACACGCGTTTTGGAGAAAAATAAAAAATTTAAAAAACGTGTCTAAGTTAGCCATTTTAGTTCCATTTTTGCACCCATATCACTTGCCAAAATGATATCTAGTGAACCGTGTAAAAAAATGGATTGTAAGAAATTTTCAAAAATTAGCAATTTAGGTATGCTATAACAAACGTGTTTTGGGCAAAAATAAAAGGTGTTAAAAATGTGTCTAAGTTGGCCATTCTCGTGCTATTTTTTGCACTTTGTTTCACTAGCAACCATAATTTGGTGAATGGTGTGAAAAAAATAGATAATAATTTTTTTTCAAAAATTGGCAATTTTCATGAGTTATAAGAAATGCGCTTTGGGCAAAAATAAAAAGTTTAAAAAATGTGGCTAATTTGGTCGTTTTCGTGCTGTTTTTTGCTCCTGTTTTACTTGACAAAATGATATTTAGTGAACGATGTGAAAAAAATAGATAGTAAAAATTTTTTAAAAATTTGCAATTTTGATGGGCTATAATACTCTCATTTTGGGAAAAAATAAAAAGTCTAAAAAACAAAACTAAGTTGTCTGTTTTCGTATCGTTTTTCTCGCCCATTCTACTTGCCAACACGATATCAAGTGAATGGTGTAAAAAAATTGATGGTAAGAAATTTTTAAAAATTGACAATTTTGATGGGCTATAACACACCCGTTTTGGGCAAAAATAAAAAGTTTCAAAAACGTCCCAAACTTGGCCATTTTTGTGCCGCATTATGAACTCGTCTCATTTACCAACCCGATATCCAGTGAACAGTGTAAAAATTGAATAGTAAATTTTTTTTCAAAAATTTGCATTTTTTGATGGGTTATAAAACACCCATTTTGGACAAAAAGAAAAAGTTTAGAAAATGTGCATAAGTTGGCTGTTTTTATGTCATTTTTTGCACCCATCTCACTTTCAAACACGATATCCAATGAACAGTGTAAAAAAAGGGATACTAAGAAATTTTTAAAAATAAAAATTTTGATATGCTATAACACACGCGTTTTGGATAAAAATAAAAAATTTCAAAAATGTGCCTAAGTTGGCCATTTTCGTACCTTTTTTTGCACCTGTCTCATTCGCCAACATAATATCTATCTAGTGAATGGTGTAAAAAAATAGATGGTAAGAAATTTTTAAAAATTGGCAATTTTGATGGGTTATAACACACACGTTTAGGGGATAAATAAAATGTCTAAAAACGTGTCTAAATTGGCCAATTTCGTGCTATTTTTTGCATTCGTGTCCTTTGCAAACATGATATCGAGTGAACAGTGTGAAAAAAATTGGCTATAAAAATTTTCAAAAATTGACAATTTTGATTAGCTATAACACACACGTTTTGGACAAAAATAAAAAAGTTTGAAAAAAGTGTCTAATTTGGCCATTTTCGTGCCCTTTTTTGTACCCGTTTCACTTGTCAATATGATATTTAGTGAACAGTATGAAAAAATGAATAGTAAGAAATTTTCAAAAATTGGCAATTTTGATGGGCTATAACACACGTGTTTTGGACAAAAATAAAAATTCTCCAAAACGTGTTTAAATTGGCCATTTTAATGCAGTTTTTTGCACCTGTTTTACTTGCCAACATGATATCTAGTGAACGATTTGAAAAAAGGGATAGTAAGAAATTTTTAAAAATTTTCAATTTTGATTGGCTATAACCATGCGTTTTGGGCAAAAACAATAAGCCTAAAAAACGGGTGAATTTGGCCTTTTTCATGCTATTTTTTACTCTCTCCTCACTTGCAACCATGATATCTTGTGAACGGTTTAATAAAGGGATAGTAAGAAATTTTTAAAAATATGCATTTTTTATGGAATATAACACACGCGTTTTGGAAAAAAAAAAGTCTCAAATACATGCCTAAAATTGCCGTTTTCGTACTATTTTTTTCACCCGTCTCAATTGCCAATATGATATCTAGTAAACAATATGAAAAAAAATGGATAGTAAAAAAATTAAAAAATTGGCAATTTTGATGGACTATAGCACATGCATTTTAGACTAAAAAAAGTCTAAGTTGCCTGTTTTCTTGACATTTTTGCACCTGTCTCAATTGATAATATGTCTAGTAAACAGTGTAAAAAAAGATAGGAAGAAATTTTAAAAATTTGGCAATTTTGATGGGATATAGCACATCCGTTTTGGGCAAAAATAAAAAGTCTAAAAAATATGACTAAGTTGACCAATTACATGTCATTTTTTGCACCAGTCTCACTTGCCAACATGATATCTTTTGAATAGTGTGAAAAATGTATAGTAATTTTTTTAAAAAAAAATAGCAATTTTAATGGACTATATAACACACGCGTTTTGAAAAAAGAAAAAAAAAACTTACCAAACTTGGCCGCTTTTGTGCCATTTTTTTTGCACTCGTCTCCTTTACCAACATGATATCTAGTGAACGGTTTGAAAAATATTAATAGTAATAAATTTTCAAAAATTGGCAAGTTCAATATCCTATATAACACACAAGTTCTGGGCAAAAAAAAAAAAATTTAAAACATGCCTAAATTGACCGTTCTTATGCCGTTTTTTGCACGTGTCTCACTTACCAACATGAAATGTAGTAAACGGTGAGAAAAACTGTACAGTAAGAAAATTTTAAACATTAGCAATTTTGATAAGATATAACAAACGCGCGAGCTAATTTTCTCGTCATTCAAATGTTTGATGCTAATTTGGAATTTTTGATTTGATTATTAGTGTGAGGAAGAAGCTGCTGTGAAGTTGAATTTAAAGTAATGGAAAATCAAAAATTTTTGTTGTAGTTTCCAAGTCACATGCATTTTGGATAGGTAAAAATCCGAGAGAGCATGTGATTGATATGCCAAGGAGAATGGTACTTAGGGATGAACACCAAGAATTAATGCAGGTAATTACAGGATAGTGCAGAAGAGTTTAGGCTGCAGGTAATTACAGGATGGTGTAGTACTGGTTCCATGGAATGTGCAATGAGGGTTTTCCAGAAGATATGCAAATGTGGAATATATCCAAATTTGAGGACTTTCGAAACATTTAATTTCGAGCTATGCAAAAAAAAAAAAACAATGGAAAGCGGAAGAATTAATCGAACACATGGGAGAGTTTAATGTTCTGCCTCAGAAACCTGAGATTTCTGTTGTTGATCATATTCCATCTGAATATCTGATGCCACCCCCGTTGGGGTTCTTATAAAATACTTCAATCACTCGAATGGTTTAAAGACATCTTCCTCAGAAGTGAATTTTGCGAGGTCAAATGAAAATAGCTTTTGTAAGATATTAATCTCTTGAAGCCTGAAGATTATCTATGCTTCTTTTGACTTCATTTTTACAAGACAAAGTAAGATTTTTTTTCCCTAATAAGATCTCCAGTAAATCTTTCCCTAATGAAGAAGTTGGCATAGAGCTACACAGAATCATGTGTTTTTCAAGGTAAAATTAGGTGCCAGTTTGTAATTTAATATCATTGCTGTTGAATCTTGATTGACCATATCAACAAAGAAAACTAAAAACATTGTTTTGACAATCTGGAGATCACTGTGGAGTTGTAGATATCTCCAGAAAGCACAAAGGTCAAATGCAATTTTCCTCAACTATAGGTGAACTTAACTAGAGTTGTATACAAGTTATAGTTGTTCATTCATTCCTTCCACAAGGGAATTTTGTTCAACAATTTCTCTATTTATTTTTTCCTCCCCTGACAGAATTTCAGGATATATACATGGGTGATCACTGCAGGGAGTTCATGATCAAGAGTTTAAGCAAGAAAAAACCATTTAAGAGAAAATGAAGTAAAATAAATCATTTCATTTATAACCAATTCTTTAATTGGCTGTTTAAGACTTGGAGTTTTAAGTGTGATGTAAGGAGGATGGGAACGGAAGGGTACAAGGGTTGCTATTTTCACTTTTTCTTTAACAATATTCATTGGAAGTCATGTTCACAATTAAGATGGGTGTAAAAAAACATTTTAAAAAAAAAGTACACATCAACGTATTTTTAGATTTTACCATTTTTGAGTGAAATGAATGTGTTATAACTCATAAAAAAATAGAAAATTACTGAAAAATATAAATTTCACTTTTTTTACACTATTCATTATAATGAATGTTCACAATTGATATGTATGTAAAAACAGTACGAAAAAAAGATAAAATCAATACTTTTTTTACTTTCCCATTTTGACCAAAATATGTGTTATAACCCATAAAAATTTTAATTTTCAATTTTTTGACAATATGCACTAGAATGCATATTCACAATTGGGGTGGGTGCAAAAAAAGTCAAAATCAACACTTTTTTTATTTTGGCATTTTTGGCTAAAATGCGTACGTTATAACCTACAAAATATGAAATTTGGTAAAAAAAAATTAATTTCATTTTTTTTGACACCGTTCACAAGAATGTATATTTACAATTGAGATGGGTAAAAAAATAGTATGGAAAAAGTCAAAATCAACATTTTTTTTACTTTGCTATTTTTTGCCAAAATACGTCTATTATAACCTATGAAAAAAATTATACTTGGTGAAAATTTTATTCTCTGGAATGCATGTTCACAATTGAGGTGGGTGTGTAAAAAACATTACAAAGAAGTCAAAATCAACGCGTTTTTGGATTTTGCCATTTTTTGCTAAAATACGTGCATTATAACCCATGACAATAGAAATTTGGTGAAAAATCTAAATTTCACTTTTTTTGACACTGTTCATTAAAATGTATGTTCACAATTGAATTGTATGTAAAAAACGATAGGAAAAAAGTCAAAATCAACACATTTTTTTACTGTGCTATTTGCAACCAAAATACATGTGTTATATTACCCATGAAAAATTGGATGATTGGTAAAAATTTAATTTGCACTTTTTTTTGATAATATTCACTAGAATATAAGTTCACAATCGAGGTGAGTGTAAAAAAAGTCAAAATCAAGCGTTTTAGATTCTGCCATTTTCTGCTAAATAATACGTGTGTTATAACCCACGAAAAATAAAAATTTGAAAAAAAAAATCTAAATTTCACTTTTCTTGACACCGTTCACAATGATGCATGTTTACAATTGAGGTGGGTGAAAAAAAAATAGGAAAAAAGTCAAAATCAACACTTTTTTTATTTTGCCATTTTTTACCAAAATACATGTGTTATAACCCGCGAAAAATTGAGGTTTGGTGAAAATTTCTGTTTGGATATGGCTTTTTAGCCCATTTCTCATCTCATTCTAAAATAACATATTTGTTTGTATTCAGTTCTCAAAATAAAAATTCCTAACTTCTCTAACTATAAGATGATTAAATGAGGGCATTTTACTCTTTTCAACATATTTTAATTTTTTAATTTTTTTTATTTATTTGAGTTGACCGGTAGCAGTCAAAAGTTGACTACTGCCGGTTAACCATCATTAACCATCTCTGGCCACCATTGACTGGCTAAAATTTGACTGAATTTCAGCCGACTGGTGGTGGCCATCGGTGGTCAATGGCAATTGAAAGGCAGTAGTCAACCTTTGACCCCCACTGGTAAACCTAAACAATTTAATAAAAAAAAGGGCGAATTCCCTTTTACCCCCTGTGGTTAGGCATAATCACCCTATCACTACCTCGTGGTTTCAAAATACCCACATAACCCCCTTCTTCTTTGGACTAATGTGGAAAATGGACGGAATCTGTTAAATCTCACGGAACTGAGTAATTTTACTATAATACCCTTAAATTCATTTACAAGAAATTTCTGAAAATCTTATCTTCACAATTATCCTGAAATAACTCACATTCTTGGGCTCTGTTGATTTGTTCCATCTCTGAACTTCCTTCTGCAATCTTTCTCATCTTGAAATTGTAGGTTTACTATCTTGACTTTGGTTTTGGTTTGAATCTTCCCTTTTTTCCTTTATTTCGTTTGTTTGCCATTTCACTGAATTTTGGTTTCGAGATATTAACATGGTCTTCGATATTACTTGTATTCATTCTGCCTTGGATGATCTTGAGTTGCTGAAAGACATGTCTGCCGATTGGACTGACCAAAGCATATCAGGTCAAATGCAATTCCTTATGTGCAGGATAAGGAATCTCAAACCAGTTCTGTTTTGTACAAGAAAGTTGTTGGGCAACGATGTGCATCTGGGATCCAACTACTGCAATCAGAAGAATGCAAATCTTGGATCTTTCCTGGTAAGGATCGAAGATGTGGCTTGCTCACATAACATTCATACTTTCAAACCCAATTCACAAATCGCCACTGTTCATCATCTTCCTCATATAACATTCATACTTTTAGCCGAAAATAACTCAATTTCTGCTACAATAATGGATTGGGGACCAACCTTTAATTGCCAGAACTTCAAATTAAACAGCAAGGTGGAGCTATGTGCTTGATTCGGTGAAGAAGCCTCCAAGAACACGATTGGAAAAGTTGCCAAAACCGATTCACCACCTTAATCCCAAGCTAGCTTTTGATCAAACTCCAACTTTCTACCAGCTGGGGCAGTGATAATCTTCAAGAATACCATAGGACATCCAAGAAATCCAACTTGTTTGGTAGCTTTTGAAGCAAAAACAGGACTGAATATAAAGCTGCCCAAAACTGAAAATCCTTGAAAATGGCCAAAAGTGCTTGGAAAAAAACCCAATAAATCACAATAAATCCCTAAAGGTGTATGGAATAAGGTCCATAAACCATTAGGTCCGATCTGTGCCAAGAAATCCATGAATAGAGCTGCCATAATTCTTGATGAATAGTAGTTGCGGTGGCTGCCCAGTTCCGAGAATAGTCAAATCCAACCCAAAAAGTCCTTGAAAAAATCCCAAAAAACTCACAAAAGGTCCCTAATAATGTAAGGATAAAGATCCATAAATCATTAAGTCCGATCCGTGCCTAGAAATCAACAAACGGGGCTGCCTAAGTTCAGAAAAACCGAGACCCAATTCCTGATTTTCCAATAACTAGCGCCGAGCACCACCAGTAAATCCGGTCAAGCTAGGGATGGTGCTACAATTGGTATCCAAGCAAGCAAGAAATCCACAAAAAATCGGACCTAACGGGTAAACTGACGAATAGCATAAGGCGCAAACTCAGATGGGGTTGTTTGCTTGCCTCTCACACGGGTAAACTGACGAATTCAGTGTTTTTGAAGATAAATTATTATTGGAGAAACATCAAAAGATCAAAAACCATGTTAATTTGATGTTAGAGTTGAGCCACCGCCCCGATCTGGCGGAAATTTTCAAAATTATGACATACGGGGAAGAAGATGAAAAAAAGGTACTTTTGGAAAAAAAATAATAATTTGGACCATTTTTTATTTTCCACGCGCATATTCTGGCGCGTGTAGCACACATCCGTCATCAATCCTTCTCCCAACCGATGTGGGATTTGGGGTATTACATTAAATGTAAGACCCCAATCCCACATCGGTTGGGAGAATGATTGATGTAATGTATATGTATGTGAGCCTAACTTCCAAATTCAACTTCAGGATATCCATTTTGGCATAGCGAGGACGAGCCAAACGAAGTTGGGCTTGAGTGCGTCAGGCTCTAGTCGTGTCACGGCCGCGCAGGCGCGTGTGGGCCCACGGGTTCACTGTGCTCGTGGGCTCAGGGCGTGACAGAATGGTATCAGAGAATGGGCCAGGCCTTCACCCACGGAGTGTTGGAACTAAGTGCTACGTGCAGGAGCCACCTCTAGAATCCTTTGGAACTAAGTGCTACGTGCGGGAGCCACCTCTAGAATCTTTCGCCACCGAGGTGGGCCTGGTAAGGATCTTGTGGGCCTTGCGAGGACGCCAAGGCCTCAAGGGGGGGTGAATGTAAGACCCCAATCCCACATCGGTTGGGAGAAGGATTGATGTAATGTATATGTATGTGAGCCTAGCTTCCAAGTTCAACTTCAGGATATCCATTTTGGCATAGCGAGGATGAGCCAAACGAAGTTGGGTTTGGGTGCGTCAGGCTCTAGTCGTGTCACGGCCGCGCGGGTGCGTGTGGGCCCACGGGTTCACTGTGCTCGCGGGCTCGGGGCGTGACATTAATATTCAAATAATATCAATTATTATCCATATTCATTATGGTACAACCATTAGTAACATGTTAATGGTAATGAATATTTAATTACTAACAAATATAGAGTATTTTTTATTTTATTATATTTTGTATATACATCATTACATCTACGTGGTAATTCAAGCTACTTTTCAATTATATCAATTTTGTATATATTGTATTTATTTTTTCAAATTTAATGTTAAAAAATTCGAACGTAAAAAATCGTGAACAAACCGGAACCGTGACGGAACCGTGAACCGGCGGTTCATAAACCGTAGCCGTAACCGTGAGGCCAAGGGCCGGTTCAGGTTCCACCCTTCATAGAATAGTGAACCGGCAGTTCACGAACCGTAACCGGCAGTTCGTGAACCGTGGTCATGTCTAGTTATAACCTATAAAAAATAAAAATTTATTGAAAAATCTAAATTTTATTTTTTCCCCATTCATTAAAATGTATGTATAGTTGATGTTGTGTAAAAGTAGTAGGAAAAAAGGAAAATTTAATACATTTTTTTTTACCAAAATACATGTGTTATAACCCATAAAAAATGAAGTTTTAGTGAAAAATTTAAATTTCACTTTTTTTCCAAAATATTCACTAGAATGCATGTTCACAATCGTGGTAGATGCAAAAAAAAAGTAAAAATTAACACGTTTTTAGATTTTGCCGTTTTGGGTGAAATACGTGTATTATAACCCATGAAAAATGGAAGTTCCGTAAAAAAACTAAATTTCACTTTTTTGACACTGTTCATTAGAATGCATGTTTACAATTGACGTGTGAGTAAAATATAGTATAAAAAAGTCAAAATCAACACGTTCTTTGACTTTGTCATATTTAACTAAAATACGTATGTTATAACCCATGAAAAATAGAAGATCGGTGAAAAGTTTAATTCAGGAACTTTGATATACATGCATAATCATTCTGGTGTCACACAGTCCTGTTATGGTTTAGCATTTATAGGCCAATGGCTGTTTAGGTTAAGCCGTTTTGCCGCATCATTTATATTTATCACATCTTTTTCATCGAAAATTGATTTTTCAAGAGTTCTCTGGTTGCTGAAGTTTGGACAAATTTGTCAAAAAATTATGCATCATTCAAAAATTTCAAAATATGACTAATGTTGGCTAATGTTAAGCCATTTTGTCAACTTTCGTGTTGATATGAACTAAATTATGATTTCGTTGATAGTCCATATCACTCTTAATTTCAAGACAGTTGTGTCAACTTTTGTGTCCTCTCGATATGCACAACATAATTGATTTTTCGATATGCACTGACTTATTCAACTAGTCTCGTCTATTGTATTAGTTCAAATTGCAACATGACAACGAAAACTTTGATTTCTTTGTCATCTTTTGTTTCACATCACTCCTGGTGAATTTCTATCTACATGTGTATGGAGTTTTTTTGTTTAATAGGTTAATCCTACATCGATTAAATAAAATAATTTGAACTAATTAATAAGATCCTTGGGCTACTCCACTCCTTGCTAATTGGTCTTGAATTGGATGCACAAGAATTATTTAACATGGTATCAAAGCCAGGTATCCGAGCCCTAGCAGCCTAGTAAGCTCTTACCTGTGTTTAAATTTGGGTCTTTCAAACATGACGGCTTGGGCTAAGTCATGTCATGTTTGAGGGGGGATGTTAAGGGATAATCCCACATCGATTAAATAAAATAACTTGAACTAATTAATAAGATTCTTGGGCTACTCCACTCCTTGCCAATTGGTCTTGAGTTGGATGCACAAGGATTATTTAACGTATGTGTTGATATATTTGTACATCTAGTCTCAATAAATGTAAAGTTTGAGGAAAAAGTTCAGACTTAATATGGGCACTTTTAGTTTTATGGCAGTTCTCATATTAATTTTTGAACTTCTATTTCCTCTTACATTTTTGCTCAAAATTTTAGGAAAATATAAAAGAGGAGTCTTTATTTTTATTTTTTTTGACAAAAGCGATATTTTCATTATATTTAATGAAGATGAATTACAATACATTACAGTCAGTGGTGGATCCAGAAATCATAGTTTGGGGGTGCAAAATTACATAATAGAAGTTATATTTGAATTTTGGGGGTGCAAAATTCTAATTTTCTTAAGGATTCAATTGAATTTTTTAAAACTTTTACAGGGATCTAGTATAATTTTTTAAATCTCGGGGGGCGGCCGCACCCCCCCCCCCCCCCGCACCCCCCTCTATCTGCCCCTGATTACAACTAAATAGCTGATAATAAGTGCCCTGGGTTGAGTTAGCTAAACTCAGCTCCTCAGTGCAAGCAAGTGACCTGCAATACAGGCAATTAAACCAATGATTTTATGATTTAATGCCAAACAAATTTGAGTTGAACAATACTCAAAATCTTAATCATGTATTTTTTTCCTTTCAAAGTATTGTACTGACGGTATTAGGGTATATCCGCCGTCTCCAAAAAACTATCAATAAATTTAGGAGTGGAGCTCTCCCTTGGCTACGAGGTTATGCCAAGTAAAAAAAAGAAAATATTCACTAGAATGCATGCTCACAATTATGGTGGGTAAAAAAAAGTCAAAATCAACGCATTTTTAAATTTTTTCTATTTTTGGCTAAAATACGTGTGTTATAACCCATTAAAAATAAAATTTGGTGAAAAATCTAAATTTCACTTGTTTTGACACTATTCATTAGAATGCATGCATGTTCACAATTGAATTGTGTGTAAAAAATAATATGAAAAAAGCTAGAATCAATACGTTTTTTTTACTTCGTCACTAGTGACGAAAATAGCCCATGAAAAATTGAAGGTTTGGTAAAAATTTTAATTTTAATTTTTTTGACAATATTCACTAGAATGCACGTTCACAATTGAAGTAAGTGCAAAAAAGTCAAAATCAACGCGTTTTTTAATTTTTTAATTTTTTGCTAAAATACATGTGTTAAAACCCATAAAAAATTGAAATTTGGTGAAAATATAAATTTCACTTTTTTGACATTTTTCATTAGATTGCATTTTCATAATTGATATGTGTATAAAAAACAGTATGGGAAAAGGCAAAATCAAGACGTTTTTTGATTTTGCCATTTTTTTTTACCAAAATACATATGTTATAACCCATGAAAAATGGAAATTTGGTGAAAATTTTAATTTTCACTTTTTTTTGAAAATATTCACTAAAATGCATGTTTACAATCGAAGTGGGTACAAAAAAAGTCAAAATCAAAATGTTTTTGAATTTTGCCCTTTTTGGCTAAAATATGTGTGTTATAACCCATGAAAAATAAAATTTTTGTAAAAAATCTAAATTTCACTTTTTTTGACATGGTTCATTATAATACATGTTCATAATTGAGTTGTGTATAAAAAATAGTAGGAAAAAAGTCAAAATCAACACTTTTTTTACTTGCCCATTTGTGACCAAAATCCGTATGTGATGTAATCCATGAAAAATTGGAGGTTAAGTAAAAATTGTAATTTTAGTAAATAATGCATATTTACAATTGAGGTAGGTGCAAAAAAGTCAAAATCAACGTGTTTTTTAATTTTGTCATTTTTTGTTAAACTACGTATTTTATAACCCACAAAAATGAAAATTTAGTAAAAAAAAATCTAAATTTCACTCTTTTTGACACCATCCAAAAGAATGCATGTTCACAATTGAGGTGAGTAAAAAAATAGTAGGGAGAAAGTCACAATAAACATTTTTTTGACTTTGTCATATTTGACCAAAATACGTGTGTTATAACTCGTAAAAAATAGAGATTTAGTGAAAATTTTTGTTTCAATAACGCTTTTTATCTCATTTATCATAGAATTGAATTTTAGCCCAAACCATCTTGTCAAGAAAGACAATAAAGAAGATCAGCAGTGTAAGGTGATTGTGAGTAAAGGAAACAGAAAAGAAGAGAAGGTGACCCATCCTGAGGTAAGCCAAGAAAGTGAAATCAGGAATTTTCAGTCTAAACTGGAAAAGAAGTTTCAAAAATATTTAGAAAAGAAACCAAATGTGCTAAAACGAAAGGGAAAACCAAAGCCAGATTTGAATGGAGGCCTAAGACTTTATCTTTGATTGTTAAAGGCATAATGCGTGGTACTGCGACTGCTGTTATCTCTGGGTTAAAAAAGCGAGACTCTGAAATAAATATATTTTGTATATGAAATTTTGGTCCTGTGAATGGTAATGTATGTTTTGAACAAGGTTTCTATGCATGATGGTTTGTTTTGCTGCTTGCTGAATTTTTTGTGTGGCTGCTTTGAAGTTTGAGGTCTGTAGATGCAACCCGTATTTTAGATTTGGTTTAAGATCAGTCTTGATAAAGTGTTTGCTTGGATGTTAGAATTCTTGTAACTTTGATCTTCTTGATGAAGTGGTTTTAACTGTTATTCTGGTTGGGGTTACGATGTGTGGAGGTTCCGAATTCTAAACTTGACTTTGGGGCTGCTAGTTATCAGAAAACAAGGTGTGAATTCTTCCTTAATTATTTAGCATAGAAGATTAATCTGATGATGCAGTCCTGCGGTTGTTTTGATGAAGGGATGTGTTTCGTGATACGAAATCATGTGTGATCATATGTTCTGAAAAATTCAAGGTACTTGTTCCAATTGTGAAACATGAATCTCATATATGGAGGCTGAAATAGGATGTAGAATAAGACTCATGTTAGTCCCAAGGAGGTCCGAGACTCAAAAATGGGATAACAAAGGAAATATGACAATAGGCGTCGAGTATTGATTGCTGAGAGATTCTGCCACGTTTTAGTAATCGGGTCATATCTCTCTTAATTTAACTCGGAATGGGTTGATTCTAGTGGCATTCAAAAGTTAAGCTCCAGAGCTAAAACTTTGATGTTTCGTATTTTTCCAGATTCAGATAGGATGAAGGTGAAAATACACCGTGAAGCCGCACGTCATGTCATGACGCGGTCAAATTTCGAAATTTTTAGTTTTTTTTTTTTTGTGTTTTTTCGTGTTTGTTATTTTGGGCTGTTTGCTAAAATGTTCCTAAGATATTAGGGCCCAGAAACATGTCTTCTAATTATTGTTTAGTAGGAGTTTAAGTTAAGTTTTACTTTTGGGCTTTTGTTTAGTCCATCTTGTTGGAAAGCTAGGGTTTTATATTTTTAGAAAGTTAGGGTTTTATTTTGTAATAATATGTGTACGTATTATACAGAGATTAGTGAAGAATTTTGAGTTGAGAAATAAAACATCGAATGTTTTATCTTTGTGAATTTGATTTCCTGAGAAGAGTTTTTAAACTAACAAATCTTGAGAATTGATTAATTTGTGCGAAGCGGCTTTATCAATTGGTGTATAATTGCCAATCTACGTTGTTAGATTGTTCATTGTTCATTGATTTTATTCGAAAGGTCCTGAATAGTTTTTGCTTCCGTAATATACAAGCTCGAACGAATCGGGTTTCGTATCATTTGGTGATGGATTTCAAGGGACCAGCCTCCTAAATTTTGCTTGATTAGATATTGATTTAGTACTTGTTGTATTGGTACAAGGATATCTTGTCCATGTTTAGGCACTTAGAGGGCTGTTTCAAGATGGAACCTGCAACAATGTCATGGAATTTGTGATGATGAGGATTGGTGTGTGTTTGGTGAAATTTGGTTTTGGTGAGTACCCAACTATGTTTGAGGACAAGTTTTGGTGTAGCTACTTCCTGGTTTGAGGACAAGTTTCGCTTTAGCTACTTCTTGATGAAAACAAATTGTCAGGTGTAAGCAATCTCTTATTCTGATGGAAGCTGGGTAAATTGAGATCTTCTTAGAGGATTTTCAATTTTAGTTTTAAAAATACTTAACACAAGATTAGGAAATATTTTCCTTAAGGGACCGGACTTTGACGAATTATGGTTGATTCTTTTTGGAGAAAGCATATTAATCTCAAAATCTAAAGGAACCATTACGTGTAAAGAGGAGTCCTACTCGTTTAATTTTTTGCACAAGTGTTATTTCATAGACTTGATCTAAAAAAAAAATTATCTCATATCTCATCTCATTCTATAACAACATATTTGCTTATATTCAATTTTCAAAACAAAATTTCTAACTTCTCTAACTATGAAAATTTCTAACTTCTTTAACTACAAAATGAAGGCATTTTATTATTTTCAACATTTTTTATTTTTTATTTATTTTTTATTTATTTGAGTTGATCTGTGGTGGTCAAAAGTTGAGTGCCGCCGGTTAACCGCCATTGATTGGCACGGGCCACCATCAGCCAGCCAGAATTTGACCGGAATCCGGTTAACTAGTGGTGACCAGAGCTGGTCGGGCTGTTGACAAGTAGCAGTCAACCTTTGACCGCCACCAATCAACCTAAACAATTTTTAAAAAAAAAATTCCTATTTTAAATTTTATTTAATAAAACAATTCTTCTCCACAAAAAATAATAAAAACAAAACTTATTTATCAAGCACTTAATTCTCAAAATTAAAATATTACTTTTGTAAAATGCAATCTCAAACCTCGTTTTTCCTAATTTTGAAAAACAAATCACATGTCAAAGAGGGCCTAAGATTCTTAAACAACAAAATTTTTATTCTCAAATTTCCCTTTTTTTTTATTTGGATAGAAACACAATTGAAGATTTGTTGTTGTTCAGTTCACAATGAATTGAGGTTGAGGTTGTGAGAACGTGAGCATGCAGCATGTTTTTAGCTTATGTGGTTGATCGAAATTTAAGAAGTGGAGCACGAGGATAACGCAGTCCTTAATTTATACGGGTAAAATGCTCAAGAATTGACCCTTTTTCTTGTCCTTTTGCGAGCCAAAAATGAAAAATATTTGTTCACCTAATGATATTAATACCACAGCTTATTGAGCAAAGAATGATATCGAGCCCTTGACTTCTTCAGAGCAAAAAACTCCAGTCACCAATCCATCCCTCACATTTAGCCGGACGATCAACATGACTAAGAGAAGCCCAAGTGTGATTACATGCAAAGGTATCCAAACTTGAAATTTATGTTGATGATGCTCATTAAAACACAAGTTTTGTTTTGTTGTGGCCCAAAATTGAAGAAACTTTTCTTGTGGACTAACCTTTTGAGCATTTCTTGTTTTCTTGTTATAGCTGCTGTGATATGGAAATCAGGGGAGGCAGCAAAGGTAGAAGAGATACAAGTGGAACCACCAAAATCATCAGAAGTTAGGATTAAGATGCTTTGTGCCAGTTTGTGTCACACTGACATCTTATGCTGCAATGGACTTCCTGTTGTCAGTATCACCATTTTCAATTTGTCTCCTCTTTGATTACTGTCCATGAATTACAAATCAATCAAAGTTGTTACTAATTTAAGGTTGTTGTTTTCCAGCCTTTGTTCCCTCGAATTCCTGGACATGAAGGGGTTGGGTAAATCTCTGTCTCTTGTATCCTTATGTACTACTGTATGGTTTACTGTCTAAACCAAAAAGTTTTCAAAAAAAAAAAAATCCCACTGAAGGGTTTTGATTGGATATCTTCTTCTGTTCACCAGAGGGGAAAAAGATCGATTTTTGAACTCCTAATCTTAATTTTCATGACTATAATTGCAGCATGGTTGAGAGTGTTGGTGAAAATGTTACAAACCTGAAAGAAGGGGATATAGTGATGCCACTTTATTTAGGAGAATGTGGAGAATGCCTCAACTGCCAATCAGGAAAGACAAATTTGTGCCACAAGTATCCCTTAGGCTTCAGTGGTTTGTTGTTGGATGGTACTTCAAGAATGTCAATTGGAGGCCAAACAGTTTATCACCATTTTAGCTGTTCCACTTGGTCTGAATACATAGTCATTGAAGCTCCCTATGCTGTCAAGATTGATCCTAGGCTCTCCCTTCCCCATGCTAGCTTCCTTTGTTGTGGCTTCACAACAGGCTTTGGTGCAACCTGGAGAGAAGTCAATGTTGTCAAGGGCTCTACTGTTGCTGTTCTTGGCCTTGGTGCTGTTGGACTTGGCGTAAGTTCATAACATTCTCCTATAGTTATTGTTGCTTATTAGTCTTTTAGTCATTGACAATGTACAAGTTTTGGTTACATTTCTTGCATATTGTCTTGCATAAATCTAAACATGTTCATGCATGATGACAAAATTCTTTCTGAATTGTAGGTTGTAGAGGGAGCTCGAATGCAAGGAGCCTCGAGAATCATTGGAATTGACATAAACGACATGAAACGCGAAAAGGGAGAGGCATTTGGAATGACTGAGTTCATAAATCCTAAGCATTCTGAGAAATCAATTTCAGAGCTGATTAAAGATGTGACTGGAGGATTAGGAGTGGACTACTGTTATGAGTGTACTGGTGTTCCAGCCTTGCTCAATGAAGCCATTGATGCTTCAAAAGTGGTAAATTTGTTTGATATATATTCTTGTGAAAGATTTAAGTTGCAACTTTTGCTAATTGAACTGCAGCTGTGAAGTTTCTGGACTCATAATTGATCTGTTCTGATGAGGCTAATTTGTTTCATGTAAAACAATGCAAAAAAAAAAAAAAAAAAAAATTAGGGACTTGGGACAGCTGTATTGATTGGTGCAGGACTTGAGACAAGTGGACAGATCAATTACATTCCTCTCTTGTGTGGTAGAGTTCTGAAGGGATCCATCTATGGTGGAGTGAGACCCCTGTCTGACCTTCCTACTATTATAGACAAATGCATCAACAAGGTAAAAGTTCCAATCAAACACACATATATAGTGATTGCATTTAGCAATTTCAATCTTTTGATTTTGTCAATTTGCAATTAGTAATGAGATTTTAGTTTAATAGTCCAAAAATGAGTATCGCCTAGTCATAAACACCATATTTGTCTATAATTAATCAGTTCTAAACTCGAAAAAATGAAAAAAATTACAAGAGATTATGATATATTGAGCATGTGGCAAAACGTGATCTAATCAGTGGGACAAAACATACTTCTTATTGTAGCAAAACAAACTTAAAAAAATCTGAAATTTTGGTGAAATATTACTGTGTCCTCAAATCATTTTTTTTTTTTTTTTTTTTTTGCATAAACTAATGAAAAAAAGAACTTTTAACTTTGTGCAGGAAATTCCACTAGATGAGCTGATGACACATGAAGTTTCACTGGATGAAATAAACAAAGGGTTTGAGTACCTTAAGCAACCAGACTGTGTCAAGGTTGTTATCAAGTTTTGAGAGATTTACATCTCTTCTTATTGGAATCATTTGCTGTTATTTTTCTACATAAATAAAAAGGTGGGCATCAGAGAGTTTACTTATTATCTATCCACCACCATGATTTCAGAAAATATATTTGGAATTTGAGTGACAAAGGTTGTATGTATTAGAGATGTTAAAAGTGAAGTAATTGTATGCTTCACACCAAAACCAAAAAAAAAAAAAAGATTGCTCAATCCAAATTTCTTTTTCTCTTTCATAATTTTGCAAAAACGTGTACGCAACAAATATTCAAAGTCATGGTGTGAATCGTTTTCCATGCCGAATGGACTGAAAGAAAACGGACAAAAAGCCCTTTATATTATACGGACCCCAAATGATCAAAAGAATGCAAAGATTTTGCTTGTATCAGCCTTGTAAACCCCATTTTGAACTAATCTTGATTCGATTAGGACTTGAGTTACGTATGTATTCTTTGAGAAACAATAATCATAGATTTTCTTTATAGAACTTTAAAAACCTTTAAATACTCATTCAGTGAATCAGTGATTGAGATTTATCAAGATGGACAATTCAAGTTTCTAACATTGCTTCTCAGTTTAACTTTTGCTATTTATTCCCTTCAATATCTACCAATGCCTAATTCTGTCCTCTTACCTTTAAGTAGTCAATTTTGAACTCGAAAAGAAAAGGAAGCAATGTTAGAGTACAAATGATCCACGACGCCAACAGAGAATTCCGACAAGATGCACGACGGACGAGATCCCATGTGTAGTTTATAGGATTGTTATAATAGATGTCACCAATAGAGGATTCCAACAAAATGCACGACGGACGAGATCCCATGTGTAGCTCATAGGATTGTTATAATAGATGTTTCAATTGAAACTCTTAAAAAAAGATAAAAAAAAAAGAAATATTGCAATAGGCTTGGCCAACATAAAATTTTTGTAAAATGTTATGATATGGATCACAATTAAAATCATATGACATAAAAACTTTGTAAAATGCTATGATATAGATCACAATTAAAATTATATAAACGACAAGACGCTCTAACAAATGAGTTTAGATTGAACATAATAACAACGTATTATAGCAAATGAGATTAGATTGAGTATAGTATTATAGTGAAATTCATAAAGTCAAACTGTATTTTCAGAATAAAGATTTAGTTGTTGTGGTTCAATATCGCCAATGTCTAAGGTAAAAAAAAAATGGTGCGTTTTTTTGTCATTTACGAAGCTTGCTTGGGAACTCCAATCTTTCTTTGCCTATAGGACAATTGAAAGCATATGAGCTTAGAGCTTGAGACCATTACGCAATTAATTCCATTGTTTTTGTCCTTGAGCCTAAGCTGTGGATTGCCCCTCTGTCCTAACTCCTAATCTTTGTTTAATGTGAATCCAAAGAAGAAGAAATGTCACGTAAATCTACAAAGACATCTTTTGTTTCACGTTTATCCCTTCATATTACCATTCCTCGACAGGCGTGCCATCCACCATCACCATGCCCATCTAGAAAGCTTATCCATCATCATCAATGAATCAACTCCATGGCCAGCAGGTCAGGGATGAGTGATGACCAGTGCCCACTAAAGCAAAAAAATTTTATCAATTTTTTCTTGCAAATTTATAATATTATTTAGTCCAAGGTTGTTAAATTGTAGTGTCATACGAATTAAATTATGTTTCTCAAAACCTGCAGGTTACCTTACCAAACAAGTAAACATAATTAGTTTTGGGAATTTCTTTAACTTCACCAACCAAAGAGAAATTTGCAAGGGGAAAAATCGAGTCATAATTAGTTTCTTACATTTCATGTTCATGTTATTTTGACAATAAAAACTAACATAAAAATTATAATTTCTTGTCATTTTTATTTGAAATCATAATGCACAAAAAAGTCCCTCGCATGCATATTAGGAATAGAAATTTTGAAATTATAATATTTTTAAAAACAGACATTCACATGCATTATAGGAATTAATTCGAATTCTAACTTTCTAATCAGTGAATCTAATCATAATTAACTAGTTTATATATACATATATTTACTTGAATCACAATTTCAACGCTCAATAAAAATAACACATAATTATAATTAAGATTTCAAGAACGAATTTCATGGAAACTAAGGAGTCCTTAATGATCTCGAGACCAGATCCTCTGTCCAATATTTATTATGTTTTATTCTGTCTAACGTTTAAAACGACGTAGTTTCATTAAAACTAAGGACTAAATGTATAAATATAACTAAAATTATTTTACAATTATTAGATCCGATTAGTGAACCCTACCACATAATTTTAAGAGTTAGTCGGACAAAATATTGCATAGAGTATCTCACTATTACGTTTCTAATAAAATAAATAAAATCTTATCGAACAGTTAGTGTGGGGCCATTTAAATTAACAATCCACGTCACCAGATGGATAAAAGCTTTTAAAATTCGCCACGTCAAAGTAAACTTTTTCGAAACAATAACTATATAAACCTCCCACCGTTTTCACGCACCGTTTTTATATAGTCAATGCATTGAGCCCGAAAGGGAAGGCGCACTTTAGCAAAAGAAAAAATAAAAAAACATTTTTCTAAAAAGAAAATCCACTGTTGAATCTTAAAAAAAAAAAAAAATTGAAAATATGCAGGCTGATCATTTCTTCAATTCTTCTTCCCCCACCGATCGAAGACTTGGCGTTCTAGCAAAACACATCCATCCCACATCATCATCTTCCATGGAGAATACTGATAATAATACTAGTGGTGTCTTTGCTTCACCAACTTCTTCTTTTGCTGGTGGTTCTGTCTTTGCTCATGTTGTTCAAGCCCCTGAAGATCCCATTCTTGGGGTACAACTCTCTGAACTGTTCTTTTTGTTACGTACTTGAAGTTTAAGTCTGTGATTCTGTGAATGTGTAGAGTTAAGAATTTTTTTTTTTTTGGAGGAAAGCCCAAATGGAAAAGATTGTGACTTTATTCCAAGTTTGTCAGTTTCATTTTCATATTCTCACTGTAGGTAAATAAATACCCATGATTGGTTATTGGTTTAGATGCTGGCTTGTTGGTATGTGTATGTAGAATTATTTCTGTTTTCGCGGGGTTTTTGAGTGCTTATAAGCAAAACCCATGAGGAAATGGTAGAAAAAGACTGCAACTTTATACTGTTTGAATATATTGTATGTGTCTCTTTTTATTGAATTTGGAAGTATGGCCTTGATTTAAGGAAAACCCAGATGGAAGTAATTGTTAAACAGTGAAATTCAACGTGGATCAATCTTAATTTTCAATATTTGTCTCTGCTCTCCACTGACAGACACATATTGGTTCTTGCTAATTTTTCGATGATGTGTCCTTTTTTTTTTTTGTTTCCTTTTTATTATTGAAACAGGATATATGTCATCAAACCCGGAGAGGACTGTCATTCCCTTGTTTCATTTTGATAGGTTTTCAATCTTGTTCATGTTTCATGTACATAGGTTTTTAATCTTGTTCGTGTTCATGTTTTGGTAGTTAAAAAATATTTTAACATTCAAAAAGAAAAGAAGATGCATGTTTTTGAATTTCTTTTTCCCCCTTTTATTAACCTGTTGTCTGTGGACGTTCCAGCAAAATCCCTTGAAGCGAAAATTAGATAATTGTATAGTGGGTATTAGGAAATGTCTTTCCTTTGCTGTGCTTTGTGTGTTTTCCAACAGCACTCTTGTTGTTACTCATTTATGTTGTTGATGAGGTTTTGTCATAATCTGAAAGTGCCCTTATCTTTGCAATTAGGTCACTGTTGCATACAACAAAGATCCAAGCCCAGTGAAGTTGAACTTGGGCGTAGGAGCTTATCGAACTGAGGTGCGTTCTCTGGCGTTCTCACTATACAATTTTTGATAACTGAATAAGAGTGCCAAATGTAAGTTACTATTAATCATCTCAAAATATTATTGTTTTCAATATGACAAATTTTATCATTCTAAAAGGCAGAGACTCTACACACCATTAGCATATTGTATTGCCATAGCAACAACAACAACAAACACTAACACTAAGCCTTTATAATGTGGGGTCCTCGATATGGATCATGGACAAAATCATGTATCTGACCATTCTACAGAGAAAGAGTTATAGAGCTATGGTGTATGCATCAAGAAAATTTAGCGAACTAAAGGTCCATCAGCTTCTGGTTCATCCCTTACACATTAAAGAAAGGGAGGAAAGATTGTAGGAAGTAAGCAGTAAGTGTAGCATTGAAATTGTTGAGAGATACTAGAATCAATGACATAAATTGGGTTAGTGCTCTGATTTTGCAATTGAAGATACAGATTTATATGTGACAAAATATGGGCATTTTTAGTCGGTCATGGGTAAACTGCTGTGATTTCATTATGGCTTTCTCAATGATCCAATTGATGTTAAGCTTTTTCTATTTTCAAATTGCATACACTGCTAGTTGCTCCAAGTTCTAGATTTCTCCAATTTGACATCTGATTAATGGTTATTTCTGCTAATAGCACATCATGAGCTATTTGTGAAATTCGTTCTTACATATGTGATGGCAATCTCAAGCTCTTACCCTTTGTTGTCCTTCAACAGGAAGGGAAACCTCTTGTTTTGAATGTTGTAAGACGGGCAGAACATCAACTAGTTAATGACAGGTTTGATATATGTTATTGTTGGAAGTTAAAATGTTGTTCATGTCAAGCTGCTAATTAAGAGCTAAATGCTGTGCAGCAATCGTGTTAAGGAATATCTCCCTATCATTGGGCTGGCAGACTTCAATAAATTGAGTGCTAAGCTCATACTTGGTGCTGACAGGTAAATATTTTGGTTAGATTTCCATAAATCCTTTGAACTATGGGGAGTCATGGCTTTGTTCTCTTTACTTAAATTTTTTATCTAATTGTATATGAATATTTGGCCAAGAAATTTTGCTAAATATACATGAAAAAGATACTATTAAATGCATCAGTAGCATATGCTATGCAAGTATTTACTTATATATGTACATGAAATAGACACAAGTCAAAAGAGTTAATGAGGGTGGCAGAAATTTAAATTTTTTTTATTAGTTTGCTTTATTTTCCCCTTGGGATGGAAGCTTGATTTCTATGTTTGATGAACCTCAAAGAAAACATGTCATACCGCCTTTTTGTGGGTTCACTACATTATGTCATTCCATTAATAGTATCTTCTTTTGCATGATTCGTGCTATATAAGTGCACAATATTGACACTAATTTCTGAATTTTCTTTTGATGGAAATAGTCCCGCTGTTCGAGAGAATAGGGTCACAACTGTTCAGTGCTTGTCTGGTACGGGTTCTTTGAGGGTTGGAGCTGAATTTTTGGCTCGACATTATCATGAAGTATGTGGCAATATTGCTCATTTGCAAACTTAAAAACATTATCATTTATGCCTTTTCTTTTCTATTTTATTGATGTTTGTGAGCTGTGCTCCCAGCGAACTATTTACATTCCCCTGCCAACATGGGGAAATCACCCCAAAGTTTTCACTTTGGCTGGATTATCAGTGAAGAGTTACCGTTACTACGATCCAACTACCCGTGGGCTCAATTTCCAAGGTATGGATGCGTTCGCCTTCTATAAATAAGTGAAAGTGAGGATTTTCCCAGACTTTTTCGATATTTATGTTATTATAATCTAATTGAATGTATTTGTTTGCTTTGGCCTATGTTTTGTAATTGAGAAACAAAAAACTGCCTATCAGAGGTGCTCTCAGAATGTTCTTTTGTCTAAGGTTGAACATTTAGGTGCTCATTTAAGGAATATGAATGTTTGATTGGGACAATAGCTTCTGCAGTGTTTTTAACAAATCATTACCTCTTAATTCATATTTTTATGACAAGTGCACCCATAGTTTGTTTGTTCGAACAGTTGCCCCATTGAAGCATAAATTTGTGGATCTACTGTCTCGTCAACAACTGGGTTTTTGATTCACTTTCTAAAGAAGAGGTCCCACATACTTGGATAATTTATGTTTTGTAGTGTGTTTAATCTTTTTGACTGCATGAAGAAATCAACTATAGTTGTCCGTCTGATTTTCTGATTTACATGACTCTTCCTCGACGATACTTCAGAAAGTTCTTGTTTGGCAATGTCTCTAGTAACTTCGTTCTCTTGTGATGCTTAATACAAAAAACATCTCTTGTAAGAAGTTTTTAGCCTAGCCTTATATAGGAAGCAAAATTTCCTTTTTCTCCTTTTCAAGTGTCTGTGAGTGGTTAAGAGCTCAAATTTTGTTGGTTCGAACTGAAACTTTATTTTGAAAATCTACTGCATATTCATTTCAATCTGGTAGTCTATACATGAATGAGTATGTAAGAGAGGAAGTTATATGATTTTGGATAATTGAAAGGCTGAAGGAAAAGCAAGTCAAAACTTACTCCTGATTCATGTAAAGTAAAAGGTTATTTTGTCCTTAATACATAAGATGGAGATTTACAATTCACATAACCTAACTGAACTGATTCATAGGGCTGAGCTTGTTGAAATGAAATTTAGAAATTGTCTATCTGCAATTTTCTCTCTTTAAACTTTCTAAATGTTGTAGCATCTCTTTTTGTGAATAATAGGCTTGTTGGAAGATCTTGGATCTGCTCCATCCGGTGCAATTGTTCTTTTGCATGCCTGTGCTCATAATCCAACTGGTGTGGATCCAACTCCTCAGCAGTGGGAACAGATCAGGCAGTTGATGAGATCGAAAGCACTCTTACCTTTCTTTGACAGTGCTTATCAGGTAGGTGATAGTGTATGCCCCTTAGTATAAAAATATATTGGACGCATAAATTCATTTCCAGTCTGAATAAGATGTTTTGTTTAGCATGATACCATGATTGTGTAACAAGCCTCAATGTTGCACATTTAGGGTTTTGCAAGTGGAAATTTGGATACAGATGCACAGTCTGTTCGTATGTTTGTTGGAGATGGTGGTGAATGCCTTGTTGCTCAGAGTTATGCAAAGAACATGGGCCTTTATGGTGAACGTGTTGGTGCCCTAAGCATCGTAAGTCAAGCTTCGGTTTTTTTGTTCTGTTGTTTCCTCTCGTCTGATATAAATTTGCTTTGGGAGGACATTCTTCATTGAGTTTATCTACTGGTTATCTTTCTTGTGAATATGATGTATGTACTAACACGTCTATTTTCCTGTAAGGATGAAAATTGCTTTGAAATATCGGAAAAGGAAAACTATGGAGTTAAAACCATCTTATGCATGCTGCATTCTCATATCAAAGAGATTTAAATTTAATGTCTTTGGATGGAGTTGAAATTTTGTATTCACTCTACTCTTTGATATTATCATTTGATACATGTCAGTACATTGAGCAAAAGGAGGGAGCAGAATATAGGTGTTCTGGGATTAAAGAGTAGCTTAAAGCAGTTTCTTTTTTGGTCATTTTGGCAGTTCCCGTCCATCTGTTGTTTCCATAATTTTGGTTGTATTATATTGGCAATTATAACATAGGCTCTATTTGCTTTGCCATCTAATTCAACATAGTTGCAAATGTTTCCACAAAATAACCTTTTTTTACTTGATTTTAGCTAAGGTATTTACTGATGAGGCACCCACTAGATTTTCAGGTTTTGGATGGGTGGTGGTTGATATGGGTAGGCAAAAGTAGAAATGAAATATTTTGACAATTTTGAAGAAGGCATTTGATAATGGGGAATGGTTCGCATATGTAACAGAAACGATAGAGTTTTGAGAAAGGCTTAGTGGTATGTTACTTTTTGCTCAAACAATGCATCATCATTGTTCATGGTTAACTTGAGGTTATATGACCGGTTATAATTAATCTTGGAAAATTCCAGGTCTGCAGGACTGCTGATGTGGCCAGCAGAGTTGAAAGCCAGTTGAAAATGGTCATCAGGCCAATGTATTCAAACCCACCAATACACGGTGCATCTATTGTGGCAACAATCCTGAAGGACAGGTAGCAAACTTTTTATATGCATTCCATATACTTTACAAGAGGGATGACTTCCACATGGTAAAACCAGGCCATCAAAGTATTTACCGAAAAATATCATGTTTTACCTTTTAATCGAATATCTTTTAAAATTTATGAGTTCTACAAGAAAAATGCCCACTAGCTCTGTGTCATGCTTTTCTTGGTGTGACTGCAGAAACATGTTCCAGGATTGGACAATTGAGCTGAAGGCAATGGCAGATCGTATTATTAGCATGAGACAACAATTATTTGATGCTTTATGTGCTAGAGGTGAACCAAACTATTCTTTCTTTTATAAGCTTTGTAGTCCCTTGCTGCCACCTTCCCTCTATTCTGTTCATACAGTTGTCTCCAGCAGTTACTAATATGCTAATTGTATCCGGAGTTTCTGTCCTAACTTTAGATTATCTGCCATACAATTGAGAGTACAGACCCTCATACTATGATAACGAGTATATTAAGCTTGAGCTTACTTTTTGCTGGTCTTCTTTAAACTTTTCTGGTATTCTTTCTACTTTTCACGTCACTAGTTTATGTTTCATCTATGTTTAAGTGACATGGTTTGGCATTATAGTTGTTATCTTTTTGCTATGGTATATTTACTTGATTTCAAAATACATATGCCACAACATATTGTTACTTCTTGGCAGGTACACCCGGTGACTGGAGTCACATCATCAAGCAAATTGGAATGTTTACTTTCACTGGACTTAATTCAGAGCAGGTTACCTTCATGACTAATGAATACCACATCTACATGACATCTGACGGGTAATGATAATACTTTCATGACTTTATGATATTTCATTTAGTCCCGATAAAAGCTTGAAGTGCAAAATAAAAGGTCAGAAGGTTTGGGTCCTCGGATCCTCTGATCCTCTGATGATAACAATGATAGTGTCATGGTCTCTTTGAAGTTGTAAGATCTTTTAAAAATTTGTGATTGCTTATGTATTTCTTAATCTATTGTAGATATTCTTTAGCATTCCTAGACGTGTTTTAGGCAATGCAGACGATACGGATTTGTATTATTTATAACAGCCTCCTTCATCATCTGTTTAATTCCCTGTCAGAAAAGTTAGGTTATTTAGAATTGAATATATAAACGTTAGGTTCAATTGAAACCATTTCGCGTTCCTGCTGTTGACATTCACATATGTTTCTTTAAGTTTGGGGTCATCTCTACCTAATGTTGTCGTGCAGTGCAATCCTTTATCATTTAACAGTGCAATCTCTTATTGGTGCAGACGAATTAGCATGGCCGGTCTGAGCTCCAGGACAGTTCCACACCTTGCAGATGCCATACATGCTGCAGTTACACGAGTTTCATGAAACTCAGTTTATTTTCAGTATTCTTCCCTCTAATACCCAAATGTAACTCCATTTTGTTGTGATAATAATAACCCCAATAATGTCAGGTATAGTCTGACTTGAATCTTCAGAGCAAGCCTTATGTATAACTGAATTGTAAAGGGCATAATAGTTTCTGCTACATTTGGTTATGCAGCTTCTCTTGTCATTATCTTGAAAGTAATAAACAAGTTTCAACATGATGCTGCTAGCGTGATTTTTCTTCTGATAATGGAAGTGAAGTTTGTTCTTTGGGTAGCACATAGACATTTTTGTAGGGTTTTGGCAAAAAATGGCAAATTTCAAAAACTTTCCGTCGTTGACTGTTTTCGTACTGTTGTTTGCACTCGTATATAATGTCTATGTGCTATCTAATGAATGACGTAAAAATAGGGAAAGTTATAAAATTTGAAAAATGACCAATTTTGTGGGTTATAACACGTTTTTTTGGCAAAAATACCAAATCTCAAAAACTTGCCGTTGTTGGCAATTTTTGTGCCATTTTTTGCACTCATATTAAATGATGATTTGCTATTTATTGAATGGTTTTAAAAAAGGGATATTTAGAAATTTTAAAAAATGATCATTTTTGTGGGTTATAGCACACGTTTTTTTGGCAAAATGACAAATCTCAATAACATGCCGTTGATCGTCATTTTTGTGCTGCTTTTTGCACTTGTATCAATTGGCGAGGTGCTATCTAATGAATGAAGTAAAAAAAAATGGGAAAGTTAGAAATTTGCAGAAATTACCATTTCTTGTGGATTATAGCACACTTTTTTTTTTGCCAAAATGGAAAATCTCAAAAACTTGATGTTAGTAGCCATTTTCGTGCCCTTTTTTGGACTCATATCAATTGGTGATGAGCTATTTAATAAATGATGTAAAAAAATCGAAAGTTTGAAATTCAAATTTCATAGGTTATAGCGACACGTTTTCTTGGCAAAAATGACAAATCTTAAAAACATGCCGTCGTTGGCTGATTTCGTTCCGTTATTTGCTTTCATATCAAATGAAGATGTTCTATCTTATGAATGGAGTAAAAAAAGGAAAGTTAAAATTTTGGAAAAATGACCATTTTTTAACATACGGTTTTTTTTCCAAAATGACATATCTCAAAAACTTGCGGTCGTTGGCTGTTTTCGTGCATTTTTTTGCACTCATATCAAATGACAATGTACTATCTAATGAATAGTGTAAAAAAATGGAAAGTTATATATTTTTAAAAATGTCAATTTTTTGTGGGTTATAGCACGTTTTTTTTTCCAAAATGACAAATATGAAAACTTTGTCATTAAGAGCCGTTTTCGTGCCATTTTTTGCACTCATATCAAATGGCGATATACTATCTAATGAATGGATTAAAAAAAAGAGAAAGTTAGAAATTTTAAAAATTTATATTTTTTTTGAGTTATAGCACACGTTTTTTTGGCCAAAATAGCAAATCTCAAAACCTTGATGTCAGTGGTCGTTTTAGTGTTGTTTTTGCACTCATATCAATTGGCGATGTGCTATCTCATGAATGGTGTAAAAAAAAAGCGAAAGTTAGAAATTTTAAAAAATGACCATTTTTTGTGAGTTATAGCACACTTTTTTCTTTTCTAAAATGGCAAATCTCAAAAACTTGTCATCGGTGGCCGTTTTAATACTGTCTTTTGCACTCATATAAATTGGCAATGTGCTATATAATGAATGGTGTAAAAAATGAAAAAGTTCGAAAATTTGAAAAATAACCATTTTCTGTGGATTATAGCACACGTTTTTTTGGCAAAAATGGCAAATCTAATAACTTGTAGTCATTGCCGTTTTCTTGTATTCTTTGCACTCATATCAAATGGCGATGTGCTATCTAATGAATTGTGTAAAAAAAGTGAATGTTAGAAAATTTTAAAAACTATAATTTTTTGTGGGTTATAACACGTTTTTTTTTGCCAAACTAGCAAATCTCAAAAACTTGATGCCAGTGGCCGTTTTCGTGCCATTTTTGCACTCATATCAATTGGTAAATTGCTATCTCATGAATGGTGTAAAAAAAAGTAAAAGTTATAAATTTTTTAAAAATGACCATTTTTGTGGGTTATAGCACACGTTTTTTTTTGCTAAAATGACAAATCTCAAAAATTTGTTGTCAGTGACTGTTTTTGTACCGTGTTTTGCACTCATATCAATTGGCAATGTGCTATCTAATGAATGGTGTAAGAAAAGGAAAAAGTTAGAAAAATTGAAAAATAACCATTTTTGTGGGTTATAGCATACGTTTTTTAGTCCAAAATGGCATATCTCAAAAACTTGACGTAGTTGACCATTTTCGTGCATTTGTTTGCACTCATATCAAATGGCAATGTACTATCTAATAAATTGTGTAAGAAATGAAAACTTTTATATTTTTAAAAATGACCATTTTTTGTGAGTTATAGCACGTTTTTTTTTCAAAATGGCAAATCTGAAAACTTTATTGCCGGTGGCCGTTTTTGTGCCATTTTTTGCACTCATATTAAATGGCGATATGCTAACTAATGAATTGGGGTACGAAAAGGGAAAGTTCAAAATTTTAAAAAATTATAATTTTTTGTGGGTTATAACACGTTTTTTTTTGCCAAAATAGCAAATCTCAAAACCTTGATGTCAGTGGTCGTTTTAGCACTCATATCAATTGGCGACGTGCTATCTCATGAATGGTGTAAAAAACAGCGAAAGTTAAAAATTTTGAAAAATGATCATTTTTTGTGAGTTATAGCACACATTTTTTTTTTGCTAAAATGATAAATCTCAAAAACTTGTTGTCGGTGGCAATTTTTGTACCGCTTTTTGCACTCATATCAATTGGTGATGTGCTATCTAATGAATGGTGTAAAAAGGGACAGTTAGAAATTTTGAAAATAACTATTTTGTAGGTTAAAGCACAAGGTTTTTTGGCCAAAATGATAAATCTCAAAAACTTGCAGTCGTTGGCCGTTTTCGTGCCATTTTTTGCACTCATAAACTTGCCGTCAATGGCCCTTTTTGTGCCTTTTTTTTCATTCATATCAAATATCGATATGCCATCTAATGAATGAAGTAAAAAAGGGAAAGTTCAAAATTTTGAAAAATGGCATTTTTTAGTATTTTAGCACACGTTTTTTTGGAAAAATGGCAAATTTCAAAAGCTTTCTGTCAGTAGATGTTTTTGTACCATTTTTTTGCACTCATATCAAATGTCGATGTGATATCTAATGAATGGCGTAAAAATAGGGAAAGTTAGAAAATTTGAAAAATGACCATTTTTGTAAGTCATAGCACACCTTTTTTTTTTTGCAAAAATGGCAAATCTCAAAAACTTGTTGTCTTTGGCCATTTTCGTGCCATTTTTTGCAATCATATCAAATGACGATTTTCTATTTATTGAATGGTTTAAAAAAAGGGATATTTAAAATTTTTCAAAAATGACCATTTTTGTGCGTTATAGGCCACGTTTTTTTGGCCAAAATGCAAATCTCAAAAACTTACTGTCAATGTCCGTTTCTGTGTCTTTTTTGCACTTATATCAATTGGTGAGGTGCTATCTAATAAATGAAGCAAAAAAAATGGGAAAGTTAGAAATATGTAAAAATTACCATTTCTTTTGGATTATATCATGATCAGCATGCAATAATTCATTAATCGATTATTTCCGTCTATCGAGACAGTAGCTTCACCGCTAATTAATCTTACCTATTAAATCAAGTGACTTAACAAGGGATTAATTGGCTCTACCTAAATTTATTAAAGGTGATCAGGCTTTAATTAATCTAGATAATTAACTTTAGACTCAGAAAACTCTCGGAATTAAATATGAAAATGTTTAATTAAATTAATTAGGTCTCACAATTAATTCATCGATTAGTGCTTCCTTACTTATTGCCGGACAAGAAACTACTCACAATTCATAATTAAAAAAATCACAATAAAAATTAAAAATAAATAAAATTAAACTAAAAATATCAAAACCAACCCGACCGTCGTTCGGGCAAACGACGGTGCTGTTGTTCTTGTGCTAAAAACTGGAAAGTTGCAAAAAACTGCAGAAAAACTCTCCAGACTCAAAACGTGCGTACCTTCCTAACCCTAATAAATCTGTTCCCTTATATAGGAGGGAAAATACCAATTTCCTAAATCAACTAAAAGAATGAAACCTTCTTGTTTCCAAATTCTAACTTAGCTACATGCGGCTATACTTCTACATAACAGTCAGTTTCCTAATCCAATTCCTCCACCAATTTGGTATCTGCCAAGAATCCTTGTACTGCCAAATTCCTTCAGCTTTATCTTCAGCCCTTAATCTTCTAGAAAGCTTTCCAAATTCTCCTCTTCCTCTCGGCATGCTCCTCAATGGAATCTCCCAAATTCTGCAAAGATTAACACTATTAGGAACACATTTCCCCCAATTTAGCACTAAAAAGAATGTACAATAAAACATATATTTCGTGCTTATCAACATCTCCACACTTAACCAATGCTGGTCCCTCAGCATACAAACAAGAATAAACAAAAACTAACAAACCATTTCACAAAATAAACACTAATCCACCCAAACCGAAAAACTTTTCCAAACAGTCATGTCTAGTTCAAGTAACAAGCTTATGCATAATTAAGTCCCCCAAGTTAAATTACAAAATTCTGGACAACTTTCCAAGATCACTCATTTATGTATAAAATTGGGTTCAACCACTCAATAAAAATTGCACATAGAAGTCCTTATAACAAACTTGCAAATATGTCAAAAGATAATCATTATATCGAAACTAAACAAGAATCAAAAGGTCTTTTAATAGGTTAATGGGTTTAGGGTTTACAAGGTAGGATATAAGATGAATAAAAGGCTAAAAATAAAATCAAGGTGTAAGCAACACAGACTAAAACATCCCCACACTTATCTTGCACCAAGTCTCAACTTTTGATTCTCAAAACAACTCAAAGTAATTCCAGCAAATCATTCATTTTTTTCTTCTTTTTGTGCTTTTTTACATATATTTTTCTTTTTTTTCATCATCATTTTTTTTTGTTCTTTCTCTTTTTTTTTTCTTTTCTGCCATAGTTTGGGGAAACAGCTCAGAGAAAATACTGCAGATTTATTTCTTTTCTTTTCTTTCTGTCCAGTGTTGTTTGGTCGAACAACAAACTTCAACATTTCAATTCAACAGTACATACTGAAATAACTTAATGCAAAAAAACTCCAAATATGAAACTCTCTCTTGTTCATTTAAGGGGAAACAAATTAAAGCTACTTACACCTTAGTGGGCCAAAGAAAGCTAAAAGGATCTTAGATAAAAATATTTAGTAGTTTAATAAAAAAGAAAAGGTTTAAGGCTCAAAGAGGTTAACTAAGGGTCAATTAAGGGTAGGATTTGAAAATTAAAGTCAAAATTGGTTATAGCACACGTTTTTTCGGCAAAATTGGAAAATGTAAAAAACTTGATGTCGGTGGCCGTTTTCGTGCAATTTTTTGCACTAATATCAAATGAGAATGTGCTATCTAATGAATGGTGTAAAAAATGAAAGTTAGAAAGTTTGAAAAATGACCATTTTTGTGGAATATAGCACACGTTTTTTTGCCGAAATGGTAAATATCAAAAACTAGCCGTCGGTGGCCATTTTTGTATCATTTTTTGCTCTCATATCAAATGGTGATGTGCTATCTAATGAATTGTGTAAAAAAAGTGAAATTTAGAAAAAATTTATGGGTTATAGCACACGTTTTCTTGGCCAAAATGACAAATTTTAAAAATATGTCGTCGTTGGCCAATTTTGTTCCGCTTTTTGCTTTCATATCAAATGGCGATGTTCTATCTTACGAATGGAGTAAAAAAAGGAAAGTTAGAAATTTTGAAAAATGGCCATTTTTGTGGGTTATAGCATGCGTTTTTTGTCCAAAATGGCATTTCTCAAAAACTTGTCGTTGTTGGCCGTTTTCATTCTATTTTTTGCACTCATATCAATTGGCAATGTACTATCTAATGAATGGTGTAAAAATGGAAAGTTATATTTTTAAAAATGACCATTTTTCGTGGGTACACGTTTTTTTTTCCAAAATACCAAATATGAACTTTATCGGCAGTGGCCGTTTTTGTGCCATATATTTTGCACTCATATCAAATGGTGACATTCTATCTAATAAATAGTCTAAAAAGGGGAAAGTTAGAAATTTTAAAATTTTAAAATTTTTTGTGGGTTATAGCACACGCTTTTTTTTAATAGAAAAAATTTCATTAATAAAACAAAACAATATACTCCACATTTTACAAGCATTAACAAATTGAACCGCATGTAGTATGTTTAATTAACTTACGGTCTAGTACGGTAACATGTAATTAAAAAACCCTAGGTTTAAGATAGTTCTTTAACTTACTTTATTGGAGAAAAATCAATGTTTAGGAATTGCGATCCAGAAGCTACTGGAACATAAATCGGTCATTAAAGAATTTGAAAAAGGAGATGAAAGTAATATTTGCCTTACAAGTGATTGAAACTTGCCGGAATCGGAGAGGACTAGCAATTGACGAAATTGAGCGGGAGATTGAATGAGAAATGAAATGATTTTGCACTGGTGGAGGAATCCTGATGAAGTACGCAATTTTGCTATGGAATTGACGGTAAGATTGAATGAGGCTTGATTTTGCGCCGGTGAAGATCAATAAATCGATGAAAGCAGGATACGTTTTTTTGGCCACAATAGCAAATCTCAAACACTTGATGTCAGTGGGCAATTTAGTGTTGCTTTTGCACTCATATCAATTGGCAATGTGCTATCTCATGAATAGTGTAAAAAAAAAAGCAAAAGTTAGAAATTTTAAAATTGACCATTTTTTGGGTTATTGCACACGTTTTTTGGCAAAATTGGCAAATCTCAAAATTTGTCGTGGGTGGCAATTTTGTGTCGTTTTTTTCACTCATATCAAATGGTGATATGCTATCTAATGAATGGTGTAAAAAAAGAAAATATTGAAAATTTGAAAAATTAACATTTTTTTATGGGTATAGCACTTGTTTTTTTGGCCAAAATATAAAATGTAAAAAACTTGATGTCGGTGGCCGTTTTCGTGCCATTTTTTCACTAATATCATATGGCAAAGTTTTATCTAATGAATGGTGTAAAAAAGAGAAAGTTAGTAATTTTGAAAAATAACCATTTTTGGGGGTAATAGCACGTTTTTTTTTTGCCAAAATGGCAAATCTAAAAAACTTGCTATCGTTTGTAGTTTTCGTGCCCTTTTATGCATTCATATCAAATGGTGATATTCTTTCTAATGAATAGTTTAAAAAATTAAAAATTTTGAAAAATGACCATTTTTGTGGGTTATAGCACACATTTGTTTTTAATTTTATTTTGAATAACCTCGCGTTCGAAAAGGGGGCGCCACACCTAATTTTATTAAATACGTTGGAGATGGTGGATATACCCTAATACCATCATTACAAGAGATAATGCATAAATGAGGAGGACTTCTCCTTTACATCTTGACAATTCTAAGTTGATTGGAATGACTTTACGAAATAATATGAGTACCACCCGTAGATTAATAATAATCATATTATGATTAAACTCATTCCAAACCAGTTTTCTAAATTCTATGGAAATATAAATAAGGAGGACTGCCTCCCTTACAATCTTGTGATTGAAAAACAAAACAGTCGATATGATAACCGCAATAATCATTGCTAAAAGCAACCATAAGCAACCTGTTTTCGAACCCATCAAGTCAAAAAAAAACTCCATTAGGTTATGTCTATTAATCACCAGGAGTGAGGTCGACAAAAATTGTGCACATATTTTTGGCCAAAATAGCAAATCTCAAAAACTAGCTGTCGTTGGCCGTTTTCGTGCCATTTTTTCACAAATATCAATTAACAATGTCCTATTTAATCAATGATTCAAAAAATGGAAAAAGAGAAATTTTTAAAAATGAACATTTTTGTTGTTTATAGCACACGTTTTGTTGCCCAAAACAGTAAATCTCAAAAACTTGCCATCGGTGGTAAATTTCATGTCGTTTTTTGCACTCATATCAAATGAGGATGTGCTATTTAATGAATGGATTAAAAAAAGGAAAGTTAAAAATTTGAAAAATATCCGTTTTTTGTGGGTTATAGGACACGTTTTTTACTAAAATGAAAAATCTCAAAAACTTGTCGTCGATGACCGTTTTTGTGCCATTTTTTGTACACAGACAAATATCGATGTGCTATCTAATGAGTAGCCTAAAAAATGGAAAGTTAGAAATTTTGAAAAATGACCTTTTTTAAAATTTTAGCTTGCCAAAATGTCAAATCTCAAAAACTTTGCGTCGGTGATATTTTCGTGCCGTTTTTTGCACTCATATCAATTGTCGATGTGCTATCTAATGAATGGCATAAAAATAGAGAAAGTTAAAAAATTTGAAAAATGACCATTTTTCTGAGTTATATAGCACATGTTTTTTTTGCAAAAAATGGTAAATCTCAAAAATTTGTCGTCATTGGCAATTTTCGTGCCATTTTTTGCACTCATGTAAAATAGCGATTTGCTATTTATTGAATGGTTTAAAAAAGGGATATTTAGAAATTTTAAAAAATGACCATTTTTGTGGGTTATAGCACATTTTCTTTTTGTCCAAAATGGCATATCTCAACTTGTCGTCGTTGGTCGTTTTGGTGCCATTTTTTGCACTCATATCAAATGGCAATGTGCTATCTAATGAATGGTATTTTTTTTTTTTAGTGATAGTAACTTATATTATGAATGGTTTTGTGGTTTACAATTGTTGATTCGTATAGCTACCGCCACATGAATACTACAGATGTAAAATTGCCAAAATTGACGGTAACTTATCTAACGAATGGTGTAAAAAATGAAAAGTTATATTTTTAAAAATGACCATTTTTTTGGGGTTATAACACACATTTTTTTTTTCAAAATAGCAAATCTGAAAACTTTGTTATCGCTGGCCGTTTTCGTGCCATTTTTTGCACTCATATCAAATAACGATATACTATCTAATGAATAGTGTAAAAAAGAGGAAAGTTTAAAATTTTGAAAAATTATAATTTTTGTTGGTTATAGCATACTCTTTTTTGGCCAAAATAGCGAATCTCAAAAACTTGATGTCAGTTGCCGTTTTAGTGATGTTTTTGCACTCATATCAATTGGGGGTGTGCTATCTTATGAATGGTGTAAAAAAAAAAGTGAAAGTTATAAATTTTTAAAAATGACCATTTTTTGTGGGTTATAGCACAAGTTTTGTTTTCGCTAAAATGGCAAATCTAAAAAACTTGCCGTCGGTGGCCGCTTTTGTTCCATTTTTTGCACTCATATTATTGGCGATGTACTATCTAATGAATTGTTTAAAAAGGAAAGCTTGAAAGTTTGAAAAATGGCCATTTTTTGTGGGTTATAGAACACGTTTTTTTTTTTTTTTGCTAAAATGGCAAATCTCAAAAACTTGTTGCTGGTGACCGTTTTTGTACCATGTTTTGCAGTCATATCAATTGGGTATATGTTATCTAATGAATGCTGTAAAAAAATGGAAAAGTTACAAATTTTGAAAAATAACCATTTTTTGTGGGTTATAGAACACATTTATGTAGCATGTTGTCAGTTACTGTTTTTGTAGCGTGTTTTGCACTCATATCATCTGTCGATTTTCTATTTAATGAATGGTGTAAAAAAAGGAGAAAACTAAAAATTTTGAAAAATAACCATTTTTTGTCGGTTATAGTACTTTTTTTTTTGCCGAAATGGCATATCTCAAAAACTTGCGGTCGTTGGCCATTTTCGTGTTATTTTTGGCACTCATATCAAATAGCGATGTGTTACCTAATGAATGGTGCAAAAAAAATGAAAAGTTAAAAATTTTGAAAATTTACCGTTTCTTGTGAGTTATATATATATTTTATTTTTTTAAAAATTTGTGGGTAAGCCCCATTTTATTAATATTAAGTTAAAGATGTGTGGTTGGATACAACCAACCACCCAAGTACAAAAGAGTTACAGAAGGGTACTACCCTCTTACATTGCAAAATGAAAGGTAAAGTACTCCATAAGATTAACTAAACTAAACTAAACGAGTCCAATTTAATAAGAAACTATTTTAAGTGGCCCATATCAAAATAATTGTCATTGAGGTTCACATCCAAGAGACCAAGCAGCATCCCATGTTGATCATTAAAGCAGGAAGCTTTGAAAACAACGAACTTCGGCATTCTTTAATCTAAAAACCGATAGCAAACTCTGATTAACCTCAACAAACATTCAGCCATCATCATCAGTTAGCAATTTGATCTTCATCCGTAAAATTACTTCAGCAAACTAAGATTAATTTTTTTATCAACTTTAGCAAATTCACTTTCAAGATTTACTTTTAAAAAGGTTGTTGCTTCACATTTATGCTCCAAACCACAACTTAACTAAACTAAACACTGAAAGTAGCTATGATGATCAACCATCAACATTTTTTTTTTTTTTGCAGCAAGCAAACACAGGCCAAGAAATTCCAGCATCATCCATCCAAAACAGCAATCACAGAAACCTCTTAAGCATGGTAACAAAAGCATGTCAAAAGTAGTAGCTCCATTATCCACAAAAGTCTGCACTCATGCACATGCAACAAACTGCACTTTCCACTAAAGGTTCTCCATTTCAGCTCTTAAACAAAACCAGTAGCCCCATTCTACTTCACATATCATCCTTCCATTCTTACACACGAAGCTCGTATAAGGCATGAAGGATAAAAAACGTAAAGCAGCAGTGCTTCCAACAAACATGTTCCAAGATCTAGTGATATAATACCCATGAATTCATTAAGGGCCATTTAGTAAATGAAAGAAACTTTGGGGACTATTTTGCAAAATTATAAATTTTGGTCTTAAGACCAAACGACTTCAGCCTTGAGTGCCATTCCTTCTTCTTCAATTTTTCCCTATTTTCTCTCCATCTAGGGCAACAACAAGGAAGAGCTGATTCATGGAAATAGGAGCTCAATTTCCACTCCAATTCCACTCTAAGTAAGGTAAGGATCTCATCTAGTTTATGTATTCATGTTAATTCCTCTATTTAGTGTTATGGATTAGTAAGAGTTTGAAAGTTTAGTTTTGATCGGAGATGGGTTTTAATCCCATAAGTTTAAGAACACTAATCTAAGGATTTGAGCATTCAATTGATTAGGTAAAGAACATGAATTGATGAGTTTAAGCCAAATTGTGATGATCTCTTGTTGAAGAAAGTTTATAAGAGTAAGGTATATGTGGGATTATGGAAAAATGGGGTATCCAACATATTTGACATATAAGAAGTTATCAAATGGACTTTGATGACTACGAAATGATAATGGGTTGAAGAAATGATTATGAGAATAATATATATATAAATGGGTTTTAGAATTTTAAGGAAAATGAAGTGTTCTTAAGTTAAGAATGGTGTTTAAAAGTATTAGGTCCTATTTGATGATTCCTTTGTCATATATGTATGTTTTATAGGAAAGTGGATTGAATAGGAGGTGGAAATCTTACGAATCAAATGCTATATTGGAAATTTGATAAAGGTAAGTGGTTTGATATTCCTTTATGTTTTACACACTTTTGATAAACATATTTGGAAAGTTTGCTATGTTATTATATGAAAATGGATTGGGTATGTATAAATTGTGATCTTGATAAATATGAAATGTATGCAGTGGATTTTTTGAAATTAAAGTGTTTGATGAAATGTTTAAATGAATTTGAAATGTTATAAGCTCTTGAATGTTCTTGGAACGATTGGTAGGAACATGTTCCCACTCATGTGTTCATATGTATTTGACCTACCTAGCGGGATTATAGCTAGGAACTCATGTGTATGTGGCCTACCAGACGGGACAAACAGTCAGGAACTAGATCCGGTGTACCGAAAGTAACTTGAATCATTCTTGAGCTAATTGGCAATTGACAAGTGTTCAATGTATTTGCGAATGCATTTGTGAATGTTATTTGAAAAGTGATTGTGCCACTTGCTATTGATAGGTACGTGTGTGTAGATTTGAAATGTTTCAAAAATGTGGTTTTTCATGTGTTGAAATGCTTTGTGAAAGTATATAATGTATAAGATGCTCAAACCGGTAAAAGAATGTCAATATCACTTACTGAGCATAGTTTTGCTCATACCACCTATATTGTTATTTATGCAGACTCTAAGGTTTCAGGTACAGGTTACGTGGATGACTGGAAGAGGTGAGAGACATTTTGTGGATTTTGTAGTTCTGTGAAGATATAGAAAATTGTATGGATGTTTTGGATGAAACGATATTAGAACATTTGATTTTGATGTTGATTTATATAGTTAGTAATGGATTTCGAAGGAATTGTATAGTTATGATCTTAAGTGACGTCATTTTGTTATAAGTCGTTAATATCATGCTTTGATGATAAAGGATGTACAGAATATTGAATACATAGGTTTGAATTTCCTTGTTGGGAATGTGTAACTTGAAGAGTACATATTGTCTATTAGTTAAGGTGTGGCCTAAATAGAAAATGTATATACTGTTGGTATATTAAACACTGTGAACAAGAGGCTTCGCACGTTTGGAGTCGGTTTCAAATCGTGTGGCCGTGTCATGTCGAATTTGGGGCGTGACAAGTGAGACACTAACAGCTTAATTTATAATTCAGCTGCTCACAATCACCAAAACTATCATTTTGACCATCAACAAACCATCCTCAACCAGAAACATAGCACATTAGCACCCTTGTCACCTTTCTTCTCTTCAACACTTCACCATAAAAGCAAAAAGCAAAAATTCCAACATACTACCCAACAAGACCATCAAACCATAGCAAACTGTAGCTCATTGTGGAACTAACTACAGCTAGGAATCACTAGTCCATTATATTCCATTCCCAAATTGTAGACATCCCCAAATCATTAAAATTCTTTACAGATATAAATCATCAAACTTTCTTCAAAACACATGCGACAAAGTTATCTCAACAGGCAAATATGAAATCAAATACAAGTGAAAGGTCACCTGCAATTCAAGAATTTGTCTATAAAGGGGAATCATTCTCAGAATACCAGTCAAGCAGGTTGTTTCTCATTTCACCTTTCTTCTTCTTTCTTCTAGCATTCTGTTTTTCTCCCTTCTTATAGATTTCAGTTTTGGACTGGTTTTTGACTTTTCCTTTTTTTTGCAAAAGTTTGTTTCTGCTCCTCAAATTGGACATTCACTTTGATTGAAGGATGCATATCATTGATCATCACGATACCTTGAGAATCAGTAATCCATGCTTGATTACTTAAACATCCAGTTGTCTGAATCATTTTTTCCTTTTTCCGAAACATCTAGCATTCTTGTGAGTTATAACATACGTTTTTTTGTCAAAATGGCAAATCTCAAAATTTTGCCTTCAGTGGCTGTTTTTTTGTCGTTTTTTGCACTCATATCAATTGACGATATGTTATCTAATAAATGGAGTAAAAAATGGGAAATTTAGAAATTTTAAAAATTTACCATTTTTGTGAGTCATAACACACGTTTTTTTTGGCAAAAATGAAAAATATAAAAAACTTGATGTCGGTGGCCATTTTCTTGCAATTTTTTGCATTAATATCAAATGGCGATGTGTTATTTAATGAATGGTGTAAAAAAAAGGGAAAGTTAGAAATTTTCAAAAATGACTATTTTTGTGGGTTATAGCACACGTGTTTTTACCAAAATGGCAAATATCAAAAACTTGATGTCAGTGGCCATTTTCTTGCAATTTTTTGCACTAATATCAAATGGCGATGTGCTATCTATTGAATGGTGTAAAAAAAAGGGAAAGTTAGAAATTTTCAAAAATATTTATTTTTGTGGGTTATAGCACACGTTTTTTTGACCAAAATGGCAAATATCAAAAAACTTGATGTCGGTGGCCATTTTCATGTAATTTTTTGCACTAATATCAAATGGTGATGTGCTATCTAATAAATGGTGTAAAAAAAGGGAAAGTTAGAAATTTTCAAAATTGACTATTTTTTTGGGTAGCACACGTTTTTTTGATCAAAATGGCAAATATAAAAAACTTGATGTCAACGGCCATTTTCGTGCAATTTTTTGCACTAATATCAAATGGCGCGATATGTTATCTAATGAATAGAGTAAAAAAGGCAACATTTTTTGGGATTTGATATGAGTCTACACCACTAATAAATTTAAAAGCTTTAACGATGTTCATTTTTTAGCCAAAATGTAAAATCTCAAAAACTTGCTTTCGTTGTTTGTTTTCATGGAATTTTTTTCATTTATGTCAATTTGTGATCTTCTATCTAATTAATAGTGTAAAAAAAAGAAAGTTAGAAATTTTGAAAAATTAACATTTTTTATGGGTAGCACACGTTTTTTTAGCCAAAATAGCAAATTTCAAAAACTTGCCATCGGTAGTTGTTTTCATGCCTTTTTTCGCACTCATATCAAATAGAAAGATGCAATTTAATAAATGGTGCAAAAAATAGTGAAAGTTAAAAATTTTCAGTAATTACCATTTCTTGTGGATTATAGCACTTTTTTTTTGCCAAAATGGAAATCTCAAAAACTTGATGTTAGTAGCCATTTTCGTGTCGTTTTTTGCACTCATATCAATTGGTGATGAGTTATCTAATGAATGGTGTAAAAAAAGCAAAATTTTGAAATTTTGAAAAAATGACCATTTTTTGAGTTATAGTACACATTTTCTTGGCCAAAATGGCAAATCTTTAAAAACATGTCGTCGTTGGCCAATTTTATTCCATTTTTTGCTTTGATATCAAATGATGATGTTCTATCATATGAATGGAGTAAAAAAAAAGTTAGAAATTTTTTAAAATGACCGTTTTTGTGGGTTATAGCATACTTGTTTTTGTCCAAAATGGCATATCTCAACAACTTGCCCTCGTTGGCCGTTTTTGTTCTATTTTTTGCACTCATATCAATTGGTAATGTGTTATCTAATGAATGGTCTGAAAAAATGGAAAGTTATATATTTTTAAAAATGATCATTTTTTGTGGGTTATAGTACACGTGTTTTTTTTTCAAAATGGCAAATCTGAAAACTTTGTCGTCAGTGGCCGTTTTCGTGCCATTTTTTGCACTCATATCAAATGGCTATGTGTTATCTAATGAATTGTGTAAAAAAAGATAAAGTTAGAAATTTTGAAAAATAACCATTTTTGTGGGTTATAGCACAAGTTTTTTTGACCAAAATGGCAAATCTCAAAAACTTGCGTTCGTTGGACGTTTTCGTGCCATTTTTTTGCGCTTATATCAAATGGTGATGTTCAATCTATTGAATGGTGTAAAAAATGGAAAGTTAGAAACTTTTAAAAACTATTTTTTTTTGTGGGTTATAGCACGTATTTTTTTTGCCAAAATAGCAAATTTAAAAAACTTGATGTTAGTGGCCGTTTCTGTGCCTTTTTGCACTCGTATCAATCGTCAATGTGCTATCTCATGAATGGTGTAAAAAAAAAGTGGACTCCCATTAGTTTTCTTTCCATGAAACATCAAAAGAGAAATGGTCGTTTATCCTTCTCTTAATAATTGCATTAAGCCACTTTGAAACTTTAGCTTTGCTAGATATTTCCATTTATCAAATCCACAACTAATCCAACTAGGGATACTGGCCCCAATGCTATAAGCCCTCGAAATAATAACTAAAATGGTGAAAGATAAATGCCACTGCTCTGTCACTAAGCAAACAATAGTTGCAAGAATTGTTAAATGAAATTCAAGTATGCAGCTGAACAATCTTTAAACAATTGATTTCATGAAATAAACTTTTTTTCTTGTTTTGACAATAAATTGTGCTAGGAAGTATGGAAGGATAAAATAGATGCATGTATACATTTTTCAATTTTATACACTGCAAGCACTGCTATAACAAAACCTGCCCAACTGCTGCTACTATCTGCAACCTTTCAACAGATAGGAAGAGGGACTTGAGAAGCCAATGCCGGCTGATAATTTCCCACTTTCTGCTCCTTTTCCCGGTGTCCCACATTCACTAAAATCAAGTGTACGGCACTCTGTCTGCAAATTTGAGCACATTTATAAGCTGTTAAAATGGATACAAATACAGCAAAATACTAACCAAGTATCAGATAGGATATATTCATTTTAGATTGAGTAGCTCGTATGTTGAACTCCGAAGTTAGGTTGTTTCATCTCTCTTTAGATTATCCATTCAGGTTCAGAACATACTTCACCACATTCAACAAAGATTAATTGTTCTAAAAATGCCAGCAAAAAGAAGAACCATCCCAAGGTTAACTGAATGAAGATGCATGGCTGTTAGAGTTTTTCACTGAGGAAAAATAACATAAAAGAGATGATAATTAGCCTAAAGGAAGAGAGACTAATTTATGCTTCCCATTGGAACCTAGAATATCTCTAGCTCATTGTGAGGAATTTATAAATTTAGAAGCAGGAAAATTTATTAAAACAATCCACTATAATCATACCAGGACAGAATGCTGCTCCAGCTGATATTTTGGAAGGTCATTGTTTTCTTTATCAACATTCAGTTTTCTGCTGCTTTTCTCGAGTATAGACGCAGGAGTATCATCTCCCAGAACCTCCTGTGCATTTGCAAATGCTGAAGCAGTCTGCTCGCTCAACTGCTTCATCAACCCAAGAGCATCACAACTTCGATCTCCAGGGCTCAAAAGGTACTCGATATCCTGCAATATTTTAGTAATTAACCTTAAAAAAGAGACAAGGAAAACTAAAAAGGAATAAGCCACAAAACTTTGCAAAAGAATAAACTATCTTAAGTTTCATTACGTCAATTGTGATGTCTGTATCGACCCTTGGACCTGGCAGAAAAGTGTTGAAGAACCAAGGGGATTTCCACGCAGAAGGAGATTCAATACTTCTTTTGAAAGGTGTTTCTCCAAATCTACAAGAAAACAAAATTTAGAAGAAACAACATAAAACCATTCACCGGGCAGTCTCTAATTATAGAGAATGCTAACAGCCAACAGACGAGTGCAAAAATAGAACTGTAACAAACAGAAGGGTAGCACAGCCCGTGCTCCGGCTAACTTACATGCTAATGTTTTCAACCCCTGACCCGTTCCCTGGAGTTTCAACCTTCATCCCCAGAGGCATTGATGAGGAAGCCAGTTGCATGGATGCAGTTGTAAACAAATTACAACTGTCCTTCTTTCCAGATGTTCGAGGTGAACAAACAATAGACAAACATGGTGTGTCGGATAAAACTGTTCCTTTGTGCAATCCCACTTCTAGTCTTCGAGAGCAAGTGTTCCCAAATGCTTTAGCACTTACACTAAAGGCTTTATCACTTTTAATTCCATGCTGATCAGGAGAAAAGAATAGTATATCATTCATGTCATGTTCAAAGAGGACACCGAGATGCTGGTTTGTCTGAAAAAAAAAATAAGAAAAATAAAAATAAAATAAAATTGAACACAAGAAGCTTAATCTAAGTTAAAAGCAGTAGACAGAAATTAAGACACGTCATGTTTTACGTTTGGCCCGGTAATTAAGACAAGATGCATAAAACATACTGAGTTATTTTCCGCAGTCAGACCCCTAAAATACAAAAGGAAGCTTAGAAATAAGAGAAAACTCACATTTCCAGTAACTGCATCACATTTTGTCAGAATTTCATCAGTGCCTTTCTCTGAAACACCACTGGCTGAAGATGCATCACCCTTTGAACCCATTTTTGCTCCCTCTTTGGAAACAGGAATTAAGTTTTCTTTATCTTCAGTTGACACTTCAAAGTTTCTCTTGTTGTTTGTTGATGGAGAAAGCATTGACGGTTTCTCATTTTGAGTCTCATTGAACATAACCTCTAATCGAGAAAAATCTCTGGCCAATGTAGAGAAGTCATGGTTCATATCACTTTCCAGCTTTTTCTCACACCTTTTTTCTGACAAAGGTGACACCAAATCACGATGCCGCTTCTTCAATATAGATGGTGTACATGTAAACGTTTTGGCAGCACTTTTAAGAACAGCATCCGGGCTATCATCCCTTGAAGGTGAATCCCACAACCTAAATGGAGTGACACTATTCATAGAAGACATCATGAGCTGGCGGATACCAAGAGGGCTGTACTCCTGCTGCACATCACTACTAGACTGTATAAGATCACAGCTGAAGAATGGAATATCCAGGCTAGGAAAACGAGGGGGTTCGTAAAATAAAGTTCCCATATCCTTTTGTTCATAAGACGTGGCTGGGTGTTCTTCCACTGGTGGACAAGTCTGAATGTCTTTTGGCGGTGGTAAGCCAAAATCATTCACAGGAACTAGTTTTGAACAATCCTTTCCCTCATCTAGTTGCTGCTCTTGTATTCCCAATTCACAAATTTGATTGTTTGGAGGACCAACAGATACATTGCTGTAGATAAAACCATCATATCTACTAGGCAGTTCGTCCTTTTCTGAGTTTCCAACTAAGGAATCGTCAAAGAGATTTGGATCAATGTTGAATATGAGGGATCCATCATCAGAAGGCAGTTGTGAAGGTACAGAAAATGGTTCCGTAAGCGAAACTCCCAACATTTCAGACCTCATAGGATCGCCAGATTGTGAATGAAAAGTTCCATCAGAAGGGATGTAATAACTTGATGTTTGATATATTAAAGAATCTGTTGCTTCATCATTTGAATTATTTTCAGGTAAAAAATAGCCGTCATTTCTCAGTTCAGGGGATACCATTCCACAGCATCCATCTTCAGCAGCAAAACAAATATCTGATTTATCAGAACCCAAAAGCATGTTTACCAGGGAAGTTGAATTACTTAAACCCATAGAGTTCTGAAGCGGAAAGGTAACCATTTCATGATTTTCAAAGCCAGCAAATGCATGCATGAACTGCCCGGACGAAGAAAGCAAAAATTGTCCAGATGCTTCGTGCCCCAAATCTATGGAAGACATGTCTGGTAACTCGTTCTGATTAAGCCGCCAATCTTTCCCCAGAGAAGACTCCCAGTCATGTGAAAAATTGCGCTCAAGACACTCTTCTCGAGCATACACATTTCTGTTGGCCATGTCAGTTGTGGAATTTGAACATCCAACAGCAGTAGAACCTTGACTGCACTGTGAAACATCCTCCATTTCTGCACCATCTCTGGGAACACTATCGTCTTCGCTGCTCTGCTGTGAAGCAGCAGCAAGAGATTGATTTGGATGGTTGGCATTAGGCAGGCCCTCAAACTGTGCAAGCAACCCTGAGGCCAGATAGGAATCCAACTTCTTTTTCACTGAACTATTCCAGTGATTCTTAATAGAATTGTCTGTCCTGATAACCATAGAGACATGAATGTCATGATCAATAGCTGAAACACAATCTAAACCACTTATTAGAGCAACCAAACCAATTTTGAGATCTGAAATGCAAGAAGAATTAAAAAATTTTGTGGAGCATTGTTAATTTTGAATTCTTGTTTTAGAATGATGGAAATCATTCTTTTCCTAGCTTGGGTAACAGTAAGTACCTTCCAGGCAAGAACTTTGTCAACTCAGCCCACTTGTTACCATAAATCTGATGAGCACGAATAAGAGCCAGCTCCTCTTCTTGTGTCCAAGCTTCTTTGTTAATGTTGGGGTTAAGATGATTGTGCCATCTGGGTTTCATACAGGAAGAAAAGATAAGAAAATTCTGTGAAAACAACAGTACAATCAGAAGCAAGTTCTCTGAGATTGATGATGACTACTCAATATTCATTGACATGACAAATTCTACACAAAAAGCAGCATCCTATTTATTCTATAAACTGAAACCTACAGTGTTTACTGTCCTTGTGTGTCAATATTTTGCCTGAAAAAGAGTATAGAAGTTAAACTGCAGAGACCTTACATAATCCAAGAAAGGAAAAACTCTTAGAAATGTTATTTAAGCAAAAACTGAACAGGGAAGCTTCTCCTCTCAATATATTCCTTGCCTAAAATAAAGTTTAACAGTAAAGGCTACATAATCAATTCATCCTGTCAAAATTATGCAAGATAAACCTTTTTAAGTTCACAACCTTTCCCGACACTGCTTTCCTATCCGTCCAGGCAAATGTTGTGCAATGGTGGACCACTTTTTTGGGCCATATTTGTTCACCAATTCAATAATTACTTCATCCTCCTGTATCAAATGTAGAACTATTAACAAATCTTAAATAGTTAAATAGTTAAAGACAGTAAGGCAAAACATGAAAATTAAATAGTTAAAGAAACCAAACTTTGCAAGGATGCACAAATAACAAATCTTACTTCCTTTGACCATGGACCTTTTACAAGTTCTGGATTGAGAACCTTCTGCCACCTGTGTAAGCACTGTACATCTGTCCGATCCTTGAAACATTCCGCTGCGTCAAGTAAAGTTTCACAATTTTATATCTATTCAATATTCTTTAGTCGAGTATTACTAATTTATATTTTTCATTTACCTTACTTATAATCAGATTTCAGATTTCAAAATTGGTTGAAATATTATTAAACATTACCTTATTTATGTTAGAATTTACTGATTTGTTTTTCTTTTCCTTGTGTAGCATCTTTGCAAAACTATATCCACCAAGTTTTAGGAGAGAGTGAATGGTGTGAAGATGCAAAACTTAATGTGCTTCTTGAGTTTTTGTGGGCATCAAAGTGCATATCATTGAATGGAAGAAATGTACCTATTTTTTTCCAGTTTTTTCCTTTAAAACGTTGTACAGCTTGTCGCAAAATCTCATCCTGCAGACAAATGAAGTCAGTTTATAAAGATAATGTGTCAGAACATAAACTTTGCCAATGGATAAGAGCATAGACAGTTTACAACTGAAAGTTGACCAAAAAGAAAAAACACCAGGAGCATATATATCTTCTGTGAAGTCATGCACATGGACAGTTTTCTGTGGGCAAGTCCATCTGTAGGAGCAAGAAAGATGGAAATACTAAACCTTCAAGCCATGCTTCTTGTGGATGGAACTCCAAAGACCAGTTTAAATGTTTGCTAATACAAAATTAGCAAGTATAAGCCTCTGAATAAGCTAGACATTTTTAGATGGATTGGTAAGAAAATGATGTTTCAACATGTCAGCCAAATTATAGACCAAACTGTCTTCCAGAAAGATTTGGCTGTTCATTATTGCACCAATTATGTGATAAAAGTGAACGGCAACAACAGAAAAAAAAGATAATAGGAGAAATGAATGGGAAAGCATCAGTTCTATTGAACTGCTGGGGTCTTAAAATCATCACAGGGAAGGAAACTAAAGAAGATGTTTTGGAATAATGAACTGAACAGAAGTAGTTCAGGACAAATTCAGTTAGGAAGAAATAAAACAAGACAATTTTATAATGGACTAGTGATTCCTACAACTAATAGAGTTTGACATCATTTTTCCACCTTATTAAAAAAGCTTATTACTTAATTGAATAATACATAAAAGGTCAAGAAACTACAAATGGAAAAAAAAGGCCATATTACCTCTTCAGGAGTCCATTGTCCCCTGGTGGAACGCCTTGTAGGGCCACTAGTCCTCCTATAAACAGTTGCATAACATTATAAAACTCCAACAAAATATATGCTTCATTCTTGTACCACAGAACCAACCAACAATCAAATAAGTAATGATACAAGATCAAACTTTTCTGCTAGAAAAAGTTTCTAGAGCATTTTTCAGATTATTGGTCTAGAACCTCCAATGCATTTTGACTGAGATATAACTGATGAATGATATGAAAACACCAAAGAAATCATCAGTGAAACTTCAATCCTAACAAAAGAATATATCCACAGATGACAACATGTTTCCAGACATGAACGGCAAACTTTGGTATGTTAAACATAAGTTGACTCCTTAACAGAAACTGAAAGGCATTTATTACAATGAACCAATCTCAAGCAAAACTAATGCAGAATAACAAAGTCGAAGGAAAAACTGTAATTGCAAACGAACCCCAGAAAATTGTTGTGACATAAATAACTAGAAAAAGTCAAAAAGTAAACAAACATAGTACTAAATTTATATATCTTCTTCATGAAATTCGTATCGTTACCCATGAGGAGGTCGAACTCTGGGTAGATTATCACTTCCACCATCTGAAGGGGTGGTGGTTGTCCTATCACTTTCCATAGTTAACCGACAAGGATGCAAATCTGCATACCCCAATTCCAACTCGTCGATAATTCTCTCCAGAGTGTCTCCTCCAATGCATTATATGTCACCCAAAAACGTTGGCAGGAACTAACCTATATTTCAGGATAATATCAAAGGCAAAATCATGTGCAAAAACAAAATCAGAACTGAAATGAAAGATATATTTCAGCAAAATGGTTTCAATTTGATCAAAAAAAATTCAAAATGTTATACTCTTCATGGGTTGTCATAGCTGCACTAAGAAGCAAGAGCATGAATCACACAAAAATTAATAAAGAAATTTACCAATAGCTACCCTATGTGGGGCTAAAAAAATTCAAACTTTAATTCTTAATAATCAGCTTTTGGAAAAACCAAAAAATAATAATATAAAAAAAAACATTTTGACATCTACCTGAAAATTTCGGAAAAAATTCTTAAATCATAGGCTTTAATCTTCTCCAACCAAATTCAACTCAAATTACACAAAATTAGGGCTTCATATACCAAACCCACAATATATTTTCAAACAAAACATCTACAAATAAGAGCTGCGATCCGACAGTAGCTCGAATTACAAGAAATTAGGGTTTAAAGTAAGAAATTCATAAAATTCCCAATACAGAAAACTTCATTATATCAAAAGAAAATTGTTGTAAAACTACAAAAATAACATCGAATTATGCCAAAAAAAAAAAATCAAAACAGCAAATTTCATCCCTACAAAATGAAACAAACGAAAAAGGAAACTTTACCGAATTAACTTCATAAAAGTGAATGGAACGACGCAATCAGCTCAACTCCCACCGCAGATCCCAGAATTGTGCAAAAGCTACATATATGAATCGGTGTACGGATACGCAAGCGCGAAAGAACAAACAAGGAAAGATCTGCGAATGCTGGGTGAAGTCTTAGAGAGAGAAAGAGTGACTGTGTGAGTGTGTGTTTTTTTTTAAGAGAGAGAAATGAAAAAATAAAACGGTCCTAACAATTCAAACATGGGAGGGGCGGACAATGGAGTTTAAACCCCTATGGGGTCAAAGATCGAGCAACATCATATGGATTGTACGGCGTGGATCTGTCCACGTGGCATAGTTTGAAGGTCTATTTTAAGAATATTTTCAAATTTTTGAGAGTGCCAACGGCAGAGTATTGTTATTGACTTTTGCTCTTACTTTGCTATTTTGCTTTTGGCCAGCAATTAATAATTAATGATGTTTTAAGAGAAATAATAATCATAAAGGATTTTCATGAGATGGGATCATTTGTTCAAAATTATCATGTCTTAGATTAAAATTATGTCGTAGGGTTTTCTCATCTCTTGATTAGGGCCTATTAATTGTAAAATAATTTTAGTGATATTTTATATTTTTAGTCCCTAATTTTAGTGAAACAACGTCGTTTTGAACATTAGACAGAATATAATAAGATAATATTGGACAGAGATTCTGGTCTCGATTTTCAGGTTCTATATTGTATTAATATTTATGTTCAATTGTTAAAAAGTGTACAGTAACTTTAGCAGATTTGAGAATTTGCAAGCACCAAATTCAATAAATTTATAGGTAAAATAGATTGGTGGTCATTAAATTATTATAATCGTATACTTTTGTCATTATTTTTTTTTTTTTTGTATTCAATGATCGCTCATCCACGAAAAGTGATATATAAGTAGTCATTCGATCAAATTTAGGCGTTATCTCTGAAATTTCTACTAAGTTCAAAAAAAATTTGAATTTTTTTAATGTAATATTATACATAATAATGAAGTTAATTAATAAATTTTAGAATTTAGAATAGTAAATATTCATTGAACAAAGTTGTATCTAAATTTTACACTTAAAAAATGTGATTTTAATTTAAAAAATCGAATATAATATTTGAATTTAATGAAATAACTCTTAATATACCACTTTTTACATATGCGTGACCAAATTAAAAAAAAAAAAAAAAGAAAGAAAGAAAGAATAGTGACTTAAAATATATCATTCGAATATTTTAGTGGACTTGAGCACAATTTAGTCTAAATTGATTAGCTGTGTATGTTTGATTTTATAAAAACCAGATAATAAAATTTCCATTATGAATTTATATTATTGCTTGGCTTAATTAAGACACGTAATAAATGAATTAGTTAAAGAAAATAAATCATTTCCAACCGAAACCCAAAAAAATTTAAATGTAACTTTATCAACTAGAAGTGTTTTTTTGTTTTTTCAAATCCAACTTGCTAACTAATTAGATTTGTATTTTTATATGTATAGCTTCTAGCCACAATTACTAAAATCCGGTCAAAGGGCCTACACTATTTGCAAGAGTTCAAGGATTGATGAATATCAATGTTGAGTTCAATAATGCGATGAAGGATTGATGAATATCAATGTTGAGTTGGATAATTGAACAAGAAGAACAAAATATGTCTGAAGACTAACTGCAGCATTGCATTGTTTATATTTTCAAGGTCTTATCAGCCTCATAATGTTCGATAAAGTTGCTCTGAATCATCTTTATTATGAGCTGATATGCTATAGCAAAACTTTGTTGCAGATTCAGTTTCCTCTTCAGATGAACATGAGGATTGAAGAAATGGTAAATTTGAACATTGAAAGCCGATCACTTTTCGAGTTTTGGGTTGAGCAGTCGAGGGTTGTTTATTCAAGCTTTACTGGACAGCCCAGAATGACCATTTCCAAGCTATCGTTTGTAGACATTGCATTTCCAGAATGACCATTTCCACTGAGTGTGCGTTAATGGTTAACTGAGCACGGACATCTCTACAATGAACATGAAAATTAAAAAGAAGATCAAATTTCAACCTTGAAGACCAATCCCTGCACCATTTCCAGATTTCCTTTCCATAAATGATATTCTCTACTTGATCTTTTAATGTAGCACTTTCTATCCCTAAATAGTTAATTAAAAATGATGCACCCAAAAAACTTTGGGTTTCTTTTATGTGTTTTCACAAGCAAAAGGAGAGAGAATAGACAAACTTCCACTAAAATTCATAGGCAATATGGAAATAATAAAATAAAAACAAAATTATAATTCAGTGCTGTGCATAATTATATAGCTGCAGGTGACGCAACTTATGGTAAACACTGGCAAAAGGCAGCACTATGGTGGCACAAAATTGGTCTTCTGTTGTATGTAGTAGAACAGAAGTTCTAGCAAAGCAAGGTTATGAGCTTCTCCAGCTTTCTCATGATGCCCCAACTTTCTGGACTTTGTTTGGGCGATTAGCTGTATCGTTTTCTCGACCACGAGAATTCTTCCAACCTCGGTTGTGTCTTCCTCCTCTTTGAGTAACATAATCATACAGAAAAGTGTCAGGACTCAGGAAAACGCAAAAAAAAAAAAAAAAAAAAAGAAGAAGAAGAAGAAGAAGGATTCCCATAATAATAAGCTAAAAGAAATGTGAAAAGTATGAATGCCACCAATTTCTACCTTCCTCGGTTGCCCTTGAAATTTCCCCGGTTTCTGTCCTGATTACTGCGGAGTAAACTCCAGTACTCCTTCTCAGCATCACCTGATTTCATAAAAGGAAACAATCAGTACATGTAGAAGTTGACATAAAATGTACTAAGTAAGCCAGAATTACAATTTTCATTCTCCCTTTGTTGTCATTTGGCGAAAACCAACACATAGGTGGCAAACACAAGTCAAGAAATCGACCATGTATATAAAAATGGTTTAATGGCCAAAATCATGCTAGTAGCCAGTGGAGGTGTGACAAAGACATTTATTAGCCAAACAAGCACCTCTGCTTGGGACTGCTTTCTTACCCCAGTGTAGCAACACCATTAGACCATACAAGGTTACAATGCAAATTTCAACTAGATGGTAAGGCACCAAATCAACTAACTTAAAGTATCTCCACGTACTAGATGCAGCAATACTTATACACCGGCTGACTCAGATCACAACATCAGTCTTGGTGCAAGATACGATGGAAATAAATTACAGTTAAGATGGGAGAAACCAGTGACCAATTCAGTGAATATGGAGCAACATATTGCTACCTACCAGTCACAGGGTCTAAAATAGCGATGAAATTTTTCACAATCAGACCACCTTCCTCGGCAAGTACAGCAGCAGCACGTGCTTTCTGACCTGCCCCTGCATCTTCAAACCGTATATATCCACTATCTGATCCCATGTTAAAATCGACAAACTACGCATAGACAAATAATAGAAAATGTAAGAATATAATCCTAGATAGATGTTAAGATGATGTAAGATTTCATAGAGAGAAATTTTAAGTACATGTGAACAGATGTAAACTACCTGACTTGGATAAAATCACGGTTAGCTAGAGACAAATAATTTAATAAACATGGAGAAGATAGTGGTGGCAACGTAGCAGATATGAAAGATCACACATTTGGACGAAAACCAACACCAGTTGGTTATAAAGAACCTAACAGAATCCATTGGAATTTTGTATCATGGAATTATCCAATAAAAGGATTTGTAATAGGTCCTAAACTCATCAAAAGAATTGTTAAAATTGAAAAGTATTCCTGTGTGACAGAGCTTCTGAGTTGGGTATTTATCCAATTCAAATACTATACGCAACCACCTTCCAAAAATATCCCAACTCACTTTTACATCATCCATTTCTGACTCTGGATCAAGCCTAACTAACACAAGTCCAAATCATACAATTTTAGTATGGTCCAACTTATTTTCCTGTTAAAAGATCAGTTTTCTGTCACCAAAACCATCTAAAGATAGAATCTTTTCTTCATTTACATATTTGTTAAGGAACTGAAATACAACCAAGTCACAATCTTCCATGCGAGTGAATCAAAGAAGAGGTTGAAAAGAAGAAGCGCTCCAAAAGGATATTAATAAAATAATGTCAAACAAAGACTACCAAGTGGATAGAAGTCATAAAAGCAAGCAAGGAAAATACGCAGAGCCAAAGATTACTATAATTAAAAGTAAATGAAATGAAGAAAAGGACCACAAAAACACCTTCACAGTGCCGAATTTTCCGAAGACAATTTTCAGATCCTCACGTAAAACAACATCCTTGTTGTCCTTGTCAGAAGCAACAGCCAACTTTCCTTCACTAGAACCTTTCTCATTCTTTTGGGCTGAGCTAGACTTCTCCACAGCATCAGCTGCCTCCGCTCCAATCTCTACACCATCATTCTCTTCATCCTTTTCTTCACCCCCCTCAACATTCTCATCATTTCCAAGATCATCTTCTACATCAGCAGATACCACTTGTTCTGTCTGTAAAGTGTTAACTTGAGAGGTATCATCAGATGTCAAGGTGCTGATTTTCTCAACAGCTGGCTCATGATTACCATTTTTCTCTGTGGCGCATTCAGCAGAGATGCTCTTGAGTTTAAATGCAATAATTAAGCCTTTGGGGTAGCTGCCATCAACACATCCATCAATTATAACTATAACCAGTAAAATTATTAGAACCACAAAAGATCACAATCAGATGATAACTCACTCTTCTTCAGCACTGGAATTGCTTTTACGATTTGAACCAAATGGGGCTTGAGATTTGGCTACTTCTTCTTGCTTAGCTCTTTCTTCATCAAAGTTCTTCCTGGATGAAGGGAAGAAAAGATAAAGAAGGTGAGCAATGGTGAACAAACAGATGTTGCAGATACATGTGAACAGGAAAAGTATAATCAGCAAAATACCAATGATTGACAAATAAAATTGTTCACCAACTACATGGAACATGAGACAGGAGCCCTATCATGAGCCTGTACTGGGAATATCAGTTACCAAATATAGTCCAAAAGCAATATATGCACAGCTCTTTTCAATATGTAAAAACTGAAAAATATATACATAATGGTAAGAAATAAAGGGATCACCTGAAAAGAAAACATTTTATAGAGGAACGGGGTTATACAAGGTTATACAATGAATACAAGATTGAGTCATACTTTCATTAAAGGTCCAGCTAACATCAATAGCTTACTTTGGTTTTAACTCTAAATCCATCCCAGCATAAACCAAGCTTTGCTCCAAAACTTTTGCAGCATCTTCCTCTGAGGAGAATTCAATCAGAGCAGTGCCACAAAACAACCTTTTATCATTAACATGTTGAGGCAGCCTCACACTGTTTACCTAAACGCAAATTATGACAATCAATATATCATTCTTAATCTATAAAGACCTAGCATATAGAATCACTGAGAAAACATTAAGTTTTGTACTATATCACTGCCTGACTGTAGGAGAATCAGACAATACTGATTCTGTTACAATAAATTTTCGAATTCTAAACCACTAGCCTTAACAGCCTGACCTGGTCTACCCCTCCTCCCCTCCACATACCCCACCCCCCCCCCCACCCCACGAAAAAGTAATACATGATGTATAGAAAATCAAAAGGCCGTAACCATATAAAAGATTTCATGTAGAGTCAGATTGTATACATCTCCATGCGCTTCTATCCTGTTAAAAAATTTTAGCTTTACTCTGATCGTACCATTTTCATAGAGCAAATATTGTGATTTTCAATTTTAAAACAAATCACGACATAGTTGGTGAAAGATAAAAAAATTTTCCCTTGTTGGACCTATAAAGTTAAGGCAACCCATATTGACCTGCTGTGAGATTTGCAGATAGATAAGTGAAGCTCACTTTTCCCACAAAGGAGTAGAATGTCATCAATAAATAATATGATGGAAGTAACTTCAGCACGAAAATAATTTCTCAATGACAAAAAATTGAAGCTGAGGTATTTTTTGACATGACACAGAACATAAGGCATCACTTTAAACCCATAAATCTATAGGACGGTTTAAACTCATAATTAGAGCAAGAGTGAAGATTTGTTAGTATTGTGCTCATGTATGTAAAAGATACCTTGCCAAGCTGACCGAAGAAGGACTCTATGTCTTCAAGCTTAATATTGTACTCTAGAGGAGATGCAGCAATAGTTCTGATGTCCAACTGTTCTATAACCTCCTCCGGATTCGCCAGTTCAGTGACCCTACAAATTTTTTTCCCTGAGATAAAGAGTAACATGGACCGTGTGTCATTCAAATGAGCAGATACTATGAACATGTACAACTACATAGCAAAACAATCACAAAATTCTCACCATCTTCTGAAACTTTAAGGAAAGAAGAAGTCCTTAGAGTCTCAGCCACAGCCTGTACAGTATCATCAGATACATCTTCTGGTGTCACATCTCCTCCTAACCCCAGATGGGTTCTCATACGGGAGAACGAACATAATAAAGCCAAACTCACCACTAAGCTTTCAGTTAAGAAAAACACCGACCCCAATTAGCAATCAATTGAAACAGACATTATATCAAAAGTCAGTCAAATTACACAAAACCAAGATAGCTGTTTACCAAAATTAAAAATTAGTACAAATGCCCACTATGATAAATAGACTAAAGTTGGGACCTCTTATGAATTCACTCACTTGGTGCATGATTTTCAGAGATTTTTCCTTTGTTCTAAAGATTCAACCTTGCATGTGCATACACCCCTCCCCTCAGAACATAATCCAATGCATATACAGGCTACAGAAGCTTACATTCTAAGCATTGGCAATGTATCTAACACCCTCAATTGATCAAAAGGAAGAATAAAATAAAAGAACTTTTGCTAAAACTATAACAAAACAGAATAAGAAAAATTCTTGCAAAAAGCATGAATAAAAGAAAGGATACTGCCATCTTCACTCTCATTGATGGTTTGCTTGAGAAAAGTATCCCTCGGAAGATTACTATCACTGAAGTAAAACTCAACCTGCAAATCCAAATTTTACATCCAAAAAAAAAAGTTAGAAAGAAGAAACAAATAAAACATTAAAATTTGGTGGAAAATGGAAAGATTAAAAGGGGACCTGACGAATGACTTTCTTTGAGGTTTCCTCATCCAAAGATGCAGTCTTTGCCATTTGATTTTGGTTGTTGTTGTTGCGCCAATGGAAGTTTGTCAAACAAACTAAAGGAAATGACTCTGTTTTGAGGAGCTTTAGGGTTTTGGAGAGTTTTGAGGCTTTGTCTTTTTTCTTTTTTCTTTTTTCAAGTACTCACGGTCACGTAGTAACCAGATCTTCTGTACAATATTTATCATCTCTTGTTCTGTCTGACATTCAAAACGACTTAGTTTCATTAAAACTAACGACTAAATACATAAATATCACTAAAATTAATTGTATACATAAATATCAATAAAATTACTTTACAATTATTACACCAAGAGATTAGTGAACCCTACGACGTAGTTTTAATTAGGACAGAATAAGACAAAAATTACTTTACAATTATTAGACCCTAACCAAGAGATTAGTGAATCCTACGACGTAGTTTTAATTAGGACGGAGTTTTGAGGCTATTTGTTTTTTCTTTTTTCTTTTTTCAAGTACTCAAGGTTACCGAGGAGACCAGATTTTCTGTCCAATATTTATCACGTCTTGTTCTGTCTAACGTTCAAAACGACTTAATTTCATTAAAACTAAGGACTAAATATATAAATATCACTAAAATTACTTTACAATTATTAGACCCTAACCAAGAGATTAGTGAACCCTACGACGTAGTTTTAATTATGACATAATAAGACAAAAATTACTTTACAATTATTAGACCCTAACCAAGAGATTAGTGAATCCTACGACGTAGTTTTAATTAGGACAGAATAAGACAGACAAAATATTAGACGAAGATCCCATGTCGTCACCGAGTGGGTATGGGGTTGAGCCATTTAATTTTCAAATAATAAAGAGATGATCCTCCTAATTTTTATTTTTTTTTTGTTTCCAACGAGATGATCAACAAATTGTTAAAGATTTGTTCCATTTTTAATTCCCTTGAGACCACTCTCTCTTTCAATCAATTCAATAGGATATCAATTCCATGTTTAATCTTCAATATTAGTACAGCTTCGAAACTTGATTCATGGAATTTTTATTATTATTATTTTTTAAAAAAATTCTTGTGATACATATTCATGAGATGAGACGAGCAATTAATAGCACTTAAAATGGTGATTCTAATTTTCCATCACTTTTATTGTGCTTAAAATGGTGATTCTAATTTTCTATTACTTTTTCCATCACTTTTATTGTGCGTAAAATGGTGATTCTAATTTTCTATTACTTTTATTGTGCGTTAAAATTGTAAGTAACTCCAGCATAAATCCATTCTATAAGAGTTTTTCTAATTATTCTTTTATAATGCATAAGTTTCTAATGGCAAAAAATAGGACATAATGGCACACCACACACTAGCTAATCCTCATAGAGTAAATTTCTTCAATTCTCCTTTTCTTTTTAAAAGGAAGCTCTCTGATCATTCGAATGTTGAGGGTTGTGTAGTTGCCCATTTGATCATATGCTACTTCGTAAAGCCATCAGTTCTGGTAATGGCTTCATTTCCATTCACCAGCCCTCTTATTAGTCCAGCTTCTCATTTCGTAGGTGCTACTGTCAACTCCCTTACCTTAGAGCCATTCAACTAGCTTTACTTTAATGGTCCAATCGGGAACTTTAGCATACAACCCACAAACTGCAAACGCTATTGTAACTTTGATTTTAATCATTTATCCAAATTTCCAAATATACAAGCAATAAATACATTTTAAGCTCTCAGTTTTCACAACCAGAGTGAAAAGAGGTACAATGCAGAAAGAATCCCATTTCTCACCTAGCTTATTTATCCCCGGATGCCAACACCACCCACCCTCATCCTTCTGTCAAATTTTCTTCTCAATTCTGTGGCCCTAATCGGACATATTCGCATATTCTGGAGCTAGGAGAGACACTGAATAAGTTGTTGAATCGGTTATGATCACATGAAGTCTTCTTCCAATTCCTGCAGGGTCTTGTTGGTTGAAGCGATCTCCTTATTAGATGTCATTTTATCTGCCACCATCAAATTTTTGTAGCTTCTTAACTCTGCCTGTCTCTCCTTCTCAAGCCTTTCCATCTCCTCACGTCGTTTCTGTAATACCACTCCGTTTAGAGCAAGAAATACAAAGTTGAAAAGAAAAACAGAGACTTTATAATAAACCAGAAAACAATCATATAACTAGCCAAAGAGAACATCCTGACCGTGCCTGATCCTAGGCTCAAGGTATAAGAGTAGTTTAAATAACCATATATCTCATCTATTAGACACTAAACTCTTCCATGCTCAGTAAACACTATAATACATGAATGTCTAGAGAGACACATTCTACATGTTTGGTTAATAACAATTTGCCGAACAAATTTTTGTTTTATGCACCACATATGTATCCACATGCCAAACAGTATTCTCTAAACTTCAGAAGTAAAACTTGAAATACAGTGAGAAGACTCCAGTTTTTACTCGTTGACACTAGAGTGAATATACTGTCGGCCTCTTTTTTTTTTTTTTTTTTTTTGGTGGTACTCTCCACTCTAATTAGAATCTATACATTTAATTAGAAGATTATATGAGCACTATAATGAGAGAAAACAAGATTTACATATGGTGTTTATTGATCTCGAAAAGGTATATGATAGAGTTAATAGGGATGTAATGTGGAGGATATTAGAAAAAAAAGGGTAAGAGTAGCGTATATAGGAGTTATAAAAGACATGTATAAAGACATAACAACTAGTGTAAGGACGGTAGTAAGGATATCTGAGGATTTTCCAAATACTATAGGTTGGCATCAAGGATCCACTTTAAGCTCATACCTTTTTGCTTTAGTAATTGACGAAATTACAAAGCATTTGCAAAAAGCCATCTCTGAATGTATGTTGTTTGCCGACAATATAGTATTAATTGATGAAACAAGAGAGAGAGTAAACACTAAGTTAGAAGCTTGAAGGGAAACACTAGAATCGAAAGGTTTTACCATAAGTAGAGGTAAAACCAAATATATGGAATGTCACTTTAGTAACAATAGAAGTAACAATAGGATAATGTAAAAATTGGTTGAGCATGAATTAAATGAATCTAAGAGTTTTAAATATTTAGGATCTATCATTGAAGAAAATTGGGAAATTAATAAAGATGTTACACATAGGATTCAAGCTGGTTGGAACAAATGGAGAAGTGCGTCTTCTATACTTTGTGGTCTAAAGTACTGTTAAAATTGATGGGAAAATTTTATAAAATTGCTATAAGACCAGCGGGATCAAAATGTTGTACGACTAAGTATGAAAATGAACAAAAACTGAGAATGCTAATATGGATGTGTGGACATACTAGATTAGATAGAATAAGTAATGAATGTATTTGAAAGAAAGTGGAGTAGCTCCAATAGATGAGAAAATGAGAGAAACACGTTTAAGATGGTTTGGACATGTGCATAGGAGACCCATATGTACACCTGTGCGACGTGTAGAAAGTAGAGAAAAATCAACCCAAATTAAAAGGGGACGGGGGAGACCTAAAAAGAATTGGAAAGAAACGATAAAAAAAGTATGATATACTTAAATATAAATGAAAATATGTGTAAAGATGGAATACGATGGCGAAGTATGATCCATGTAGCCGACCCCACATAGTGGGATAAAGGCTTAGTTGTTGTTGTTGTTGTTGTCTCTACTCTAGTAAAGCATTTGCAAAGATTGTATGAGAGAATTGACAAGACAATAGAATTAAACATTCAATTTCAGAAAGTAAAATTTACAACCAGAGGTTAAGACACAGAAAGGGGGAACATTCAACAGAGTTTGAAGAAAGAAGAAAATCAAAACTAAATGTTCTTCTACATGCAACAATGCAAACCATCAATATGTAAATAAGTAAACATGAAGCAAAATATATTTAAGTGGAAAGACAAACAAACACATGTATACAATTCCTTTCGATATTCCTTTATTCTGCACAAGCACCTCGAAAGCATTGTACTTGCGTAGTTTACATACACAGGTAACAGCATACAGCTAACTGAAATTAGCAGCACTGGAATCAAAACTCAAGCTGGTAAATGTTCTTGAGTTCTGCCTAAGAAACTTTTTTTTTTCTTGTACCCCATAAGTTTTTGGCTTCATTCTGGAGACATACTATATTCCATAACTTACAATGAATAACTAGAAAGCAGTAGAAACGCGAACCCCAGATAGTACTTACTTTATCTCTCAGCTGATTTTTCCTTTCTGCTCTTTCGGCTGCATTTACTGCCTCTCTCTCAGCTGAATACAGAGGGAAAAAAACAGAGCATTACACAAACAAGCAGATAAGAGGACCCCAATGGAGGAGAGAAAAAATTGAAAGGCAAAAGTATGTGTTAAAGAATAATTGTAGTCAGACCTTTCAGATCGGGCTTCCTTTCCACCTTTGTCCGGTTTAATCTATTAACAACCTCATTTATTCGTTTCTCCACTTTCACTGTACGAACCTAACAGAGAACCAAAATAAAAGGCAAGGTAAAGTTCTAACATCCACTATCAATACAGAATAGCAAAAATTATCCAGATGTAAAAGGTGCAATACAATCATAATCCAGCTATAAGAAATGCATTAAGACTCACCATTTTTGAATTGTGAAAACCAACTTGGCCTACATCCATAGAAGCAGTCTTCTTAAGATTATGCCAGGGAGTATAAACAACATCAATATTGTTCACCTTATTTCCTGCCACATGACAATGTCAGACCACTCATCAATCAACTGTACTAGAATAAGAAAAATAAGAAAACAAGAATTTCCCTTAAGAGCTAAGAGTTTCCTCCATGATTCTATGTGAACAATATCTTCCTTGCATCAGTTATTTCTCCCAGAATCAGATAACTTGAATTCCCCATCTCTTGAAACAAAAAATAATCCGCTTGAAGGAAAGGGGTTCATATAGGACAAAGACAAGAAATATATGTGCTTGCCTTGAATGGAATTTGCTTTGACTAATTGAGCACAATCTTCCAGTACACCCTCTGGTATATCATCTATTGTCTGGCCTTTTAGCAATCTCAGGTAGACATGGGCAGAAGACATTTTGTCCACATGAAACCTGAAAGCATATTCGCACATTCCATTAAGGCAAAAAAGGTTGGAAACAAGTATTAGAAAAACTTAATAGAACCAAAAATTGCACCTCCTCTACGACCACAAGAGAAACACAACTGGTTGGCCAAAATTTATTTGCTTCGAACCATGACTTACATTTCTACTGATACCAAGAAAGAATAATATATTTCCCGCGTGGCCTCAATACAAACATGTGAAGCGACCTAAAATGCCATCATCTTTCAAAATATATTGCACCCAAAAGCTTGTTTTCCAGCACTCTTTGAACACAAAGAAAGGAAGCATAATCAACAAAATACCAAACTTTCTCAAACCCTAAAATAGCTAGAGTGCGCTATATTGCAAATGCATTTCAAAAATTCTAATCTTGCTTGTTTTGTCATCATTTTCCCTTCATCCAATAGCCAACAAGCACAATCCAATAACTCCAACATCCAACCAAAAGGTCCAAAATCTCTAATACAAGTCAAAATTCTCCAAGTAAAAAATATCAGCATTCAATTTTCACCAACCAATGTGCTATAGAATGCCTACCCAATCCCAAAAAAAGGGTAAATCCTAATAAGCAACATTTAAACAAAGAGTACAACACCAACAAATCAAAAGCGCTTGCACTTGGAAACTCCATATTTATACCAAAGATATCAAATTTCGCGATTAATTTTAACTTTAGAGCTGCATCAATAAGAAAAAATTCACAACTTTACGAATAATAAAAAAAAAACTAAATTAGGGTTAGAAAATTTACCAAACATCTTCTGGGAAACCGTATTTAATAAGCTCCTCATTCTCGTGCTTGTCAAGGCCCATAAAAATGGTGTAATCGCCAGCCTCAGGCCGCGCTTTGAAGTAAAAAACCATTTTTGATTATTTAGAGAGAAAAAAAAAATTCTAGGGTTTCGATTTTCTCACGTTTGTCTTTTTAGGAATGGGAAACTTTCCCTTTTTCTGCGGTTAGATACTGTTCGTTAAGTGTGTGACTGTGTGTATAGATTTGATTGACTTCGTTTTTATGGTGACTCCGTGACACGTCATTTAAACGTGGATTCATGAACCTTTACTATACATTTTATTGTACAAACAGAATTGCGCATGGTACCACCCTTTGACATGAGTGCAATTTTTTTATTTTGAGTAGGAAAAAAAAATACAAAATTTAGTTTCAAATATTTATCTCCTAATGTTTTATTGATAATGAATTTAGCCTTTAATGTTTTTAATTTGAAACAAAAAAGTTAATGACAAATTGTTTTACAAATTAACAATATTTTCTCTTTATAAAAAAACATCATTTTATTTTCATTTTTTTCTCCATCTAGAAAACTGTTTTTAATAAAAGGATTTGAATGTTTTTTACTACGCCTAATTATAAATAATATTTATGTTTATAAATATTGTCCAAAATCCAGAAAAAGAAATACCTCTGTCTAAACCAAAAAAAAAAAAAAAGAATGAACCTAAATAGCCAATTTAGGCTAGCAGCCGACCTAAAATTTGACCAAATTTTATGATATGGACCTAAAACTTTTGCCTGAATTGTTGTTGTATAAAAAGATTTTAATGTTTTTGACTTAATATGAAGTTATTATAATCCCTATATTGTATAATACAATAAAAAAGAACCAGAAATTTGTCTTACATGAAATGCCTTTTATTGGTCGAATATTCATATATTTTAAATTGGACAACCATACTCATTTTGCTTGCTCCTTTTAGGACAAGAATTTTGACAGAAAATTCTAGCAATGATGCCTCTCTACAGGAATAAGTTTGTAAATACAATAGAGAAAAATGTTCAGGCTTCAAAGTTCAAACTTCCAAGGCAACCTAAACGTAAGCCTTAATCCAACTATAAATAACAGCAAAAAGCTGAATCCGAACATGAGAACTGCAGATCAGTCTCTCCATCGGCCAACTTCTGAAGACCTTGTAATATTCAATGTCAAACAATTTCGATGCTGATACTTCTCACCAAAGATTCCATCATAAGAAGGTAATACAATAAAGATTTCCTGGCCAGAGAATGTAAATTAACCCCCCAACATAGTCAATGTTGCAAGATAAATTAATATAGGACTGAGTAAAGAGGGAATCTTCTTCTTGAAGCATTATTCACTTAAGATGGGAATCACAAAATGGTAATTAACTAAAAAATGAGGACCTCTCTGAAGATTTCTTGCCGAAGATGGACTCCCACACCAATGGCAAAAAGGGACCTTTCTTTTCCAAATAATCCCTAATGGCCTTTTCATCAAGGTAAAAACCTTTCTGCCTCAAAGAACTTATCATGGTCTGCGCCTCTTCCAAACCCTTATCCCTACAATATCCATCCACTAAACCGATAAAGGTAACCACATTTGGGGAATGCCCAGTCTCCAACATCTCAAGACAGAACTCTGTAGCGTCAACCAATCTCTTTCCCCTGAACAGGCCCTGGATCAGGATTCCATAACTGAAAGCATTTGGTGCAATCCCATTGCTCTGCATTTTTCTGAATATTCTGACAGCATCATCGAGTTTCTGTGCCTTGATAAAGCCATCAACAACAGCAGTGTATATGACCACTTCAGGGATGGTACCTTTCTCACGCATTAGTCCAAAAAGCTTCATTGCCTCCGGAACCAAGCCATCCTTGCACAGCCCATCAAGCATTGCCACAGCGTTGGGAATTAACCCAGTCTCCTTCATTTTCTTGAATATCTCGTTAGCATCTTCAGGTGGCTGAGATGGAGGAGGTGACTCCACAGCAGCTTGATCATACTTATCTTGCCCTCTCTCACTGTAACCGAGGGACTGCTTGCTGTTAGAATTTTCCCCTTTATTGCGATCAAACCCAAGCTTGAATTTTTCCAGAAAATCAGAACCTTCAAGACTACCCATCTCTCTTGGAGCACTTTCATTTACCCCAAATCTAAGCCGATTTTTTGGTTCATCTTGTTGTCTAGCAAGACTTTCATTTTCCCCAAATCTAATTTGAGTGCGTTGTTCATTTTGTTGTCGAGCAGACGAGTAAACTGGTGTCCTCCTCTCACCTCGTAAGGGCCTGTTTGGTATAGGTTCAGGAGGATTATCATAGCTATTGTTGTTGCGTTGAGAAGTAGATGCTTTTGAAGGGTTAGACTGATCAGTGCCGAGGCTATCTACATCGCGGATGGTGCTGAATGAGCGCGTAAATTTACTGGATAGCAGAGAGGGAACAGAATTTGAAAGTGGTTTATGCAGGTTGGATCCTCTTTCTTCACAAAAAATTGAAGAATAAAGACTATGACCTCTACTTAATACTGCAGAAGTGTCTTTGACAATATGAAGTATATCACCGTCAACAATTTGTTGAGCAAACCTACCAAAAAAATAGGTGGCATTATGAGAAAGCAAGTAACCTTTTTACTACTACAATGAGTTTGGAGGACAAAAACCAAGTAATCATGCTTACAACTGCAATATGGCAAAGGTAAACCACCTAATCCAAAAAGGAAGAAAAGAAATGTCTTCATGACAACATCTTAGCCAATAAATGTGCAAACCGATTCGGCAATAACTAGTAAGTTCTAAATCAAGCCAAGCAGTAGACATTCAATCAAGGCACCAGTATTTGACAAATTTACAAGATTCTGCAATCACAAACTCAATTGATATTTGCCAATTTTTTCTGAAACAAGCCCTTCTAGTTGTACTGTACCTAAACTGTTCAAAGGATTACATAAGTTAACAATGAAATGAATTCTGTACCACGTAATGACGATCAGACTACATCCACAGACCACAAAAGACCATCTTTCCTTTATTTTTAAGCTGTCAGTAGAATCAAACTGCACATTCACGCCTCCTAATTCTTATGCAATAAAATTTGACATCATTTCAAATGAATTCTACTCATTTAGCAGAGAACAAACATCTGGGCTACAGGCACCACCATCGAATCAGAAATACCAAAAGAAAACAAAAAATATCCAATGCTACAAATGAAAGTAAATAAAAGAAATCCCACTTGAAAAAACAAACACTCAGGCATTTTATCAAACAGTAAAAATGCATAATTTTTCCTTTTTCCCCAATCCCAAACGAAAAAAGAATTACTCATGTTCTAAGCATTTCTACGTTCAAATAAAATACCCTGTTAGAGAAGTTGCAGTGGGCAGAGACCCATAACGAGAACGAGAGGCTCTGAAAGCGGAAATGGTCCTGGAAGTCGCCATTTTAATGAGCAACAACAAAAACCCTAAACCCTTCGCAAATAAAAATGGTGTCTTTGATAAGAGTAGACCAGAAGAGTAGTAGTAATGCAAAATTGAGTTGTTAGAAGGTTGACCAAATATTTATTTAGAAGGGCCTTAATTTATCGTAAATCATAATCCTACCATTAAAACTCTATAGTAATGTAAGAGGGTCACTAGTGAGATTTACAAAGTTCACGAAAATTCATGTTGTTGAAACAAATCTTAGGAAAATTATAAATTGACTAGACATTGAATTTGTTTGGTTGTTACACCAAATTATGCATAGATAAAACATTTTAGTTTTTTGTCACGACAAGTTAATCATGATTTCAACGCATGTGATTAATTATTAGTATCATATACAAACCACGTTTCATATATGAACTGATACTAGGGTTGTTAAAAAAAACGAAAAATCGGTAACTAAATTGGAATCGATTATTACCGGTTTTACCGATTAACCGGTCCGATTTTCGGTTGGAATAATTTTCCAACCTGTTAACCGGTATAAAACCGGTAATTAATAATATATACAATTAAAATATTAATTTTAATATTCTTTAATTTTTATTTTAATAGTTGAGCTATTTATTACTAAAATTTATTAATTAACTTGTAATTTATAAATTATAATTAACCATATACATTTTATAATGTAAAATTAATAATATATTATAAATTTTAACATATGAATATCATGGCTAACAATAATATGCTTTAATGATTTACAAATTTAATATGTAACTATTGTAATTTCTATTATAATTCACTACTATTATAAAAGTTAAAGTCCATAAATAACTTAAGATATAAATGAAAGTATATTCTAAATTATATTTTGATCTTATAGTAATTTTACCATATAAGCTGGAATATAATAGTGAGAAGACAACAAATAAACATTAATACTATCATATTGTAATTTATATTATTAAAATTAATATAATAAGTAATTAACATAAGTATATTTTAAATTTTAAATAATACTATGAGTTCATGAATATATGTAATTAGCACATTAACTAAATACATTATATTTATAAGTTGTAAGTAAATTAGACTCTAAATATAAGTTATTAGTACATTAACTAAATACATAAGTATATTTATAGGTTATAAGTAAATAATACTTTAAATATAAGTAATTAGTAAACTAACTAAAGTATTTTTTTAACATCAATATATCCTTACATCACATGGACTTTATCATTAAATATTCAATTTTACATTTCAAACATAGTTAATTTGTTATTAATTTTTTATTTTAACTTTTAAGAGTTAAAAAAAAAACAAAACTTATCCGGTTATGGCAAAATTTGCCAAAACTGGTACAAACTGGAACCAGTTAATAGGCCAGTTGAACACCACTAACTGATACATTAGTTTTAGATTAGTAGAGGAATCATTTCTTACATTCTTCTATCTATACAAAACTAATTAGTAGAGGTAAGTCTGCATTAGTAGATGGAACATAAGATTGTTAAAAACATACTTCTTTAAAATTTTTATCTCATTATTTTAGCAAAATTTTGGAACTTATGGTACTCATTTAATTCAGTGAGTGTGTAAAAGAAATTGATATTAAATCAAAACTTTCAAGACAAATTTGTGATAAGAATTTGGACAAGATGGCAAAGTTGTCTGATTCATGATGGTACTGACACAACTGAACCTTGCCAAATTTCATGTCAAGTAGTATATATATTTCTATATATACTTAGGTATGTAAGATAAATCTCTTTCATTTATTATGCAGTATTATTGCAGTTTTATTAAGCCTGTATTCACAAAATAAAGTGATGAAGTCAGATAATTAGTTAACTCTTTAAAAACAAAACATGAAACATATAAATTTAACCCTTTTATTTATTTATTGTAAATATTTGAGGTTGAGGTTAAATTTCTAAAAGTAATTACAAAATGCGATTGCAATTATGTGTAGTTATTTCAAACTTTTATATAATTTTGATGGAAACTCCAAATTTAGGATAAACAAAGTAATACAAGTAAAAACTAAGTATATAAAGTACGTACTTACTCGTTTAGAAAGTAAAGATTCGAGAAAGTGAAGTAAATTGTATAACATTATTTATAAAATTTATATTTTAATTTTTAGGTTGTCGGGGGCGACCTCACCCTTCTCTCCTCTCTCCTCCCGCATCTGTCATTGATATAATACCAAACGTTAATGTGAGCATTACATGTAGTTCGTATGTTCGTGTTCGATTATTTGATAGTTTTGACACAAATGATGAATTATTAGAGTTGATGATTCTCTTAACCCTAAAATTTAAATTCATTATACATATATATATATATATATACTATAGTATTACCGGAAGAAGATGGCTTTAATCTCTTTATGTAATGATTGTAATCATACATCCATTGCTAAGGGTCCTTAAAGAAATGTAGAGTCAAAAAATAACACCTGTAGCAGGACTGGCGGCCAGCCAACATTCAATTTGCCACTTCACAAAAGGCCATTGCACTTTTATACATATTATATTTTGATGTGATTTAAATTTTCAGCTCAATCTGTCCTCCACAAATGCATCCTCGATAGCTTTTTATTTAACACATCTTCAAAAAGTCATTATCATTCTTAAATGAGAAATCCATTATTATTCCATGCAAATTGCATAAGAACGTGAACCACATATTCATTCATGTTCCAAATTCCATACTTCTTAACTTGAAGCTATCAATCATTGAGTTACATTAATTCACCAATCCTGGAAGGCGGCTGGAACTTCCATTGCTCTAATATATTAAAACCCACATTTCGTTTTCAATTTCTTTTTGTATATAAAACAATCTTTGGAATTATTTTGGATAGTATCAATTATCATAATTTGAGGCTTTAGAGATGCATTGTATATTCCCTTCCACGTGGAGCTGACTCGATGGGAATATGGGATGATTTGGTCTAAAGCGAAGACAATAATAAGTCTGAGAAAGACAACTGTAGAATCCAACTCAAAAGGGACAAATCAGTATCTAACTGTTCCATTTTTTATGTGTATATTTTTATGAAGCTTTCCGGCTTTTTTTTTTTTTTTTTTACCACAAATGAACACGGATGCACTCTAAAAGATTTTGAATATTGGGTGCCTAGAATCACGCACGGGGAGTAGAATGGTAATGGTATGCAAGATGTCTCTCTATGAATTAGAAGAAGATTGTGATATGTTGACAATCAACTGTTATAAGTATAAGTATATGAATCACATTAGAAATTGTGTGAAAATCAAATGAGTTTAGATTGAATAATCAATTTTAAATATATGAATGACATTAGAAATTGTACAAAAATCAAATGAGTTTAGATCGAATAGTCAATTTTAGAAAAAGACTGTAATGGGCTGGCAATCAACGGTTACGAATATATGAATTACATTAGAAATCGTGCAATGAACAAATGAGTTTATGAACAAATGAGTTTATATGGAACGAGGTTGGTGGTGTTGTTCCTTTTTATGGGGCAAATTACAAGGTTGCCGAGTGGTTGCAACAGATAGTATCCGTTTTAAGTGATGTAAAATCTGCATAACTAATATGGCATTCACATTCAACACTGAATAGTGATTATCTTGAGTTATGTGCATCATGTGGTGGTGTTTTGTTTCCAATGAAAAAGAAAAAACATTTGAAATATGGCCTAAAAATGATCCATGAAAAGAAAACATTTTTCCCATCGCAATTTTTCATTGCTTATCCCATTTGCTCCTTTGAAAAAATGAATTTGAAATGTTAGTCTGCGGTTGCAAACAATTCATTTGATTAAACTACAACACCACCAACGGTTCTCAATGTATCCTACAAGTCAAGAAATAGTACACTTTGAGGACTATTCTTGTAGCAGGAGGAGTATGATATAGCATCCAACAACAACAGCCATGTCGACGAAGCGATACGTTTAAGTTTTATACTTGCAAAGGTTCTCAAATCCCATGTATTCGTGTCGCTCGATCTTCCAAACCATATTCGAAATGCCAACTCCACCTGTTTAGTTCGAACAGAAGGAAACACTTCAAATTAACAGAAAGACTTGGCAGGTTTAAAAAGAAATGAAAGCCTCGAGAGCAATGAAAATACATTCCAATTCAACCAAGAATGATTAATGAAAGCTCACCTAGTGAGATTGCACTGACAAAGATGGTGAAGGCTAATATAAAGATAATCAGGGATGCCCTTCCCATTATAATGATTAACCTTCTCACAATATGTTGTCCAATAAATGCAGCAACAGTTGCGACAGCAACGAAGTAAAGAGCTGTAAAAAAAAATCGAACAGAATCAACAATTCAACCAGTCATAGAGTAGAAAGAGATTGCTGTACTTCTTCCTTGAAAATCAAACAATGGGATAGTTTAGATGGTATGAAGGTTCGCAAAACAAACTTACCATAAGGAACAGGAAAACGTTTTAGAAGATAGTATTCTACAACTGACATTGATGAGGAGAACATCATTGCAAAGGTGGCTGTTGCACTTGAAACCTGCATTAGAGTTCCGAAAGATTTTCACCTCAGAAACTTCAAAGGATCTGATAAACATAGAGTCAGCTAATATGGAAACCTTTGATCACAGTCCATTATTCAACTTGTATACTGCATTTGTTTCTTGTTTAACTTAGTCCTTCGAACATTCATTCAGAAGTAACGTTATATAGGATTGCCACCTAAATTAGATGCTCAAATAAGAGATCAAAGATTTACTTACTGCTACCAAATTGTACACAGACACCATTAATAGAGATGACATCTTGTAAGCCTATTATGTTGATCAGAAGTTCAGAACATTATATTCAGTCTAAAGATGAGTACCAAAAGTCATATCTTTATAGCATGAAAACCTAAATGACTGAAGGCATTGACTAAGATCGACAGGACTAATGAGCCAGAAGTAGAAAATGCAAATTGATTAAGACAAATGCTTATTCATTATCTTTCCAATGGTTTAGCAAATTATTTTCATTTTGCAGCATTATAATGAAAAAATAAATAAATAAATTGATTCACCTGAGGAGGTACTCCCAACTCCAGAAAGAGTGGACCCATAATAAAGCCTCCCCCTAGACCAAGTAATCCTCCAACTACACCAGCCAGTACACCAAAGAAGCAATAAGAGACCAGTTGGTGAATTTTTAAGCCGGTGCCGGAATCTCCTTTTGATGCAATTTTTCTAGTTCCCTTATACAGGCTAATTGCTTCAAATAAAGATACTCCAAAAGAAACTGGAATCTACAGGCATTTCAGTTATGTTAGTGGATGCTTAAATTCCCATCTAAGTAGGTCGAAAAACAATAATTTTTCATTATGATAATTTATTTTTGTCCCAGTTCTGAAAACAGAAGAAGCAAATTCTCATACAATACCTGAAGCAAATTGACCACCCAATATATTGCTGAACAGGTGGGTGTATAGTTCTGTTTTTGAAAACAAAAACAGTGACCATAAAGTTAAACAAAGTTCAAAGGGGAGGCATTGTGATTATAATTCAATAGGAGAAAAAAGAAAAGAAGATGAAGAAAGAACCTTGATAATTTGCAGTGCAAGAAAAGAAATCCACACAAAAACAAGGAGACCAAATTCCTTCCAGCAAACATTCTCGAGAATGGGGACCTAGATCAAGAGATATATGAGCATGGAACATTCTGAAGCATAAATCAACTTCTGAGAGGACACTCACCTCTGGTTCAACAGGCCCTTTTGACTCCTTTTCTGTACCATTGCCAGGGCCACTGGGCAAAAGTTTGTATTCTGTTTCTTCTTGACCGTTACCTAATACAACAGCAGTAGTGTGCTTTAGTTTGGTCCTTAAAATTGAAGGATTAACGAGAAAAAAAAAAATGCCAATCCACCCACCATTTGTCTCTAAGCGCTGAGCAGCTTCCTGAGATGAGATCATAATTAAAAGTTAGAACTCAATAAAGATATTTTTTTTGTGGCTGAGAATGCATGGCATGCTGAAAACATTAAAGGATTCAAAATTCTTTCAAAGAAGCTTTAAAAGCATCTCTCAGCCGGGTGACTACATAAAAATCAAGAAACACATGCATATGAACACACCACAGCCAATCTTATAAACAAGAAGTGGAGATGAAGATCATCTTCATAAGGTATCTCATCCAAATCTACTCATATGTTTCTACATAAAAACTTGGGATAACCTTTTTCATGATAGTTTCTTTTTTCCACGTTTCAACACCTCTGAGAAATGCCTTTGTTGATGTGCCTGGAGATGCAGTATAAATTCAAATCAGCAAAGCAGAATGCACAACAATCATACAACAGAATACTCAAGCTTTACCTAAGAAGAGAATGATCAGTAGAACAGTGACCATCCAGTCAGCAAAAACAACATTGAAAGCAACTCCGATGCTGATGCCCAGCATAAGCATTGGTTGAATGAGAACTGCTAAATCATAATCGATAATGGGCATATCAATCGTAGGATGCCTTAGCTTTAGGTTATAGTAAACAGTTGAAACTGCAGCTCCCATGATCATACCTGGCAGACAGAAAGCACAAATGACAACATCCTTAACCACAAAAGAGAGAATAACCAAGCACGGGTTTCATACAAGTTTCAATGGCTGTCAACCAAATTGGTGTTAGAAACAATTAGACAACAAAAGTTTCAAGCTTACTTTTTTTTTTTTTAATTCCTTTTTTCCAGCTTCTAAACAGATATCTCATATGAGATGGAAATATCTAGCGATATCTGTACTTCAGTTATTATAAGCTCAAGGAAGAAACTCTAAATAACATCTATGTCATAAGCTTTTCCAATTCAACTGTTCCAAACTTATAGCCTAAACCATTCCTATTAAGCTCAACAGCATCATAATTTGGTACCTGTGACTGAAAAGTTTATCCAGCCAAAATGTGACGAATATGAATAAATGTTATAGATTCTAGAACTACCAGTTATTAGCAATTAGAATCACTCAATCAGTACAACAAAATTAATAACTGTTAAACTAGATGGAAGTATATCCAACAAAGATTTCAAACTTTACTCTGCCTCTTACATTTTGAAATAGCAGTTGATGATTTTGGATCAAATCCTATAATCAATGAAAGCATAGGAACAAATATGCCCCCACCACCAACACCACCTACACTGCCAAATGCCGCTCCAAAGAATCCAATTATGCTACCGACAATGATTTTCCATCCAAATTTCATTTCCTGAAAACAACATCAAGTACCGTGGACATTAAACTATATTGCATAGCAGTATGACATTGGGAACATATAATACAAAAGTCAACTGTAGAAAAACTTTCAAGCATCAGCTAGCTGCCAAAAGTAAACAAATAGGTACTTGCAGAAATCCGTGATCTCAACTCAACATCTGACTTGACCAAAGGTATATGGAGCCGGTTAATAAGCCATTAGTCCCTCAAAAAAGATACAAATATAAAAGCATCCTATAATTAACTAAATCGTTATGTATCTCCTTTTCAGTGCATAAAAGTTTCTACGATCTGTGTAAATATTGTGAAGAAGTATATCCGAATTAGTTGTTGATTTGATCAATCGTATCAAAAAGTTAAGACCAACCCTCAACCACAAGAAAATTAATCATCTTTTACAGTATCAAAATAGAGTCCATAATCTTTATACTTACAGGCCAAACATGCTGGTAACCCGATTCATCAGCCTGCCACAGAAAATTCAACAACTTGGAAAAACTGCTTAAATCTGAACTTCCTGTAGCATCATGGGCTGAAACTGAATTGTCATTCTTTAAACTTCTTTCAGCTGAAACAAATATTGAAGCTAATAGAAAACTCCATACAACAGTCAAAACTGGCCTTAAAACAACAGCCCATTTCCCTCCAATCCTCGCCATTCCCTTTGCAGCTTCTCCAACTATATTTCCACACAAGTTTCGCCTTTTGTTCCCTCTGAATTACCCCTTTAAATCAAGAAAATCCCTTCTCCCTATAATAACTTCTCTGTCTTTACAAGCTCTTAAATATGCTACAAAACAAAAAAATTCTCCTAGTTTTGTCACTTTCTATATAATTTCAAGAGTGTCTTTGTGTGCCAACATGCAACAACTCTTTCTTTAATACAAGTATTTCTAACTTATCTGCCTGAAAAATGATGATAAAAATCGAGTCTTGGGCCAAAATAATGCGAAGTGGGAAAAGGGATTTTTCAGAAACGAGAACTTGGGATGAAAATTCAGAAAAAAAAAAGTTGTTTTAACTTTTTCCCTCTTTAAGATCAAGAACAAAGGCCCGTTTTGGTAGGAGACACCTGAACTTTTCTTTAAACTCAAAACGATTACAAAAAAGAAAAAAGAAATGCAGAATTAGAGATGAAGCAACTCTCTATATGTGAGTGTGTGTGTGTGTGAGTGAGAGAGAGAGAGTAAGAGAGAGAGAGAGAGAGGAAAATGTGCTGATATTAAGGTGATGCAAGAAAGGTAGGAAAGAATGGAAGTGGCGGTTGGCCATATATGAAGGGGTGGAAAGGGGCCCGGACCGGCCCGGCCCGAGACATTGGGATGACATAAAACGACAGAGTTCAGTGAACAATTGAGCAAAACTTTTTTCTTTACTTCTTTGGAATGTTAAAAAAAGTGAAGGGGAATCTTGAAGAATTTTGTGAATTGGGGAGAGAGATGTTCTTTTGAATCTTCCATCCAAGGATCCATCATCATCATCCATGGTGAACCCCCACCTAATCTGTGGAATTCATTTCCTTATTAAAGTTGTTGTTCTTCTTTTTTTTTTCTTAAATTTTTTATTTATATTTACTAGTAAATTTTAGAAAAAAAATGAATGGAAAATTCAAGCACTGCCATTTTGTCAGTCCTTATTGCCAGAATTCGAATGTTTATACTTTATATGTTTGACTGTTAGTTTTTGTCCCAATTGAATCAAAATTCATGTCTTTTTGTTTATCTTGTGTGGACCGGAAATCATCTATATGGACAAAATTTATAAAAATATTTATATTAATTTTAAATAACCTGTTTTTTCTTTTGAAATTTTCTAAAATTAGTTCTTTTTTCCGGGTTAAGAATTGCAAAATACGTCAGTCACATTTTATTGTAAAACTTTTTTCATCACTTGCAATTTCAATTAAAATGATAGCAATTTTATTTTTTAAAAATTGGCACTAAATTGGTTTTTTTATCTTTTTTTAATTAAAAAAATATACACCTGTCATCTTGTACACATGCATATTTTCTTTTAAAAAATTAAATACAATTAGATAAAAGGTTATGAGGAATAGCAATGGCAATGACAATGCTAAGCAATGATAATGATAATCACACCTATTCCCCCAACATATAAGGGTATAGAGTATTATCCAAAAATGGGATATAAAAATAATTTTAAGATAATGATTATATCTTATGGAGCACCCTTTTTCATTTCATTCAATTTCCTTTTCTCTAAATCCACCAACTAGGCACATCCTAAGTAATGAAAAAACTTTTTCAAACAAATGAGAATGATGATTTTTGAAAATTTTCCCTTATTTTTTGGATAGATTGGATAATGTTTTTGAATTCTTTTATATCGGTAAACTTTGAATTTGATGGATGATTCTTTCATTAAAGTTTCAAAAAAAAAAAACAGTTTGTTAATTTGCTATGAAATGAGTTTATATATGCAATAACGGTTAATTGAGATTTTAATGTGCAATAAATGTCATAGAAAATTAGAATCACGATTTTAATGGCTATAATTGTCTTTTTATATATAAATCACGTCTTATATATGAACCGGTTATATAGGAGTTTTGTGGAAAAAAAAATAGAAGTTGTTAAACTTTAATAAACTAAATCAAAATCTAATAAAATTAGAACTGTATTATTTGTTTAGAGGTAAGTAACATGGGAAGAAATAAAAAAAATTTGTTTTTCAAAAATTAAAATATAATCTTTACTAATAATGATAGATAATTTTTATTTCCCTTCAAAGTATAACTTGTAAATTTACAACAAACAATCAGTACACCAAACAGAGACTATTTATGCACTCTTCGAGATATATATTTTGAGTGGATTTATGAATTCCAGACAGTACACCAAACCAAACAGAATAACTTGTCAATATGATGAACCATTTTGTGAATTACATTAAATTTCCAACCATTTAAGTTTATTAAGAAATTAAAACAAATTTAAACAATAGTATTAATTAGGTTCTCTTGCTCTTGTTAATAATTGCAGTTTTTCAAGAAAAGTCCATTAATTAATTGGGTAATGTGGATATAAAAAGGACAAAAATTAATGCTAATAAAATGGTATATTTAGCAATATCTTCACTATATTTACTTTACTAATTTTCATAAATTTCCTCAAGCAATTTTTAGTACTGTTTTTTTTTAACTAATCGGTGTTATTATCATTAAAGATTTTTAGTCCATTGCCATTATGAAAAGATTTAGACAATAAATTTCTCTGCCCCCTTATACCAAGTCAAGCTTTTTCTTCTTTGCTACATTCAATTCGATGTTTTAATATACCTGCTTGGATTGATGGATTCCTAGGATAATTAATGGAAAATATGAAGATATGGATTATCATTCCTTCATTGTACTTTGTACCCTGTGTTTGACTTGCATAATATAAATAATTTGACCCCAAAAAATTTATGAGGGGGCAAAACCAAGAAGAATTAAGCATAGGCTGAAAATGAAAGACAAATTCATTAATAATTATTTAGGGTAAATAACTCTAATAATCCCTCAATTTAGGGTAAATATCGTTTTAGTGATCAATGTTGAAAAATGTATATTTTGCTCCTTCAACTCGAATTTTGTTGTACAAATGGTTCTTAACTTATCATCTATTTGACAAGTAATTAACGTTGTAAATCATGTGGCACAAAATCACGTTTTATCACATAACTAATGGTTTTTACTTATCAACAACAATTAAACATTTATTCACTATGTGAGGTCGTAGATCATATTTCACCGTCGTATTCTATATGTACATATGTTGTTTTCATTTATATTTAAGTAAGACTGTGACGAGCTCCATAAAGTGGTAACCGTCTTAATATTTATACGATTTTTAATATGATTCATATCATTTGAATGACAAAGTTTTACGTTGATTACCAACTTATTTACTGGTTATAAGTAGATGAAGTTAATGTATTTATTTGTCAAATAGATGAAAAAAAAAAGGTTATTAACCATTTGTGCGACGAGATCCAAATTGAAGGATCAAAATGTAACTTTTTTAAAATTGAGAATTAAAATTATACTTAACCCAAGTTAAGGAGCTATCTAGGTCATTTACCCAATTATTTACTAAGAATTTAATTGATTTGGTACTATGGTTTTCACGTGGCCAAAATTTGGTCTTGCAATTTATTAGTAGTTAGGACTAATATTAATTAAGACTATAGTTGTTTACTATGAAGAGGAAAATAACATGGCAAGCAATGGTATAATAATAAAATTAATTGCTTAATTCATAAATAATTAAGAATATTTTCACTCCCGTATGCGTCAAGTAACATGCGATTGGATAGAATCGTATCGTAGAAAAGATGGAGTCAGCGATTAAGACGCAAAATAAAAATAATTAAGCATTAAAGAAAACTATGATTATGAAGAAGAATATACTAATTTAATTCAAGAATTCAGCGATTAAGACACTAAAATATATTTAAGAATTAAAAAAACTATAATTATGAAGAAGAATATACTAATTTTAATGAAATTGATTCATATTGAATCTGGATCTGGAGCTTCACAAATTAATATGATTAATATTTAAGAATTAGTGAGATAATGATGGCGACATGCAAATAGTTTATTTATTTTTTCATTTTCTAATACAGCAAATATTGTTTACATGAAGAAAAAGAAGAAGGCAGGTATGTTGGAGCAAATATTTGTGTGTGTTGAGGATTTTAGAAGTGTTGAAAGGAAGAAGAAGAACATAGATCTGTGTTGAGATTGTATGCTTCTTATAAAAGGTAAAATAAGGGATAATTTTAGAAATTTACGACATTAATTGACCCTTGGTAAATCACACTTGCACAATAAAGCGCATGTCATTTAAGAGTTGTTAACAGACTTAATTTCCATCAACTTTCTATTTCACCCCAAAATATATTATCCTACTCGATACTTTTTTATGAAATATGGGGTTATAGAAAAAGTCAGCAAACCACAGGAGTTCTTGGTAATTAGCCATTCTTTTTAAGGTATTAATTATTCCATGTGACATTTGATTACGTTGTCCGGAAATTAACAAGATTTTCCCAGCAAGGTTTTTAATTCTTATAAATAGCAACATTTCACAACGTTTCTTGAAACCATTGAGCCGACATGCATATGTGATCGTACGTTTCACGTTATCGTTTAACTTCATATATAATTACGAGTATTTCCCAGAATAAAGTTTTATTGCCAAATAATTTGTCAACTCCAAGTCAGATTAGTACAAACACATGTGGACTGCATGCACTGGCTAAGATTTTCCATCCACGGCTGCTATGGTTGGTGGACAGAAGCTACCAGTCGTCCTACCCACTCATTCAACAGCTGGGGGGTTGATCACAGATCATAGTCTCACTCACTGCATTTTGGCAAGTTGTGATAAGTTGAATAATGACATATGAATTGGTGATAACTGCGTGTGTGTGTGTGAGAGAGAGAGAGATCACTTATCGATCAATTTCCAGCCAATGTATAATGTCTCAAGTATTTATCATAAGTGTGTGAATGTGTGTGTGTTTTTTTTCATAGGTTTTTGGTTGAGGAAGTCTTTCTAATTTGATACGATATTTTTTTTAAAAAATTATTCTATCTTATTATATCAATTGTTTAAAATAATATAAATTCACTAAAATAGAATTAAAACAACGTCATAGAATTTATTTGAATTTGGATTATGACTTATTAATTGTAAATTTAATTTTGGTGATATTTATGATTTTAATTCATGGTTGTAATGAAACGACGTCGTTTTGAATATTGAATATAATAACACATAAAATTCGATCAAGTCTATATGCCCTTTTTTACTTAATGTATAATAACAGGAGATTTAGATCAAATCTTCTGTCTAATTTTTCCTATCTTATACGGTAAAAACCTCGATACTAAGTAGTTTTCATTAAATTATATATATATATATTTATTTAATTTAGTTAAACTATATACTATTTGAGATCTTTTTTAGTGGGAAAATTAGACAAACAATTTGATCTAATATGGTAAAGCCATTGTATTGAAGATTTAATTATTTCTTTTTGTTATGCAAAATTACTTCTAATTATTTCGAATAATATCTAAATTAAATTCAGTTATCACTTTTGTGCATATTACAATTAATTAACTGCTGCAAATTGGGGTTATTAACTAATCTTCGTTGGATCAATTATGCAAAAAATTAATTTACTTTTGATTCATAATTCATTACAAATTTTGTTGGGAACATGAGCAGAGATGGTACGTAGAGTTTGGTTTGTATGCTTACATTAGCAATTGATTAAAAAAGGTGAGATTTGATAATTGATATAAATCTAAAAAATTTCAAATGGAAAAGTGATTTTTTTAAAAATTACTTTGAATTCTATAGTGTTTTTACTCTTTTCTGCAAGTATTATAGCTTTGTTTGAGGGAGTAAAATAACCTGAAATTTGTTTAAAAGTTTCTTTAAAAACATATTTTTGTTAAAGTTTGATTTAGTACTTTAGTTAGGTACATTTCTTATTTGTAATATTTCCTTTTTTTTTTAATTTCTCCTAAAATCTAATAAATTAAATCTAATAGTGCAAAAACTTTGTCTAACAGGTAACTCAAAAACCAACGAGTGATTGATTTCCATCTTGAAAATCTTTGTCTAAGTTAATTATAGGGTCAAAATATTTAGAAAACATTAATTCAACCTTAAAATTAAAAAAAAAAAAAGCCTAAATCATATGAGTCATTCAAACATTCTTCACATAAATATAACATATGATATAGGATCAATGCTGCATTAAAATGACAAATTACAACAAAAACAACAATCACCACCACAACAATCAATTCTTTTTTCCAATAAATAGGCAGGATACATGTATTACATTTCGTCATCATACTCAATCATCTAATCTGATTATTTACTTATTTATTTTTAAATATAACATATATTTTTTATAATTTATTTTTTTTATTTTCATTTTTCCTTTTTAATTTGAATTAATAATTTTCTAATTTCTTAAAAAAAAATCGTTCTCATAAATAGGTTGACATGACGAATTTGATAGCAATCTGCACCTTAACTTTTACGTTGAATGAGATTTCAAATAATTGTATCTTTCTTGACTCTCTTTCTCTTCTATTTGTTGAGTCCTCAAACTTTTTTTTAATGGTTTCCATAATGCCTTTTTTTTTCTTTTATTTATTATTATTATTAGTGGTTTTTGGTTTTGCAAAGGGTTGTAATGTGCCATTGCTGTTGATGAGAAGGAGAGAATTGAAAAGTTGAAAATGACAAGAAAAGGCAAAGAGACTTGATTCCAAAATATTAATTACTTTACAATCAAATCATCCACCTCATCTTTGATTTGTGTATTGCTTTATAAGATTCTAAGTTTCAAGTGCGCCCTCATTTGGTTCATAGACAGCCATAAAAAATTGTATTATTATATAGGATAAATGATATTAATAATCCATTAAATTGGAGGTCAATATTATTTTTATCTTTAATTTTGAAAAAGCTATATTTTAATTTCTTGACTTAAATTTTGTTTTAAAAATAATTTTAAATTTATTTTACATCAGTCTGTCAAGTAATGCCGTTTAAAGTGACATTGTTCATTGTTTGACATCGTTTTGAGTTGAATAAAGTTACCCAACAAATGGGTGAAAATTAAATTGAGAATTATTTATGTGCTAAAATTTAAATAACAAGATCAAAATATAACTCTCTTAAAATTGAAAGTCAAAACATACAACGGATTATTAGAGTTATTTACATCTGAAGGCACATACCAGTGAACATTCAACTAATATTTGGATGGCATCTAAGAGGAGACAGAGAGGCCATGTCTCAGAAAAGTAATTAAAGTGATCAATAAAATATGGGTTGTAGTCTTGAACTTGTATTACAAATGTATCATAGGAAAATTCTTAAAATAGGCTCACCTCAACATTACTCATCAATTTCTAAAAGAAATCACAACTTTTATTATAGATACGCTATTTTTAAAATATTACAAATATCAACATCTTGATTATGAAGAAAAATAAGAGAGATTCATAGAATCAATAAGATTACAATTTATATAATCCAAAAATATCATACTCGTAATATTTCAAAAATATCCATAATAATTTTAAACTATTTATTGTAAAAAAATTATTTTCAAAAAAACAATATATTAATTTTACACATAGAATTTACATTTTTTTTAGTTACACAAAATAATAGTATATTTTTGTACATATAAAAATCAGTGTGATTATTAAGAATTTTCCCTAAAAATTTATTTAATGCACAAAAACAGTTGATGAACTACTCAATAATTCATGTTCTTATTCTTCCTTTCAAAGCTTTGTCCTATCACTTTTAAAATCCTCAACACACACTTCTATTGATCCGTGTTCAAAATTGAACAACTCAAATACTGTAAAGATCAAGTTGCTACAACATCTAAGTGGTATAATATTTGCAAGAAAGTTTAGAATACAGCCAACATCAAGGTGTTGCAACAATTACTAGAAAATGTCAAGTTCGAGCTATAGTGGTGGAGGAACACGTGTATTGAGGTATCAATATAAATATTGTAAATGTGGAAAGAAGGCTATGGTAAAGATTGTGAATTCAGAGAAACCTTCAAAAGGAATGATGTATTTTGTGTATGAGACAAAAAAAATGTGATTTTCGGGCATAGTGTAATCGGATATTGATTGAGGTAGGAGAAGAAAATAACAAAGGAATCATCAACAACAAAGATGCAACTCACATGAATTGTACAATTGGAAGTGTTGAAGATTGTCGAATATCTCCAATAAAACAACATATCGAGGATAGTTTGAAAATGATGAAATTGCTAATGATTGTATGTGTTTTTGTTGCTTTTCTATCTTTGACAATTAGCATTTTCAAGTGAAGTTGTATTATTAGCTAGGTTTTTCATGTGAATTTGTGTTCAATTTTCATTATGAATTGATATAAAATGTTCTCTATCATTTGAGAAATCAGTATTAAAATACTATAACCTGTATATTTCTAGTAGTTTAGATTGCAATAATAGCTAGGAATTGGCAATACCAAATCAGAAACCTATTACAAAATATCAGTTCCAATGCCAAACAAGGTAGTTCCTATGAATTCGACAATATCATTTGCCCTCTCCAATAATGAAAACATCAGAATACTGAATAATACAATACTCAAAATATCCATACCACCTCCACGTTATATATTGTGCAAAAAACAACTTGAGCATATCAGTTTTATGTAAATGACAACCAAACATTTACCAGAACACCCACTTCATATATTGTGCAAAAGACAACATGAATATATCAGTTTCATGTAAATTACAACCAAACATTTACTGGTACATCCACTTCATATATTGTGCAAAAGACAACATGAACATTGCAATTTCATGTCAATTACAACTATTTCAACTGAACTCAATATCAAACATTTATAGACACTTTAGATCGAATGACTTGCAATACTGATGCAATGGTGGATATTGTCCTTGTTGATGCATCCTTAGCATTTGATTGCACACTTGTATGAGATGGAATAGCAGCATCAAGGCTTTGATTTGAATGTTGCACCCTTTGTGATATAGAAGAATTGGGCAAAGGTTATGAGATAGATGTGAATGGAGACTGTATGGATTATAAAATAATTTTAAGATGCAACATAAAAATGTAAAAGGATATTAATACTAATACATGTGTCCTTCTTTATTCTTGTAATAGGTTAAAGTTAAAAAGTTAGAAAAATGTGAAATAATGTTAGTATATGTACCAATGTCATTGATTGTGAAGTTTGAGCTATAGGTTGTGAACCAAATTGATTTTAAGTCTATATGAAGGATACAATGATTAAGTTAATATGTTAAAACAATAGAGTTTGAAAAATGTGTATTAATGTGAATATATGTACTTGTGGCATTGATTGTGATAATGGACATTTTTTGGATTGTGGATATCCTGATTTTGAACTACCACTAATTGATCTTTTTCTTCCAACACCACTACCACTAACAACAGACATTTTTCCTCTTTCTTGTTGTACATTACTTGCTTGCTAACTTTCTTGTTGTACACTATCATGATCTGTCATTTTTCCACTTCCTTTTTGTGTCTCAGCATTGCCATCAGTTGCGTTGGATTTCTCAAGTACCTAGATAATGAAATTACATATGCTACGTAAGTGAAGAACAATAGTATATTATATAAAATAATTAATGTCACAAATTATATAATTATAAATTTCAATACCTTGTAATATCTGAATTTTGGATGGATTGGAAATTTACAAAACCTTGAATTATGTCCTTCTTTGAAACACCTTTTGCAGTGGACAGTTAAACCCCTTCTAGTGGATACCTGCCCCAGATGTGGTTCATCTTGCTCAATTCTTCTCATCTTTTTTGGCCTCCCTAGTTGCTTCCTCATAGCAGGAGGATTAATTTGATCCCTAATAGCTTCATCCCAAAAGTCTATAGATGGTATTAGAGCAACGGAGAAGTTGTATGCTTGCAAATATGCATCTCTACTATAACATTCATCAACAAATGATTTCACTTCTCTTTTTGCATGCTGAATTGCTGCAATTGCAAGTGGATAAGGAACTCTTGTTAATTGAAAATTGTCAGATGTGCAACTCCTTGAATCCAGCCTAACAACATATGTACGTCCTACACAATCCACCTCATACACTTCAGGGGATGAATATACTACCCTGCAGTACCTAGTTGCTATCTTGTTTTTCTTCAATCTGTTTTGAATATTAGGACAAAGCTTATCTTTATATTGCTCCATGCCTACATTCTTTATATGTATTCTCTGCATCAACTTTCTTCTATTGTACTCAAACATTGAAATGATAGGCTTGTCCCTAGCCTCCAAGATATAGCTGTTGAATGACTCGTTGATATTGTTCACCAATATATTAGTCTTACATTTTGAACTAAAGTGTGATCTAGACCACAATGTAGGAGATATCTTTTTAAGCCACCTTGTTGTATTAAGTGTGTTTCCAATTTTTGGATCAGCTTTCTCAAGGGATTTCATTGCTCGTTTGAAGTCCATGTGATTTCCATCAGAAGCTGCAGCCCAAAAATGATATTTCAACTCTTTCCCTTGAACTTTAGCTTGAAATTCTGATATATATATTTATATAAGACAATATCTATGTTCAGAATTTGGAAAAACCTCCTCAATTGCATTAACAAGCCCCCTTTTTCCTATTAAATATAAATGTCCAATGAACATCTTGTCCAATCCCAATTTGATCTTTAAGCTTGTCTAAAAACCATGTCCAACTATTACTCCTTCCAGCCTCCACAACACCAAGTGCAATTGAAAACATGTTATCATTTCCATACCTTCCCATGGCTGTTAGGAGTTGGCTACCAAATGGACTCTTCAAGAAGCATCCATCTAGACCAATAATACAACTAGCCAAAAAGTCTTGCTTCAATGCACCCAAATCCTAATACATTCTAAGAAAAGTCCCTATATCATTTTCATTTAGTCTATCCACTTGTATAGTCACACAGCTATTAGAATTTTCCTTCAATAACGTAGCAGTATAATCTCTCACTTTATAGTATTGTTCCATATCACAACCTTGCATAGCCTCTTTTGATTTTCTTTTAGTCAAGTATGCTTGCTTGTATGATATATCAACCATACACTCCTTCCTTACTGTATTAACCATCCTAGACATACTTATGTTGGGATCATATCTTACTTTGTATTGCAGTTTCTTGCTCAAATAAGTTGAAGTTGCATGTGTATTGTTGTACTCTCTACCATATAAGTGAGTTCCCCTTATGATTTTGATTTGAAAAGTGGTAGTATTCTAAATTGGACTTGCATGTAATCTCCATCCACAATTTTTCTTGCATAGCACAGTTAGTTTTGTCCTTTCATTTTTAATATACTTGAATTCTCATCATTCCCTAACATGTCTCTCCACAAGGGCCTCTCTAAACACTTGAAGATTTCTGAATTTTTGTCCTACCCTTAACTGAAATTGAGGCTTACTAAATTCATACTCAGAATTGAATTCAGCAAATAAAGGCACACTACTTTCTTCATCATTTGACTACTGTTTTTCTAACAAATCACCTTCATCTACAACAGGTTCATTCCAATCCTTCTCTGCATTTCGATTTACCTCGGGTCTGCTAGCATGTAAATCTGCTCTTGAACTGCTTGGTATATTTGTTGGTCTTTCATCAGTTGACTCATGGTGTTGCTGATTTCTCACATCACTAAAAATGTCTTCATCTTCTGACCCCTCTAATCCTTCATAAAGCCAATCTGGTTCACTTGATGTATCAGATCTGTCTTCAACTTCTTTATTCTGGAGATTGTGTTTTTGCCTCTTTCCTTGCTTTTTTTTTACTTTTTCTTTAGCTCCTTTACCTACTACTTTGCATTTTATTATGTCTGCTTGTGACTGCTTCTCATGTTGGTTTGGTTGTTGCTCATGTGATACATTTGGTGGCAAATCTGATGCTTGATTAGAATATTGTTCTTATGATTGAGACTGATCTGGTGGCACATTTAAGAATTGCTTAGGAGGCTGCTCTTGTGATTAAGGCTGATTTGGGGGCACATATGAGAATGGCTTAGGAGGCTGCCCTTGTAATTGAGACTGATCTGGTGGCAGATCTAAAATTGGATTAGAAGGCTGTTCTATGGGCTGCTCTATGGGTTGCTTAGGTGGCAATTTTGAGGGTTGCTTAGGTAGCAGTTTTGAGGGTTGCTCAGGTTGCTCTTGTGGCAGTTTTGAAGGCTGCTTTTGAAACTGCTCATGTAAGAGTTTTGAGGGCTGCTCTTGGGGCTGCTTAGGTTGCACAAATTGATCTTTATGCTTTGGTGATAGGTGCGGAAGCTGCTTTGATGGATTCCCGATTGACACATTAAGTTGTACAGATTTTCTAGCTGTTTTTTTAACCACTGTCCACGTCCTTTCAAATTCTATAGATTTTCTATTTGAGCAATTAACCACAGACCCATTAGCTACTTTATTCAACCTTATATTCACTGGATAGTTAGTACTTCTCTCAACCTCACTTCTTGATTGTCTTCTCTCAACCTTAGTACTTCTCAGTTGTCTTTTTTGTGGTTTTGGTTTTCTTGCTCATTTATTTACTTTTCTAGTTGATTTAGTATTACTTCTACCCTTAACATCCTCAATATCTATATCATTTTCATCATGTGCCCCCCGCTACCCTCACTTTTTTCACTATTTTTATCTTTATACTCTCCATGATAAGTCAATGCTAGAAAGTCTTCACTAACAGTCCTTACATACAAAATTTTTCCTTTAGGGGATACAATCATTAGTGGAATTTCTCCATTTTCAACATATTAGTACATTTCTTTCAATCCCTCATAGCTACTAATTAGCAACTCTATATCCACATCACTTTCTATTTGAACAACTCCAACATCTAATGCACAACATGGTACTTGATAATATATCTTAATATTAAGTGCACTAGAATCAATCATATTATACATTTCATTTAAATTTTGCACATACAAATAATCCATATTATACTTCTTAAATATCCCAACTTTATCACCAGTGTAGATTAAAGTTGGTTTCTCAATAAAATGACCACTAAAATGCATGTGAATATTAATGTCTGATAAAGCATGTATGTGTCTTGGACCTGGCATTAAATAATATAAATACATCATTTATCTATTATCATGCACCAAAGGTTAAAATCTTAATTTAAGTATACCACAGCTCATAAATTTTTTGGAAACATTCATCTTTTCGACCTACCCCTTCATTTTCAAACTAACCTACAACAATTAGTCAATATTGTTGTTTTCAACCTACACCAAACACCTCATAATAGTGCATTAATCACATTATTATAAGTTCTAAAAGAATCTTCACGACCTCAGCCAAGTAGGATACTCCACCGAGCAAGAAAACTGCTACTCTAGTTACACCGACCTCCTCAGCCCAAGAACTTAACCAGGATATACCACTTGAAACAATATCATCCATCCCAACTCTTGCTTTCTCAGCTATTCCTTTCAACTTCTCTCAAGATTCTGAATTTGGATTCCCAGATCAATCCAACCAGACTCCCCATTTCTTATGTCCCAGTTACTCATCCCGGGGACCAATTTTGTCCGAGCTGGAGCTTCAATCGCAATTCCCGGATACTCACCCTAACATTAGCTCATCAGTGGCTGGGTGAAGGAGTTCTGCCTCGAGATTTGGACTCATTGAGGCAGCTAGACAACGAGAACTTGATCAACGTCATGGCTCTATATTCTGCGCAAGTATGTTAACAAGTGCCCTTCTTAGTTTAGTAACTTACCAGTTGATTCTTTCGCCATTAAAGTTAATGCAAATAACTTCTTGCTGCTTTGCTTGAAAATTTTCTTACTGCTTTGCTAAAAAATCTTCTTACTGCTTCGATGCTATAACATTATCAAATCTCCTTCTTACTGCTTCGATGCTTAACGATATCAAATCTCCTTCTTACTGCTTCGATGCTTAACGTTATCAAATCTTCTTACTGTTTCGATGATATTTTCATTTTCTAGGATTTCAAATCTCCTTCTTCGATTTGCTTTTTAGAATGGAAGAGAAATTTTCACGACCAAATCAATTTTGACTGGCTGTAAAAGTAGATTTATGACAGATGAAGAGATTATTTATATTGATCTATAATGGAAAACTTTAACGATTCTGTTAGAAGACTTAATTTCTACCCACTTTCTATTTCATTCCAAAACACATGAGGGGTACTTGATACCTTTTTATAAAACATATATAGGGGTTATAGAGAAATTCGGCAAACCACAAGAGGGTTCCTGGTAATTAGCCCTAAAAAGAAAACGAAAGCAAACAAGATAACTAGACAAATGTACGTACTTTCCAATAGAAAAAAAATATTATTCACAGAGCCCCTCAAAGTATTCTTAAAAGTTTGTCTACTTTGATTTTGCATTATACATCAAGAGTTTGTACTATTTGTTTTAATAATTATGTGCAATTAGCAAAATAGGGAATTAAGGAAGAATAAGAAACATTGATTATTTTGTCCAAAATTGTCGATATATATCAAAGGCTTGGAATAATTGCTATAACATTAAATATTTTAGGGTTTTAGCCATTTCATTGATTGCTATTTTTTCACAAATGAAATGATGACAAAAGCAAATCAATCAAAGCATTCATTTGGGGTTGGTCAATTAGTGCTCAACTGATTTTCATAGAGTTTAATTTCTACTTGTTTGTTTTCTCATTTCACAAATCATTCTTTTTTTTGGTAAATAAACTTAATAGTCCCTCAACTTGGAAGTAAGTATCGGTTTAGTTCTAATGTTGAGAAAATTATACTTTGGTCCCTTAACTTGGATTTTATCACACAAATGATTTTCAATTTATTTTTTATCCATTTGTATAACACAAAATGACGTCATTTTAAATAATGAATAGTGCCATATGACAAAGAGTGTTACTAGTAAGATGAATTGTAAATGATCATTAAAGACCATTTCTATAACAAAATTCAAGTTAATAGATTAAAATATAACTTTTTTAAAATCTAGAATGGAACATATACTTTCTTCTAAATTGAATGATCATTGAAGTCATTTACCTTTTTAACCTTTTGTTTTTGAATACTAGACTTGAATTTAGATCAAATTCCTCAAAACCGAAACGGGAGAATAATCTTTTTGTCAAGGAAAAAAAAAGTGTAATTAAAAGACATATTTTTATCTTTTCCTTTCCTTATCCTACTTTTAATTTGTAGATTGGAGTTTGGTCGAAAATTTAATGCTGTACCAATGTGAAACCTCTGCCAAAATCATATCAAAATGATAGTATTAATTTGAATGTTCCAATGGGTAAGGATAATTTTACATGTGCAATTGGCAACTGAATGCAACTACCATGCCTGCACTGCATGGATCTGATTTAAATATCCAATAAAATTGGTATTTTACCCAAATTCAGACAGTCATCAGCACAGCAGTCATCAATTATTCAACCAAGCCAACCACTTTCCTTTAAAACTCTATAAATGTTCTTTAGTATTTTATTATTCATTCATTCATCATGAATAAATTTCTCAATTCGATCTGTCGATCGACCGTCCTAGCTAGTTGGATTTGGACCTTAAAGATTAAGAATTTTCATATGCTAATTAAGAAAATCTTGTTGTGTAGCTGTCTTTTGCCTGCCCCCAGTGCTTCGATCCCAGAGATTATTTACTGTATATATGTGCATAATTGTTTTAACATTATTTCATAGTAAAAGGGAGATATGAATTTGATGAAATTAAAGAAATATATTAATGAACGACCGTTAAAGAGTATCTGCATGCATTATTAGGGTTCATGTCATGCAGTTCAATGAAAAACAAGATTGGAAAAAAAAATCGTGCTTTTGTTGATGGTAAAGATTTTTTTCACGACTATTTTGCCAAATGGATTGCTATGAATAATGGGTTCAACAGAATAAACGCCATGAAAGCCGACCCGTTGAATACACAGAATTTGGCTGTTTTTGGCACTTGGCAGGTTGGCGGCATTGCTTGGACTAACTTCAAAGGATTTTTGCTTCGAAGAAATCGAAAAACAATTTAGAATGTATATATAGTACTGCCTCTTTCGTTTTATACTCATTAATAATAGAAAAGATAACAAACGAAAATGACTACTAAAGTTTATGTTAATTAATAACTCGAAATATATATATATATATATTATTTAATGATAATAATTCACGAGTTCACATTTTAATTAACAAATGTCAACCCCATAATTTATTATTTAAAGAAAAAAATGTTGAAAAGTAAATTTGAATGCTGAACAGTGTGATTAATGCAAACAGCCCCTCTTTTAGAACAACACCTCAAAATCTTCTTCTTCTTTTTTAATATATATATATATATATATATATTTAGAATGATTTTAAAATACATTACAAAATAAGAATTTTCTATGACACATTGACCAAACTCATTCTTCATATGGCATTGAAATTAAGGTCGTTCACACAATGTTAATGCGCCTAAACATTTCATCATACTTTTTCGTCAGTCAAACAAAGTTGCTGATGATGATTTGGCAAATTTTATAATTATCTGGAGTTGGTATCATCAGTCCAACTTTGTTCCTAAGCCTAACAAGCTAGATTCCTAGTCATGCTTTATATATATTTACTAAGATTTGATAAAATGTACCTTTCCTATTAATTTACCAATTTTTATTTAATCAATCAATGACCAATCTTCTAAAGCACCAATTTTTTTAATCAAAAAAAAAATTATTTGGAGTTTAATTTGTCCCACAAAAGAGCACTCCATGTGAAGAAAAAAAACAAGGAGCAAAAAAAAATTCCAACAACCCTAGCATAGTGATAGTAGTTGTTACACCATGAGCAAGATAAAAAAAAAATTGTATAGAATGACTAATAATTATGATTTCTTGTGCATCTTCCATTAAATAAATTAATCACGTACGGCATATCATGTACCTCACAACGTAGTTTAAAAACTTGGGAATCTCAGAAGCATGTACACGATTTTTCATTTGATGTTGAAGGCCATGCATTTTGCTTGTGATAATTACAAAATTTACAAATTAATCTTATAGTAGTGAATGAGACATGTATATGATCTGTCAAAGCTAGAGATGTGCTGATGAATCAGAACAAATTTCAAAACGAGAATGACTATCAAACATTAATTATGTTTGTAATTTATATCCTACGTAGGACTCTAAAGTATGCCATTGGATAAATTTAGCTTGTCCAATTTGTATATCTCATTGCGTCTTCAATTCAATCACAATATCTTTTTTAATCTATGAAAAGACTTTTAGTAAATTTGATCATTTCGAGTACTTTGAAGTTTGAATCTTTTGTTAGATTCATTATTACGGATCTATATCATGTTTATTTAATTAAAACTCTATCGAATTATTAGTGAATGATAGCATAATTCAAGCAATAGTCCTGCGGGTGATCGAGGCAGCGGCCAAACAACGCTCAAGCGATAGTTCTGCTAGCTAGCGATTGACGCAGTGCCTGACTAGAACAAATAGAATAATTCATTAGATCTAACCAAAAAGTAGCTCCTAGTATTAAATACACACCCGTATATCCATAGATATACATTTAAACAGAGAATGAAACACTAAATCTAATCGAAGATCGATTAAGAAATTTGATTCAGGGAAGCATAATATATGTGCATGAATTGAATTGTGCATTACAACTTAATTTAATTTTCTTGCTAATCTTAATGGCCTTCGTTCATCAGGGATCGATGGATCACTCATCATCACTGATTCCCTTTCCTCCATTGCCCAATGAAATGACTCGAGAAGGAACACATGGGGTACTCATGTCAACCCTATTCATTCTTTCGTCTGATCCTTAAAAGAAACTATATATAACTAACTTGAGGGCTTTGTAATATTTGTTTGATAATTAAAGTTCTTGTACTTGAGCATTAATTTAACCCAGTGGCTGCATTTGATGCTCTTATGTCTGTTTACGAATTCAATCAGTTTTCAACGTGCAAATGCAATGGCGACCCAATATACTTTCACTGTTACAGAAGGTGAAAAAGAAGAATACTTCACTGTTTTTGCATTACAAATTTTGTATATCTCCATTGCCTTTCTGCTTTGGTTGACTCGATTCCACTGTGTGAATGTGTGGTTTTTAATGGTTAACAGCTAGAACATGTCGATGAATCATGAAGTGGTTAATAGTCAATACCAGATACTATATACATCGATGCAACTAATGATTGGAGCCTCCATGACCTTCAAGATTCAAGAAATGAGAATCAAGATCGATCCTAGATCCAGCTTAGCACGTTTTCTTGCAAGAAATAAGGAGATTTAGATCTTAGTTAAGCATTATTAAATGTTCATGTCTGTCCATGATTGGAATGAATGAATGAAATTTTTATGGAACCTTAATTTAGTAATTTATTGTCCACTCCTACTTTCAAAATTGTCATAAAATTCATCCAACATTACAAAAACTTCCTTCTTTTAAGGGGAAGGCTAAACTTAAACTTTGCATAATAGTGAAAAAAAAAATAACATACGACTATTAGTGGGACTAATTGTATAGTTATAAGCAACTTGTATGCTAATAAATCGGTTCTAAATTCGAAAAAAAAAAAGAAAAATTGTGATAGGGTGGTAGTCGTTATAAAAATTTTGCTAAACTTATAATACAGATTACGTTAAAAATCGTGTATCGAATAAGATGGTGAAATGTGACGCATATAACTAATGTATTTAATGGGATAAAAATTTAGTAGTTGTTATTGTTAATAACTATTACGGGGACTCAAAACATACACATCAACTTAAACATAGTGTACAGATGTTAGTCTAATTTTAATAACTTGGAGGAAGTAGCAAGTCACTTTCTTCTTCTACTTAAGAAAAGAAAGTTGCAGTCTAAGTATTGGCCACGTGACAAATCCACACACCACAAACACAAAAGGGCCAAATTTGCTAATGAGACCATTCCAGATTTGGAAATAAAACACAAGTCCAATCAGTGTCATGCAATTTCCAACACGCAAATTATACAACTGACATTGTTTACAATTTTTTTGGGTTTTTTACAAAAGAACAAAAAGAAAAGAAAGAGAATAACTTGAATGTTGGACTAACAATAGAGCCATAGAGGGCTGTGCGTAGACTGAGCAGCGTATGACTGTCCATAAAAAGGCCGAGTTTTTGTAGCCTGAACCATTACAGATTTAAGTAAAAATGTGCATTACAAGTTCTGTTAGGTTGCCGAATCTAACTTCTGTATTTGGGCATGTATCCTAACTTATCAAAAACTTATAATAATTCTTCATCTAAATGCCTAATTGTTTCCATTATTGGTTTTCAAATATTAGTAAATAAAATATGTATTGTAAGAAAAATGTTGGCGTTAATGCTAAAAATTTTTAGCATGTTAAAAGAAAAGGGTTAACATACATTGAACTACTGCTTCATTTAATTTGGTATTGAAGCTTTTGTGTTTTCTTGATTTGCTGCCTACAGACTATTGCTTAGTTGTTTCATTTTCTTTTCCTTTTGTTTCCCCTTTTGTTTGATTTCATGCCCACTGTTTTTCCTCCATTGGATGGTAGTTCTGTGCTTTTTGTAATGGATTTGGGATATGATTTATATGCGTGGGCAGTTTTGCATGATACCATTGATGAATGAGGAAGCTAAGCCTAAAGTTACTAAACATTGATTTCTATGGAGGACTAGTACAAGTTTCTCTGTTTTTCTTGTTTCTGGAGGACTCAAAATTCAACAACAAAATCTAGTCATTAAGAGAAACTTCAATAATAATGCTCCTATCCCTTATTGCTTGCTGCAGTCCTTTGCTGTCATTGACTCAAATTAAAGCTCAATGCCTTAATAAGAATGACCTTAATCCAGCCAAAAAATGATGAACACATTTCATTAAATGTTTCAAGAAACTACAAAACCATTTTTCTTCATGTCGTTCGTCACCAAATCCAGCTTCTCTTGCAATCCAGCTCGCCGATAGCCAGCAACCAAGAGATCAAAAGTTGATCTTCTGAACTTATAACAATCTTTTATGCATTCCAAAAATAAGTCTAGCCTTTCATAAGCTGAATGCTGGAAATATAGACGAATTACCTTTTCAACATCTTCAGCATAACTGAATGATATCCCTTGTTTTATCATCCTCCCTATGGAGTATTCTACATCATCCAACCTATCCAGCTTCACATACAGTCTTATCATCGTATTGTGCACCAGAGAAAGGATTCCTGAATCCTGATTTGAATTGGTAAAAGCAAGCAGAAACTCCTCCATTTCTTCCATCCTTCCCAGTTCATAATATAATCCCACAACCTTCTGTGCTGTGTATCTACTAATTTTCGATGGACTATCCAATACCAACATCATATATTGTCTAACTTTTCGAAAATTTTTCTGCCCAGTGTACACCAGAAGCATATTCTGTAAAATGGATAAATTGGGTGCAAAACCTGCAGATGCCATTTCTTCAAAAAGTCTTTCAGCATCACCAAAGTCTTTTGCTTTGACACAACCCATTATGAGAGCATCGTATGCTTGTATATCAGGGGAAAATCCGGCAGCCATTTTTGCAGAGTACCAAGCCTGCATTGCCTTCTTGTTTCCCAAATTTGCATATGCCAAAATAAAAGCATTATACGTGCCAGAATCACATTTGTAGTCCTCCGAGAAATCCATCAATTCATATAAGCTTACTGCTGTAACAAAATTATTGGAAGACAGGCATGCAGATATAAGGGCATTAAAGACTGAAGATGTTGGCCTGAGTCCTCTAACCTCCATGGACGAAAATATACGCATTGCAGTCTCAACATTTTGAATCTTTGCACATAGAAAGATTAAGCTAGAGTAGGAATTCAGATTCTTTTCATTTTCTTTAATTAATTTCTCTAACTTCCACTCCACAACCTGTATATATAAACAAGCAACAGCAAGCATATAAGTAAAAACTCACGCTTGAGTCACTAAAAATCCTTTCCAAACTCCATTAACGATGATATGTATCTCTTTAAAGAAGCCACATTCTAGTAACAAAAGACTTACCAGCAGATATTTTGGTAGTAAAGTTTAAATGCATTAACAAGAAATTCATATGACAGAAAATTTAACAGAAAAACACAACTCAGTTCCCATTACCTTACTACTGTTTCCACTAAGTTTCACAACTGGCCTTCTTCCATAAGACAAAATAACAAGGCAACTTGGCAGAATGCTAAATCATTAAACAAGCATTATTCATCAACTAGGGTGGGGCTGACAGAATGTTAATTGAACTAAAGGAAAGTTGAACCCAGAAAAACAACACAATCCCAGAAAAAAGATCAAAACTTTACAGCTATATCATCAAGAGTTAGGCCAACAGACTACATAGCAACTAGAATGCTATAATTGAACTGAAAAAAAAGAAAAATCCCAGAAAAGAGTAAAAAGAGTATTGAGTAATTAATCAATTACCAAATTTGCCTTGTTGGGAGATGAAGATTGTTTAAGAGCAGTAACCACAGCATCCCACGAAAAATCTTGGGTTTTGAGAATGGAAAATTGATCAATCTCCTCAGAATCCAATGTTTCTTTGATCCTTGAAAGTGGCAGACGGAGCAATTTTGTGATTAACAAACTCAAATTTGTTGATGAGGGAGCTGTAGTGGTGCTATTACGACGAGCCCAGTTAAGTACAGAGATTGGAGAATGAATTGGGCAACGTTTCATCATCGTCTTTGTAAAATGGGATGAGCCATCTGTGTTTTTTCTTGTGTTTTAAACATTTTTCAGTAAGATAGGATGAATCGAACTCACGATTAAAGACGCGATTTGATGGAATTTAATAGGCTAATTAATCCCACATCGAAGCTTTTCAATCTAATTAATCTAAATATATTAAAAAATTTGTTTTTATCGATTAAGTAGCCGAGCTCTGTTACGAGGGCTTGTAACCCAAGTGGGGGCATTAAAGGCTTGGAATGGTGGGCAAGCCCATGATATAAAAAAGAAAAAGAGGCCCATGAAAAAAAGAAAAAAGGAGGCCATTGAAAAAAAAAAAAACAGGCCCATGAAAAAAAGAAAAAAAGAGGCCATGAAAAAAAAGAAAAAAAAAAGAAAAAAAGAGGCCCATAAAAAAAAGAAAAAAAAGAGGCCATGAAAAAAAAGAAAAAAAAGGCCATGAAAAAAAAAGAGGCCCATGAAAAAAAAGAAAAAAAAGGCCATGAAAAAAAAAGAAAAAGAAAAAAAAAAGGGTAGCCCACAACCAGACCTTGTCTTTTTATGATTTTAACTTGGGGTATTTATCAGTTCAATTTTCGAATTTTTCGAGTTGTTTGATTTAGTAGCTTATGAATGTGAAGCTGCTTTTGTGATCGTGGTGTAGGAGGTTTTTATCCCACTTTGTGAAAGAATCGATAGCTACTAAGAGATGCAGGGGCGGATCCAGAAAAGAATTTTAACGTGGGTTTACTTAAATTTTTTTGCGATTAAATAAATGTACTTAACAATTAAATTTCTAAAAATAATAATAAAAATGATAAATAACAACTAACAATAACAATATCATTCAAATTTAATTCTACACGAGATTGATTTTCCACATTTTTACTAACATTAGGCTCATTAGAAGATGCACCACTACGAATTCGTTTAGGTTTAAAAACCTCTCCATAATCTACATAAATAAACAATTGAAAATAAATTCATTACAATTATTAATTCAATCACAATTAATTTATAATTGAATAAATTAAGAATTCAAACACAATTCACTATTAATCTATAAAGAAAATTAATTAAACAAACTAGAGTTTCTAAACTATGATTTATATCTAAAATATCTTGTCTAAATTCGAAATTCCTAATATTAGTTCATATTCAAAAACCCTAATCTAAATTCCAAATCACTAAATATTTAGTCCATAAAATTCTTAATAAAATTACCCAAATTAACTTAATAATTAAAAGTAACTACAATTAACAACATTTAAATAACAAAACTCTAAATAAAAAAAGAAGAAGTAAAACTAACAAACTAGAGTTTCTAAACTATGATTTATATCTAAAATATCTTGTCTAAATTCAAAATTCCTAATATTAGTTCATATTCAAAAACCCTAATCTAAATTCCAAATCCTTAAATATTTAGTCCATAAAATTCTTAATAAAATTACCCAAATTAACTTAATAATTAAAAGTAACTACAATTAACAACATTTAAATAACAAAACTCTAAATAAAAAAAGAAGAAGTAAAACTAACAAACTAGAGTTTCTAAACTATGATTTATATCTAAAATATCTTGTCTAAATTCAAAATTCCTAATATTAGTTCATATTCAAAAACCCTAATCTAAATTCCAAATCACTAAATATTTAGTCCATAAAATTCTTAATAAAATTACCCAAATTAATTTAATAATTAAAATTAACTTACAATTAACAACATTTAAATAACAAAACTCTAAATAAAAAAAGAAGAAGTAAAACTAACCTTTCTTGAATCTTGAATACAAAAAATAGAGATAAAGAAAAAGAGACAATGAGGGAAGAAAAAAAAAAGTTTCTTTACTAGTGAATTTGAAACTTGAGTTTGAAAATTTGGGAGATAGCTAAATTGAAAGGGTTTAGATTTGGAAATAAGATTTGAGAATTTGAGGGAGATGGGAAGAGTTTGGAATTTGGAAAGGAATTTTGAAGGAAATGAGTTCTGTTCTATAATGCTCCAGATTCTATATTGCCCCCGATTCTATATTGCATCTTTTTTATTTTTTGAAATCACTTAGCAAAACGACGTCGTTTTGTTAATTGATTTTTTTTTTTTAGTCTTTAGCGAATTTTGTTAAGTCTTCTTCTCCTCTTAACCCTTCACTCTTCAGCGCAGGAGGCAGGAACAGCGGGGGTCGGCAGACTTCAGCCAGTGGTGAACAAAATATTTTTTTTTTGAAATCACTCTTCACGACTTCACTGACTTCAACCCCTGACTTCAACGACTGGTTTTTTTTTTTGCAGCGGTGCCGGCAACAAATCTACTACTACATATACATATTTTCCGGCGACCATGACGGGGGCTTAAGCCTCCTCTAGCCCCCGCCTGGATCCGCCACTGAAGAGATGTATTTATGTCCAATTGGCTACCTTTGGGTTAATCTTTCCTATGATATCTACTACAAAGGTCCATAGTGTGGTTTCGTTATGAAGCTCTATCCGCGACACGTAGATAAAGTTAGCATGCACTTGACACTTGTGGCATCTCTGAAGAAAATGGATGCAACCCTCTCTCTGTCGTACAAAAGTAATATCCTAGTCCAAATCTTTTTGGGGCGAGCCTGCATAGCTGCTCATTAAAAAACGTCTCCTCGTGCATGGAGGAAATGCCTTGACTTAAGGGAAAGTGCATGAAGCAACCAAGGGGAATTATAAAGCGCTACGCGCGTCTATAAGCCATAGATAATCAATACTATCACATAGAATCATAATCGCTCGACTCTTTACTTAGTGATGAGCTTGACAATGCTTTCGAAAATCAAATTGAATTTAATTCGAATTTGATTTTCGGATGAAATTTGAATTCAATTTGAAGAAACTGAAAACGATATTTGAATTCAAAAATCAAAATTTAATTCGAATTAACTGAATTTCTACAAACAAAATGAACTCGAATTTAATTTTAACCTAAAACAAATTATCAAATTACATCACAATATAGGATTCAGTACAATAATTTAGTTTAATATTATATATTTTATAAAATATTTTATATTAATATATATTTCTTATATATAATTTGGTGTTCGTTGGTTTTTGAATTATAACTCAAATTCAAAAATCAAACCATAAACTAAAATTTGAATTTGGTGGATTCGAAATTTGATCGGATATTCGGTTTAACCAGAATATTGCACGCCCCTAATCTTAACACAACATCTCACATATTTTCTTTTTCTAATATTAAATTTTGTTTCTTTTGTGTAATTCTTTAATGGACTGGTGATATTAAAATTGATATATTTTTAGAAATTGTGAAATTGATTTAAAATGAATATCTTCTTAATTTGGAAATCAAGTAACAAAGTGAAATGTAAAAAATTTGAATAATTTTGAGTACAAATCCGAAACTAAGAGCTATATACTTTGTAAAAAAGGAATTTTAAAAATTACCGTAATCTCTCGTTATTATAATACATTCATTTGAAGCAGTGAAAATTGTGTTAAAAAGCAGCGAAGCTTCATATACCATACACATTAAATCTACCCTAGTCTACCACTATTAATTCAATCAAATAATATTCCAACCAAAATGCGAATTGACGTATGTTAGAGTAACTAGGATTTTCATAATTGACTACAAATCTCTCAATTGGTTTTTCTTCTTAATTTGGACGTTTAAAAAAAAAGTACACTATAGAAATTTCAAAAATTTACATAATTCTATTTAAGATTAATATCATTTTAACATTATTATTATTTTTATTTAGTTTTGAATAGCTTATTATTAATGAATCCATTGAATAAAACTACAAATATAATGCCTGGCCATTATTTTTGTGATTATTTTCGCCAATAATATAGATAAAGTAAAAGAAAAAAATGAGATCACTGTGATGACAAGTCATTTAATCTTTTTTTTTTTTTTGCAAAATCTTATAAAAATGTAAAAGAGTGAAATATAAATGATATATAAATTTATATGAAATTTTGAGTTAGCATTTATTCCAAAAAAATAAAATTTGAGTCAAAATTATGAAGGTAGGGTCAAAATTAAATTTTCTTAGCCCAAAACATTTTAGAATTTCAAAAAAAGACAAAACTATAATACTTAATTCATTTAATATTTTTATATTTAAGATAAATGAATTTATTGGTTTAGATTCAATATTCATTAGAGATTAATTTAATATTCAACCATAATTCAGTATTTCATCCCAAACCATACGTTTTACGCAATGGGAAACACCAAAAAACGCTTTTAGAGCACGGGTTCCAAACATTACTAAATAAGCGCACGCTTTTCAGTTGAGATACGAGAAAGCGGAATCCAAACGACTTTTTTTGGTCTGATAAACTGAAATATTCCTCCTTTAACATAACCAAAATTTGAGCGATTAAAACAAAAACGCAAAAGAAAAAAATGATGCAGCAGAATTTTCTGCTCAAACTCAATGCTGCTGCTTCGCCACCATTATCCAAAGTCTTGATTACTTCGCTTACTACTCCAATCTCTTCTTCACTTCGTTCCGTCCCTCTTCCTAAACTATCGTTTTCTTCACAGCCCTTTTGCATTCCCGGCTCCTTGCTTCGTTTTCACACCACCCCTTCTCGCCTCATCTGCAAATTGGACAGTAACAGCTCAGGTTATCTCTGTTTTTCTCTGTGTTCATGTAGTATTACTGCTTGATTTAATCTGGGATTGAGGCTTTTTTTTTTGTTTTCTTGATTTTCTGTGCAAATTTTATGAGTTTTGATCATTGAACAAGAATGGTTTTGAAGTGCTGTTTTCCCATCCTACTGCTTAGTTTGTTTTATTTTCTTTTTGTTTGACTTCTTGTCCTTTGTTTTTCCTCCAGTGGATGGTAGTTCTATGTTATTTGTAATGGTTTTAGGATTTATGAGTTGTGTGTGGGCAGTTTTTGTATGATACCAATGATGAATGAGGAAGCTAAAGTTACTAAACATTTGATTTCTATGGGCTTTTAAACTTCAAGATTGTTGTTGGCTTAATGCACCATGATCCTATCAATTTCTTGTTGAAGTTGGAAGAGTAGAATTTGTATTTGGACATCTGAGAATCAGCTTGCATTATGCTGCTCGTTTGCTGAAGCATTCTTCGAAATACTACCAATTCAGCTGATAAGGCTATCTTCTAAATAATGTAGTGTTATTGAATTTCTGGGTTGTTTTTTTATGTGGAAGACAAGATTTCCATGTGATTAGCATCTCACTTGTAGGGGTAAACTTCCAAGAACTCTTACTCAATAATTTGCACATGTATGACCTATTTGAATATGGCCATGATCATTGTTTTGTTTTGCTATGGAAAATTACTAATCCTAAGATTCTTGTAAGAAAAGAAAGAAACACATAAAATGCTAAAGCAAATTGTATGATGGTTTTCTAGATATGATATCACAGTTGGAACTTGGGAAGCCTGCTGAGAGGCAGAAACCAGAGAAGCATGTGAATGGAATTTTCTGGATTCTACTTCTTAATCTTGGAATATACGTTGCAGATCATGTATTTCAGGTTCCATACTAATTTTAATCTTTGTTGATTTCCTTGCTTTTCTTGTAAACTGCTTTTATAAAGATACACTGTTTCACTACATGGCAATAGGCAGAACGTGAAATCTTCTTTTTTTCTCTTCCGATAGGAAGTTCTAGCTGTCTCAATTTGTTTGCAAACTCAAGAATGAAGAAGTTGAGTAGTTTATTTGACAAATTTTATGATTATGACTACTATAATAATCTGATTGAGAAATGCAGGAAAGGATATATTTGGTGTATATAACCAGCAACTGTCTGTCAAATACTAGTGCTTGGCTTGCTCATTAGAAGTTGTCAAAAGTATTTGTGCTAGTGCTTTTTCTTCTAGTTAAAATTCTTCGCTTATTCAGGTGCGAGGGATAAAAGCTTTGTATTTATATCACAACTGGCCTGCTTGGTACCAATTTGTGACTGCGACATTCTGTCATTTTAATTGGTAAGAATTCTGCACTTCTGAGGATGCGTAAAAGTTGACAAAATTATTTTATCATAAATTTTTGTTAATGCTTTTGAAGTTCTATTTTGCTTATTACAAGTGCCGCTTATGTTATCAACTGTATTTTCTTGCTTCTGTCGCAGGAATCATCTTTCAAGTAACCTTTTCTTCTTATATATATTTGGTATGAGAACCTCTTGTTGATTTAAATATTAAATGGAAACAGATACCAGTGTTTCAGATTCATGAACTGATTTTCAGTTGGTTATATGTTGCCACACAGGAAAGCTTGTTGAAGAGGAAGAAGGAAACTTTGCATTGTGGCTTTCATATATCCTAACTGGTGCTGGTGCAAATCTTGTTTCATGGCTGATTCTCCCAAGAAATGCTGTTTCTGTTGGAGCCTCTGGTGCAGTGTTTGGACTCTTTGCAGTTAGTGTCCTTGTGAAGGTGAGTCTAGCATTCTCTTTCTACACAATTTCCTTGCCATCTCTTCGTTTTCTTTCTTTGGCATCTTGTTAACTTACCTTGGTGTAATGTAGATGTCTTGGGACTGGAGGAAGATACTTGAGGTACTTATATTGGGCCAATTTGTTATAGAAAAGGTACAGCATACTTTATCCACCATTAATACTGCAAACCATCATCGTTGTACATTAAATTTATGGTATTAAATAATCATTGTTGGCAGTAGTTTTATGATATGCATAAGTTGCAGTTGTACAATATCATGTGAAACCTCTAGAGACAAGACAATATTTTGATTAACTTGGTGATTGCACTATCTTTATTCTTGCCAATTACCATACATGGGATTTGTTAAACAGTATAAGGAGAATAGACTGGCTTAGGTGATGAAAAATGACTAAATTGAAGACGCCAATAGCTGACAAAGTAAAGAGGAAAGGATGAGGCAAAGAAGGGCATTGTAAGAGTAATAAAGACAAAGGTGTTATGAATTCTAAGATACTACTGAAACTCACTAAATTGCAGTACTTTGAAGTGCAATAAACTGAAGTACTAATTTCCTACGTGCTTTGAATTAGCATACCGTATAATTTAAACTTTTGCGCTGAAACTCGGATACTTAAGTATCTATTGAACATTTAACGCTAGGTGATGGAAGCAGCGCAGGCTTCAACAGGGTTAGCTGGTGGTTTTCGAGGAGGCAATGCCTTACAGAATGTCAATCACATAGCACATCTTTCAGGTGCCCTAATTGGTGTAGCTCTGATATGGCTTCTCAGCAGACTTTCATCAGAACCATCAGATTCCAGTACCTCAACCAAGCAGAGAAAACATTAACTGATGTTGAGTTTAGCTCAATCTGTTCGTTAAATGTGCCTTTCAACAGAAACCTAACATTTGTATTTTGCACGATACCGATGTATGCCAATGATAGATTATTTTTCCCTCTGAATTCTGTAAGTAGACTGCATCAGAAACCAAAGCATTAAGATTTAGCTCATGACTTCTTTAGTTGATGGAATTTTGTACAGCAGTTAAGCACCTGGAATTATTTGACATTTTCTCTCTTCTTAATGGTCAAACCACTTAAGATTTTACCTAAGCATAGATTCTGTAGTAAACTGCTGGTTGTATAGGCGCAAGTCAGAATGATAAAAGAACCCTGGAGGAGAGAGACGTGCTCTTAACCTGAAGTCGGTTGGCAAACTATCGGCATGTATAGGGTGTGTGATTTCATTTCTTTTAGTTATTCTCTCCCAAGTTCACCATTTGAGCCTGAAAACTTTTCCAACAATCGGCAATATGATACTCAATCCTACAGTTGCACATAATATTGACATTATTAGGCTCTTGATTTGGGTCTCTTGATAGGAGATGAAGCAGATGATATGCACAGTAAAGCCAAGAAATTGCAGACTCATGGTAAATTCAAATTGGCTCACCTACAATTCCTAGGGAAAATTCACAATTATCTTTGTCCAGCCCTGTGGTGAGACATGTCTGGTCTTCTCCTGAGTTGGGATTTACGTGGAGGTGTATTCATAAACAAGAGAAGGGGAGATTCCAGAGAAGCTTTGGTGAAGGCAACCCCAGTTTCAAGCTAGTAGAAACCAAGATTTACAGTCATTTTTGCATGGTTGGAACATTTTAGCAGCCTTAATATTTAGGGAATCCTAAACCAGCAGACTTGGCAGAAAAACATGAGGAACAAATGATTGATTTACATGGCCAGTAAAACTTTAAAAATGATGTACATCGAGTTCAAGGGTTTATACAAAATCTATAGAGAGGCCACTGTCTATGTACAATGTTTAAGTCATTAACAGTCACCCTTCTGTGTCATCAATATTTCATCTGTTCAGTTGGTACTAATCATAGTAATTTCCCTTTCCATTTAGTTCAAGAACCCCGCTGTACAAGAGTATGAAAGTTGTCCAGAGATGCTAAGCTGCCCTTGATACTGTTTCTGGCAAACAATAGGACCTCGCAGTCCAAATTTACAAGCAACATACATGGATCTCGTAGCAGTGGACAGGCTCTCGGAAGAAAGTTCAGCGTCTCTTAAAACCACCCGGTTCTTTTTAGCTGCAACAGACGAGCCTTTCTGATCATTTACAAGCTCGCTTGGGATCTGTAACAGTTTGGGAGACGAAAAATTAACTGCATCCCTCTGATACATCTTCTCTAAGCTGTTCGCTGCAGTCTCATTCTCCTTATCTTGCTCACATATCATGCTATACTTTTCCATAGAGCCCATTATCCTGTTTGCCTTTTTACTTAGTCCAATAGCATGCCAAGCCTCTGCAATTAGCAGAAATGTTGATTTCTGAGGCAGAACATTAAACTCTCCCATAAGTTCGATTAATTCTTCTGCTTTCCATGGTTTTTTTGTTTTTGCATAGCCCAAAATTAAGGTTTCGAAAGTCCTCAAATTTGGATATATTCCGCATTTGCACATCTTCTGGAAAACCATCATTGCACATTCCATGGAACCAGCACTACACCATCCACTGATGACAATGGTGAAGATGACTACATTGGGGCGAATACCAGAAGCAACCATGGTATTCAGGAGTTCATCTGCCTTTTCTGGTTCCAGTGCACGCACGTAACCTTTAGCCAGAATACTGTATGCATGAGCATCAGGTTCAATGCCAGCTTTCATCATATTACTAAAGATTTCCCGGCACTTTACCATATACCCGGCTGCACTCCAGGCATCCATGATGGTGCTATAAGTGATCACATCTGGTTTGATACCAGCACTTTCCATCAATGAGAGAACCTAACAAATTAATGAGCAGTCAGTATGTTTGTTCCTGATTAACAAAATACAGCTATATCCATATTTGTAGGAGTTGGATCAATGCTTCCAAGGTTTTTTCACTACTTGAATTACAAGCAATTACAATTGTTTGGTAGCCAAACAGATAAAAAAGATAAATAGTTCTTTTAAATCTTAACTTCCCAAAAATACCAAAATTTGTTAATTTTGATCATGCAAACGTGCATAGTTTCTTTCAAAGACCACATTTGCAAGCTTGAATTACATGCAGCCTAAACTCTTTTGCACTATCCTGTAATTACCTGCATTAATTCTTGGTTTTCATCCCTAAGCACCATTCTCCTTGGCATATCAATTATTTTTACCTATCTAAAATGTGACTTGGAAACTACAACAAAAATTTTGGATTTTCCATTACTTTAAATTCAACTTCACAGCAACTTCTTCCTCACACTAATAATCAAATCAGAAATTCCAAATTAGCATCAAACAATAGAATGACAAGAAAATTAGCTGCTACTTTCACTCATGTAAACCTATTCTCCATTTAATCTTTGAAAATTTCATTTTAAGGCATATATGTATTACAATACCACTGGAGAAATGCTAGAGCACTAAGTAAGAAACTCACGCTAATCTGTCCTTATCAAATGAATCCACTACAGAAAGGCAAGCAACATGTAAGAAATTGTTCATAAATCATTTGCTGCTATCAGGATTGACTTTATTTTGCTTTCTCACAGAAAAGTTAATCTTAAATCTAATAATCGACGGAGTTGAATGGGAAATGCAACCACTGAAGAAAGGAACATCGATCCATGTAATATAAATTAATACTAACCTCATCAACACCATCTCTATCTGACATATTGACGAATCCTTTGATCAGGGAGTTAAAAATAACAAGATTGGGACGCATTCCGAGATCCATCATTCTGTATGCAAACTGTAAGGCATCCCTTACTTTACCTTTTTTGCAATATCCAGCTATTATGATGCCACAGGTTCTTTCATTTGGACGTACACCATTCTTCTGCATTTCTGATATCAAAGTTTCACTCTTTTCCGTCTGACCAGTTTGAGCATAAGCTGTTGCTATAGTATTGTAAGTTACAGCATCAGGTCGCAAGCCAGAAGAAATCATCTTAGAAATCATATCCCAAGCCTCAGTCATATTCCTTTTATTACACCATGCCCTAATAAGAACATTGTAAGTCCTCAAATTTGGTTTTATGTTGTCCTCTTGAGCCATCAACTCCAATACCTTCAAAGATTCTTCAGGCTTTCCAATGAGCCCATACCCTTTAATTAGAGTGTTGAAAGTACTTGTCGTGGGCTTCATTCCACTCTCCTTCATCTTCAATAAAGTTTCCATGGCTTCCTCCATATTCCCAGATTCAGAAAACGCATTGACAACAGCATTATAAAAAACTGAGTCTGGCTTGATTCCATTTTCTTGCACATGGGAGATAATTGAATGAATATGGTTGAAGCGCTTTTGGATAGTTAAAGCAGCTAGTAAGGTAGTATATGTTACAAGAGACGGTTTATGCCCTCCTTCAATCAAATTGTTAAAAACAGATTGGGCTTCCCGAGGCTTTCCTCTTTCCAAAAGAACGTTCATTAGACTTGTTCTCGAACGAACAGTTCTGCAAGAAGTCCCACACATGCAAAAGTTACAGAGAGCTGACTCTGGTATTTCTTGTAATTCATTTTTATCATCTACACAGTTTTCCTGGAAATTGGAGAAATAGTCAGTAACTTGATAAAATATTCAATATCCATTTAGTTACCACACAAGTGGAAGCACTGTAAACTCTTATAACTAATGAAAAACAAGAAAATGACCACGTAAGATATGGCTTCAATTTTTGCAGCTTATAACTTTACCAATTTTACCATTTCCAGGTATTATCAATTGTGATGGAGTTGAATCAATTGTACCTTCACAGGTACTTCTTGAGCCCATTTGTTCTTTACGACTGCTGAACAGCGTCGGATTTGTTTTGTGACCTCAGAATGTGCCTTCTCTTCAACAGATTCTCCCATTTACACTTCTTGACTAGTATGATATTGAAAACTTGAATCTTCTTTCTCACAAGCTGCAGATTAACCAGCAAAATAAGAGGTTAATTCGATTGATTTTAGAAAAAATGCTATATGAAGGGACCCTCTAGAGGATATTGAAATTTAGACTAAGCTATGATGTTTTGCCATCAAAAGGAACAATGCTGCAACAGGAGCACAAGATGCAAAAGCTACGAGTATTGGCGGTGAAGTTTAAATGTGCAATTAAATCTACCAGATGAAAGGCTAAAAGATGATTAGAAACTACACTTCAACTCTGGTACCAAAAGAAGTATAAACATGAGAAAGTAGGCTTTTACTATCCAATAACATTGCTCATTTTCCTAAGCAATTATTTAAAGCTATCCTAAGAGTGGTTAGACTGCAACACAGAGAATGCCAGCATAACTGCCGCAAAGAAAATGATATTAACTGGCGTTTAACTCATAGATGTAAAACTAAGAACAGTGTTAACAAGTACTGAAGAGACAAATCCAATCAAAACATATACATCATGAATAATGAGGCTTTGCATAACTACACAAGCTGAAATAAGCAATAACCAAGAACAGCCTTAAAACATCACAGGCAAATTTCAAGAAGAAAGCAATAACAACCGATTAAACAGGAGTCTATTATGGCATACAATTATTTCAGAATGCTACATTTCTTGCTACAATCTTTATTCCTTGTTGCTACAACATAAGCATAAATTTCCAGATTGCAGTATCCATCAATTCCTCTCAACCCCATAGCAAGTTGGGCAACAACCCATCCATTAACAAAAAAAAAAAGAAAAAAAAAACAATTCCAAAACTCATTTTTGCGGTTGATACAGACATCAAGAAAACATTAAAAATAATATGCAGAGGTTAAAGCTACTCACAAGTTCAAGAAAACCCTTCAAGATAATGGGCTATAAAGTGCAAATGGAACAACAAAAACAAGAACCCTTTAAGTAATTAATTAGGCCCCCATTTACTCATTTCCAATTGAAACTTTGCCAAAATAGTAATTCTGGCATAACTATACCGGTAAGGATTCATCATTTTAAGTTGGGGAAAAAGAAGAAAAACTGAGTGACTGTACCTTTTCAATGGCTAAATACTTGTCTTGCTGGCTGTGGCAGGGAGAGGGAGAAGAGTGAGAACTGAAGAAATCACAGAGTGCGGTTCCTTTTTGCATGAAATCACTGTGCAAGAACTAAGAACAAATGGTGTCTTTGGCTATCTTATCCACATATTTTATTGGATATTCTGGTTCTGGACTCTAATATTGGTGGCATTAAGGAGGGGATAAGATGATTGTATCAAAAGAAAATAATAATAATAATAAATATAGAGGAAATAAATAAAAATAGGGGATAAGGGAACAGTGAAGAGAGGCTGGAAAATAATTTGGACTTATTTATCTAAAGAATTGATTGTGCTATCTATTTAGCCACCACAAGAAAAAAAAATGATGAACCAATATAAATATTTATTAGGCAATAAGAGAAAGCATAAGTTTAAGTGATAAAAATCAATGCACCACAATGCCATTTTACTGATTTATATGTCTCACAACATTCATTTGGTTTGCAGATTCTTCTTTAAAATACATTGAAAAACCTGAAATAAAAGTGGCACAAAATCATAACAACGATCTCAAGAGCCATTAAGCATTCGTTTCATATATAAACAGATTTTATATATGAATCGGTTTTACAAGAGTGTTTGTGTTCTTAATTTATCCTTTACAAAAGTCATTAGAATTAGAAAATACAGCACAATTTTGGCTTCTGTTTGTTAAGTACATAGTTTAATTGAAGTTTGGAAGGTTTTGAGTAACACAAAAAGTGGTAAGAACTTAAGTGGTGGATCATACTAAAGATTAAACATAAGAAGGGCAGTAATATATGTGCTTAATCAAAGGAGGTAACTGTAATTTTTACCAAATTTCAAGGTGGTAAATACAGTTAACTCTAATAACAGAGAAAGACTCATGTAAAATCGGTTCATATATGAGATGCATTTTATATATAAAACGGACAATTAATAACTGTTAAAATCGTGATTCATGAAACGAGCAATTAATAACCGTTGAAATCGTGATTCTAATATCATATCTCTTTTAATTGTGCGTTGAAATCGTAATTAAATCTAATTTCATATATAAATCTGCATAACACGAGTCTATCTCTTAATTATATTATTATTATGAGTAGAGTTGAATATATAAGGTGATGCCAACGATAGTAATAAAAGTTGAATTGATATTTAATGAGTTTATCATTGTCCGCCAAACATCTCAACTTTAACAATATGAAAAATTTGTGATTGTGCCTGCAAGCATAGTGATCCATGTGTACAAGTTAACAAAATTTCAAAAATAAAATAAAATAAAAAATTTACTCCTTAGCCAAGTAACCATGGCATTTTGTTTTGATCTCTTCAATTTGATCAAAAGAATCTTAAATGCTGCCATAATTATTATTATCATTAAACTCCGTTTGGACAAGTTATTTTGGATTATATCATGAATTTTTCTTTTTGAATTTATTATGAGAAAAGAATATTTTGAGAGTGTTTGGAATGAATGATTTTATTTTGTTGGGATTTGTATTGAAGATTTTTATTAATAAAAGTTTGAAATTTAAATTTGAATTAGTATTTTATTAGTTTATTTTGGTGGGAAGTGTGTTAGAAAGAATTATTTATTATTAAAATTTAAAATTCAAATTCAAATTCAAATTCAATATTCTATTTATAAAAATTACTGTAGCAAAACTAATTACTGTAGCATTGTTTTGTGTTTTAAAAATTTTGATAAAAAGTTAAACAAAACAAACACCTCATTTTGTAATTGTAAAATAAATCACAAATTTAAGGGTGTCCAAAGAGACCTTCAAGTGTTTCCTTTTCTTTTGTTTTAGTACATCATTTTCTTTCTTTGATCTTCTATAAAAGGGGATTTAAATCTAAGCATTTCAAGTACAAAATCATAGCAAATAGAGTGAGTAACAACATGCTATCCAAAACCCAGATCTCATTTTTCATCCTTTTTTTTTTTTTAGACAAAAGCGATATTTCATTGATAATGATCAACGTTTACATCATAGCCAAAATGGCTTAAAATATATACAATTCATCTAACTAGCTGAGAATCTAAATACACTGACACATGATGTTAGTGTATTAAGAGCAATGTAGGCATATAGCCAATAGAGAATTAACAATCCATAACAATGGAATTCTCAAACATTACTTTCAAAATCTAAGTAATCAATTGAAATTGAAGTACATATCTTTCAAAATCTAACAATCTACTTATTTCAAACCATGGATGTTTTAACTGGCTGACAACCATACGAAATCCACAGTCAATAATCTTCTTCACAAGGTTACCCTTTAACTATTCATTGCAAATCAGGAGACGATGATTTGGGAATCCATAACCTTTATGTGAATGCTGATTATCATTGGCGTTTTCGCGAGAATTACTTTGATACAAGTTTGTATTTTTGGTGGACTCCCAACAATGTTACTTTTAATGTTTTTGATGATCACTTGGCTCATAACTATTGTGGGTTTCAGGATGATCTTAACTATTGCTATTGGTCAGTACAAATGCATGGCTTTTACTTAGCCAATGTTCTAAATCCACTTCCGTACAAATTGAAGAAAATGAGAGATTGGTAATTATCATGATGTGTTATAGTATTTCAATATGAAATTATTGAAATTTGAAAATGAATAGAGATTTGGTTATTTATTTAATCTTTTGTTTTTCAACTTTGAATTATTATATTTCCTATGCATATTCTTCTTCTAATATATATGTTGATCAAGTGAGGTGACATGGGATAGATAAATAAGGAAGATATCAGTTTAAAAAAAAAAAAACAAATTTAGAGAATTTGAGAGATGCATTGAATAATATCAAAGTCGTAACAATGAAAATAAAGGCCTTAAAAAGTTTTTACAGTTGTAAGAAACTTTAAATCAAAACAAAAAATAATTTAGAATTGATTAAAAAAAATTAATAGGACTAAAAATGGCATAAACAAATGAATTTTGTTGAAAAATGGCACACGTCATGAGACTACGTCGAAATGAGATATTATAAAAAAGCGATCTTGAATTCGAACAAGAAAGTTACACTCATTTAAAGTTAATGACATATTTTATCATTTTTTACCTTGTTGGCCCGATTCTGCAAAGTTTAGAAGTCGTTTATTAGCCGATTCCATGTCAATATGTTATTGAGAAAAAGTAACAAAATAACTTAAGAATAAATGATTATATGAAGAAAACCATAAAAAAGGCATTTATCTTATAACTTGGGATCAAATTTATATTCTCAATTAATTTATTATGTACAAAAGTCCTTAGAATTAAAAATTACAGCACAAATTTGGCTTCTCTTGTTGAGTATTTTCATTTCAAGTTTGGAAGGGTTTGTAAAACACAAAAGATGTTAAGAACTTACAACTATATCATATCAAAGATTAAATATAAGAAGCATAAAAGGAAATTTACTTACTCAAATTATAGACTTTAGATGTATATTTGATCACATATCCATCCACTATGTAATACAGAAGCAAATGTCATAGAGATTATTGCTTGACTCTCCCTAAATGGGAATGTTATTGTGCTCATAAACATAATCATAACCTAGTAAAAATATTAAGCAAAGCTCTTGTTTAGTACCAAAAGCACAAACACACATTACTAAACTTACATATAGCAATGATAAGAAACCAAAGTGTAGAGATTCCTATGCAATGTTGTTCTTTATATTTTTTATTAGATGGCTCAAAGAAACATAAGATGAACCATCTTCCAACATACCCTTTTTGCATTTTTCTTTCATATGTTTCACCTTCTCTCTAATTCCATCCTTATTTTGATCCAACATGATTCTCTTGATCCCATTTTCTATCTCATCAGCAGGGACAATTATTTTGCTCTCCATGTTAGCATCATTTCTGTAATCCATCTTAATTTCAACAGCAATTCCCAACTCTACAACCATCTCAAATGCATTTATTTGTTGCTCAGCATACATAGGCCAGGCAGCCAAAGGGACTCCAGCCCACAAACTCTCTAGTATAGAGTTCCAACCACAATGAGAAACAAAGCCTCCAATTGCAGGATGTGATAAGACTGCCATTTGTGGTGCCCAACCAATCAATTTTCCAATCTCTGAAGTTCTTTCCAAGAACCCTTCTGGCAAAACTTCCTCAAGATTGGCATATGCCGATGGTGCATCAATGCCTCCCTTTGCTGGAGGTTGTCGTAAACACCACAAAAATCGCCATCCACCACGCTCAAGAGCCGCTGCAATCTCCTTCACCTGCTGGTTCGATCCAAAGCTTCCAAAGCTCCCAAAACATAAAAACACAACAGAACAAGAAGGTTGGTTAGCCAACCAGCTCATAATGTCATCATCTGGCCTAAAGTTCCAGTTAATTATCGGTCCTACCGGGTAAATTGGCGGGATTCTTCCTTCATGATCAGATAATGACTTAATTGCATAGGGCTCCAGCTCCTGAGATGTGTTAATTATGATTCCCTTCGTTTCCCTGATCCTTCTAGCAGAATGAAAGACAATGATTGATCCCCCATTCTTATCCAGCATTGTGCTGGGTAATACCTTAGCGGGCACTGGATTGATAAAACTTGGGACCAATAGCTCAGCATCTGAGTCTTTATAGTCAGTAACGTCTTCATTGTGATCATCATATAAGGTTTGGACATGGAATTTAAGTCCAAGAAAAGCAGCACTGGAAGTGTAGAATACGTAGCTTGGGAGCCCAAATTCATTGGCCAAATCAATCATGGCAACAGAAAACATGTCAACAACAATACCAGCAGTTTTAGTCGAATTAGACTTTGAAATTCTTTGAACAACTACATCTCTTACTAGTGGCTTGAAACTGTTGATCATCTCAAAGGCAGCAACCCCTCGGTCCTTGGATTTTGGTTCTTGATTCGATGAATTTGGCTGATAAGGGATGTTCACAAATCCAATCCGCGAGCTTGAATCCGTTATCTGAGATTCTATGTATGAATCAACCCCGGTGTTGAAGGACAGTTGAACGACGAGGAACACAACAGAGAGATGCTCATCTCGATCGATGAGAAGCTTTCCAAGCTCCACTGCTGGGACTAAATGACCCAACCCCGGGCCAGGGATGAACAACAACTCCTCTCTTTCCATTTTTCTTCTATACAAAGATCTACTCTTTCTTCAGGCTATGTTTTTGAATATTGGAGCAATCAATAATTCAAGACTAGTACATGTTTCTCTCTTTCCATTTTCCTTGTCCTAATATGCAACTTTTTCAACTGACCATTTTTTTTAAACCTTTTTGTGGTTGTAATGAGTTGGAATCTTGATTTTGTACCGTTTATCATTCAATAAATATAATCGAGCCGGGACAAAGAATGGCAATCCATGGGAATCCACAAGGACAGTGACAAAGACAATTAGGCTATAGTATTTTTTTATTTTTTTTTCCAAAAGCGATATTTTCATTTCTGAATCAAGAATACATATCAGCCAACTGGACTTGAGTCTACATACATTGCTTGTAGTAGCCAATCAGGGAGATGGTCTAGCCATTCCTGAGAAATTCTAGCATTACTTGCTACTTTTGCCAATAAACAACTAGCACTGTTGAATTGTTTATGAATAAAAGAGAAATTACACATTTCAAACAATTGCTCTAACAAGAAGATGTCTTCAGCTATCGTATCTACACTAGTATTTGGAGATATTCTTTGTTGAAGCTTATCTACAATAGCTTTAACATCTACCTGTATTTCGATTCTCTCCCAACCCATCCGAAAGGCTAGGAGTTGATTCTTCAATGTCCTGCAATTATTAGTTCCAATTTATTCAACAAAATTTAGTTCTTTATTAATGTGACATGACATTCATCCATGTTCCAACACATCTTTAGTGATGATAATAAGTGGCGGATTCAGAAATTATGGTTTGAGAAAATTACATAATACTATTAGTAGAAGTTATATTTTAATTTTTGAGGATGCAAAATTCTAATTTTCTTAAGGATTCAATTGAAAATTTTATATTTTTTAAAAGGACATAATACAATTTTTCAAGTCTTGGGGGCGGCCGCACCCCTCCTAGATCCGCCTATGATGATAAGAGACTTTACAACCATTCTTTAAAGAATGGCTCATAATTTTTCAAACAAGTGGTCTTGCGTGAGACGGACACATTTATAAAACGATTTCGAACGCACAATAAAAAATTACGGGAAATTATAATTATAAAATGATTTCGACGCATAATAGAAATGACAAAAAAATTATAAATATAAAATGATTTTGACGCATAATAGAAATGATGAAAAATTATAATCACACAATTCATCTGTCATTAATGCTACGTTTCATATATGAAATACGTCTAATCACGGTCTTATTATAATTCACAATCAAATGGTTTTGTTATTCATTCCAAAGAGAAGTTTCTAATTGAGAACTTTATGAATAAATTTGGCATCATAACCAAAGTGAATACTAAAGTTTGAGATTAAATAGATTTACTAGTTTAATTTTACTTCTTTTTTTGTATTTTTTATTGATAATAAATTTTAATAATATATATTTCACAAAAATATTCCAATTATGATAGGGTATCGGAAATCTAATTATAATTAATTACTTTAACCAATAAATATTCTACTTTTTTTTGCCGCATTTGGAGGAAGATTAATTAAAATAATTAACAACAATGCTTTCTTAGATTTGTTTTAATCACAATCATTTTGATTAAAAATCCAGGTCAATGATACTTCTAACCTAAACCATATAATTAAAGTGAAATTCTCTTCTTTAATCTTTTGAATATGATCATATCCTAATACATAGCTTTAATCTATGAAATGAAATTCTCTTAATTTTCTTAATTTTATTATTATTATTTTTTTGATATTGTAAATAGTCCGGTACTATTCATAGTTGTTTCTTCTTCTTTTCATTTCATTTGTGAAGGGTATCTATATATATATATATATATTCAAATTAATATTAAATTAGAGTTATCAAAAAAAACCCACAATAATTAGAATTGTGATGCCAGTGTATCCTCGTCTACGAGTAAAATAGTTAGGGAGTGAGTAATTTTGACTTATCCCATTTAATTTAAAGTATGGTTCAGCAAACTTAATACTATATTTTATATCCTTATTATTATGGTGTTTTCATGGTCATGGTTGCATATTAATTGACCAAATCAAACATTGTATACTATTTGTTTTATCCTTAATTAAATTAAGTAACATCTATTTACTGGAGTAATAAAAAATCATTGTTTTTAAAAAAAAGTTTAACAACACAGAATTAACAAAAAAAAAAAAAAAGACAGAAAAAAGACGAAAACGTATTCCATCCAACGCCAACAACAACATATTTAAGCTGCTTTTATTATGCAGGAATGAGGATTACGACAACGGTGAGAATGGATCCGTCTATCCCACATTGGGAGTTTAAATTGAAAAATTACAGTATATAAGAAATCTTCTTCACTGGAGTGAACGCCGAGCTTGGCGGCGCAAGCTTGTAACCCAAGTGGGGGCATTAAGGTCTTCGGAGTCGGTTTGGCTGCGGGAGGGTGATTGTGTGATTAGCGCACAGTCATCGGCCAAATCAAGTAAACGACGGAGACCTTTTGTCTTTTTTATCAAAATACCAAATCAAAGTAGATCAATTTTTTTTTTCATTCTTACGGAATCATCAAATAAGTGCAGATATCTTACCCAGATCTTCTTCCGTAATGGTATGGAACAACCGAACAAGAGTATCATCATTGAGGCGGCGATACCGATATCAAAACGAACAGCAAAAACCCAACGTATCTCTCCCTCCCCATGGCCCCATTATTATAACGTGATGGGGACATGGGGAGTGTCTCCTCCTACCATTATTAATCAATATGAAAATTCTGATTCTTCTCTCTCGGTGTGTGTGTATGGCTATATTTATACTGATCTTACTTTTTATTTGAGTCCTAATAGAATTCTAATACTTGGATTTCATTGGACAAGAGATAAGAATTGAATATAAATACACTTCTAATTAAATAAAGTATATACATATATAAGCATATATGTATAGTTGGAGGTAGGAAATATTTGGAAAGATATAATTAATTGTAATATGACTTCAATCAATATGAGCATAGATAGATAACTGACTGAGAAATAATAGGACTTCAAAATAAATAAATAAAAATAACTTAGATTTTGTATTTTCATTGGCCAAATTCAATTACTTGAGGTTCAAGTCTCGTTAACAAGTAACTAAACAATAAAACAAAGATATTGGATCCCTGTTCAAGATTATATCTATTCTATTTTATCTAATGTCCAAAACAGCATAGTTTAACTAAAACTAAGGACTAAAAGCATAAATATCACTACAATTACTTTACAATTATTAGACCATAACCCTACAACATAGTTGACAGAAGATCCCAACTCAAAAGGCATAAATGGTTAAAGTTAGTGAGACATTAAGAAATTAAATTAATTATTGAAATTATTGAGGAATAATGAATTAAAATTTGATGTTAAGTTAATTATTAATTTTGTACCAAGTATGAGATCGATTATTGAGAAACAAGAATTCAAGTGTGAGATTCAATTGATTTTTTTTTTTTTTTGTCAAAAATATTAATTTTATTAACATAACAAAGTAATATACAATAGTTAATTATATGAGAATCATTGCATTGTTTTAGGTTGAGCAACCTAGAAAAACAACGCATTACAAGCAGTTTGATAAATGGCCTAAAATCGTCTATCAAAACAATACCATACAAATATTTTGGCTAATTGATTATTGAAATTGTTGAAATTGTTGAGAGATTAGTAATTAGGGTTTGAGATTATTGAGAAATAAGAAATTCGAGTTTGAGATTAAATTTATTATTAAATTGTTGAGAAATAAGTAATTAGAGTTTGAAATTATTTGGGAATAATGAATTAGAGTTTGAAATTAAATTGGTTATTTAGACAGATGAATATATCACACATTGAGATTTATTTAGTAAGGATAATTACGTAGTATTTCACTAATTAGGTAGAATATGTAAGTTATTTCTATATACTTTATTTATTTTTTATTTTTTTTTGGCAAAACCGACTTTTAAGGTGGGGCGCCACTCCCGTTATATATAGATAATGGTTTGAGCAATGGATTTATCCTCTTACACAAAAGAACCTTGAAAACATACTCCATTTACATGCCCAATACCTAATGGGGTTATGTTCATCAAGGGTTATAAAGTAAATGTGGAGTACTACTCCTTTTACAATAAAACCAAATACTAAATGTACTCAAAACCTTTCTTTACCAAGGCATCCCCTTTGTTTTTGGCGTATAATAAAAGCATGTAAGTTGTACATTCCACATTTGAGGCTGAGCCTTTTCTTAGTCATTACATGCCTTCACAAAAATGCCTAAATCATTTCTTTCCTCTTGACACATAAGGGAGCATGAGCTATGTTATTTACCCTTGTTGTGCATGACCATAAATAGGATGTGCTTGTGCTTTTTAATAACCCTAAAATATAGTCTCGAGAGTACACTCGCTTGATTGATAATTAAACCAAAGTCATCATATTATATATTGCGTTTTGTCTTTTAAATTAGTGTATTTCATTTGATAATATTTTAAAAAATAGTCATCATATTATATATTGCGTTTTGTCTTTTAAATTAGTGTATTTCATTTGATAATATTTAAAATCAAAAATATTTTCTGTAGAATTTCAACATAATCCCTTCTCTGTGGGAACGAATTTGTTATACTATCACTATTAATAGATTATCTAACTTTATTCTTGATTAGGTGTAGATAGCAATCATGAACCTAATTTATAAGAATATTTTCTTTCTAAGAATAAAAAAAAGTGAAACGAGATAAAATCACTAAGTTACGATAAAGGATTCAAAGGACATACCCCAAAAGATATCCCTTTGGATCACTGAGTTACAATATCCTTCTTGATCATCGTAACTCAGTGAAATACAGTTTAGGACAGAATTACAAAAGTCCTTAGAATTAAAAATTATAGCACAATTTTGGCTTCTTTTTTTGAGTATTTCATTTCAAGTTGAAAAACACAAAAGATGGTAAGAACTTACAACTATATCATATCAAAGATTAAATATAAGAGGCATAAAAGGAAATTTACTTACTCAAATTATAGACTTTTGATAATACCAATATTTTGTTATTTATCTTTATTTATTTTGGATAATATTGGTATTATTATTAGTAAAAAGTGTTGATAATTGCAGGTTTATCTGGAGGAAGTTGATGACTACTAAAAGTGCAAGTATGGTGGAAATTGCATCTGGACATACTTTTGGAAAGATTCAGAGACATATCTTCAAGGGGAATGGAAGAACACAATCCAAGGCTAGAGGATAATTCTTCTATTTATTAGGAGAGAATTCTATGAAGACATGGAAGTTGTGGAATGATACGTTCAATTATCTCTTGTTAAGAGATAATTTAAGATTTTTTAAAAGACATTTAGTTTGATAAGGATAATTCCCACTTTTGGGGAATTAGATTAATATTAGGAATTTGAGTAGAATTTGGTTTAGGAGCTCTATAAATTAGCTCTACGCAAATGGAGTAGTCAGTCAGTTTTTTGTTTCATTTTTTAGTGAGTCAGTTAATCTTTCATTTTTTCTATTAGTTAGTAGTCAGTTTTCTTCACTATTTCTATTAGTCAAGTTTTCGTGTTAAGAATTCCTTAGTTTTGATTTCAATTAATTAAGGTTAGGATTTTATTCGATTATCGTTTTCAAGAATTTGATTCCAATTCGTATTTGAGTCCAGTTGCAAGATCAAAATTGTTTGCTTTGAATTCTGATTAAATTGACTTTCATTCTGATTATATTGCTTCAAAATCGTGTATTCACTATTCTTCACTATTCGAATTGCTTTGTTTTTAGTTTATATTGTTTTCAATTTCATCTAGTATTCTAGTTTGATTTACAAAGTTGTTTACTTAATAATTACATCAAGTCCTTATCTTCAAAATTAGATATCAATTTCCGTGGTTTAATAATTCTAGTGAGTCTTAATTTAAATAGTTAGTAAGTTAATCTTTGTCTTCAATTATGAATTCTATTTTTCTTAATTCCTATTTCTTTTATTTAATTATGTATTCTAGCTAATTTATTTTATCCGGTTAAGATATTGATGAAGCATTAATTAAAAATCTTGTGAGATCTAATTTGAACTTAAATAAATTTGTTAGACAAGTACCTTTTATGCTCCATGATATAGAGTTTATGAATTTTCTATGATTGTTGAATATTGCGCAGTATTTAATTTATTGTAGAAAATTCTAATGCCAATTAAAACGGTGGATCCGTAATTGTCCATTTAGTTTTAATAAGTGGCAAGGCTGTCATTCATCGGCAGTGGGCATAAGGGGATGATATGCGCATATGGCGTCCATATGAACATATCATAATTAGGTTTCTCTCATCTTAATGCTGTTAATGAATTAAAGTTAATGAGGCGTCCTCTTAGCTTGTTTATTAATTAGAGAGTAGTTAATAAGGCGTCCTTTTAATTACCAACAAATAAGGAGAAATGAGGTTATGTCAGTGGCGTTCCCGATAACTATAACTGATTTATTTGTTAAGCCGATTTAATCATTGCATCAAGGATCAGGTTATTAATTAGTGTAGATTCAATGTTTTAACCGAATTCTCTTTCTTATTGATTAAATTCTTTAGTAGTTTATTTTATTTAATTGTTTCTAATCCTTTTGCGTGACAAGTCCGAAGAAAAGTTACAACCGTTCCCTTGGGAGACGACCTTACTCCGTTACTATCTAGTGAAGAGTAGGTTTTAATTTTGGTGGCGTAACGACACTATCAACTTTAGATGTATATTTGATCACAAATCCATCCACTATGTGATACAGAAGCAAATGTCATAGAGATTACTGCTTGACTCTCCCTAAATGGGAATGTTATTGTGCTCATAAACATAATCATAACCAAGTTAAAATATTAAGCAAAGCTCTTGTTTAGTACCAAAAGCACAAACACACATAACTAAACTTACATATAGCAATAATAAGAAACCAAAGTGTAGAGATTCCTATGCAATGTTGTTCTTTATATTTTTTATTAGATGGCTCAAAGAAACATAAGATGAGCCATCCTCCAACATACCCTTTTTGCATTTTTCTTTCATATGTTTCACCTTCTCTTTAATTCCATCCTTATTTTGATCCAACATGATTCTCTTGATCCCATTTTCTATCTCATCAGCAGGGACGATTATTTTGCTCTCCATGTTAGCATCATTTCTGTAATCCATCTTAATTTCAACAGCAATTCCCAACTCTACAACCATCTCAAATGCATTTATTTGTTGCTCAGCATACATAGGCCTGGCAGCCAAAGGGACTCCAGCCCACAAACTCTCTAGTATAGAGTTCCAACCACAATGAGAAACAAAGCCTCCAATTGCAGGATGTGATAAGACTGCCATTTGTGGTGCCCAACCAATCAATTTTCCAATCTCTGAAGTTCTTTCCAAGAACCCTTCTGGCAAAACTTCCTCAAGATTGGCATATGCCGATGGTGCATCAATGCCTCCCTTTGCTGGAGGTTGTCGTAAACACCACAAAAATCGCCATCCACCACGCTCAAGAGCCGCTGCAATCTCCTTCACCTGCTGGTTCGATCCAAAGCTTCCAAAGCTCCCAAAACATAAAAACACAACAGAACAAGAAGGTTGGTTATCCAACCAGCTCATAATGTCATCATCTGGCCTAAAGTTCCAGTTAATTATCGGTCCTACCGGGTAAATTGGCGGGATTTTTCCTTCATGATCAGATAATGACTTAATTGCATAGGGCTCCAGCTCCTGAGATGTGTTAATTATGATTCCCTTCGTTTCCCTGATCCTTCTAGCAAGATTAAAGACAATTATTGATCCCCCATTCTTATCCAGCATTGCGCTGGGTAATACCTTAGCGGGCACTGGATTGATAAAACTGGGGACCAATAGCTCAGCATCTGAGTCTTTATAGTCAGTAACGTCTTCATTGTGATCATCATATAAGGTTTGGACATGGAATTTAAGTCCAAGAAAAGCAGCACTGGAAGTGTAGAATACGTAGCTTGGGAGCTCAAATTCATTGGCCAAATCAATCATGGCAACAGAAAACATGTCAACAACAATACCAGCAGTTTTAGTCGAATTAGACTTTGAAATTCTTTGAACAACTACATCTCTTACTAGTGGCTTGAAACTGTTGATCATCTCAAAGGCAGCAACCCCTCGGTCCTTGGATTTTGGTTCTTGATTCGATGAATTTGGATGATAAGGGATGTTCACAAATCCAATCCGCGAGCTTGAATCCGTTATCTGAGATTCTATGTATGAATCAACCCCGGTGTTGAAGGGCAGTTGAACGACGAGGAACACAACAGAGAGATGCTCATCTCGATCGATGAGAAGCTTTCCAAGCTCCACTGCCGGGACTAAATGACCCAACCCCGGGCCAGGGATGAACAACAACTCCGCTCTTTCCATTTTTGTTCTATACAAAGCTCTACTCTTTCTTCGGGCTATGCTTTTGAATATTGGAGCAATCAATAATTCAATACTAGTAAATGTTTCTCTCTTTCCATTTTCCTTGTCCTAATATGCAACTTTTTTAAAACCTTTTTGTGGTTGTAATGAGTTGGAATCTTGACTTTGTACCGTTTATCATTCAATAAATATAATCGAACCGGGACAAAGAATGGCAATCCATGGGAATCCACAAGGACAGTGACAAAGACAATTAGGCTTTAGTATTTGATTCTTCAATGTTCTCCAATTATTACTTCCAATTTATAGTTATATTCAATAAAATTTAGTGAATATATGTTCCAACACATCTTTAGTGATGATAAGAGACTTTGCAACCATTCTTTAAAGAATCGCTCATAAGTTTTCTCACAACTGGTCTTGCGTGAGACGGCCACATTTATAAAACGATTTCGAACGCACAATAGAAATTACGAGCAATTATAATTATATAATAATTTTGAAGCACAATAGTAATTACGAAAAATTATATTTATAAAATGATTTTGATGCACAATAGAAATGACGGAAAATTATAATCACAGAATTCATGTGTCATTAATTGTACATTTTATATATGAAATATGTCTCATATATGAAATCGTTTCACATGAATTTTTGTTTTATTTTTCTCATATCTTTCATCTCTTATGGAATAATCACGTTTTTATTATAATTCACAATCATATGGTTTTGTTATTCATACCAAAGAGAAGTTCTTAATTGAGAACTTTATGAATAAATTTGGTATCATAACCAAAGTTAATACTAAAGTATGAGATTAAATAGATTTACTAGTTTAATTTTACTTCTTTTTTTGTATTTTTTTATTGATAATAAATTTTAATAATATATATTTCACAAAAATATTCCAATTATTATAGGGTATCGGAAATCTAATTATAATTAATTACCTGAACCAATAAATATTCTACTTTTTTTTTGCCGCATTTGGGGAAGATTATTTAAAATAATTAACAACAATGCTTTCTTAGATTAATTTGTTTTAATCACAATCATTTTGATTAAACATCCAGGTCATGATACTTCTAACCTAAACTATATAATTAAAGTGAAATTCTATTCTTTAATCTTTTGAATATGATCATATCCTAATACATAGCTTTAATCTATGAAATGAAATTCTCTTAATTTTTCTTAATTTTATTATTATTATTTTTGTGATATTGTAAATAGTCCGGTACTATTCAGAGTTTTTTTTTTTTTTTTTTTTTTAGGGGCGTCACTCCCTATTTTATTGATAGAATTAAAGGTTACAAAATCCAATGGCCGATTTACCTACACCATTAGTACATTTTGAAAAAAAGAGAAAAGCTAAAGAAACGGGAGGACTCCTCCCTTACATTGTTGTCATAAAAGCAAATGTCCAAAACCTTTTTCTTCAGTTTAAGCTAGTGATCACAATTTTAGGCCATTTCAACAAAGTCAGTCCAAGAAAATCGTGGCCACACTCTAGATAACCAAATCTATACGCAGAGCAGCCATGAAAAACAAATGCAAACAATACCAATCCAATGGAGAATTACAAGTTGAAGTCAATGTCGTAGGTGTAAACACAGTGGATGTTCATGTTCCTTGTTCTTTTCCTTGTTCTTGTGTAAACAATACCGGTACTATTCAGAGTTGTTTCTTGTTCTTTTCATTTCATTTGTGAAGGCTATCTAAATATATATATTCAAATTAATATTAAATTATAGTTATCAAAAAAACCCACAATAATTAGAATTGTGATGCCAGTGTTTCCTCCTCTACTAGTAAAATAGTTAGTGAGTAATTTTGACTTATCCCATTTAATTTAAAGTATGGTTGAACAAACTTAATACTATATTTTATATCCTTATTATTATGGTGTTTTCATGGTCATGGTTGAATATTAATTGACCAAATCAAACATTGTATACTATTTGTTTTATCCATAATTAAGTAACATCTATTTACTGGAGTAATAAAAAAAAAGAAAAGTTTAACAACACAGAATTAACAAAAAAAAAAGACAGAAAAAAGACGAAAACGTATTCCATCCAACGCCAACAACAACAGATTTAAGCTGCTTTTATTACGGTGACAATTAATGGATCCGTCTATCCCACATTGGGAGTTTAAATTGAAAAATTACAGTATATAAGAAATCGTCTTCAATGGAGTGAACGCCTTCGGAGTTGATTTGGCGGCGGTATGGTGATTGTGTTGCTGTCCAGTGCTTCTACTCGACTCCTCCAAGCCCAACCCCCAGTGAGTAGTAGGGTCAATTGTAAATAATACCACATGCGGTGTAGGGGCGTTAAACGTAGGGGGGGAGGGGGCGAGTTGTTTGTCATTAGATTAGCGCACAGTCACCAGCCAAGTCAACGACGAAGGCCCTTTTGTCTTTTTTATCAAAATACCAAATCAAAAGTAGATCAATTTTTTTTCATTCTCACGGAACAAAACAAGAGTATCATCAAATAAGTGCAGATATCTTACCCAGATCTTCTTCCGTAATGGAATGGAACAACCGAACAAGAGTATCATCATTGGGGCGGCGATACCTATATCAAAACGAACAGCAAAAACCCATCGTATCTCTCCCTCCCCATGGCCCCTTATAACGTGATGGGGACATGAGGAGTGTCTCCTCCTACCATTATTAATAAATATGACGACTGTGATTATTCTCTCTCGGTGTGTATGGCTATTTTTATATTAATCTTAGTTTTTAGTAGAGTCAGACCTAATAGAATTCTATTAGTTGGATATGAAAAATAGTAAGAGAGAGATGAATACTTGAATATGAATAAACTTTTAATTAATTAAGGATACACGTATAGTTTGGAGGTAAGAAATCTTTTAAATATAGATAAAATTGTATAATTAATGAGTATAGATAGATAACTGACCGATAGATAATAGGACTCTGCATGAGTAACTAAAAATATTCGTAATCTATATACCCTACCAAATTTCTTCAGGGATTGGCAATCCTTAAAACTTTTTTTAAAAATAAATATATCAAAGGAAAACTCGCCTAGCTTAGATACACATATTAATTTTTTTTTTTTATAACACACACCCTCACAAGTAACCGAAACAATAAAATAAACCCACTGTATTACTCTTTGTATGAGATTTGAACACTTGTAAAATCACTTAGGTTCACTCATCATTTGATAGGATTTTTATTTAATTTTTAAAAATTAGATAACCAATATATATAGAAGGTGTTACACATAATGTTATACTCAATAGTCAATAGTACAAAAGATCCAAAGTCGACATGTTTGCTCTAATAAGAAATTAAATTAATTATTTTATTGAGGAATAAGGAATATGTATGTAAATATATATGTATGTACACACAATAATGATAATTTTATTTGGATATAGAGTCACTTGCATCATGCAATATTGTACCTTTTCAATGCACACAAGCGCAGCCTTGTTTAGTGTAATAACTTGATTACAACCACGTATATTGTTGACTATTATAAAGTGCATGTGTATAACTTAAGTATAACTTGTTTACTATACGTGTGATACAATAAATCATTAGATACACATATGATATGATTAATCCCTAACTACAACTACAATACCACTACGTACAATATTAGTACTATGTTTATTGTAGGTTAATTAAGAACTTATTAAATATTAACAATGTTAACGAATTCATATGCTTCATCAAGCTACGACAGTTTCTAATTATTAAAAATAGCTTGCCTAAATTAAATGTAAGAACTTGGTAGGTATCTATATCAAATACACGTTTAGATTTACGAGTAGAGGCATGTGGTTGTCCATAATTTTCCATCATTGTTATTCAAAATCACATCCCCTGCATCCAAAATTCACTTCCCCATAATCCGCAAAATCTCTAATACATGTGCCTTTACTAGGCTTATTTCTTAATTAGAAATCCGTTTTGCTCAACTTTTAAAAGCATACCTGATGTGGAGATTGCACGACATGCCTAACATCCAAACTCGTTCAATAACATAAATGCTACCCCAACATGATTTAATCTAAACAAAAAAAAAACAAAAAAAAAAGGTCATTATTACACCCAAATTATCCGTGGCTTTGTTCTAAAAGGGAAAATCAAACCAGATCATAAATCCCAAGTTGAAGCAAGTCTTTACTACAGGACTTGAAACCACATAGTTTGCTAATACTATTATCATGTTCAATACGCCATCTATGTACACCACACCTCACATTCTAAGAAGTTTAGTCATTTTGAAATACCAAATTACAAGTTGTAATTAATAAATTTACTTCTTGTTCAAACAAGTTGAGTGGGCAGTAAAAATAAATATATTGAACAAGCTCAAGTGATAATAGAAAGGGATCACCTACAAATTGATCAAGAGGTTCACATAAAGTAACATGCTTTTTTTTCACACGCCTCAATTGTGAACATATGTTTTTTTTTTCATCCGCCTCAATTGTGAACATACATTCTAGTGAATGTTGTCAAAAAAGTGAAACTAATATTTATCACCAAAGCTTCATTTTTTGGGCTATAGCACACGTATTTTAGCCGAAAATGACAATGTAAAAAATGTGCCAATTTTGGTCATTTTCGTGCCATTTTTAGCACCCGAATCAATTGTGAACGTGCATTGTAGTGAACGGTGTCAATAAAAGTGAAACTTATATTTATCACAAAACCTCTATTTTTTGTGGGTTATACACTTATTTTATCCGAAAACAACAATATTCAAAAACATGCCGATTTTTGCCATTTCTGTATTATTTTTTATACCAATCTCAATTTTGAACGTGCATGTGAGTGAATTGTGTCAAAAAAAGGTAAACTTTTAATTATCACTAAACCTCCATTTTTTGTGGGCTACAACATACGTATTTTGGCCAAAAATAACAATGTCCAAAAACATATCGATTTTGGCTATTTCTGTGTTGTTTTTAATAGCCATCACAATTTTGAACATTCATTTTAGTGAACAGTGTCAAAAAAAGTGAAACTCATATTTATCAACTCCATTGTCCCCTTGGATAGCCATTGACTCTAACTATAGAAAAAGGCTGAAATCGGTCATTTTTAAAGAGACGTATTTCATATCTGAAACATGTAATTAATAACCGTTGAAATCGTGATTCATGAAAGAGATAATTAATAATCATTGAAATAGTAATTTTAATCTCATATCACTTTTATTGTGCATTAAACTCGTGATTAACTCCCATTTCATATATAAATTTACTTCACATGACACTAACTCCTAATTATATTATTTTTGTGAGTGGAGTTGAATAAAAGTTCTATTTCCATTTGATGAGTTTATCATTGTACACCAAACATCCCAACTTCAACAATATGAAAAATTTGTGATTGTCCCTGCAAGCATAGTGATCCACGTGTACAAGTTAGCAAAATTTCAAAAAAAAAAAAAACATTTACTCCATAGCCAAGCAACCATGGCATTTTGCTTTGATCTCTTCAATTTGGTCAACTGAACCTTAAATGCTGCCATAATTATCAAACATTTCTTTTTCTTTTGGTTTAGTACATAATTTTCTTTCTCTGATTTTCTATAAAACGGGACTTAAATCTAAGCATTTCAAGCACAAAATCACAGCATATATAGTGAGTAACAACATGTTATCCAAAACCCATATCTCAATCTTCATCCTAACAATATGCTTGCTTCGAACCATGCATGTTTTAACTGGCTTACAACCATACGAACTCCATATAGTCAATAACCTTCCTAATAACATTACCCCTTTAACCATGAACGATTTCCCAAAATATTACTGTTTTCTTTGCAGATGACTCTTTGCTTTTCTGTAAAGCTGAATCTAACCAGGTGGAGTGTATCAAGGGATGTTTGGAGAGGTATGGAAGGGCCTCAGGACAGAGAATAAATTTTGAAAAGTCGCTTCAGCAAAAACACCCCAGAAGAAATCAGAAGGCATAGGTGTATGGATTTAGGGGGAGTCAAGGAACAGAGAAATGGAAAGTATCTAGGCTTACCAATGGTGATTGGGAAGTCTAAAAACCAGGTCTTCAATTTTTTAACTAAACAAGTGATTGAAAGAATAGGGAACTGGAAAAATACATTTTTGTCTCCAGCTGGGAAAGAGACCCTAATTAAGTCTGTGGTTATGGCGTTACCTGTATACACTATGTCTTGCTACAAATTGACTGGTGCACTATGCAAACTCATAGCAAGAGAAATGTCAAAATTCTGGTGGGCAGGAGGAAAGGAGAAGAAGATTGCTTGGGTATCCTGGGAAAAAATGGCAAAAGAGAGAGAGGAGGGGGGGTTGGGTTTTAAAGATCTGCAGGCTTTCAACGATGCTTTGTTGGCAAAACAGTTATGGCGAGTCCTTACAAAGCCTAATCTAATGGTGTGTAGAGTAATGAAAATGAAATACTTTCCAAACACATCTATTTTGGAGGCTGAGGCTAATTAAAGGAAATGCATCTTGGATTTGGAAAAGTTGGGTGAGAGCTAAGTACATATTACAGAAAGGGTGCAGAATGGTGATTGGTGATGGGAAAAACGTGAGAATATGGGAGGATAAATGGATTCCTTACCAAGTGCCAATGCGAACACTATCTCTAAGGCCATCCAACTGTGGGGCCTTTACAGTAAGCCAACTGATGAAGGAAGGTCAAGAATGGGATACAGAGATTATCAACCAGCTTTTCAATCCCCAAGAAGCTGAAATGATTCAAGGAATACCTATCAGCAAGGTGGGCACTAGAGACAAATTGATTTGGCAGTCTGCACAAGATGGGATATATACTGTAAGCTCTGGCTATGAATGGTCAATGAAATGGAAGGAATCGAATGTGCAAAAAGCAAGCACTAGCTGGGGAAGGGAGGTAACAGCAACCATGTGGAAGAAGTTGTGGAGTTTGAATATAAAAAGGAAAGTAAACCATTTTCTATGGAGATGTTGTCATAAAGGAATACCAGTTACTATGGAACTTCAGAAAAGATGAGTAGAGGTGGAGGAAATTTGCCAAGGAAACTGTGGAACATGTTCTATTACATTGCGCCAGAGCTAAAAATATTCGGAAGATGGCTCCCCTCCAATGGAATGAAACGTTTATGCAGCATTAAAGGAGCAACAGAACTGGAGAATCGGTTAGAGATTACAGTTTACATACTCTGGAATATTTGGAAAGCCAGAAATGAAAGTATCTTCTCAGGAAAACTCCAACCTGAAAGAGAAATCTTGGAATGGGCTGTACATGAATGGCAGGAGTATAAGGAAGCTGATGAGAAGAAAATACAAAAAAGAAGGACTGCAGAACCAACAGATCAGCAGCAACCTATGGAAAAAGCATGGGTGAGACCGCAACATGGGATCATAAAGATAAATATAGGAATCACAAGAATTGTTGGGACAAACAGAGCTGGTGGTGGTTTGACAGCAAGAAATTGTAAAGGGGAGCTAATCCAAGCATGGACAATGGCTAGGGGGTCCTTAGAGTCCTCAGTGGCTGTTAGTTTGGAAGCAATTAGTGCAGCACAATTACAAGCATTCAAGAACAACTGGAGTAGAATTGAAATTCAGTTAGATGAAAAAGCTCTGGTGGAGAAGATAAATCAAGTGGTGTGTCCAGTAGCAACTTTATCCACAATAGCTGAAGACATCTTCCTATTACGATATTGTTTTGATGAATGCCTTTTCTCATGGATTCACAAAAAATTTAACTCTGTATGTAAACATTTAGCCAATGTTGCATGTGATGCTTTGTGCTATCTCGAATGGAAAAACCATTTTCCAGCTTAGCTTGTACAAGCAATTCACCTTGATTCACAGCTAGTTAGCTGATGTATTTTGTTTCTTGTTTCTCTTAATAGAAATGATTATCACTTTTGTTTTAGAAAAAGAAAAACATGGATAAAATTGGGATTGTTTCCATATCTATTTCTAAAAATGGTCAAAATAAGTTTGTTCTTATTATAAATTGACCCCAGAACTTCTAAGAAGTTCATAAAAAGACTATATTCTATGAATGAATAAAATTTCGCACCGATCTTTTCAAGCCTAATTAAGTATAACCTTAGTCTAAACCCGCCCACACTTGGTATCAGATTTCTTCGATCTAGAGTGTTAGAAAAGAAATGAGTTTCTAAATTTTCTTCTTTCCCATAGGGAAAATATAAGCATAGGGATGAGCTTATTAAAGCTCTTTTCTATTATAAATTAGTTTGTTCAAATCCAATAAAAGAACGTTTCCTTTTGGAAATTGTGCTATATATTTTGTTAAATTTTTAAAAACCAAATCAGATTAATTTCTGTACCTAAGGGAGGAGCTGTGGTAGTCAGAAGAATCTATCAAGGACGAGAAGGCGTTGAGACAGGAGGTCGTTAGCCGTTAAGAAGTCCGAAGGTGTGAAGATTCTGACATTTTGCCATTAATCATTGCCCGAAAGGTGAAGCTAAGCAGCTAATAAGGTTTTAAGAAGGAAAACAAACAGCTTAAAGGAAGCGAGGTAAGACCCGAAGATTTGAACTGCTAAGATACAATAGAAATTGTTTTATTATGCTTTAAATATGCTTATATGAGTACTTAGGGAATATAAAATCAATTAAATTAATTACACTTTGAAATATTCATGCCTTTATGAGATAGTCAGAAAGTTAAAGGACTAAAATAAAAGTAGGTAAACTATAAAAGAATAGGGTTTTGAAAACAATCCTATATTTAGAAATTTTTTTGAAGAGATTCCTAATTTGAGAAATCAGTCCTTTAACCATCCATTGCAAATCAGGAGATGATGATATGGGAATCCTTTTTTTTTTTTCACTTTTGGTGGACTCCCAAGAATGTTACTTTTAATGTTTTTGATAATCGCATGGGTCATAACTATTGTAGGTTTGAGGATGAACTTAACTATTGCTACTGGTCAGTACAAAAAGATGACTTTTACTTGGCCAATGTTTAAAATCCACCTCCATACAAATTGAATAAAATGAGGGATTGATAATTATGATTTGTTATAGTATTTCAATATGAAATTATTGACATTTGGAAATGAAAAGAGATTTGGTTATTTATTTAATCTCTTGTTTTTCAACTTTTAATTATTATATTTTCTATGCATATTCTTCTTCTAATATATATGTTGATCAAGTGAGGTGACAAAATGGTGTTATCGAGCTAATATAGAATATAACACGGAAGAGATAAAAGAGGAAGATAGCAATTTTAAAAAAAATTAGATTTAGAGGATTTGAAAGATGTATAAAGGATAATAAACATTTATATAGTTGTAAGAAGCTTTAAATCAAAACAAAAAATAATCTAGAATTAATTAAAAAACTTTAATAGGACTAAAAATGGCCTAAACAAATGAATTTTGTTGAAAAACGTCACACGTCATGAGACTACGTCGAAATGAGATATTATAAAAGCGATTTTGAATTCAAAAGAGAAAGTTACACTAGTTTAAAGTTAATGGCATATTTTATTATTTGTTCCCTTGTTGGCCCGATTCTGCAAAGTCCAGAAGTCGTTTATTAGCCGATTCCATGTCAAAATATTATGGAGAAAAAGTAACAAAATAACTTAAGTATAAATGATTATATGAAGAAAACCATAAAAAAAGGCATTTATCTTATAACTTGGGATCAAATTTATATTCTCAATTCATCCTGTACAAAAGTCCTTAGAATTAAAAATTACAGCACAATTTTGGCTTCTTTTTTTGAGTATTTTCATTTCAAGTTTGGAAGGGTTTGAAAAACTCAAAAGATGGTAAGAACTTACAAGTATATGATATCAAAGATTAAATATGAGAAGCATAAAAGGAAATTTACTTACTCAAACTATAGACTTTAGATGTATATTTGATCACATATCCATCCACTATGTGATCAAATATATATAGATTTTAATTGTATGTGTAGCAAATGTCATATAGATTATTGCTTGACTCTCCCTAAATGGGAATGATATTGTGCTCATAAACATAATCATAACCAAGTTAAAATATTAAGCAAAGCTCTTGTTTAGTACCAAAAGCACAAACACACATAACTAAAATTACATATAGCAATGACAAGAAACCAAAGTGTAGAGATTCCTATGCAATGTTGTTCTTTATATTTTTTATTAGATGGCTCAAAGAAACATAAGATGAGCCATCCTCCAACATACCCTTTTTGCATTTTTCTTTCATATGTTTCACCTTCTCTTTAATTCCATCCTTATTTTGATCCAACATGATTCTCTTGATCCCATTTTCTATCTCATCAGCAGGGACGATTATTTTGCTCTCCATGTTAGCATCATTTCTGTAATCCATCTTAATTTCAACAGCAATTCCCAACTCTACAACCATCTCAAATGCATTTATTTGTTGCTCAGCATACATAGGCCTGGCAGCCAAAGGGACTCCAGCCCACAAACTCTCTAGTATAGAGTTCCAACCACAATGAGAAACAAAGCCTCCAATTGCAGGATGTGATAAGACTGCCATTTGTGGTGCCCAACCAATCAATTTTCCAATCTCTGAAGTTCTTTCCAAGAACCCTTCTGGCAAAACTTCCTCAAGATTGGCATATGCCGATGGTGCATCAATGCCTCCCTTTGCTGGAGGTTGTCGTAAACACCACAAAAATCGCCATCCACCACGCTCAAGAGCCGCTGCAATCTCCTTCACCTGCTGGTTCGATCCAAAGCTTCCAAAGCTCCCAAAACATAAAAACACAACAGAACAAGAAGGTTGGTTATCCAACCAGCTCATAATGTCATCATCTGGCCTAAAGTTCCAGTTAATTATCGGTCCTACCGGGTAAATTGGCGGGATTTTTCCTTCATGATCAGATAATGACTTAATTGCATAGGGCTCCAGCTCCTGAGATGTGTTAATTATGATTCCCTTCGTTTCCCTGATCCTTCTAGCAAGATTAAAGACAATTATTGATCCCCCATTCTTATCCAGCATTGCGCTGGGTAATACCTTAGCGGGCACTGGATTGATAAAACTGGGGACCAATAGCTCAGCATCTGAGTCTTTATAGTCAGTAACGTCTTCATTGTGATCATCATATAAGGTTTGGACATGGAATTTAAGTCCAAGAAAAGCAGCACTGGAAGTGTAGAATATGTAGCTTGGGAGCTCAAATTCATTGGCCAAATCAATCATGGCAACAGAAAACATATCAACAACAATACCAGCAGTTTTAGTCGAATTGGACTTTGAAATTCTTTGAACAACTACATCTCTTACTAGTGGCTTGAAACTGTTGATCATCTCAAAGGCAGCAACCCCTCGGTCCTTGGATTTTGGTTCTTGATTCGATGAATTTGGCTGATAAGGGATGTTCACAAATCCAATCCGCGAGCTTGAATCCGTTATCTGAGATTCTATGTATGAATCAATCCCGGTGTTGAAGGGCAGTTGAACGACGAGGAACACAACAGAGAGATGCTCATCTCGATCGATGAGAAGCTTTCCAAGCTCCACTGCTGGGACTAAATGACCCAACCCCGGGCCAGGGATGAACAACAACTCCGCTCTTTCCATTTTCCTTGTCCTAATATGCAACTTTTTTTAAACCTTTTTGTGGTTGTAATGAGTTGGAATCTTGACTTTGTACCGTTTATCATTCAATAAATATAATCAAACCGGGACAAAGAATGGCAATCCATGGGAATCCACAAGGGCAGTGACAAAGACAATTCGGCTTTAGTATTTGATTCTTCAATGTTCTCCAATTATTACTTCCAATTTATAGTTATATTCAATAAAATTTAGTTCTTTATTAATGCGACATCACATTCATCCATGTTCCAACAGATCCTTAGTGATGATAAGAGACTTTACAACCATTCTTTAAAGAATCGCTCATAATTTTCTCACAACTGGTCTTGCATGAGACGACACATACTATAAAACGATTTCTAATGCACAATAGAAATTACGAGAAATTTTAATTATATAATGGAAAAATCGTATTTATAAAATGATTTTGACGCACAATTAATAGAAATGACGTAAAATTATAATCACAGAATTCATGTGTCATTAGTTATACATTTTATATATACGTCTCATATATGAAATCGTTTCACATGAATTTTTGCTTTATTTTTCTCACATCTTTCATCTCTTATGGAATAATCACGTTTTTATTATAATTCACAATCATATGGTTTTGTTATTCATACCAAAGAGAAGTTCTTAATTGAGAACTTTATGAATAAATTTGGTATCATAACCAAAGTTAATACTAAAGTATGAGATTAAATAGATTTACTAGTTTAATTTTACTTCTTTTTTTGTATTTTTTTTATTGATAATAAATTTTAATAATATATATTTCACAAAAATATTCCAATTATGATAGGGTATCGGAAATCTAATTATAATTAAATACCTGAACCAATAAATATTCTACTTTTGTTTTTTGCCGCATTTGGGGAAGATTATTTAAAATAATTAACAACAATGCTTTCTTAGATTAATTTGTTTTAATCACAATCATTTGATTAAACATCCAGGTCATGATACTTCTAACCTAAACCATATAATTAAAGTGAAATTCTATTCTTTAATCTTTTGAATATGATCATATCCTAATACATAGCTTTAATCTATGAAATGAAATTCTCTTAATTTTATTATTATTATTATTTTGATATTGTAAATAGTCCGGTACTATTCAGAGTTGTTTCTTGTTCTTTTCATTTCATTTGTTATAAATATATAAATTCAAATTAATATTAAATTAGAGTTATCAAAAAATTGTGATGCCAGTGTTTCCTCCTCTACAAGTAAAATAATTAGTGAGTAATTTTGACTTATCCCATTTAATTTAAAGTATGGTTGAACAAACTTAATACTATATTTTATATCCTTATTATTATGGTGTTTTCATGGTCATGGTTGAATATTAATTGACCAAATCAAACATTGTATACTATTTGTTTTATCCTTAATTAAGTAACATCTATTTACTGGAGTAATAAAAAAAAAAAAGAAAAGTTTAACAACACAGAATTAACAAAAAAAAAAAGACAGAAAAAAGACGAAAACGTATTCCATCCAACGCCAACAACAACAGATTTAAGCTGCTTTTATTATGCAGGAATCAGGATTACGACAACGGTGACAATTAATGGATCCGTCTATCCCACATTGGGAGTTTAAATTGAAAAATTACAGTATATAAGAAATCGTCTTCAATGGAGTAAACGCCTTCGGAGTTGGTTTGGCAGCGGGAGGGTGATTGTGTTGCTGTCCAGTGCTTCTACTCGACTCCTCCAAGCCCAACCCCCAGTGAGTTGTAGGGTTAATTGTAAATAATAGCATGCGGTGTAGGGGCGTTAAACGTAGGGGGGGAGGGGGCGAGTTGTTTGTCATCGGATTAGCGCACAGTCATCAGCCAAATCAACGACGGAGGCCCTTTTGTCTTTTTTATCAAAATACCAAATCAAAAGTAGATCAATTTTTTTTCATTCTTACGGAACAAAACAAGAGTATCATCAAATAAGTGCAGATATCTTACCCAGGTCTTCTTCCGTAATGGTATGGAACAACCGAACAAGAGTATCATCATTGGGGCGGCGATACGGATATCAAAACGAACAGCAAAAACCGAACGTATCTCTCCCTCCCCATGGCCCCCTTATAACGTGATGGGGACATGGGGAGTGTCTCCTCCTCCCATTATTATTAATAAATATGAGAATTGTGATTATTTTCTCTCGGTGTGTATGGCTATTTTTATACTAATCTTAGTTTTTAGTAGAGTCGACCTAATAGAATTCTATTAGTTGGATATGACAAATAGTACGAGAGAGAGAGATGAATACTTGAATATGAATAAACTTTTAATTAATTAAGGATACACGTATAGTTTGGAGGTAAGAAAATTTGTTAAATATAGATAAAATTGTATAATTAATGAGTAAATCCTCGCAACCTAAATTAAAGACAGATAGAATTGGATATGACTCCATTCAAGATGAGTATAGATAGATAACTGACCGATAGATAATAGGACTCTGCATGAGTAACTAAAAATATTCGTAATCTATATATATACCCTACCAAATTTCTTCAGGAATTGGCAATCCTAAAAACTTTTTTTAAAAATAAATAAATAAAAGGAAAACTCGCCTAGCTTAGATACACATATTAATTTGTTTAGTTGACATAAGAACTTGATTTTTAATTGCATTATTTTGTAATTTTATTGACCAAATTCAATTACTTGAGGCTCAAGTTTCGTTAACAAGTAACCGAAACAATAAAATAAACCCACATAGTTTCGACCAATTTAGGGTCAATGGATTATCTGTATTACTCTTTATATGACTCTATGAGATTTGAACACTTGTAAAATCACTTAGGTTCATTCACTCATCATTTGATAGGATTTTTATTTAATTTTTAAAAATTAGATAATCAATATAGAAGGTGTTACACATAATGTTATACTCAATAGTACAAAAGATACAAAGTCGACATGTTTGCTCTAATAAGAAATTAAATTAATTATTTTATTGAGGAATAAAGAATATATTAAAATTTGAAATTAATTTTGTACGGTAATAAAATAGTAGAGTTTGAGATTAAATAGATTTTCTTAAGTGAGAGATGTTTACGAAAAAAAAATTATTTAGTAATGAAAAATTAGAGTATTAGATTATTAAGGAATTAATAAGAAATTAGAGTTTGAAATTAAATTAATTATTGAGATTGTTGAGAAATGAGTAATTAGAGTTTGAGACTAAAGTGATATTATTTGGGAATAATGAATTAGAGTTTGAGATTATTGAGGAATAAGAAATTAGTGTTTGATGTTAAATTTATTATTGAGATTATTCAGAGATAAGTAATTAGAGTTGGAAATAATGAATTAGAGTTTGAAATTAAAATCGAGTATTTAGACGAGTGAATTAAGGTATCACTAGTTGAGATTTGGTAAGGATGATTAAGTATTTCACTAATTAGATAGAATAGTTATTTCTATATCCTTAATAAGAAAACATGACCTTAAATTTAATCTTAATTTTCTCTTTTATAACAAATAAGAGTGTTTGAATAATAAGTGTGTTAAAAAACCCCTAAAACGATATGAAACACTAAAGTAAATGTCTATCAATTATATATAAAAAATTCAAAAGATAGCTTCACTTACTACGTACATGTATTGAATGCAGTGTATAAGTAATCTATTTTTACTTGGCTGTAATCTTTTGATATATACAACGAGTTTAAAGTAAACGAAAGTATTTTTATGAATGATGAAATAATACCTTTACTTATTCTTTATTTTCTCTTCAATATTTGCTTTAGTTTCTTTTTATTTTATTAACTTTCGCTACATTAAATATATTAGTATTAGTTTCACAATATAAATCATAATTTTTCTCTTTAAAATTTCTGCAATTGATTAATAATGACCATTATTTCATTTATGTATGACATTCTTAAAATCAAGAAGGATATCTTTTTTCTAATAAAAAAGTGAAATGTAAAAAAAAAAATAATTTTGACTCAAAATCCCAACGCATATATAGTTTTTTTCTTTAAAATTTGTTCAATTGATTTATAATGATCCCATTACTTCATATATTACGTCTACATCATTATAATCGAGAAGGATTTATCTTATTTTTAAGAATTAAATAAAAAAAGTGAAACAAGACAAAATTACTTAGTTACGACAAAGGATTCAAATGACATACTCTAAAAGAAATCACTTTTAATTATTGAGTTACGATATCCTTCTTGATTATCGTAACTCAATGACATACTATTGTGAACGTGGCGATTCTGGCAATTTTCGTACTTTTTTTTTGCACCAATATCAATTGTGAACGTGTATTCTAGTGAACGGTGTCAAAAAAAGTGAAACTCATATTTATCACAAAACCTTCATTTTTTTGGGCTATATAACACACATATTTTGGCCAAAATTACAATGTAAAGAAACGTGCTGATTTTGGCCATTTTCATGCTATGTTTTGCACCCGTCACAATTATGAATGTGTATTCTAGTGAACAGTGTCAAAAAAAAAATGAAACTCATAATTATCACAAAATCTCCATTTTTTGTGGGCTATAGAACACGTATTTTGTTCGAAAATGACAATATTAAAAAATGTGCCAAATTTGGCCCTTTTTTGTATTATTTTTTGCACCCATCTCAATTGCGAACGTGCATTATTGTGAATTGTGTCAAAGAAAAGTGAAAATCATATTTATCACCAAATCTCAATTTTTTGTGGGCTATAGCACATGTATTTTGGCAAAAAAATGCCAATGTAAAAAAGCAAACTGATTTTGGCTGTTTCTGTATTTTTTTAATACCCATCACAATTTTGAACGTGTATTCTAATGAATTATGTAAAAAAAGTGAAACTCGTATTTTTCACCAAACCTCTATTTTTTGTGGCCTATAGCAAATGTATTTGGCCGAAAATAACAATGTCAAAAAAATGCCAATTTTGGGCAATTATTGTGCTATTTTTTGCATCGGTCTCAATTGTAAACGTGCATTCTAGTGAAAAATATAAAAAAAAGTACAATTCATATTTATCACCATACCTTCATTTTTTTTGGCTATAGCATACGTATTTTTTTCGAAAATGAGAATGTAGAAAAATGTGCCAATGTTGGCAATTTTCATGTTTTTTTCACGCGTCTCAATTGTTAACATGCATTCTAGTGAACGGTGTCAAAAAAGTGAAACTCATATTTATCACCAAACCTTTATTTTTTTGGGCTATAGCACACGTATTTTGGCCGAAAATGAAAATGTAAAAAATGTGCCAATTTTGGCCATTTTCGTGCTATTTTTAGCACCCGAATCAATTGTGAATGCGCATTGTAGTGAACAGTGTCAATACAAGTGAAACTTATATTTATCACAAAATTTTCGTTTTTTGTGAGTTATACACTTATTTTGGCCGAAAACAACAATATCCAAAAAACATGCCGATTTTTGCCATTTCAGTATTGTTTTTATACCCATCTCAATTTTGTACGAGCATTCGAGTGAATTGTGTCAAAGAAAGTGAAAATCTTAATTATCATCAAACCTCTATTTTTTGTGGGGTATAACATATGTATTTTGGCCAAATGATCAATCCCCGGGCCAGAGATGAACAACAACTCGGCTCTTTACATGTTTCTTCTATACAAAGCTCTACACTTTCTTCGGGCAATGTTTTTGAATATTAGAGCAATCAACAGTGTTGTTAAACTCGCACCGGACCGGCCGGTTTGACCGATTAGACCGGGAACTGGCAAGGTGTCCGGTTCGAGTTACTATAAAAATCTGTGGTTAAAAAACCAATCAAACCCGGTGAAAAATCAGGTTCAACTGGGAAAATCGAAAACCGGTTAAAACCCGGTTTTTGGTTTTCAACTTTTTTTGTTTACATTTACATTTACATTTAAATCTATTCAATAGTAGTTAATGCATTTCCATCAATACACCCCAATTATCATCGATGATTCCAATTTACCATATTTGAATACATTCAATTGTCATAAATACATTAATTTACCCTATTTTAAGATTTTTAATTATCATTAATGATTAATTTACAATATTTCAATATTTTAAAATTTGAATATATTCAATCGTCATAAATACTTTAATTTACCATATTCCAGATTTTTAATATCTTTCAATTTGCCATATGTTAAGATTTTTAATAAATTCTAATTGTCATAATACTTCCAATTTACCATATTACAGGATTTTGAATGAATATGGAAATTATATTTTTCATCAATATTTTCAATCAATCACATTTATACAATTTAAATAAATATGAATTTTAAATTTTATCATATAATATTTATTTATTTTATCTAATTATTATTTTATAGCAAACAAAATTAAATTCGAAGTATGGTATGTCATTAATTTTTTTAATTCACAAGTTTAAGTTTTTGAAATAAATAAATTGTGTATTGAGAACTAAATTTTCTAACTTATTTTAATATGATCGATTTGATATTAAATTAATTAATACTTTATTATATCTCGCATATTTTAATAAAATTTTATTAAATTATAAAGAAAATAATTATTAGAATTGTTAAACAATACAATCTATGATTTTTTTATTGATGAAAAACTAAGAATTTAATTGATTATTATTTTTTTTATAATTTGGTCATTTTATTTTGATATAAAATGTGAGATATGTTAACGATGTAAAAAAAAAGTGAAACTCATATTTATCACCAAACTTTCATTTTTTGTGGCCTATAGCACATATTTTAGCTGAAAATGATAATGTTAAAAAACGTGTCGATTTTGATAATTTTAGTGCTATTTTTTGTATCCTCCTGAATTGTGAATGTGCATTCTAGTGAACGGTATAAATAAAAGGGAAATTCATATTTATCACAAAATCTCCATTTTTTGTGAATCAACCCGTGTTAAAAGGACTCTTGAACGCTTTCCAAGCTCCACTGCTGGGACTAAATGATCAATCCCCGGACCAGGGATGAACAACAACTCCGCTCTTTACATGTTTCTTCTATACAAAGCTCTACACTTTCTTGGGGCAATGTTTTTGAATATTAGAGCAATCAACAGTGTTGTTAAACTCGGACCGGACCAGACCGGTCGGTTCGACCGATTAGACCGAGAACTGGCAAGGTGTCCAGTTCGTGTTACTATAAAAAATCTGTGGTTAAAAAACCGGTCAAACCCAGTGAAAAACCAGGTTCAACCGGGAAAATCGGAAACTGGAGAAAACCTGGTTTTCGGTTTTCAGTTTTTTTTTAACATTTACATTTACATTTAAATCTAATCAATAGTAGGTAATGTTTTTCCATCAATTCACCCCAATTATCATTAATGATTCCAATTTACCATATTTGAATACATTCAATTGTCATAAATATTTTAATGGGCGAATTCCATTTTACCCCCCTGTGGTTATGCATAATCACCCTATCGCTACCTCGTGGTTTCAAAATACCCACATAACCCCCTCGTGCTTCGGACTAATGTGGAAAATGGACGGAATCTGTTAAAATTGACGCAAGTGATTTACACGCGCAGATTACTGCGCGTAATTAGGGGTGTTCAATATTCGAGTTTACACGAATATCCGACCGAATTCGAATTCACCGAACTCGAATTATTCGAATTCGAATTCGTTTTTGGTAAATCGAATTCGAATTTCGGTTTATGGTTTGGTTTTCGAGTTTAGCATCCAATTCGAAAACCAAACCGAAAACCGAATTCATATATTAAAAATATATATTAATATAAAATATTTTATAAAATATATAATATTTAACTAAATTATTGTTTTGAATCCTAAATTGGGATGTAATTTGATAATTTAATTTAGGTTGAAACTAAATTCGACTCCAATTTGTTTGCGTGAATTCGGTTAATTCAAATGAAGATTTGATTTTTTAAATTCAAATATCATTTCGATTTATTCGAATTCAATTCGAATTCAAACCGAAAACCGAATTCGAATTCAATTCAAATTGGTTTGGTTTTCGAATTTGACTTTAGAGATGTGCAAACCGAACAAACCGATTCGAACAACTCGAAGAACTCGAAAACCGAACCGATGAACACCCCTACGCGTAATACATAAATTTTTTTATTTTTATTCCAAAATTACCCTTTCCTTTTCCTTTTTCTTTTCCTTTTTCTTTTCTCTTTCCTTTTCTTCCTTTTCTTCCTTTTCTTTTCTCTTTCCTTTCATTCTGTTTCTAACTACGTTTTCAAGACCCGAAATCAAGATCCATCTTCATCTGTGCAAGAGAAAGCTGCTGGGACAGAGCTCATACTCGTTAGAACTGTCAACCTCAGATCGGAGCTCTCTTCAGATCGTTGAAGCTCCAGCTGTTACCGTCGCCGGAGCTCTCTTCAGATTCAGAAAAAGAGCCCGTCCGATCTGTCAGCAAAAGACCAGATCGAAGTCGCCGGAGCTCTCTTCAGCTACTCCCGTCGCCGGAGCTCGCTTGAGTTGAAGCTACACTTTCTAAGACTCTACCATTATATAATGATTTTCCATCAAAACAAAAATAATCAGACTTCAATATCTTCGTGTCTTGATTCAAATTGCTGAAACAACCAACGGAATGCAAATCTTCAGGAACCATTGTATCGCATCCATGGGATTTGGACAACGGAACAGACGAAAGGGATAGAGATAAGGCCCAGCAAAAGAGTTCACCCGATCTATAGCCCAGAGCGGAGAGTTCACAGGAGCCGATTGTTGAGCTTTGAGGCTCAGTCGAATGCTTCTCGGATTGGTCCGCTTTGAAGAAACTGTTTGGTTACTTTTGATTGCAAAATCAGAACTCTTGGTGGGAATTAAGATTTTGTTTGTTTTGATTTTGGTGTGTGAAATGTGCTATCATGTGTTTACAGTGTGATTCATGTACTTTGCTGATGAATGTGTTGATTTTTGTTGTCAACTATTTTCTGAGACTGGAAGCAATGGAGTGCAGTTCATGTCTGCTCTTGATGGGAGGATTTACTGAAATTTGGATCGCGATCGAGCGCTTCTCTGCGTGGTACGTGCGGTGGAATCTGGGTTCTTGCTTGGCTGATTGGACTTTGGCCGATTGGATTTTGATTTGGTTTGTACATATACTTTGATGTGGGCGAATTTTTGAGCTTGAAATTTCGTCAAGTGCCCCCTCCTGATTCAGCTCTTGAAGGGCATTAACTTTTCTGGATATTGGTTTGAATTGTTTTGGATTTATCTTGTGATTGAAATGGGTTAATAATGGTTGTAGTGGGTGGAGAAGTATGGTTGTGGTGAATTTGTGATTGAAGTTAGAGAAATTATACTTGTTATGGTGGGAGGAGAGAGAAGACGGTGGTGGTCATGGTGGGAGGAGAGAGAAGATGGTGTTGGAGAAGATGGTGGTCATGGTGAAATTATACTAGTTATGTAAGGGTTATATAGTAATTTTATACATTTCTGTTAGTTTAGACGGATTCCGTCCATTTTTCACATTAGTCCGAAGCACGAGGGGGTTATGTGGGTATTTTATAACCACGAGGTAGTGATAGGGTGATTATGCCTAACCACAGGGGGGTAAAATGGAATTCGCCCTTTTATATATTTATATATATACACACACATTTTCAACCACTGTACATATTTACAAATACTTCACATGTTTTCAAACACTACATATTTACACATAGTACATGTATTTTCACACATTATACGTATTTATACTTATTATATATATTTTCACACATTATACATATATACACACATTTTCATACACCATTTATATTTACACATACTACATCTATTTCCATATAATATACATATTTATACACAGTATATATATATATACTACATATATTTTCACACACTATACATATTTATACATACTACACATATTTTCACCTACTATATATATTTAGACATATTACACACATTTTTGCACTATAAAGTGCTTGTACACACTCTTACACATACTACTCATATACACTATACATACTTTAATATATTTGTCCATATTACACTTATTTCCACACTATAGATTTTTACACATTTTGTGCATATTTTGCACACTACATGTATTACACCTACTATATACAATTTCATGCACTATAATTATTTTCACATTCTTCTTATATTTTGACACATTACATATGCACACATTTATACACTATACAGATTTGTACATAATTGTACACACAGTTATACTCATAATATATATATGTATACACTATACATACTTTCTTATATTTGCACATATTACACTTATGTTCACACTATACATTTTTATACATTTTTCACATATTTACACATTACATATATTACACATACTACATAGATTTTCACACATTATAAATTGCACATTCTTCTTACTTTTTCACACATTACATGTGTACACATTTTATATACAACACATATTTGGACATACTTGTACGCACACTTATATATATTATACATATATGTATACAGTATACTTACTTCCATATATTTGCACATATTACCCTTATTTTCACACTACAAATTTGTACACATTTTGAATACAATTTCAACACCACATATATTACACATACTATATACATTTGCACACATTATAAATATTCGCATATCCTTTTTACATTTTCAAAGATTACATATGTACACATTTTACATACCACATATACATATTACACATATATGTATACATTATACATACTTCTATATATTTGCACATATTACAAATATTTTTAAACATTACACGTATTTATACATACTATACATATTTTCACACACTATGCATATTTACATATATACACACTTTTTCATACACTATACATATTTACATACACTATATATATATTTACACATATAACACACATTTTCACACACTATATATATTTATACACACCATATTTATTTACACATGCTACATATATTTTCACACACTATATACATTTACAGACACTATATACATTTGCACATTTTTTTACACACTACATATTTGCAAATATTTAACACATTTTGAAAGAGTATACATATTTACACATTGCATTGATATTTTCATTCATTATACATATTTATACATACTACATATTTTCACACACTATACATATTTATATATATACACATATTTTCACACGCTACATATATATACACATACTACACATATATTCGTACACTATACATATTTACACACACTATATATTTACACATATTACACACATTTTCACACAATAAATATATTTACACACACTATATATATATTTACACATATTACACACATTTTCACACACAGTACATATTTACACACACTATATATATTTACACATATTACATGTATTTTCACACACTATACATATTGACACACACGTACTATATATATTTACATATATTATACATTATATATTTTTACACATACTACACACATTTGTGCACATTATATCTATTTACCCATACTACATATATTTCCACACACAATATATATTTAGAAATACTTCACACATTTTCACACATTTGCAAACACTTTCATATTTTTCCTTTCCACTTATTTATTCCTTCCCAATTCTATTTATATAAAAGCTCTATATACTAATTCACTTCCTATTATTATTCTAATTATATTAGGGCGAATTCCCTTTTACCCCCCTGTGGTTAGGCATAATCCCCATATCGCTACCTTGTAGTTTCATAATACCCACATAACCCCCTCGTGTTTTGAACTAATGTGGAAAATTGACGGAATCCGTCTAAACTGACGGATGTCAGCGAAATTACAATAACACCCTTAATTATATAGTCAAACAAACTATAAAAATAATGAGGTCAAACTATTCTCTTCTCCATTGTTCCAAACTCGAATAAAAGAAAATCCGATGAGAATACATAGCAAACTTGAAGTTATAACGAAGCATATGAAAAAACACACTGCCGCAGCAACCTTAAACTTCTGTCGCCTGAGCACACTGAAACCAATTGCACCAAAGTATATGTGACAGGTTTAGTTTGCATCAGTAGCAGCAAACAAAACCAACATCCAATCGCAGGAATCCAAAAGTCTATTCCCATAAAATTTTAAGAACACAGCCAAGGATTAAAGCCCATATTCAGCAATATGTGAAGATGCAGAAATAAAATTCCACATATAATAGTGACAAATCAAAATTCACAGACTTGTTATCAACAATCCAATTCAGTCTGAGGCTTGAGCATAAAAGCTCTACGTTCCATCAAGATCCTCAAAAATTAATTGCTGAAAAACGATCCAGTCAGACTCAGAAATTTATTTGCAGTGCTCCAATTGAATCAATTGTAAACTGACATCGATCAAAACAGATGGGAAGCCACAGATCTTACATCGAGACTTCCGATTCAGCACAAGTTGTAGTCACCTTCCTCCCTATTGGAGGCTTTCCAAGATTTACCTTGAAGAACATTTGATTTTGTCTTCTCATTCCCAGTGATTTTTCCTTTAACAAATTTGCAATATCCCCCAAATGTCCACAAGGTGAACATCGATTATAGGCCCATCCATGGAGCTCCAGGATGTGAAGCATCCAAAAAAAGCAAATAAATGTGAAGCATCAAATCAAGCCACTAAAATCAATTGTGGACTCATGTAAGCAATAGTGCCGACGGAGGAATTGCAGGGATCCATTGTCTGAGCTAACACATGGGAGACACCGAATTCCGCAATCTTGACGGCCCTTTTAGGTTGTCGACGTCGAGGAGGATCTCGATCTCGCGGCAGATCTCGAGGCGGACGGCGTCTTCGTGGTTTCCGAAGATAACTTTGAGGGCGTAGATTTTGCCGGTGGGGCGATGGAGAACTTTGTAGACGGTGCCACCCATGCCTCTGCCGATGCGGTTGATACGCTCCAGTTCGGAGAAGCTCGGGTGTGGGAAAAGCAGGACGACGACGATAACGAAGAGGGTGCGGATGTGGGGGGGAGAGGAAGGGGGACGGCTAACCTGGGTTCGCGTTGAGGAAGCGGGAGAGTGAGGTCAGGACGGCGGCGGGAATGGTTCCGGTTAGAGGGGAAAGAGGAGGAAGGGGATGAGGCAGAGGGAGCTGGGAAGACGAAGGGAAAAAGAAAGAAAATAAAAAAATAAATAAAAAAGAAGAGAAAACGTAGATAAGGGTAATTTTGTAACAAAAATTATATTTTAATCGCACTTTATTTTTCCATGCGCAAGAATATGCGCGTGTAGCACACATCCGTCAGTTTAGACGGATTTCGTCAATTTTCCACATTAGTTCAAAACACGAGGGGCTTATGTGGGTATTATGAAACCATGAGGTAGCGATATGGGGATTATGCCTAACCACAGGGGGTAAAAGGGAATTCGCCCATTATATTATTATTATATATAAACAGAGCTAAGCAAAGAGAGTGGTAACCTGTACTTTTCATTGTTGGAGTTGCCTTGGTGGAATCTGATTATAAGATTGATCACTAAAAGGATTCTATTAGGTGGTTATTGAGAAGTAGTTTGTTAAAGGTGGTTTGATTTCCAATTATATGTTCTTCATATTTGTTCATATCTTTTTCTGTCTCTCGTGCCCTCTTCGTTCTTTGTGTTGGGCTTTAGTGATTTTTGGTGTAATGACATGCTTGGCTCGCAGTCTCTTGGAGGCTCATGATTGATCTTTTTTTAATCCTGCCTCTTCCTCCTCCATATTTATGAGATGAATTTTCATTCTGATGATAGGGAAATAGACAGAAAGGAGTTCAAGAAAGTAATGGCTCTGATGCGAGCTCACAATAGACAGGGTGCTCTACATAGTAATGGAATTCGAGCAGGGCATAGTCTTGGAGGTTCGGTAGAAAATGGAGGGCTGGTGGAGTACTTCTTTGGTAAAGATGGGCAGGAGTGTCTTCATCATGATAAATTTGTCCAGTTTCTTAGAGATCTTCACAATGAAGTATGGCCTTCGCCTCCACTTCATACCAGCATGACATGTTCTGGCATCTAAAATGCATTGGCTGTCAATTTGTCTCTTCTATTGAAAAAATTCTTAACAGAGCCATAAACTTAAGTTCTTTCGCATAAAAAATGATTGCTGTCTTTTTCTCTTATAGAAGACATCCTTAATGGATCCATAAGCCAAAGCTTCTTGCATCAGCTATGTGCTTCTGGTTTCTTCCATTTTAGTACAATAGCTGTGCTTGACTGCTGCTTTTTATGGCATTGAGAAAAAACAAAAAGCTGTTATGTTGTTTTTTCCTTTCTTTCTCTTGATGTTTTTCCCTTTTTATCTAGAAACTCTCTTGATATGATCAAGGTTTGTTGCTTGCATGTGTGATCATTTCTTGATTGTTGGAGAATGTGGTGCAAGTAGCTAAGGTGTATGTGCCTTTATGCTGCAGGACTGAGGTTTATTTTGTCTGTCTCCGTCGCTCTCACTTCATTCTGTGATATTCTGATTTGGAATTTTGCTAAGCATTTTTCCGCTTGGTCTTGATTATAGTACACTGGTTTCAATTACGTAAATTGTCTTGTCAGATGCTAAGGCTGGAGTTCTCCCATTATGACTACAAGTGCAGAGGGACCATATCAGCCAAGGATTTTGCCTTGTCCATGGTTGCCTCTGCTGATCTGAATCACTTAGGCAAATTGCTTGATCGGGTTGATGATTTGGACAAAGTGCCCGATATGAGTGATATCCATATTACACTGGAGGAGTTTAAAAGTTTTGCAGAGCTTCGGAAAAAGTTGCAGCCCTTCTCATTGGCACTTTTCAGTTTTGGCAAAGTGAACGGTCTCTTAACAAAGATAGACTTTAAGCGAGCTGCTTCTCAAGTACGTGTTTTGTCTGTAGTTATTGCTTTCCAATTTCAACTGCAATTTAGCTACTGAGAGACTGCTTCCACTTTTCAACAAAGGAAAAAATCATGCAAGTTTCGTGATAGGGACGCTATTGCATGCACCTACACTGGAAAATCGGTTAACCTTCCTTGCTTATGAATTTATATTAACTTAGATGCACCGATTCTTGGTGGCAGTTGTTTACGTATCGTTATTGTCTATATACAGGCTTTGATTTATTTCTAACTGAATTAATTATCTGTAACAGGTATGCGATATCTCTCTGACCGACAATGTTATCGAAATAGTATTCCGTGTTTTCGACGCAAATCACGATGGAAATTTGAGCTGGGACGAGTTTATAAGAGTTCTATAGAAAAGGGAAAAGGATATTGCACAACCAACAGAAGCAGGCATATTCAACTTTTTATCTTGCTGTTGGAACTGCACAGATAAATACCCTATATCTCGTATCTTACATACCTAATCAACTTCTTGTTGTTGAAAGTAAAAATGCTATCTTACATACCTATCTTACATACTGGGTGAATTGATCTACACTAATATATTCTACAATGGAAAGTTTTCTAAGTTTGAGAGATGGTACAGTTGCACTTTTGGCTATTAACTTGTAGTCTTCTGTAGATTGACTGACTCGAGTTGAGAGGATTTTTAGTAGATATCGATTGTCAAAGTAGTGCCAGCTCATTTAAGAGCGGAATATTGTCAAAGTCAACAGCGACCTCAGCTTGCAAGCAAAACTGAAAACTGTTGTGGCGGCGGCGGCCCTGATTTGTTTTTCATTTTTCCATTGCAATTTGCAAGTACAAGTAGTAGTAGTAGGGGATAATTCCCAAAATATTGCTGTTTTTAATCTAAATGATAAAAATATTGTTATTTTTATTCTATTTCCAAAAATGGTCCAAATAAGTTTTGTCTTATTTATAAAGTGACCTCAGAACTTTTAATAAGTTCATATAAAGACTAAAAATATATAAAGTAACCCCAGAACTTTATTAAGTTCTTATAAAGACTATTTATTCTTTAATAAATGTAATTTCGCACTGATCCTTTCGAGGCTAAGTATAACCTTAGTTTAAACCCGTCCAAATTGGTATCAGAGACATGTGCTCATAAAAATTTTAAAATTTCCTGAATGGAAAAAGACTATACACTTATTTTCTTCTATGAAGAAAATAATATGCATAATTTTGTTTTTTTATAAACAAAAATTAGAAATATGGATAACTATAGAAACTCCAATTGTTATTGGAATATTAAAAGAATTAATGAATAAAAACATAGTATTAGATCTAAGAAAGATCATTCATGAAAAAATAATAAAAAACTTTGTTTCTACAAATTCTGAAATAGAAATAAAAGAATTTGAAGAAAAAATATATTCTGAAACAGAATATGAATGGAATTCAGAAGATTGGCCTTGGTCAGATACAGATTAATAAAATAAAATGTATAGAAGAACTGCTTCAAGAGTTTATGAATCAACTAAAAAATGCTATGTCTGCATAGATTTTATAGAAAGAATACAAGACGCTAATAAAGAATTAAAAATAAGAAAAGAAAGATTTCAAGAAAATCTTATAGAATGAGTAAAACCTGAAGCCTTAGAAAGGCAAGAAATTGTTATAAAAGAATTAGAATCTGAGATTCTATATATGAAAGAAAGAGTAGACTTTCATGGAACTCATGGATAAAATGAGCAAACTTGAATCGATAGAAATAATTCTTCTTAAACAAGAAGAAAAAATAGAAAAATTAATACAATTAATAATAGGACTAGAAGTAAAAATTAATACAATAGAAAATATGGTTAAATCTGTAGAAGATCAAATACCTAATAAGGTAAAAGATAGTAAAAAATTCCAAGAAAACCAACAAAAGGTTTTTGAAGAATTTTGGATGAAGAAGGCTCCAATAGGATATAGGCCATATGAAAAAGGAAGTTTAGACGAAAGATTTCATTTAAAAGAAATGAAAAGAATTAAACAAGAAAAATTGAAACAAAAAGTTTCAAATGAAGAAATCAATCAAAGTTCAGAAGAAGAAATAGAATTAAAAGAATAAATGGATAAAGAAATAGAAGAATTAATATATTCTTTAGAAGATTTAGTAATAGAAGAACCTGTAAAGGTAAAAATGAATAAAGATACATCTGTAAAACTAGAAACAGATAAACCAAGTACTTCATCAGTACCTATAAATCAAGGAAGAACCCGTAGAGTTCAACCTGAAAAGGCAGCCATAGAATATACTTATTCACCTAGTGGAAAGTATATACCTAATAGACATATACCAGCAACTACAAGTTCTGGATTTAGATTTATGAACCTTGACTGCAAGTTAGATGCGTCAAAAACTTTACAACAATGGGGACAAGATATAGGTCTCTATTTTTTGACTGATAAAACATCCAAATTTTCGTCAGAAGAAAAATATCAAATATGCGTAGCAGCATTAGATGGAAATGTTAAAAACTGGTATCAAGGATTGTCAGATTCAACCAGAAATACAATAAGAGTTAATGTAATCAGGCATATGGACACTTCTTTAACATATGGAATTGGTACATTCATTAACTATATAGCAGATGAATTCATGGGATATGATTGGAATTCAAAAATAGATTCATCAAGGATAGCTGAAAAACAAGAAGCTATAAAAAAGATTAGTCAATTACAAATTTGTAATATGTGTGATATTAATTCATATATATGTGAATTCGAAGAATATTATTATCAGTATTTTGATAGTAATGAAGATATGTCAAAAATAGCTGATATGCTATATCAAAAACTACCAGGTATATGGAGTTCATATTTTTTGACTCAGTTCTCAAAAAATCATGAAATAGAACGATATTCAAATACTCTAGGAGCAAGAATAGTTTTCTTAAAAGAAAAATTATCCGATCTTTGTGCACAACAAATAATACTTTCAAAAGCAAAAAGAGTTAATGAAACTATATGTTGCAAAGAAGTAGCTGAAGTAGGCAATTGGGGATGTCATGGATCTACCAATAAGTCTAAAAAACGTAAATCCAAAAATAAGATTTATAAAAAATATAAAAAATTCTTTAAAAAGAATAAAAAACAGGATAGAAAATATTATAAAAGAAATAAAAAAGACGGAGATAAAAAGAAAAAACCAACCAGTTGTAGATGCTATAACTGTGGTGAAGAAGGACATAAGTCCTATGAATGCAATAAAAAGAAAGTAAAAATTTCTATACTTGACATAAAAGACATAGAATCTGATTTAGAAACTATGTCGTCATTTGATTCTGAAATGTCAGAAATATTTGAAGTATTTACTGAATCTGAATCAGAATGAGTGAAATAAAAATCAGTAAAAAAGAAGAGGAAGAAATCCTCATACAAGAGGAAGAAGAAACTATAGAAGGATATGCATTAAGAGCATCTTTTGACCCTTCTAAATATGAAAAGATTAGGAATCTAGAGCTAAATTTAAGAGGACCTAATCAAAATGTGAAATACTTTCAAAAGAAAGAAATTAGTTTATCATGAATACATGGAAATTGAAAAGGTTATACCTATTCAAGAAACCTCTGGAAACAGAAAATTGAATTTATTAACAAAAAAAGACAGTAACAGATTTGTTAAATAAACTGCCTAAAGAAAAAAAAGATAAAATGCAATATGTTTATCTTGCAGGCATACAAATTCTTTGTAAATCAACTTTCCAAGAAGGAATTGACTGTCCTTTGGTTATCAATTTATCTGATGAAAGATTTACAAATGCTTCAGATGGAAATCTTGGAATAGTAGAAGGCAATTTAGCCTATAAAAAACTACTTTTTACATATTATCCAAAATATTGCATCTCTTTAAAAGATAAAGATTTCAATGATGCCTTGAGTTTACATTTTCAAATCTTAAGAAAAGGATTTTTTAAACCAGGCAATCATATAATGAGTATATATTACTGTGCATTATACAGTCTTACTAATTCAAACTATGGAAGTATTTTTGATAAAAATCAGCAGTTGAATTAGATAAAGAATGCCTAGAAATAGGAAGAATTCTAGAACCCACTAGAAATAATCTAACTATCCCAGATAGTTATTCAATTGATTTCGGAACTTCAAAAAATTTAGAAGAAGGAACCTCTAGAGACATAGTCTCATATAATAAAAATAATATTGTGATAGAAAAAGGAAGGAGAAGTTATTCCTCACTCAATATATCAAGAAAAGAAGATACACCAAATGACTTAAAAGTTTTTGGTAAATATTTTAATGGAAAAATTATGTTGAAGGATATAACATTCTTATAAATCCAAAAAGTGCACAAAATCATTTTAATAGTTATTTTGATGCAGGATTAATAAAGAAATATAAAGACACACATAGACATGTATCAAACAATGAAAATGAAAATGAGATCAATGAAATTGTTAAAGTTCCAATAACTTTTCAAGAAACCAAATTTAACATTAATTGTTATTTGAATATTTTAGATGGAAAACAAAACCATCATATAATCCTAGGAAGATCATTTCTAGACAGCCTAGATAATGTCACAATTGACAAATATGGTTTTGAGATTTCTTTTGCAGGAAAAAATATTTTTCTAGAAAAGGAAAATGCCTAGTGAAAACAGATTTTCTGTAAGTATTTTCGTAGAAATTACATGCTACGAAAAGAAAATTCTCACTTGTGCTCAGATTGATACAGGTGCAGAAATAAGTTTAGGAAAAGAATTCCTATTCAAAAATTGGATAACTAATCCAATAAAAGTCTCAATGCAAGGAATAACAGGTGATAAGCACTCCTTAGACAAGGTATGTTTTAAACTTGAAATTATATTAGGAAGCAAAATAGTAGCTATAAAACAGTTATATGCTTATGAAGAATTAGATGTCGACTTACTGTTAGGAAATGATTTTGTTCAACAGTTTCAGGCATATAACCAAACAATCTATATGATTAGTTTAAAAACCCCTTGTGGACATTGGATACGCACTTCGCGAATTCATACACCATACAGAGTTCAGCCAGCACCGCGTGGTGATGGATATGAAAAAATTTGGTTAAATAAAAACCAGATAAGAAATTTAAATGTTAAAATACTAGATATAGACAAAGTTAAAGATCTAATAGCTAGCAATTATGGAGAAAATCCTATAGTAAAATGGGATATAAAAAGAGAATTAGCTGTAATAGAGCTAAAAGATCCAAATATTATCATTAGAGTAAAACCAATGATATATTCAGAAGAAGATAAAATTGAGTTTAAAACTCAAATAAAAGAATTACTTAATCAGAAATTAATTAGAGGAAGTAATAGCCTTCATAGTTCACCAGCTTTTATGGTTAGAAACCATGCTGAGGAAAAACGAGGAAAAGCAAGAATGGTGGTTAACTATAAAGAGTTAAATAAACATAGTATTTTTTATGGATATTTTCTTCCAAACAAAAATAATTTAATCAATTTAGCAAAAGGAAAGAAATACTTTTCTAAATTTGACTGTAAATCAGGATTTTGGCAAATAAAACTTGCTGAAAAATCTATACCTCTAACTGCCTTTAGTACACCTAATGGACAGTATGAATGGTTAGTGATGCCTTTTGGATTAAAAAATGCACCACAAATATATCAGAGAAAAATGGATAAGATTTTTTCTATTTTTCCATACATGCTTGTTTATGTCGATGATATTCTTATTTGCTCTAATGAATATCAGGAACATATAGGACATTTAAAAGAATTTGCAAAAATTTGCATGCAAAATGGTATAATTTTAAGTCAGAAAAAGGCTGAGATTAGTAAAACTGAGATAGAATTTCTTGGTATGATAATAACCACTAATGGTATTAAATTACAGAGTCATATATCTAAAAAAATATGTAATTTTCCAGATAAATTAAACACTAAAAAAGAAATAGAACAATTTCTTGGATGTTTAAATTATGCAGGAGAATTTATACCGCAACTTGCTAAGAAAAGGTCTTTGTTGCAAAAATTACTAAGAAAAAATAATACTAGTGGATGGTCAGATGATCACACTGAAGTAATAAAATCTTTAAAGGAAGAATGCAGAGAACTTCCTAAACTCAGAATGCCTGAACCAGAAGATAATCTTATTTTACAAACTGATGCTTCTGATTATTATTGGGCAGCTATTTTAAAAACTGACATCAATGAGATATGCAGGTACACAAGCGGTACATTTAATACAGCAGAAGTTAATTATTCCACAAATGAAAAGGAATTATTAGCTATAATAAAAGGAATAAGAAAATTCTCTTTTTTCTTATTACCAAAACCCTTTGTGGTAAAAACAGATAATACTCAAGTTGGTAGTTTAATTTTTAATAAATTACCTTCTGAACCTCAATTTAGAAGATTATTAAGATGGCAATCTTTGTTGTCTTATTATACTTTTAAAATTGATTATATAAAAGGAACTGACAATTTTTATGCAGATTTCCTATCCAGAAATCCCGAACATGGAGAAGGGTAAAAAGTAACAAATGTTACAGCTTTGTAGCTCTTTAGCTACAAAAATATCTCAACTAGATGAAAGTATTGTGGAAAAATCTAATATGTTATTCTCTATTAGAGAACAAACAATGAATCTCTTGGATCAGCAAAAGCAACTACAACAAGAGATGAACAGTCTTGTTGAACAACAGGGAGAGATACTGACAGAATTTGCAGATCTCTATGAACTGATAGAGAAGTTTTTGGACTCTCATGGAATGTTGGGTGATAAACCAACTTATAGTGGTGAATTCACTAAAAATAAAAATGTTGAATTCAAATCAGCATATGATGATTCTACCATTCACATGGAGAATCCTGAGAATATAAATCTCAAAATCAACAACGAGCAACCCAGTTCTTCTGATATTGGAAAAAACAAAGTTGTTCGGATAAAAGGATCTTCGGATTCAAAAAACTTAAAAGAAAAAGAATATTATGAATTTTCTTTGCAGGTATACAATTTAAATAATGGAGAAACTTTCTTCAGACTTGAAGGATCAAGTATATATCCAAGGATAACTACGATTGAAGGAGTTCCAGCCAAATTCCTATACCAACTATTCAAATTCGGTTTCTCTGATCGAATTTACCCAAGCATGGAGTTAAAAGAGTTCTAATTCTTTGACCCAATATTTGTTCAGTGCCTTGAAAAATATGTAGAAGGCAGAAAACTTTTCATTCGAGTGTATAGCATTGCACCAGAGTATGATGAAAATGAAGAGTATCCTTGTTTTAACCTAGTTCATATCGCCAAGCTCAAAGGAGATGTGAGTCTACGAGTTAATGAACAAAAGGTGAAAATACCATTCTTCAATAAAAAATGGGAACAATACAGGAGAGTTATGGGAATCAAAGCCATAGCAGGAATAATGGAGACTTTCTCTGTAAAAAATTTTCAAGTTCTCAACAGCTCAGAAAGCTGGATGATCGTGACAGAAGGAAATAAAAGATCACCAACATTGCAAGAAAAAGTGAAAGAATTCAAAACCGACAGGTTTTATGGCAGAAGCACTACTTTGCAAATGGCATGCAAAATGAGTCAGCATACTCACTCAAGAGATTCTTCACCAAAGAAAGACAGCACCATGTGAAGAGTGGTCCATACCACTACGCTCAAAATGGAGCATACAAAGAATGGTCCCTGCCATTATTGGAAGCAATTGCTGGAAAATAACAGCAATGGACCACATCCATGTGATGATAAAGATAACTCTTACCCCACTCATCTAGAAGATATAGATTCTTATCATCAATCCACCAATGAAGGCAAAGGCTTATCTCTTTACGCGGATTTTCAAACGCTATTAAAGCCTATAAAAGGAGAACATCTGGAGGAAGGGAAGGCATCGAAAAAATCAATCAGAAAACCCTGAACAAAGAGTGTTAGAAAAAAGAATGAGTTTCTAAGTTTTCTTCTTTCCCATAGGGAAAATATAAGCATAGGGATGAGCTGATTAAAGCTCTTTTCTATTGTAAATTAGTTTGTTCAAATTTAATAAAAGAACGTTTCCTTTTAGAAATTGTGCCAAATACTTTGTTTCAAATTCTTAGAACCCAAATCAGATTAACTTCTGTACCTAAGAGAGGAGCTGTTGCAATCAGAAGAATCTATCAAGGACGAGAAGGCGTTGAGGCAGGAGGCCGTTAGCCGTTAAGACGTCCAAAGGTGTGAAGATTCTGACATCAATGCAATTAATCATGGCCCGAAAGGTGAAGCCAAGCGGCTGATGAGGTTTTAAGAAGGAGAAAAAACAGCTTAAAGGAAGCGAGGTAAGACCCGAAAAATTTGAACTACTAAAATACAATAGATATTGTTCTATTATACTTGTATGAGCACCTAGGGAATATAAAATAATCAAATTAATAAAATTTTGAAACATTCATGCTATTGCAAGATATTTAAAGAGTTGAAGGACTAAAAACAAAATAGATAAAAAAAATGAAGTTGCAATCTTGAATTGCACTCTCTCTATTTTGGGAAGAATATTAAAAGTAGCCATACTTATATAATTTTAATACTTTTTGGTATTATTCTAGTAAATAACCCGTAGTAGTAGTAGTAGTACAAGAAGAAGAAGAAGAAGCAATCATTGTTGAGTTTATGTAAGCATTACATTGCACATACAACTCCAAGAATATGTTTTTGTTCTGTTTCTTGAATCTTTTTTTAATGTTCTGAGCAGCAAAGTGGGGACTGGGGGGGTGTTTTCACTCCAAGATTTTACTGCCATACCCCATACAGTCTCATTATTAAAAACAACTCCGAATCACCCAACCCAGTTCTGCAGTTCAAGTTCAAAGTTCAAACAAAAAGATTTCATCGTTTTTTATCCACTAATAATAATCAGTAAGAATATGAAAAAATTCCAAGAAAAAACGCTAAACAAGAAGGAAGCCCTCAAGCGTTATCATGACGCGCCATGATTGAGCCCCCACTCAAAAAAATTGCCGGCAAAACAGCTCCCCATGCCATGGATTCATGGAAATGCTGGAAGTGGAAATGGAATCGAAAAACAGGAGTCCCATCCCATGGAATTTTTTGCTCCAACAAATCACATTTCTTAATTATTTGTTCCAACCAAAGCAATTTAATCAAATTTTTATCTCAATAAACAACGAGTACTAATTTATGCGACAAATAGTGAAATTGGATTAAAAATTTCTCCAATCCCACACACACACACACACACACAAACATTCTTTGACCTTTTCATTTCCCCCACAATAATACTAACAATTCAAACCTTTTTCTTTTCTTTCTTATTCAAACTTAATCATATACCCTCCAATTCCATCATTCATTTCCCTATAATCCACACGCGTTTAAGAAGAAGTAGAGGAGGTTTATTCCCTTGTTTTCTTTTCTTTTTCCCATTTAATTTCTTTGGTAATTCATTCATAAAATCCTTGATTGGCAGTCTGGGAGATTGATTCTAAAGGATCTCTACCTGGTAAGTTGTATTTATTTTTTTAATCTTTTCCTCCTGTTTAAATCCCTTCTCTTGATTAGTTCTTAAAGTTTGGTTCTTGGGATTTCTTTTGATTTAAAGTTGCATGCTTTTAGTTGATTTGTTGTTATCAACGTAGTTATGAGGTGGGTTTTCTTTTAAAAAGGTTCTGTAGCTTTGAAAGTTTTGTTTTGGTATTCAGCTCCTGATGTAACAAATATTCAAATATTCCCTAATATGTAGGGATAAGTCAAAAGCAGTTATAACAATTGAACACAGCTCAAGGAGAAAAAGGTGGAAGGTAGTTTAACGGTAACAAAACTCACTTTTTATATATACGTGAATATCATTTAATGGGGGATTATTCATTCAATTACTGACTTTAGCATCGGAGTGGAACTCCCGGGGATCACCTCGGACTTTTTACTCTAACGCTATCTTGTTTTACAGATAAGAATCGGAATTATTGCTTGGAGCTCGGATTTTTCAGTTCGGATTATTTCTTCTCGGATTATTTTCTGAGGTGCGAAATTGAGCTTCATCAATTGGCGCCGTCTGTGGAAACCAGACAAAAGGTTCACACAACAAAATTTGCATTGTGATGGCAAACACAAGATCAATGAGAGGAAATGTTCAGACTAGCAGGCGAGAAGGAGAAGGACAATCGTCACCATCTCACCAGAAGGAACCGAAAAAATCAAAACAAGGAGATAACCATATCACTCCTGAGATGATGAAAATATTTGTTGAACACTATGATCAAATGGAGGTCATAGTCAAGGAGGCCCGGAAGAAGAAAGATGATCAGCGAAAGGATCGTGGGAAAGCACCCCAGGTGATTCTTGGTGAATCCGATGAAGAAAATAAAAGGAAATCTGAGACAAGTCCGTTTTCCCGAGCTGGAGGTGGGGAGAATGCAAACCGCGATAAGGGTAGAAATCCCGGGAAAAGAAGACCCAGGAGAAATAGCCCTCTATCAAAAGAAATCGCTAATTTCCCTCTACCTCCACATTTCAAGTTACCACAACTGCAGGTTTATACCGGAGACACGGATCCTAACGATCATATTCACAGATTTGAATCCACAATGGATTTCTTGAAGGCACCAGAGTAAACAAAGTGCCAGGCATTTCCTACCACATTGGAAGGAAAAGCTCGCCTCTGGTATGAAGGCTTAAGGCCAAGGAGTGTGAGTTCCTTTTCTCAATTATGTAATCTCTTCTTTAACCGATTTTTGCAGTGTAAGAAGTTTGATAAGTCTACGGCAGAGCTATTGAATCTTCGTCAGGGAGAAAGTGAGTCCCTTCGGAGTTATATGGGTAGATTCAATGACGAGAGTTTGCAGGTAAAAATTTGCTCGGAAGATGTTCTGGTCGGGGCATTTCTCAACGGATTATGACCCGGACGTTTTTACACAAAAATGGCCACTTATCCGCCATGTGATATGGAACAGTTGATGGACCGAGCAGAAAATTATGCTAAAGGAGCAGAGGCAGACCAAAGGAAAAAGGATAATGAAAAAAGAGGAATAACAATCCGAGATGAGGGAAAAAGGAACCCAAAATTAGATGACCCCGATTTATATTCTAAGGTCGGGGAATCTACCAGAGGATAAAGTTGCAGCTCGGCAAAACGTATGCGTGCTGCTCGGATATTTCTGGCCAACTATATTTGAAGAATTATTAGAGCTCGGGATTTGTTGAAGTATTATGAGCTCGGTATTTTTTAAAGTATTATGAGCTCGGGATTTTTTGATGTATTATGAGCTCGGTATTTTTTAAAATATTATGAGCTCAGGATTGTTTGAAGTATTATTAGCTAGGGATTTTTTAGCTCGAGATTTTTTGAAGTATTATGAGCTCTGTATTTTTTAAAGTATTATGAGCTCGGGATTTATTGAAGTATTATGAGCTCGGTATTTTTAAAGTATTATGAGCTCGGGATTTTTTGATGTATTATGAGCTCGGTATTTTTTAAAGTATTATGAGCTCAGGATTGTTTGAAGTATTATTAGCTTGGGATTTTTTAGCTCTGGATTTTTTGAAGTATTATGAGCTCGGGATTGTTTGAAGTATTATTAGCTCGGGATTTTTTGAAGTATTATGAGCTCGGTATTTTTTAAAGTATTATAAGCTCGGGATTGTTTTGAAGTATTATTAGCTCGGGATTTTTGAGCTCGAGATTTTTTGAAGTATTATTAGCTCGGAAGTTTTATTCAATAATGTAATAAGAACAAGTCAGTTCTTTTTTAATTAAAATATTTTGGGTGATGAATTCCAAAAAAAAAAAAAATCTCTGGGAAAAATCCCAACATATGTGGCAAGCTCAAAATTTTGGGGAACAGAATCTCTAGAAAAAGCAAATGACACAAAACCCCGAGAATAAATTCTGGGGAAAATATTCAACTACTCCAGAGAAAAAATCTCTAGAGAAACAAAGGTGATAAAATCCCAAGAACAAAATTCTAGGGAAACAAAACATCCATATCCAGGGACAAAATCTCTAAGGATAAAATGTCAATAAAATTTTGGGAAATAGGAACCCAAAATACAGTAAAACTAGAACAACGAAAAATTAAAGCCACCGGAGGTACATAAAAATTTCAAGATCGGCTTCCATCTTCATCTTTTTCTAGCTCGGCAATATTCACCTCGGATTATTTTCCGAGGTGCGAATTTGCATTTTGAGAAAAATCATAGGAAAGTGGATCAAGAACTCGAGGTCGGTCAAAAAACTCCTTTGCTCGGTACTTTTTTAAGTCCTTAAGCTCGGAGATTGGATAACTTCTAAGCTCGGAATGTTCTGAAGATTGTTCAAGTCATTCAGCTCGGTCGGATAACTCCTTAGCACTGGAGGTCGGCCAACTCCTTATCTCGGTCATCTTTTGAGGGAACTTGGACAGTGATATGACTCGGGATATAATACTTTTTCAGTATACGATTAATTAGAATGCTCTTCGGAAGACATACCTGATGAAGGATGAAACCTTGAAAGAAATTCTGGAGATGGTGAAGAAAAGCGTGCAAGGATTTAAGACCAGAAGTTCTTCTCTCTGATATCGAAGCATCCATCATTATATCGAAGAACAAGTTAATGTCTTCTCTGCAATCGAAGCGTTATTTTTCGTAAGAGGAGCCAAGTAGATCAGGTCGGGAACTTTGAAGAGTCATGACCAGGTCGGGAACTTTGAAGAGTCATGATCAGGTCGGGAACTTTGAAGAGTCATGACCAGGTCGGGAACTTTGAAGAGTCATGATCAGGTCGGGAACTTTGAAGAGTTCAGGTCGGGAATTTTGAAGAGTTGTTATCAAGTCGGGATAAAAACTTTCATACCGACTTGAGGAGGTATTGATGTAACAAATATTCAAATATTCCCTAATATGTAGGGATAAGTCAAAAGCAGTTATAACAATTGAACACAGCTCAAGGAAAAAAAGGTGGAAGGTAGTTTAACGGTAACAAAACTCACTTTTTATATATACGTGAATATCATTTAATGGGGGATTATTCATTCAATTACTGACTTTAGCATCGGATTGGAACTCCCGGGGATCACCTCGAGCTTTTTACTCTAACGCTATCTTGTTTTACAGATAAGAACCAGAATTATTGCTTGGAGCTCGGATTTTTCAGTTCGGATTATTGCAGCTCGGATTATTTTATGAGGTGCGAAATTGAGCTTCATCAGCTCCTTTTTTTCTTTGTTTTCTATCGCTGCATTGATTGACATTCGTTGCAAAGAATATTTTTTATTTTCTTTTCTAAGTTGGTTCTCTGTGTAATAGTCTGAGCAGCTGCTATGGTTCCTATGCCGAGTTATGAATTCTGATGTAATTATTTATTTTCATTAATTCCAAGCTCGGAAAATTCTCGCAGGGTTGTCCGTTAGTTGTTTCACGTGTTGTTGAATGAACATCTGTATTGAAACTTAATAAAAAGGGAGAAAAGTTCAGGCCTTTTAGAGAGCTCTTCAGACGAGACAGATAGCCATTGGATTAGGAAGATGGGAAAGCCAACAGCCAAGAAGAAAAGTCTAATGGCTTCAAAATCCAATGATGGAAATGCTAAATTTTGCAAGCCTTCGGATCGTACTTCTAAAACATTTGATGAAGACACCGCCGTCTTCATCAATATGTCCCAAGAATTAAAGGAAGAAGGGAACAGACTATTTCAGAAACGAGATCATGAGGGCGCTATGCTCAAGTATGAAAAGGCCCTCAAATTACTCCCTAGGAACCACATTGATGTTGCTTATTTGCGCAGCAACATGGCGGCTTGCTATATGCAAATGGGTCTTGGTGAGTACCCAAGGGCAATAAGTGAATGCAATCTGGCCCTTGAAGTTGCTCCTAAGTATAGTAAAGCTTTGTTGAAGAGGGCAAGGTGTTATGATGCTTTGAACAGGCTGGATTTGGCCTTGAGGGATGTTAACCATGTTTTGAGTATGGAACCTAACAATTTGACTGCATTAGAAATTGCAGATAAGGTGAAAAAAGACATTGAGGAAAAGGGTGTTTAGGTAAAAGACATTGTTTTGCCCCCCGAATATGTTGAGCCTCCCCCTCCCCGTGCATCAATTTCGAGCAAGAGTATGAAAGAAAAGGTGAAAAAGAAGAAAAGTAGCAAGTTTGAGAGGAAGAAGGTTGAGGCAAAAAGAACCGAGGAACCCGGGGTTAGAAAGGCTGAAGATAAGGTTGTTGTGGAGGAGAAACTGAGTGTCAGGGAAGAAAAAGTTGTCACAAAGAGTGTGAAACTGATTCATGGGGAAGATATAAGATGGGCTCAGTTACCAGTTAACTGCCATATTAGACTGGTTAGGGATGTTGTTCTGGATCGATTTTCGAGCCTGCAGGGTGTGCTTATTAAGTATAAAGACCAAGAAGGTGACTTGGTTACTATAACCACCACTGATGAACTGAGGTTGGCAGAGGCATCAGGTGATCCGCGGGGCTTTTTGAGACTTTACATATCAGAGGTGAGCCCAGATAAAGAACCATTTTACGAGGGAAGCTGTAACACCCCAATCCCACATCGGATGGGAGAAGGATTGATGTAATGTATATATGTGTGAGCCTAGCTTCCAAGTTCAACTTCAGGATATCCATTTTGGCATAGCGAGGACGAGCCAAACGAAGTTGGGCTTGGGTGCGTCAGGCTCTAGTCGTGTCACGGCCGCGCGGTCGTGTGTGGGCCCACGGGTTCACTGTGCTCGCGGGCTCGGGGCGTGACAGAATGGTATCAGAGAATGGGCCAGGCCTTCACCCACGGAGTGTTGGGACTAAGTGCTACGTGCGGGAGCCACCTCTAGAATCCTTTGGAACTAAGTGCTACGTGCGGGAGCCATCTCTAGAATCCTTCGCCACCGAGGTGGGCCTGTTAAGGATCTTGTGGGCCTTGCGAGGACGCCAAGGCCTCAAGGGGGGGTGAATGTAACACCCCAATCCCACATCGGATGGGAGAAGGATTGATGTAATGTATATATGTGTGAGCCTAGCTTCCAAGTTCAACTTCAGGATATCCATTTTGGCATAGCGAGGACGAGCCAAACGAAGTTGGGCTTGGGAGCCAAACGAAGTTGGGCTTGGGTGCGTCAGGCTCTAGTCGTGTCACGGTCGTGCGGGCGTGTGTGGGCCCACGGGTTCACTGTGCTCGCGGGCTCGGGGCGTGACAGAAGCAATGAAGTAGAAGCTCAAAATAGTACCAGCAAACCATCTACTATTTTAGAGAATGGAACTGTGGAAAAAGGCAGGGAACGGGACAGAGGGCAAACCTGTGTTGAGGACTGGGTTATACAGTTTGCAAGGATATTTAAGAATCATGTTGGCTTTGACTGTGATTCATACTTAGATCTGCATGAGGTTGGGATGAAGTTGTACTCAGAAGCTATGGAGGAGACTGTTACAAGTCAAAACGCTCAAGAGCTTTTTGAAATTGCCGCAGCAAAGTTCCAAGAGATGGCTGCTTTAGCCATGTTTAATTGGGGCAATGTTCACATGCCAAGAGCAAGGAAGCAAGTGTTTTTCAAAGAAGATGGTTCTAGGGAATCTGCAATGGCACAGATAAAATCAGCTTACGAATGGGCAAAAAGGGAATATGTTAAGGCTGGAATGAGGTATGAAGAAGCTCTTAAAATCAAGCCAGACTTCTACGAATGTCTTCTTGCTCATGGGCAACAACAATTTGAACATGCGAAGCTCTCATGGTATTATGCAATCGGGAGCAAGATTGATTTAGAGAGTGGGCCATCTGCACAAGTCTTAGAGCTATATAACAAGGCTGAGGATAGCATAGAAAGAGGTGTGCAGATGTGGGAAGAGATGGAGGAGCAGCGACTAAATGGGCTCTCTAAATCTGACAATCATAAAGCTGAGTTGCAAAAATTGGGGCTGGATGGGTTATTTAAAGATGTATCTGCTGAAGAAGTTGCAGAACAGGTTGCGAGCATGAAATCTCATATACATCTCCTTTGGGGGACATTGCTGTACGAGCGTTCAGTTGTGGAGTTTAAGCTGAGTCTACCAACTTGGGAAGAATGCTTGGAGGTTGCAATTGAAAAGTTTGAAATTGCCGGAGCATCTCCAACAGATATAGCTGTAATGGTAAAGAACCATTGTTCCAATGAAACTGCCCTGGAACTGGAAGGTAAAATCATCCGCAGTATTTATTTATTTATTTATTAAATTGAATTGCTTCGTGCATGTTACCATCTTGTCCGTTAATAACTTAGAATGTGAAAGAACTAACTGTTTTTCCTTGTTGCAACTCTAGACTTCGAAGTTGATGAGATAGTGCAGGCATGGAATGATATGTATGATGCTGATAGGTGGCTGTCTGGTGTCTCAACTTTTCATTTAGAACCCCTGTTCCGTCGGCGGCCTCCAAAACTTCATTCTGTGCTGCAACATTTTTGACATTTGGTGATTTACTACAGTGTTATTTCTTGCTCAATTGTTCGATGGCTTGCATATTATCATAGGTAATTGATGCTTTGAATTTGCCTTCTGAACTTGCTACGTACTGTTTTCTTCCTATTGATCGGTATTAGAAAAATGTAAGTTGTGCACACACTGATAGAAATTGAAATTGTATTTTGAAGCATGAAGTCAAGCTCCCTGAACTATTTCTCTAATCTCAACACCAGTTTGCACCAGCGAAGAATATTTAGACATTAATGGACACATTATTTATTGACAATAAAATGCACAAGTAGTTGTAAACGCGTGGTGGATAATTTGATTTTTGATTCGTCTATCAATGTGTCTTGACTGGAAGGGAGTTGATAAATCAATGTTTTAAACTAATTAACCTCTGGAAGGGAGTTGTAGCCGAAATGAGAGACCAATACTTTGGCAGAGAGAGGCTAAATGTAGAGTGTGGGTGTTAAGGTTGATGGAAGTTTAGAGTTATCCCAAATTAATTTTGAAATATAGAAACCACTTGTTTTTTGCTTTGTGAAGAATTGCATTTGGCAACTTGATTTATGTTTATGGTAAAACTGAGAATGTTTTGAGCTTTTTGTTAACACCTGAGTTTGATTAAAAGAAAAGAATCATCATGTGTTTTGTTTGTTCCTTTTTGCAGATTGGTGGTGGGGGATCCTTGTGTTGTGCTCTTGGAATTGGAAGGTGAAAAGGGGTGGAGAAATTGAATGAATGATTGAGAGGATTTTTGAAGAATAGATACAAAGCTGCTGTGCTGCCTATTTCATTGTTTTATAATATTTTTGACAGTTTTATCATTGAGAGAGATGGATAGTGGAGATAGTTTGGTTTGGTTTGGTTTGTTGAAGAAGTTGAGATTTTGTAGACTTAATTTTTTGAGTTGAAAGAGTGTATAGACATTTGTACAAGTGTGGTGGTGGTGGTGAGATTTTGACTATATATAGACAGACTTACTACTATCCTACAATTTACAGAGTGTGAGAGGGAGTTTTGGGGTTTTTCATTTTGATTTTTTAAATGAGTGAGTTGTTGTTGTAAAAGAAATCATCCATTCTCTCCATACTCTCCATAATACTCCAAATCAATTTGGTGTTTTTATTTGTTTCCATAATTACAATGACAAACATCATATTATGGGCCTTTCTTTCTTTCATTGGAGTTTTTGGTATTGATCCTCACTATATTTTTTTTTTATAATTTGTATCTTTAATCCTTTGTTTTGAATTTGCTGCTCCATTTTTAAAATTATAATAAATTGAAAGCTAATAACGTCTCAAAACGTTTTTTTATATAAATAAATAAAACTAATTTCGGATGCATTCTTTATTTTCAATTTTTTTAAAAAAAAAGAAAAGAAAAAAAGAGGGTATTTTCATAAGAAATAAAGAAAAAAAAAAAAAGAGCAAAATGCAGCAGAGTAGGATGGATGCACCGCAGACACACCAAATCAAACCCCTACTCCAACTCCAGAATAATAAATAAATAATATAATAATATAATAATGAGTGTGGCAGTGCTGAGAGCTCAGCGTCTGTGTTTGCGTTCACATTCGCATAATCGCATAATCGCATATTAGGAGAAGAGAAGAACTGAAGAAGAAGAAGAACTGAAGCATTTCCATTGTTCCTTATATTCTCATCATCACTTCAAAAGAAACAACCATTTTTATTTTATTAGTTTTTTTTTTTTTTAACATTTTAAAAAGCTCTCAAACTCCCCTTTGCTGTTTTCTTGGTAATTTTGGAGGGATATGGAGAAAATTTGGAGAGCTTCTCACGCTGGTTCTTGGTACACTGATGATCGTAAGTCTTCTTTTATTACTTGCAGCTTTTCATTATACTACTACTTATATGTTTATAAATATTTTGATTGATTTTCTTATGGAATCATCAAACTTTGAATAAAGTTTTGATTTTGCTTCTTATAATAAGATGGAAAATATGCAATAAAGTTGTGGCCTTTTCGTGTCTGGCTCAATTTAGCAATTGGGTTCTTCATTTAGAAGCCTTGTTCAGTTTGGTAGGTGTCAAATATCCCTTTTCGTTCCTTTGTTTGTATGGTGCGGATGTAATTTGGTAGCCCTTTGTGTCCCCTTCCTCTCTATCGAATTGTCTGCATAATTTGCTTAGGTTTCTTCTTTCTTGTTATAAATGCTATTCATTTTTACCACTCCACTCCACTTTCTACATAACTTAGTTTTATGGTGGGTGATCAGCTTTTAGTTTTAGTAAGGAGCTAACTGATTGCTGATGATGGAATTGTTACCATTCCTATTTGTTGTTCATTTCACCAACACAGTCTGACATTTTTTTTTAAAAAATTTTAATGCCATTCTGCCAGCTGCAAAATTAGCTCAAGAGCTTGACGGGTGGCTCAAAGCATCTGCGTTGACAAAGTCTTCCGATGTAAGAGCTGTAATTGCTCCGTAAGTCTCCTCGTTATTATGGCTAACCCACAACATAAGCTGCTTCTTCTTCTACTTTTGCACTCTTAATGTTATCCTATTGGTGATATGAATCTCACCAGTCACGCAGGCTATTCGTACTCTGGTCGTGCAGCCGCGTTTGCATTTGGTAATATCAACCCTGAGAAAATGTGAGTTCCTACTCTGTTATATGTATTTCCTTCCTGTTCATATATATATATATATATATATATTGAACTGGAGATCCATTAGTATTTCATTACATGTAAGTATGCTGTTCAATGTGGTGAGGTTACTTTCCATTTAATTGCCCGTTAATTTATAAGATGGTGAACTTCTTCCATTCTTTTTCCTATACTCATTTACAAGCACCCTCACATTTTGCAGTTCTCGGGTGTTTCTTCTTGGTCCATCTCACCACTATTATACACCAAAATGTGCTCTTTCAAGAGCCACCGTTTACAAGACGCCAGTAGGCGACCTACCTATTGATCTGGAAGGTACTCTCAACTGCATCTCTTGTTTTCTTATTGCTTTTCTTCTTTTTTTTGAGACTTTTTACCGGAATGATATATGGGATCCTCTCTACCTTTTGAACTCAGTTCTTGTTTCCCAATAGATTAACAAGTAGTTATCTATTTTCTCAGATGGTAAAAGGATGTATTAGCAAGTTGTTTGCATGGTTTTGACATGAATAGTTTTGTGCACTTGGCATTGAGGAAAGGCCTGGGAAGACAGTTAAGTCCATGTGGGATGGATCAAGGGTTGCACCTAAAGAACCTGAGTGGTTTGCAATTTTACTAGGGCTAGGGGATTGAAGGTCTACATTGTTTGCATTATTACTAGAAAGTATCCTGTGATTTACAGTTAAGCAAACTAGCATGTTTGTTGAGTAATATTCTGTTTTCGTATGAGTAGAAGATTAGTAGTTGTGCTTTTAAGCATATTTTACTCTGAGTTTCCTGCAGCCATCTGATAACAACTTGAAAACAACATTCTGTATCTTTCCTTTTTGGTGCCACTGATTCTTGGTGGCAGTTATTGGTCTCATATGTGGTGGTTACCTTAGGGCGAATCTTATCTAAATGTCGAATATGTGCTCATACTTTGGCTTTTTGCAGAACATAGATTATCTTTGCCATCTGTTCTGGTTGAATTCCCTTCTGTTATGTGTGTAACATGTGCAAATGCAGGTGTTTGATTTTGTGGCCTTTTGCATTGATTACGTTACATGCCGTACTCTTTCCAAGCAATAACTTATAGGGTAAATAGGTTTTCTACCAGTCATATGAAGAGCTGAAAGCGACTGGGGAAATTTGAAATGATGGATCTTCATGTTGATGAAAGCTGAGCATAGCATGGAAATGCACCTGCCAATATCTTGCTAAAGTATTTGAAGGGTAAGGTGTTTCAGGAACAAGTTTAATCTTCTTTCACTTCTAGCTTGAGGCAAACTGTTGAGGATGTTAATGCAGGTATCCCATAAAAATTGTACCTATTCTAGTTGGGGGCTCTTAAACGCTGAAAATGAAGCTGCATATGGGCAGTTACTAGCAAAATATGTGTGGATGATCCCAGTAATTTCTTTTCCGTGTCCTCAGAATTTTTGCCATTGGGGTTCACGGTATTGATTTTCTACCAGTTTTTCCTTGCAGCTCGTTACCTTAAGCAATCTTAATATGAAGTGTGGACCATCAATATTTTGTTAGTTGAGATTTTGTATACTCAATGCCAAAGACTATTTTGCTTGAATGCAGGCTATTAAGCATCTGGTTTCATTTTGTCCTTCTAGGTTCAACTATATGTCTTATGACAAGAAACATGGATCCATCTATAAATCTATTGAAGCATTGGATAAAATGGGCATGGATATCATAGAAAACAGGGGACCCAGAATGCATTTAAAGAGTATCTTCTAGAGACTGACAACACAATATGATGGACGCCCATCCAATTAGTGTTTTCCTTCATGTAAGATCTCAATTTTCTTCTCTAATGATTGGTTGGTGAAAGTTTTTTGTTTCCCCTCTCCTCCTGGGTAGAAACTATGAAAAGGAGTTTGAAAGAAAAGCTTTCAGCTATTAAGCCTTTTGGGAATTAGTAATGTTGCGTTTCAAAATCCTAGACCTGCTCTTCTAGAAGGACCCAGGGCTGGCGGGAGCTATGGATTTATGAGTGTGAAGACACTGATCCAAAGATTAAGCAGAGTTTAGTTTTAGATTTACTTTCTTTGATCTACAAGTCTGGAATTTGAGAGGCACTGGTACTGTAGAGAATATTTATCCATTGTTTGACCCCTGGAAAACGTTAGAGCTTTGTTTCGCATATTCTGTTTACTTGTACCTTTCTTGTGGCTTCTGAAATCTCCATTTAACTGCAACTGTTAAAAAGGTGCTTACTTTATCTTGATATACTAAAATTTGGGGCTGAAACTAAGTTGTAGCTCAGCTGACACTTGTGTTAATTCTGGACAACATTTGAGAGAAGGATTAAGCTTATCATGTTGATATTTATGATTTGGGCTATCTTATCATGATTTTTTCCCCCACAAATACATACCATTGCTGACATTGTATGATTTTATGGCATTTCTGGGTTAAACTAAGAAAATGATAATTCTTTTCTTCATGGTACCTTTTTCCTTTTCAATTAGCCCTCCTGCTTTTTGAATTGTCGGCGTGCTTATGTACCAAAATCTTTGTGTATCTGTTCTCTTTGATGTAGGTATAACTCATACAACTTTTTCTGAGGTTGTGTACATGCGGGTATGTACTTTATAATTTGCGAATACGATACATATTTTGCATGTTGGTTTTAGTTTTTCATTTTTTTTTTTGAATTTGGCTAGATGGCGAAGAACTGCTCGACAAAGATAAACATCAAATTTCTTCGTTATGAACAATCAAGTCAGTGCAAATCAACGAGAGATAGCAGCGTGAGTTATGCATCTGCAGCTGCAAGGGTGGATGCATGACTTAGTAACAACTAGTTACGAAACTTTCATGCTCCGTGAGACTTTGATTTGATAATCTTGGAGAGACCCATGTAATGCCTAACCTTTCCTGTACTAATGTACCATCCTGGACTATTACTCTGTGTAGATGGGCTCCAGTGAATAAAATTTATTTACTGATGATTGCATTATTATTGATGCCTTTCTATGTTTTCAGAACATAATGAAGCATGACCATTGTTCTGTAAAAGAATTAATTTTGAAGGGAAGTGCATGTATGCTCTTGCTATATTTTCATACTTTTATTTTGCTTCTCTGCAAAACTGACGCATCTCAAAGAGGAAGAAATCCCCACTGGAACCCTTTAATAGAAGAGAGTTTCCTTAGCATCTTTTGCAGGTTACATGTGATCCTTAAAAGGGTGCATTTTATATGCATATGGAGGGATCAATCTCAAATATTCGATATTTTGATGCTAAAAGGCATAACAATTCTGTGTCTAGGAACATTTTTTATGCGAAATTCTTCCCTGAACTGAACATCCAGAGTATTCAGTATGCAATCAACTTGTCAATTTAAGTGTAATAAAATTTGTACAGCAAGATGGCAGTTGTCCATTGAAAACAAACATAGTAATTTAAAGATGATGCTATTGCTTTAAGATTTAAGTTGCAGATGTAAAAACTTGTTTGAACAAATACAGACAGACAGACAGACGATTGATGATCTACTTAGTCTATGATTATTGTACTTGCAAATGCAAATTCTTTGTCATCTGCTGGGGGGTTATGATCCATCATCCATGTTCCTTGAGATTCAGGAGGCTCTAAAACGACAACTCCACCATCACTCAGCCCCAATGCAAATTGATTCGGGTTTTGAGGATGAGCGGCAACCACAATTGGATATACCTCATCACTACTACTACTACTGCATCCACAAAAGATTTTTAAACTATTGAGAAATTAAGGAAGGCCAACATGCATGCATATGCGTGCTCAAACAGCATTGAATGGCAACAGTGTATGCATGTTTTAATGGACAAGGGGTTCTTGGTACCTCAAGGTAGTCGGAAGGTAAATAGAGGGATCAATCTCAAATCTTGGACAAAGATCCAAAGCTGTGAGTATCACTACAATTCCACCTTTCATGACAGCATAAACAAGATGGTTGTCACTTGAAAAGGTTGCGTTCGTAATCCGCGCACAAAAGTTTCCGATCATCCACTGAATGAATGCGTACAACAATATTAAATCATACGATACAATACTAGAAAGCAATTCGTTAGTTAGTTTCTTGTTTGGTGGTAGTGGTACTTACCTGGTTCACACGTTTCAGGGTTGTTGTTTCATAGATGGCAAGCTGTGTCTCATGGATTGCAAGAAAGTGTTTTTGATCTTGATGAAATTGGACAGTGGTTTCTGATGTTTCTGATGGCAACCACCCAGCGGGAACCTGAAGCGATGCGCTTTTCATCTTCTTCTCCCATGTAGTGGAATCCCAGACAATGATCTGCAACAAAACTAAAGCAAAGTTGCTGGAAATTGCAAGTCATAAAAAGGTTGATCACTTCACTTGCAGAAGCAGAACCAACATATGAATGACCTGAGCAACTACTCCAGAAGAGACCAGCACTTTGAATGTGTTGGAGAAGGCTAATCCAGTGATCCTTGTCAAGTGTCCAATAAGCCATTTTTTGTCCTGGGAAAATTGAGGGGGGCGCTCTCATTTTTCATTTGGAAGGCCATCCTCCATCCTCATTCCTCCACCTATATTGAAATGAAATGAATACTATACCTCACCCAGACGCATGTTGTACACGAGTATGGTGGAATCATCCATCCCAATAGCAACCATGTTGTTATCTGGAGGATAGAAAGCAATACAGGTAGCAGCGGGTGGAGGCAGCAAGCAACTTTTCAACTCCTGCAGTTAGATCCAACAGCAAGCTTCAAGTGTTTCTACTTAACTCTAGAATGAATGAATGTTGATAACAAGTCTCTATGATTGTGTCAACTGAAAAAATTACACAGTTAGTTACCTTGAACGTCATAGTGTTGAACAAAGAAACCTTCTTTCCTGAAGCTGACACGAGATAAGTGTCATTCTTGGACAATGCAAAGCAGGGTGAAGCCAGTTTGAAGCTCTCGTCGTCATTAATAAGATCATTCATCATTAGTAATCCACTCTTTGGTTGCCATAGTTGAGGGGCATGATTTATAGCTGCCTGTAGCAACAACAATACATTTCATCATAACCAAAAAAGCACATGTTATGTTGCCAGAAAGTAGCAGAAGAAGCCATCCCATTATGCATTATCTCATCTCCTCTCTAGTACGTACCTTGCCAGAATTGTTACATTTGTGGCCTGACCATTTCCAGAGCAGATGAATGCCATCTTCTGCCAAAGCCGATATTCCATTACCTGCATTAGTATATGCCAATCTACATACCTGCAATTGTTGCATGGACAAACATCAAGTTTTGGGCTTGAACATATTATTAGTTATAGAACCCAAATTCATTTTAATGTCCTTGAGTTAAATCAGTCGGTGTGTTGTCTTCAAAGCATAAGTTAATCAAGTAAACTTAAGCAAGACTTGTGCAAGGCCTAAGCATACCTTGTTTGTCTTGATTTTCACGAAGGGAGCACCAAGGATTGGAGCGGGGAAACTTGAACGATTTTTGAACATTTTTGGTTGTTCAGTACTTTGTTCAGCTTCAAAGGTACTTGAGGTTTTCATATGTTCTTCCTGTTTGAGATCATTCAACTTCTCCAATCAACTTTGATAGGACTAAAATTCATACCCAAAATTCTAGTGCAATAAAAAAGGAAAATGAATTTAAGCTCATTTATTATGCAGATGAGGTGAAGAATGAAAATCTACAACAAACTTTCTAGGACCACGCACCATTGGGATGCTTTCCTCATCATCAACTCTAACTCTGGCAGAATTTGAAGTCTGCCCAATGCTAATCTGCAAAAAAAAAAATTTGCAAAATATAAGCAGAACATGATGTTTATTCCCCAGACACAGAGAAAGGTTTTAGCTTCTGACCTTTTGCAATGAATCAGAAAGACATCCAATGGAATCAAAAGAAGGAAACTTTGAAGATTGCAGCAACTGATGACAAACATCATTTGCCAGGATTTTGATCTTATTATCATTAGCAAAAGCAGCCAAAAGAGTTCCTTCCTTGTTGAAGCAAACATAAGGAGTTTCCTTGACAACAAAAATTTTTTCAACCAGTAAAATAAACCTTTCAATAACAGAAGTAACAGAGACATATGAGAAAACACAGTTAAATAGCATAACATTCTAAACGAAAAAAAAGCTCATACAGGTAGATCTCCATCTGCATCAAGGACAGTTAAAATTTGAACATTGTCCATGTTCCAAACTTTGATTAGGTGGTCATCACCAGCAACCAAAAACCGGTTTCCGGTTGTACTGAATTGCACCACACCAGCAGCAGTTCTGCAGAGTCCATGGTAAGTCCTGGTTATATAACCTTCAGTCTGATTCCATTCTAAAATGTATGAGTCTCCATCTTCATTTGTCCCACATGAAAAGAGCCTGGGGAGTTTTGTTAATTAATGAACAGTAAGTCTACAAAATTTACAAGGAGTAGAATGGGAATCCAGTAACTTACCTCTTACCATCACCACTATAAGCCATTCTCATACACGACCCTCCAGGCGCATCATATTCGACTGTTGGTCCGGTATTTTCAAATGACCATGCTTTTATCTCTCCATTTGTTGATGTGGAAAGTAGAAACTGCATCATTTTAATCAGAATACACAATTTACCAAACTAAATACGAAGAAAATGAAATGTTAATGACAAAAAAGAGAAAGCATCAGAGAATCTTGAAGCTATAAAGTGGAAGCATTACATGGATATCTTCCTTGACATGAGGGCATAGGGAGTAGACTGGGGCACCATGACCTTCAAATGTGTATTGGTTGGAACCATCCGTAGAATCCCATACCTTGCATAAACAATCACAAAGAATTTTATCCATTTCAGAGGAGAGGAAAACACCAGTTATTATCTATTTGAACAAGCCTATAACAACCTTGATGAACTTGTCCTCTCCACAGGTTATGACTAGAAGTCGATCACTTGGTGAAGAGAATGCAAGATCATTTACACCACCCAAGTGAGCATCTATCTGTCAAGTTAGTCACTATTAGAACCCAAATTGACCTTAAAACTTATGGCTAAAGGGAAGAAAATATATGTACCTCCTGCTGTTTCTTGGTGTAATTTGTATTAACATGATAGGAATACCACTGCACAACTCGTTTTGATAATGCAACACCTGTTTATTTCTTTTTAACAGTTCAGAATTTGAATAGAACATATACTTGAAAAGTGTGAATATTATTGGAACTAGATCCTGCATACTTACCAAAGATTGAACCATCTGGGCTCCATAACACACGATTAACCGAAATGCGTGGACCTATATCTCGATCGTTCTAAAAGTAGAAGGATGATATCATGTATGTAACATAAGAATACTACACCCACAACAAAATGAAGAATTATTACCAATATTTATGTAAATGTTAATGTACCGAAAGCAACACTGAGATGGTCTCTCTCTTCCAAATCATAAATGGACTGCTGAACAACTTTACATGAGAAGTGATGTCCCATAATTCTACGTCTCCCATAATATTTCCAACTGAGAAATTACATGAGCAGTATGTATGAGGTTTGATAAACCAGACACATAGGGGGAAGAAAATCACTGCCACTGATGAATCTTGCTATATTCAAGTGAACCTAATATAAGAAGAGTGTCTTTGGCAGGATGAAAGTCCATGCTGGTAGGGGAGGAGCTCATGTCCATACAGCATTCAACAGTCTTTGGGAAATCATTAGGAATGGTAAATTTCAAATTGTGGCTTCGGGTTGGAACATGTTTGTGTGCTACCATCTATACTAGCACAAATACAATGAGAAGAGTGAGAATGAATTCTAAAATAGTCAACAGATCATAGATGGAAGGAAGTGCAAGTTCGCAGATCATAGTTGCAATGGAAAATAACGATTTAAAGATAAATCACCTTATCTAGAGAAATCCTGGATCTTATTCGTGATACATTACCAAAATCCTTGGCGCTCTCCAATGTTGTAGCTAGAAAACGACAGTTGTCATGCAGAAGAGGACCAACAATCTGACAACCATATCTCAACAATACCATCTAAAGTAAAAGTAGAGCATACCTTGGTTGTTTTGATTTCCCAGGTTGAGGGAAGTTGTAAATTCAGGAGGACAAGCATTTAACTTGCCAGAAGACGGTGGTACAGATTTTGACATTGCTTCAAACGGCTGAAAGGGCAGGGGAAAAGAAACAGAAGAAGCAAATGAAGAAAGCATAAAGTATTTGCCAAGAGCAACGATGACTGAGGTTTAATTCAGATGGAAATTACCGATGGGTTTTGCTGGTTTGATTCGCCAGAACACTTGTGATCAGAAAACAGTGTTTTAATTTGAGGTTCTGAGTGAGGATATGCACATTGAATATGCTGCCAGTTCAAGCTGTAAGAAATGACATCCAGTGGAAGATAAATGCATATAAGAAATGACAGATTTTGAACCTTAATTAAGTAAAACAACATTGATTTTCAATCCACATAATACTTGAGAATTTCACATGGTACAAGATAAGATGTGCATATATACAGACTGAACACGACGAAAATGCAAAAACAGAATTAAGGTGACAGGGAGACACAACACAACGAGAAGACTGTACAGCTACCTCTGGTTGATGAGGCGGCGAAATCTTGACTTGTCAATTTGAGGAAACTCTAGTTTGCTGCGAAAATCTGGATTTGCTTTCATAATGAGCTTAACTGCATCCATCATTTGCCTTCTAGCAGGGATAACATCCCCATACAACGAGGAGAGTGAAGGATGCTCTCTGTTAATCACAGATGTAAACAATGCTGCTCATCAGAGAGTGTTACCATATTCAGAAATCAAAAATGGTTTTCCAAGTCCAGTGATCTATATATTTCCATCCATCCAAACCTAAAGTCATCCAGTGTGAGCAGCGAAGTCATTTCTCCGTACAGTTGTTTATTTGAAGAGGCAAAAACTTTCAGATCTTTCAAAAGTATGTCTAAAGACATAGCAACATCATGCCTGTAAACACCGTAGCAATGACTTTGTAGGTCCTGAGGAACAAGTTTTGTGATAAATTGGAATCCACCAACAACAAATACTATGATGAACTTACTTGTCCAGTGCCTCGTACAACTTGTGCTTTCTGATTTCAAAGTATGTCTTAGTTGAATGCTGGTTTCCATGGACATCAGTGAATCCGGACAGATAATTCTCTGCCTCGTTCCAGTTACCACTCATCACCAGCTCATCAAAATAATTCATGTCAAAGAAAAAACCAGTCTCCTGTTCAAGCCTATAAAATGAATGAATGAACCTTTGGGAAGTATCCACTCCACTTGTATACAGAATTACCAAAGAAAAAGAAAAGGGAGCAGAAATGGAAGAAATATAGAAAGGCAAAACTCACATGTGAGCAGTTTTCTGGAGTTTCTCCTCATCACAAAACTGCCTGATCAGATATAGAAGGTCCTTACTGAGAGGCATTTCCGAGAGCCCTTGATTTTTCCTTCCAAAACCTTCAAATTATTATAGTTAATTATCAAACATACACATAAAGAGCTTGAATTAATTTTCAGAATCCGATACAGATGAAAACCGGACAGATTGAATTAATTGTGTCATGCATTCATGATCTGCAATGCAGTGATTGTTAGGGAATAAACGAATCTCACGTTGTATCTAATAGTCCAAAAGAATAATAGATGATAGTAACGAGAAAAATAAATAGGACAATGGACACAAAGATTTACGTGGTTCGGTCAATGTAACCTACGTACACGGCCGGAGGCGGTGCCAAAATTCACTATTATGTGGAGACAATTTACAAAAGTGGAACACTAATGTCCACAAGGCTTTAAAGCAAAAGAAGTGAAAGAGAAAAGGCAGAGGAAGAAAAGCTCAGGAATGCTTTTCGTTTTGGGGTGCTCATAAAGCTTCAGAACTGCCTCATATTTATAGGCCAAAAACTCAATGTGAATTCTCCATTTCTGCCGAAATATTGTACGCGGCCGAATACTAATTCTTCACGCCAAATGCAGCCGCAATGATTGAAAAAAACTTTGCTCCATTCAGTAAGCCGCAATGTTGGACTTTCCAGAGCATTTATTACAAATCTCCACTTTGATCTGGAACCCGAAAAATAGTGACTTAATCAAAACACACCTCCGGCATAACCCCAATGGGCTGAATCACCAACTATGAACACCAATCAAGGCCAAGCACTGCTTGAACTTATATACTGGAAGAGCTTTCGTAAACATATCGGCATGATTGTCCTTGGTATTGATTTTCTCAACAAGGACCTTCTTCTCAGCAATGGTATCTCGAATGAAATGATATTTGATATCAATATGCTTCGTCCGCTCATGATACATCTGGTCTTTAGTCAAATGAATTGCACTTTGACTATCACAATAAATGGTAGTAATCTCTTCTTGTAGAGTTAATTCGCCGAATAAACCTTTCAACCACAAAGCTTCTTTAATAGCCTCAGTGACTGTCATATATTCTGCTTCAGTAGTGGATAAAACCACTACATGTTGTAGAGTAGCTTTCCAGCTAATTGCACAACCTCCAATGCAAAATACATAACCTGTAAGAGACCTGCGCTTATCAAGATCATCGGCGTAGTCTGAATCTACAAAACCAACCAAAGTGTTGTTGGTTCTACCAAACTCCAAACAAGAGTTTGAAGTACCATTCAAGTATCTGAGTATCCATTTCACAGCCTGCCAGTGTTCTTTTCCTGGATTTGCCATATACCTGCTAACAACACTAACTGCTTGTGAAATATCTGGACGAGTACAAACCATCGCGCATACATGATACTGCCAACGGCACTAGAATAAAGAACACGTGCCATATAGCTTTCCTCTTCTTCTAATTTTGGTGATTGAGCAGCAAATAGCCTAAAATGGCTAGGGAGAGGAGTACTGACTGGTTTGGCATCTAACATGCCAAATCTCTCCAAAACTTTCTTAAGGTAACCTTCTTGGGTCAGATATAATTTTTCAACTCCTCTATCTCGTCTTATATTCATACCAAGAATCTTCTTAGCTGCTCCCAAGTCCTTCATTTCAAATTCACCATTCAATAAGGCCTTCAACTGGTAAATTTCTACAAGATTCTTAGCCGCAATGAGCATGTCATCAACATATAACAAAAGATAAATGAATGAATTACCTTTTAACTTCCGAAAGTAAACACAACTATCATACATGCTCCTGGAGAAATCATGACCCAACATAAATGAATCAAACCTCTTGTACCACTGTCTTGGAGATTGCTTTAATCCATACAAGGATTTCTTCAATAAACAAACATGGTCTTCCTTACCTTCAAATTCGAAGCCTTCAGGTTGTTTCATATAGATCTGTTCATCTAATTCACCATGTAAGAACGCTGTCTTAACATCAAGCTGTTCCAATTCCAAGTCAAACATGGCGCTACTAATGCAAGCAATACACGAATAGAGCTATGTTTCACAACAGGTGAGAAAACATCATTAAAATCAACACTCTGTACCTGACTATAGCCCTTTGCAACTAATCGTGTCTTATACCTTGCATCGACAACACCTGAATTACCTTCTTTTCTTTTGAAGACCCATTTGCAGCCAATAATTTTCTTTCCTTTCGGCGGCGACACAAGATCCCAAGTACCATTCTTGTATAGAGATTCCATTTCTTCATTCATGGCCACCACCCACTTATCTGAATCAGCACCTGAAATCGCCTCTGTATATATGGAAGGTTCTCCGTCTCCGCCTGTTTCCTGTGCTCCTGATAAAGCATATGCAACTAAATTTGCCAAATTTGCATACCTCTTTGGTGGTCGAATCTCTCGTCTTGGTCTATCTCTGGCTATGAAATATTCTTCTTCTACTGGTTCATCTTCAACAAGGTCTGGAGCTGATTCATCACCTTGGTCCGTAGAAGATCTTTGAAAAGGATTGAAATTTATGATCTCGAACTCCACCTGTTTCTGTGTGCTGTCTTCCTTTTCTAAATTACAAGGATTACAAGACTCTTTTCTAGGATTTAATATAAATGTCTCATCAAAAGTAACATCTCTGCTAATTACAAATTTAGGTGATTTGGGATCAGGACAAAATAATCTGTATCCTTTTACCCCTGAAGCATAACCGAGGAAAATACATTTTCTAGCCCTAGGCTCTAACTTTCCTTCACTTACATGCATATATTCTGGACACCCAAATATTCTTAAATTGGAGTAATTAGCAGGAGTACCTGACCACACTTCCTCTGGAGTCTTGAAATCAAGAGGAGTACACGGAACACGGTTGACAATATAACAAGCTGTAGAGATGGCTTCCGCCCAAAAGTCTGAAGTCAACCCAGCATTTGAGATCATACACCGAGCTCTTTCCAAAAGAGTCCGGTTCATACGCTCGGACACACCGTTTTGTTGAGGCGTCATTCTAACGGTACGATGTCTAGCAATTCCTTCATTTTTACAGAATTCATTGAATTCTGTTCCACAAAATTCCATGCCATTATCTGTCCGCAACCGCTTAATATGTTTTCCTGTCTGCTTTTCAATTAAAGCCTTCCATTGTTTAAATGTCAAGAAAACATCACTTTTATTCTTCAAGAAATACACCCAAACTTTTCTTGAAAAATTATCAATAAATGTTAACATATACCTAGCACCACCCTTAGAAGAAACACGAGAAGGCCCCCAAAGATAAGAATGGATATAATCCAAAGTACCTTTTGTTTTATGGACTGCAGGTGAACTGAAACTGACTCTTTTCTGTTTCCTAAAAGTACAATGTTCACAAAAGTCCATCTTACCAGTACTTTGTCCACAAAGTAGGCCCCTGTTGCTTAACAACGTTAAGCCCTTCTCACTCAAGTGTCCCAATCGCATATGCCACAATTTGGTGATGTCGATATCTGATGATACGGAGACTGCTGCAGCACCTGAAACTATAGATCCCTGCAAGATATACAAACTACCAGACTTGCAAGCTTTCATCAATACAAGAGCACATCGTGAAATTTTTAAAACTCCACATTCAGCCGAATACCTGTACCTGAGAGAATCAAGGGTACCTAACGAGATGAGATTTTTCTTCAAATCTGGAACATGTCTAACATTTGTGAGTGTTCTAACAATTCCGTCATACATCTTTATCTGGATTGTTCCCCTACCAACAACTTTACATGGAGCATTATTGCCCATCAAAACAACCCCACCATCATATTTTTCATACGTGGAGAAATATTCCTTTTCAGGACTCATGTGGTAAGAACAACCAGAATTTAGAATCCACTCATCTTTAGACCTAACTTTATTTGTTGTTGCTACAAATAAAATTCCATCATTCTCATCTGCAACTACACTAGCTTCGGCGGTGTTGCTGTTAATCTGCTCATTTTTATATTTTTCTTTATTTTTCAATTTGTAGCAGTCAGCCTTAATGTGCCCCTTTTTCTTGTAATAATTACAAACTTTATTTTTATGTCTGGATTTAGACCTGCTTTTGGATCCACTATTATCAAAATTTCTATTTTCAGGTCTCCCCCGTACCATTAATCCCTCTGCCTGACTTTCACTAGTCTATCCTGTGATATCCCTATCAATCTGTTCTTTAGATTTTAAAGAAGATTTTACATGACTATATGAGACAGAATTTGTCCCATAAATCATGGTATCACGAAAATGTTTAAATGACTGTGGAAGAGAGCATAACAACAAAATGGCTTGATCCTCATCTTCCATCTTAACATCTACATTCTCCAAATCCAAAATAATGGAATCAAATATATCAAGATGTGAGATAATAGATGTACATTCAGTCATTTTTAACATGTACAACTTTTGCTTCAAATAAAGCCGATTCTCCACCGTCTTTTTCATATAAATGGACTTTAACATGTCCCACATTCTTTTGGCTATCTTTTCACTAGCAACTTCCTGCAAAACCTCGTTAGAGAGATTTAATATAATACCTGATCTAGCCTTTTTATCTAGATCTAAGAAACTTTATGTCGTCATTTCTGGTGGCTTTTTCTCTACCCCTTCAAGAGCTAACTCACACCCATCCTGAATTAGAATGGCTTCTATTCTGAGTTGCCATGTACCAAAGTTGATACTCCGATCAAACTTTTCAATAGAGGTCTTAGTTACTGTCATCGTGGCTAAAAGATCTAAAATGAGATATGGCTTTGATACCAATTTGTTAGGGAATAAACGAATCTCACGTTGTATCTAATAGCCTAAAAGAATAATAGATGATAGTAACGAGAAAAATAAATGGGACAATAGACACAAAGATTTACGTGGTTCGGTCAATGTAACCTACGTCCATGGCCGGAGGCGGTGCCAAAATTCACTATTATGTGGAGACAATTTACAAAAGTGGAACACTAATGTCCACAAGGCTTTAAAGCAAAAGAAGTGAAAGAGAAAAGGCAGAGGAAGAAAAGCTTAGGAATGCTTTTCGTTTTGGGGTGCTCATAAAGCTTCAGAACTGCCTCATATTTATAGGCCACAAACCCAATGTGAATTCTCCATTTCTGCCAAAATATTGTACGGCCGAATACTAATACTTAACGCCAAATGCAGCCGCAATGATTGAAAAAAACTTTGCTCCATTCAGTAAGCCACAATGTTGGACTTTCCAGAGCATTTATTACAGTGATCAAGAGATGAGCATGTTGTATCCGAAGAGACATTTGAGTGGGAATGAATCAACAGAATCTCCAAAAGATGATAGACAGACAATCAGTTGAAAAGGGTCTGAAGATTGAAGAAGATGACTAAGGAAACACAGTAAAATACAGACTAAATGATGAATTCGTTGCTTGCTGAAGCCCAAATAGCAGCAGAAGAAATGCATCATTTGTGAGAAAAGAAAAGTTAAAAAAAAATAGCAGAAAAAGGCGTCTTTACAAATCAAATGAATGAATGCGTATGCATCCACCATAAGCCATAAGATTGAATAAATGAGCTGACCCCCATTTCAATGATTTCATGTCATGCTGGCTGCTGCTGCTCATATATCCAGCAAATTAAGTATATGAGAAAAAGGAGAAAAAGAATAAAAATAAAACACGCACACACACACACACACACACTGACATACATACAATGTTTTGTACTTGTCAGTTGTCACTTGTACTGATTTACATACAGTATGAGAGAGCGACATGTCCCCAGGAAATTGGAATAGGATGTAGCTTATATTCAACTTATCAGATAGGTAGCCTTCCATATTACTTGTCCAAATCCAACAACTTATCATCATCATCATCATTATCATCATCATCATCATCATCATCTATATTCTATAGAAAAGAAAACACCATTTCTGAATTCTGATGTTGTGGATTGGCTGATTCATGGAATTGGTAAATAAGCTAGAAACAGGAGCCCATTGGAGCTACTATAGTGCTTAGAGAATTAGCATCCCGACCTCAAAGTGTTGAATTCGATTATTTAGGAATGCATGTATATCAAGAAATGAGATTAGACAGCCATTGAGTCCTCATACAAAGCAAGAACAGTATCTTTGATATGCTAGGTTGTATATGTCCTGTAATGTGATGTTCCATTGTCAAAATTGGATTTGTTCTTGGGAATTTAGTGAATATAATTTTGGTAAAAAAAAGTGCATTATAACCCACAAAAATAGTTATTTTTTAAAATTTATAACTTTTCCTTTTTCAAAACATTCATTAAGTAGTACATCGCCATTTGATTTGAGTGCAAAAAATGGCACGAAAACGGCGACTGACATCAAGTTTTTGAAAGTTATCATTTTGGTCAAAAAAAATGTGCTATAACTCACAAAAAATAGTTATTTTTCAAAAAATTTATTTTTCCTCCTTTTTTAACACAATTCAATAGATAGCACATCACCATTTGATATGAGTGCAAGAAACGACACGAAAACGGCCGCCGACATCAAGTTTTGAAATTTATTATTTTGTTCAAAAAAACGTGTGTTATAACCCACAAAAAATGGTCATTTTTTAAAATTTCTATTTTTCCCTGTTTTTAATACCATTCAAAAGACAACACATCGCCATTTGATAAGAGTGCAAAAAACGATCCGAAAATGGCCAACAACGACAAGTTTTTGAGATTTATCAATTTTGTCAAAAAAACTTGTGCTACAACCCACAAAAAATGGTCATTTTTTAAATTTTTAAAATTTCAAAATTTTCCATTTTTTAACACCATTCAATACTGATAAGCACATATTTGTTCAGATTATTATCATTGTTTTGATGTGCTTTGTGTGGTAAAACATGGGCTTAATGGTGTGATTATGTGCAGATTTGGAAGCTTGAAGAATTGACTCGTGTTGGAAGGAAAGAGACAAATTTGGAGGTTTTTGGAGCGTAAAAGGAAGCGGAGACAAATATGAGGAAAGATGGAGAGATTTGGCAAGAAGAAGGAGTCTTGGCAATTACCAAATTGATGTTTGAAGTAAAATAGGAAGTTTACTTTCTATTGCTTAATGGTTTTGGAAATTACCAAGTTGGTGGGTGAAGAAGATTTGGAAGCTTACCTTGTAAAGCTATGTGGGTGTTTTAATGGTTTTGGAAACAAGAAGATTTCACTCTTTGTATTTGTTTAGGAAGTTTAATTCTCATCTCCTATATAAGGAGAAGATTATTTAGGGTTAAGAAGTTCGATTTTTACTTCATAGTTTAAGTTTGACGTTTTAGAGTTTTGTTTTAGCAGCTGGGTTTGCAGATTTGCTGCCCAGAAATCAGGCCCTGTCGTTTGCCCAAACGGCAGGCAACCTGGTTTGCAACTTTTAGTTTAATTTAATTTTCTTTTCTATTATTAATCTAGCTTTGTTTTAATTATGTTTAGTGAGTAGTTCTTTCTCTGGCTTTAGTAATGAAGCACTAATCATGCATAAATTGTGAGACCAAAGTGTTCTTCATAAACTTTCTCTTATTTAAATTCCAAGAGTTTTCTAAGCCTAAAGTTTATTATCTAATTTAATTAAGGATTGATCACCTTTAATCTAATTAGGTAGAGCCAATTAATCCCTTGTCAAGTCACTGGATTTGATAAGTAAGATTAATTAGTGGCGAAGCTACTGTCTCGGTAGACGGAAATAATTGGTTAACAAATTGTTGCATGCTGATTCATGATATGATTTGTTAGAATTAGGTTCTTCACCTCTTAATGCTTTCATAATATTAAATCTGGTGTTCGGCTGATTCCGGCCGGGTTGTATTATGAATAGAGAATTAATTGAGTCAAGCTGATACTTGTCAATTAACGAACAATTAAGGAAGAATTGGGATGTGTCAGAGCTGATTCTCGGCATCCTATAACTAATTGATTAAATAGAGATTGTTATTCTTGAGTCAATGAACAATTGTGAAGTGATTAGTGTGGATTTACTAAAGCTGGATCTTTCTTTCTTTTGATTAATTAATTTCTTAATTTTATTATTTTGTTATTTACTTCGTAATTGATTTCTTACTTTAATTGTTTAAATCACCAATTGAAATTGTTGTTACTTTATTTCGCAAATTAACATACTTAGGAAATATTGTGTTCCTCGTGGGAACGAACTTTACTGCCCTATACTAATTTATTAGTACTAGGAGAGTATTGATTTTGGTAGAAAAACGACCTATCAAATTGGCGCCGTTGCCGGGGAACAGCAATTATTTTCTTTTTAGTTAATTTGTATTTTTTATTTTACTTTATTTTATTTCACTTGGTAAATTTCCAGATTTTCTAACTCTAATTTCTGGTGTTGAACAGTTGCCGTCTGCCCAAACGGATGAACGAGGTAAACATGTTTTCTTTGCAATATAGATTAGATGCATTGACCTCTTCAGTGGAAAAATTAGTTGCAGACCAAGGTGCTGTTCAACAAAACAATTCACGAGGAATACATAGAAATCTTGGCCATCCTACAGCTAGGTATCAATTTGTTCAAGAGTATCCAAGGGAACAATTCAATACAATTGGGAGTTTTTATCCACAACATCATCACAGCCCGTATTCAAATGCATACAATTCAGAGTGGTATAACAATCCAAACTACATTGATGAGAATACGGTGCAGCAACAGCCATCACCATGGACATGGCAACAGCAAGAATCAATGGTTTCTTTTGGCCAAAACATTGCAAGACCCACTACAAGTTCAGGTACATCTCTTGAAGATCAAATTGCAAATTTAACTAACTCAGTAAAAAAGATGCAGAGAGACAATGTGATGCGACAAGAAGCAGAGAGACAATGTGCAGAAGCCACAATGGCAAGTTTTAAAGAATTGAGTAACCAAATTAACTTGCTAAGTAATTATGGAAACATCTCCTCACAAGTGTTGGTTAATCCAAGGGAAGAGGTCAGTCCCATGATGTTAAGTAGTGGACAAAAGGTTGAAGAACCAACTGCCATGGCAAGGGCTGAAGAACATATTTCAGAACTCACACCGTTCGACCATACAGCTGAAGAACAAATTTCAGACCCCGCGTCGTTTGACCATACGACACCTGGACAGCAAGCTGAGGTAAGTCCGAAATTGAAACTTTTAATTCCGGAGTTTAAAGTTCCTCCACCTTTTCCAAACAGGTTGAAGAAGAATGCCAAGGAGGAGGATTTAGATGACATCTTAACCATCTTCGACGAGGTGGAGTTCGCAGAAGCTTTTCTTGAAGCAATTAGAAAAATGCCAAAGTGTGCAAGATTTGAAAAAGATTTTCTGGTCAAGGAAAATCAACATCCAAAAGAGGAGATGGTTGTGAAATGTGATGATATACCGAATGTTCTTGAGGATACTTTACCCCGTGAATGTAAAGAACCAGATTTTGAAGTTAAAAAATTAGAGGATGAGGAAATAATGGATGAGACACAATCAATACATGTGATACAAGTGTTTCCAAGAAACACAGGAAGTTCCCGTTTGCCCGAACGAGCTCCTGCTGAAACAATTTTTCCTATTCTTTTGCAAGTTCCAGTTCTGAAACTGAGATCCTTGGATAAACATCTGAAATCTATGTTTTTGAGTGAGGAAAAGATGCTGCCCACTATCAAAAACAATAATCTTCCTCAAAGCTCATGGATCAAATTGATTTGGTATCAAATAAGAGACAAGGAAACTGGAGGAAAAACTTTGATTTGCATACAAGATGTACCTTCTCCAAGACCACCTCCAGAGCCTCCTCCAATGATTTTCTGAGTTTGGCACATATTTGGTCTAGCCAAGGACATTAAAACAATGGCGCTTGTGGGAGGCAACCCACTTTTCTTTTTAGTTTTGCAAATTTATTTTATTAGTTTTATTATTGTTTTTTGTTCACTAATAAGTTGTCTTCTTGCTCCAGATGACCCAATTGAAATGTGGCTTCCACAGTAGAGTGATTTAATTGCAGACATGGAGTGGAGTTTTTAATTTAAGGGAAATGAAGACATGGCTTTGTCCATGGGATTATGGCCCAGTACACACATTCCTCTATTTTAATACAAAGGCCCACCAATTTTTTTATTTTTCAACCCATATGTAAAGGGGCCCCATAACCCATTTTCCCATTGGTCTTTTCCCCCAAACCCTGGCTGTCACCAGCTTCCTTGTTTCCGCTTTGACCACAGCCGACGGCCATCCAACCACAGCCGGCCACCACCGCACGCTCCATCTCGCCGCCAGTTGCTGCCCTACCATGGTCAACCTGAAATTCGCGTCGCCACCACAAACACCTGTGACGCGTCCACGGCTCCGATCGCTCCAGCGACTTCTGAGACCTCCACCGATCAGGCGGCCGATTCTTCCTCGCCTTCTCCCTTGACACCGACCGCTCCATCTCCGCCGCCGCAACCATTTCTGACGCGTCAAACGCGAGTGGTAGTCAATTCCACCACACCTTCCGTCAGCACGATTCCACCACCGACAAGTCCGCAGAATCCTAAATGCCGGTGATCGTTCCCTTCTCTGCCGCCGAGAAAGGATGCCGTCCGTCAGTGCCGTACAACACAGCCACCTCCGCACTAAACCAGGCTGTCCCTTTTTCTTTTTCGTTCTCTGTTTTTAATTTTTGTTTTTATTCTTAGTTTCTGTGTTTCAGTGCCTATTTTTCCTCCTTAATCACATGAGGACATGTTATTGTTTAAGTGTGGGGAGGGTGTAGTTATGGTTTGTTTTTCATTATGTTATTTCTTTTATAAAATAAAAAAAAGGGAATAGAAAATCAGAAATCAGAAATTCTTTGAAAAAATTCAATTTACAGCTTTGTCATTTTAGTGTGTTTTAGGATTTGTCAGTTTTGTTGAACACATTTTCACTTTAAAAGCATTGTTTAGCCAAACTGTTTTTGAGAAGAAAAGTTTAGTTATGGTTTAATTCATAGTAATGGGTTGTGATAGTTGAGTATGATTCCAAGTATGATGACTATTGATTCTGAGTATTTTGCCCACCTTTAAAGTGAGGATTTTGAGCCAAGCATTGAATGACCACTTTGTTCATGCTTATATGAATTATTCTTTGAATTGAGTGCAAATCGCGCATGGTTGATTTCTTTAACTTGCTTTGTTGTGCATGGATGTCATGTATTGGAATTGAATTTGAATGTGATAAAGGCACTTAGGATTTCGCCCTTTTTGACTTTAATTTTCTTATCTACCCTTACATTTATCCTTAGTGAACCCCTTTGAGCCTTGAACCTTTCTTTGTATTTACACCACTAAAACTTTTCACCTAAAACCTTTTTAGCTTTCTTTTGCCCTAAGGTGTAAGTAAGTTGTTATGATTTGTTTTCCCCCACTTGGGTTGAACAGAGAAAAATGCATATTTTTGGTCTCTATGAGAAAGGATTTCAGTATGTCTGTTGAATTGAGATTCTGCAGTCCATTGTTTGCCCAAACAGCATCTGGACAGAAAAGGAAAAAAAAGAAAAGAATCTGAAGAATTTTATCTGTGTTGTTTGCCTAAACTGTGGCAAGGAAGAGAAGGAACAGCAGGAAAAAAAATAGAAAACATGTGGTCTGCTGATTTAGAAAAAAGGAAAAAAGAAGAGTGCAGCAAAATTGAAAAAAAAATATATAGCTGCTGGTGAAACAAAGGAAAAGGAAGAGTATTTTGTGCTGAATTGGTTTTGAGGAGTGTGAGATTTTGAGACTTGGTGAAATTCAAGTGTGGGGAGGTTTTTACAAGTGTTGCTTACACCTTTGTTTGTTTTTACTTTTAAACCTTTTAGACCATCTTAAACCATACCTTGTTAATCCCTAGCCCCATTACAACCTTTTTAAAGACCTTTTGATTCTTGTTTGAGTTTAATACTATGATGCTCTTTTGACATATTTGCAAGTTTGTTGAAGTCTTCTATGTGAGATTCTATTGAGTGGTTGAACCCAATCTTGAAAATCTTGTGAGTGCTTGGAGTGATCTTGGAGAGTTACTCGGAATTTTGTAGTTTGACTTGGAGGACTTGATGATGCATAAGCTTGTTACTTGAATTAAACCCAACTGTTTTGAAGGATATTTGTTTTGGCTAGATTGATGCTTATTTAGTGAGAATGTTTATTTGTTTGTTTGTTTAGTTTGTTTTCAATTTTTGTTTTTATGCTTAGGGACAAGCATAATTCAAGTGTGGGGATCTTGATAAGCACATATTTGTTCAGATTATTATCATTGTTTTGATGTGCTTTGTGTGGTAAAACATGGGCTTAATGGTGTGATTATGTGCAGATTTGGAAGCTTGAAGAATTGACTCGTGTTGGAAGGAAAGAGACAAATTTGGAGGTTTTTGGAGCGTAAAAGGAAGCGGAGACAAATATGAGGAAAGATGGAGAGATTTGGCAAGAAGAAGGAGTCTTGGCAATTACCAAATTGATGTTTGAAGTAAAATAGGAAGTTTACTTTCTATTGCTTAATGGTTTTGGAAATTACCAAGTTGGTGGGTGAAGAAGATTTGGAAGCTTACCTTGTAAAGCTATGTGGGTGTTTTAATGGTTTTGGAAACAAGAAGATTTCACTCTTTGTATTTGTTTAGGAAGTTTAATTCTCATCTCCTATATAAGGAGAAGATTATTTAGGGTTAAGAAGTTCGATTTTTACTTCATAGTTTAAGTTTGACGTTTTAGAGTTTTGTTTTAGCAGCTGGGTTTGCAGATTTGCTGCCCAGAAATCAGGCCCTGTCGTTTGCCCAAACGGCAGGCAACCTGGTTTGCAACTTTTAGTTTAATTTAATTTTCTTTTCTATTATTAATCTAGCTTTGTTTTAATTATGTTTAGTGAGTAGTTCTTTCTCTGGCTTTAGTAATGAAGCACTAATCATGCATAAATTGTGAGACCAAAGTGTTCTTCATAAACTTTCTCTTATTTAAATTCCAAGAGTTTTCTAAGCCTAAAGTTTATTATCTAATTTAATTAAGGATTGATCACCTTTAATCTAATTAGGTAGAGCCAATTAATCCCTTGTCAAGTCACTGGATTTGATAAGTAAGATTAATTAGTGGCGAAGCTACTGTCTCGGTAGACGGAAATAATTGGTTAACAAATTGTTGCATGCTGATTCATGATATGATTTGTTAGAATTAGGTTCTTCACCTCTTAATGCTTTCATAATATTAAATCTGGTGTTCGGCTGATTCCGGCCGGGTTGTATTATGAATAGAGAATTAATTGAGTCAAGCTGATACTTGTCAATTAACGAACAATTAAGGAAGAATTGGGATGTGTCAGAGCTGATTCTCGGCATCCTATAACTAATTGATTAAATAGAGATTGTTATTCTTGAGTCAATGAACAATTGTGAAGTGATTAGTGTGGATTTACTAAAGCTGGATCTTTCTTTCATTTGATTAATTAATTTCTTAATTTTATTATTTTGTTATTTACTTCGTAATTGATTTCTTACTTTAATTGTTTAAATCACCAATTGAAATTGTTGTTACTTTATTTCGCAAATTAACATACTTAGGAAATATTGTGTTCCTCGTGGGAACGAACTTTACTGCCCTATACTAATTTATTAGTACTAGGAGAGTATTGATTTTGGTAGAAAAACGACCTATCAAATACATAGCACATCGACATTTGATATGAGTGCAAAAAACGGCACGAAAACAGACAACGACGGCAAGTTTTTGAGATTTATCATTTTGGTCAAAAAACGTATGCTACAACTGTAATACCCAGAGATTTTAGTAAAATTAAAATATCTATATATTATTTTTATATAGAAAACTATTTAATAGGTTATGCTTATAGTGATAAAGATACGTGAGAAATTAAATAATTTTAAGTTTCTTGGGGAATTATTTAAAAGAAATAGAATAAGATACAAATTTGTTGAAATTTTAATATCTAAAATAAAAGGAAATAAAATACTTTACCTACAAGGAATCTAACGCATGTAAACCCTAGAGAAACAAGGCTAAAACTTAGGAAACAGAATACTTGAGGTATAAGGAAACTGGTACATGTAAACCCTAGAGAAACAAGGCTAAAAATTAGGAAACAGAATACTTGAGGTATAAGGAAACTGGTACATGTAAACCCTAGATAAAAAAGGCTAAAAATTAGGAAACATAATACTTGAGGTATAAGAAAACTGGTACATGTAAACCCTAATCAAACACTATAAATAGTACCCTTCAATACATCAGAAAATTTACGTAAAAACTTTTGGAGCAAGAGAGAAGGCTGATAGCAACCACAATAACAAGTAAGTAAATTTCTAGATCTCTTCCAAAATTATAGATATTTAATATTTTCCAAAAATAATATATATATGATTTGTGTTGACAAGATGATGAATATTATATGACTTGAATTAATGTATAATACGTATGCAAAGTTTTCAAACATATATACTGAAGTTCGTGTTTACAAATTATATACTTACAAACTCTAAATCATAAATATTTTCCAAAAGGTTTATGACTGAAAGATATGTTATGATTCATGCTCTCTTTATGACTCTAAGTATTTTACTCTTGTGTTGACAAATTCTTATGATTTATGAATTCCAAGGAGGCTTACTGTATTTTAGTAAATCATGTTTGACTAGGGATTCATATAGATTACGTATGGATTATGTGTAAGGGTATTGAGCAAATAAATATTATGAATCACAGTGAAGTTTAAGTTTACAGAGATCAAGTCTACAGATTATGGAAAGATGATAGTTGAAAATAATAAATCATTATTTGATGTTTATCAAGTGATTTTATCTTACGAAATTTCTATTAAGGTTTTATAACTTAAAAGCTTTAAGCTGAATCTTAAATTATGTATTAAAGTATATAGTTTATGATCTATTAAAGTATTTGAATATTTTTAAAATCGTAAGAACAAATTAGTGTGTGTGATTTACATATTATATTAAACTGTCTTTAGTGATTCAAAGATCCAAAAGTTTTTATTCATTTGCATATATTTTTTAAAATTCAATATATTAATGATAAGTTAAACCATTAAAATTTATCAAGTATAAAGTTATATATTGTGACGAACTTGTATTATATGTTTGAATTTAAATAAGTTTCAAATATAGAAAATAATTCTTAATAACTGATTTCGTTATTAATTGATAATAGAAAATATTATATGTCTTACATGAAGTGAACTTAATAAATGATTCTATGGATTACATGTCCTAACGGTAGGGACACGTATTCCGAACATGTATGTCATGGCATAATTAATCCTCGACCCAAGGGGAATTTAATTATGTAATGAAGATCCTCGACTCAAGGGGGGTCTATGTATGTCATGTATGTGGCCTAAGGGCCTAATGGCCTAATGGCCGACCTAGCGGGAATACAGCTAGGCTGAGTACTCAGTAAGCCGTGAATGCATGTTATTTCATGGTTATTCATTCATTAAGATGTCTCACATAAATAAATAATATATGTATGCATGTGTATGAATGTACAAATTACATGAAAGTCTAAGTAATGAATAAGTTAATGTTATTACGAAAGACGATTATTGATGGTTGTTTGTTTGAATAAATGTTTATTCGAAAGGATGTTATTTTTGAAGTATTACTAGTTTAAATGATCTAGGGTTTTCTTGTTGGGCGATTCGCTCATTCTTCTATATATATAATATTTTACAGGTGAAGTTGATGGCGTAGATAAGGACGAGACTGGGGTCTGGGAATGGTGAAAGATGAATGGATGAAGTACTTAGTATAGGAACTTTGGAATAAATTTATGGGTTTTAGACCCATGACTATGTTTTGATTATTTATGATGGATATTTATTAATTATGGTTTTGTAAGGAAGATTAATAAAGTATTAGTTTTATATTATTATTGAGTAATGACAGTAAGAGGAACCTTGTGATCTCAAGATTATGGAAACTAAATCTTGAGGTTACGGCGTGTTTCGGTCCTCGAAAATTGAGGCGTTACATTTAGTGGTATCAGAGAGAAAGATTCTTAGGCCTTCATTTTAGAAACTAGTAAAGCTACTATTTTGATGATTAGAGAATTCTTTAAGTGTGAATTTTAATAGGTAACACTTATATATCTCTTCCTATTTTAAATATGGATGAATAAATACCAAAAAAAAAAAACCCAATAAGGTAGCCAACACTTAAGGTAAAGGAATAGTGACCTAGTATGTGGTTATTATGTTAGCGCAATAAATGGAAGAATTAAGGGCACAAGAATTTGATTCATTAGAAGAGATATTTAATTTATTACCTTATGGTCAAGCTTAATTGGTAGATAAAATCAAAGTAAAATAAGGCATGGATGAAGAATAGAAAGAAGAATTGAGGATAAGATATTTCTAAGATTCAAGATTAGGAAACATATAAAAGGACAAATGATTGTGCATATCCAAAAATGAATATTTGGGAATAGAATTATTAAAGAAACACACAACTTTAAGTTTTCAATCCACCTAAGAAGTACAAAAGTATATATGAATTTAAAAACACATTATTGATGAAATGGAATGAAGAGACAAATAGTTGAAACTGTGATATGCTAGAAAGTTGAAATTGAACATTAGAGACTCGAAAGACTTCTATAACCATTCAATATACCTACATGGAGATAGGAGAAAATTTTTAGATAATTTATTGAGAGTGTACCAAGAATTGAAGATATAAATGATACTATATGGTTGACAGAGGATTATTGGAAAAAAAATTGACTGACTTTCTAATTACTAAATACAAAGTAGGAAAAGATATATAGCTTGGTTCACCTCTACACTAATCAAATTGTAAGATCTCAGAATGTTCCTATAAGTATAGTATCAAATAGGGATCCAATATTTACCTCACTATTTTGGAAGGAATTCCAAAGACCAATGATAGCGAAAATAAATTTAAGCACTGAGATTACCTACGACAGATAGTCGAACTGGACAAATCATTCAAACCTTAGAAGAGATATGCAAAGAGTTATGACAATGGTCTTTAATGAGAGTTGAGACAAGTATATTATATTGGTAGAGTTTTCTTATGACAATAGTTATCATAGTAGTGTGTCACTCTATAAAGCATCTTATAAGAGAAAGTGCCGATTACGTTGTATTGGGATAAAGTTGAAAAAAAAATCATTGATCCTAAATTACCTCAATTGGCAAAAATTAATCATTCAAAAAAAAAATTTGAAAGCTTCACAGGATAGACAAAAGAGTTGGGCAGATTTAAGAAGAAGGCCAATGGAATTCAACATAGGCGATAAAGTGTACCTTAAGGTCTCGCCCACAAAAGGAGTCATGCGATTTGGAGGATCAGGAAAGTTGAACCCAAGATATATAGGACCCTATGACATTCTTAAGCGAATTGGGAACTTAGCCTATCGACTAGCATTACCACCAAACCTATCTCGAGTCCACAATGTATTTCATGTATCGCAACTTAGGAAATACATACATGATTCAAACCATGTACTGGAGAAGGATGATAACATTCAACTGGAAGAGAACCTAACTTATGAAGAATGCCCCATGAGAATCATGGATCACAAGATACAAGAGTTGCGACATAAGAGCATACCATTTGTGAAGGTTCAATGGACAAATCACACGCCAAGAGAAGCCACATGGGAATTAGAAGAAAAGATGCGAGAGAAGTATCCCCAACTATTCGAAGAATAGAATCAACAAGTTTCGAGGGCGAAACTTATTTTAAGGGGGTAAGCATGTTGTATCTCAAGAGTTTGTAATCCAAATAAAGTATACAAGAGTAATCATTTATGAGTAAGGGATAAGGAACGTGTGAAAGAATAAGTATTCTAAATGGTTCAAAGAACAGGACAAGCAAGTTTCGAGGACGAAACTTATTTTAAGGAGGTAAGAATGTAATATCTCAAGAATTTTAATTACAAATAAAAGTGTACAAGAGTAGTCATTTATGAGTAAGGGATAAATAACGCACGAAAGAAGAAGTATTCTAAATCGTTCAAAGAATAGGGCGAAGCAAGTTTCGAGGACGAAACTTATTTTAAGGAGGTAAGAATGTAATACCCATAGATTTTAGTAAAATTAAAATATCTATGAGTAAGGGATAAATAACGCATGAAAGAAGAAGTATTCTAAATCGTTCAAAGAATAGGGCGAAGCAAGTTTCGAGGACGAAACTTATTTTAAGGAAGTAAGAATGTAATACCCAGAGATTTTAGTAAAATTAAAATATCTATGAGTAAGGAATAAATAACGCATGAAAGAAGAAGTATTCTAAATCGTTCAAAGAATAGGGCGAAGCAAGTTTCGAGGACGAAACTTATTTTAAGGAGGTAAGAATGTAATACCCAGAGATTTTAGTAAAATTAAAATATCTATGTATTATTTTTATATAGAAAACTATTTAATAGGTTATGCTTATAGTGATAAAGATACGTGAGAAATTAAATAATTTTAAGTTTCTTGGGGAATTATTTAAAAGAAATAGAATAAGATACAAATTTGTTGAAATTTTAATATCTAAAATAAAAGGAAATAAAATACTTTACGTACAAGGAATCTAACGCATGTAAACCCTAGAGAAACAAGGCTAAAAATTAAGAAACAGAATACTTGAGTTATAAAGAAACTGGTACATGTAAACCCTAGAGAAACAAGGCTAAAAATTAGGAAACAGAATACTTGAGATATAAGAAAACTGGTACATGTAAACCCTAATCAAACACTATAAATAGTACCCTTCAATACATCAGAAAATTTACGTAAAGACTTTTGGAGCAAGAGAGAAGGCTGATAGCAACCACAATAACAAGTAAGTAAATTTCTAGATCTCTTCCAAAATTATAGATATTTAATATTTTCCAAAAATTATATATATATGATTTTTGTTGACAAGATGATGAATATTATATGACTTGAATTAATGTATAATACGTATGCAAAGTTTTCAAACATATATACTGAAGTTCGTGTTTACAAATTATATACTTACAAACTCTAAATCATAAATATTTTCCAAAGGTTTATGACTGAAAGATATGTTATGATTCATGCTCTTTTTATGACTCTAAGTATTTTACTCTTGTGTTGACAAATTCTTATGATTTATGAATTCCAAGGAGGCTTACTGTATTTTAGTAAATCATGTTTGACTAGGGATTCATATAGATTACGTATGGATTATGTGTAAGGGTAGTGAGCAAATAAATATTATGAATCACAGTGAAGTTTAAGTTTACAGAGATCAAGTCTACAGATTAAGGAAAGATGATAGTTGAAAATAATAAATCATTATTTGATGTTTATCAAGTGATTTTATCTTACGAAATTTCTATTAAGGTTTTATAACTTAAAAGCTTTAAGCTGAATCTTAAATTATGTATTAAAGTATATAGTTTATGATCTATTAAAGTATTTGAATATTTTTAAAATCGTAAGAACAAATTAGTGTGTGTGATTTACATATTATATTAAACTGTCTTTAGTGATTCAAAGATCCAAAAGTTTTTATGTATTTGCATATATTTTTTAAAATTCAATATATTAATGATAAGTTAAACCATTAAAATTTATCAAGTATAAAGCTATATTTTGTGACGAACTTGTAATATATGTTTGAATTTAAATATGTTTAAAATATAGAAAATAATTCTTAATAACTGATTTCGTTATTAATTGATAATAGAAAATATTATATGTCTTACATGAAGTGAACTTAATGAATGATTCTATGGATTACATGTCCTAACGGTAGGGATACGTGTTCCGAACATGTATGTCATGGCATAATTAATCCTCGACCCAAGGGGGATTTAATTATGTAATGAAGATCCTCGACTCAAGGGGGATCTATGTATGTCATGCATGTGGCCTAAGGGCCTAATGGTCGACCTAGCGGGAATACAGCTAGGCTGAGTACTCAGTAAGCCGTGAATGCATGTTATGTCATGGTTATTCATTCATTAAGATGTCTCACATAAATAAATAATATATGTATGCATGTGTATGAATGTACAAATTACATGAAAGTCTAAGTAACGAATAAGTTAATGTTATTACGAAAAACGATTATTGATGGTTGTTTGTTTGAATAAATGTTTATTTGAAAGGATGTTATTTTTGAAGTATTACTAGTTTAAATGATCTAGGGTTTTCTTGCTGGTCGATTCGCTCATTCTTCTATATATATATATATAATATTTTACAGATGAAGTTGATGGCGTAGATAAGGACGAGACTGGGGTCTGGGAATGGTAAAAGATGAATGGATGAAGTACTTAGTATAGGAACTTTGGAATAAATTTATGGGTTTTAGACCCATGACTATGTTTTGATTATTTATGATGGATATTTATTAATTATGGTTTTGTAAGGATGATTAATAAATTATTAATTTTATATTATTATTGAGTAATGACAGTGAGAGGAGCCTTGTGATCTCAAGATTATAGAAACTAAATATTGAGGTACGGTGTGTTTCGGTCCTAGAAAATCGAGGTGTTACAATAACCCACAAAAAATGGTCATTTTTTAAAATTTCAAAATTTTCCTTTTTTAACACCATTTAATAGATAGCACATCACTATTTAATATAAGTGCAAGAAACGACACGAAAACGGCCACCGACGGCAAGTTTTGAAATTTATCATTTTGTTCAAAAAAACATATGCTGTAACCCACAAAAAATGGTCATTTTTTAAAATTTCTATTTTTCCCTTTTTTTAATACAATTCAAAAGGTAGCACACCATTATTTGATAAGATTGCAAAAAATGGCACGAAAACGAACAACGACGACAAGTTTTTGAGATTTATCATTTTGGTCAAAAAAACGTGTGCTATATAACACACAAAATGGTCATTTTTTAAAATTTCTAACTTTCCATTTTTTAACACCATTGAATAGATAGCACATCAACATTTGATATGAGTCCAAAAATCGGCACGAAAATGGCCAACGATGCCAAGTTTTTTAGATTTTTCATTTTGGTCAAAAAAACGTGTGCTATAACCCACAAAATGGTCAGTTTTTAAAATTTCTAACTTTCCCTTTTTTAACACTATTGAATGTATAACACATAACCATTTGATATGAGTCCAAAAATCAGCACAAAAACGGCCAACGACGCCAAGTTTTTTAGATTTATCATTTTTGTATAAAAAAAACGTGTGTTATAACCCACAAAAAATGATCATTTTTTAAACTTTCTAACTTTTTCTTTTTTTTAACACCATTCAATAGATAGCACATCACCATATAATATGAGTGCAAGAAATGGTATTAAAATGGCCCACGACAACAAGTTTTTGAGATTCACTATTTTGGCCAAAAAACGTATGCTATAACCCACAAAAATGGTAAATTTTTAAAAATTTTAACTTTCCCTTTTTTTAAAACATTCATTAAGTAGCACATCGCCATTTGATATGAGTGCAAAAAATGGAACAAAAACGGCTACTGACGGCAAGTTTTTGAAAGTTATGATTTTGGTAAAAAAACGTGTGCTATAACCCACAAAAAATGGTTATTTTTCAAAAAATTTATTTTTCCCTTTTTTAACACCATTAAATAGATAGCACATAACAATTTGATATGAGTGCAAAAAATGGCACGAAAACGTCCAATGACTGCAATTTTTTAGATTTATTATTTTGGTAAAAAAAACGTGTAAACCCACAAAAAATGGTCATTTTTAAAAATTTCTAACTTTCCATTTTTTAACACCATTTAATAGATAGCACATCGTCATTGGATATGAGTAAAAAAATGGCACAAAAATGGCCAACGACGACAAGTTTTTGAGATTTATAATTTTTGTAAAAAAACTTGTTCTATAACCCACAAAAATGGTCATTTTTAAAATTTCTAACTTTCCCTTTTTTAGGACCATTCAATTCTCTAACACATTGCCATTGAATATGAGTGCAAAAAACAGCACGAAAACGGTCAACGACGTAAGTTTTTTAAATTTATCATTTTGGTAAAAAAAAGTGTGCTATAACCCACAAAAATGGTCATTTTTTAAAATTTCAAACTTTCCATTTTTTTAACACCATTCAATAGATAACACATCGTCATTTGATATGAGTGCAAAAAACGGCACGAAAACGGCCAACGACAGCAAGTTTTTGAGATTTATTATTTTGGTAAAAAAAACGTGTGCTATAACCTACAAAAAATGGTCATTTTTTAAAATTTCAAACTTTCCCTTTTTTAACACCATTCAATAGATAGCACATGTGAGACCCCAAAATTTTAATATATTGATAATATTATTAATATTAAATATATGCAAGTGATTTTAATCTTAAAGTTAAAATACCGCATCTTTGGTAAGCGTTGTGCGAAAATTAAAATCACATGACTAAGAATTTTAGTTTGATAATTTTAAAATTTTAATTATAAATTTTATGAGATTGTAAGAGATTTAATTGCATAATTTAAATGAATTTTGGTCCTTGTTGGTTCTTACAAAAAAAAAATTCAAGGTCCAATAAGCAAATAAGAAAAATAAATAAATAAAAAGAAAGAAAAAAGAAGGCAGCATACACGTAAGCCCTTAGGCTTACAATTACCGCCCCAATGTTAAAAGCGGAAGCAACATGAATGGAAAAAAAATTTACAGAGAAGAAGAAGATGGGGAAACGGGGAAGAAAAAAAAAGAGAAAAAGAAGATAGAAGGGAAAAGAGGAAGAACAAAGCACAATAAGCCGGTGATAGCTAATCCAAGCAATCTTTGTAATCTTTTAACAGGTGGGTGAACTGATTTGCAAATATACGTATATGTGTGTTTTCTTGTTGGAAGAATTTTGTCCTGAAATTCAACTTTTAATTAATATTGGATTGCTTTGAGAAGAACTTCTCTTGTTAGGAATTCGTTTCACAAATTAAGGTTGGTACGAGTTTTTTCGATTATGATATTGAATTTGCTTATTAGGAATAATTGTGGGAAAAATTGAGTTTTGGAACTTTGGTTGAATTATTGAAAAAAAAATGAATTTGATGTTCTCCTTTGAATTTGCCTTAAGAATTGATTCCCACGTCTAAATTCGATTGGGTTGTTTTAAAATATTGTGAAGTCGTCCATCTCTAAAAGGGAGCTGACTGTTCGTGCAGGCTATGGGTATGGTCTTCGTTAACCTTGTTCATATTAAGCATAGGGTTGATCAATTCGCTTTAGTAGCTTTTGTTACCCATGGGCTCTTTATCTCTTTGAGCGTCGATAATCATAGTTGATACTGTAGTGTGAGTTTTACTCATCCTTCCTAGTTAGATTTGGAGTTTTCTCTCGGTCTCTTGTGGGTCTCGATAAAATAACATCAGCAGTTAAGTTTAGAGGAATGCCTGATGAGTTGTACAATGTGGAATGGTTTTTATAGGAAGCATAGGTTGAAAGTCAAGTTGACAAATTCCATTGGAATCAAAGTCAAATTGGCATTATATTATGAGGAATGAACATTGTTCTCGTAATTCTCCCCTGTTTAGTTGGTGGATGGTACTTGAATTACTTTTGGGATGCAAAATTACATGCTTAAATCATGAACAAACTATCATTTTGTTCAAGTGTACCTTCTTAAAAGCACAGGATGTATGTAATCTTCTTTGGGTTAAATGTTTAGCTTTTCTTGATTCTTAAAATTTCTTAATGCTGAAATTTGATGTCAATTTGTGACCTATTGGCACAAAGAATTTGGGAATTTATGTGAAACGATAATTGTAGTACTTCAAGTCTAGTTTTGAATGGTTTTGATTTTACATTTTTTCGACTTTTGGTTGCCAAGTTATGGCCATTTCAAACAGCCCTGCCAGGTCAGAATTTAGTTACGGGATGCTAAGACCTTATGCAATTTTGGGCTGTTTGTTTTTCTATTTATGGGAGGAATTGCAAAACCGTGTAACACAAGAATTTATGTGTTTTAAGTCTAGTGTTATGGAATTTTGGTTTTGTATTTTAACATATTCATATGGTAGAAGTGATGCATTTTTCTATCTTATAGAAAATAAGATACAAGGGTTTGAAGGAATGGTGCCAAAACTGAAATTGCTACTTGGTATGCTCTCGTTTAGTCTTACTAACGGATTATCTCTTTATGAGTTTCTTATTGAATTTGAAACTCTGTAAAACATGAATGTTTCTGAATTATGAAATATGGTAATATTCTTATGTTGGTGTTATTGGGATGATTGCCTGGATTGTATTCAATCCAAACTTGCAAGTTGCAAGGGAGAATGCCATGTGATGATTGAATTTCTTAATTTTGTGCCAATTTGATTTTGAATTGATGGTATCGAATACCTGTGGTATAATTTGGATATCGGATTTATGTACTGTGGAACTAAGTGTTGTGCAGCAGTACAGCAGTAGGAGCAGTTTTGTGGTCCCAATAACAAGTCAATAGACAACCTCATGCAATTACTCTACTTTACCCCTCCAATCTCAGAAAATGGTCAGAAGTATACCCAATAAATAATCTGGATTGGAACAACCTAATACATGTAAATTTTTGTAATTATAAAGGAGTAGAACTCCTCTTTTGTGCTCTCCTCTTGATCACTACGCCATTTGGGCATGTAAATGGTGGGATGATCAGGTTGGCTATCTTTTGTAAGGGTGAATCTTTATCATCCAAACCATATATTAATATATTAGGGAGTGGCGACCCAATGAACTTTGCCAATTAAAAAAAAAAAAAAAAAAAAAAAGATTTAAGTGTTGTGCGGAACTAAGTGCTACGTCAATTTAAAGGCGTGAGCCACCTCTAGAATCCGTAAAAGCCACCTCTAGGATCCACATGAGCTTTGTTGGCTCTAGTACTTTGACATTGTGAATCATTTAAGTTTGGCACAAGTGGATGAATTTCCCTAATTATTTGCCAACTTGCATTGATTGTATATGATACATGTATTGTAATTGATTGTTTGGGCCCTAGTAGGTGTTGGCTTGGAGGGTAATCGAGACGGCATCGGGCCGACGATTACGCCAAGACCACACCGGTGAGCCCCGTCACAGGATTAAGGAGTTTTTAATTCTGTTGACGGGAATCGGAGTGGCAAATTCGGATGCCACGTTAGGCCTACGGGACCGTAGTGGTCACTGACCACGAGGAAGGATAAGGTAGCTTTTCAAGTCGTGCACGCAACAACGAATTGTCAGGGGAAATAAGGTTGGTAAAGGTCGGCGTGGCCGATCGAGACAGGTACCGATTATATGATTAATTTTTGACATGACATCCATGTTAAAGTTTTGCGATACATGATTATGTGTATTAAAATTGTATATTGGTATAAGTACCAAATATATGCCCAATGTTTAATTGGCATCCATGGTGAATTTGTTGATACATGATTTGTGCATTGCAATTCGTTTCTTGGATCTGTATTTTGTTGAAAATCAATCTTTCAATAATGAAGCCACTATCCCCACCCACTGAGCTATGTTGAGCTCACCATTTTGTAAATTATATTTTTCAGTGATTCAAGATGGATTAGGCGGTCGACAGGATTTTGGTTTACATACTTAAAGGAAGAGATGGGTGAATAGAAGTTCAGGATTTTTAATTGTCTTGATTCCGATCATAATTATGGTAATGAGGCCATTTGTGTATTTTTTTTTCTATGAATGCATTTTGGGATGATATAGTAATATGTATATTACCTTAATATTGTTTTAATGTAAATTATGGCGGGGCGTTACAGCACATCACTATTTGATATGAGTGCAAGAAACGACACGAAAACGGCCACTGACGACAAGTTTTGAAATTTATCATTTCGTTCAAAAAAACGTGTGCTATAACCCACAAAAAATAGTCATTTTTTAAAATTTCTATTTTTCCCTTTTTTTAACACCGTTCAAAAGATAGCACATCGCCATTTGATAAGAGTGCAAAAAACGGCACGAAAACGGCCAACGACGGCAAATTTTTGAGATTTATCAATATGGTCAAAAAAACTTATCCTATAACCATAAAAAAAATGGTCATTTTTTAAAATTTCTAACTTTTCCTTTTTTAACACCATTGAATAGATAGCACATCAACTTTTGATATGAGTCCAAAAATCGGCACGAAAACGGCCAACGACGCCAAATTTTTTAGATTTATCATTTTTGTCAAAAAAAACACGTGTGCTATAACCCTCAAATAATGGTCATTTTTTAAAATCTCTATTTTTGCCTTTTTTTAACACCATTCAATAGATAACACATCGCCATATAATATGAGTGCAAGGAACGGCATGAAAATAGCCCACAATGGCAAGTTTTTGAGATTTATTATTTTTGTCAAAAAAACGTGTGCTATAACCAAAAAAATGGTCATTTTTTAAAATTATAACTTTCACTTTTTTTAAAACATTCATTAAGTAGCACAACACCATTTGATTTGAGTGCAAAAAATGGCACAAAAACGACACCGACGACAAATTTTTGAAAGTTATCATTTTGGTCAAAAAAACGTGTGCTATATAACCCACAAAAAATGGTCATTTTTTAAAATTTTATTTTTCCTTTTTTTTAACACCATTTAATAGATAGCACATCGCCATTTGATATGAGATCAAAAAAATGGCACGAAAACATCCAACGACGACAATTTTTGAGATTTATCATTTTGGTAAAAAAAAACGTGTGCTATAACTCACAAAAAATGGTCATTTTAAAAAAATTTTAACTTTCCATTTTTGTAACACCATTTAATAGATAGCACATCACCATTTGATATAAGTAAAAAAATTGGCACAAAAACGGTCAACAACGACAAGTTTTTGAGATTTATAATTTTTGTCAAAACGTGTGCTACAACCTACAAAAAATGGTCATTAATTAAAATTTCAAACTTTCCCTTTTTTTAACACCATTCAATAGATAGCACATCACCATATGAAATTTGAAATTTGAAATATGAAATAATTAAGGTTCCGTTTGGATGGAGTATTTTTGGATTTTATGATAGAATCTTTTTTTTGGGTATTTGTTATAAGAAATGAATATTTTAGAGTTGTTTGGATTGATGATTTTGTTTTGTTGGAATTTGTATTAGAGAATTTTTTATTAATAAAAGGTCAAAATTTAAATTTGAATTAATATTTTATGAGTTTGTTTTGGTGGGAATTGTATTAAGAAGAATTTTTTATTATTAAAAATTTTAAATTCAAAGTTGAATTGCATATTTTATTTATAAAAATTATTGTAACAAAAATAATAACTTTAGCTGTGTTTTTTGTTTTAAAAATTTTGGTAGAAAAAAAATAACAAAACAAACAACTCATTTTACATTTGTTAAATAAATTATAAAAATGCAATCAACCAAACAGAGCCAAGTGATTGAATTTTAAATATTGAAAAAAACAAGTTTAAATGTCTGAATCTTAAATTTGAATTAATTAAAACAGTTTCATAAACATATTGATCTGATATCTGAATGGTCTAATTAGTACGATTTTACCCTTCAATTACTTATTTTGTCAATAAATATATCTTATATTATTTTTCTAAAATTATAGATTAAAATTATTATAAAAATTGAATAAAATATAATTTTCTAACAAGATAACAATTACAAAATTGCAATAATAAAATAAATTATTAAAATATATAAGAAATAATCATACATAAAATAAAACAAATATTCAAAATCTCAATGTGAATAAAAATTTTAAAATATAATTTTTAATTATCTAATTTTTATTTTAAATCCAGAAAAATATGAAAGATTAATTAAATTTTAAAATCTAAAAAATTCATTATTAACTTACGAATATTATTTCTCTTTATATATTGTATGCATACCTTATAAGAGTCCAAAAAGAGAAGATATTGAAATATTGTAGAAATAGAAAAAGAATTTGAAATAGAGTATGAATATAAAATTAGAGAAGGGAGAAAGAGATAAGATGGAAGAGATTGAAGGATAATTATGTCATATTAATTCTTTTTTTAAAATCCAACATCTGACCGCATTCTGAAATTAAGCGATAAGTTGGAATTTATTGCTTAATTTCAAAGAGTAATTTTAGATGAATTTTCAGAGCATCTTAATCTATTAAGAGTTTTAATTTTTGCTTATCAAACACACTTAATTGTTTAATATCTGAATTAATTAATTTTCAAACTTCAAACTTGTTATCATACAAACCTTAAAGTCAAGTGCTCAATCCCGTTTAGTTATTAAATTAATGATAATTTACATATTAGGCTAATTATTCTAAAATTAAAAATTTAGGGGGTTAAATGTTTTAGTTAAAACTCAAGGGTGATTGTGTAACAAAGCAATATTACGAGGGGTTGCTGACTTTTGCTGTCTTTTCTTTTGGAAAAATTATTATTCTTGGATCGATCGGCATCGTATGCCATTGAATTTCTCAAGCTTGCTGTTTTTCTTTTCAGGCTTGTTGAGAAAATCAACCGATCTGTTGGACAAGATCACAATTCAAGGATAAAAATAGGAGTTCTGGACATATATGGGTTTGAGTGCTTTAAGCATAACAGGTCAACCGATCTCTCAGTTATATCTTCATTTCATCATGTCTAGAAGACAGATGAGTGGTGCTTGACTCAAAATAACCAGAACTAGTTCATTTTTTGCTGTAAGGAAAACCTTCTAGTATGACATATAAAACATCAGTTAGGTGCAGAATACCATATAGCTGTGATTATCTCCAAGCATCTGTTAGGTTCATTCTCATCAAATACCCATTGCTAGTCTAGCCATTACAGTTGGGTTGGTAAGGTTATTAACTTGTCCACCTGAGGTCCCTGGTTTGGAACTCCCACCCCTAGTAGTACAAAGAAAAAAGTACCCATATTGCCATGAATCTTAAGTGACTGATCTATCTACTGGATGTTTATAGGGTTCTCAACAAAATGACTTTGGCTAAGATGCATGTTAGCAGCTGATTGTTCAAACTAATAATATCTATTGGTATTTAGTTGTCTTCTGCTAAAAATCTGCTGCTTTTGGTATGTTTACTATGCTTCGGTTCAATATCCAGTCGTTTTTTAATCTGAGGTCCTTAGTACTATTGACGTGTGGGGAAAAAAAAATCTGAGGTCCTTCAGAGATGAACCATAGGTGCAATTAGTCTGTTTTCTCCATGTCGATTTTATCAGTGCAATTATATGAATCTCTTGTTAGGCAACCTAGTTTATATGTTCTTTCATACAAGTTTATCTGTTCCTTTGATCTGAGAAACTGACTACTTTGCATGGAAGTTCTGTGTGCAGTCATGACTAATAAATTTTTCAACTTCATTCTTCAGTTTCGAGCAATTTTGTATCAACTTTGCAAATGAAAAGCTTCAACAACATTTCAATGAGGTGTGAAATAAGTTCGTATCATACTAAATTTAAACTGTTCATCATTTTCATTTAGCTCTACATTCTTTCATCTTCTTCTCACATTTGTTCGATTTTTTCAGCATGTGTTCAAGATGGAACAGGAGGAATATCGAAAAGAAGAAATAAATTGGAGTTACATTGAATTTATCGATAACCAGGATGTCTTGGATCTGATTGAGAAGGTTTCTTTTATGATCCCTCTAATTGCATGATTAAGCTCTAAGTATACTGAGCAGATAGTGTTTGACATAATGTTCTTGTTGAGTAGTGCTTGGAACTCTTTGGGAGTGCAGTTGAGAATCTAAATCAAATTTTTGTTTGGAAGAATTTCAGATATATCTTTGCTTTACTTGCTTGTGCTTATGAAGTTTCTTCTGATATGGTTAATTACTTTGATCATGGAAGAGTTGCAACTTCACTACATTATATGTATGAAGCTTCATTGATTCTTGTGATTTTAGAGTCTGTCTATGTTTTGATCCACATGAATGATTACATCATTAGCATCACTAGACAGAGTGGTAGTTGTTTGGAGTTACAGACATTTGCTCTTCTTTTGTAGCCCTTCTGGTTCCTGAATCATCGGTTCTGTTGTAGCCATTATCTGTTTTTGCATTTCTTTTTATCGCTTTAGGCTTCTTCTCTTGTCCCACTGTGATTTTATTTCTGCAAAACAAAAGAAGAAAAAGCTACTGTCAGGGGTGAAGAAGAGAGAGGGGAAGGTTGGTTAACCAGAATAGCTTAAATGTTTTAAAATTATCGCGATTTAGCTGAGAAGTTTATCATTCAATGCCATTAACTTTATTTTTCCTAAAATTACGGTGCCTGTCACGCCCCAAATCCGACGTGGCACGGCCACACGCTTGGAAACCGGATCCAAAACGTGCCAAGCCCCTGTCTTCAAAGTTTTCTATTCCAACAAGAACATATAAATGTACACCAAACATTTGGTGATAATCAATATATGTACCATCTCAATTTCGTATTGCCACAAGATCAAATTCAAACCTACATATTGATATCTATATCAAGTCTTTATCCAAACAAAACATTTTATATACAACTCATAACTATACATTTCCTCCATAATCATTTACTAACAGTATACATCTACATCAAAATCAATGTTCCAATATCTCTCCATCAAAACATCTATTACACCTCCCTATTAACTATACAACATTACAAGGTCCACAAAATAACTCCCTCACTTCTAATTGTCCACGTAACCTGTACAGGAAATCTTAGAATCTGCAAAAATGACAATAATAGTGGTATGAGCAAACACTATGCTCAGTAAGTGATATTGACATTCCTTTATCGGATTGAGCACATTATACATTATATACTTTCACAAAGCATTTCAACACATGAAAATCACATTTGGAAACGTTTCAAATCCACACACACATATACATATAGCAAATGGCACAATCATTAACAAGTCACATTCACAAATATATTGTGTACTTGTCATTTAGCTCAAGAATATTTCGAGTCACTTTGGGTACAATAACTGGATCCAATCCTAGCTTTTACCCCGCTAGGTAGGTCCAAAACTAGCTATAACCTCGCTAGTTGGGTCCAAACCTAGCTACAACCCCACTAGTTGGGTCCAAACCTAGCTATAACCCCGCTAGTTGGGTCCAAAACAATATATGGAACATGTTCCTACCAATCGTTCTAAGAAACATTAAAGAGCTCATACACTTCAAATTCATTTAAGCATTTCATCAAACACTTCAACTTCACAAACGCCACTGCATACATTTCATAATAATCAAAACTATAAACTAATACATGTTCAATCCATTTTCATATGACAACATACCAAGCTTTCCAAATATGTTTAGCAAAAACAAGTAAAAATATAAAGGAATATCAAACCACTTACCTTAATGCCAATATCCGATATAGCACTTGATTTAGGATTTTCACCACTTATTCAATTCTCTTTCCTATAAAACATATACCTATAACAAAAGAACAATCAAATGGAGCCTATTAACTCTTAAACACCTTTCTTAATCCAAGAACATTTCATTTCCTTACAATTCTAAAATCCATTTATATCTTACTCTCATAAACTTTCTCCAATCAATTATCATCATAATTTAACTTAAATCGATCAATACATGTTCTATACTTAATCAAAGGAAAGCTAAAATCCCTAGTTTAGTGTTCTTGATCTAATGGGATCAAAACCCATTTCCTATTATAGCAAAATTCCAAACCCTTACTATTCTAATCTAGAACACCAAATGAAGGTATTAACATAGATAAATTCCTTACCTTAAGTAGAGTGTAGATGTAGGGAGAATTGCTTCCTTCTCCTCCCTAATCAACCCCCTCTTCTTGCCCTAGTGAAGATGGAAGATAGGGAAAAATGAGGAAGAGAGAAAGTAGGGGAAAATGAAGAAGAACGAATGAGGCCAAGTCAAGAAAGAAAAGAGTGGTCAAGACCAATCTTCACAATATTGCAATTTAACCCCTCTACTTTTACTTATTTATAAAGAGGTTCTTAATTTTGGTCATGGGTATCACATTCTACCCTCCTTATAAAAAGTTTCGGCCTCGAAACTTAATGTATCTTGTTTCTCAAACAAGTGTGGATATTTTCTTTTACCTCCTCTTCTAATTCCCAAGTTGCCTCACGCGGGGTTTGAATACCATCAAACAAATCATCCCATTTTTCACATTCTCAACTCTGCCCTAATTTTTCATCAAGACTCATGTGTGATCAAGTCACCAAAACTCAGTGCATATTCATCAGGCATATCTCACACGATATGCTTTTCCAACATAATTGGGCAAGCAATTGTATCTATTAAAGATCCATATAGGAAATTCAATTTCAAGAGAGTTAAGCTTCAGTCATGTACTGTCAATGCACAAGTCTCCCATGCCTAGTCCATGTTTATTCCCAAGAATTCAACATACAAGATTTGGGGCAAAATAATTGTCCACAGAACCATAAATGGAGGCCCATTCCATGAATTCTATCTTAAAACATAAGTAAGACAAATCGCACCATAAATTATTACATGTTCATGCATAAGAATCTTGTCAATCCTTAATCTAATAAACCTTCACAATTCATCATCATTCCCATTCACATTTGATGGGAATGAATCGGATAGATTTAGGTTTGGTACCCAACAAATCTAAATTTAAAATCCACAATGTATTATGTTCTATAAATCCTCAAAATTTGTCATGAAAGCATTTAAATTAGTCCCCGATCAGGGTGACAAAAGTTGTAACTAAGTTTCAACTTTGCCAACGTGGTTTTAAATGGTTAAACCTTTATAGCCAAGAATTCAAATAATATAAACCCAAACCGTCAATGTACTGTGGTCCATTCTCAAAAGCACAATTCATGTTAAACTCCAAATATCAATTCCCCATTATCTACACCTCTTCAATTAACTCACCACCATTTAATAATTTCTAATGACTTACACTCACTTTATATCATCATAAAATATGGAATTCCCACTTCAATGCCTTAATTTTTTTTTCTCTGCTTCTACTCCACACGGCAATGAAGTGCCAAAACAAGCATCACATTTGAAATGTAACAGTAACCATTTATTAAATCAAATGTTTGCATAGCAAACAACCAACAGCAGCAGATTTCATTCAATACTCAAGGACAAGCTATGAATTGCTTGAGATATTGCTTCATTGTAGTCCTAAATGAGACAAGAAAAGGCAATATACGGCACCGTATCTCTTTTCCATTCAATGCTTGAGAAAAATGTTGCAGGCAGCAAACGATTTCTAATATAACAAGCATTTACAATACCACAAAGATACTTTATCAATTGAACTTGACTTCTAAAAGCCAAAATCAAGAAAGGAAGGCACAGGGATATAAATATCCATCGTTGATATATATATACAAAATCAGAATTCTAAAGTCCACAAAGTTCTCATCAAGTACAAACAAAATTAATACTCCACAAACTCATGTTAATATCCAGCCGGTAGTATCTTTGTGGGAATTCTTAAGCATGAAAACAGATTCCGTAGTACTAAACCCACAACTTCTCATACTTCAATCCTCATCCCGTACACCTTCATATTCTAATACCAATCAGTTAAGAAAATATGTCTTAATTTACCAATTAAATACAACCCTAGAAAGTAAATCCATTTCCTTCAAGAACTTAAATCATTTAAGTTGCAAAATCCAAAACTCAACAAGAATACTTGGGGTGCAGAACCAATACCTACATTAACAATCCTAAAAGATTTGATCTTTCTCCACATAATAAAGAGAGCAATTAAAAGAATTCAACTCACAAACTTTATCCTCATCTTTTGAATGACCTTAACTAGTGGGATTTCTCCAGATTGAATGTACTTAAATTTTCATATCATGTATAACATTCTTACCTTTACTTCCGCAATACCTGGTATTGTCAAAAGAAACTATTTCCTTAAATAATCACTTCGTATTAATTGTAAACATCAGTTAATTGCCTTAGTCACCAATAATATAATTTCCTTCGACATCAACTTTTTAACTTTTAAAACAAAACATAGATATAGATACCTCGAGCCATATTTAATCATATCTCTAAGCCAATATATCCTTCTTTGATATATACTTTAATGTGTAAAAGTCTTCTCTTTCATTGTTATCCTTTTTGCGCTCATTCATTCTTCAAAAATCTCCCAAACATGTAAATCTAGTACACCATCAAATTGTTACACATTGACTAGTTCACATAGCATTCGATGTTTCATGGTGAGAATTTCTCATAAGGGTGTAAATCTTCACATAAATGTAATATTATCAACGACTTCTTACCATTTAGATCATAATACTTAGCAAAGAATTATTAAGAATGTATGTCAATACTCTATTCTTCAATTTAAAGTAATTAATCATCCATCCATCATAAGCTATATCGTACTTATATTCCCATTAGGAAATTCTGATTCAATCCTTAATATTTAATCTTATATATATATCCCATGCACACACTAACTTCAAATAAATCCTTTTTGTGCATCATATGCAAACACCGATAATTTCCTATTGAAAAATGCCATTAAACTCTTTATTTTTCAGATCTAAGCATCCAATGCCCGTATTGACTCCTGAATAAATTTCCTTATGTAAGATAGGTAACCCCAATTGTTTCTCGACAATCAATTCCCATTGGCATTTCAATTGATCAAATAAAGAAAATAATCATTCTCTAGTGATTCTTAATACTAGCATTGGCTTAGTTTGTAGCATATAATGATCATGGAAATCTTTAAACCCCTTCTCCTCTCTTTTTTTTTCCCAACTTAAGCTCTTATAACACTATCACAATGTCAGGATTCTCTTTACCTTCCTTATTTTGTGCCCAAAATTCTATTATAACAAATCAACCAAATGTTTATTCCGTATGAGCATTAAAAGGAAGGAAGAGAAAGAAAGAAAACAAAACCAATGACATTCCTAACAAGCACAATACTTGTGTGACTTAGGATCTTGAAATGATCTTCAAAAGTGGTAGTAGGATAGAAGAAACCTACTCTAGGGAACGGCCACACTCTAGGGAACTAGCTCCAAGAGTGCGAAGCCTCAATATTCAATTAACTTTAATATCCTCGAGTCTTGGTTGTTTTGACTTAACGTTACATAACATTCGTTAACATCAATGCTCAAAGTTTTTCTATAGATAAACATCACATTAAGGCCAAAAGAGCATGATTTAAAACCTTAAATGAAATCAAAAACTGAAATTTCATGGATGCTGAAAAATTCCTGGACGTCGCGACGTGGAGGCTTCCCCGTCGCGACGTGGGTGCACGTCGCGACGTGGAAGGGGTCGCACGTCGCGACGTGGGCGAAGTTGTCCACTGCCCATTTCCTTCCCTCTGGACGTCGCGACGTGGGCGCACACGTCACGACGTCGGGCCCTTTTTCACTTGAAACTTCAAATCTGTCTTTCTTTTTCTTTCCAACTCATTACCTTTTCAAAACTACATAAACTTTATACAACACAACCAAAAGAAACATCATTCCAATAACTTAAAACATTCATTCTTCATCATCAAACTTTCATTATCGTTCTTTTTACATATTCTCAAACTACAAACATCAATACACTAGGGATCTTTCATTATATCCAGAAGAAAGAACACATATGTTCCAATGTTCATCTTTCTAGCACAATTCAATGCTAAAATTCTAACACATCATATTCAAGCCTACACCTTACTCCAACAAGGATAATATATACAAATTATAACGAAATAACGTCACTTAAGATTACAACTAACAACCTTGCATTTCCTCTCTCATATGCACCTATTGTCATCGACTTCTCTCTGATACCACTAAATGTCACGCCCCAAATCCGACGTGGCACGGCCACACGCTTGGAAACCGGATCCAAAACGTGCGAAGCCCCTGTCTTCAAAGTTTTCTATTCCAACAAGAACATATACATGTACACCAAACATTTGGTGATAATCAATATATGTACCATCTCAATTTCGTATTGCCACAAAGATCAATTCAAACTACATATTGATATCTATATCAAGGTCTATTATCCAACAAAACATTTTATATACAACTCATTAACTATACATTTCCCTCCATAATCATTTACTAACAGTATACATCTACATCAAATCAATGTTCCAATATCTCTCCATCAAAACATCTTATTCACCTCCCCTATTAACATAAACACATTACAAGGTCACAAAATAACTCCCTCACTTCTATTGTCCACGGTAACCTGTACAGGAAATCTTAGAATCTGCAAAAATGACAATAATAGTGGTATGAGCAACACATTGCTCAGTAAGTGATATTGACATTCCTTTATCGGATTGAGCACATTATACATTATATACTTTCACAAAGCATTTCAACACATAAAATCACATTTGGAAACGTTCAAATCCCACACACACATATATTACATTATAGCAAATGGCACAATCATTAACAAGTCACATTCCACAAATATTGTGTGTATCTTGTCATTTAGCTCAAGAATATTTCGAGTTTCACTTTTGGTACAATAACTGGATCCAGTTCTAGCTTTTACCCCCGCTAGGTAGGTCCAAAACTAGCTATAACCCCACTAGTTGGGTCCAAACCTAGCTACAACCCCGCTAGTTGGGTCCAAACCTAGCTATAACCCCGCTAGTTGGGTCCAAAACAATATATGGAACATGTTCCTACCAATCGTTCCAAGAAACATTCAAGAGCTCATACACTTCAAATTCATTTAAGCATTTCATCAAACACTTTAACTTCACAAACGCCACTGCATACATTTCATAATAATCAAAACTATAAACTAATACATGTTCAATCCATTTTCATATGACAACATACCAAGCTTTCCAAATATGTTTAGCAAAAACAAGTAAAAATATAAAGGAATATCAAACCACTTACCTTAATGCCAATATCCGATATAGCACTTGATTTAGGATTTTCACCACTTATTCAATTCTCTTTCCTATAAAACATATACCTATAACAAAAGAACAATCAAATGGAGCCTATTAACTCTTAAACACCTTTCTTAATCCAAGAACATTTCATTTCCTTACAATTCTAAAATCCATTTATATCTTACTCTCATAAACTTTCTCCAATCAATTATCATCATAATTTAACTTAAATCGATCAATACATGTTCTATACTTAATCAAAGGAAAGCTAAAATCCCTAGTTTAGTGTTCTTGATCTAATGGGATCAAAACCCATTTCCTATTATAGCAAAATTCCAAACCCTTACTATTCTAATCTAGAACACCAAATGAAGGTATTAACATAGATAAATTCCTTACCTTAAGTAGAGTGTAGATGAAGGGAGAATTGCTTCCTTCTCCTCCCTAATCAACCCCCTCTTCTTGCCCTAGTGAAGATGGAAGATAGGGAAAAATGAGGAAGAGAGAAAGTAGGGGAAAATGAAGAAGAACGAATGAGGCCAAGTCAAGAAAGAAAAGAGTGGTCAAGACCAATCTTCACAATATTGCAATTTAACCCCTCTACTTTTACTTATTTATAAAGAGGTTCTTCATTTTGGTCATGGGTATCACAGTGCCGCTCACTTCAAGAATCATATTAAGTTAGCTGAACTCCTAATATGCTGCTTTTGGATGAATATTTTGTATTTTAGATTGGGAGTGATCCTGACGAATACTACTAACAGGAGGTTAATGGAATTAACTTATAAAGATAAAATCTTGAAAGTTGATGACGAGGGAGGTTGTAATTTCAGAATGAAGCAGATGACAACCTCAGAGAAGTTGTGTGTAATTTAGCATAATTTTCCTTGTTTGGAAACGAAACACAAACAGAGTTAGATGTTCATGTGCATTTGTGTTGCATGTTTTTGTGCTCATGCTGTCCGGGTGCTAATTAACCCAAATTTGTAGTTTTGTATTTTGACTTGATGGTGCCTTTCCTTTATAAAGGCTTAGTTGTGGTTGTTGTGCCTTTCTGTGTGATATGTGTTTGTTGAAGATGTTATGTTTTAGTGTAAATTGATTTACTAAAACAGCAATTTTACTTTAGTTTGCCTTGGTGTTTTGCTACGCGTTCCTTTGCTAATGGTTTTTATTTTCATGCCATTTTCCACCCACTTTGTAGAAGCCCATAGGGATAATTGCACTTCTTGATGAAGCTTGGTATAATATATCTTCTCATCTGTCAGTTGGTGCGTATTTCTATTTTGGAAATTTCTGTTTGTTGCATATCCTCATCCTGATTTTCTTGTTTTTGCAGCATGTTCCCCAAATCAACTCATGGTACATTTTCAAACAAATTATTCCAGAATTTTCGTGTTCATCCACGGTTGGAGAAGGCCAAGTTTTCTGAAACCGATTTCACCATTTCCCACTACGCTGGCAAGGCATGTTTAAGTCTGAGAGGCTGCTTAAAGTGAATTGAGCTTTATTTTATTTTCTAATACTGACAATTTTTGTTATGCATGTTCTTCTCTAGGTCACATATCAGACAGAAACATTCTTAGATAAAAATCGTGATTATGTTGTGGTTGAGCACTGCAGTCTCTTATCTTCTTCGAAATGCTCATTCATTTCTGGACTCTTTCCTTCACTTCCTGAAGAGTTTTCCAAATCATTATATAAGTTCTCTTCAGTGTCTTCTCGGTTTAACCGGTGTAACAGGTGTAAAAATCGAGATTTAACCGGTGTAACATGCTATTTTTGTACTAGTGGTTCTCTTGTAAAGACTGAAAACCTTGCTTTTATTAAAGCAACTGTGCTAAAGCTTGGTTGGGTCATGGATGACTGCTTGAGTAGAATGTTTTATTGATTTGAGATCACCGGAATCTAAGACCTATTGATTTCGTTATTTGTTGATTTCGGTCTTTTCATTGTCTATTTTCATTAAAGTTCAAACAAAATGTTTTAGAAATTCTTCAAAAATACAAAAATGGACTAACTATTACAAAATAGGAAAGACTTCAAATTGTGCAAATAGTGCACTTTCCTTTAGACTTTTATTTGCTCTTTATTGTGCAAGTATTCTAGCAAATAAATCCTTAGGATAAGATGAGGAAAAGAAGATTGTTTTGCACTAACAATACTTCTACACTTAAAGACAATAGAGTGTTTGCAAAAGTTGTAGTTTTCTTCAAATGAAAATCTGCAGTATTTTTGCAGAACAAGTGGGATTTTTCGTTTGGAAGAAAATATTTTTTCAATAATATTATGGGTTAATTACACATTGTTACCTGATATTTTGGGGGTACCTACACTTCTAAGATATATGCTTTCCTACCCTAAAAATTACAAAGTTAGCAAACTTAATGGAAATGGGATCTTATGTCCAAGATTATTCTGTTTTATCACGTTCAAAATTAAAACTACAGATAGTAGGATTCGGTGATTTCTTGGTTATGATCTAATCATTGTAAGGTAATTTTAGTTATTTTTATGTTTTTAATCCTTATTTTTAGTTAAACTACGCCGTTTTGAACATTGGACATAATAGGACAGGGTAATAGGAGTATTGAATAGATGATAATGTTCAACGGTGTAATTTGGTCCAACTATGGTTCACCATTATTTGGACAAATATACATTTATCAACGGATTCATTTAAGAATTAATGTAATACATGGCTAAAAACTTTATACTACAATACATTACTTTAATTTTCACTAATATAAGAATAACAAATATATTTACTTTAATTTTCACTAATATAATAACAAAATTATTTTGTACTATTAACTGTTCTATTCTCTACTTACATTGAAATATATTAATATAAAAAAGATAAATAAGAGTATTAATAGACTATAATACTTTCGCAAAAAACTGAAAAAAAACTAAATAAATCATATCAATGACATAAAATTTTGAAGAGATAGTGAGACATTATCCAATCTCGAGACTCTTTTTCTAAGAATTGTGAGCATTTATTACAAACTCATAGAAATGACAAAATCAACTTGTCAAATATGATATATCTTACAAGCTCTTAGAAATGACAAAAAATGAGGTTTCAAATTGCATTTTAAAAATGAATATTTTTTAATTGAGAAGTGAGTATTTAAATTGATAAGTTTTATTTTTATTGGTTTTTGTGTTGAAAATTTATTTTATTAAATAAAATTTAAAATAAGGAATACTTTTTTTTAAAAAAAATTAGGGTTGACACAAGGCGGTTAGCACTGCCGGTCAATGCATTGACTATCGGCCACCACCAGCGGGGCAAAATTTGGTTGGATTTCGATCGACGGTGGTGGTAAAAGTCTTTCTGGTCAACATTTCATTATTAGTTGTCATAAAAAAAATCTAGTAATAGTATATCAAAATACCCTTATTTTATATTTTGAAAAAGTTGAAAATTTTTACTTTAAGAAGAGCATAATGTTAATTTGGTCACTAAACTATCACAATTTATGAGTTTTAATTACTAAACTATTTTTTCAGCAAAAAAGGTCATTCAACTATTATTTTATACAAAAAAAAAAATCATTTGTGCATTTAGTTTGTTTAATCAAATAATCATTCTGCCCATTTAGCTTGTTTAAGTAAAAGGAAAAAAAAATGATCACATGGTGTGTATATGCGTATTTTCAGAGTTATAATTGTCCAATAAATAAAAGTTAGTGGAAGTTTTTTACTATTTATTTTTATTTCTTTCCTTTCTATCAACGTTTTTTTCATTACTATTTTTTCTCTTTCTTTTTTGCTTTTTTTTTTATCTTTCCCAAATCTCACCCCACCTTCACCACCAACGACATCATCCACCTATCACCACCTTCATCACTAACACCATTATATATGCGACAATAAGTAGAGCAACACAAAAGATGTAATATACCATTTAATTCAAAACTTCTATAATTAATTACTAGTAATTGTTGAATGGGAACCAACCGATAAAAAGCTTTTTTTTTTTCCTGTCAATTTCAATTTCTCTAAATTCATCACCATTCTATGTAGTTGAATGATCTTTTTGGTTGAAAAATAGTATTAGTGATCAAAACTTATAATTTGCAATAGTTTATTGACCAAATTAACACTTTGCTCTTTTAAGGATGGTTGTTAAACAAACAACATATTTTGAGATAAAAATGTGAATTTGACAAAATTTCCGTATCCAAACTTACCTATATACCTTTTAAAAATCTCAGTGTTCAACGTTATCATTTAAAAAAAATAAACAATGAATCAACGTTAGAATTTTGTCAAATAACAACATAATGGAATGATATATTTGATTTGTATTTATAAACAAATCTTTGTGCATTTTTCTAATAAGGGAATCGAAAACTATATCTCTTTTTAAATGGATTATTTAAGGGAGGGAAAAAATTGTCAAAATGTTATAATTATTAAAATGATAAGATATATTTTATTTAGGGTAATGGTGAAAGAAAAGAATTGGTGTTGGAATATTGAGTCCCAAGGCGGGTCCCACAATAAATCCCAAATATTTGGAGGTTTGATTGTTAACACAATAACACCTGTGGATGGGTCACATAAGAACAAAATCTTTACTCATTCCCAAGTGGGCCAAGTCCCAACCTTTAGTGTGTGTGGGCCAAAAGCTACTAAGAGCTTTGTGATCCACTTTTTAAGTTTTAGAAGTAGTAGTCCACTAGAATAGGAGTAAAAAAGAAGACGCGGGTTTTGTCCACTAAGAAACCTCGGTTGTGAGTCAAGCATTTCTAAAACTTACTTTTAGAAAATTCACAATTTTTTTTTTGCAATAACACATGTTTTTTAATCAAAATAATAATAATAATAATAATGACTCAAAAACTGACTGTTTACAATTGTTTTTGTGTGTTATAATACACATTGTTTAGAATAAAAAATGACAAGACGTACTCAATTTATTTTGTGTGCGCGCTATAATACAAGGTTGGATTAATTTGATGGTAGTCATTACATATATAGTGAAATAAGTTGGATTTAGATGTTTAGAAATTGTGAAAATTAGTTAGCCTAATTTCTCAGGAATGAAATATTTATATATAGTTTCTAGAGGGGGTGGGGTGGGGAGAATGGCCCCAGCCCACAAAAAAAAAAAAAAAAAAGAAAAAGGAAAAGTTAAAAAGAAAACATTAGATTGAAGACGCAGAGGGAAAAAGAAAGAATTAGATTAGATGAGAAGCATATCGATTAAGGAGTTGTGTTGTTGCGCATTTGATTAGATATTAATTCCATTTTTGGCGTGCCTGAACCTTCTCATTCATCATCCTCTCCTCAACTCAACTCAACTCAACTCAACTCAACTCAACTCAACTCAACTCAACTCATGACAGGATTATGTAATTATTCCATCTGTATATTACGAATAACCTAGCTTGCTATAACACATACAATATATATATTTACAGGAACTCAAAAAAAAAAAAATTGAATGAGGAAATAAATTAACACCATCAAACATCAAGTCAACAACAAATAACAATTCAACACAATTAATTATTAAATTACCTATATATTGCCATAGCAAAATAAATTAACGACACAAATTAAGTTGGCATTTAGAAAGCAAAAAACAGGAAAATAATTAACCTCCCGCCTACAATATCATCAAATATGAGAGGGAGTGGGAGTAATCCAAACAGGAGCGGGGGATTCAACGAGTTTATATAAGTGTTCATCATCATCTTCAACTGGATAATAACACCCTTCAATTGTCTTCTCCTTATAGTTATAAATCCCAATGTCTCGGCCTCCAAATCGTTTCATAGAATAAAACTGACAAATATCGTCAGTAAAATAGATGGAGTTGGGCTTCAATTCAGGAAAATCATTGGCTGAGAGCCAGAATCCCCCATTCAATCCAATAAAGAATGCACGATCATCTAGCGTCTCCATGTACTCAAGCCTCCTGCTGCTGCTGTAAGCAGTGTCAAACTTATAAGCATCGAAACTCAGAGTTTTGTACGGCCGTTCATCACCATCATCCATGCCTTCTTCAGCAGCAACAGATAAAGCAAAACGATCGATCAAATAGAGCTGCCCGGAGGAGGTCGGGTCAGCCATCAAGTAAGATTTGTTAATGACAATAATATCGTGCTTTTCGCATTCGTCGTACGATTTCCAATACCGATTCATTCGAGCCATTCGGCCTTTCTTTCCAGGGACTACAGGATATCTTTTCGGGTTGCAAGGATCAGTAAGATCCCAAGACTCCATCTGAACTTCCTCTTCCTCGGAAGAGAATGTGTGAAAGTCATTTGCCATAGCAAACAACCTCTGATCCTTGGGAGAATAGTCAATATGCATATATTGGTCAAAATTTTTATGCCTCAGAGGAGTGTCAAGGAAAGTCCAGAAGGATGAGTCATTGTCACCATCACCAAGGCCAGGACAACAATAGGCCAGCTTGGTACAGGAGGGGGTACTTCTGAAGTGAATTATAACTCTACAGTCTTGTGCATCTGGATTTGGCGATGACATAACAAACCTCAATATGTTCCAGAAGGCATCCACTTTGTAAATGTCCCCGCAGCTGTCCTTTTGAACTGGGAACCTATTCAGCATTCGAATGGACGGAAGCTTTATGCAGCGCCCAGTTATGGGATTTAAGAGGAAAAAATCAAAATCCGGCTGCCTGTTGATAAAACCCAACCAACCGTGACATGAACCGACACAGTGAGCATCAGGGTCTAGCTCTGGTGACGACGACTTGTTATTGATAGTTATCACTCTCTTTTCAGAGAGGCTGTAAAATTGACGATGAACCACCGTGGGCGGCATGGCGGCGGCATCCTCCTCCTCTTGCAGCTTATTATGATTATTAGTCTGGCCTGGCAAACTTGCCATTTCCGGAACAGTAGGCAGCATCAGCCACGGTGAAGAGTTTATTGTTGAGAGTGAGTTTATTGTAGAGAGTGAGTTTCCCTTCCTATACTCACTAAATTTATGAAACTTGATGGGCATGGTCCTCTCATCCTGCAGCTTTGATAAACAGTTAAATGCAAAATAAGAGTTTATTGGAAAATAAGTGTTTATTATTGTTGAGGGTAAGTCTCCCTTTTCATCCACAGAAAAACTCTCATCTTGAGCCGCCTCATCTTGCGCCGCCTCATCTTGCAGCTTGATATAATTATTCTCTCCAGGAGAAGAATTTATTATTGAGGGTAACCTAACCTTCTCATCATCCATAGTAGTGGTGGTAACAAACATGTAACTACTGGAACACTGCCTTCCAGTTCCAGGATACACAAATGATCTCGTGGCCGCCGATGGCCGCCTCACAAGTCGAAGAGACTGTTGTAGTAACAACTTTGCCATGGAAATTTCGGGGTTTAATTGCTGCTGCCTTCCAAATCCTTGCCTGTCACTTAACCTAAAACTCAAATACCAAATATTTTATAAGTTATTTATATGCATTTCGCATACTAGGGTGTCACGTATCCATAATTTTTCCAATCTTTTTTCCATTGATTTATACTATATGTTAATATGGTTTTATCCTTGTTTTATATGTAAACAATATTTGTATTTCAATTACAAATAATTTGTAGGATTTAAAATCTCTGGTCTATTTATAGGCAAAATAAATTACACTTATATTTAGAACCCAGAGAGGGGAAAAGGTCATTTGTGAATAATTGAGAATAAGAACTATATTGAAAAGCTATGCACAACCTGAGTCGCAATGCCAAGATGACATCCCCGGAAGCAAAATTCTGAACGAGCTCCCAATGAAAAGAATGGGCAAAAACTTTGCAAACGTGGTTAAAAAGAAATAAATTATCCCAAATTTGGTTCTCGTCTCTAAAGCAGAAAACAAAAAGCAGGCGCAAGGGCAAATTTTTCGTGGAAAAAAAAAAGCTTGAACAAATCTCAGTACACATCTTATAAACTATTGAAAAAATTCCATCTTTTTAAGCACCCATACAATTATCTATTGAACTACATATGTGTACAGTAAATATCAGGGATTTTTATAAATTTCGAATAAAGAGAAAGATCGCAAAAAGAAATTAGGCAAAGAGAGCGCAGCCCACGATAATTCAAGCGTGAAACATTCAACAAACCCGGGCAATAAGCTTAAGTTGAGAGTTTCGCGTCATCAGTTAACATGTTTATATGTGAACAAAAGAAACCCAAAGAGGGAAACTCCTCAATAAACTCAAAATTAAACAAAATTCTTAACCACTCTAATGAAAAGAAACATCCGAATTATTTTCTAAATTTCCAAAGCTCCAAAAAAAAATAAAAATTTGTACCTATGAGCAAATTGGCGGATTCCGGGATACTCGTACTGACAACCTTCCCTCAATTATTATCTGCACTTGTTAACAGCTTCTTCGATATGTTACAGAATTGATATAGTTATTTCTGTCCACAGTGACGTTGGGAGGAAGGAGAGGGAAAGATAGGTTAAAGTACCAAGGCAGCGAGTAGTGAATAAGCCTATTTTTGCAGAACAAGTGGGAATTTTCTTTTGGAAGAAAATATTTTGTCAATAATATTAAGAGATAATTACACTTTGTTACCCAAAAAAAAAAAAAAAAAAAAAAAATTACACTTTGTTACCCTCTATGTTTTTTTGGTAGCTTGAGACGTGGTTACGGTATATGCTGTCAAATATTTTGTCAGTTCTATCATATTTTATATTAAAATTACATAGGATTTACTAATATGTTAGAATTTAATAATTGTATAGTAATTTTTATGATATTTATAATTTTAATCTTTAATTTTTATAAAATTACATCGTTTTGAACGTTTGACAGAATAAGATAGAATAATATTGGATATAGGATCTGAACTGTTAGATGTGATCTTCTATCTAGAATTTTTCATGTCTTATCGTGAATTTGATTAAAACTACGTCTATCTCTTGGATATGATCTAATTATTGTAAAGTAATTTTAGTGATATTTGATATTTACGCTTCTAGGCTATATTTGGATTGAGGGAAAGGGAAGGAAAGGAAAAGAAAGAAAAATGAATGATTAGAATTTGCACGTGTGGATATTTTTTTTAGGGAGGGAAAAGAAAGGAAAGGGAGGGATAAAATATACTTAGTTTTGTCCACATCTCTTTCCGTCCAAAATTAGGTGGAAACGGAAGGAAACGATAATTCTTTTATAATTAATAATTTATTATTCCAAATTTATCCTTTAATTTAAAAATTACAACGTAAATTGTCATTTAAAAATTATAACACAAACTTGGAGGGAATCTTTTCATCCTAGCACAATTGATATTACTATCTACATTTATTATAATATTTTTTGAATTTTATTTGATGTCTAAAACTTTATTAACTTCTAATTGGTTGCAAGATTATAAAATTATTATTTCATAATAAACTAGAGTTTCAATATATTACAAATTCTAGCCACCCATAAAATAATAATAGAGTTCTACTCTATTGAAATTTGATTTAATTTACAAAATTTTACTAATTTCGATATTTTTTAATTTAATAAACTTTTAACTACCAAATTTATGCTACAAGAATATCAAAATTCTAAAATAATTTAGCTATAATAAAAAATTTATTTTATCTAGGTTTCAATCATCATCCAACATAAAGATATAGATATGCAATATTATACTATAAAACATCATCAAAGCTATCCGTAAATAATAGTTTTAGATTTTTTACACAAAAATAACAAGTTTATCTAAAATTAATAAATTTTTTATTAAATTGTTGTGTCTATATATTTTTTATTTTATTGATTATATGATTTTCTTTTTTTTCCTAAATTATATTTGTGATTGATAATGCTAAAGAAGTATATCTCCATTCTTATACCTCTATAAAAGAAAATATAGACTAAATTAAAATACATTTACGTTTTAGTATATCTTTTGCTTTCTTTTCCTTTCTCTCCCAATTTATCCAAACAGATTAGAAGGAAATCGGTTTTCTCTACTCTACTTTCTTTTCTTTTCCACTCGTTTCCTTTCCTTTCCTTTCCCTCAATCCAAACATAGCCTATCAGAAGTTGTTGTTTTTTTTTTTTAATAAAATATACTAAACACCCCTATATATTTTCTTTAATTCCACATTTGTTCAATATAGTTTTAATTACAATAATTAAGTATTTTAATTTTTAAATTAAATAAAATCAATAACCATTAAATATGATCAATGAAAAGATGATTTTAACCCAATTAGAATTATGTAATACTTATAACACCCAATTAATTTTTGAAAAAGACAGGATAAACTCAATGTAAAAATAATTTTAGTCTTGTTAGAGTTATTTAATAACTATAACACTAATTTTAACTCGATGGGTAGAATTGCTCAATATCTAAAACTAATTTATCCTTGTTAAAATTGCTCAATACCTAGCATACGCAGAAATACACAATAAAATTAATTGGCATGAAACTCACAAAAAACAAAAGATATTTTCTAGATATGTTTCACAATCTTTGTCATGATTTCTTATTTAGAAAAAGCATAAAAGGTCACTTCTTATTGTTTTGTAGAAATTTTTGATTTTTTTGTTTTTGATTAATTTTATTAAATAATTATTAATTTTAATGTTAATCTTGTCATTTCATTATCTAAGAAATAGAATAAACGCCCAAGGAAGCTTGACCAAGGCACATGCTCCCCGCTTTGGTCACGTGCGCTCTTCGAAGGAGGCTTCCCACGCTTTGGTCACGTGTCCGGTTCAAAGGAGGATACCCCCTTCGCCTAAGGAAGCTTGACCACGGCACATGCTCCCCGCTTTGGTCACGTGCGCTCTTCAAAGGAGGCTTCCCACGCTTTGGTCACGTGTCCGGTTCAAAGGAGGATACCCCTTCTTAAAAACGACGTCGTTTGTGAGAACAATTTCACCACAGCTGATATTCAGCCTTTATCCTCTCAAAAGACCCCCACTTGGCTTTAGGGTTTCATCTCTATCCTTTTTTTGTCATCCTTGCGCCGCTAACCCTCATTTCTATCTTTCTTTCTTCTCCATCTTCATCTTCTTCTCCTCCCCTTCTTCTTCTTCTTCTTAGATCCTGATTTCACTCACTCACTATTCCAAACCAGAGAGATCCCAAATCCCAATCTCAATTCTCAATTCTCAATTCTCTGTGTGTGTGCGCGTGTGCTTGATTTTTTTCCCTTTTTTTTATTAACCCATGATACTTTCTTTCAATATTTTCTTCTGTGAACCCGTATTTAGGCATGCATCCTGGATGGCATATAAATATGCAACCGGATTTTGCAGCCATATCGATGTTCATGGAGGATAGCTGGGGGGATTTGCATATTTTGACCTGGATATTGTCCTATTTCCTACAGGATTCGTTTCTTAACATCATATATGTGTTTATCTAAAGAAAGTTCCAAAACAGAGCGACTTCTTTTCGGTTTTTTTTGTATTTTCTAAGAAATAGAATAAACGCCCAAGGAAGCTTGACCACGGCACATGCTCCCCGCTTTGGTCACGTGCGCTCTTCAAAGGAGGCTTCCCACGCTTTGGTCACGTGTCCGGTTCAAAGGAGGATACCCCCTTCGCCTAAGGAAGCTTGACCACGGCACATGCTCCCCGCTTTGGTCACGTGTGCTCTTCAAAGGAGGCTTCCCACGCTTTGGTCACGTGTCTGGTTCAAAGGAGGATACCCCTTCTTAAAAACGATGTCGTTTGTGAGAACAATTTCACCACAGCTGATATTCAGCCTTTATCCTCTCAAAAGACCCCCACTTGGCTTTAGGGTTTCATCTCTATCCTTTTTTCGTCATCCTTGCGCCGCTAGCCCTCATCTCTATCTTTCTTTCTTCTCCATCTTCATCTTCTTCTCCTCCCCTTCTTCTTCTTCTTCTTCTTCTTAGATCCTGATTTCACTCACTCACTATTCCAAACCAGAGAGATCCCAAATCCCAATCTCAATTCTCAATTCTCTGTGTAATTCTCTGTGTGTGTGCGCGTGTGCTTGATTTTTTTCCCTTTTTTTTATTAACCCATGATACTTTCTTCTGTGAACCCGTATTTAGGCCATCTCCAATCATCCCTCTATTTTACAGTACACTTTTACTCTATTTTACAGTAGCTACAGTAAATTTACTCCAACAATAACTTCATTTCTTACTCTAAAAGAATATTCTATACAAATTCCTTTATACTTTTCATTTTATATTCATTTTTATTACTTTTTATACTACTTTATTATTTAACAAAACAACCTCCAATCTTTCTTTTTTTTACATATTAATCCCCCCGTTGGCTTTTAAGACATAATATTATTACGAAAATAACAATTAACAAGTGTCATGAAAAATTAATAATTTATTAATATTAATAAGGACACACTTTTTATTGAAATGCAAAAAGAAAAACAATACATTAGATAATTTAAATCACACATTAAAAACACATTTAATTATTGTTAATTAAAAAATAATTTAAATTTAATGAGTAGTAAGTTAATAATAGTTTTTATTTAATTTAGTAATATAATTAATTGTTCATAACTAATTAATTATAATTTTAAAATGAACTAAAATATCAAACTAACTTAAAATGAAAAAAAAAATACTTAAATTACAAAAAGGACCAAATTGCAATTTAAGCAATTATTAAAAAAAGGAAGGAAAAAAAAATACAGCAGCTACAGTGCTGCGCTACATTTAGACCATCTCCAACGCTACTGTAAAGTAGCGTTGGAGACAAAGACGCAAAAGTAGCGCAGGTCCAACCCTGCTCTACTTTGAAGGAATTTTTTAGCGCAGCAACAGTGCTGCGCCAAATGTAGCGCAGCACTGTAGCTGCACTATTTTTTTTTTAAAATTTTTTTAATAATTTTTTGAAATTGCATTTTAGTCCTTTTGTTTTTAAAAACTTTTAGTCAATGTTTAAATCGTTTTGTTTTTTATATTTTAGTTCATTCTTAACAATTAATAATTATAGTACTTAATTAAATAAAAAGTATCATTAAACATTAATTAAAAATATAAATTAAATTTAAAATATTATAAATTACAAATATTAAATTTAAAAGCACTCAAATTTATATTAACACACAAAAATTACATAACATTTAAAATAAACTAGCAAATTATATAGAAATACATAAGATTTAAAATAAACTTGCAAATAATGCACAATATGATAATTGAGGATGAGCGTGATCTTAGCGCACCAATTGTCGAAGAAATGAACACACCGACTCCTACAGTGGATATTGCTCGGGACGAAAATGCTCAATTTCAACAATTTCTTTCTCGACATAGACAAATGAAAGATAAAAGTGCTCACATTGTGCTCCGTAATGCATTGATAGAGCATATGTGGGAGCAACATTCTAATTCGGAGTATTGAATGATTTGTAATATTGATTTGTGTTTTTAATGTGTGACTTAAATTATCTAATGTAATGTTTTTCATTTTGCATTTCAATAAAAACTGTGTCTTTATTAATTTTTAAGAATTAGTAATTTTCATGACACTTGTTAATTGTTATTTTCGTAATATTATTATTTCCTAAAAGTCAATGTCTTGAATATATATATTTTTTAGGGGTAATAACATTTACAATGTCTTGGATTAATATGTGAAAAGAAGAAAAATTGGAGGTTGTTTTGTTAAATATTAAACTAGTATAAATATTAATAAAAATGAATATAATATGAAAAGTAGAAAGGAATATGTATAGAATATTCTTTTAGAGTAAGAAATAGAGTTATGGTTGGAGTAAATTTACTGTAGCTACTGTAAAATAGAGTAAAAGTGTACTGTAAAATAGAGTTATGGTTGGAGATGGCCTTAGCGCAGCACTGTAGCTGGCGCTCCAATTTGGCCCAGGAAATGGCGCAGCGTTGGAGCTGCGCCAAAATGAAGGCAGGCAATGGTGCGCTATAATAGCGCACCATTGGAGATGCCGTTAAGCATGCATCCTGGATGGCATATAAATATGCAACCGGATTTTGCAGCCATATCGGTGTTCATGGAGGATAGCTGGGGGGATTTGCATATTTTGACCTGGATATTGTCCTATTTCCTACAGGATTCGTTTCTTAACATCATATATGTGTTTATCTATAGAAAGTTCCAAAACAGAGCGACTTCTTTTCGGTTTTTTTTGTATTTGCCAAAATATATTTTCATGGTGAAGGATAGCAAATCGGTAAAGGAGCCAATTTAAGAACTTATTCATCTGACCAAATGGAGCAGAATGTGTATATGAAACATTTTTTCCACCGGCTTTTGGTGTTGCAGATCTTGATGCTAACAGCATCTGAATGTGTTAATTTGTGACTTAGTTTCTGTTTAGGTATCTATTTATTGTCAGAAAATTTTAGGACTTGCTGGGTTATCGTTTCTTGCAGGGAGCTTTACAGTTTGAGCATGAAATTGATTCTTAGTAGCTTATTTTTATTTCATTTGGTGAAGATTAGTGTTGTTATGCAATACACATAGTCAAATTTTTATTAATGAAATTACTGCAATCTTCACTTCCAGATACAGTCAGTGGCAATAAAGGATCGCGACGTTATGGAAAAAGGACGTAGAGCTTTTGTTTCCTATATTCGTGCTTACAAGGAGCATCACTGCTCCTATATTTTTAGGTTAGTGAAGTTTATGATATGTGTTGGTTTTGACTTTCTCTTCTTTTTGGTTCTTTATTGACTTTTTGGTTTTCTGTCTGCAGGTGGAAAGAACTTGAGATTGGGAAATTGGGTATGGGTTATGGTTTATTGCAGTTGCAGCTTCCTGAGACACCTGAAGTGAAGAATCACAATCTTTCTACTGAGGGCTTACACTAGTTGAAGATATAAATCTTGAGGGAATCAAGTACAAGTAAGAATCTTCTCCAAATAATTTGGTTTGCCCAGTAGGATTTGGCAGAATTGTAATTGTGAAATTGTTTTGGTTGTTTGGTTCTGGATTTTTTGCGCTTGTTAAAAAGAAAAAACGAGGAATGAAATGTCATTTTCTAGCATCTCTTTCTTTCTCTTTCTTCTTATATTCTGAATTCACTCACTATTCCAAACCAAAGAGGTCCCAAATCGCATTTTTGATGTGATATTTTGACAAATTTAGCAATCGCATTTTTCATGTGATATTTTGACAGATTTACATAAAATTTTACATCTTTATATATTTTACTTCACATTGCATCCTTTCTCTGGTTGTTTTTTGGATTTATTAGAAAGAGGAGCTAATCTTTCGTTCGTCTTCTACATTTAGTTCATCGCAGCTGTTCTTATGCCAGAGTTTTGCTTAAAATGAGCTGAAGATTTTCCATTTCCTTTCCCCCTGATAAAGATAGACTTCTTGTGACAAATGCTGTGATATAATGCGTATTTCATATGGATTCGGCGTGAGAGGTTTCGTGTTGTTTTTTCTTAATGTGGTTTTCATATTTTTTCCAAATGGCACCTTCCTTTAACAAACAAAGTAAGACCTGTGCGCGGTATATATTCGTATTTTTAATCAAACTTTTTTAATTAAAGGTAATGCATTATGTCTGGGCAGGCTGGTTCTTGAAAAAACTAATTTTCAAATATCTTGTCCTACTATGAATTCGTTGTCCAAAATTACTTTTCTGTAAGTATTTCTTTGATGGAATGTTGCTCAACGAGTGTCTGTTTAATCATCCCCATACTCAAACTGGGAAGAAATTTCGTGCTTACTTCTAGGGTAGGCCTGCCTTCTGAAGCAACAAGAACTGGTGGTTGCTGTTTATTTTTCTATGCAAGAGTAGAGGATTTTGATGTTATTGTGAATTTTATTCAAATTTCAATTCATTCCACAGCATCTTTCAAGGAACTCGCTGGTCTTTTTAGGTTTAGGACTTGAATGATTTGTCTTTGTTGTCTTTAACAGTACGTTAAGAAACTCTTCTCTAAAGGCAGTCATGGTCTTTGGTTCTTTTAATTGATTATGATTTCACTATTTTTGCAGCTATATAGTTTTCTTAACAGTCATTGACACCTGGACTTCCTTCGGATTACAGGATGCCGTTGTCATAAAGGCTCCCAAGAAATCCCCAGTGTTGTTGCGGACTGTAGTTTTAGTTTTTGTAATGGTCTGTGGTGTTTATATATGTTCTGTCTGTCTAAAGCAGACTAAATCCAGCTCCAAAACTACATTATTGAACATTGAGGTTGTAGAGAGGCCTTGTCATCAATATGTTGTCTACCGGTCCCAAAATCCCTTCTTGCACTATCCAAGGCCTAAACCATTCTACAGGTAATTAAGAGAGCTCGGTTTGGTTTTTTTTTAACTGTGCCACATAGATTTGGACCTAACTTTTCTGAATGTGCCAGGGCTGAGTGTTCTTGTAATCCCGTACGACTCTGCATATTCTTCCGTGAGTTCCTAGCAGCATCAACAACATCGCTGAGAGCAGATCCACCACCTTCGAACTTGTAAGAGATTGCTTCTTTTTTTGTTATTTTTTTTAATCTTAATTCGAACTTCTGATCCCAAAGAGAAAAAAACCCAACAGCTGGACCAGTTTGTTCTTCCTTTTTTTTCACTTTTTCTGTTTTGTTGCTTCTGTTTCTAGAGTCTAATTTATGACAATATTTGGTTGTCCTTATTTACAGACATTTGTGGGAGGTAATTAAATGGGAAACGTTTGGCTTCTCTATGATCTACATTGCAAAAAGCACCCCTTTCTTTCTTCTGCTATTATTTGCTTAATTTGTTTCTGAAATCAAGAAAAAGATTGAAACTTTCACTCATGTTTTTGATGGTTTGAATGGGTCCTGGTATGTTGAACAGATTTGCATACCTATTGACGTTCTTGATATGTTCTAATATGTTCAACATGTCAAGTTACTGGTACTTATTATTAAGATAAGAGAATAAGAGATTGAAAAGAGATTTGCATACCTCTTATTATTAAGATAAGAGATTTGCATACCTATTGACGTTCTTGATGACGGCTCCAATACCGGATGTCTTTCTCATTCGATACTAAAAGCTTCTGTTGTACCATCTAATTCAGAGATAACGAGTTGAACTTAAATGTTTGATGGACATTCATTATTTTTCTCATTGAAAGTTTGACAAGTTGTTAATAAGTTTAAATATCTTCGCCTGTGTAGATTGAAAATATGATATTTTTCTTTGTTGAGCTTGGTCTGGTGAACTATTGAACCCCTCCTCATAATACTCTACTGCCCATCAATGCCAGCAGTCTCTGCTACTGGACAGAGACTCTAAAGCACCCAAACTGGCTATTCTGAAGACCATATATAATGTATGCACCATTGTATTCTAATTCTTTTGCTTAATTCTTTGTACTAATTTGGCTGTATTTTTCTCCTTTGTAATAGTGATTGTGCAAAGTTCTTGATGATCTTCATATCAGTTGATTGCTGCATAACAGTGGTGGTTTATTGATGGTGAAGTGACTTTTTGGTAGTTGATAGATCTTTCATAAGAATGAAAAAAAAGGGTTACGTAGTTTTGGAGATAACATGAATTCATCTTGAATGTTTGGAATGGCGTTACTTGATGACACTTGTATGGCTATTTTTAGGGGGTGTCTCCTGTCCTAAGAATATGATTTGATCGAGTTACTCAAAATAAAAAAAATGATTTTCTGGGAGCAGGAAAGCAGAAGAATGGACAAGCATAAGGTGGATTTTTCCGCTCTGTTCTCCGCTTCTGTTGTACCATCTATTCAGAAGAATGGACAACTGCTCTTAATGTTCTTGGGAAGTCAAGGAGGCCTGTGGAGGCACTCAATTTGTTCAATTTAATGCAGGTAACAAGGGTTAAAATTAATGTCAGTCAGTCAGTTGTTTGCCTGCAATTTTAGCTTGATAGCATGAGTAATCTTTTACTGATTTTTGCATTCTCTCCCTTTTGTGCCAGCAACACATGTCCTCATATCCATATCTTGTAGCTTACCGTTGTATTGCTGTCACTCTTGAACAAAGCAGGACATATGAAAGAACTTTTCTATGTCATTGATAGCATGCGTTCTCCTCCAAAAAAGAAGTTAAAGACTGTGGTTCTTGAGAAGTGGGATCCACGGCTGGAACCGGATATTGTTATCTACAATTCTGTAAGTTCTTTCTGTATAAATACATAGCTTGGAAGTGTGATAAACATTTTCTCCAGAATCATCAATTATTTATTTAACTGAAGAAATATATGCAAACATTCTGGCTGAAGACTTGTGTTCTTTGTTAGCATGAAACTTTAATTTATATAACATGCCTACATATGGATATAGTGAAAAGTGTTTGTCAGTTTCATTCATTGTTCGATATCTTTTTTAACTGGGACTAAGAAATTTTTACAAAATATGTGAATTTTTATCTTAACTTTATTCTTTGTGGGCTTTAGTTATATTTCATGACGTTCTAAAAGGCATTTGTTGTTTTCAGGAGAGATAATTTTCTAAAAACTAAATCTTAGGCTTTGGGTAAGTTATTGTAGATTTGCTTACAGTAGTTTTATATATTTACAAGAAAGTAAGGAGATAGTTTGCCGAAAAAGTTAGGCTCTGCTATTCTAAGTTTCTTCTTTGTGATTTTTTTGTTTCTTAACGAGTGTCATCTCTTGTTTGGTTTTGTTTTTCGCTTGCTATGGGTAATTCGATTCAAATCCCTCAGCCAGTGTAGTTGGGGACCTTGGGGTTCAAACATCCTTTAATAATATTTTCTGATTCTTTTGATGGGCAAATGGGTGATAAACATATCTCTCTCTTTCTCAGGGTGGGATGGGATGGGATGTACTTGCTAGATGTTCATTCTTGGGTGAACTTCATATTTGTGGTTTCTCTTTCTATTCAAGCCTTAATGTTATAATATGAAAATAAAAAAAAATGTTTTCCATAACGTGTCATTCTTGTTTCATTTAATGAACTTTTAGTTTATCTGTTTTTTCTAAGTTAATTAGTATATGATTGCTGTACTTATTCTTTGAAATATGTCGTAGTGAAATCCGACATATATTAGTATATAGCGCTAACTACTATGATTATCTCCCTCCGCAGATTGACAAATTATGCAAAGTGGTTCAATGCTTATACTTTATGATGGAGGAAGCAATTGATGGAAAAGTTACATAATATGGAGCTTTACTTGGGTTTTTGGTGATGTGAGTGAGGCTAAAAGTAGGCTAATTTAGTTGGGTTTTTTAACTTCTTGATTTTTTTGGGTCTATTTTCTTGATCGGTTTAGACCTACTAATTATTATGGTAAAAATTTTTCCTGTTGCAGATTATTCTCCTTTCTTGAGTGTTGAGTATTTTTTTTGGGCAAAATAGCATACCTGGAAGTGATTGGGCCTTATCCTGGCCTATTTTCCCGTGTATTCAAATTGTCCTCTTTTCTACAGGATTCGTTTCTTTACCGCTTGATTATGGATTTTGTGGGTTTTCACATATGCAGAGATAATCTTTTGTTTCTTTTTTTTTCATCAGTTGTTTTGTTGTTCATTGTTCATGGTGGGTGGTAAAGTAATTTAGTTGGATTTTTTAACTTCTTGAATAGATGTATCATTTTTGTGTAGCCTTTGCACTCTGCTGTCATTGCATGAAGAATTGTGTTTGCCTAATTATGTAACCTTTACCAATCCATTGTGGAGTTCAAATCTAGGAGTTCTTGGCTCTTTTCACGTGGAATTATATCTGTACTCGATTGATAGGCTAGCTGATAAGAATTTTCTGTTGAGTGGGTAGCACATGTCATGAACTCATGCCTTTTTCTAGGAAGTATTGTTTTTCATGTCATTGGCTTACATAATAGCCACAAATTGGGAGGCATTAGATGAAATCTCATTATAAATTGTTCATTTTGTCTATTTTTCTGACCAAACCTTGGATACTTTATAGATTTTCAGTTTCTGTCTCTACAGAATTTTGTAAATTTCCATGTAAACAGAAAGTTTCACCATTGCTTCAACTTGTTTCTATAGATAACAAATGCTTCAAAATTCATGATTTTTTCGTTTTAGAATTTTTTTCCTCTCAAAATATTCAGGCCTTTTCCATATAGGCAAGAATTATTTGGTGAACTGAAAAGATGAGAAGAAATTCTGATTGATATCAAGTTTTTGCCTCACTTATTAGAGCTTAACTATAATTGTCCTTTTCTTGTGGCACAGCCAGTTTATGGGTTTGCGTCTGGGGATAATTTGTGGTTCAGAAGAGCTCTTGGACACAAGGATTTGTTTTATGTGGATGACAAAGATGTGGACCTTAAAGACGTAAGTACCATATGCTGTAGAAGTTTTCTATGTGAATAAATTGAAAGAGACATCTTTTGCATCTAATATCTATATTTTTTAAGATTATGGTTATTACTTTGCATATAGGTTATTGAAGCTTCTTTACCAAAGACACCATTGGACAGTTCAGTTGTTTGTCACTGGCTCGCTATTGAAGGTGTACAGCCTGCTATTCCAGAAAATGCTCCTGTGGAAGGTCTGATTCCTGGAAACAGAAGCACTACTTTGTTTATTAATGAATCAGCATCTTCATGGCATGTTATTTATTCTGCTCATGTGACACTTAAGATTATCAAAAACTTTTCTGATGCTCTTGTTGTTTTCAATCGGGCTGCATATCTCTGTTAACAAATTGAGTTTTAAGAGGCTGCCCATGAAGGTATGCTTCTTGAATCATGGTTAAACTTTGCTGTTAGAATCTCAGATCTTGTATTGCCTTGGAAAACGTTCATGCTTTATGAGTTCATAAAACTTTAATTAGGGTTTTGTGTAAGCCTAAAGACATCATCTTTACCGCTGAAGCCTAAAGTTATTTTATTTACCTGGTTTTTTTATCTCTTTTGATTTTTAGAGTTTGCTACAGATAAATTAATTGGGTAGACTATTGTATATACTTCTGTTTTTCTTTTCTTTTGTTTTTTCTTATTAGATATTGTCATTGGCCTTTTTACTTGTGCATCTGTGTTGTGTTCCAAAATGAGGGCTAAAACTGTGGATTGGTTTGACACAAGTTCATAGGAAGTTTGAACTGATGTCAGAAACTCTCTAACTGTTAACATATTGTGGCCAGATTTTTCTCAATGAAGATTGTTGAAAGGAGGGAACTTGAGTTGGGGCTGGCATAAAAGAGGTTCAATGCTGCCTATTGCTTGCAAAAACATAAAGAAATCTGTGCAGAGGTACCGCGACTGTTCATCTGTCAATATATATTGTAGTTGAGTTTCAGCTTTATATATGGGGAGGGTGCCTCAATATATTTGAGCTTAATATGTATTTTTTGGCATTTCAGGTTAATGGTTATATTGTCTGAGACCAACTATTTATGATGGAGGAAGCAATTGATGGAAAAGTTACATAATAAAGGCTTCTGGCCATTGCAAGTTTGACAAGTTTTGTTGATAAGTTGGAAAAAAAAAAGTTGGAAATGTCTTGGCCCTGTGCAGAATCTGCAGATTGAAAATATGGCATTTTTCGTTGTTGAGCTTGTTTGTTCTGGTGAACTTAATGTCCATCAATGTCAGTAGCAGTCTTTGTAGTTTACATTGCACTCTCTCAACACCAGATAATGTAATGTATGTGCAAAGCTGGCTATTCTGAACACCAGATAATGTAATGTATGCGCAAAATCCCATTGTCTTCTAATTTTTTTCCCTTAATTCTTTGTCTAATTTGGCTGTGTTTTTCTCCTTTGTAATAGTTAATGTGCACAAAGTTCTTGATCTTCCAGATTAGTTGATTGCATGCATAACAATGGTGTTTTTTTTCCTTTGTAATAATAATATATGTGCAAAGTTCTTGATCTTCATAGTAGTTAATAGTGAAGTGGCTGCATATTAGTTTTTTTTGCTGGTTTTAAATCTGCAAGAACACTGAATTTGATGGAAACGTTCCGTCTTAAGGATTAAAAGCTCTGTGAATTTCACTCAAAATGCCACCTTATGAAGGGATATAAGGTGAACTTTCTACAGTGAAGTGTGCATTGAACTGCTTTTGTAATGACCTTGACAGGTGTTTGTACATTTTAAACCCTTTTCTCATCCATATGGTTCAAAATATTTGTTACCTCAGCCTGTGCATATTTTGCATCGGCAACTTACTTTAATATGCGACCCAACATTAAGTTGAAATGTTTATTTTTAAAAGTTGAAATATATATTTATATGTATTATGCCGTTTTAATTGTTTATTTTTAAAAAATGTTAATGTATGCTTAAATGTATTCTACCTTTTTAATGGGCAAAAATTTTTACGTACTTCACAATAAATAATGAACTTGATTCACCTTCTAATGTCTACTTTGAACAATTAGTGCTCATAGTTTATTTCAAAATATAGTTAATTGTCATTTCAATTTAAAAATATTCATAATGAGTTAAATTAAGCAACAAACTTAAGAATTAATAATACTTTTATTACAAACTAATAAATTAATGCCTTCAGAAATGTACTTACTACATTTATTTATACAAACGGTATATTTTTTCATTCACCATATATATTTACAAATTTTATATATATTTTCTTACATTATGCATTTTTATGCCTACTACGCACTTTTTTTACATTATACATATGCGACATACAACTATACATTATTTCAGCGTGTTATATATATTTACACATAGTACTGAGATTTGTACACACTATATATAATTATACATACTCTACCGAATTTCACATACTATACATATTTACACCTAAGTTATACTACTCAATTTTTCAAACAATACATATATTATACGTATTGCACATATTTCCACACAGTATACTTATTTATACTATATACGTATTACACATATTTCCACACGTTATACTTATTTATACTAGCTACATACATTTTCACTGTGTATTATATATATTTACACATACTTCATTCATTATACATATTTATATGTACCACACATATTTTCACACTTTATACATATTTATAATTACTACACGCATTTATACATATAGTATACATATTTTTGCACACTGTACACATTTATACACTCCTCACCGATTATATACATTTATATATACTATACATGTTTTCAAACACTAAATATATTTACACAAACATTACACATTGTAACATAATATTTTTTTTTCACATACTATGCATATTTACACATTTTCACATATTTTATATATTTACACATACTATACACTTTTTTACACACTACATATATTTATACATACTACACATATTTTCACACTACATATATATACTTACTATATACAGTGTTACACACTATATATTTTTATACATACTACACGCATTTTCACATACTATACATAGTTGCACATATTTCACGCATTATACATATTTATATATACTATACAAATTTTCAAATACTATTCACATTTACATATTTTTACACACTATACATATTTACTTGTACTACTCACTTTTGTACACATGTTTTCACACACTATACATATTTATACTTATTACAAACATTTTAACACATTATACATTTTTACACATACTATGCATATTTTCACATATTTACACATATTTAACGCATTATATATATTTATACATATCATACATATTTTTACTCACTATTCAAATTTACACACACCCTATATACATATTTATACTTACTACACATATTTGCATACACTACACATTTTTTACACATTATACATATTTACATATGCTTTACGCATTATACGTATTTATACATATTATACACATTTTCACATATTTATATTTACATATACTTTACACATTTTTGCACACTATACATATTTACACATAGGATACAATTTTTTACACATTTTCATACACTATACATTTTTACATCTATTATACACATTTTAACACACTATATATTTTTGCATCTACTATACATATTTAAACATATCTCACACATTATACATATTTAATTTTACTATACACATTTTTAAACACTATATATATTTACACGTATTTTACACATTTTCACACACTATATATTTTTATACATATTTACACATATCACATTCATTTAAAACATTATCATTATTTGAACATTTAATGAATAATTTTGTTAATTCATTAGTAAATTGCACTCCGCAAGTTTTACTTTTGCGAACCAATTCAGATATTCATAATCAATAAGTACTGAATTCTCTTCTTTTTTGAATAAACCTTGAAAGGAAAGGAAAATTGAAATACCAATAGACTCTATTATTGAATTCACCCAACCTGATAGTACCTATTTTGGGAATGTCGAGTGTGAATCTATGGTATTTGTTGAACCATATCCACTCGGGAGTAAGTGTAGAGAGAACTATTTTAAAGCAGACCATTTTTCATTAGATAGACAAGATATGAACATTTTGTGACCCCCTGTCGAATAAACATTAGATAGATATGATTGATTTTCTTTTAATCAATTATTTATCTCCCTCCTCTTACGGTACTCTAATCTCATAGCTGCCCCCTTATGTTTCAATTTGATTAATTCATTCCCCTGTCTTTCATGTTTTTCATAATTTGATGTAATTTCCCAATATAAAACAAAATCTTATCCTATAAATTTAACGTGATTCATGCGAGTCCATTTTCAAATAAACTCTAAAATTTATTTTTAAATGAAATCCTTATCAATCTAAATCTTTTGTGTTTGATTGCATATTAAAATTTATTGTTGAAGTAAAATTGGCATTTAAAAAAACTTTTAACTTGCAAGATTTCTGAAAGACTCTTGCTTTAGCAAATTTTGTGCAATTAATATGTAAACTAACCGCATTTAATATGTAAACTGATTCGCGTGTATAAACATATCTACTTTCCTCTCATTGTTTTGAATTTATGAAATGATTCCCATGTTAATTAATATAATATATAATTTGTGTAAATAAATATAATGTATATAACTATTCAAATTATATGACAATGAATGTAATATGCATTAACAGACATTGGTGTGTATTAATAAATATTTGATAAATAAAATATATAGTCAGGTATATATGTAATATGCAAAATAGAAATAACGTGTTAAAATTTTCTAATATGAAAATTACTATAGGATTACCAAATGTGTTAATGTGTAATTCATATACATTGTAATGTGTGCAAATATAACAAAAAATTGCTGATTTTTATAATGTGTGGTAATATATATAGTATGAGTGAATACGTATTGTCCACATTATGTGCAATAATATCAAAATAAATCTAATATATGGAAATATACAAAATTACATATGGTATATAAATATATGTATATGTATCAATGTGTGTATACAATAATTGCCAATCATATATATTATGAAACTCTTTAAATATGTACAGACATGTATAACACATAAAGTTAATGACAAGTTTATGGTAATATGAACCGTAAATATTATACATATATATATACATATATAATTTTTTTGCAACAAATATTATATTATTTATATCTATTACACTGAATTAAAATTACAAAAGGTTATTATTACATATAATACACCGCGCTGGCGCGGTCTTAAAATTACTAAAGGTTATTACATATAATACACCGCGCTGGCGCGATTTTCGCCAACTAGTTTTACAACTAAAGTGCTCAATCCCATTTAGTTATTTAACTAATGACAATTTACGTCTAAAATTAAAAATTTAGGGGGGCGTTAAATGTTTTAATTAAAACTCATGGGGTGATTTGATTGTGTAACAAAGCAATAGCAATAGTATGAGGGGTTAGTGTATTTTACACACTCTCTCTCACTTTTGTTTTCCCCCGCTCTATTAGTAATTAGTCTATATCTCTATTTTAAAGTGTAAACTTTCCAAAACCCTAGCACACCTTTCTTCTCTTCATTTTCTCATTGCTCTCTCAGTTCACAGTTCCCACCTTGAGAGTCGAGGCCAGGCTAGGCCACCATGGAACCTCTCATCCTCCAACCCAATCTGCAACGGAGTAGTCGTCGATACAATCTCCAACAGAGCAGCTGTTCGATTTAGCTTTGGCAGCTGCGGTTTGCACCATCGCTACTACTGTCTACTACTGTCGCTTCACCTAAGAAGGTGAACCGCTGCGACGTAGTCGTTGCTCGCAATCGCAGGTACATAATAGTCATAATTGTGTAATATCGAATTGGGCGGTTTAAAGTTGGGATCTTTGTGCAATTTAATTGATAAAATTGGATATTACACCTCAATATCCAATTTCAATTCTCTAATTCTACAGTAAGTTCTCTGTGTGTGCAAACATTAGAATTTTCACATGTACATAGTTTAAAAAGCCTATACAACGATACGTATAAATTTCAAACTTTTATCAAGGACTCAATCCGTATAGCTCTGCATCCTTTCTTTCTATCAAAACCAAATTCCGTCCATTTCCCTAAAGAAAATTTCTCTTCCTTCTTTTCTGCAATACTTCATTCTTATTCACGAATTCCTCTTCCCTTTCCACTATCCACAATGCCTTTACCATTGATACTTGATGAACATGTGACATGTACCGATATGATAGTTATTGAAAGATTGCTGCAGGAAGAAGCACACTACATGGTTTCTAATCAATATATAAAACAGGGTCAAAGTTATAGGGAGACTGCCAAGTATCAAATTGAATTGGTAACACCCTCAATTTATCTTCCGGACCTCTCATTTAAAATATTGGAACTTTTTGGTTTTTGGTTTTATAAAACCGGTAAAAATTGGTTATTGGGGTTTTAGAGTTGGGATTATTATTAAGTTTCAGTAGTTTTTTATTTTGATTTTTTATTTGTTTGTTGGTTCTCTTGCCTGTTAAAGATTATAGAATATTTCTTAGTAATGTTTGGATGTTTGATCTGAACTGGACTGTGATGGTGGTTTGAGTTATGTTGGCCATCTTTTTCCTGAGCTCTAGCACCTTCTTCATCATCTGATTGACTGAGTAATTCGACCACCTTCATATATGCAATTTTGTTGTGTTAGTCACTGTTTAGCAAATCATTCGCATACCATTTAGTTAAAGTTTTGGGGTTTCTATAGGACTCGTTACTACTGATATTATTGTTCATGTTAAGATCATGTTTAGTTTCAACCTTGCAGCCTTACAGGCCAGTAATGTTTAGTTGCAGCATTACAGCTAGGGGTGTTTATTCGAGTTAAACCGAATATCCCACCGAATTCGAATAAATTCGAATTCACCAAACTCGAATTATTCGAATTCGAATTCGTTTTCGGTAAACCGAATTCGAATTTTGGTTTATGGTTTGGTTTTCGAGTTTAGCTTCCAATTCGAAAACCAAACCGAAAACCGAATTCAAATATTAAAAATATATATTAATATAAAATATTTTATAAAATATATAATATTTAACTAAATTATTTTTTTGAATCCTAAATTGTAATGTAATTTGATAATTTGATTTAGGTTAAAACTAAATTCGAGTCCAGTTTGTTTGCGTGAATTCAGTTAATTCGAATGAAGATTTGATTTTTAAATTCAAATATCATTTTCGGTTTATTCGAATTCGAACCGAAAACAGAATTCGAATTCAATTCAAATTGGTTCGGTTTTCGAATTTGAGTTTAGAGATGTTCAAACCGAACAAACCGAATCGAACAACTCGAAGAACCCAAAAACCGAACTGATGAACACCCCAAATTACAGCCTTGCACTTAGCCACTTGCATGAAAACACAATATATATCACTCAGGTTCAATTATTTTTATTCCTTGAATATATTAAATAGATTTGTGTTGAGGTTGACTATCTTATGAATACTCAAAAGAAAGAAAACTTAAAACTCAGCAGAACACAGCTATGACATATGAATGGCCTTATACCTTTAGAGCCCCACCATGTTTTCATAGCATTTCACCAAATTTCCCTTGACCAACTGCATACGAGTAGTGATCCGATCACAAATATCATCTCTCAAGTGATTCTTTTTGAATTGCAGCAATATAGCAGCAGCGGCCACCTCAGACGACTTGAACATGAGGATATTGATGTATGTGGTATGTAAACAGGGAAAACAATATTAAATATTAAATATCAAATATGTGTACATAATGACTTCGGTACATGATTTGATAAGTAAACCATTTGACTTACTCTTGTATGTGAGGATCCCCACACTAGCTTTAGCTTGGCTGATCAACTCTTCAGAGCTGATAAACGTCCATACGTCAGGTATATCCCTTAGGAGGGTGACAATATAATTTATGAAGGACGATGGTGTAGGGCCCGTTCAATTACTGCCAATCCCTTTTATTATGTGTGTTTTTGCATCGACGTGGACTATCGATGATGGCACATATGCAGTGACCTGACACAAACACAATTATAAATCTCAATTCAATTAAAAATAGAAAGAAATTCATCACAATTTCAGTTCCTAACCTTGTCCATCAAAATCCTATCAATGCGTAAAATTCTCTATTTTGAAACTTTTGATGGACAAGGTTAGGAACTGAACTTGTGATGAATTTCTTTCTGTTTTTAATTGAATTGATATTTATAACTGTGTTTTGTGTCAGGTCACTGCATATGTACCATCATCAATAGTCCACACCGATGCAGAAACACACATAATAGCAAGGATTGACAATAATTGGACGGGACCTACACCATTGTCCTTCATCCCGTATATCGTCACCCTACTAAGGGATATACCTGATGTATGGAATTTTATCAGCTCTGAAGAGTTGATCAGCCGAGCTAAAGCTAGTGTGGGGATCCTCACATACAAGAGTAAGTCAAACGGTTGACTTATCAGATCATATATGTACCAAAGGTTTTATCTACACATATTTGATATTTAATATTGTTTTCCCTGTTTACATACCATAGACATCAATATCCTCATGTTCAAGTCGTCTGAGGTGGCTGCTGCTGCTATATTGCTGCAATTCGGGAAAAAGGACTTGAGAGATGATATTTGTGATCGGATCACTACTCGTATGCAGTTGGTCAAGGGAAATTTAGTGAAATGCTATGAAAACATGGTGGGGCTCGAAAGGTATAAGGCTATTCATATGTCATAGCTGTGTTCTGCTGAGTTTTAAGTTTTCTTTCTTTTGAGTATTCATAAGATAGTCAACGTCAACACAACTCTATTTAATATTTTCAAGGAATAGAAATAATTGAACCTGAGTGATATATAGCATGTTTTCATGCAAGTGGCTAAGTGCAAAGTTGTAATGCTACAACTAAACATTATTGGCATGTAAGGCTACAAGGTTGAAACTAAACATGAACAATAATATCAGTAGTAACGAGTCCTGTAGAAACCCCAAAACTTCAACTAAATGGTATGCGAATGATTTGCTAAACAGTGACCAACACAACAGAATTGCATATATGAAGGTGATCGAATTACTCAGTCAATCAGCTGATGAAGAAAGCCAAGATAACTCAAACCACCATCACAGTTCAGATCAAACATCCAAACATTACTAAGAAATATTCTATAATCTTTAACAGGAAGAGAACCCATAAACAAATAAAAAGTCAAGATAAAAAACTACTGAAAATTAATAATAATCCCAAATGTAAAACCCCAATAACCAATTTTTACCGATTTTATGGAACCAAAAAGTTCAAATATTTTAAAGGAGAGGTCCGGGAGATAAATTGAGGGTGTTACCAATTCAATTTGATACTTGTCAGTCTCCCTATAACTTTGACCCTTTTCTATACATTGATTAGAAACCATGTAGTGTGCTTCTTCCTGCAGCAATCTTTCAGTAACTATCATATCGGTACATGTCACTTGTTCATCAAGTATCAATGGTAAAGGCATTGTGGATAGTGGAAAGGGAAGAGAAATTCGTGAATAAGAATGAAGTATTGCAGAAAGGAAGGAAGAGAAATTTTCTTTAGAGAAATGAACGGAATTTGGTTTTGATAGAAAGAGAGGAAGAGCTATACAGATATGAAGGTTGTCTAATTACTCAGTCAATCAGCTGATGAAGAAGGTGCTAGAGCTCAGGGAGAGGGGATTTGTAGTTTCCATAAAAGCCAGCAGTTTAATTGAATGCTGTTGTTCCATATTTCTTGTAAACCAATTTGAGAGAGAGAGAGAGAAAGATTAGCTAGCTATGATTGATAAATCATGCAATCCATGCAAAGGGACAATGCATAAAAATGTTCAGCTTGCATATATATACAGTGTCATATCTACTATTTGATTAGTATTTCCATTCGTGGTTATGGACATGAATATGAATATGATCCCAGCAGGTTCTTTATTCACTTTTCTGCCTACAGTGCAGAGTGCAGAATGCAAAATCCAGACAGGTTCATGGAATCCCTGAGTTGATTCAGAATAATATAATGCCACACATGCTATCTTGTTTCCTGTTTCTTGTTTCTTAAATAGGATAATCTAAACGAAAGGTTCGAAAAAAGAAAGAAAAGATGGAAGAAAGGTTTCAAAGTCTAAGTAAAAGTGGGAAACGATAGAGAAGTAGAGTGTGCCGGAGCAGGGGAACTTTAAGAATAGCTGCAAGTGATGTGTTGAGGAAAAAATTCTTTTGCTTGCCTAAAAACAGGCCAGAACTTGTTCGAACGATAGCTACTTACATTATAGGGGGACAGGGGGAACTAAAACCTGAAATGCGGTTGGCTATTGATGGGATTGTGAATGCTGCAAATAGTTAGGCTTGTGTGTGTGCAGATTTTCAGTTCTGACAGTTTTCTGTAGATTAAAGATAGGTTTTTTGCTCTGATGCCTGGTTGTGTGCTTGCATTCACTAGAATTGTGCCTCTAGTGGATTATTTTTGTCCTCTAGCCTAGTTTGTTTGTTGTGGTCCTCGATGGGTAGCTGTGGAAATGCCTTTAAGGCATGTTGGGTCTGATGTTTGTTTGAACATGGTTTGAGTTAATGGAAGGATAAGGATACCCAAAATAGGCAGGAGTGTGTGGAGAAGTATAAACTGGATTGGAGAGACTAGGTTTTTTATGAGTAGAACTGAATGTATGGAATGGTTGTCCTTGTGTGCTGTTTTGGGTGGAGATGCTTCCTCCTTGAGGATGTTTTCCTCTAGGCTATTAGGGGTAAGAGTTAGTGTAACTGATTGATGGTGTCAGTTGCTTGAGTGTGCTTGGGGTTTGATTTCACAGTTGGTGTGCATGCTTGTGTGAAGGAAAGAGTGGAAGGTTCTTATAGCAGATTGGCAGAGAAGGCTTTGTATACAACGGATGAGAATTTGTAAGAAGCTAGGGAACCTTGTTGACTGGAGTGAGAATTGGAGCTTTTGGGGAATGGCCTGTTATGGGGAATTTAGAGATAAATTGAATTGTAGCTGGAAATGTGGTCTTTTTGAGTGTTTGGATTTGGAATAAATGGCTCGTTTTGTTTGAGTGCCTTGGGCGTTTTTGACTCATCATGACTATTGTTATTTGGTTTTGATGATGCTGCAGATAGGAGAGTATGAATTTGGGATGATCTTTGGCAGGTAATTGATTTGAGGACACCAGATCTTCTGTCCAAGATTTTGTCTGTCTTATTCTGTCTTAATTAAAACTACGCCGTACGGTTCACTAATCTCTTGGTTAGAGTCTAATAATTGTAAAGTAATTTTAGTGATATTTATGCATTTAGTCCCTACTTTTAATGAAACTACGTCGTTTTGAACGTTAAACAGGATAAGACAGGATAAATATTGGACAGAGGATCTGGTCTCTTGATTTGAGGACTGTTTGACCTTGTTGTTGGTAGAATGTAAAGAAATTGGACATAGTAAAATGTGCTATATAGCATCAGTTGTTGCCAAATACTCCTACCTTTTCAAGCTTGCAATTAAGTAGAATACCACTGGATTTTTTTAGTAGGAATATAGAAAGCCTTTACTTTGACCTACCTCATGCCGAAAGTAGACCTTTTCTTAATTTCTCTTTTATATATATATATATATATATATATATATATATATATATAAGTAGGATTTATTCTTAATTCCCCTTTTATATATATATAAGTAGAAAATCCTATAATGGAGTAGTACTTTAAATTTATTGCTCTTACTCGTGTGTAACGGTGTGTTGGGTATGTATTTTTCTTAAAATTACATATAGTATATAAGTTCCGTTAAAAAAAAAGAATAAAACATTCGGAATTTTCTTCTTTCACCATCTTTCCGACAAGTTAGGCTCCGTTTGGATGAGGTATTTTTGGATTATATCATGAAATTTTTTTTCTTGGTATTTGTTATGAGAAAAGAATATTTTAGGAGTGTTTGGAGTGAATGATTTTGTTTTGTTGGGATTTGTATTGAAGATTTTTTTATTAATAAAAGTTTAAAATTTAAATTTGAATTAGTATTTTATTAGTTTGTTTTAGTAGGAATTGTGTTAGGAAGAATTGTTTATTATTAAAATTTAAAATTAAAATTAAAATTTAATATTTTATTTATAAAAAAACACTGTAGCAAAAATAATTATTGTAGCATTGTTTTTGTTTTTAAAAATTTGGATGGAAAAATTGAACGAAACAAACAACTCATTTTACATTTGTGAAATAAATCACTGATTCAAAAGCCTCCAAACATACCCTTAGTTATTATTATAATAAAATCGAATCCAAAGTTAGTTAGATTCGAAACCTTAACAAAACATTATTATTGTTGAAAGATATATCCCTTTTCCTTTTCCAATTTGGTTACCTTTTCTGTAAAATTTTATAAAACACTCCGTCAACAGACACTTTTTATTTCTCACTTTTCGTCTGAAAATTTAGGATATGTTTGGATGGTGCTATTTTTGTGATTTATTTCACAATTGCAAAATGAGTTATTTGTTTTGTTTAATTTTTTTTATCAAAAATTTTAAAACACAAAACAATGCTATAGTAATTATTTTTTGCTACAGTATTTTTTATAAATAAAATATTAAATTTGATTTTGAATTTTAAATTTTAATAATAAACAATTCTTCCTAATACTATTCCCACTAAAATAAACTAATAAAATACTAATTCAAATTTAAATTTCAAACTTTTATTAATAAAAAAATCTTCAACACAAATCCCAACAAAATAAAATTATTCATTCCAAATATTCTCAAAATATTCTTTTCTCGTAACAAATAGCAAGAAAAAAAAAATTCATGTCTGAAAATACAGCGTCCAAACGGAGCCTTATCTTCCCAAAAAACAACACTCTCTCTCACACACACACTAGTTGTGATGAAATTAATTAAAAATCTACAATGCCTAATGATAACGAAGCAAGTCTCAATTATTATTCCTGTAATAATGGGCGGCGGCATCGCAAAACGAAGAGGAGAAGATTTACAGATTTGAAGGGTGGAGATTTGGGTTTTGATGAGGAGTTTTATTTACCCGACTGGTTGTTGATTGAATTGTTGTGTCGGGTTGCTGTTAAGATCGTGTTCAGGTTCAGATGTGTCTCAAAACGATGGCTCTCTTTCGTATCGGATCCTTGGTTTACCAGTTTCTATATTTCTGGAGGAGGCTTGGCCACTTATTATATGCAAGGACAAGCATGTTGAGGATGTTGAGGAAGCTAAGATGTCGTACCCACCTCAGTGTAAGATGTTTATGGGAATTGGAAATCAGCTGGCTGATTTTTATCACGTAATTCCTTTACCAACTGGTCAGAAAGCAAACGGGGACGACAATTACTTCATAAAAGCAATGGACAATGGATTTTTGTTGTACTGTTTGCGGGACTATACTCTGGTTTCTACTGAGAACGACATCCGTGGATATTATATTTGTAATCTTGTAACCAAGCAATGGCTTGCCCTTCTCCTTCGAGTATTCCTACACAAGAATGAACGTGGGTTTTGTCACACAAGTTGAATCGGGAGAGTTGAGGAGTTATAAAGTCATAATAGTTAATTGTCCTCTTGATCAGAGACGAGAAAATTCCTCGAGTTTAATACATTTTCTTCTGAAACTGGTGAATGGGTAGAATCCAGAGCCTACTGTGAGCTTGAAATTATGGTGTGTTGTCCTGAACCACAACCTTCATTGGATCGATATTGAATACGGAATTGTAGCGTATGATCCTTACAACAGTAATAAGAAGAAGTTGTTGCGGGTAATTCAGTTTCCACCGGGATATAGCAAGGCAGAATCCAAGTCAATGCGTACTAGTGTGTGCGATGTCCATCAAGGACGCCTCAAGTATTTTGAAGTGACTACTGGCGTAATGGATCCATCTAAAGTTTCAAGTATAACAGTATGGGAACTGAAGGACTACTACTGCAGTGAGGATCCGGAGTGGTATATGCAGCATACAGTAAGGATGGAAGATGTTATAGCCCCACATAGTTTGTTTAAAGTTTAAACGACTCGTCTTCTTCTTCTCGACTATAACTGTACCAACACATTCAAGTTCAAGTTAAACTTAATTAATCCCAATTTCAAACAACTCCTTCCAAGTGCATAGAATGATCCATATCATTATTAGAGTGTTTTCAGAAGTGCAATATATTATTAGTTCAGGTATTAAAATTTAATCACCTCTTTTTCTTGGGACGCATTATTTGATTGAATTGACTAACAAAATATATCAAACTAATTTCATCATTTCAACTACAAATCACATCTGTTGGTCAAATGTTATTTTACTTGAAAATATTTTTGCAAAGACAGGATTTTATTTTTCGGGATGAGAGTTTATGTATCAAATATGTGTGGTCATCTCATAAAGTCACAAAGGAAACAGGCCTCAACAATCCCACATATTTAAGGTATGATAATGTGTGAGATTACCTCGACAGAGGTAATATGATTGTTTCCGGTGTACGTAGAACCAATTCAGAATTCAATCTCAATTCCATTTTCCATTCACTTCTGCATATAGTTTCTTAATACTATATAAACACTTGTATCGTACGACATTATTTTGATTATTACGACTTTGAAATTATTCAATAAACTTTTCAAGTTTTGTGAAATTTGTGTTATTTGCCAAGATTACCTGTCCTGTGTTATTTATAAGGAACTTTTCAAAGTGCAAAACTGTATATAACATAAAATTACACTTTGCATGCACATACCTTTCTAAAACAAAATAAAATCAACAACATTAATAAATAAAGGCTGAGAGCAGCTTCTAATGAAATTACTTGTATAACATGTCAACTGCTGCTATATGTATATAATGCAGGCTTGTAGGCTTGTAGCCCCAAGATAAGATGAGTAGCAGCCAAATATTCACATGCAATTCCAGCTATATGTATATATTTTGGAAATAGCAAGTTCATGTCAAATCCATATATGAATTATGAATCATACATATCTCCTGGACCTGGACCGAATTTTAATCTATAATGATCCTATTACTTCTGAGTCTATTGCCAACAACAGGTTGTGGTGGCAATGGCACACTCCATTTTCCATCAGATTCATGAGGCTCCACCACGACAACTCCGCCCTTACTCAGACCCATTGCAATCTGGTGTACCTTTTTTGGATGAGCTGCAACCACAACCGGATATACTACACACCTGCATTAACATAATTACGTACATTAATTTAAACACAAACTTCCAAGATTCCTTCCACTAGTTCATCTTGGAAATCAAGACAACAAATTCTTGCTGCATTATTAATTAATTGACACTACTGGTACTGGAGAGGGGAGATCATCAATTTTCAACTTCATCTTCTTGGTTGTGTTCAACTTAACTAGTAATGAATATGGTATGTTGTCGTTAGTTGAAATTTAATCAGTTTGTACGTACGTACCCGATATTTGGTGGAAGGTACACAGAGGGATCAATCAGAAATCTTGGACTGAGATCTGAAAAACTGAATATCATAACAATTCCATCTCTCATTACAGCATATACAAGCTGGTTATCGCATGAAAATGTTCCATGCGAAATCCTTGCACAAAAGTTTCCACTTGTCCACTAAAAGCATATATAATAAGACACAAATATCCATCCAGTATCAGTAGCGTTAAAAATCAAAGCAAAAACATGTACATGTTTATTTGGGAAACGAATTAGACGTTTCTCAGAAGAAAATTTACCCGGTTCACACATTCCAGATTTCTTGCTGCATATATTGCAAGTTGCGTCTCATGGACAGCAAGAAAGTGTCTTTGATCCCGATGAAATTGAACAGTGGTCTCTGATGTTTCTGAAGGCAGCCACCCAGGATTCATTGGAAGTGAAATGCTTTTCTTTTGCTGCCACACATTGGCATCCCACAGAATGATCTGCAAGAAAGGTAAATGTATAGTATAGTAAAGTATTAGTACCCCTGAAACAATTGTTGCAATCAAATGTTTATCTAAGTATATATGTCTCCCAGATGTTTTATTATGAATCCAGCACCAATAACTCATGTGCTGGACCCAACATTTAGTTTCAGAGACAAAGGAAGTCCCCTAGGCCTAACCTATTTCATTCAAGAACACTGGCCGGATTGGGAACTGCATGATTTCAGCTACTATCTTCTACATTGTTGGCCTTATGTAGAAGGAAATCATCAAGCTGGATGCATACATTTTAAATTGTACAAGAGATCAACTAATTGAGCAGAAGATCACTTTGATTACATAAGGGAGAATTGGATCGATCCTGTCAATTGGTCAACAACATTTGCTTCTTCATATGCATGTCTAGAGGATGCATGATGAACTGACCTGAGTATCTACTGCAGCAGAGACGAGTACTTTTAACATATTAGAGAAAGCTAAACCACTAATCCTTTTCGAATGTCCACAAAGCCTGTTTGTAGGCTGCAAAAGTAGAGAAGGAAGTACCTCAGTTGGCCAATTACTAGTGTTAGTGTCATAGTTATATATTTTCTGAAACAACTTCATATATATTCAACCTCAGTGATTCGAATGTTATAGATTAGTATGGTTGAGTCATCCATGCCAATAGCAACCACGTTGTTATCTGACGGATAGAAAGCCATACATGTAGCTGCAGGAGGAGACATCAGGCAACTTCTCATTCTCTGCAGTTAAATACTAACAAATCTCAGTATAAGGGGGATCATGATCTTTTATGTAATGGCAAAGAAAATGCTATGAAATGTTGAAAGTAAAAGAAACATTTATGGTCTAGCTTTAGTTCTCGTAATTTCTTAAAGAATTTTAATGAATTCATGAGTCTCACAAACTTTATCTTTGTGATCAAGTGTTGTTGGTATGTGGCTAATTAAGTTAAAAATGTTGATCACCTCCTAAATTAAGCAGCTAGAAATGTGTGGTTACCTCAAATGTCAATATATTGAACAAACAAACCATCTTTCCTGATGATGATACGACATAAGAATCATTCTTCGATATAGCAAAGCAGTGAGAAACCAACTGAAAGGGATCATCAGTGAGCTCATTGATCATTGGTAAGGCAGAACGTGGTTGCCATAGATGAGGAACATCATTTGTTATAGCCTGCAGCAGTTATGCTTATATCTTAGCAAAATAACAGCATAGATTTACTGATATTTTTCCTTGGAAAAGAATCAATTTATTGACAGAAACAAAAAAATATATGTATTAAAATGGAGATAAGCAAAACAGCATCCATGATGCAATTCTCTTACATTGCCGAAGCTATTATATTCATTTCCTGACCACTTCCATATTAGATGAATGCCATCTGCTGCTAAAGCCAATATTCCATTACCTGAATTAGTATATACCAACCTACATATCTGCAATAGTTGTATGGAGCCAATGAGTAACAGTTATTTTTGAATGAAAATGAAAAGAACTGGAAAAAGTGTGTATGGATAGATCCACTGTACTTCTTTTTAATGTAATCAATCATACCAAATTTTTTTACTGTGATTATCACCTGGTGCAAATCATCCCGGACTCATCAAATTTGGTAAGGTTTACTAAAGTATCATGAGAAGTCTCTAGAGTACATCATGGTATGTTTTGGAGCGAATGTAATTAGTGTTGAACTGCCTTTAAAGGACAAACGGGATCCTCCAAGAGTGCCTCTGCCTCTTCCTTTAGGATTCTTTTTGTGCCAAAAACATGCACTACTACCAAGATATTTAAGAAAAACTTGCTCCACACATCAACATACCTGATTTGTCTTCACTTCAGAAGGGAACCTCAAGGATTGGCAGCGCCTAACTTGAAAAATTTTTGAACAGTTCTTAGTGTTTAGTAATCTGTTCAGCTCCAACGGTACTTGAGGTCTCATATGTATTTCCTGCTTCAAACCATTCCCTTTCACATGTTAACTTTGGTAGAAAACTATATTTTAAACAAATTGCTTGATGCATTAGAAAAAGAATATGATTCAAACTATTCTGAGAGCATGAAGCATCAATTAGTGAGGAAATGGAAATCTAAACCAAACTCTCCCCAACCAGACAACATGGGAATGTTGTCATCCTCAACTCTGACAATGGCAGAGAAGTCGTAGTGAGTCTGGTGTCTAGCTGCACCTAACGGCGATTACAACACTTCCTTTCTAGAGCAATAGGAAAAGGTTTAGGTTGCTGACCTTTTGCAATGATTTTGATAGGTATCCAGTAGAACCAACAGATGAAAAAGTCGAGTTTTGCAGCAATTTGGTACCAGCATCATTTGCCAAGACTTTGATCTTACCATTTTCAGCAAAAACAGCCAAAAGACTGCCTTCCTTGTTGAAGCACATATATGGCTTTGCCTATACATAGCAGAAGGACAAAAAATCAAACATCCCCTTCATTGTCCACAAATGACCGGTGATTTTCAACACTGCTAAAAAGGACATAAAAAAATCATATAATTCCAAATATGCATAAAACTCATACAGGCAGGCATTCATCAGCACCAACAATGGTTAAAAGTTCAACGTTGTCCATGTCCCAAACTTTGAGAAGATGTTCATCACCAGCAACCAAAAACCGGTTTTTGCTGGTACTGAATTGCACTATAACAGGAGAAGCTTTGCAGAGTCCATGGTAGGTCCTGGTCATATAACCTTCAGTATCATTCCACTCCACTAAGTATGAGTCTCCATCAGTGTTTGTCCCACAAGAAAAGAGCCTGAAAGCAATTTAAAGTTTGCTTAGATTATTGTATGACTGAAGTCTAGAATTTCAGTGACTTTACCTTTTACCATCATCACTATAGGCCAATCTCACACAAGAATGACCAGGTGCCTCATATTCAACTCTTGGTCCTGTTTCGTCAAATAACCATGCTTTTATCTCACCGCTTGTCGAGGTGGAAAACAGAAACTGCAATGCATTTAGCAGCAGAATAAATGAAATTTACCAAATCAAGTACAAAAATAATAATATTTCACTTCGACAGTATAGGAAAAGAAATTAGTCTCCACTCTAATTGTCGGAATTTGTACATTGATGTCTTCCTTGACATGAGGGCACAATGAGTACACAGGGGAACAATGACCTCCGAACGTATATTGCTTGGAGCCATTCAGAGTATCCCATACCTGGCACAAACAATCATAATTAATTAGCACATTTCCTCTGTGATACGAATTTACTGATACTGAGTGAAATAAGTACATCAACCTGAATGAACTTGTCGTCGCCACAGGTTATTAGTAGGAGTTGATCGCTTGGTGAAGAGAATGCAAGATCATTGACACTTCCCGAATGAGCATTTTTCTGGCCATTTCAGACCATCATCAAAAACAGATCAACTTTAAACTTGAGCAAGGTAGAGGAAAATTAGACAAACCTCGAAATGTTTTTCGATATAATTAGTCATTACATGATAAGAATACAATTGCACGACATGCTTTGAGTATGCCACACCTGTTTAGTGGATCATTACAATTCAAATTTTCATAGAGTAAATGCTCAAGAGTTGCAGATATTGAAAAACCAATTCATCTTGTCCTGCATACTTACCAAAAAGGGAGCCGTATGGGCTCCGTAGCACACGTCTAACTGACATTTGTGGATCTTTATCTAGATAATTCTAACATGGTAAAGATAATAATTAGTATGAGAGAATAAATGACAGCACGATGAAGCACACTAACTAATTACTGGAAATGGTTTATAGGTTAATATACCAGAAATGACACTGTCATGGCCTCTCGCTTCCAAACTGCAAATGCAGTCCAGAACAATTTTACATCAGAAGCGATTTCCCACAGTTCTATTTCTCCAGTGATGTTTCTGAAGGAAGAATATGCCAACAAACAAAACGAATTCAAATATGTTAATCGGATATTCATCAAAAACTTCACAACTTACCTCACAGAGAGGTTTGAAGATTAAACCGCAGGATCTTGAAGCTGAATCACAGCTCAAGCGGTCAGAGTGAAATCACAAAATGGAAAGCACTCAATTTCCACAACCCAAATCCCTTAAGGAGTAATTTTGTGGCTGAGAGAATTTTTCATTAGAGAGGAAGAGCTACCAGAACTCTGTTCTCGTTGACCTATCTACTCCAAGTTGTAAAAACCCCGTTTTTATCTTAGAGTAGTCCTTAATCATTTTTTAATTAATTAAGGTCAAATTGGGTCGGGTCAACCCATCATGGGCGACCCACCAGTTTTTCTAACATTCTCCCACTCGCACATGATGGGATAGACCCGTTACTATCCCTACACAAAATCACAGCTTTCATACAGGAAAGTGGGTCGTGCGACCGCGAGCACACCTGCACTCGGGAGCTCAACTATGCACCTGTTAGGGATAACATAGCGGCTACTACCCTAAAAGCACTTGGGAGCCCAACTATGCACCTGTTAGGGATAACATAGTGGCTACAACCCTAGAAGGCATAATATTAATAGTGTCTCGTTGTACCTCAGACTCATTTTGTTATACTAATCAAAGTATACCTAATCCCTCAAAGGTCATACTTGATATCCATAAATCACCATGTATTCACAATTATGTCTCAACCCAAATAGGAAACATAATTAGTCGACTAGTGAATACATGTGAAAGTATAATCAAAATAGTCTTCCTTCCACACAAATGACATTTGATAATGAATAAATTGCTTTCCCAGTAATGCCCGGAAGGTCGAATCATTCATGACCATAAGGAACACACCAAAGTAGCAAACATTTATTCATCACCTCGTGGCATCGTTGAAAGTCACATAAGGCACAAACATAGGACTAATACCGGTGAGGAGACAGGGATTTAAAAAATACTCACTCACCTTCCTATTATGGTCGTTTATAGCACATGTGGTATGAAACACATGCTATGGTGGATTACTCTTTTTAGAAAGAGTGTATGTCTTTACACCACCATACGGATCTTAACTCAATCGCAACCCCACAATTTGTGTCAAGCGACTAGTTCGAGATCTTGAATGACTCGCTATTCAAAGCGCCTTTTAAGATCTCGCATCCGGCTCCACCTCAAGCTTACGTGTTTGTGAGATATCACGTTCGATTTTCGCAAATAAACCTCATCTTGATTGTTATCAAGGCGACATCTTACATACTCTACAATTAAGTATGTTTAGTCTCATCTCAGCTCGCTCTCATAGCGCCTGAGGCGGTTACTCGTATGAGAGAGTCAACCAAAGCTTGGCGACATACTAAAAAATATTCATCAGTGCTTTAATTAAGTAGAGTGTATTTAAATAAATACCATATATGCATTCACAAGCAAAATACAACATTTGTATTTTCATGGTACCACATACATCACTACTCCAAAAAAAATACATCTTTGTCATTCACATTCTACGCAATCCTAGAATTTTCACATAATACATAAAAATGTATAACTAGGGATTAGTTTACTAAGACGGTTCACTATCATCTCATGCGTAGAAATACGTTGCAAGCATATCTATTTCTTTGCTCTACAACATCTATGACAAAGTTGTATTCGGTGTCTATATATTTTGCTCAATCGTGATACTTTAAACCTTTATTTTAGTCAATGGCTGCCTATCACAATAGATTGTCATGGACATTGCCATATCGTGGCTATTTGCAGATTTCATAAAATCTTTAAAGCAAAATAGCATCTTGCACTGTAGCTCCACAGGCTACAAACTCAGCCTCAATTAGTGATAATGTTTTTCATGTTTAATTCTTGCTATTCAATGTTATGGCGCCATTATTCAGCAAGAATACATATCCTGACATGGATGTTCATTCATCCAGGTCACCACTCCAATCTGTATCAGTGTAACCTACCAATTATAAGTCACTACCCTGATAACATAAGATGTAATTGGAGGTGCCTTTGAGATATCTCGATATTCTTTTCACTTCTCATCAGTGAATTAAGTCAGGACTTGATTGGTAGAAATTAACCATACCAACCACATAGCATATATCACAGCGAGTACACATCATGACATACATTAAAAATCTCATGACACTAGCATATGGAACTCTTTCCATATTGTTCTGCTCCTTTGGAGTCTTAGGACACATTTCTTCACCAAGGGATTTACTTTTCGCAGTAGAGTTGCCAATAGGTTTGCAATCTTGCATGTGAAAACGTTCCAAAAATTTCAAAAATATAGAGCTCTTGTGACCGAGCAAGAAATTCCTTGGAACAATATCTCATTATCTTCACACCAAGAATATATGTTGAATCACCCTTATCCTTAATTTTAAAAATTGAAGATAACTATTCATTAATGGTATTAATAACATTAATGTTATCCGAGCCAATAAATATTGTCCACACAAAGTGACAATATTATTAAAATATTATCTTCAAACTGCTTAATATATACACAATGGTCTTCACCAATCATCGTAAACCCATAAAATATTATGGCTCGATGGAATTGTAAATACCATTGCATGGATGATTGTTTAAGACCATATATCGATTTTTGAAGCATGCAAACTTTGCGCTCCTGGCCTTTTAAGAATGAAACCTACAGGCTGTTACATGTAGATTTTTCCATCCAATTCTCCATTGAGAAAAGCAGTTTTAACATCCATTTGGTGCAAATCATGGTCCAAATGGGCAACAATAAAAAAAATAAGGCGAATCATAGCAAATCTTACAACAGGCGGAAAAAGTCAAATTTATACCCTCTTATTGGATAAAACCCTTAGCTATCAAACGTGTCTTATGTATTTCAATAATACCATTTGCCCATCTCTTAATTTTGAGAACCTATTTGTTCTCAATAGCTTTATGCTCAGATGGCAAATCAACCAATTCCCAAACATGATTGGTTTTATAGACTCCATTTTTCATCCATTACATTTTCCATTCTTACTTATCAACTGATGAAAGCGTTTCCTCAATTAATTTTGGTTCGCTTTCACCTTACGAAGCCATCATAAAAGTTTTTCCATCAATCTCAAAATGGCGATGAGGAATACTTTATGATTGCTTCTACGCAACTGAATTTCCGGTGAAATTAAATATTTTAATGGAATCACTCCCACTTGGTTCAAGAGAACAAGGAATATCCCCTTCTCCTTAAAAACAATGAACCACTAGTGATGTTATATACATTTAGATTCCGCATCTTTATTAATTTCACCTTGTATTGGAAATTCATTTTCCAAGAATGTGGCATTTTTTTTTATTCCAAGTCAGTAACACTTCCATCTATATGTTCATCAATGAACACATTTTCCTATGAATGTTCAAAATATCTAATAAAGATACAGTTCTTTTTTCAATGATCCAACATCCCATATTTATGATTTGGATCATGAACATATACTGCCGACCTCCCAGGGCCGCAGATAATTTAGATCAGGTTTCTTGACCTGTCTAAATTTCATAGAGAGTGGAAGTAACTGATTTGGAGGGCATTCAGTTAAGTACATATGTCGCAGCCAATAAATTATCTCCCCAATAGGAGATTGGCATATTTGTTTGCGCCATCATTAACTTAACCATATTTAATAGGATTCTATTCCTTCTCTCTGCAACACCCTTTTGTTGCGAAGTATTTGGAATAGTTAGCTACCTATTAATTCTCTTGTCATCACATAGATCATCAAATTGATCTGACAGATACTCACATTCACGATCTGTCCTAAATGATTTAACTATTTTGTCCAACTGATTTTCAACCAAATTCAAATAAAGTCTAAAGCAATTCAATGCTTCTGACTTATGGGAAATCAGATAAACAAGGCCAAAAAGAGTAAAATCATTTATACAAGTGATGAAATATGAGACTTCATGTCTTTCCCTCACATTCATTGGACCACATATATCAAAATGGATTAATTGCAATGGGAATACAATTCTAGTTTGTATACCAGATGGTTTTCTTGTTGCTTTTCCAACTAGATAATGCTCACATATTGGTAGATCGACTTTTGAGACACTGCCCAAAAGATTTCATTTAGCTAGCTTGTTCACACGATCTTACCCAATATAGCCCAATCTAGCATGTCACATATTAACACGTACATCATTACTAATAGATGCAATTAAGAAAAGCACACATCATTATTTTGTACTTCCTCGAGTACAATGAAACCATTCATAGAATGAGCAGAAGTAAATGAGTATCATGGTAAATGTATACAATATTTGAACTACCATGAAAATATGTATTATAAACCAAACCAAAAAGGACAATGACAGAAATCAAGTTTCGTCGAATATTCGGAGCATACAAAATATTATGTAGGAATAAATTATGGCCACCTGTTAAGGAAAAAATTATAATTATAAAATAATAATCTACAGGTGCCAATGTCTTTGACTGCAACTTTTGCATTATTTCCTACATAAATTTATTTCGATCCAACAAGGATATGATAATATTCGACAAAAACTTCTTTGTCTCTAGCTACATGGTCCATAGCTTCTGAGTCAACAATCCACAAAGGATGCGATTCAACAAGCATTATGGTGCTAGAAACATAACTGTCATTACTGAAATTTGAGCAATCCTTAATCTTAGGCTCAGTGCATTCACGAGCACAGTGACCATTTGCCACTATTATAATATGATCGATTGCTCTTGTCCTTCTTAATACCACCGTACTTTCCGGTGAGAAATTTGGGCTTCTCAAACCCTGGATCCGCTTTCTTAAAGAACTTCTTGTTCTTTTTAGGTTTAAAAAATTAAAACCTCGTTCAAACTGGACTTGGCAACATAAATCTAGCAAGATTTAGCAGCCTCTAGGCGCTTTTCTTCTAGCAAAATATGATGCCCTATTTTCATATACTTCCAATTTTGAGGAAGCTATCTGATGACTACTTACACTTGGTGCTCATCAGATGATACAAATCCAGTTGATTTCAACTTTGTATTTATAGTCCCTCATTTGACTCTAAGCTGCCTAAGCTTAGTAGTTGAAATCACTCCAAACCTTTTTCTTTAAAGCGATCCAAAGCTCTTGAGCAACTGTGAATCCCTCACACTCAACCATCAAATTATCTTGAATGTTGCTCAACATCGTTATGCGAGCTACACTTTCACTGTTCAAGATTATCTCTTTGATGTTGAGGAGTATTACATTGCTCACGTTCATTCATGGTATGAAGGAGAGTTGATTCACATTCTCGTTCTACGAGAATATACTGATTTTTTCGATATTACACATCGAAATTTTTTCATAATTCAGTTCCTCTCCTTTGTTCAATTCAGCCATGATGTTTTAGTATCCACGAACATTTTGAACAAATTGCATATAGACTATAACTCAAAACAAATATAAGCACTATGACATATTTTTTTCATATTCACTTCGCATCAAATATCATTTAAACAATAATTTTTAGACAATAGGTACAAGATCGAAAGTTCGCTAAGCTCCCAATCATCTCATGTACACATAAAGTCTAAATAATATTGTTAAAATATATTTATACGTTAAGTGTCTTGTTGAGAGTCACAGCTCAACCAACAAGTATGTATCCTCCCACTTAATCAAAGACATATAAAAATATGACATATAATACACATATTGTATTCATATTCAACTCATAACATGTCATAAAATTAAACATGCAAGAATATATGTCATATTCTCAATAGGATAAATAATTTCATAAAAACTTAATTTTCATGAATTTTATCATTTTTATCCTAAATGATATGCAATCATTAATCCAAAATATATTTTATGTCACTAAAATATTTCAGATTATTGCATATTCATATAAAGCACAAAATTAGAAAAATTTTGGTGCAAGAATTATATTTTTCTGATTTATATTTAATTTTCTATGATTTTTCAAAGCAAATTAATCATTTAATTTTATTTAAAAAACAGAAAATTAAAAATTTGTTGAGTCACGCGTGCGTGTGCGCACGCGCTCCTTCTTCTCCTTCATCAAAACGGAATTTCAACAGAGTTGTTCAAGTTTTCTTCAAAACTTCAAATATGGATTTCTCATAATCCAGGCATCCGTTTTGGGAGTTATATATACCGATGGAAAGCTCTTGACATGGAGAACATGATTATATAAATAAGAACCTCTGAAACTGTTTCTACTACTCGCAGAAAATCAAGGAAGTTCCGGTTCCAAAATTTGTAAACTCTCATCCCAGTGAGAGACAAATCACCAAAACTTGTGTACATGTTCTACTTCACACAAGGAACATGTTTCCTAAGTTTCAAAGCTTATAATCAAGTATCCACCAATATGCCATGAAAGCTCTTCCAAAGTTTTCCATGAAAACCCATCGTATATGTTTATCAGCTCAACAAAAAATTCATACATGAGCATGAATTCAGCCATAAAGTCTCTGATACCATTGAAGGAAGAATATGCCAACAAACAAAACGAATTCAAATATGTTAATCGGATATTCATCAAAAACTTCACAACTTACCTCACAGAGAGGTTTGAAGATTAAACCGCAGGATCTTGAAGCTGAATCACAGCTCAAGCGGTCAGAGTGAAATCACAAAATGGAAAGCACTCAATTTCCACAACCCAAATCCCTTAAGGAGTAATTTTGTGGCTGAGAGAATTTTTCATTAGAGAGGAAGAGCTACCAGAACTCTGTTCTCGTTGACCTATCTACTCCAAGTTGTAAAAACCCCGTTTTTATCTTAGAGTAGTCCTTAATCATTTTTTAATTAATTAAGGTCAAATTGGGTCGGGTCAACCCATCATGGGCGACCCACCAGTTTTTCTAACAGTTTCCAACTGAAAACAGAATACACACCAATTATCATAAAACACTCAACAGAAGAAGATCAATTTCATTGATTAAATCTCACTATCTAAGCGAACCTAGTAGAAGAGTTTCTTTGACAGGATGAAAGTCCATGCTAGAAGGGCAGGAATTCATGTCCAAACAACGTTCGACATTCTTGGGGAAGTCCTCTGGACTGTTAGAATTTACATTCTGGATTTGAGTTTGAAAATTAAATCCAGAAAAAGAACAGTGAGAATCAAATCTGGAATAACACAAAAGAACCAAGAGAATAATACAAGTTCTGCAATAGTATGGAATTCCCACTTACAATAATCATGCAAATGATAATCATAAACACTTGTTAAAATGAATCACCTTATCCAGAGACATCCTTGAGCTAATTCCGGATATGTTATGAGAATCTTTGACACCCTCCAACATCACAGCTAAAACATAGCAGTTATCATGGAAATGGTTAGCAAAATATTCAGAAGCATAAGAAGAAAATTATGCAGGATTGAAGGATACATGAACTGTTTCGATTTCCAGGGTTAAGAGGCCTGGCATAAGTTCCAGATTCAAGCACAGTAGGTGGTGGGACAATTGAGTTTTCCAGAAACGGTGATAATGATGCTGAAATGGCTTGAAAAGACTGCCAGGGACAAAGCAATGAGGAAACGAATACTTAGCAAAAGAGCCAGATAAAAAGATGAATGCTGCATGAAAGAAACAATTACCAATCGGTTATGCTGGATTCTTTGACCAGGGCACTTGTGATAAAAAAAAGAGGGTTTGGATCTGAGGCTGCGACTCAAAATGTGTACACTGAATATGTTGCCAGTTCAAGCTGTAGGATTTATAACCAATAATTAAGCACAAGTGCAGTCAATGAAATGAATGTAACAATAATCAGTGAAACTTGGAAATCAACAAAGATGTGTACATCTATTAGTAAAAAAAATAACAGGAAACGATGGGAAAGAAAAATAGAAATACCTCTGGTTGATGAGGCGCCTTAATCTTGAGTTGCCAATTTCAGGAAGCTCCATTTTTCTGCAAAAGTGGGGATTTGCTGCAATGTGGAGCTTAATTTCATCCATAACGCGCCTCCTAGCAGAGATAACATCCCCATACGAGGAGAGGGAATGATGCCTTCTGTTAATCCCAGAAGTAGATTAGTGCAGCTCATCTTATAATTTACAACATCACAAACAGAAGACAGAATTAATACTCCTAAAAAGAAGTGTTCCAAACCTGAAGTCGTCCATTGTCAGCAGGGATGACATTTCTTTGTAGAGCTCTTCATTTGACGGGGCAAAAAATTTCAGGTCCTTCAAAAGGATTTCTAAAGCCATAGCAACATCATTCCTACAGGCCAAAATAAATGTAATGGTAACGATACGATGGCATTGAGCTCTTCTTCATAAACAATTTTTTGGATAAAAATTAAAATTACTGTGGCATTTGAAATTGATGGACTTACTTGTCCAATGCCTCAAAGAACTTCTGCTTTCTCATTTCAAAATACATCTTTATTGAGTACTCGTTTGCTTCCACTAAAGTGAAGCCTGACAGATATTTCTCTGCCTCATCCCAGTTACCATTCATCACCAGCCCTTCAAAATAATCCATGTCAAAGTGAAAACCAGTTTCCTCCTCCAGCCTATTCAAGGATTTTTACAAAATCAAAAGTTAGATACTGTTTGACTGTCAGAATCACAATGCATATTTACAAGTATAAATTCGAAAAATCAAAATAGGAAACTAACATGTGAACAGTTTTGGGGAGTTTCTCCTCATCACAGAACTGTCTGATCAAAAAGAGAAGGTCCTTACTTAGTGCCATTGCCGACTTCCCTGATTAACTTGGCTTCAAAAAATCAACCTTCATATTCATTCAAACTCATTAAATTAAGAACCACACACACACTACACAGTTGTGGAAAATATACGCATACACAAATGCACAAAAGAGGTGCATCATGCATCAACAGGAATCAATGAAGAAAATGAAAGAAAAAATTCTAGTGGAGGGGAAGCATGAATTGAAATTGAAATTCCTGCAAAATTTATGCAGAATCGATCCGGAAGGTGAATTTGCACTCACTTAGTTCTTGGACTTGAAGAGAAATCAAGAAGCAAATTCCAATTCACCACCTTCAATTTCAGAAGCCAGAAGCCGTATATTTATAAGGAGAGGCATGCAGCTCACATTAATTACACCACACCATAGATAAGCATCCACACTGAGGAAATTAATTGACAGGTAAGCGTTGAAAATTTTCTTAAAAGGGAATTAAGTAAAAAGGGTCCACCGTAGAACCAGAAAAGGAAAAGAAATGAACAGAATCCAACAAAGAGCAACCGCAAAAACTTGAATGGATGCAAGAATCATGATGCATTAAATATACCAGTACCACCCTCAAGTATCCATCCAAGTTGAGTGCTGAAAGTGAAATCTTATTATAGTTCACCGAAATTAATGCATATATGCATTCATGAAATCTTTACTCAGTAGGCATCCTATTAAATGATTTGACAGAATCAGAGAAATATCATAAAAACCAACCCGGTTGAAAATAGTGTCACTATAAGACAGATTATGCCGATGAATTTTCGTCAGAACTTACTCTGCGGATGAGCAAAGAAAAGTAAAGTTGTTGAAAAAGCCTTAATTCAAGAATGGGAAAGAAAATATTTGCAAATGAGATTACCCCAATTTGATCCAAGAAACTCCCATTATATACACTGATGAAACGGCAAAAGAAGAAGACAAAAAAAAAAACACACACACACACACACACTGCTTCTATCTGTAATATGTACTTATGTCTGTATTTGTAGTTGTCAGTTGTCAACATAGGACAACACTAAATGCCTCGAGGAAGTCATGACAGCGACGTTTCCGAGAATTATAAAAATTACTCCTCGTACCTGCAGCCTAGGTTCAACTTATCAGATGAGTTACGTTATTGGGAAATAATAATATAAGCACGGTAACTTATCATATCATTGTACATGTTTCATTTATTTTATGGCACTCTCAGTAGTCTGTGAGATGCAACTCTTTCCATTCCATATTTCCATCCCACAAATTTTGTGATAATTTACCAAACAAAAACAAAAAGATTAGTTGATCAAGTCAAGGCTTTGTTTTGTTAGTTTCCTTGCGAACCCATTGATGAAACTCACTCAGTTTTAAGAAATCAATTTTTCTTTGTCAAATTTTCTTTAGCTTCTGTTTCTACTTTCAAAGATTATAACAGTAGAGTAGAGTAGGGCTTGTTGTAAAGTAATCAATCCATACTCATACTGTGCATTTTTTTTAGCATCTAAAATGCATGGCTTTCTAATTCTAGACAAGTAAAGATCAAATAAAGGCATGAGGACATTATGCCATGATCCATATATTTTATTGCATGTTTAAGCTGCTTTTTTTTTAATATGTTAAAAAAATTAGATTCATCAACATACCTTAAAAATGTTCTTTTCTGCACTATATATATTGAACCAAACGCATATACACGAAGGCATCACACACACACACACATAATATATTTTCAATCATCGCAGTATTAGTATAGTTTGTTATAATAATGGCCAAAAAAATACTAGCCATAGATCTTAATGGTTGCCACTCAACGGACGGCCACGATTTTGCTTCTTTTTTTTTTCATGAAATATCAACAGAAATGTCCCTCAAATATTGCCTTTTAAGCAATTTTGTCCCTCACATTTAAAATGTAAAAATTTTACCCCTCACACTCTCAATGTGTAAAATTTGGATCCTTCGTCAAACTTCTGTTAACAATTCTGTTAAATAATGGCAAGCGATCACCATGTGAGTTATTTGTAGGGGTAAAAAGGGAACCACAATACAACATACACCAAATGGATTAAAAGACGGAGAACCAACCCACAAATTAATCGTATCCTCACTCTTCTCAAGTTCAAAAGCTGCCGGAAGAGGTTTGATGCTCAGAGTCTGGATCGGGTTGAAAATGAGATGCGGAACCAAGCCTCCACGGAAGGTTCAGAGCACAGCAGCTGCAAGTCTCCTCCAGTCCAGCAGGTTCCTCCAGAATCGGAATGTCTTGTTATGGGGGCTGAGATGACAGTGACCAAGGAGCTGAAAATTCAGGCAATTACCGATGCCTCAAAAAATCAAATGATGAGTGAACCCTAATGGATAAGGGATAAGTTTGTCTTTTTATCACTGTCACGTCATTCACTCCAGAATTTCACTCCCCCTATCATTTCTCTTACAAAAGCTATATGTACACCAATGAATGGCCTCTAGTACTAAAATTGTTAACAACTGATGATCAGCGTGGCATATATATATATATACTATATAGAGATAATATAGTTTTAGGGAATCTTTGTTATTATAACAAGTCAACTCCCGTCTTTAATTATATATAGGATTAGAGAAAAGTCTTGAAATGATTGATTATATATATAGTTGAATGATCCATCTATTAAACTCAAAGAATACGTACACCTCAATCAACTCAACTTGCGCTATGCCACTATGGCAGTATGGCATGGCTAATATATATTCAAGTCTTTAATTATTGAGGCAAACAAGAAACACCCTCACCACCTGTAGGCGTGCCCAGTACATGACTCCAAGAATTTTCATATCCATTCCTCATCTTGTCAACAAACAAGCATTAAGGCTAAGGCTAGGCCCAGATAAAACTCCTTCTATACTTTGTATCTGCCAACCAAACCCATCAGCAGGAAGCAGCCTAAGGCATGCCTGAATTAATGTTTCATTATTTGAATATCTGTTTTTCAGTTTAACCTGGAGTGGTCGGATTGTTGTCGGAATCAGGACACTCCCTTTCTTACCTTCGATACACCCTCAACCCTATCTCCTCAACAACTCTTATATGATTGATTCTGAACATGAGAGAGAGGATTTTTTTTCATTAATTAGTAACACCAGTAACGGCTCTTTGATCAATATTATATATAATATGTATAATTGTTTTCAAGCCACTGGGGCTAGCCCAGTGGTTAGGGAGTTAGCTTCCCGACCTACAGGTCTAGAGTTCGATTCCTGTAGGATGCATGTGAGGGTGTGTGTTTAAAAAAAAAAAAAAAAGAATTTAATCCTGTAGGATGCATGTGAGGGTGTGTGTTTAAAAAAAAAAAAAAATGTATAATTGTTTTCAATATATAGCTAGGATTATATAAATACATGCATGCTTGCTTGTACATGGCTTCTTCAAACACTGATCAATTTGCTCCAATAAACACAGTACTCCTGTTGTATCAAATGGCTTCTTTGTTGAACATATTGGGATTGTGTCTATGGCTTTTCTTGGCCTGCAAAGACTCAAAAAGAGTGATTTCTCAAAACTCCACAAAGGGTTCTTTAATTATCGATGGTTCAGCCTCCATCGCAACCACGGATGAGGACTTCATTTGTGCTACGTTGGATTGGTGGCCTCCTGACAAATGCGATTACGGCACTTGTAGTTGGGGGAATGCTTCTCTTCTCAATCTGGTTGGCAAATATTTCTCTCCTCGACGTTTTCTTCATCTTATGTTTATATACATTAATTCTGAGTTGAGTTATATATTCTCAACTCTTCATCCACTATATATTCTTACGTTAATTACAATCTTTAATATATATAGGATCTTAGCAACCAGATTTTTGTCAATGCCGTCAAAGGTACGATGTAATTAAAGTGTAACTTCACTACACAGTACTGACTGATGTTGATAACATCCATCTACACAGAGTAACATTAATTTGAATACCTTTGCAGCATTTTCTCCCCTCAAAATCAGACTTGGTGGAACCCTGCAAGATAAAGTCATCTACCAAGATGCAGATAATGAGCAACCATGCAACCAGTTTGTTAAGAGCGTAGAGATGTTTGGTTTCACGGAAGGTTGCTTACCCATGTCACGGTGGGACGAGTTAAACCATTTCTTCAATTTAGCAGGGTACGTAAAAATGAATTCCCATTTCAATCTTCGAGCAAAGAACAATTATTCTAACTCAGAATCCTGCAATGTGAATTAAACAGGGCTGAGGTCATTTTTGGATTGAATGCATTGTATGGACGAACAATAGGTCCTGGTAACAATGCTATAGGACCTTGGAACTCCAGCAATGCCAGATCTCTAATAAGATATACTATCCAAAAGAATTATACCATCTATGGCTGGGAACTTGGTAGGTAAAAACTCCTTCCTACCCAACTTTGTTAGTATTAGGCTATTAGCAAAGAGCACTCTGTCATATAAGTGTTATATCTATCAAGCTACCATGATCAGGTCTAGCTTAGCTAATAATATTTGCTACTTCAGGGAATGAATTGAGTGGGAATGGAATCGGAGCAAGTGTTGCGGTTGATCAATATGCAACAGATGTGATCAATCTTCAGAACATAGTGCAAGATGTGTACAGGGAATTCGGCATTAAGCCGCTAGTACTTGGGCCAGGAGGGTTTTTTGATGCTGGATGGTTTTCAAAGTTTGTAAACGAAACATCCAACTCTCTCCAAGTGGTTACACAACACATTTATAATCTTGGTCCAGGTATATTTATGATTCAGTTTTCATCCTAGTTTACTCTGTTCTCATTCTACAGCCATCTTCAACGCCATGACAATGTATTTTAACAAAAGTTTATTTCTATCCCCGTAGGCGTTGATGATCACCTGGTGGACAAGATACTTGATCCATCATATCTTGATGCTGGCTCATGGACATTCAGCAATCTTCAGTACATTCTTAATAATTCAGGAACCTCAATAAAAGCATGGGTTGGTGAAGCTGGAGGGGCTTATAACAGTGGGCGTAATCTTGTTACCAATACTTTTGTCTTTAGCTTTTGGTAACTAGCCTCCCATGTTAAATCTTTTTAATTAGTTTTACTTACTGCATGTTCAGATTAATCCCTAGAGAACTATGTAAATCTTTTTTGAGGTGATGATCATTTATTCAGGTACTTGGATCAGCTAGGCATGGCTTCCTCTTATGATACCAAAACCTACTGCAGGCAAACACTGATTGGAGGGAACTATGGTCTACTCAATACTACCACATTTATCCCAAATCCTGATTACTACAGGTACTTACTAGTGTATCTTCAAGCTGCATCTGAGCAAGAATAGAATTTCAACGAGTTTGGCAGACAAACTTTAGTGTGTAGCTTTTTTTTGCTGTGTCCCCGTTTTTCACTTCAACTTCTTTATGCAGTGCTCTTCTCTGGCACCGTTTAATGGGAAGAAATGTTCTATCAACAAACTTGACTGCAATAAAGAAACTACGTGCTTATGCTCACTGCTCAAAACATTCTGTGAGTAGGTTATGTCATGTGTTACTTGACTAAAAATCCCACAGATAATCATGAACACAACATGTATCTGGTAAACTTATGCTTGCATCCTAGCTTTTCTTAGAATTCTAACATGACTGATTTATTATGTTTGAAATGACAGCCTGGAATCACGGTGCTCTTCATCAACCTAGATGGCAATACAACTGTGCAAGTTGTGTTTCAGTTGAAAATGCTGTCATCACAAACAGCACCTCAATCTTGCATTTGCATCACCATAACCGAAAAGGGAAGTTTGTGAGGTTCAATTTCGATTACTACACGAGAGAAGAATACCACCTAACCCCAAAGGATGGTAATATACATAGCCAAACTATGCTCCTAAACGGGAGAGAACTTGATGTAGATAGCTCTGGGAACATACCTCCCTTGGAACCCATAAGCGTAAATCCCTCATCCCCAGTGACTGTTGCTCCTTTTTCCATCGTGTTTGCTCACATTGCCAACATTCTTGTTCCTGCTTGTAAAAAATAGTTCAGTGCTCATATAATGTAAATGCTCCTATAGTTATTCTAGGCTATGACAAGTAAGCATACTCAAGTTTCAAATTGCTGCAACCAGCTTTTCTTGCAAAGCCAATGGAATAGCTGGTCTCCAGGTAGTTCCCTCCAGGTTGTCCATCAGAGCAATACCTACAGCAGCCAAATCCTTCCGAATTGCATCTGATTTTTCATATTCTTTGTTCTTTCTTGCTGTAGACCTTTCATCAATTTTCTGCAGAACTTGATCTTCAGTCAATCTGGCATGCTTCAATGCCTTCTCCTTCAGCTGTTTCAGAGCCTGGCCAATCAAACATGGCATGTTAACAAAAGATATTGTCTTGTTCATGGTTTAAAACATCATTTGTACATGTAAAATTTTAACAGTGAATGGAAATGGAGAATCAGTTTGAAAAGAGACTCTTGACAGACACCAAAAATGCCATACCAGTTTGGAAAGAGCCATGTTTCTCGAGTGTAGAATGTAAACATTTGTTTCATGGTGAATTTACAAATGTAGTCAAATCCAAAGTTGACGTGGAAATAAAAAATTGAAGATTGGTAATACAAATGATAGGAAAATGGAAAAAGACAGAAAATTGTATGTTAATACCTCTGAATAACTACTAGGCATCAGTCCTAAAACAGTCAGAACATTTCTTAATGCCTTCTCTAGAGCTGCAAGAGACTCCACTCGTAACTCTTGTTTCCTTCCCTGCGCAAGAAAATTCATGCCATAAGAATCTAAAAAGAAGCTTGCTTCAACTCCGATTGACAATTCTAAGAAAACAAAAGGCATCTCACAAATTATTTTAAATATGAAAAAACAATACCAGTAATAACAAACCTGTCTCGAACTACATCAACTAAGTACATTTGATCATTATACTCGTTAACTACAAATGTGAACACTCTCGTACACAAAATTCACACGAAGCATATCAATCACCATATCATGAACTGGGTGTCCAGAAACTGCTATTGAAATTAAAATACCTTCCGAGTAAGGTTAAGATCATTGATAATTTTCAGAGGGTCAGACATTGCAGCCAAAACAACAGGAGTGTGAAGATCATCTGACATAGACGCCAAAAATTCATCATGAAATTTATTGATGCAACTTGCTGTTTCCGAAGGAATGGAGTCCTTCACATTTTTGTCATCATCTTGACTCATAAAATTTTGACAATCATATAATGACTGCAAAAGAGGAGAAAGTAAGAGTATATTCAAGGGTGTCCCAGCTGTCCTTATGCTAATAAAAAAAATGGATAGCAAGGGGAATTGAGGAGAGTGGAGGCACAAGTCAGCTGCTCACTTACGTTTAGAAATATTCTTGCGTCAGTTGCTTATTTACATTTGGAATTATTCTTGTATTGTCTGTGTTTCCTTGTGTTTGGATCATGCATTATTCTCCTCTTGAATGTTAAGAATTGGTTGGTAAGCCAAAGGCAAAATTTAATAACTTTTTACTGAATTTCTTCATATTTGGGGTTTTTTTCCTCTTTTTCATGTGATAATATTTTTGGCACAAAAACATAGACAAACCCCTAACTTTTTTAAAAACGAGATTGGCAAGATACTAAAACAAAGTCAGGTGAATATACCAAAAAAAAAAAAAAAAAAAAAAAGGAGAGCAAGGTGCGCAGTGTGGGATGTTTGAATCAACAACAACAACTAAGCCTTCTTTCCCACTAAGTGGGGTCAGCTATGTAGGATGTTTCAATCACAGTGTAAAATTCAAACAACCAATACACACCCCAGAAGCGTAGATGTGGAACCTTTATATTTATTAACTTAGAGTTTTACTGCAATAATACCTGATATATGTAGAAGATACGGTCAGATGCACTTTCAAGCTGTACATCTGAATAATTGATAGGAGACCGGTAGTGTGTCCCAATCAGGAAAAGACGCAAAGCCAATGGATGATAAACCTCTAAAACCTTACAAAAAGGAGCATGAGGAATCAAAAGTTTAGAAATAAAATGAAGACAATTAACTAGTAATTACAAAAGATATTAAAAACTAATTTGTCTAAACAACTCATTATGTTGTACCTGACGAATTGTGAAAAAGTTCCCGAGCGATTTTGACATTTTCTCTGAGTCAACAGTCACAAATCCTTTGTGTATCCAATAGCTGACATCGCTTCTATCACACGCAGCACAACTTTGAGCAATTTCATTCTCATGGTGGGGAAAAACAAGATCCATTCCTCCTCCATGTATGTCAAACGAATGGCCAAGATAAGCTGCACTCATGGCGCTGCATTCAATATGCCATCCAGGCCTTCCAGGACCCCAGGGACTCTCCCAAAAAGGCTCTCCCTCCTTTGCCGACTGCAAGAAATATTTGAAGACTGTTATCGTTGAAGAAGTGGAGACCCAATAACTACGACAAAGATTACATCTATCCTTTAATCAAACAACTTATACACAACACTCTACACTCATTCATGAAAGTAATTATGATGTAGACCTAGCCTTCCCATCCTAGACAAGTGATAACTTAAAAACATAGAGCATAAACTTGATGTGGCCCTTTCAAGTGCTCTAAGGTGTGAGTTTATAGCTCCAGCTTAACTAGCACTTTTAACCGTTGTACTCGATCATACCAATATGTGGTCCTTTAATCCCTCTCTGATTCCTTATCTAGCAACCAAAGAAAATAATAAAGAAACAGCGATGTGCAGGCTACAAAACTTCTTCTGCTTGGAAATATAAGGGTAATCCACAAATATATTAAGTTTCCCTAAGGATCATAAGTTGCACTCCTTACAAAGAAAAGAAATTTAGATACAATTGCTTACTTTCCATAAAGCAAAATCAGCTGGGTTAGTTTTCCTTGTGTCCACTGCTACCCTTTCACCTGCTCTATTATCTTCCAGTTTTCTTCCAGATAATCGTCCGTATTCCGGGAATTTGTCCACAGAGAAGTAGACATCCCCATTATCAAGAATCTGTGACAACATCAAATCAATGGAGTTAATCATTACTCATTTCCTTCCAGTGTAAGCAAGTAAACAAAGCAAATATAAAAACTGAGAAATAACTTTTACAATCCCCTTCAGATATTGAAAGAACCATCATGAATACATCAACAGACATCACTGAGAAAGTATCTTATCAAGGGCCAAAAACAGCCAGCTATGACATTTGTAGATCACAGTTATTCACGATTGTTCCTACAAGTTCATTGGGTTAAAAAGTTTTAAGCCACAAGCATAACCTTCCAATACAATGTGGAGGTATGGTTGTGCATAAGTCTGATCCTGCAACTCAGGAGCCTCAACCACCAGCTATAACTGTTACGTTTCCTCATACCCATACATTCTTGTGTCTGGAGATACATTAATATGCACAGACATTTATAATTGTATGCTTCTTTCAATGAATCAGATTTAACCATACATTCTCAAAGAGACATATATCTTATTAGCTTAACACATTTTGCTCTTCATCTTTATTGGATCACAAGGCCATTATTTGATGCAGAAGAATGATGTAATGATCAAGAATCTTGAACCACCACCCCTGCATACAACTAAACATATGCACAGCCATACCAACATAAGTAAAAAGTTCATTTTTCTGTAAATAGTGCACAATCTGAGAGACACAATATTTCATATTATGAAACGAAAGAGTGTTGTAATAGCCTTCTAATAAGATCCCTAGGGTTCTGATTTAAGAATTTCAAATATATAAGGATAAAGAAATACCAAAAAAAAAGGCAAGAAAATTCGGTCTAGGTTGATCACAACAGCTGGTATTGACCAAGCTACGGAAAAAGAAATTTCAGCAAACCCAACAAAAAAAAAATTAGAAAAACAAAATAAAGAACCAAGGATCAATGATTGCTATACCTGCTTGATCATATTAATAATTTGGGGTAAATGATCAGAGACACGAGGCTCTGCAGAAGGAGGAAGACAATGAAGGTAAGTCATGTCATGATGAAACTCTTCACAATATCGCCTGCTTAAATTAATTGGATCCTCTCCCAACTGATTTGCTCTGGCAATAATCTACAGAATTGAAAATTTCACTCAGCTAGCCTGTCAGACATATATAAAAGGAAGTTGGTGTTGGCAACACAATTGTGTTAAGTTTCTACGAGTCCAAAATTACTGGAGATCCTTAGATGAAGAAACTACAAACCTACCATTCTGAAATGCACATATAAAACCTTTTTCCTACTACACATGAATAAATAGTCGGAAAGAAAACTGCAAATCATAATAATGCATAGCATGAGACTTTCCAATCAGACAACATAAAAGCTAAACTGATAGCTGATCCAAGAGCAAATAGTTGCCTAAACAGCCAAATATTAGCACTAACCTTATCATCAACATCAGTAAAATTTCGCACATAGTTGACTTGATATCCCATAAACTTGAGATATCTGCCTAATTTTCAAAAAAGGGACCACAAGAATCCAATAAGTTTCATCAGATGTATCACTTGACAAAATCGCTAAGTAACATGCAAAGATTATATGATCCCAACCTAACATCAGGGGAAGGAAAACACAAATAGATTCAATAACTAAAATCCAATCATCAATAACTGCTGTTTATTGCAACACAAAGAGAAAAACATATCATTCATTTAATTCTTTTAGCAGCTGGGACCGTCACTAAATAGTGTAAACCAGAAGCATGTCTCTAAATCTCTGTCCCATATAATATGCAATTCATTCCTGCCTATATTACTCATTAGCTCAAATGAGTACTAAAATATAAGGAGCATCAATCCAAGAATAAAAAATAAAAATATTTCCACTTGCAAGTTCATCACTTTAGAGTTCCAAAATTAGCACCCACAGAAAAGTAAGGAAAAAGAAAACACAAATGTCCATACTCTTATAGATTTCTAAATAAAAATCAAATCTGTCCTTGCCTTTCAACAGGCCCCTTTTAGCAACCATCCCATTTAACCTCTATATATGCTCAAAAGGCATGACACAATAGAATTATTAACAAACAGATAGAATAGAGACCAAAAAGGGAAAAAAAATAGGACAAGTTAATTTATGGAACACATACATGAAATCAAGAACATGAAAGTAAATATAAAAAAAAGGGATTTTGGAGGGCACTTAACCTATAGAGGACATCAAAGCAAACATAAACGCGAGCATGGCCAATGTGGCTAAGATCATAAGCCGTGACACCACAAACATACATGCCAACTCTTCCTGGGAATTTGGGTTTGAACAACTCCTTCTGCTTGCTCATCGTATTGTAAAGCCACAACTCTTGCTGCTTATTCTCTGAAGTACTACTACAACTACTATTGATTGTTGGCTGCGTTTCTTGATGATTATCATTCACAGAAGAGAAACAACGAAACCTCCTAAATTTGGAGTGAAGCGTAGTCCTATTAGCAGCCATAAAGAAGACCCTTTTATGAAGAGGGATGATTGAGAAATGGGTAGGAGAGATTAAGGGGCGGTGACACTTGAAGAGGCTGGTGGCCATTCTTCTTCTCCCTATGGATTCAACAGAAAATCCTTGTAAAATCATTTGCAGAGGTTTTTCTTCATTATCCTAAACATTGATACCAACACAGCATAAAGGGCTAAAGTCTAAAGAGTGCGTGTGGGCTTCTGGTTACGAGATTCTGTGTTTTCTGTCATTTCGCGGTTCATTTAAGGCTACACTCATGACTCAACTATAATAACTATGCGTCTATGCCCGGTTTTTTTTTTCCTTGTCATAGTAAATGGATTATAACAAATTTTAAAAATTTTCAATTTTCTTAGATTTTTTTAAAGGACAATGTAATTTTGTAAACTACCCAATAAATTTTCTTTCAAAATAATGTTGCCGAAAAAATAACGTTAAATTGTGTTACTTGTGTGAGTTTATATATTTGTAACAAAATTTTAAGAATTCTTTTGGCAAATCATAGCAGAGGGATTTTCATCATTTTTTTTTTTTTTGGTTGGCTAATCATCCCGTTTAGGGGGGCGCCACTCCCTATTTATTGATAGAAATAAAAGAGTGCAAAGTTCAATGGCGGAAATATCCACACCATAAGTACACGTAAAAAAGCTATAAATGAGGAGGACTCCTCCCTTATATTTGAGCAACCAATCCAAGTTACAAAAATGAAAAAAAAAGAGTACTTCCTCCCTTACAATTTCTAGTCTAGAATTTGAGAAGAAAATTACATATAGATTAACATGACAAATCCTGTATGTAACACGTTTCTTGCCACATATGAGTTATGCACATGGATAACCAAGTGACGATTTTAATCAAATGATGCATGTTGTAATGCAGGCAGCCTGAATTCAAACTTCAGCGTAGTTCTATGTTGTGAAAAAGAGCAGAAAAATAGGACAAAGTTTGCCTAACATCAACAGCAAATGGTCCTTTGTTTTATCAAGAAGAATTTGGCAAAACTTGCCTAACCCCAACAGCAAGTGGCCTTAAAGGATTTGAGCTTTTTAGAAATAAAATGAGAAGCCGTGAGCAAATAGATCAGCAGGAAGTGATGACTTATGAGCTGTTACCAAGATGTGTTCTTTCGAGTCTCTCCAAACGAATCACTTTCTGAATTTTGACATGAAGTTGAGATTCCTCGTAGAAGGTTTGGTTTGGGAGTCATGCAGCAACCCGTGCCAAAAGTTTTGCTGGAGCATTTGCTTCCTTTGGACATTTGTTCCATGACACCCTTGTAAGGAAATCAACATAGTAACAACGCAGCGGAAAATATAACAATTATATTATAATTGATTTCCATAGGACCTTTAATGATAATCTATACAAAATATACCTCGAGAGATGCCAGCAAAATCCTTGAGCGAGGTTTAATCGACCAACAAGCCGCACAAGTGTCCGGCCTCTAACGGTAATCCACACGAACTACTTTCGGGATCCTCAAAGGATTGATTTTAACATTAGGTTAATAAGCTAGATCCCTCTAAACAACACCTTATAAATCTAATAAGAAAAACCCTTTTTCTTATTTACGTGATTTCTTATTGAGAGAGTTGTGTTGTGTTGTGTTGACCTAACATTAAGCATCTATATATAATAATACAGCCTTCCAAAAAGGTTGTCTTGTCAAACAAGAAACGAATTATTACTAAACTCTATTGACTTTCCAAAAGTAAACAATAGTATAATAGATGCCATAATTATCATATAATTATGTAAATCTTTTTAACCCAAGAAGTAATTCTATTGTGTGTGACCCTTTAGGTTCCTAATCACTTGGCAATAAATATAAATAATAATCTTAGAATTAAATTGGCTTTTGTACAAAACCAACAACCCTTGGTATCAAATCTCTAATTTGTTGGATTTTACTTCTGATTTTCCATGGATTTTTGTGTTCATCCTGTATTTCCACATGAAAACTGTTAGAGCTCGATTCAATAATGATCAAAGGGAGAATACCTTTATTAAGACATATGGTGACTCCTTGAATTGCTGTCTCCAATAACATTTGGTCATTTGAAAGCATGTTAGTAGAAGAAATGAAACATGTAAATGCTGCAATTACACAACTGTTATTATCTCTAATAATTCCTCCTCCTAGCCCTGTTTGTGTGTTTGTACTATAACCATGAATATTTAACTTAAACATGTATCTATCTGGAGGGTGCCATTTAATGAAGAGCATGTCCACTTTATTAGAGTATGAAGTGGCGCAATTCCAAAACTGGTTCCATGAATGTTCTAGCCATATAGGATTTCTGAATTTAATAAATGCTAATTTTTTAACCTCTTCAAAGGCCGACCGTTTGATTTTGTCAAACTCCCAATTGTTTTCCTCAAATAAGCATTGGTTTCTAGCTTTCCATAAATGCCAACAAATGACTGAAGGAACAATTTTGATCAGAAATTTAGTCATCATACTTTTTCCAGTATGTTTCCACCAATCATGCAGAAAGTAAGTTAAGTCATTACCATTTTGAGGGCAGTGTATTCCCATTTCACCTCCAAAAGCTTTCCAACTATTTGAGGCCGTAACGCTTTGCAAGAAAAGATGATTTGTTGATTCTAAATCTGAAGAGCAGCAAATGCAGTTGAATGGACCATGCACATTAAGCCTATGAAGCACTGAACCTATTGGAAGTTTTGCTTTTAACAATCTCAACATGAAAAAGGATTGTTTTATTGGAATACATGGATCCCAAATGAAGTTCCCAAACTGCCACTCAGATTGGCCTCTGTGTCTAATTAGCTCATAAGCTGATCTAAATGTGAAGGTTCCATATTCATTAAGCTTCCAAATCAGCTTTTGAGGCATATGCGAATCTGAGGGAGTTGTGGAGATTATGTGACTCAATCTCTTCTACGACTGATAACATTCTGTTCCAAGTTCTAGAAAATTTTTTATTAGGAACTAGTTCCATCTTATATTTGGATGTGAGAAATTTAGCCCAAAGTGATTCATGCTCTCAGAATCTCCACCATAATTTGAGTGTAGCTGTTTTAAATATGTCATGTATTGATCTAATACCTATCCCATCTTCCTGGTATGGCAAACATAGTTTTTTCCAGGCAATCCAGTGGTATTTAGGTTTCTGATTATTCTCTCCCCAAAGAAAATTTGCAAAAACAGAATCTAGCTTTTGCAGAGTTCTTCTTGGGGGATTGGCACCTAGCAGAACATGAGTTGACATTGAAGATAGCACTGATTTAATGAGGATAATTTTCCCCCACTAGAAAGCAGTTTTGAACTCCAGGTGCTAATTTTTGCTATGCTGTTCTGGATCACAAATTCATAATAAGCAGCTTTGTTTTTACCATAATGAATAGGAAGGCCGAGGTACTTCACTGGGAATTTTCCATGTTGAATTTAGTAGTTTTTGCTATAAGATGTTTCTTGCCTCTATTGCATGAGTGATGAATGAGAAAGGAACTTTTCTGCGTGCTTATTTTTTGCCCTGAAACATCCTCATAGTTTTTCAAGACTGCCATAATTTGTTTCAAAGCTTTTGGATGGGCAGATGTGAAGATAATGAGGTCATCAGCATAAGTTAGGTGTGATATTGTAGGACAGTTTTTGGGAAAATTGAAAGAAGGATATTCTGAAATTTTATTCAAATCTCTGGATATATACTCAGCTCCAAGAATAAATAAATATGGAGAAAGTGGATCTCCTTGACGTAATCCTCGGGTTGATTTAAAAAATCCATAAGGGGATCCATTTATTAAGACTGAGAAATTGACATTGGAAATTAGTCGCCATATAATGTCTATGAAAATTTCACTAAATCCAAAACCTCTGAGCATTTGAAGAAGGAAAATCCAATCTACCTGATCATAAGCTTTTTCCATATCTAACTTCAGGATTACACTATCTATTTTTGTAAGCTCTAAGGCAACCTAAGAGGGGGGGTGAATTAGGTTTCTAAAAATTTCTTATACAACAATCAATTCCAATTCAATTCTACAATGATGAGTGAGTAGTGTGATTTGCCTCAAGTGTAAAATCAATGATGTTTGATGTAATAATCCAACAACACAACAAATATATATACTTCAATCTAAGTGTAGTGCAGTAAATCAAAACATAAACAATATGGAATAATAATGAAAACTGAAAGCAATAAGGAACAATTGACACCAATGATTTAGAGTGGTTCAAGTCTCCCCCTTGGAGCACTCTACATCCACTACCCAAGTTCTCCAACTTAGGATTTCAACCTTCACTATGAAGTTGATCTTTTCTAGTGGCAAGATCAAAAGAACCACTTTTACAACCCAAGTAACCTTACTTAGGATTTCTACCCAAGTTTCCCAACTTAGGATTTCACTACCCAAGTATCCCTACTTAGGATTTCTACCCAAGTTTCCTCAACTTAGGATTTTAACCTCTTTACAATAGAAGTCTTCAAGAACAATACAACAACCCACAATTTGGGTGAATATGATACAATGAAGCTCACAATATGATTCTCTCAATGAAATTACAACCCAAACCTATATAACTCAAGAATATGACATAAACTCAAATAAGGCTCAATAAAATCAATCTTTTGTAGCTTGAGAAATCAAAGATGAAGAGCAAGAGTTGTAATGATATTTTTCAAGATAGGAAGCTCAATGAATCAATGGGAGAACACACTCAACGTTTTTGTGTTGATTGGTATTTATAGAATCAAAGAAAAGACAAAAAAACGTTCATGTTTGACTTTTTAAAAAACTAGCCGTTAAGAGTTTCGGACGGTAGTTTCGGACGGCTCACTCGTCCGAAACTAAGTTTCGGACGGCCGAAACTATGGTGGGTCGTCCGATCCTAAACTTCAGAGAGCATGATTTTTTGCCCAAGTTTCCCCACTAGTTTCGGACGGTTCAGGTCGTCCGAAACTATGTTTCGGACGGCCGAAACTCGCCTTGGTCGTCCGAAACTTTATTTTTCAACATGTTTTCAATTTTCGTTTTTCAAATCATTTGTGCAACTTTTTATGACTTTGTGCAAATGTGTTCTTCACTTCTTTTGAAGACTAAAAACATTTTGAATGTTTTCCAAATCATTTGAAGATTAAAAACTCTTTGAAAACATTTTTGCTTGAGCCTTGAAAGAGTAAATCAACTTCTTAAGCTATTTACACAAATGAACTCATTTACCATTCTTTCTTATCTTTTGCACTTCCTCTACTTTCTTCATATACTTCAACTCCATGCTTGACTTCTTTGTATGTTTCCACATCTTTTGTACTTTCAATTCTTTCTCCTTATGATAAAGCTCCATGCTTGGCTTCTTTATATACCTATCTCAATGAAACACTTTTTGAACTATTAGCATAAACATAATTGTTTGTTAATCATCAAAATAACTAAGATTAAGACTCTAAGTCTCACAATTTTCTTCTTTTTTGGGAGCTCTTGAACTAATTCATTAGCCAATAAGAAATTGTCTAATAGCTGCCTACCTTTAACAAACCCACATTGGTTGGTACTAATAAGCTTAGGTAGTATCCTAGCAACTCTTGCAGCTATAAGCTTAGAAATAATTTTATTTAAAAAATTACATAAGCTTATAGGCCTAAACTGTGAGAATTTATTAGGACATATAATCTTTGGAATTAGAATAATGTGAGTGGCAGTTATAGCTTGAGGGAGTGATCCACCATTAAAAAAATGTTGAATGGCAGCTACAATGTCCTCTTTTACAACATCCCAAGCAGTTGTGAAAAAGTTAGCATTAAAACCATCCGGACCGGGAGCACTATTTGCGTCCATAATTTTCATCAAATTTCGAAGTGTGTAAATAATACTTTTCCATTACCTTTTCAGTTATTTCGCGTTCCGTGAACAAAAAACTCTTCATATCCGACGGGGATGATTTTAAGCGTTTAAAGAGTGAAAAAACAACTAAACTCCATTTTTCAGTAGTTATAATTCACGTATTTTTGTCAAAATTGATAAAGTAAGATTTGATTTTTTTTCATACGGTTTTTTACACACGAATCAATTGTAAATATGCATTCTATTAAACGGTGTTAATAGAAGTGAAATTAAAATTTTTCACCAAATTTCCATTTTTCATTCGTTATAATGCACGTATTTTAGCCAAAAATGGCAAAATCTAAAAAACACATTTTTTTTACTTTTTTATACCCTTTTTTGCACCTACCCCAATTTTGAAAATGTATTCTAATCAATATTGTCAAAAAAGTGAAAATTAATATTTTTACAAAACATCCATTTTTCACGGTTATAATACACATATTTTGGTAAAAAATGGTAAAGTTAAAAAACGTTTTGATTGGCTTTTTCCTTACTATTTTTTACACACACATCAATTATGAACACGTATTCTAATGAACGGTGTCAAATAAAGTGAAATTTATATTTTTCACCAAATTTCAATTTTTCATGGGTTATAACACGTATTTTAGCAAAAAATGACAAAATTAAAAAATGACAAAATCTAAATAACTTGTCGTTGGTGGTTGTCTTCGTTCCCTTTTTTGCACCCACATCAAATGGCGGTGTGATATCTAATGAACAGAGTAAAAAAAAGGAAAGTTAGAAATTTTGAAAAAATGACCATTTTTGTGGGCAGCACATGTTTTTTTGGCAAAAATGACAAATTTCAAAAACTTGCCGCCGTGGGCCGTTTTCGTGCCATTTTTTGCACTAATATCAAATGGGGATGTGCTATCTATTGAATGGTGTCAAACAAAGGGAAAGTTAGAAATTTTAAAAAATGACCATTTTTTATGGGTAATAGATAACACATGTTTTTTTGACAAAAATGAAAAATCTCAAAAAGTTGCCGTCGTTGTCCGTTTTCTTGCCTTTTTTTGGATTCATATCAACTGGTGATGTACTATCTAATAATGGTGTAAAAAACAGGGAAAGTTACAAATTTTGAGAAATGACCATTTTTGTGGGTTATAGCACACATTTTTTTAGACAAAATGGCAAATCTCAAAAACTTGCGTCGTGGGCCATTTCCGTGCTATTTGCTCTCATATCAATTCAAGATGTGCTATCTATTGAATGAGGAAAATTTCAAAATTTTAAAAATGACCATTTTTATGGGTTATATCACACGTTTTTTTTTTACCAAAATGATAAATTTCAAAAACTTGCAGTCGCTGGCCATTTTTTTGCCATTTTCTTGACTCATATCAAATGGTGATGTGTTATCTATTGAATGGTGTAAAAAAAGTAACAAATTTTAAAAAATGACCATTTTTGATAGGTTAATAATAACACATATTTTTTTGGAAAAATAGCAACTTTAAAAACTTGTCGTCATTCGCCGTTTTTGTTACGTTTTGTGCATTCATATAATATGTCAATTTTCTATCTAATGAATGAGGTAAAACAAGAAAAAGTTAGAAAATTTTAAAAATGACCATTATTGGTAGGTTATAGCAAATATTTTTTTTGCCAAAATGGCAAACCTCAAAAACTTGCCGTCGTGGGCAGTTTTCGTGCAATTTTTTGCACTAATATTAAATAGAGATGTGCTATCTATTGAATGGTGTTAAACAAAGAGAAATTTAGAAATTTTAAAAAATGACCATTTTTTGTGGGTAAGAGATAACACATATTTTTTTGACAAAAATAAAAAATCTTAATAACTTGTCGTCGGTGACCGTTTTTGTGACATTTTTTTGCACTCATATCAAATGGAAAAGTGCTATTTTATTTGTGGTGTAAAAAAAGAGAAAGTTATAAATTTTGAAAATTACCATTTTTGTGGGTTATAGCACACGTTTTTTTCGAAAAAAAATGGCAAATTTTAAAAACATGCCATTGTGGGCCGTTTTCGCCTTATTTTTTGGACTCATATCAAATGGCGATGTGCTATGTAATGAGTAGTGTAAAAAAGAGGAAAAGTTACAAATTTTGAAATATGACCATTTTTATAGGTTACAACACACATTCTTTGGCCAAAATGGCAAATCTAAATAACTTGTCATCAGTAATCGTTTTCGTGCCGTTTTTTTCACCCATATCAAATGGCGATGTTATACCTAATGAATGGAGTAAAAAAAGGAGAGAGTTAGAAATTTTGAAAACTAGCCATTTTTGTGGGTTATAATACACTTTTTTTTTTTGGCAAAAATGGCGAATCTCAAAAACTTGCCATCGTAGGCCGTTTTTTGTACTAATATCAAATGGCGATGTGCTATCTATTAAATGGTGTAAAACAAAGGGAAAGTTAGAAATTTTAAAAAATGACCATTTTTTGTGGGTAATAGATAGCACATGTTTTTTTGATAAAAATGAAAAATCTCAAAAACTTGCCGTCTTTTTCCGTTTTCGTGCCTTTTTTTGGACTCATATCAAATGTCAATGTACTATCTAATGAATGGTGTAAAAAGATGGAAAGTTACAAATTTTAAAAAATGACCATTTTTGTCGGTTATAGCACACGTTTTTTTGCGAAAATAGCAAATCTCAAAAACTTGTTATCGTATTTTTTGCACTCATATCAAATGGATATGTTATTTATTGAATGGTGTTAAACTAAGGGAAAAATTAGAAATTTTAAAAAATGACTATTTTTATGGGTTATATCACATGTTTTTCTTATTAAAATGATAAATCTAAAAAACTTGCCATCGTTGGCCATTTTCGTGTCATTTTTTGGATTAATATAAAATGACGATGTGCTATCTATTGAATGGTGTAAAAAAAATAAAATGTTACAAATTTTAAAAAATGGCCATTTTTTATAGGTTATAACACACGTTTTTTGGGAAAATGGCAACTTTAAAAACTTGCTGTCGTTGGCCATTTTTGTTATGTTTTGTGCATTCATATCTAATGTCAATTTTCTATCTAATGAATGGGGTAAAAAAGGAAAAGTTAGAAATTTTTAAAAATGACCAATTTTGGTGGGTTATAGCAAACATTTTTTTTTGCCAAAATGGCAAATCTCCAAAACTTGCCGTCGGTGGCCATTTTCGGACCGTTTTTTCACTCTTATCAAATGACAATGTACTATCTTATAAATGGTGTTATTTTTTTTTTTTTTTGGTTGGCTAATCATCCCATTTACGGGGGGCGTCACTCCCTGTTTTATTGATATTAAAATAAAATACAAAAGATAATGGCGGATATAACCACACCATTAGTACATTTGGAAAACGATAAATATGGAGGACTCCTCCATTACATTTCTAACATCTATCTTGATTTTTAGAATATAAACAAGGAGTACTTCCTCCTTTACAATCTCTAATCTGAAGTTATAGTTGGACAAATGAGAAACATAATCTTCTTTACAAGGTTTCCATAATAAGTCTATAAGCACCGAACGTAAAGGAGAAAACAAATATTTGATTAAAAAATTTTGCAAAGACTGGATAAAGTGGCCTAACTCCATCAGCCAAACATCCAATTTCCAAGATAATGTGCACAGTCTTGAACCAGAAAGGCCTAACTTCAGCAGCCCAAAAAAAAAGGCCTAACTTCAGCAGCCATAGGTCTTTTGTGAGTGCAAATGTGAAAAAATTTATGAAGAAAGAATATGGCATTGATATTGATGTGATCTTTTGATATATGGGATTTCTAGCCTTTCTAGTCTGATTACCTTTCGAATTTAAAAAAAAAGTTAGAAGTTTTAAAAATTGACCATTTTTGTGGTTAACACACGTTTTTTTGGCAAAACAAATCTAGAAAAACTTGCCATGAGTGACCGATTTTGTGCCGTTTTATGCACTTAAACCAAATGGCGATTTGCTATCTAATGAATAGAGTAAAACAAGGAAAAGTTAGAAAATTTTAAAAATGACCATTTTTGTGGGTTATAGCACACGTTTTTTTGCAAAAATGGCAAATCTCAAAAACTTGCGTCGTGGGCCATTTCTATGCCATTTTTTGTATTCATATCAAATCGAGATGTGCTATCTATTGAATGGTGTTAAAAAAAGGAAATTTTAGAAATTTTAAAAATTGACCTATTTTTATGAGTTATAGCACACGTTTTTTTACTAAAATGATAAATTTTAAAAACTTGTTGTCGTTGGCTGTTTTCGTACCATTTTTGGACTCATATCAAAAGGCGATGTGCTATCTATTGAATGGTGTAAAAAAAATAAAAAGTTAATATTTTTAAAAAAAATGACTATTTTTTATAGGTAATAGCACACGTTTTTTTTGGGAAATGGCAACTTTAAAAAACTTGCTGTCGTTGGCAATTTTTGTTACATTTTGTGCATTCATATCAAATGTAAATTTTCTATCTAATGAATGGGGTAAAAAATGGGAAAGTTAGAAATTTTTAAAATGACCAATTTTGGTGGATTATAGCAAACATTTTTTTTGCCAAAATGGGAAATCCTAAAAACTTGCCATCAGTGGTCGTTTTCGTGCCATTTCTGCACTCTTTTTTTTTGGGAAAAGATATATTTATATATAGCTAGGTCAAGGCAAAATACAGTGTCGGCTATACCCGTTCACACTGTTACAAAGCAAATGCGAGAAATTAATGTGGAGTACTACTCCAATACATGAAACATCTATCTCAATAAGTGTAAAGAAAATAGAGACAAGCTATTTGGAGTAGGTAGGCTCTATTTTCCTCTCTTTAACGCCCTAATCTAATCAGTAAATGTGGAGCCAATATTACTTTACAATGTGAGCACAACTCCAAAAGGCAACGTACTATCTTATGAATGGTGTTAAAAAAAGAAATTATAAGTTTTAAAAAATGTCCATTTTTGTGGGTTACATTACACATTTTTTTGGCTAAAATAGCAAATCTAGAAAAACTTGCCATTAGTGGCTGATTTCGTGTTTATCAAATAGCAATGTACTATCTTATGAATGGTGTTAAAAAAAATTATAAGTTTTAAAAAATGTCCATTTTTGTGGGTTACATTACACATTTATTTTTGGCTAAAATAGCAAATCTAGAAAAACTTGCCATTAGTGGCTGATTTCGTGTTGTTTTATGCACTCATATCAATTGGCATTTTTCTATCTAAGGAATGGAGAAAAAAAAATGGAAAGTTAAGAATTTTGAAAAATGACCATTTTGGTGGGATATAGCACACGTTTTTTTCGGCGAAATGGCAAATTTAAAAAACTTGTCGTCATGGGACGTTTCTGTGCCTTTTTTTCACTCATATCAAATAGCGATATGCTATCTAATGAATGGTGTTAAACTAAGGTAAAGCTAGAAATTTTAAAAAATGACCATTTTTATGGGTAAGAGTAGGGGTGTTCATCGGTTCGGTTTTCGGGTTATTCGAGTTGTTCGATTCGGTTTATTCGGTTTGAACATCTCTAAACTTAAATTCGAAAACCAAACCAATTTGAATTGAATTCGAATTCGGTTTTCGATTCGAATTCGAATTGAATTCGAATAAACCGAAAATGATATTTGAATTTAAAAATCAAATCTTCATTTAAATTAACCGAATTCAAGCAAAGAAACTGGACTCGAATTTAATTTTAACTTAAATCAAATTATGAAACTACATCACAATTTATGATTCAAAACAATAATTTAGTTAAATATTATATATTTTATAAAATATTTTACATTATTATATATTTTTAATATATGAATTCGGTTTTCGGTTTGGTTTTCGAATTGGAAGCTAAACTCGAAAACCAAACCATTAACCGAAATTTGAATTCGGTTTACCTTAAACGAATTCGAATTCGAATAATTCGAGTTGGGTGAATTCGAATTCGGTTTGATATTCGGTTTAACTTGAATATTGAACACCCCTAGGTAAGAGGTAGCATATGTTTTTTTTGACAAAAATGAAAAATCTTAAAAACTTGTTGTCAATGGCCGTTTTTGTGCCATTTTTGCACTCAAGTCAAATGGCTATGTGCTATTTACTATATAGTGTAAAAAAGAGAAAGTTATAAATTTTGAAAAATGACCATTTTGTGGGTTATAGCACACGTGTTTTTTAGAAAAATGGCAAATTTCAAAAACATACCATTGTGGGCTGTTTTCGCACTGTTTTTTGAACTCATATCAATGTGCTATCTAATGAATAGTGTAAAAAAGAGGGAAAGTTAAAAATTTTAAAATATGACAATTTTTTGTAGGTTATAGCACACGTTTTTTTTTTGCCAAAATGACAAATCTAAATAACTTGCCGTCGGTGGTCGTTTTCATACCCTTTTTTGCACCCATATCAAATGGCCATGTGATATCTAATAAATGGAGTAAAAAAATGAAAGTTATAAATTTTGAAAAATGACCATTTTTTGGGTTATAGCACACTTTTTTTGGTAAAGAAACCCAAGCACATCGGCAGAAAATGGGAACGTCCGATCTGCTGCGTCTTTGGGCATCTCCTGCCAGGCCCCTATAACTAAATCTTACCGGGAAGCGGTCTCAGCTCCATGGGCCCAAACCATTGATGTCTCCCTCCCTCCAGAGTCGGCCATCGCTCTCTCGACTTATATGGGAGAACCTGCTGTCATCATCTCGGAAGAGGAAGAAACGAGGTTCGCCAAGTCTTTCCAGTACGCTTTGATTGGCAAGTTCACTCGGGGAGGCCTTCAATGGCCTCAATCTGTCAGTCTATCCTAGCAGCTAGATTTAAAGGTGACTGTCATGTAGGCCTAATAGATTATAGGCATGTTATATTTCAACTTCAAATACAATCGGATTTTCATAGACTATGGTTGAAAAAGACATGGAATTGTGATGGGTTTAATGCCAAGATATTTCGATTTCAGTCCTGACAAAGAGGCCTCGATTGTGCCCGTATGGGTAAATTTCCCACTGTTGCCGTTACACTTGTGCAAGAAGGATTTCCTACATACTATTTGTTCAGCAGTTGGAACCCCGTTGAAGCTGGATTTAGCCACAGCGGCAATGGAAAGAGTACTCGGCCCGAGTGAAGCCCGTCTGTGAATTGAGGTTGATCTTCCCAAGCCTCTACCCCACCGGGTGTGGATTGGAACGGAGGGCAAAGGAAAATGGCAATCTATCAAATACGAAAATCTACCCGATTTCTGTACCAAGTGTTCTATGTTGGGTCACACAACTTCATCTTGTAAGCCCAAGACCTCTGCCCCTACAACTAAAGTGTGGATTCCAAAGAAGACCTTAGTGGATATGGGGAAGGAGACGGCTGTTCGGGGTTCAAATTCAGAACCCTCTAGCTCCAAAGAACATGGGGTGAAGGAGGTAGAGCCTCTAGTGACAACGGCCTCCAATGAGGGCAGAGATTTGTGTGAAGATAAAGGAAGGCAAGTGAAGCACAGTAAACATTTGAACCAAGGAAATTCATCATTAGCCATAGTGAGTTTTTCTGAAGCAACCAAGAAGTTCTAAGCCTCCTGAAAGGAGGCTCAGAAAAAGGAATCCGTTCATCTGCTACTCCGAAGGAAAACGCTGGAACCCTGGGTAAGTTTGTCCCTTTTCTGTCGGCCCCTGATTACTGGTGTTAGATCAGATTGGCCATATTTTCTATGTAAAATCCTGCTTTCTGGCTTGAGAAGGATGGACTTCCTGCTGCTACTGATTTGTGTTATCACTGTTTGGAAGTTTCGTAATTGCACCATGAATTTAGTAAACAGAACTGTTGTTTAGCAAACTGAACTGAATGTTTTGGGATGTGATTTTTGGTCTGAGGTCCCCTAAAGAATGCTTTGTTGTTTGGGAGGATTTGTTCCAAGGCCTGCTTAGTTGAGCTCATAATATGAATGTCTGTGTTTGGGAAGTGGGATTTACCATCAAAATGCAGAGAGTAGACAGCATGCCTTGATTGCTAGTGCTACATTTTGCTCATGGGACAAATTTATTGGCTGAACTTTATTATGTTGTTTGTTGATGAATTGGGAGCCTCTGTTTGTTGTCATGAGCCCGTGAGATGATATTGAGAAGAGGTAAAATGGCTTGGGAGTTGTCTTGGATTGATGAGAGGAAAGGAGGGATAATGCTGCCCAAATTTCCCTGGCTGTTTTTGGCTGCCGATGGGTGAACTGAGATGAGAATTTGATGGCCTCTAGTTTTTGTTTAATATGGGTTGCTTGGGAGTGGGCTGATCGATTTGCCTTTCATGTTAGGCTGAATTGCTGGTCTGGAGGGAGGTGGGGCTTACTAAGAGTCTGCTTGTCTGCTGGGCTGTTGGGCTGTTTCTGTTGGGATGGAATGAGGCTTTTGCTGGGCTGAATGTGATGAGAGTCTGCTGGTCTGTGGGGTATTGGGCTTTTGAGATGGTCTGTTGGGCTATAGGGATGTTGGGCAGATTGGTTCATTTGGGCTATTTAGGCTGTTTGATAATCTATTCTTATTCTGATTTAAAGAGACTTTTGTTGCAATTTGGACTGAAGAATAGAAGATAGAAGAATTGGGCTGGAGACTTATGTGCCCATTTCTAGTGAAGAATAGAAGAATTGGGCCAAATACTGAAACTCACCTGGGGAAAATCTATCTGGCTCACCTTACTTACGAGGCTTATGGTCTGTTGACTCCATTTTCCTAATTCTTAATCTTACAAACAATTATCTTGTAAATGTAATAGGACCTTATGTAATGGAAAATAGAAACTAGTATTCTAGGAATCCTAGAATAGACCTTTCTTTTTTCCAGGTTTAGGGACACATAGGTAATGTAATGGAGAGTACTCCACATTTACTGCTTTTCTACTTTGTAACGGTGTTGTTGGGTATGCCCGACACCGTTTTTTGCCTAGTACGTATATAAAGTTGTTTGTATTTAAAAAAAAAGAAAAAAAAGAAAAGAAAGCAAAACTCAAAAACTTGCCGTCGTGGGCCGTTTCCGTGCTATTTTTTGCACTAATATCAAATGGCGATGTGCTATCTATTGAATGGTATTAAGAAAGAAAAAGTTATAATTTTAAAAAATGACCATTTTTTGTGGGTTATAGCACTCGTTTTTTTGGCCAAAATGGCAAATCTCGAAAAACTTGTCGTTAGTGGCCGATTTCGTGCCATTTCATGCACTTATTTCAAATTGTGATTTGTTATCTAATGAATGGAGTAAAAAAAGAGAAAGTTATAAATTTTGAAAAATGACTATTTTTGTGGGTTATAGCACACGTTTTTTTGGCCAAAATGGCAAATCTCAAAAACTTGCGTCGTGGGCTGTTTTCGTGCCATTTTTTGCACTCGGATCAAATCAAGATGTGCTAACCTATTTAATGGTGTTAAAAAAGGAAAATTTAGAAATTTTAAAAAATGACCATTTTTTATGGGTTATAGCACACATTTTTTTTTGACAAAAATGATAAATTTCAAAAACTTGCAATTATTGGTCGTTTTCGTGCCATTTTTTGGACTCATATCAAATGGCGATGTGCTATCTTCTGAATGGTGTAAAAAATAAAAAGTTACAAATTTTAAAAAATGGACATTTTGATAGGTTATAGCAAACGTTTTTTTTTTTGGAAAAATGACAACTTTAAAAAACTTATTGTCATTGGCCGTTTTCGTTGCGTTTTGTGCATTCGTATGAAATGCAATTGTCTATCAAATGATTGGGGTAAGAAAAGGAAAATTTAGAAATTTTTAAAAATGACCAATTTTGGTGGGTTATAGCAAATATTTTTTTTTGCAAAAATGGCAAATCTTAAAAACTGGTCATCGGCGGCCGTTTTTTGCCCTTTTTTGCACTCTTATCAAATGGCATTCTGCTATATTATAAAGGGCGAATACCATTTTACCCCCCTGTGGTTAGGCATAATCACCCTATCGCTACCTCGTGGTTTCAAAATACCCACATAACCCCCTCGTGGTTCGGACTAAAGTGGAAAACCGACCCTATCGCTACCTCGTGGTTTCAAAATACCCACATAACCCCCTCGTGGTTCGGACTAAAGTGGAAAACCGACGGAATCCGTCTAAACTGACGGATGTGGGCGAAATTACAATAACACCCCTACCTAATTATATAGTCAAACATACATAACTTCAAACATCATCATTTATTCCAACACCATTTTCTCTCTCCTCCCACCATGACCACCACCGTCCTCTCTCTCCTACCACCCTAACCAGTATAATTTCTCTAACTTCAATCACTTCTCCACCCACTACAACCATCATTAACCCACTACATCCACCATTATTCCACTCATCTCAATCACAAAGCCCAATCGACTGAACAAGAACAATGTACATTTTAATTCAAATCTAGTTTAATTCAAATTCAAAACCCAATCAATGTACAGTTACCAATCAACTGAACAAGAACAATGTACAGTTTAATTCAAATCCAGATAATGTATTCAAATCCATCAAAGCTGTTCAATATTAGATCTATGGAGCAGCGATGTTTAAAGCTTGATTGTAAAATCTCTTCGCAACAATTGATCGTATCCTCTCTCAAATCGGAACTCCACTGCCTGGACTCGTCTATTTCGAAATTCTTCAGAAATTAAAGAACTTTGAGGATACCAAATTGATGATAGGGGATACCAAATTGAAGACTCCCCAGCTCTCTCTCTATTTCGTCGTGCATATCAGAATCCCATTTTGGTGAGTAAGGCCAGCGGACCGAGAGAAGAGGGATTCAAGCTGACGCCCCCGTTAGCAATAGTCACTGCCCCCAACAACTTGCTTAATTCTTCGTCATTCCTCACAGCCAACTGAATGTGCCTGGGTATGATTCGTTCCTCTTGTTATCCCTCCCAGTATTCCCAGCAAGTTCCAACACCTCAGCAGCAAGGTATTCGAGAACGGCAGAGAGGTAAACAGGCGAACTGGACCCAACACGCTGCGCATAATGACCTTTCCTCAGGAAAAGAGCGATCCTACCAACAGGGAACTGGAGACCAGCCTTCTCAAATCTGGAAACTGATTTTGAGGCTTTGGGCCTGCCTCCACCGCCGCCTGTGGATTTGGCTGCTGCTGTACTCATGATTATGATGAGGGATTTGGAATTTTGAAGGAATAATTTTGAAAGGAGAAAGTTCTGTAGATTTGTGCTTGGAACAATAATCCATATCGATTTGGCTGCTTCTGTACTCATGATTATGATGAGGGATTTGGAATTTTGAAGGAATAATTTTGAAAGGAGAAAGTTCTGTAGATTTGTGCTTGGAACAATAATCCATGTGGATTTGGCTGCTTCTGTACTCATGATTATGATGAGGGATTTGGAATTTTGAAGGAATAATTTTGAAAGGAGAAAGTACTGTAGATTTGCGCTTGGAACAATAATCCATCAAACATACTTCTGGGGAATATTTTCAGAACTGGGTTATTTGAAAAGAAAAAATTTTGTGGATAATGTGGAGATGATTTTGGCAAAGAAAAATCATGATTTTGAGGCTCTTTGGCGAAGAAAATCAGACGGAGAAGACGAAGGGAAAGGGGAAAAGAAAGAAAATAAAAAGGAAAGGAGAAAACGTGAATAAGGGTAATTATGTATCAAAAATTGTATTTTAGTCGCGCTTTATTTTTTCACGCGCATATTCTCGCGCGTTTCGCACACATCCGTCAGTTAAGACGGATTCCGTTCATTTTCCACATTAGTCCGAACCACGAGGGGGTTATGTGGGTATTTTGAAACCACGAGGTAGCGATAGGGTGATTATGCCTAACCACAGGGGGGTAAAATGGTATTCGCCCTATTATGAATGGTGTTAAAAAAATTAAAATTTATAAGTTTTAAAAATAACCATTTTTTGTGGGTTATTATTGCACACATTTTTTTGGCTAAAATGGCATATCTAGAAAAATTTGCCGTTAGTGACCAATTTTGTGCCGTTTTATGCACTCATATCAAATTGCAATTTGCTACCTAATGAATGGAGTAAAAAAAAGGAAAAGTTAAATTTTTTTTATAAATGACCATTTTTGGGTTCTAGCACACGTTTGTTTGGCCAAAATGGCAAATCTAAAAACTTGTCGTCGTGGGCCATTTCCGTGCCATTTTTTGCACTCATATAAAATGGTGATGTGCTATCTATTGAATGGTGTTAAACAAAGGGAAAGTTAGAAATTTTAAAAAATGACTATTTTTTGTGGGTAAGAGATAGGACATGTTTGGCTGATTCATGTTAAGAATTCACTCTTGAATGCTCTCCCTTCTCTCTAAAGATCCCACCTTTAATCTCTCTATCCTTTTCCCATATCCACCCAATCGGATCCTTCCCTAATCACAATTTTCCCCTCTTTTCCCCTCTTTAAACTGCTCAGACTTTCATAGATTCTGCATATCTTTCCATACATCTACTCAATCGCCTCTAGCCAGGGAGACCATCGTCCTTATCTCTCTGGCTCCGGCCGGTTGGCCGGAGCCACAAACCACAGCATCGCAGCTAAGAATCAAATCAGACATAAATGACAATTCTATAACACTTCCTTTAATCATGAACTCGGTATCGATGTATGCTAAAGACAGAGCTGTCACTTTGGGAGATTTTCTCCAATCACAGCTCCTAGCCCTAAACCAGTCCATCCGCTCTCTTCCTCCTATTAGAACACAGTTGCCGGTCACTAGATGGAAACCTATTGTGGCTGCAATTCCCAGCAATCTAACCTTTTCAACCGCTAAAGGGAGAACGGCATAGCAAGATCGGCAGATGACGGCACAGCATTCCAAACCTGACGAAATCAACTTCCCTCCGCTCCCTCTCCGGACAGACACAAGCACATCGGCAGATGATGGAAACGTGCATTCTAAGCCGTCATCGGGTACTCCCGGCCAGGCCCCTTCATCTAAATCCTACCGGGAAGAGGTCTCAGCTCCTTGGGCCCAATCCATAGATGTCTCACTTCCTCCGGTGCCGGCCATTGCCCTCTCAACATATATGGGGAAACCTGCTGTTATCATATCAAAAGAGGAAGAAATGAGATTAGCTAAATCCTTCCAGTACGCCCTGATTGGCAAGTTCACTAGGGGAAGGCCTTCAATGGCCTCAATACGTAAGTCGATCCTTGCAGCTGGGTTTAAAGGAGAATGTTATGTTGGCCTAATAGATTATAGGCATGTTATTTTTCAATTTCAAATGCAAATGGATTTTCACAGATTCTGGTTGAAAAAGACATGGAATTTTGAGGGGTTTAATGCTAAGATATTCCGTTGGACGCCGAATTTCAGTCCTGACAAAGAGGCTTCGATTGTGCCGGTATGGGTAAACTTCCCACTGCTGCCGGTTCATCTTTGCACGAAGGATATGCTACTAGCTATTGGTTCGGCTGTGGGAACCCCTGATACGAACCTAGAAAGGCTCTCTTGTGGATGTTCAATAAGGAATTGGCTCATGATTTTCATTCCATCCATTTGTGACGAATCATATAGTTGGAAGCCGGGAATCATGTTCAAATCACAATTTCCAAAGGTTCCATGGAGGTTTGGCTATTCACGACATTTAACATGTTGTCACCATGGAAATTACCTTGCTGAGGACTTATGCCACAGTTCAGTGTTACGGCCATATCTCCCTCATATGATCTTCAAATATGCTGATTCAAGAGGCTGTAGAAACCTAAGAGATGTATCTACAACTTTGATGTTTTACCCTTTTCCAGATTCAGAAAGCATCATGGTGAAACTAGCACGTGAAGATAACGTTTCCACCGACGTCGCGACTTCCAGCCTCTCCCCACGTCGCGACGTGAATTTCTGACGGATGGAGGATCGAAGAAAATTTGGAATTTTCGAGTCACGAAGGGAAAATGCCGCACGTCGCGACGTGCGACATTCCACGTCGCGACGTTCACCGGCGTCGCGACGCCCAGCCTCTTGCGTCGCGACGCCGGGGGTCTAGAACAGTTTTTAAGTTTTGTTTCCAAATACGTTTTTATGTGTTAATTCTATTTTTAAGGAAAGTAGGGTTTATTTTATTTGATAAGTCTTTGTGCCTATTTAAAGGCTTGTAAACCCACGTATTGGAAGTTGTTGTTGAATTTTGAATTAAGAAGTTTATAATTTGCAAGGCAAATTTGAACCCAAATCCTTTAGAAACCCTAGGCTTAGTTTGAGCTTTTGGTTCTAAAACCCAAGGTGAGATTAAGACCATTAATCTTGCTTTTGTTCTGAGTTTGAGAACAGCCAATTCTAATCTGATTTAGGTGACGCCCAAATCAAGTTGGGATTGTAATAGCGTTGGGGCTTTGGACGAGTTTCCATTGAATCGCGCTCTATATCCTTCTCTTCTTTGCCTTATTTCTTTTTCTGTTTATTTCTTATTATCTGATTGTGAATTATTCAAGCTAGACCTGGTCTGTGGAATATTAAGGTTGTCAATCCGCCCAAAGGTGGATCAAATTAAGGAGAACCTTATCAAGTGGTATCAGAGAATTCTGGTGCTTGAAAAAAAAAATTCAGCTTTTACTCGTTGTGAAATTTTGTTTTATTCATCAATTATGGATTTTTTTCAAAGCAAAAGGTATGCAAGGGAACTTCGATCTCTTAGAAAAGATCTAGAGGAGTTTTCAGTGATGCTTCTAAGATTTAAGGAAGACCATACAGCACGAGGATTGTTGCAAGAAAAAGTTCGAATTGATGAGCAGAGGAAAAAGGCCATTGAGGAAGCTAGATCGGTAAAATCAACTCCTAAATCTACTCCCAAAGTTCGTGTTGTTAAATGCTTGAGGTGTTTAGGAGCTGGACATAGTGCAATCCAATGCCCTCATTGGTATGATGAGCCGAAGGATGACGAACTAGTGGATCTTCAACCATTAACGAAGGCATCTACGTGTGATGAGGTAAAGGTTTCATTTTTTCCTGTCAATTGTGTTGGTGATATCACATCTTTGGAGGTTGATATGGTTCAAATTGACAATGTCTTGGAGGATCCAATTCAAGAAGATGAGATAATTCCACTTACTCCACTTGAAGAAACTTCTCAAACATATGTGGATTCTTTTGATGTATTGAATAATGTTCATATGTGTGCGAATCTATTACCCACTGACGAACATATAAAAAGTGAGGTTGTTGTTGTGAGTGGAAAAAGCCTAGATGTGAATTTTTATGAAAAAGGCCAAGAAGAGATATCAAAAGTCGTTCGAAATATTGTTGTATTTGGTTCTTCTTGTTGTCTAACAAGTCATGTAGGTTTTGGTATTCTTGGTGTTACAACCATCGTGCAAGATTCGAGGTCGAATCTTCTCCAAGAAAGGGAGTATGATACGAACCTAGAAAGGCTCTCTTGTGGATGTTCAATAAGGAATTGGCTCATGATTTTCATTCCATCCATTTGTGACGAATCATATAGTTGGAAGCCAGGAATCATGTTCAAATCACAATTTCCAAAGGTTCCATGGAGGTTTGGCTATTCACGACATTTAACATGTTGTCACCATGGAAATTACCTTGCTGAGGACTTATGCCACAGTTCAGTGTTACGGCCATATCTCCCTCATATGATCTTCAAATGTGCTGATTCAAGAGGCTGTAGAAACCTAAGAGATGTATCTACAACTTTGATGTTTTACCCTTTTCCAGATTCAGAAAGCATCATGGTGAAACTAGCACGTGAAAATGACGTTTCCACCAACGTCGCGACTTCCAGCCTCTCCCCACGTCGCGACGTGAATTTCTGACGGATGGAGGATCGAAGAAAATTTGGAATTTTCGAGTCACGAAGGGAAAATGCCGCACGTCGCGACGTGCGACATTCCACGTCGCGACGTTCACCGGCATCGCGACGCCCAGCCTCCTGCGTCGCGACGCCGGGGGTCTGAAACAGTTTTTAAGTTTTGTTTCCAAATACGTTTTTATGTGTTAATTCTATTTTTAAGGAAAGTAGGGTTTATTTTATTTGATAAGTCTTTGTGCCTATTTAAAGGCTTGTAAACCCACGTATTGGAAGTTGTTGTTGAATTTTGAATTAAGAAGTTTATAATTTGCAAGGCAAATTTGAACCCAAATCCTTTAGAAACCCTAGGCTTAGTTTGAGCTTTTGGTTCTAAAACCCAAGGTGAGATTAAGACCATTAATCTTGCTTTTGTTCTGAGTTTGAGAACAGCCAATTCTAATCTGATTTAGGTGACGCCCAAATCAAGTTGGGATTGTAATAGCCTTGGGGCTTTGGACGAGTTTCCATTGAATCGCGCTCTATATCCTTCTCTTCTTTGCCTTATTTCTTTTTCTGTTTATTTCTTATTATCTGATTGTGAATTATTCAAGCTACACCTGGTCTGTGGAATATTAAGGTTGTCAATCCGCCCAAAGGTGGATCAAATTAAGAAGAACCTTATCAACCCCGCTCAAGTTGGACTTAGCCACAGCAGCAATGGAAAGAGTTCTTCGACCGAGTGAGGCTAGGTTGTGCATTGAGGTTGATTTGCTCAAGCCTCTGCCTCACCGGGTTTGGATTGGAACAGAGGATAATGGGAAATGGCAGTCTATCCAATATGAAAATCTTCCTGCTTTCTATACAAAGTGCTCAATGTTGGGGCATATAACCTCATCCTGTAGGACCAAAAGATCAGCCCCTGCAACGAAGGTATGGATGCCTAAGAAGATCCCAGCTGACGTGGGGGAGGATACGATTGTTCGGGATTCAAGCTCAGATCCCGCTAGCTTTAGAGAACAGGGAGACAAGGAGGGAGAGCTTCAAGGGACAACCTTCTGTGAAGATAGAGCTCCAAGGAGCCGCTACTCTAATGAGGGTAGAAACTCCTGTGAAGATAAGGGAAGGCCAGAGATTGAACTCAGTCAATCGGATCAAGAAAAATCTGTTGTGGCCATAATGTGTACTTCTGAAGCAACCAATCAGCTCAAGCTTCAAGAAATTGAACTTACTCATTTTCTGTTTAATCTGGGTAAACTGATGAATCTCATTAACAGTCAAGGAAAGGAAGCAGAGAATTCTGCAACTCCCCCTTAAACAGTTGTGCAACCTAAAGTAGACCCAAAGGAGCTTTGTTCTAAGATAGATGAAAATTGTCAAGGTCTGAAACCAAGGGCGATTAATGTGTCGATAAATTGGGAAGAAGGTGAACCTTCGAATAAGAATAAAGGCTGCCTCATGACAGAAAGAGAAATGTTACAAGCCACCCAAACCTTGTGGTGGGACGAAGGGCAATGGGTACAAATGCATAGAGGAAGCTCCACATCTGATCTAGCTAGGTTACATTGCATCCAAACGGAATCAGAACCAGAGGACGAGGGGGAAGACTGCTGGACTGAGTACAGCTTTGAGGAGGATCCACCAGACCTATTAAACTCTTTTCTGGACAAAATGGATAAATGCAAAAAGCCCTCCAAACAATCGAAGTATATGGAGGCCTTGGTAAGTCCTAAAGCAACTGATCTTTCTGAAAGGAGGCTCAGGAAAAGGAATCCATTCATTTGCTACTCCGAAGGAAAACGCTGGAACCCTGGGAAAGTTTTTCCCCTCATGTCGGCCCCTGATTACTGCTATTAGAACAGATTGGCCTTGGTCTATGCAAAATCCTATATTCTGGTTCAAATGATGGACTTTTTGTTTGCTAGTGGGCTATGTTAGTAATGGTGGGAAGCTACTTAAATGAGTCATGGTTTTAATAAACAGAACGCTTGGTGTTGGGTTGTTTAAACTCTAGTAAACTGCCCTAAATTGGATTGGTGTTTGATCGTGTTGGTATGAGGATGCTTAGGGTCGGATTGGATGTGTAACTACACTCTTTTCCTTAGGCCTGATTGTTGAGGTCATAACACGATTTATTGGGTAGGAGCAAGGGGATTAACCATCAAAATGCAGAGATTACACTTAGTGTGGTCCTCTATTTACCTGCAGGTGCCAAACTGATCCTGCTCAGTGCCTAGTAGCACATTTTGTGTCAAGTGATAATCAGTTTTAGTTGGTACTATTATTATGCTGTCGGTTGATGAATATGCAGCTCCTTTGCTGCAATGATACTGGGGGATGGTTTTGATAACATGTATAATGGATTGGGAATTGCTTAGCACTCTGATTGTTGAGGAAAAATGAGGGACATGCTGTCCATATTCTCTTGGTTGGTTATGGCTATGCCGTTTTGGTGAAGGAACTTTGGCCTCAAGCTGTTTGATAATATGCCTCTAAATCTAATGGGATGGTGGGCTGAGTGAGATGTATGGTTTATCTGATAGTAAGGAAGGTGAGGGCTGTTTAAGCAATCGGGCTGCTGGGATGTTTGGGCCGACTGTAGGTCTGATAAGCTATTTGGGTTGTTTATTTATTCTCTCCCAACCTCTGGAGTAGTGGGGCTGAAGATTAAAAGGTTACAGAAATGGGACTGAAGACTTTTGAGCCCAACTCGAGTGAAGAATATAAGAAATGGGCTCAAGACTCTTAACTTATGATGCTAATGGACTACTAACTTACACTCCTTACCCTTACATCTACAACATTTATTTTGTACTCTTAATGGATTCTTTTGGAATGGAGAATAGAAAGCAATATTCTAGGAGACCTAGAATAAACCTTTCTCATTTCCAATAGTTAGGGTTACATATATAATGTAATGGAGTAGTACTCCTCATTTACTGATTTTCTACATTATAACGGTGTTGATGGGTATGTCCGACACTGTTTTTTGCTTAGTATATATATAAAATTGTGTTTAAAGTAAGGCAGGAAGTGCATGTGGTATATTCAACTGTTGGTAAGTTTGGGAACTGGGATTCTATTAACTGCTCTTGAACTGAATAATTTTTTGCTCTCTCATTTTTACAGATATTTTGTATCAATAACTAATTTTATTGGAGTTCTGAAGCTTGAGACGATAAAATCCCAGTATTTCTACTTCTTTGGCAATGAAGATGTATGTTCTTGATCTCTTCCTTGTAATTATTACAACTTTAATTGCAGTCTTGAACTTTTACTTCAGCCTTAGCCTCTAATGTTGTTGTTCTTATCAGTTGTAGCATTTTACTACAATTCTTTAAGTGTTTGCATTTGCTTAAGCTTTGTCTTTTGCAGAATTGAAACGTATGTGGGTGCACTCACTAATTTTGAAGTCCTCGACTTTCTAAGATCTAGAGGTGCTGGAAAGAACCCGACACGTCTTTTGCCTCCGTAGCACCATCTGAGTACAAGGTTGGATGTTTATTGCATTGAACAGATTGGTGGTTTTCTCCTCTCATCCTGTTAACTGATGTTTTCAATTACTTTTTGCAGGTTTAACGATTATCTTGAGCAAACAACCGCTCCCTCTCAAACTAGGAGTACTGTGAATGAGTTCATAAAAGAATGTAAAAAATATGATCTTGCAACAGCTGAGATACACAACATCATCAATATTAGACCAGCATCTGAAGCTGAAATTGATCCGGTAACCTGAGATGTGAACATTTAGATTACCATACTTTGAGAATTAATTTAGTATCATATTCTTCAAGTCTTCATGCTTTCTCGGTCCAAAGTGTTTACCTTCTTGAAAACTTTTATAGTTGTCATTCAACTGATCGCTAATGGCTTGCATACTTTACATTTCAGTTGAATGTTAAACAAACTACTCCAACCTTGTGGAATCTAAGACTGACTTATAGCATGCTTTAATAATTAACTGAAATCAGTTGCTTGTACTTTGTTTTAAATGTTTTTGGTCCTCTTCCTTGATTACCTTCATCCTTAATTTGTCTTGAATTGCATGTTTGGTTAATTTTCAAGAGGACCAAACTTTTTGTTAATTGATAGTTGTTCGCTCTATTTTGCACAGACCATAGAGGAATGTGAGAAACGGTTTGGAGAAAATAGAGATAAATTGGTAGAGACCGTTTCTTTCCCGTAAGCCTTTTGTTGCTCTTTGAATCACTAAACCCATTTGATACTTGGTTTGTTTAATAGCCAAAAAAAAATTTAGCTTTATTTTTAAGGAATGGGTCTATTTTTTTACGCTTTCTGTTGGTTGATTTATTTGAATCTTCGATTGGGGTGAGGTTTTTTCGCCGAGCGGGGGTGCTCTTTGATTTTTATTGATAAAAGTTTCTGTTCGGCTTCTTTGTTGCTATTTTGTCTTGTCGTTTTTTGCATGTTGGTCTGGTTTTTAGATCAATAATTTTTTGCTCTTTTTTTTTTGTAATTTTCTTATTTAGTTATTGAATTGGTTTTTGTTATATTGTACTGATTATAGTTTGTATATATTTGTTCGATGGTGGTTTTCAATGGGTAAGTTAGTTCACTCAGAGGTTTATTGTCCTTCAAATCACTTCTGACCATTAGTTTGTTACAACATATATACCATGACCTCAACCTGTATTTAATTTCTATAGTTTTCTCATTGTGTTCTTACTTGGCAGGCTATCTTGGAATCTTCAACCAAAGGAAAGTGGGATGCATGCAAGAAGCTTGAAGGTAATGGATATATCTTTTTAGTTTAAGCGGCAAAAATACTAAGCCTCTAATTTCCGTTGCTGGAAATCACCTTCAGAATTCCATGACTTCCCGCTTTGTTTCTTACTTTATAATTGCAATTGTGAGTATGTTCTATTATTTGGAATCATTGACAAGCAAATGATGTCACTTACTGAGAAGAAAATAGTGTTGATGACATTCTTATGTGATATTTGGGATTTTAACTTAGTATGCGTCGATTAGTTATAGTTACTTTTATCCTGTCAAATCTCTTTCCTTTTAACTTGAAAAATAATTTGTCTTTTTTTTCCCTTATGTATATGTGCAGAAACATAAGACTTACCATAATTCTGCTTTTATTTCATGATTTCCTCTCTTGTTGAAATGTAGAAACCGATAAAATGCATGTTTTTCTATCACTGAAAGATAGAGTGCAAATTTTAGTTCATATTTTATTGTTTTAATAATATTGGTTTGTTATTGTTATTTTGGCAATTTTTTTTTGGATTTTTGGGTTACTTTTAAGCTATTATATTAATTCCAGTTGATGCTATATGGTTAGATAAAAGCTCATCGGGAACAAGGAAATAGAAATAGGCAATATGCCAATTTTGACTGCTTGGACTAAAGAAAACTTGAATTCCACAATATTCTTTCATAGGAAAGCGTGCGCAGCAAACATTTTCGCTAAATTGAGTGCATGCAATCATTATAGGCAGATACTTAGTTAATATTTTTTTAATTGATTGTTGCAGATATCTATCATTATCATTACATAGTCCAAAAGTTCCAAACTTTTGTTACCGAGATGCTCACAGCTCCTAGCTCCCGAATTTATGTTCCCGAGCTAAGATTATTACAACTTTAAATTCCAGCGGATGCTAGATGGTTAGACAAAAGCTCATTGAGAACAAGGAAATAGAAATAGGCAATATGCCAATTTTGACAGCTTGAACTGAAGAAAACTTGAATTCCACAATATTCTTTCATAGGAAAGCGTGCGCAGCAAACATTTTTGCTAAATTGAGTGCGTGCAATCATTATAGGCAGATACTTAATTATAAAGATTAGCTAATTTTAATATTTTTTTAATTGATTGTTGCAGATATATATCATTATCATTACATATACTGAATGGGGATTAAGACACCAGTACTTATCGTTTTCGTTTCTTTATCCCTCAGTGTATGTGCCATTGTGGTGATTAACATCTCTATCTTTATTCCAAAGTCTTCTTTTACAATTGTTGCAGCCTTTTAGTAATATGTTCAACTTTATGTTTAGTGCTTAGCTTATGTTTTTCGAAGTTGAAACTTGATTTATGTTGATTTTGGTGTAGGAGAAATTGGACTTTCAAAATGGAGGAAGTTTAATGCGAGAAAACTGGGGATACACCAATCAAGGATACCACCCATCCCCATCTGTCATATTTTATCGGTGTAGCTGCCAACTCTTTCTTCCTTGTTTCCCGTTTCAATGCCCCGCTGACCCCGCATGACTCATCATTTATCTCTATCTCATTCCCCCACTTATTGCCTCTCTCTTTTTCCAATTTCAAACTTTTTTAATTTAAACACCCACATCAAAATTCAACTCCTGCAACTCTTATACTGTTCCATTAATATTTTATTTCTCAATTAATGATAGAGTGTTGGATTTATAAATTGAGACTCATCAGAAAATGATTAAGAATTGAAAACATCAGTATTTAAAAGAAGAAAACTTTGTTAATCCATTCTGGCACGTTCTTTATTTGATTCATTAAATTTTAATATATTTAGTAATTTATTTAATTAATCATTTTTATTTATGAAATTAAATTTACTTAATATGAGTACTATTAGAACTTAATATGAGTTCTAATATGAGTTCTATATATGATTTATTATTATTATTATGGACATAATATATTTATGAATTATTGATTTAATGAATTTAAATAATTTTATTTATTTACAAATTGTTTAAACTTAATATGAGTTATAATATGATTTAATGTTTTTTTATTTTAGGCATTGAGTTTCATTACAATACAACAAAAAAATTTGATAAATTTACTCAAATATAATTTTAAAATAAAATTCATGTTTTGATTTTAGTTTTATGACAATTATACAAGAAATAAGAGTATTTTAAGTGTTCATTTAATAAATTTATTAAATAAAAATAATTATTAATTAAATAAAGCTTCAAAATATATTATAATTTCATACATAAATGGTCGTTAAGTTTTATCGCAACTCTTAATAAATTGAAACACATTCTATTACAATTTTTAATTAAGTTTGACTTGAGCTTGTGGTTTTTTTTTAACCTCGATATTAACATAAATTAAAATAACATAAATTAAAATAGCATAAATTCAGTAGAAAATTTATTGAATAATCATTAAGTTCTATCACAATTCATTTTAAATTAAAACATTTTCCATTGCAACTTCAAATTATATATTTATAGGTTCTATAAAATATTCTATAAATTAATTAGAAAGTATTTTCTGTGATTATATATTTATAGATTGTATAAAATATTCCATAAATTAATTAAAAAATATTTATATGATTATATATTTATGGATTGTATTAGATATGCGAATCCTAATTAAATTTATAGATTAGATATGAGCTAATGAATCTCTACCTAATGTTATACTGTGTTGGTTTCCTAATTATAATTTATTTATGAGATTTTTATTTATAAATAATTGTGTGTTTAATCATAGAACACTAAAATCTTCTTCAAAATTTTGTAAACAAACAAATTAATTAAGAATAGGATTTAAAGACTAAAACACTAACTCATTTATATTGTTCTGATTTTTTATATATAATTTTTCCTAATGATTATTATAATCTATATAGGAGCTTTTTGTTTATAAAAAATTTAACTAACTTTCCTGAGTCAATTTAATAAAAAAGCTCAAGATTTAATTAGTTTTTTATTTTCTTTCATATGATTTCATTCGTTTTTCTATCATTAGAATCTAAATTTTATAATCCAATAGCAAGTTAGGAAAATAATTCAATTAAAAACTTTTCTAATTCAATCAATCAGAAATTTATGTCTTTTAGGTTACATTAATATAGAATTTTAACAATATTTGATCATATTCATATTACTGATAATTTCACTTATGCCAATCTTCAATCTTAAACTTGGATCCATGATTTTAGATCTTATCTTTGAATTCTTTCAATAAAATATTAAATAATTAAATAAAAAATAATGTTGAGTACTATTTACTTTGCTTTAGAAAAAAGGAAAGCTAATAAAGAGATTAGAGGCTTTAGACCCTTATTGTTATAATTAAAATTTTAAGTTATTTACGAAATTTATTAATTAATCTTTGCTACAAATTATTTTAGAAAGTTATTATATATTCTCTTTGATTGCTACAAATTACAAATTTGTTTTTGGAGTAGATGACCTAAGAAAATATTGTGAGATATAACTGCCATGAATTTAATGTGAAAAACATATGAAAATAAAATATTTATTATTCATAGCTAATAATTGCATTTTTAGATAATGGTGCATGAAAACGATTCCACATACTATCGTATCGCTTTTCTAAATTATATATATTTCTTAAATTATTTACATATAGTATATTTATTTTCTTAGGTAAACTTATGGATATATTTTTAATTTATTATTTTATTCCATTGTTTAATAACGTGTTGGCAAGTAATTTTTAAGAAGGTGCATGGTGTTGCTTTTATGCATATTTTGTGAATTATGTTTTATAATATGTTATTTTTCTATATTTATATTAAATATAATTTAAAATATTTTCCACTTTTACAATTTTTAATAGTTTACATCCAACATTTGTAGTACATGTTTTTTTTTGGAGATATACAAAATAATTTTCTTAAATATATCCAAAATGTTACTTACTAATTATATGAACTTTGCAAAATTAATAACACTAATTAAAAATGATTTATCACTAAATTTAGAGAGTAATGATATGTAAAAAACTATGTTTGATGTAAGAAAATCCAATAAAAAACAAAAACAACCAAAAAAAAGCTTTTGCTTTTTATTTAAGGAGGAAAATAAATTATTATATAAATCGATAATAATGAATATTTTTTAGGGTTGAAATTAAACAGCTTAACATAAATAGCTATTTGGATATATCAATTAGTACTAATATCATGCATTTAAATTAATAATACTCAAATAATACCTACAACAAAAAAAATAATTCATATTAACCATCATTTAAAAATTAATTAAAAAAATTATATATCCATGGGCCGCACAATGTGCGGCCTATCCAAAACTAGTTTTATCTATTATACACAACCTTGAAAAGAAGTAAAATTACGATGAACAAAGAACCTTTGAATAATGCATTTCACTAACATGAAGAAGTCACTTGTATATAATAGACCAATCATTTGCAAAATTGGTGATAAAAATTGTGATAGTACACCATCAGTTTGTCGCTTTTCAACAAGTTCACACAATTAATTTTTCTTCAAAAACAACTTACTCTGTAGAGATCATACTTGTAATAAACCTCAAAGGAACATTGTGAAAATGTACTCCTGGCCCTTTTACATCAGTTTGATTTGTAAAAACCTGATGCAATTGTACAACTAAATAGTAGCAGCTGTATACTAGGTTTTTAAGACTGTAGTATCTTCTTGTAGTCGTGGAATGTCCCATTGAAAGGTGAAACTCTGCCTTCAGATACAACCCATAGCTGCTCCACGCTTCCAGAAATTAGGTGCTCGTCGTGGCTGACCTGAAAGAGTAGTAGAAGAGAGAACACCTTTACATTTGAGTCTAATTACATCCCGCAAGAAAACAGGAATCCAGAGGGGGTTTCACATACCATCAGCACACCTCCTTGGAACAGGACAAGGCCTTGAATCAAAGCTTCAACAGCATCTAGATCCTAATCGATTACCAAACGGGAATAATTCGTTAGTCACTTAGATGCCAAGTTTCCCACAAAAGAAGCCCTTCACTCGTTAGTCACTTAGATGCCAAGTTTCCCACGAAAGAAGCCCTTAATGGCGAATACAATGAAATCACAAAAATGTCATATATGAAGATTGTGTATTTTGAATAATCAAGTTACAACTTTTTTCAAGTATCAAATTAACCCAATGGGCAACAGAGAGAAGGTGTAACAAGATCAAGCTAGGAAACCAGTGAAAGAACACAGATACACAAACAGAGAGCAGGTACACCAGTAAACCAACTACAATGAAAAAGATGCTCAAAACTCGCAAATCTCAAGTCCAGAACATTGTTAAGGTTCTTGGACAATCAAGTACCAGGGATTAAATATTTGGTTGTCAATGTTGCAGTATCAAAAGAATAAAAGCTCCAAAATTTTAATTAACATTAGGAAACCCAACAGAAACGTGTGCAAATCTTGTGATTTACATAGCAGTTTCTACCAAAAGCAGAAAAGATAAATCAACCCCAGTTAGCTGCAAAGCTAATTTATGTACCTCACATTTCAAAAGACTTGATCCATGACTCTTAACATCTTAGGGAAAATTCAATACCACCTGATATAGCTTATAAAGTAACAACAGACGAATTATCTAGACATAAGTAAGCAAAGAAATGGATCAGATTTTGTAAACTGTTTGGTTGTCTTTCTATTAATAGTAGTTGGTTATGAGCTATCATACACCCAAGGATTTAAGTTTTATCCCCAACTACCCCCCTTGTCAATGTCTGAAAAAAGATGGAAAATACAAGGGGAAAATTTGAATAGCCAAATCTGTAGTATATCACGAAATTTAATAGTATAACATATAATTGTTTTTAGTTTGAACCACCAAACAACAAGCTCAGCAACCGGTCTGTCAACAACTTTAACATCATTTATTTCACTAAATTAGAACACGAGAACGATTCAACTTAAGAATAACAGCAACATATCAAAAAAATTTACTGAAACAACACATGTTAAATACTTATAGGTAACTTACAAGATGATTAGATGGCTCGTCAAGCAGTAAGATGTGAGGCTTTTTGAAAGTAATCTTGGAAAAGGCAACTCTGCTTTTCTGACCACCTGATACAAGGAGAATCAAAGGCATCCAAAGGGTTTTAAAGGAAATTCCATACCAAATCCCACTAGACCTAAGTTGCTAAGTAAATCCGTGTTTATGCAGAAGTTCATTGAAGTATCCATATAAAGCTCATTCAAAGATCAACATGAATATGTGCTATACAGTTTCAATCATCATAAACAGAGAAGAAAAACATACCAGACAATGTGTACATGGGCTGAAGTGCAAGATTTCCAGTTATGCCAAAAGAACCCAAATGAGCTCGCAGCTTCTGTTCCGGCACCCCCTGTTAAAAGCGAGACGACCGAAAGAAGGAATAAAATTATACCGAAACTTCAAATCCATTTCATTGAAGATTGGATGTTAATATGAAAATTGGACAATACTTTTATGCCTTTGTTGGAACACAATCCATGACTGAGAACAGAAACCAAAGATTTGATAACTTGAGTTTCATTTCTCATGAGAAAGATATCAAGAAATTAGATACGACACGTTCTCTTTCTGAAAAGGAACAGTGACAACTATTTAAATAAAATGCACACTGGAAAGGGTGAAGAGTACCAAATTGCTTTAGACAAGTACTAGCAGCATATTATTCAACATCCCCACATATAGTTAATGCTCTCATCCTAATAATGCTAAGCGAAGTCTATAATAGGTAGGAACTTACTGGGAAGCAGCGCATCATATACAGAAGAGGATTTGAAGAAAGGTCTAGCCCATCAACATGATGCTGACTGAAGACAGCAATTCGAACCTACAGAAGACAAAACAAAAATAGCATACTGGCATATTAGCAAATTAAAATTTAAAAAAAAAAACATAAATAAGTTTAAGAAGATCCCCGAATAACAATAATTTGCAGATATATAGCTTCAACTTCAAAACAAAGATGATGGGCAACATAAGTTCACTGAACAAGACAAATAAACAAGGAAAAGGTTGATTATCTAGGAGCCAAATACAAGAATAACGACCATTAAGCATATTTTAACAAACCATATGCAATAGCTAAAAGCAGGGAACAATATGTTAACATGAAAAGGCAATTAATCATAAAATTTGCAGAGCCAAGAATATCCCAAAATTCATTAACAATTTCTCTTTTAAGATTGACAGGTCCAGAGATCAAAATTGAGGGTGGGGAGATTTTTTATTTAAGATTTAATACATGTAAAATAGATAACCTTGGCTGAACGGAAAACTGTCCCTGAGGTAGGTTGAAGCTCCCCCGAAATTAATTTAAGTATGGTAGATTTTCCAATGCCATTGGGACCAACCACTGCAGAACAAGTCATATACCCAGATTACAAGGTGATTGAAATTTTAAACAAAAATAGTGCATAATCTAGTAAAGGCAAATCTCTCAAGCATCTCAGAGCAATTCCATGCCTCATTGAGATAACGAGAAGAGAAATCATAAAAAGTATTTCAAAAGAGTTCTATATGATTGTGATGTATCGAAGGTCCCTGAACACAAGAACTCAAGTTTCCAAAAATAATGTGTGTATATATAAGCAACTTGTTAAGTCCATGCCCGAAAAAAAAAATTTTGATTCTGATTGTATTAACATAATACCTGACTTCATTAGCACTAGAAGTGTACAACACTCCAAAAAAAAAAAAAGAGGACTAAATTGGTCATTAAATTCTTACTTGCTACACGGCTATCCAAATCTATCCCAAAATTCAAATTCTTAAATAGTAATGGGCCTCCAGGATATCCAAATGATGCATCACTGCAACCATAACAAAACATCAGCAAGTTCAATGAATAAAGAAAAATTTAGCATATTGCCAAAAATAAAGCAGGTATAAAACCCATGCCCAATATTTGGAAATTGTAAGAATATGATAGCATACAACACCTCGAAGTGTTTTAAAATAGTTAGTGTCAACCTGAAGCTTATAATTGGTGGGCCTGGTCTATCATCAGGGGAAGGGAACTCAAACTTGTAGCTGCATTGCATAAAAACCATATCACTAACATAAAAATTGGGCTGTGATGGATAATATGATTTGAATGCCTTTTGATGTAAAAGATTAGTGAGCATAAGAGAGAAAGAAAGAACTTGATATAGGGTTCCAAGACAAACATAAAGAGAGACATAATAAATGACCAAAAGCATACTCAGGGTCATTGATGACTTCATCCACAAAACCCAGTCGGTCCAGTGCCTGGTTAGTTCAAGAAAAAGAAAGAATGCCGGGATCAATTCTTGACCAATAGAGTAATAATATAGTATTAACCATAAATGGTTTACTCACACCAATGTAAATATCTTATTTTGGCCCACCACAATGTTTCAGGTAGAAAGATTGAATACTTAAAACTACATGCAGTCAAACATTGAGTAGAGAAACTTTATAATAAATTAGATGTCCTTTTTTTTGTTTGGAGAAATTTTCTGGTAACAAGTGGAAACATGCACTTGCTTTAACATCGTGCACATTCGGTCAAAGATAACAAAAAAATTTACCACGGATTACTCCAAAAGTAAAATTCTTCCAGGTGCCACAAAGCCTAAAAGGAAATCAATGTTGTTCCTCAATAACATCCAACGTATATTAGGAGATATGTGGATTTGTCTAGTCTTCTTGTGACTTGATGTAGTCTAAACTAGGTATGTTAAGTAACAAGAAAAGCATACCAAATTAATATTATACGATAGGTTTGACCAGAACTAGCAGTACCAAATGGCAAGCAGATAACAGCAAAAAGTACCTTGATTCTTGACTGAACTAGAGATGCACGCTTTGCATTGTAGCGGAATTTGTCAATGAATGTCTGCAATATATAATTGGAAAGAAAAATGTTTAAATGTTTTGTCATGTTTGATAGAAATCATAAGAGAAAGAAGAGAACAAGGAATAGGAGAGTCGCATACCTGCATATGAGCTCTTGACCGCTCATTTGCCTCAAATGCTTTCTGTTGATTTTTTAGGTGCTCCTCCCGTGTTCTTTCAAATATATCATAATTCCCTCTGTATGTAATTAGTTTTTGCCCTTGCAAGTGGATTATATCTGTGACAACCTGCAAGGAGCAGAGGGACGAAAGTACCAATAGTGGTATGAGAATGGAATGGTACTACAAACAACTGAGCAACCTATAGAACTAGATAATATGATTTTAAAGAAATGTAAAACAAAGAAAAACATACTGTATTTAAAAACTCTCTAGCATGAGAAACAACAATAAATGTCTTTGGCCATTTCACCAAGTAAGTTTCCAGCCATAGGACAGCATGCGGTCAATGATGATTCTGCCACAAAAAATATTAGCATCCATTCAAGATGTGTAATATCTCAAGGAAGCCGCATTTTAAAACAACATACGGTGGGTTCATCAAGTAGCAATATATCAGGTTCAATAAACAATGCACGTGTGCAAGAGCCACTCTCATCCTCCATCCGTCCAGAAAAGGTCTTTGTAGCCCTCTTCTGCATGTTCCGAAGAAAAGCTGAGACCCTGAACAACATTTGCATTTCAAGATGTCATTTAAGAGAATTACTAGAAGCAATGAACAATCTTAAAATGCACCAAGGTGAAAAGTTTTTCTTTATAGGAACAATAAACAAAGAAAAACCACCAAATGCCTAGCTCAGAAAAATTACTAAATAATTCAAGTTGTTTTTGGTAGTCCATCTGTAGTGTCACAAACAATAAGACTTCTTTAGGTTCATGCAACAAGATAAAACTAGGCTACAGAAAAGGTTTGCTAGAATATTAGCAGGCTTTTGTTAAAAAAAAAAATCAACAATTTCAACATCAAGGATGTAAAATGAACTAATAATTATCAAAGCTCACAGGTAAAGTCTACTTCAGAGCAAGTGCTAGCATCAATCAATTAGATACTGATAACAATACAGAAGTAACTTTATTTTTCGCATCATCCTCAGAAAATTGGAGTCAAATTCATTTTTACTTAGAAGAGAGCACGTTTTGTTTATGATAACTGCGCATAGTAAATTTTCTTTTGTTCCTTTTTCACTTGTTAATGTCCATTTTCATCAGTTAATATAACCACCATCAGCACTTCTATAGCTATTCTGTAGAACAGACAAACCAAGTGCCAGTCCAAGAGTGTGCCCAAGGGACCACCAAACTTTGGCATTGATGAAGAGGATTTTACACCTCATTCAAACAACAACTAAGCCTTTATAACAAGTACAAAGACTTACAATTACAAGATTAATGCTTAACAATCAGAGGAACTTACATTAAATGGAATATATGTATGCCGACTATTAACAAGTCCAACAGTGAAGACTGTGTATCCTGCCATTGCTCCATGTACAGCACTTTGAGCAAGGAGTGTGCAGTATACATTGTCAGATGCATAGCTAGGAATAGCTCGAATCATGTATGTAGGATCTGCCAATTAATTTGGTTAGATTCCAAAGTAATTTCCAAATTTACAACTAAGAGGATGCGAGGATGAGGTTACTCACCAATATATTTAAGGGTGATATCAAGTTTACGGGTTTTAGCAAAATGATCCTACAACACCACATAAAACCATTAGTTGCCTAGAGTATCATCTCAACTGTGATCATTACATATAATTCAAGAAGGGAAAGATTGCCACAGAGGACTGGAATAATTATATGCATGTCTCAGGACAAGGCTTGCTCTTTCAGTCAGAATTCTGACATGAAAAAAAATCTAATCATGTATGTGTGTGATTATTCATTTGCACTGGTGCATGCTTATCAGCTACATTGGTGGAGTAAGCAAATCAGAGACCAAAGATTAATAAAAGGGGACAAAGTTGATGAATGAAGATTTGACAAAGAACCTCTAAAGAAAGACTGATGAATACCTTAATTCTTTGTGAAATCCACAACCCTACGTCTTGGAGTAACTTGTTTCCAGAAGCATCTTGTTCATGTTTGGCTTGCATTTCTGTAAGAAGCTCCTGTCCTGCACCTTCAGCAATCACAATGACCATGTGTCCATTTTCCTTCAGCCGTTTCTCAATGAATTCAAAAAGTCCACCATCTCCTTCAAGGTAGAAGGGCGACTCTGGAATCAAACAGCAATCAACATCTCGGCTAGCAAGTGTGGCATACATTGCAATAAATCCTGCACAAAAACCTCAAGAATTCTGAGGAAAAAATCTAGATTGTGCTGGTGGATGAAAAACAGTACTGGTTAATGCATACTCCAGACGGCAGTTTTATCTCATGTTGCACTTTCTCAACAATACAGGAGAACAAATGTTTATTACTCCTTATTTTCCAGAAGTTTTATTAAGGGCATTGAGTCAAAGCAAATCCAACATTTAGAGCAAACCACTTGGAAACATTTTCCTTGCTACTAGCAAACTATAGCTCATTTATTTACCACTGCAAACATAGTGCAGAGAAGTATTCGAGGTGACATTGCGCTAGGAGAATGATAATCCAGGAAAACATGGAATACCTAAGCCCATTACTTGGTAATCTTTTACATAATCAAGTTGAGTGTGCATAAGAGAATCTTACCACAGTACCGACCCATGAGCTTCACCACACCAATACCCATTCTCTGCACTTTCAGCTTCAACGTGAGCAGCATTGATGGCACGTTGAGCCTCCTCTACAGCAGTATCAAATCCAAATGACCTGTCAATAACCTGTATATACAAGAAAATACACTATAAATATAACAGAAAGTTTTTCAGATCAGTTTGCTATTATGTTCTTTAGGTTATTGATGAATGCAAAGAAGCATATTAGAGTAATATGGAAGAAAAAGTACAGGCATTACATTGGAGTCAATTATCATTCAAGCAGGGAAGATTAGGGAGCCCCTTCAAGGAAAGCGCTTCCTCATCAACTTAATTCCACATGAAATCACACTAATATACTCTTCTCATTTCGGAAACTAGCATACCTTGTAAATTGCAGCTGCTCCTTTCTGAGTACCATCTCCTCCAATTATATAAACCTGACCATAATTTGCATCAGTAACACTGAACCAAAGATTTTTACAAGCCAAATGTCTTAGAAGAATAACAAAACTAAGTTAATTCTGACAATCTACACACCTGATTGATTCCACGGTCTTGAATACTGTCAACAATTTTTGAGGTATCATGGCCTCCACGAGATGTTCCAATGATTGTACCACCACGTTTATGTATATCATTCACAATCTTAGGAGTTAAGGTAATAGTATTCTTCGAATAGAAACCCCTGTATCCTCCCTGTCAAAATATGATAATGACATTGGCCAGCAACCTCAAACCCAAAAAAAGTAGTAGTAATTATGCATAGAGGAAGAGAAACTTTCAGTTTAATTTCCATAAAAATGTTTACCCTATAGAAAACAGAGCACCATGAAGTTATTTTTTCATACAATGATGAAGCTCAAACTATACTCTTAAATACCCACAAGAGGGATATTGGATTAAAGCAACTGCTTCAACTAGTGTCAATTATAATGTCCAAGGAATAACCTGTAAATCTGGAGGAAACTCTGGAACATGAAGATTAAAGGTAAACTCAAAATTTTCATCTGGAAATGCTTTTTTCATAATGCGCTACCAGTAAACAATAGTTACAATTGAACTTTACTTACTGTGCTAAAAAAAGGGAAATGGCATACTTACTGTGCTATACCCCCGCCATGCACCATCGGATGGAGACGATTTTGCCCTGGATCCCTTCCTCGTCTCAGGAGCCCTTCTTTCCACCAATCGTTCCCTCCTCTCAGGTGTATATATTTTCTCAAGCCACTCCAAATGTTGTTTTTCTTCTTTTTCGTCGTCCTTAAATACTTTGAGGTTTGTCTTTCTCCACTCCCTGTACTCATTATCCATACGTTTTAGGATCCCCCGATAAAGTGGACTCAACTTAAATTTGATGGGGCAATGATATTTCTTGTGCTCCACTATGTCCTTTCGAAATTCTGCTTTGTAAAAACAAAATGGGCATGTGAACCCATGACGGCTGTGGTCGTTGGCCAAACTCTTTTTGCTGTTGTTCTTCAAAAGGAGTTTCTTGAGCCTTCTACTCTCGGGACCCTCTTTCTTCCAGTGGAGCTGTAAGAGAGCAGGTGTCTTGAACCTCTTCCCACAAACAGGACATTGGGGCGGGTTCTTCCTCAGAGCGTCAAAAAAAGTTGGTATGTTTACCCGAGGTCCATAGGAGGAGTAACAACGGCTACAAAAAGTAGGAAGATTTAGCCAGTTGTTGGGGATAGGGAGAGGTGTAAATTGAGGGGGGGAAGTTTGGGTTTTCAGTTTAGTGGTGTTGGTGATGACCACCGTGTCTGCTTTAGCGACGGTGATCAGCCGGAAAAGAAATCTCATGCTGTCGTTCTTTGCAGACGGGAATGAAAGTGTGGAAAGTGAAAATAAAATAATTATTACTAGTATTTATAGTATATTCTGTTTGCTCACCTCTCTCTGTTGGCTTTTGGCCCACACACGCTAAAAAGGTTGGGACTTGTCACTTGGGAATAAGTAAAGATTTTGCTCTTATGTGTCCCATTCAGAGCTGTTATTTGTAACTGTGAGCAATCATACCTCAGCCTCAAATATTTGGGATTTGTTGTGGGACCCAATTTCAAAATTCCAACCCCCTTTTTTTTTTCTTTCACGATTTTGTTTGGGTATAAAATAAAATATACTATCTTATAATTTTAATAATTATAACATTTTTCACAATTTTTTCCCTTAAATTATCCCATTAAAAAACAGATATAGTTTTCGATTCCCTTGTTAGAAAAATGCACAAACGCTTGTTTATAAATACAAATCAAATATATCATTCCATTACGCTGTTATTTCACAAAGTCTAACGTGGAAATTTTTTTTTAAATAAAAATTATAACGTTGAACAACAAGATTTTTAAAAGGTATATAGGTATGTTTGGAGAAGAAAATTTTGTCATATATGTAAATGTGTGCTGTAGTGTGTGAAAAAGTGTGTACTATATGTAAAATATGTGTAGTGTGTGAAAAAATGTGTACTATGTGTAAAATATGTGTAGTGTGTGAAAATGTGTGTAGTGTGTGAAAAAATGTGTACTATGTGTAAAATATGTGTAGTGTGTGAAAATATGTGTAGCGTGTGAAAAGGTGTGTATAGCGTGTGAAAAAGTGTGTAGTATGTGAAAATATGTGTAGAGTGTGAAAATGTGTATACCATGTGTAAAATGTGTGTAGAGTGTGAAAAAGCCACGAAAACGACCATCGTCGGCTAGTTTTTGCAACTTATCATTTTTTTCAAAAAAAACGTGAGCAATAGCTCATGAAAATGGTGGTTTTTGCAACTTATCATTTTCTTGACTTGCTGGTTGTGGCTAGTGATACGACAGTGTTGATTGCCGTGTGTCAACCCTAAAAATTAAAACAAAAATATTATTTATTAAATTTTATTTAATAAAATATTTTTTCAATACAAAAACCAATAAAAACAATACTTATCAATTTAAACTCACTTCTCAATTAAAAAATATTTATTTTTTTAAAATGCAATTTGAAGTCTCATTTTTTTTTCTATTCTCAAAACAAAATACATATCCAAAGTGACATAGTCATCTCTTTTGTAGTTTAATCAATTAGATATCAACTTCATTGTTTGATTATTGAGAGTTATATCGTAATTTAATTAATTAAATAATGCCCAGTATGTGTCATACGTCTTTTTGTTGTCTATTTTCATTAAAGTTCAAACTATAGAGAGGTTAAGTTAGACATGGCCACGGTTCCGGAACCACCGGTTCCGTGGCCAATGGAACCGGAACCGATCCGCCAATGGGCGATTTCAGTTCCGTCTTGATTTTGATTCCGGTTCCGATTTCGTCACGACTCCGGTTTTGTTCCGATTTTGGTTGCGGTTTTGTTCCAATTCCGATTTTTATTTCAATTTTTTTTTTCAAATTTTGATTTTAATCCCACTTTTAAATTTGGTTTCTATTGAAATAATGATCAAACTATTAATTGAAATTCAAATAATACAACATAATAATATAATTAAAATAATAATAGTTAATATGCATAATTGAATTATTAATTAGAATTCCTCTAGTATAATATAACAACATAATTAGAATAGTAGTTAAAATTGAACTAATATATAGATTTTTTAGAATGATAGAATTATGAATACTAGATAAGTGAAAAAGAAAGATATAGAAAGAATAAAAGTATTGAGAGAATGATCGAACTATTAATTGGAATTCAAATAGTATATTAGCATAATATAATAATAAAAATAAGCAAATAAATAAAAATTTCTCAAGATAATGGATCATATTATTATTTCAGAATTTTTCTACAAAAGAGAGATCATTATTTATTTATAATTTTTTTTTGGGGGTCCAAAAATGAGTTTTAAAGGATACATGGTTTTTTTTTTTTTTTTTGTAAGTTTTCTATTGTTCACACATAAATACGAGTAATAAGTAGTAAGTAGTCTTATAAGAAAGGAAAGCAGTCATAAAATTAAAAAAGGAGGATTATTATGATATTTTGTGTTAAGGACGGGATGGGACCGGACCCACTTACTGGAAAATAAAGTGGCAAGTGGGATGTGGAAACTGAAAACTGGTAATGATTAGTATTTATTTGAAATCCCAACGAACAAAGTTGATTGTTTAATAAATGAGAGAGTATTTTGACGTGTGTTTGTCTCTTCTCTCTGTGTTGTTTTGTTAGCAGACAAAACCTGTGTCTTCTTTTTTACTCCTATTCTAATGGACTAATTAACTTCCTTTAGAAATTTTTTAACTAATTAATTGTTTTGGGTTTGTAATCGGAATGAATACTGTTTCCAATAGTATTTAGTTATATTTTCTTATAATTTAATAGTTTAATTAATTGTATTTTCTAATTACACTGAGCTTGAATTCTAAGAGGACTCAATGACTAAAACTCCGAAATTGTTTTGGTTTTTTAATTATAAGTATAATTTAATAGTTTAATTATGTTTTATGTTATTACGTCAAGAAAATCAAATTGGTTAGGTTTCTAAACTGTTTTGGTTTCCTAATTATAATCTAGAGGTTAGTTAGTTTTTTTAAATTATTATTTAATTGTTCTAATTAATTATAATTTAATCATTTTTTATTTTATTACGTCAAGATCAAGAAAATCAAATTGGAGGTTAGTTGGTTTTCTATTAATTATAATTTAATTTTTAATTGTGTTTTCTAATTACATTAAGTTGATGAAATTTAAGAGGACTCAATGACTAAAACTAAAACTAAAACACCAATTTGCTTATATAATAATAATAATAGATTAATTTAAATTTTATTAATAAGTTTCTTGAAAATAACAATAACATAAATCAAATACTTAAGAATTTATATAGCATAATATTATCTGTGCATTGCCTTGGTGCTTATAGGATTCCATGCTTAAGAATTTCATAAACAAATTCTTACCTTATTTCCCTAATTTAATTTAAATAGTACTGAAATAATTCTTTACTGAATCAAGTGAGGCACTGACTCTACAAGCCAAAGAGTAGGTCTTGCCTAAAATATCCATGCAAACTGCATATGTGATCATATGTCCCCAAGCCCCAATGCTGAATCACTTTTGTGTTATGCTAATTTTCAAATTTTATTAACTACATCAGAAACATTATAAAAAATTAACTTATTAAATATTACAAAATTATTATTTTTGAAATATAATAATTACCATATTAAAATAGTAACAAATTTATGTGTATGATGATAATAAAATTATGAGAAAGAAAAATAAAAAATTCTAAAGAATATTCCTTTTGGTGTAAGAAATAGACCACATTTGGTGTTATGCATTGGAAATTTGGAATGGACTACTACTACTTCTAAAACCTTAAAAGTGTAGAATATTCCTTTTGGTGTAAGAAATAGATTACATTTGGTGTTATTATGCATTGGAAATTTGGAATGGACTACTACTACTTCTAAAACCTTAAAAGTGGATCACAAAAAGCTCTCATTAGTAGCTTTTGGCCCACACACACTAAAAGGTTGGGATTGTTTGGATAAACTTTTCACAACCAACATCTATGTCCTGCTTTCCAAAAATGAAATTCTAGCTGCGCCAGAAACCTTAAGGTAACTTCGGCAGGTGGTTCTGAATATTGGCACCACGTCTTGCCTGTTTTTATTTATCAATTTTGTCATAATAAGTTCATGTGGAACAGTGAGGAGCGGAATGATTATTTTCTTAAACAAACTAAATGGACAAAATGATTTTTTTTTTGTCCTAAAGCAATAGTTGAGTGACTTTTTGATTGAAAAAAATAGTTTAGTAGTCAAAACTCATAATTTGTGATAGTTTAGTAACCAAATTAACACTTTAATCTTCTTAAAATATAAATTTTTAACTTTTTCAAAATAGAAAATAAGGGTAGTTTGACGACTAATAATGAAATGTTGACCGGAACAACATTGACCAACACTCGTCAAATCGAAATCCAACCAAATTTTGCCCTGCTGGTTGTGGTTGGTGCTCCAACAGTGTTGATTGTCGTGTGTAAACCCTAAAAATTAAAACAAAAGTACTATTTATTAAATTTTATTTAATAAAATAATTTTATTTATTAAACAAAAGTCTTAGAGATCTTGTCAAGTATTTTGAAATGTTATATAATACAGACAATTTTAAATATAAACGAAAAAGTTGAGCCCATTTAAAAAAAAAAAAAATTACTCAAATTAAGCTTTATTTGATTTTGTGTTATTGAGTATGTATTTAGTTAAGCAGATTTATCTCTTTCCAAGTAGGTATGTCTTTCATTGAAAACCAAGCATAGCTCCCACTCATGTCCCATGTATTGCTTCTGTTGAAACATCATTAAATCATGTAAAACCATCTTAATTAGAAATCAAAATCTTTTCTTTCAACAAATTAAAAAAGTCTAGTTCTAGTACTACTATTGCTACTGAAAAAGAGAGAGCACACGCCTAGCCTAGCGCCTAGGAAATAGCAAGGCCCACTCTTACAATTTACAAAGCCAAAAGATAGTACTATAGTAGTCACCCCACGGTCCCCACTCCATCAGTTGCACTGCTTCTGTTGCACCAAAAATAAGCCAAACATTAACATATATAGAAAGATATCAAAAGGATATGAAGATATAAAAATCACCAAATTAAGTATTTTTTTTAGCTAAAAAATAGGCTAGCTTTTCCTAAGTCCTTGAGGAAAGAGGATCAAGTGATACAGATGTTGAACTGTTATTAGTTGAAGCACCAGCTTTGCTATCAAGTAAAGCAAGGACAATTTTGTCAATATTTTCTGCCTTATCATCCAAACGTATTGATGCCATAACAGAATAAAAAATATAGATTTGTTTAGGATATAATAATTTCAACTATAAAGACCAAATAGTTTTCCTCCAATTTAATAATTAGAGAATAATTTGCTCTCTTTATTCATTAGATAACTGTTTTCGTTTTTAGTTTCACTTTAATTTCATTGGAGGGCACTTAAGCTTAGTTAATTTCATGTATTATCCAACGGATTGTTGAATGTTACACAAAAAAAAAAAAGGAAAGGTAAGACTTGGAGAGCACAATCATCATATCGTTCTTTGCTGTTTTGCAGACGAGACGGGACCCACTAAGTGGAAAGTGGGATGTGGAATTATTTGAAATTCCAACGATGAATTGTTTAATAAATGAGAGTATATTCTGTTTGTCTCTTCTCTCCTCTCTGTGTTGGTTTCTTAGGGCATCTCCAATGATTATTTTCTTAAACAACTAAATGGACAAAATGATTTTTTTTTTGGCCTAAAGCAATAGTTGAGTGACTTTTTGATTGAAAAAAATAGTTTAATAGTCAAAATTCATAATTTGTGATAGTTTAGTAACCAAATTAACACTTTAATCGTCTTAAAATAAAAATTTTCAACTTTTTCAAAATAGAAAATAAGGGTATTTTGACAACTAATAATGAAATGTTGCCCGGAACAACATTGACCAACACCCGTCAAATCGAAATCCAAGCAAATTTTGACCTGCTGGTTGGGGCTAGTGGTCCGACAGTGTTGATTGTCGTGTGTCAACCCTAAAAATTAAAACAAAAGTATTATTTATTAAATTTTATTTAATAAAATAATTTTTCAATACAAAAATCAATAAAAACAATACTTATCAATTTAAACTCACTTCTCAATTAAAAAATATTTATTTTTTTAAAATGCAATTTGAAGTCTCATTTTTTTTTCTATTCTCAAAAAAAAATACATATCCAAAGTGGCATAGTGATCTCTTTTATAGTTTAATCAATTAGATATCAACTTCGTTGTTTGATTATTGAGAGTTATATCGTAATTTAATTAATTAAATAAAGCCCCGTATGTGTCATACGTCTTTTTGTTGTCTATTTTCATTAAAGTTCAAACTATAGAGAGGTTAAGTTAGACATGGCCACGGTTTCGTGGACAATGGAATCGGAACCGAACCGCCGAGGGGCGATTTCGGTTTCGTCCCGATTTCGATTCCGATTTTATTCCTATTTTGGTTGCGGTTTTGTTCCAATTCCGATTTTTATTTCGATTTTAAGTTTCAAATTTTGATTTTAATCCCACTTTTAAATTTGATTTCTATTGAAATAATGATCAAACTATTAATTGAAACTCAAATAATACAACATAATATTATAATTAAAATAATAATAGTTACAATTGAACTTAATATATAGTTTTTAGAGAATAGAACTAGGAAGAATTAGATAAGTGAGATTCAAAGATATACAAATAATATGAATAATTGAATTATTAATTAGAATTCTTCTAGTATAATATAATAACATAATTAGAATAGTAGTTAAAATTGAACTAATATATAGATTTTTTAGAATAATAGAATTATGAATACTAGATAAGTGAGAAAGAAAGATATAAAAAGAATAAAAGTATTGAGAGAATGATCGAACTATTAATGGAAATTCAAATAATATATTAATATAATAATAAAATTAGCTTAATATAAATTAAAAAATTAAGTTGATATATAATATAATTGGATTAATAGTTGAAATTGCTCTAATATATGGAGGTTTTAGAAAAATAGAATTATGAAGGATTAGATAAGTGAGAAAGAAAAATATATAAATGATAAGAGCATTGAAATAATTATTGAACTGTTAATTGGAACTCAAATAGTATATTAGTGTAATACAATAATATAATTAAAATAATTAATTAAAAAAAGTTGATACCCTAAACCCTAAACTATAAACACTAAAACCTAAAACATAAAGATTATAAAACTAATAAATAATATTAGAGAAATGATAATGTGATGAAAATGGAGAGGTGTAGAAATATTTATAGAATTATAAAAATAAAAAAATTATGTTTTTGTTGCCGGTTCCGGTTCCAAAATATTAGGAACCGTAACTGAACAGTCAAAAGACGGTTTAGCCACGGTTCCCGTTTGGTGGGGGGCCCTGATTCCGATTCCGAAATCGAACAAATGGCTACGTCTAGGTTAAGCGAATATTATAAACAACGTGGAGATAATAAAGTGACGTTGCTCCAAACCACATAGTAGTGTGGAATTTAGTATGTTTTGAAAATCAGACCGGAGAACAAATCGGTCGAGGTGAAGACTATGTCAACACGGGTCAAATCGAACAGAAAACCAAATGACAACATCATGACATTATAAATATATAAAGTAATTCAAAAAATCAATATTTATAATTCCAAATATTTGCTAAATTATAACTAAAATATAAAATATTAATAAAACCTCATTAATTCATATAAATATTAAATATTATTTAATATCAATCATAATTATAAATAAAAGAAAAAAAAAGTATAACATATCTGGCTTATCTGTTTTTAAGCCAAATTAAATGCTTACTTCAAAGGATAAAAATAGCAACACGGAAGTATATGGTCGAATCCTTGGGGAAACGGAACACAATTCTATTCTAGTAAATTCAACAAATAGTCACAAAATGATTTTCTTAATTTTTGAATAGAAACTCTCTAATTTAGACAAATTAACACAATTAGTTGGAATAATCACAATGACAAAAATCCGATGAAGTGTAGCGAGACCAAATATTATATCCAATATTATCCTCTCTTATTGTATCTAATGTTCAAAACGAAATAGTTTCACTAAAATTAGAGACGAAAAGCGTAAATAACATTAAAATTACTTTACAATAATTAGATCATAACCAAGAGATAGACGTAGTTTTAATCAAATTAAGGATAAGACATGAAAAATTCTAGATAGAAGATCACATCAAACCGTTCAGATCTTATGTCCAATATTATTCTATCTTATCATGTCAAACGTTCAAAACGATGTAATTTAATTAAAATTAAAAATTAAAATTATAAATATCATAAAAATCTTCTAACATATTACTAAACCTTAATTAGTTTTAATATAAAATATGATAGAACCGAAAAAATATCGGAGAAGATATACCGTAAGTAAGTCCGTAACCACTTGCACTTCCCAATGTTTGGTGGTGCCTTGAGAGAGAGGAAACTGAGACAGTGTGAGTGAGAGATTAAGACTCTGAGTTTGAGCCTGAGTGTTTTCTGAGGCTTTTTTTTTTATTTGGAGTGTGTCTCTCTCTCTTTGGGAGGGCCTCTGAGCTTCTTCGAATAGCACTACTACTAACACTTTGATAATAGTCTTTTGTCAGAAGTGTAGCAATGGACCACTGGAAGGAAGTTTCTCTTTTTGGGGTTTCACCCAAAGTATTAATTTTCCACCTTTGACGAAACAAACAGAGACTTCATAATATGTGACAGAACCCTGTTTTTGCTTTGTTTAATCTTAATCGGTTGACTTTTTTTTTTATTTGTTGAACAATTATAAAATTGAAAACTAGGCACATTGTATTTTCGTTTGCTTAAAGAAACTAAATGGGCGGAATGATTATTTTCTTAAACAAACTAAAATTGAGAATTTTTTTTTTTTAATTTTCAGAAAGGCCCTAAGGCTCTTCAGTTTGGCAAACCTAGCTGTTCTGAAAGCCTAGCTTTATAGGAAGCTAAAGGGTCCATATAGGCAATGATGTAAATAAGGATATAAAGCGGAGGGTAGATTGGGTAACACAAAGAGGTAAGGTAGAGCGTGGTTAAGTTAGCCACGGTCCGTGGATTGCAAAGATTATTGGTGTTTTAGTAAACGACGGATTTTGGGAGCCGTTTTGAAGAGGTTGATAGCTAAGGTGTAACTTATAAGGTCAGGTCAGGTCAGCTGCTGTCTAATTTGTCTTATGGTGGGGAAGATGATTGTGGTTGAATTGGTTGGGAAAAGATTGAAGAAGATAAAATTTACTGCTAAGAATTTAAATTGAAAGCTCACCAATAATATCTTATTCCTTAATTTGGAATTTATCTTTGGAAAAATAGTTCCACTTCCATTGTGAGTAAAGGATAATTTGCAAATTATATACACTTTTCATCTCCTTTAATTTAACTACCCGATTTAACTCTTGAGCAATACCATCAACGCATAAGTAATCGATTCTAAATTCATAAAATAAATGAGAGTTGTTATGCTGATAGTAGATGCTTTGTGGAGTGCATAATACGATTCAACTGTGGTATTCGACAGCGTTATAGAGTGTGTCACATAAGTTCAATGTCGCTAAATTTGCAAGAGAGTTTGAGTATATTAAAAAATGTGTAAAATAAAAAAATAATGACATGATATGATCCACTTAAATGACTTTATATAACGGGATAAAGGCAAGTTTTTGTTGTAATTTAACTGGTCGACAATACATAGCTATAACAAAAAAAAAAAAAAAGGATTGGAATTGAGAATTATATCTGCTGAAGTTTTATTTTAATCCAGTTAAACAAAAATATAGACAAACAAAGAATGTTAAAAAAAATTCCCAAATTGGGATGCGTTACTTTTCAACTACGATCTCAGACCAATCTTTGGTTGAGAGGAAACCATTTGTTTGAGTTTGAGGCGGTGGTGTTTATATTTCCAATACGGTGGACATTATGATTCATGAAATGTAAGATAAGTTTATTAACAATGTCAGCTGTAACAAGTGGACCAATCACCAATGGCCCTATCCTTCTCTGCAAAGCAAAAGCAATTGGTACAAAATTAAAGGAGTGGCAAAGCCAAAGGATCATGTAGATTATAACTCAATTTTCTAATTATATTAAATCCCTCGTCGTGTTGCGTAATGCTTGGCTCATAATCCTGTTGAATTATAATCCCACGCCAACTCCTTTAATTTTAATTACAATATTTAAACCCGATAAGTTTTTTTTTTATTTAAGAATAATTACTCTAACACATTAATTGTCATGAACTGATTAAACGGAATCGATCACGTGGATTTAATTTAAAATATAACACTCCTTTATTCATTTATTTTACAGGTGTCTGTTTTAATTATTTTTTTTCAAATAAGTATCACTTTACAAGTTTCAATACAAAAAATGTGAAATATTTCAATTTTATCCTTCATTCAATTTATCTAACATAGCATGACATTAATTGAACTTGTTCATTTTTTCAATAAAGAACTAGGGGCAAATAAGTTTTTTTTTTTAAAAATTAATGTGCTATTGATCAAAATGACACTTAATAAATAACAAATGGGGTATTCTATATTAATTAGTATAATTTTATGGAGTATATAAAAAAGTTGGTGTTTAACAAAATACATCATGAATTAAATTGGTTGTTATGATTTATAAGTAAGTAGTAAGAGATGCTCCAAATTGGGATGAGCAGCATTAATGTAAATTAGAAATATAGTACTCCCTTTCTCCTTTAACAAAGTGTTATTTTAACAATTGACACACTAATTAAGAGAATGGATAAATTTTCTTATTTCCCTATATAAATTGGAATATTTTAGATTTTTTGTTATAAAATTTGTAAAATAACACTTATTTGATAGCAAAAAACCATACTTATATAATAACATATGACGTATATATATATATATTAAAGGCAGAGGGTGAGAGCGTGCAAGCACGTTCTAGAAATATATGGGATTCGTAAAAATTTTCATTGACTTTGTATAATTAATGGTGGAAACATGGTTGGTTTGTGCTACTAAGATACGAATACATATGGCCATATGCCAAATTAATTAATGACAAAAAAAAAAGCTAAACAAACCAACGTATTAATTTGGTTATTTTAGTTTAGTGATGATAAACTATAAACAAAAAAACTGGGTTCATCAAAGACGTGTGGTGCCATGAGTCTAACTCATGTTGTACTACCTCAATTCTTTAATAAGTGTTTGTTGTCAAATAATTGTCATTTTACAAGTTTCAATACAAAAAGTTTAAAAAGTTTTAATTTTACCATTTGTTCCATTTATCTATGTAATGTTATTTAAAAGAAGAGAGAGAAAATTATAGTTATAAATATGAGTAAATAAAAGAATTTATCTATTTTTTAATTAATATGTACATAATTAAAACGACACTTATTAGATATCGAAGGGGGAGTAATGAATAATGGTATTGTTATTAATGTAACGTGGACTTAGTGATCACCCAGCTAAGAAGGCTAACCTAGCTTCAAGAACACACAATTGACCCACCCACGAACCATGAACCATGAACCATCCATGATGATGAAGCGGGGTGCATCTCACATCTGCATATCATCAAGTAAGTGTGTGTGTGTGTGTTTTCATTGCATGCATGGTTTTGAAAAATATTTGAGTGGAAGTGATCATATATATTGAATTAGTAGTATATATATTTGGAATTGGGAAGTAAGGTGTTGACATGAATGGATGGTTTGTAATTCTAATTAAGTTGTGTAGTAGTAAAATGAGATATGAATAGGAATATATAAGAAATATTTTTTTCAGTGTAAAAAATCATCATCAGTGATCATTGTGCATGTAACTTTGATATTTCGTGAATTAATAAAAATATTGGATTTTAACAGCTTAATTGGCCTTTCATCATCATCATCACTCCTAAATACAATTATATATATACTAGTCATTCTAACAGAGGAGCCCATTTGACCCCGTAATAACACCCACCAAGCGTTGTCTCTTGTTATTACTTTATATCTATATATCTCTTTTACTATTTATTTTTAGAGTGATGATAGGGAGAGTGAAAAATTAGAGTGAAACTCAAAGTGACTAAAGTGACTGACGTGACAGTTATAAAAAGACAAACTAATACCCTAACCAAATGATGAGTGAACCCTAAGGGGTAAGGGATAAGTTTGTCTTTTTATACCTGCCACGTCAGTCACTTTACGTTTTCACTCTAATTTTTCACTCCCCCTATCATTACTCTTATTTTTATACGCCTGCTGTACAAACTAGAAACACGAAACATGTATTATACTGATCATGTTAATTATTGTAGACATAAATAAATAAAGTGGGATTGAATTAATTAATTGGTATTTTTCTACGCGAATTATTAATTACTTGAAAAAGTTAAATTGGCCTTTGGAGCAATGTGGGGGGTTGGGAATAAATTAAAGTTAATTATTTTTGGGCACAAGTTGAAAGATAATTAATAATATATGATTATTAGATTAGACTAAAAATGGTTGAGAATATCATATGGGTTCTAACTGCTAATAATAATATATTCAGAGTGGATGAAATAATATGTATTAATGTATAACAAGGGAGGGAGGGAGGGAGGGAGTTGGTCCATTTCAAATTTTCAAGTATTCAAATTATGAGAAACAATGGCCATGAGTGCAGTGTGCAGTGTTGCTGCTGCTGCTAAAGTCTAAACTCTAAACAAATACTCACTCATAAAGGAAAGAAAGGATACCAAAAACTCCAACTCCAATTCATCAAAAAAATATTTAATACTACTCGCAAACATTACCATATTAATTAATGTATGTCTGTCTCTGTTTGCAATATTATATTGTTAAATATTTAATACTAGTACTACTACTGTACTACAATTCCTACATACATATGCTGTATGCATACTGCCTTCCATAACAAAATTAATCAAACTTTCTCTTTTCTTAATTAAGTAGAAGTAGGTTTGTCCCCTTGGTGTTGGTAGCCTCCTCCTCCTTCAACTTCAAGCTTCGGAGTATGCTCCTTGGTGTAGACACGGTGCCGTCTCTCTCTTCCGTATATAACCCAGAACAGCAGAGACAGCATCACTGCTACGGCAACCATCACCAGCCCAACGTACACCCATTTACTAAACCTCTGCAGCCCTGGACAATACGTCCCGTATATCTCCGTGAATGTTTGTCTCACGAATGAGCAATCTTGCAGGCTCACCAGGTAGGGCCCGTAATGGTACAAACCAAAGCTCACTTTTATGCCCGCTGACATTTGCCCGTATATTGTTGGAGTCAGCCGCCCTGTGGTTGAACAAACACCGCCATTCCCCGAAGCAGCTTGGCATACGTAGTGACTCCACACCTAAAGAATCAATCAGACAGTGGGATTATTATTCTCCTGCACCCTGCTGGACCTATTTCATGCAAGATGCATGATTAAATAATAATAAAAAATGCATGTGTATCTTCTACCTGCGTGGCATTGTCCAAGTCTACCTCTCCAGGGGTGCATGTCCGGTCGGTTAAGTCATGATTAAATGGGTTGCAGAGAAGCGCCAGTAGCGGACCGGATTGATTGTAGTACAAAGGCACAAAGCTGGGGGCGAAATTAATGTTAGACACATTAGTGATCACCTGGTTAATCACGTCCACTAATTGAAGGGTAACTTCCTTGCTTTTGCTAAGGGTGTCTTGTGCAGTGGCATTGTCTACGCAAGGCAGGATATCATCCAGAGAGGTATGAGCAGTTGGGTTTTTGACCCACTGATTCATTGATACACACGAGTCTGCGGTCACGCTGCAGTATTGCATTCATGTATATATATGTAAGAGAGCGGAAATGCAGCTATACATCACAACAACAAGTTACGTTTCTAGTAATGAAACAAACAAACAAAGGGAATGCACTTAGAAACTTACTTGTGGAGAAGTAGAAAAATGCCACACAATACAAATGTTCCTGTCACTATAATCCATCCAGCGATTACCAAACTGCAGCAATCAATAATTAGTACCGACCCACTTTGATCATATATACATATTTATGCATTTGAAAGTAGTAGCCATCTCACTCACATGTAAACCAGAAACTGCATGCCAAATATTGAAAACACTGGAACAAGCGGGGCGAGTTAGTTAGCACACATATTTGATTAAATGGAAATATATATAGAGCAGGACAACATATATATATATATATATATATATATATATATTTGATTATTTTGGCCGGGTGTTGGTGTCACTATATATACATTGAGACAATTTAAAAATCTTACCAAACCCGAGGAATGTCATGAGAAGCATGACGGCAGAGAGTAAGATGAGAGCCAATCTCCTGCATCGATCATGATATTATCCAACAATAAGTAATATATCTATATATATATATATATTCTGGAACATATATAATAGTAATATAGAATAAAGATTAACTATTATTTTAATCTCATCACCCACACAGCATCTATGACAGCTTTTATATCCTTTGAATTTGACTCTGCTCGTTCAGAAAGGGTAGTAGCAGAGGAGTTGAGCTTGGTTTGTATCTCATCAATGTCAGTTTGGACATTTGCAGGCAGGAAAACCTGAGCAACCCCAACCTGCTTAGCTGCCGACAGATACTCCGACACTTTCCTAATATTGCCAGCAGTGGCATCAGCCTGATCCTCAACATATTGCAAGGTATTTGTAGTACTGCCATGAAATTTTCTCTGGCCAACATACAAAATAATACATCCTACACTGAAGATCCAAGATCACATATTAGTTCGTAAATGGGAGATGATCAGAATGAAGTGAATGAGAAAAAAATTAAAGAAAGAAGGGGTTCTAATACATTGCCACAACAGTAAAGAATATAAGCAAGATCAGCGAGAGGGCGTAAGCTGTTCGCGAATATCCGTAAGGCTCCCTTCGACAGCAAGAGAAGTAGAGGCACATAAGGAGTAAGCACAGCCCAAACCCCAGAAACCAAACTGCCGCCACCAGGAAAAAGGGAACAGCTGTATAACCCACAGACTGCAATCAAATATAGGTATGCACGAAACTTCAATAATTGAGGAAAGAACTGTGTATATGTAATTCATAACAGCAAACTTTTCAAATGCAGATAGAGTAACTGCCACATGCAATCCATACCAAACAGGGCAAACTTTGATTAACATCATGCTTAAATGCAAATCTTGATTTCTTAATTATGCAGAAGCAAAATACTATAAGGTCAACTATGCATTTGAGGCTGAAAACCAAGTAAAGATTGCAACTTTGGCAGCCAGAAGTATCATCTTTCTTGGAAAGAAATGGTTAGTTTGGCTCTTTCACATAAAAGTAGTCAAATCTACATGCTTATTGACATTAAACTGGGAGGACTATAGGATATCAAAAGCCAAAACTAGGATCATTTCTCATCATTTCTAATAAAGCGTTCACGTAGACAACACTAAAAGAGCAACCCGTGGGCTGTGTCCAGTAATTAGAGTTATCCGAATACAATGTTAAGGTCCAGTAAGAGTGCCGTCTGTCAAACAGAAATCTTCGCAGAGTACTAGTAGCAGTGCATACAATAGCTAGCTAACCTTCCAGAGTAATACTAGTCTTTGAAACCAAAGTTGATGGTTAAAGGGCATGGCTTTTCTGGTTTCGGATCCATACAAGTAGTAGTACGGAGTTAAACCTCTTTCATACACCACTGCACATCGCTTGCTCAATATGCCATTTATACAGTTTAAAATAAAACAACTGCAACTTTGGAATTACCAAGCCTCTGGTGCATCAGAATACAACAAAATGCAGTCCACAGAACTAGCTAAAATGCAGATAATCTACAAATATCCAAGACCAGTTCATCAGAATAGAACTAAATGGTCATGGGAACTCATGGAAGGCAGCTAATCTCTACATGAGTTTCAGCTAGCAGTTGAAATTTGGAGAAAGAGAGCATTTATTAATATCATGGCCGACAATGATTTAGTTTATCCAGATTGAATTGGGACGACTATAGTACTAGTATTTGATTACAGAAAAAAAGTTCATCCTAATTCCAAGTTAATTAGGACATTCACTCATCAAAAGAAGAGAAAGGCACATTTGTTTGACACTACCAAATACTATATAGTAGTATACCCTTTTTGACTTTAACCTGCATTTTATCAAGCTTTTTCTACATTTGAGTGCTGTCCACCTCTAAATGAAGTACTGTCATTTACAAAAAAAAGAAAAAAATATAAACATTTTTAGCTTGAATCCAGCTAAGAATTAGCCCCAAATTGCTGAAATTGATTTCACAGTCCTCATGTTTGATGACAGAACACCCCCACCCCCAAACCCACAAAATTTAAAAAAAAAAAAAATAAAGATAGAGAGAGAATGCACTCGCATAAGTATATTTTTCTGAGTTGAGAATTGAGGTAACTCAAACTCACTCTCAAAATGTAATCTTTTTTCCAGTTTTTGTAACCCGAGCAATAGGTCCAAGATAAATCACTCTGAAAATGTAATCTTTTTCCAATTTTTTATAATCCTACCAACATGTCCAAAGTAAAACTACTACTAATAGTTTTCATCTCGTGTCATGTGATGAACAATGGACACGGTCACACGACCAAAAGGGCAATAAATTAAGTACAAGTACAAGTACAACCGGTTGGATGAGGATCCCTCATGCAAATTAAAGTAATTTTCTTGTTTTGGCTTAATGAAAAAATCTCGCCTATAAATATAATAATAATAATTAAGAATGTAAACCAGAATTAATAATTTCCTTGACTACTAACTAATAAGCTTGCTTGGTTTATCCCACAAAAAAAAAAAAAAAAAGACTTCCTGGATGGACTAGTTAATTAAAGAATAGTTTTTATCAAGGACTTACAGCCCAGTAATGTTGGTTCCTGATGTTCCATCCTCCTGTGTATCTATTGAATCCATCCAGAGGATCTTTTCTGTGAGTCCTCTTTGCAGCCAATATGAGGGATGAGTTCAAAGGAGCTTCCTCACTTTGAGTTTCAGTAGTACTAGTATTGTTCTCAGCAAGAAACCTGTTTGTCCTCCAAGATATCACCGGTTCATAATTTTCAAATGCACCTGAAATCACATCAAATGCCAAAAATGGCCTCCAAGAAAACAAGACGAGAGCAAAATACTCAACTTTTTTTTTTTAATAAGAAATGGCAATAAAAGTTACCTGAAGTATAGGGGATCTTCGGAGATGTGGTGGGGAAATGAGTTTTCCCTCGGAGTCGGAGCGAGAAGGGAAAAGAAGTGGCAGGCGATGAGAGAAATATAAAAAGGAATAGAACAGAAAAATGCAGTGACCCCTTGATGATGTTGAAGCATAGCATTCTAATAATTAATTAATTAATTAATGGAGGTTTGTTAAGTGGGATGGATGGCCTTGGCCTTGGTAGAGTGGAGTCACAGCAGCAACTGTAATTATTCAAAGAAATCTGTTTTGCATTTGTACTCTACTTGAACTGGAACTGGAAGTGTTGGTTTTGGTTGAGTACTAGTAGTAGAATAATTGGTAGGCTTTTTAAGTTTTTGACGATGAAGACGAAGTCCCAGTGAAGTTTGAAGTTTGAAGTTTGAAGTTTGAGGTTGAGGGTGGATTAATTAAGGTGGTGTTAAAGTAGGGATAGCACTTTGTACCAACTACGCAAAAATAAAGCTGTGATAATAATCCGGCACCGGGGCCCGGTGGGGATGGGATGATATGAAAGAGTGATGATGAAGATAACAGCACACACAGGTGTGAGTATGTGTTTGATAGAATAGTAGCAAATGAAAACAGGTGGAGTGGAATGGAAAAATAATTCTTTATTAGAATCTTTACTCATCAACTACGTACGTACTGATAAACAGGTGGGAGTGTTGATTTGATAATATGCCATAATATATAAATAAATATAATGGGTGTTTTGAGATTTAAATACTCAGAAGATTATAAAAATTGTCGGAAGAGAGAGAGAGAGAGTTACATCCACATATAACATATTATTATTATTTATTTATTATTCTTATTTCTTCACTCCTCACTCAGTCCTCAGTCTCAGTCCTCAACCTTTACCTTAGCGGCTTAGGCCTTAGCAACCTTTTCATCATCGTTTTATTAAGGGCGAATACCATTTTACCCCGTGTTTAAGCATAATCTACATATCGCTACCTCGTGGTTTCAAAATACCCACATAATCCCCTCGTATTTTGGACTAAAGTGGAAAGCGGACGGAATATGTTAAATCTGACGGAAATAAGTAATTTTACTATATTACCCTTAAATTCATTTCCACGAATTTTACTATTCATCATCTTCTCAAAATTGTGAATTTTACTATTCATCATCAAACATCAAAATCCACACGAACAACCAATTCAATGAATTAATTAACATCAAACAACAAGCATCGATTCCATCAGCAAGAATTTAGACCACTCAAACGATATTCAACACAAAGCTTCCAAGAATTGTAAGTGATAAGTTATGTATCCAAAACAAGTGGATAAAGTATTCAATCTTTAAACTATGTATCCTAGGAAATATTTAAAGAAAGTGCATGAAACACAGTTTAAATCAATATGAATGAAACACAGTTTGCATCAATATGAATATAGCAAAATCAAAACCAATTAACAGAATCCAACAAGGTTGATTTTCAATTTCGTCATCACTGCAATTTCAATAGACCCATCACTAGTTTCGGCTAGTGATTTTTTGTGAACATTTCGACAGACTCCATGGATCTTCTCCAACCGACTACGTGGTTTTGCAGCATAACAGAGCTTCTATTCCATGGATCTTCATCTTCTTCACCACATATCCCACAATTTCCATTCAATAATTAACAAATAACTTCAAGCTTTCACAAATAACTTCAATAATTATCACTGATCATCATCTTCTTCACCACAATTCCACAATTCCCATTCAAGAAACCCACTAGAACAAACTCGGTTTGAAGAAGAAATCTGAAATTTGATGAAGAAACCCACCAAAAATGCCTAGAAAAATCTGAGAACTTCACCAAAAATCCCTAAGCATGTGAGGAATAAGTTCCATGAATCATTTGGGTGAAAACCATGCCCAAATTCCATGGATCTTCACCAACAGATCGGCTACAGCTGGGACAAGAACTCAGTACGCCATTTGCGCCCCCGATCGTGAAGTTCATCTCCGACAGATTCCATGGACGCCTTCACTCCGATTCACTCTGTCTACATGAATTTCTCTTCGCCTCGGTGTGCTTCAACGGTTCCACCTTCAGCCCGAGGCGACGGCAGCAAGATCCTCTTAAAGCAAGCTCAGATCTGGGCTCCACCACTGGCTGCACAGATTGGGTTCCCGGCGACCCTGCTTACCACTTGCTCAAAGCCGACTGCTCAATTACTAGAAGAAGCTCCGGCTGGCAGCAGCTCACAGCAGCCACCATTGAAGAAGCTCCCTCCAGCGATTTTCGGCGGTGTTTTCTCTCGATCCGCTGGCCGTGAAAACTGAAAACTTTGATGCTGGAGGTTAGTTGGTGGAGAAAGTAGAGGAATGACAGTGGTGGTGGAAGAATACGAGGAAGAAGAAAGGAAAGAGAAAAGAAAGGTGGATCTGACGAGGAAGAAGAAAGGAAAAAAGAAAGGAAAGAGAAAGAAAAGGAAAAAAAAGAATAAAATATTGAGAAAAGGGTAATTTTGGAATAAAAATAAAAAAATTTAAGTATCACTCGCAGATTACTGCGCGTGTAAATCACATTCGTCAGATTTAACAGATTCCGTCCAATTTCCACTTTAGTCCGAACCACGAGGGGTTTATGTGAGTATTTTGAAACCACGAGGGGGTTATGTGGGTATTTTGAAACCACGAGGTAGCGATATGTAGATTATACCTAACCACAGGGGGGTAAAATGGTATTCGCCCTTTTATTAATTACAACAATGAATCAATGAATGATCGATCGGATCATCATAACATTATGACAATGCGTGCCTGGTAATAAGGTAATTGTCTTGTCGTCCTATAATAATTTTTTTAAATTTTAATTCAAGACAAGAAGAAGAGATAAGGAAGACGTGCTTCCAAGTTGTTTCACTGTTTTTTGTATTCATTCAAAATTTCAAACTTCAAACTTAATAAAACTTTCTTGAATCTTCTTCACTTCCATGCCATTATGCCAATATGCCAATATGCCAACATGCCATTTTCTTTTCCGATATTTACACTTGACATTGGTAAATTCCCAAACTGCCAAACCAAATGCTCATCATATTAACCCCATTTGCCATCTCCTACTTTAGTGCTTAGTGCTTAGTGATTCGTGGTTTCTTTTTTGTTTTCATTTTCTCAAACCAAATCCAAATAATAAAATTATAAAAAAAAAAGGGTAGAGAATTGGTTGGAAATATATATATATATATATATAGAAATTTTAAACTCCATCCATTATTATTAATTAAACTTTGATTATATAGAAACAAATACCAAATGCTTCTAAAATGAAGTTGGCCCAACAACAACAAATCCATTCATTCTTTTAAACACCTCACTCATCCATTCATTCATCTATGAGTTAGTCTATCACTATGGTATTGGGTTAAAAATCATCGAATCCACAACTTATTTTAAAACCATTTTTCATTTGGCCCAATCTTTGAGTAATGGATCATCATCCCAAACTATTGTCCATGGGCTGCTTCTTCTTCTTCCTCCGACTGGGGGTAATAAGATGAAATCAAATCAAATCAAATCAAATCTGTCTTTGATTGTGAATCTGAATCCGACGGTGCTCAAAAAACACCCTCAGGCTCAGAGTGGGACAATAACATATAAACTAGGTGGCTTACAGCGCGCCAGCGCGCTGTAATTATATGTAATTTTTCATTATAATTTTAATTTAGTATAATAGATATAAGTAATATAATATTTGTTGCAAACTACATGTACTAATATTTACGGTTAATATTTCCACAAGCTTACCCATAACTTTACTCGTTATACATGTATGTACATATTTAAACATTTTTATAAAATACATGGTTGCAAATATTTGTACACACACTTATACATATACATATATATGTATACACTATACGCATTTTCTTATATTTGCATATATTACACTTATTTTGACACTATAGAGTTGTACACATTTTGCACATAATGTGCACACTACGTATATACATATATTATATACATTTTCACACATTATAAATATTTGCAAATTCTTCTTGCATATGCACGCATTACAATGTACATGCGTTATATACTACACATATTATACATACTTGTACACACACTTATTCATAATACACATATATTTATACACTATACAAACTTTCACACATTTTACACATATTTCTCATACACATATTAACACGTCCTTTACACATTTTTACACATTATACATATTTATATATACTACACATATTTTCACACTCTATATATTTTTACACGTTACATATATTAATACACACTACACATAATTTCACAAACTCGACATATTTATTTATACTATACATATTTTCACATACTATACATTGATGCACATTTTCCACAATATAAATATTTACACATAATACACATTTTTTGAAACACTATATTTGTACACATACTCGCATATTTTCATATGCTACATATATTTATACATAATTCATACATTTTAATACACTATGCATATGAACACATATACACATTCTGCACATATTTTCACGCACTATACATGTTTACACATAGTACACATATTTTACTCACTACACATATATATACATATTACACATATTTCTCATACACTATATATGTACACATATCTACACATATAACATACATTTTCACATACTATACGTTTTTATACAAACTGCACCTATTTTTGTACACTACATATTTACATATACTACATGCATTTTCACACACTACATATATTTGTACATAATTTATATATTTTCACATATTGTGCATATTTACACATACTACAAATATTTTCAACCGCTATAATAATTTGTACATACTATAGATTTTTTGTCATATACATATATGTACACATATTACACACATTTTCACATACTATACATATTTATAAAAACTTCAAATATTTTCTCATACTATACATATTTAACGTATTTTCACACATTGCACTTATTTATATGTATTACCTATATTTTCACACATTATTTACATTTATATATATATATATATATTTTGCTCATCCTATAGTTATTTTCATATTATAGATTTTTAACATGTTGTGCATATTTTACATACTACATTAACACAATTACTATATATTTCATATACCACAATATTTATTAACACATACCAATATGTCTTTTAATACATATTACATGCATTGTCACACACTTTCAATATTTATATGCATTATATTTATTTACACATATTATATATATTTCACACACTATACATATTTACAAAAACTATATATATTTACATACATGCCCAAGGTGAAAATTATTTTGGCAAAACTTTTATGTTTGTGAATTAATTAAGTTGAAGTAAAAAATATAACGGAAAAAATTTGTTGTGCTATTGTTAATGTTTGTCACAAAAATTATAATTTACAAGGTATAATTTATTAATAAATTAGTAAAATTACAATTTTATATATAGTATATGAATAAAATCGTGTAGTATGTTAATTCTCATCATGATCCTCATGTATTTCTCAAAATAAAAACATAAAATAAAAAATAAAAGCTTTAGCTAATTGGAAAGTTTAATAAGTGATTACATACTTGTTTAAATCACTTTTTCATGCAACTTAAGTAACTTCTATATATTTCATAATAAATAAATAAACTTTTATATACTTTAATAGTTAGAAGAAGTTAGAAATATGAGCAATTAATGCTTGGATTAAAAAAAATGGTTGCATCAATTTTTAAATGAACTAATTAAGTTTCAAATTCATTCAACAAATTAAAGTTATGATATTGATATATTTAAACTATCTCACCATCAATACAGTGTATTAGAATTTTTAGAATTTTACTTAAATTGCCCTAACAGTATTATATTTTTTATTTTTACAAAATTCACAATAACAATATTTACTACATTTTCACTATGATTATGACTATTTAAATGAGTCAAATCATTTATATGTTATATGAAAAGTCTAATATAATAAGTTGAATAGTTTAGACTATGCATAAAATATTGCTTCTAAAAAACATGAAGAAACGATATAACATAACATATTAAATTAGTAGTTTAAAATGTTTGAATATATAAAACTTAACAATAATAGGTTTGGATGAACTCAAAATTAAAAAAATCAGTTTATAGTTAGGATCGTAGAATATTACATTTTTAGAATGCAACAAGTCTAATTAGTAAATAGTTTTTGGAATGTATAGTAAGCATAAAAATGGATGGTGTGTGAAAATATGTGTAGTATATGTAAATATATATAGTTATTGAAAATATGTATAATATGTATAAATATTTTGAGCATGTGAAATTGTGTAGCCATTAATTTATAAATTTAAAATAAAAGATTGTGTATTACTAATTTTTAAGTTTGTTGTTCTAATTTATTCATTACGAATATTTTCAAATTGAAGTGATAAATAATTATACTTTACATATGCATTACTAAGTATTAATTGTTCAAAGAACACTAAATTTTGAAAATTTTGTTTATTATTAATAAATTGTTTATTTTAAAATAGTCAACGTTACTTTAGAAACATAATTGAGATGTAACTTTAGATATCTATTTGAAGATTTAACAGAGATGTTGAAAAATTATTAGATAGTAGTTTTATTTAGTAAAACATTAAAAATATAATAAGTCTTGATATATTAAATATATGTTAAGTTATTTTGAATCTTAGTAAAAAAACACTAATTAATATAATAATAAATCTAAATATATTAGCAAAATATTTATGTAAGACATGAGTTGGCTAATCAATGTCTATGGCCATGCAATCAACCTGTTCAAATACAATCCTTTGTTTCTCAATGGTTCAGATCTTTCCTTTTTGCACATCAAACTCTGGATTTGCTTATTGAAAACAATGTAGCAATAACTGGCTTTTGTCTTCTTGTTTTGGTATTTCACATTCTTTAGCTTCACATTGCAGCAAAAACACAAAAACAAATGATAAGTCCAACGCCAAATTCTATGTATAGATCAGCCCAAATGATCCAACGTTGTATTCATAGGTCAACTAATGAGGCTCGATCTTCTCCTGGAGGATGAAAATCAGCAGACATTTTAATTAAGTAGAGAATCTATTTCAGATGGGACAGTCGTCTCACATTTAGATAGATCGAGTGACAGTTAAAATCTTCGGCTCTTTTTTTTTTTTGGTTCTAAATCAATTGTTGCTTCTGGAAAATCACAATTTTAAGCTTTCATTTGTGCTGGTGACGATTTGAAAATGATCTCCAAAATGAAGCCTTTGAGCTGCATGTTTTGAATGGTCAGCTTGCAGTTCTATTTCAATTTTCAAGGCGTGTCAGTTTACAGCAATCGAACATTAATCATCCACGAAAGTATCATAATTATAACCAAGGAAAATAGTGTAAAAATAAAGCTCAAGTGATGTTCGAACCAAATGATACTTTCAAATGCTGTCTTAGGAACTTCTTGAAATTATCTTCTGTGCGTTCTTCGTGAGAAAGAATTTGCATCTCAGAGCACAGCACTAACACTCGATAAGGGTCCAAATGTTTAAGAACTTCTGGAGATCTATCGTAATCATAAGCCAAAAAAGAAACACAAATGGAGAATTAAAGCCATTTGACATAAACTAATCAATTAAATTAGCTATCAATAAACTAATCAATTAAATTAGCTATCAATAAACTAATCAATTAAAAAAAAGCCATCTTTCCTCTGTATCGTGAAGTTTATTTCAAAAGGTGTATATGTTAATTTGATGGGCAAAAAGAATTGATTTCATGGTTCAAAACAGCAATGCGACAATCACATTTGAGTCCAAGAATTTTTAAGAAAAGCTTAAATGGAATCAAGAAAGATGGGAAGAACTCCCAGTTCTATTTTGCAGAAAGAGGAAAGACTAAAATTCTAATCCTTAAAACAACAAAGACTAAAGACAAGATTCTACTTGAAGTGAAAACGTGATTACATAAAATGAGTGCATGACACCTACCTATACACTACTTTACCTATCAGGCTCTGCATCACACACTCTCAAACCAATGGTTTAAACTCCTCAACTGGGAAAGACAACTGGGTGGAAATTAATGGCATCTAGGGGATAGGTAACACAAATGTTTTAGTCCCAACAGCACAGACAATGGAAGAAATTACATAAAGCTGGCACAAAACTTAGTACGAACAGCAACAATAATATGCTAATATTCCATTGAAAAATGATTAAGTGTATGGTATAACCTTTTACATCCTGTATGCATAAAAAATATTACTATGAAATGATATCTTTGCCTGCCTCCCTGCTTACCTCCCTGATCCTGTAAAGAATATGTCTTAAATATAATTCTTGAACTTTCTTCTAGTGAACAAAGTATGGAGCATCAAAAAAACATAGCTAGAAAGTCATCTTGGAAGTCATTTGTATCTGCGCTTTGTTTCTCCATAACCGACGACCCCCATAACAGTCATTGTATAGCCGGCAATTCCAGTGAACGTAACAGGATTCCGGAAAATAAGAATTGAGATAACAACAGCCACCGCTCCTTTTGCATTGCCTAGTACCTGGTAATGTTCAAAACATTGGAATATGTTCAGAAAAGCTGGAGCTCTATGTGCATATGCATTTTCCTCGTCTCAAAATTTGAGGCCATATATATGAAGCAAACAATTCCCATATGTGCAAATATTTTTGCATAATTTTTAAGATTTTCTTAGGATCTTTAGATAAAGAGCATACTGGCATTAAGGCAATACATGACAAGGTCTTCTCACGTTAGATAGCATTTGTATTTGTATGCAGGGACAAGTAGAATCCTCATACCAACTATTTCACAGCGCCATCGCTATATCTTTCTGTTTTACAGTCCCTCTTACTCAACCGAGACAAGAAACGAAAGCATTTTGCAAACTTGCTTAGAAGACTCCTTAAGAGATGGAATAATCTTCATAAGATACTACAAGTACAAGCAAAGCACTAAAGAGACCAATAAACACCAGCTTTACATAAAGATTCAGAAAATTGCACATCAAGAAAAAAAGAAAGAAAGATTTCAATAGCATATCTTGTTATCACATGTGACAAAGAAATGAGGAAAAAGCCAAGGAAATAAAGGTATGGACTTATTTGGCAGGACTTATAAAGGCTTTGCATGATGACATGGGGATTGAGTTTTCGATGATTTCGTCACTTTAATTCAACAAAACTGAAAGAATACAAATGAATTTTACTCATACATGCAAGAAATTGCAAGCATACAGATACAGAGAGAATCAACCTGGAGGGTCAATGCACTTGTATGCTTAGTCACCAAGAAATTGCATAAATTTGCTCCATAGGCCATTGCAGAATTAAGGAAAAGAAGTAGCACCATATGTCTATGTTCCATCCCAAGTGATACTGTAACATCCAAGACGTTTGGCTCCATTACAACAGCTGCAGGCAATAAAACAACAACAGCAATTAGGGACATGTAAAGCAGCAAATTCATGGAGTTCAACTTCTCCCTGTAACAACAAAGGAGAGATGTATAAAAGAACATCCAGTGATAATTGATCACTGAGAAGTGTAATGCTTATTGTTTAGTTAAAACAGAATATCTCATATTAACAACCCCCACCTCCACTCTGTAGTATAGCACAAAAATATGAATTTACTAACATAAAAAGAAGCTAAATGTGAACAAAACCTGCTCAGCTTACAAACTTGAGCAACTAATCTTCGAAATGATGAGCATAAAAAAAGACTTCGAAGGTTCCTAAGTTCTGACAGGTGTTAATATATGCAAATAAACCTGAAGGATAAGAAAAAATCTGAAAATTTATCAGCGATATACACTCTTATGTTTTTACTGCTGCAAAATCTCTTTAGCAAAACGAAGAGTCAGCTATTAAGCAGAATGTAAAAAAATATAGTAAAGCATGAAACCACTGAACTCACATGTGATACATTCTCCTGAATCACGTAAAGGAAGACGTAATCAAGAGTGAAAGCGTGTTTGAATAAGCAATATTTCTGTGTCCGCTCTTTTCCCCAACCTCCCCCAGCAGCATTACAGCCCTAAAGAATGCACTACTTGATCCCTATGGACCTATGTTTATCATATTTTCAAGGATGGAAGATGAAAGAGTTTTTTCTTTTTACTTTTAATCGCCTTGAGATGGGGGGAAGAAGATTTGGACTAATCAGGCAGTTAAAACCCCAAATCATTTATGACCAAACATTTGTGTAGAAAATGGGAAAATAACAGGATTATTCAGAGACTATGTCAATATGCAAGATCCTAATTAGTCTATGACTGCAAAGAGAGGACATTGAGAGAAACAAGCACAGTATAAAATGATATGCAACACAATTAACGTGAAAGTTAATGACAAACAAGAAGTAAGAGAATCGCTTTCATTTTGAACATCTAGCAAAATCTCACTGCAGAAAATTCTTTTTGCTGACCAATCATGATTAGATATCAAGGCACACAGATGTACAAAATTTGTTATCCGAAAGTACATACCCTTCTAAAGAAAGAAGGACGCCTTGAAGAACAGACTTGAAGGCTCTAGCAGCAGTTGCACCAATGCACATGATAAATCCAAATAAATGGAAGCTTGGCTCACCCTGTCACCATAAATATTTTTTTGTTTTTCAGTTCCACAAAATTGTAAATCATGACCATCAAGTCATAAAAAACCACTTCTAGAAGAAGAAAGAGTTTAGTTGATCCCAATCATTTACAATTAATTTGAAAATTCACTAAAGAACACTGACAGATGTACTCACTTGCTTTGAATACATCTAAACGGTGCTTAGGAGATATATGCAACCAGTTTTCGAGAATATTAAAGGAGCTCAAAGCATATTGAAGCCATTATACTTGGGAGAATTCCCAAGGACCATTCCAGCACATAAACCATGGTAAGTCAGTGCCCAAAATTAGCTTTGTAACACTCACACAGACTTGAATGCTCATAATTCAATCCAGCATAAAAAGAAAAAGTCTAGAAAAGCACATCAAACATCTAAATAGCTTAAAAGATTAAAGGCAAACATATTAATGCATCATTTTGTTTTCCAAGCTAAAGGCTATAGAATGAGTACACTGACATACTATCACTTACTTGGATTTCAAGAGGGTGGCCATGAATACCCATTCTTCTATCAATCATGCAGGACCCATCAGTGACTAAGAGAGTAGAAAACATATCAAAACCATCAGTTAGACACAAACTGAGTATCAGTCTGATGCCTGTCTGCACTTCCACCCTCTCTTGCAATGAGTAATCTCCTGTGATAGTTCCATAAGCTCTTAACAAAATTATCCACCACAAACCTGTCCACATGTACGAGATTCAGGGGAAAAGCATCACACATATGTGCATATAGATACAATGGAGATCTTCATAGTACTTAAGTAACTACAAAATGTGCAGAATTAGAATCCACAGTCTGCAAAGCCATTAAATTTTAAGAGAATTTTAGATTCCATAGAATGCAAATGAAGTGACTTTAGTTAAGAGTGAAATCAGGCTTCAAAGATCAACAACCCATAAACCTCAACCGTTAATGAATACAGGCTCAGAATTTATCATACCCAACAGATCAAAGAACTTATACGAGAAGAAAATTGAGCTTCAGTTTCTCAGTTCTATCACAAAATACAGAGCAAACAAAGCATGATAAAAATAGTAGGTAAATGTGTAATTGAAAGAAGTCTATGATACAGCAAGAAATAAAACCGGTATCAAAGAATAATACATCCTGAAAAACTGGTAATGCCCAAAATTTCAGCAATCACCACCTTACCAGAATCAACAGGTGCAACTCGTCCAATAGCAGATTCACCAAAATCCGGATCCAAAACATCCTCAAATTTTCCATTTCTTCCATCCGGAGGCACACTCCTAACTTTAAAACTGGTAGGCATCAACCCCTGTCCATGGCTATAGCAATCCACAGTTTTTTCCCAACTCTGTCAAATAGTAATGGTCAAATATAAGTTGCAGTCGACAGGCGAATAATAACTGGTACACAGAGGAATTTTACCAAATAGATCCAGAAATGCTTAACTAATACATAACACTTCAGATTATCACAAGAGGAAAAAATCATTAACCACTGACCTGGACACGAATCTTTTTTTATAGAAAAAGCATTCAAGTTAAGGTAAGAGTAAAACTCCTCAGCCAGCCGTATTAGCAGATGCGATAACATCTGCAGCTATACCAGTAACAGGCCCCTCTTGGAGTAAATGAGTGTGAGCCACCACAGCAATAAAACCATCAATGTGACAGCCCGTATCACTGCAACCAACAAATCACGAAATCAAAATACAAATCACAAATACATTCTTTTGCCACTTTCAAAGCAAGAACTGAAACTAAACTACTCAAATTGTACAGAATCACAAATGAAAAAAACCTCCCTACAATTTAGAAGCACAACAGCAACTCCAAATGATTACTTACATCTTCACCATATCACCTTCTTCCAATACGAACACATCGCTAGCGAGTGGTGAAACATGGCAAACAGTATTATTGATTTACGTCTACTGTCACAGCCAAGTACAACCACCTTATCCTTCTTAGACTGTTTGATGGTAACAACATATCCTTGGGACAAAGCAAACTCTCCAACATGTTGAATGAGTTCTTCACGATCAATGAAACTCCTAGGTGGAGGGGAAAGCATCTGAAGGGAGTCGGTCAATTCCATGTAACTGGCCATGATCAATCTTGGAAAGAAAACTGTAGTGAAAAGAACCAAAACAAGTTATCATAGTATTTTTCTCTATCTGAACCCCAATAAGACTCCCCGTCAATCATAAAAAGGTAACAACTGCTCATCAATTTTACAATAAAGAGAATATGAAACATCTTCAAAATTACATTGACTGGCCAAAAACACCAACTACTTTATCACCTCCAAAAATTTGACAAAAATACTAAAATCTAAAAAAAGAGTAATTAATAAATGGAATACCCAGCTTGACAAACTTAGAGAACTGAAGACAGGTTGAACCAGTGAAAGTACTGAAGAAATCTAAAAACTTTCCCCTATTACATGAAAATCGCACGCTTCATAGAGGAGTCAAACTTTGCTTCTCAATTCTCATTATGTTGTTTTCTATGATATTCCTATACCATGGTCCTAAATTCAGCAATGACAAAATGAAAATTAGATCAGCAAACTATAGGAAGTCGAAAGGATTCTTTCCTCAAGTTACCTGATTCGAACTCAAATCTTCTGCCCACTTCAAACAAGATAGAGATTTTAAAAGATCACAAGCTTCCGAGTCTTCTCCATTTCCGAGGGAAACAATTTCAGCTACAATGTGCAAAAGAAACAAACTTCCAAGTTAAGTAAGCACAGCAGTCAACTTTGATAATCAATGCTCGAAAAAGAAGACCCACAAATTCGTGTACCTAATTTCAACTTTCAAACTTTTAATAACTGACAATAAGCATGAATATGTAGGAATGACATGCAGGATAGTACCACAAGTTACTTTCTCAAAATTGGAAAGTACAAGCCAATTAACTGCAAAAAAAAAAAAAACATCAACACCATTGTAAATAAAAATAAAAATAAAAAAAACCATTGACAATAATCAATAGCCCAAACATACTCTAACCCAGCTCTAAAGTGAAAATTGCCCAAAAGTTGGAAAAAGACTAAAAACCATTAATCTGATCACTGCCGTTTAAATTAAAAAAAAAAAAAACAGTTAAAGTAGACAGACAGGAAGACAGGAAGATAAATTCAGGCATAAGAGAACTTACCGGCGAACAAGGATGTTGGCCGATGCTACGGTGGCGATATCAGTGCGGTGAGTATGCACACGTTTATATCACAGTTTCAGGGATTGAAAAAAAAAACCGTTTTCAGTTTTCTTCATTCCTTTCCTTCCGTTTTCTGTTGAAAGGCGCGATGTCTGACTTTTGCCACTGTTTGGCAATGCTTTAAGCCTTTAAAGCCTTAAAGGACAAACGTCAAGAAATATTGAGGGACTCAACACTCCAAGAAGGAAAGGCCAAACCTCTGCTTGTATACTTGGATCAACACCCTGCTCGAATAGAAGTACCAAACTCAAGTTAGAGTGAAAATCAGTGTACAGGAATCAAGCTATTTCCATAAATGTAAAGTACCAAACACACCCCACTCAGCTTTCTTAAAAAACTTGACACCGCCATCAAGTAGCCTCCCGTCTGTATCAGAAAAACTCTTCCACTGTTTTGGTAGCAGGGCATGTTTCCTTCGCCTTCTGGACCAGGGTGATTTAAGACTTAACCTGCAAAACAAGCCAGAAAACATCTCATTAATTCACGAGAAAAAATCAAAAGGCAAAGCAAATGACTCGTGGAAAGCAGATATTTCACAATCTCACAGTCAATATGGATAGTAAATAACGGGTTGTGTCCATTCCGACAAACATAATACTCCCCTATTATGCAAGAAAGCTGAAATGTTTTACCGTTTCATGAAGCTGGAGCTGAGAAAAGAAGTGGTAGATGGTCCAATAAAGGGGTCAGAGACGATGCGAAAAGCGGAAGAGGATTTGGGGCCTCGTAAGATAGAGGAAAAAAGAATGCAAGCGGCTCAAAGACAAACAAAGGAAGAAAAAGATGAAACCCTAAACATGTATATCGAAACGACGTCGTTTTTCAAGTAGGAGGACTTTTTCCATGAAAATCGCACGTGACCAAAGCCTTGGGCATGTGCGGTGTGGTCGTTCAGCAGGAGGCTTATAGTTTTATTGTTAACAAAACCCCCCCCACTGCATTTGCTTATGCTTATGCTTATGCAGACTTTACGTACGACACAGCTTTCTACACCAACACGTCAGCGTTACCATTGACGCGACGCCCCCAGCCCTCAGCCCACAGCTCACACCACTGCTTCTTCATTGCTCGCTGCTCATCACTCTTCTCCTTCCCTCCTCCCCTCCCCTCCCCCAATTACGCAATAACAACGCAACGCTCTTCTGCTTCTGGAGATCCATCTCTCCGCGCCCGCCCCATCCCAAGGTTTTCTTTCTTTTCATTTTGCTTATTATTCTTTGTTTCCTTCGTCCTTTGGATCATTCGTTATTTTCATCCACAATCCTGCTTTCTTCTTTGCTTTGGATTTTAGGGTTCTTTCCGTCTCTGAAATATGATTCTCTTCTGTGCTTTTAATTCGCTCAACGCTCCAAAAGATTGAATATTTGTTAGCCGTATATTATTTTCAGGTTCTTGTGTTCGTTCTTTTACGACAATTGCCCATATCAATGGTCAAGAAGCTTTCCTTTTTTTTTTTTTTGACTTTTAGTCACCAAAGATGACTGGGTTTTGGTCTTTCAAGAGAATCAATGTGGAGGTTTAGGCCTCACTCCTGTACCGGGTTGGGTTTTGTTGATTGGATCAATGATTTTGTAATACTTGCTTGCCTCCCGTGTATTTCAATCTCTTTTCAAGAACTTAGCGAGTTAAGTTCTTGGCTTGTCAAAAAATCTTGGTCTGATGGCCTATATTATGGAATTTACATTTATGGTGAAGTTTGTGCTCTCTTTTCCTCTTATGTTTTGCCAGTTCCATCAACTGTGTGTGATTGCATTGCAGGAATAAGTCAAATTCTCAAGCAAATGGCTAGTAATGGAGGCGATGACAGGTTGTTTTCTGGAAAAGATGAGCTGAATTGTTCAGAGACCACGGTTGAGATAAAGATTAAGACATTGGATTCTCAAACATATACAATGCGAGTAGATAAATGTGTATGTACTTCCATCCTTTGTACCGAGTATTTCAATAGTTAGCTGCTTCTCTTAGTATGTTACCCGATACGGTGCTTGAATATCAAGTACAAATCTGCTCAAATACAGGTTTTGTTTTCTTTATATACCGATATGCATGTTTGATTGCATTCATGTATTAACTAACCAAGAACTGCAGAAGTCAGTCTCTCATTTGCTAAAAATTTTGTTTAAGATTGTCGGCCTAGGGTTTTGAGTTTCCATCTCTCTAAGGTTGCAATTTCCGGTGCAGGTGCCTGTCCCTGCACTGAAGGAACAAATTGCTTCCGTTACCGGCGTCTTGTCAGAGCAGCAGCGGCTTATCTGCCGCGGAAAAGTTTTGATGGATGATCAACTCCTTTCAGCTTATCGTATCCTCTTTCCATGTGTGATCAGCTTGCTATTACTAATTCCAATGCGTGCCCCTTCTAGCAAAGTATGGTTGTCTTTGTACTCCCTGCTTCCAAGTAGAAATGGAGACCCTGGGCCATTTATATAGTTAGATTTATGTCGTTTATTTTATTTTCCTGATTATGAAATTAAATTAATGTTTGTAAATCTGATATCCCCCATTGTTCAATATTTATTAATTTCAAACATCTTTTTCCTTTCCTGATTACCATAACTGGCAGTAGGCATTTCAGTTCATAGGTTAAATGGTTTTTTGGGGATTCCTTAATCTAAGCAACAATTTTACTGTTCACTTCTTTGGGACTAAACTTCAAATGTAACTCTTGACTTTTGGATATTATTTCTGAAAAAAACTTAAATTCATCCTATAATTTCTGAAAAGGCTCTTTGCTAGAGGGGCTACTTGCCCAACTGCATGCATGTTGTCAATTTCATACTTTCTCTGTGTAGATACAATTCAAGGATAAGTATCGTGGTAGTGTATGATGAGTTCTAATAATGGGCAGTTATTAATGTGTTTAGTTCTGCTTCTGTTATCTATCATCAACGCCATTTGTGCTACTTCTACTATTATTTGAATCTGGAAGTTGGTTATGATTCACATGTACATGTGAAAAAAGTAACAGTCTTGATCTTCTCCTGTTGACCTTTGACATTAGACACAGCATGACCTAGTCATGGGTGTTTTATAGCTGATAACTTGGATCAAAGTGCTAACTTTTATAGTATTTGATAGTTTTAGTTCATTTATATGGATACCACAGTTCCTTCATAAAATATTACATAGATGTGGAGGATGGACATACCTTGCACTTGGTTGTGAGACAACCGGTTGCTACATCATCAGAGAGCTCTCCTAATCCAGGTAAATCTGCAGTATTCGCGGACATGAATTTTGCTGTTAGTTTGATTTCATTACATGACTGATATGAAAATTTGAACTTGACAGTTAGAAATTAGTGGGATGTCATGCAGTTGTTACTGTTTTTGTTAAAACACTATCTTTAGTGAGAATCCGTTTATGGTCTTCGGAGTGCTTCTTGTAGCTGTTATTTTCATATGAATTTTGTTCTTAAATTAAAGAATTTGGTAACTCACTACTTCGTGGGTGATTTCAGTGCGGAAGTCGTACTGAATTTAAATAATGCCAAACAGTGTTATAATAGTAATTTTCCTGCTGCAGTAAAATAATAGCAAAGAAATTGGTTGCTTCAACATATGATGGAGCAATGTTTAGTTTAGCGTTGTTCATGAAAGAAGAGCTGCAATTTGTTTAGGAAAAGCTATTATATGTAGTTGAAATGATTGTTGTTGTCGAAGTTACAGAAAGAGGGTTGTATAGAAATTTTATGACTACTTAGGCTTTTATGAAGTAGTGTTAGTTGTGCACCAATGAGGCATGTTCCACTTAACCATTGGATTTGAATTTGTTTGGTTAGATCCACCACCACCACCACCACCACCACCACCATCAGCAACAACAACAACTGAGCCTTTATCCCACTATGTGGGGTCGGCTACATGGATCATATGTCGCCATCGTATTCTATCATTACACATGTTTTCATTTATATTTAAGTATGTCATATCTTTTTTATTGATTCTTTCCAATTCTTTTTAGGTCTCCACTCCACCATTCTAAATATTTTCTATCTCCACTCAACCAACTCCTTCACATGCGATGTTTTCAAGCCCATTTCCACATTATACGTGTTCTATAATGTTCATTACCTAAGTTTGTCTATTGGGTCTGCTTCATTTGGTTATCTTGAGTTTTGACAACTAATTTTGATTATCAAATGCGGCGTATTTGCAGATGGTGATCCTGCATCTACAAGTGGACGCAGCCAAGACAGTGGAGGTCCTGCTGTTGTAGTTGGGAGCTTCAATATCTCTGAGCAAGATGGAGCTCTTGATATGAGTCGCGTGAGTGTTTCAATTTCTGCATGTATATTCCTCTCTTCATAAATACCTTTTAGATAAAAGGACATCTGCTGTCATTGTTTAATTAGTTTGAGAATGACTTATTTCCTTTACCCTCTATTCCTTCTATTGTTTTCCTTTCAATATATTAGGTTCTCTCTGCTGTGCTTGGCTCTTTTGGAATGACAAATTTTGGAAGTGGTATTGAAGGGATTGATCTTAATGTAAGTTTTAAAAAATTTATTTAACCAGCATTGTACGTTTTCTGGGGCTTTTTCATGTTGAATTTCACTTGTTTAATATTCTAAGTGCTGATTGTACCTTCTACATTAAACTTATTTTCATTTTTTTCCTTCCTTTAGTGGAATATTTCATCATACTAGCTACCACTAAGAATGCTGTTGGCCCATTTGAATGGATGCTTAGTTTATTAGAGAACTATGACATGGCATTTAACCATGCAAACACCTATTGCTGGAAGGTCATGGTTTATGCATTCAGATAGAAGAATTCTACCATGAGTTAAATGAATCTTTGTACGGAAGAAGAGTCTCTGTTAACTGACGACAAAGATATTTCAAGCTGCAAACAGGGTTACTGAGTCTTCACATGCTAAATCAATTCTAGTTGGCCTTGGGCTTCATATATAATAGCAAGCTTTATGTGCTTTGCAGGCAAAAAGATGGTGTTAGTTTTTTTCCCCCTACTTAGGTGAGGTTTGAGTGCAGGGAATAGGAAAGTGTAAGAAAATCATTTATTTTTCCTTCCTAGAATGTTTGGTTTGCGGGTAAAGTTTGCCAAATGATTTGCTGCATCAAACCACAATAATAACTACCCATTTCCTCTCTAATGCTTACTCCTAGTCCAAATACGCCGAGGAGGCCTCTTTTCTATGTACCTTACATCATTTCATTTTACTCTTTCTCTGCTTCCTTTTCCTTGTAAAACTTTCCCAATAACGTAAAAGACCCTCAATGGTCAAGGGGCATTGAAGGTCAATATGTATGTGATATGGTTAGTTACACATATATGTTGTTTGCAATTGCTCGGATTTTTATGTTTAACATTAATATGCAGGAGCTTCCCCCAGAAAGGTTTTCAAACGCAGCTGGTCTAAGAAATTTAGGCAGGCAACGTCCAGACCTACCTGTTTCAGGGCAATCTGTTACTGAATCTGGTGCTTTCTCCCTTCCAGTTGCTGATTCTGTGGAGTCCCTGCAGGCACCTGTAAGTTTGATGTGTATTTTCTTTGTTCAGGCACTTTTAGTGTTTTCATGGAAGGGAGAACATTTCATACTAGGGCTATTTTTTCAGTTTCAGATCCCAAAGATGCGCTCTTTTTTTTTTTGCAGTACCTAAGAAACTGTCGGTCATAGAGTTATTGCATTATCTTCATACTGATTTTTTTCTGCACTGGATCTTTGTGTTTCATGCACTAATTTGCAAATAATAAGGAAAGGTGTTTTATGGTAGGACGGAGGAAGAATCAAGGAGTTTGATAGTATGTTCCCTCATAAAAGTATCCCTTTTTTTGGTAATGAGAGTCTTTTATACTCATTTACTTTCTGATTTTTCATGATTTTGGGAACTACAAGTGGGTGATGGACATGGCATGCATCTTCCCGAACAAAAAACTTCTAAGAGGATCTCTTACGACTTCCCCATCCCTCGGTTATTTGTTTTTGAAGTCTCAACCCGCCTACCACGTTTAGTTTAGAATTATGTTGACTTTGACTTTTGTTGCAGGTTATCCCTGATTCTTTAGCAACTTTGTCGCATAATTTAAGACGTTTGAGACAGGAATTCATAGCTAATGGTCAGGAAACTATTCTGCTTTTGAAATCTTAGTTGGCATTCTCCATTGTCTCTGAGAGATTCCCTTCTTGTGCAGGTGAAGCACAGAGCAATTCCAATCAGGCCGCTGCTGGCATTCGCGCCATGGGTGGACAAAATTTAGATGCAACATCATTTTCCACTGTGGAAAGAGGACTTCCAACACCAGCAACCTTAGCAGATGTACTGCTGACTACTATACAACTTCTTAATGAACAAGTGGCGGAGTGTTTATCGGTATGTGTGCTAATTAATATAATTCTTTCTATGAGGATTTTCTAAACTCTGATGTGATTTTGTGTGGGAGCCAAATAATTATGCTGCTTTGAAGTATACGGATGAGACAAGTTATTGATTGGTTTTAGTTCTGCCTCAGAAAGTTGTCACTTTTTATGTTGGATGACAGGACTTTACTGATTCATTTTAGTTAAAGTTGTTGACAGCCATCGGGGCTAGCCTAGTGGTCAAGGAGTTAGCATCCCAACCTCCAGGTTTAGTGTTTGAGACCTGAGGCTGAGGGATGCATGTGAGGGTGTGTGAGCTACAAAAAAAAAGGCTGTTGGCAAGTTTTTCTCTTTCTTTTGTTCTTGCAAAGGGGCAAGTTGCATTAGGTTGTTAACGGGCAAAATTTGGAGAAAGATGAACCTTTTTTTTTTGTATAATTTCATGCTGATACAAATGTGGAAAATGTTGTTCCCTCGTTCCAGATCCACTACAAAACATGTTATAATCCTTCTGAAACCAAGGACAACAATTGCTAATAGAAAGGGAACTAAAAATAAAGAGAGAGAATATGTAATTCAGATTGGTTGGTTATTATAATTCTTTTACTCTTTTCTTGATATATTTAGTAACTGAAAATAACCAGGGATGTCCAAACTTGTAATCCTTCTCATATGCTCATTGTACTTGTGATTTTGCGCTTGCTTCCAGTTCATTTTTTCCTTCTTTCCCTTATTTCTATTGAGAACAGGCTGTTTGGTCTAGCTACCGCTGTGTGTTCAGGTAGAGATTTGCGGTAATCTATTTTGATGTTAGCAGAATGGCTTGCAATGCTTAAAAACACATGATTTTTACTATGGAATCTAGTTATCAAAGAGAGGAAATGAAGAGAAGAGGCACCCTTTAATCCTATTCAAAAAGCATACCAAATAATCAGTGTTTTTGTGCATCAAGCCAGCATTCTACGCATGGCATGGCAGCTTGATTTTGAAGTTTAGCTTTCTAGAACCAAAGTTTTTGATCATGTCATGGCTCCTATATTTGCTTGAGATGGAATTTGTCTCTCACAAATCTCATCTGTAGAAACACAAATTATCTCCTATAAATTGCATGATCACTTTCATTGCAAGTTACTTCATTGCCTTCACAAAACAAATGGAACTATTAAATTATACTTGTTTGCGGTTTTGTTCATCATTTACAGCAAACATTTTTCTCCTGCTCCTGGTTGCCATGAATTCTTTACTGCCTGCTGCTTCAGCTGCAAGATTTCTTGGGAATGAAACTGATCGAATCGCGTTGATTGATTTCAAGATTCAGATATATGATGATCCAGATGAAGTGCTCAAGTCATGGAATGATTCACAACACCATTGCCAGTGGCAAGGAATTACCTGTGATAATCGACATCGAAGGGTAACAACCTTAAGCCCTTAACTTTACCAGGTAAGAGCTTGTCTTGAACCATATCTCCTCATATAGGAAATCTCAGCTTCATGAAGTTAATCCATCTAGAGGAAAATCAATTTCATGGTGAAATTCCACAAGAATTTGGTCGCCTATTCAGGCTAAGATTTCTTAACCTTTCAAGTAACACACTGAATGGCAAAATCCCAGCTAATCTGAGCCATTGTGTAGAGCTCAGAGTTGTAAGCCTGATCAGGAACAAATTAGAAGGAAAAATTCCAACTGATCTGGGCTCTTTAAAGAAACTTGAGAGACTTCAACTTTCTGCAAACAATTTCACAGGAGCAATTCCTTCTTCATTTGGCAATATGTCATCAGTCAAGGAACTAGCTTTCACCTTTAATAATTTGGAGGGCAATCTGCCAGAGGAGTTGGGCTCATTAACCAGCTTAATTTTCATAGCAATGGGATCAAATAAACTAACTGGTCAAATCCCACCAACCATGTATAACATATCTACACTCACTTTCCTCACAGCACCAGATAATGTTCTGTATGGCAGTCTTCCAACCAATCTTGGCCTTAAGCTACCAAATCTTCAAATAATTGGCATTGCTGGAACCAACTTCTCTGGAGAAATTCCTGTTTCAATTACCAATTGCACTAAGCTTGAAGTAATTGATCTTGGTGATAATAAGCTTTAAGGACAAGTTCCAACCAATCTTGGACATTTGCTGAATCTTCAAATCTTGAGTCTTCGAGGGAATTTCTTAGGTGATCTTGATTTTCTTGTATCTTTGACAAAACTGCAGCAAATTAAGCATACTCTCTTTAAGTAAAAATAACTTTGGAGGTGAATTACCGAATACCATGGGCAATCTCTCATATCAACTGACACATTTATACCTGTCAAAAAACAAGATATCAGGAGCCTTGCCCATGGGACTTGAAAATCTTGTTAATTTGTACATAATATCCCTGGCAGAAAACTCTTTTACCGGTGTCATACCGATTGATTTGGGGAAACTTCAAAACTTACAGGTGTTGGTTCTAGAGAGGAATAGGTTGTCAGGACTTATACCATCTGCACTCTGCAACATTACCAATTTATATGCTCTCAACTTGTCCTACAACAACTTTGTAGGTGATATCACTAGTAGTCTTGGGAACTGTCCAAGTTTACAAATGCTGTTTACTTCTGAAAACAACTTCACTGGAGCTATATCGCCACAGATCTTTGGATCATACATGTCACCAAAAATTATTGATTTATCGAGCAACTCATTGAGTGGTAACCTGCCTCTTGAAGTTGGAAATCTGAAAAGCATTCAATCTTTAGTTGTTTCCAACAACAAAATTTCTGGAGAAATTCCTCCAACAATTGGTGATTGTTCAAGCATCGAGTCCCTCGATATGCACAGCAACCTTTTCAATGGAAAAATACCGCAAACTTTGGCTTCTTTGAAGGGCATCCAATATTTAGACCTTTCACACAATAACTTCACTGCGACAATTCCGAGTGGCCTAAACAAGTTGGTTTATCTGAAGTATCTTGATCTTTCTTATAATGACCTTGAAGGTGAAATACCTACTGATGGAGTTTTTGGAAATGCAAGCCAAATAGGATTGGTAGGAAACAGTAAACTTTGTGGAAGCATTCCTGAACTTGAACTACCAGCTTGTCCTGTCAAAAGAAAGAAGAAAGGAAAACATCTAATCATCATAGTAATTCCATTGGTTCTTACTGTGATTCTAATTTCTATCACATATTTGTTGTATCATGTTGTCTACCAAAAGGGTGATAGAATTAGAGTAGGGTCTTATACAATGCCCTCAACACCATTTGAGAAGATGTTAAGAGTTTCTTATCATGATCTCTGTTGCACAACAGAAGACTTTTCTTCAACCAACTTAATTGGATCAGGAAGCTTTGGATTTGTGTACAAAGGTAGGTTGGATCAGCATGGAGACAAGATTGTTGCAGTGAAAGTTCTTGATATTCAAAAGAGTGGAGCTTCAAAAAGCTTCAAGGCAGAATGCAGGTCATTGTCTAAACTTCGCCATAGAAATCTACTTTCTCTCTTAACTTACTGCTCCAGTATTGATTCCAAGGGTCATGAATTCAAGGCTCTAGTCTATGAATTTATGGAAAATGGAAGCCTCCATATGTGGTTGCATCCTGAGAGACTTGAAACAACAAGATCAAGAAATCTTAACCTTCTTCAAAGGCTCAATATTGCAATAGATGTAACCTCAGCATTGGATTATCTTCACAACCACTTTGAGGTACCAATTGCTCATTGTGATCTAAAACCAAGTAACATTCTTCTCGACCGTGACCTTACTGCACATGTGGGTGATTTTGGACTGGCAAAGCTTCTTCCTAAAATGGATAAGAACTCTTCTGAACAAGGAAGCACTAGCAGTGCTATTGCAGTAAAAGGATCCATTGGTTATTCAGCTCCAGGTAAACATTTTGCTTTGACAACTTGCAATATTCTATTTAACACTTGATGTTCATTGCACAAACAGCCGGTATCATTGTGAAACCGGAGTTAATCATGATTTCAACAAACAATTAAAACGAAAGGAGATTAAAATCACGATTTTAACGGCCCTGTTTCATATATAAACCGGTTTCAGAGGAGTTTTTGTCTTGTAAACAAAATAGAAAGTTAATTTGTAGAACTCAAATGACACAACATGTAAATGAAACATGAATTGAAATGAGTGACTGATAAGGACTAGCTGAACTAGGATATAGATTAGTAAAAGACAGGTTATAAGTCTGGCATCATTACTTTTCCCAAAACTTGGGAGAGCTTTTTGTTTGCATTAACTTTAATCAGAGACAAATATTTCAGAGTATGGAATGGGAATGGAGGTTTCAACTCAAGGGGATGTCTATAGTTTTGGGATTCTTTTGCTAGAGATGTTCACCGGAAGGAAACCAACCGACGGTATGTTTGTGGATGGTTTGGATTTACATAATTATGTCAAGATAGCTTTGCCAGAACAAGTTTGGAAGATTGTTGATCCTTCACTACTTTCAAGAGAAATAGAACAACATAAAGAAGAAGTGCAAGCTGCAGCAGCAGCTGAGGTTGAAGAAATAGAAGATGACAACATTAGAGATTTGTTAGAAGAAACAAACATGAATGTTGCAAAATCCCTTATATCTGTTTTTAAGGTTGGACTTGGATGTTCTCAAACATCACCCAAAGAGAGGATGGACATGAAAGAAGTTGCAAGAGAATTGCATCATATTAAAGAAGCATATTCCTGCATATGTTGATCCATTGAGGGTAGAAAGGCAGTATCAATGCATTGCTTGGCTTGCATTTCTGAAAGCAGTGCAAATGCTAATTCAGCAAGAGAAGAGCCTAATTCTCAAAAGATTTTGCACAAAAATGATCACCACACATTCAACAATTTTCTACTGTAAGAATTTGCATAAGATATAGTATTGCTTCCATTCTATAAAGTTATATTAATCACATTGTGAAACTTTTGTACTAAAACGTCGAGCCTTGTGCCAAATAGTTGAACTACACATTAATTACAGAAATAAGCACAATAACGAGCAGTACACAGACAGTTAAAAGCATAGCACCACAGACACTTAACCTGAATTCAGCTGTATACACAGCCAATTCTGTATACGCAGAATCTTCATTATACAGAGTACGGAACACTATCTATATAATATATCACAGGACAGCTACAAAAATTGGAAAAAAGGGGACAAAAAAAACAAACAAACAAACAGACATACATACTTTTTTATGGCAGCTCTATTACTTTGAACACAAATATGATGCATACAGGGTAAGATTTAAGGCTGTTTCATAGTACTTCTATTTAACTCTTACGCCAGACAGATTTGACCACGCCTTATATCCTCCCAAAACAGCAATCACCTACAAATTTTTAATATTGAAGTTACAAAACAACAACATATGAAAATCAAAGGCTCCAGTTAAAATTCTAGAGGAAAAAGATACATTGGATAAGGAACTCAGGCAGCAGGCAACTAGAAGGCTCAGAAAAACAAGTCATGGTTTCTATTCTTGAGAAACATTAACCTCAATGATGTAAAATAGAAGCAATCACAACACAAGATAAGGAACTCAGGCAGACCTCGAGTTATCATTTCTGACAGTTGGTGCATTGCCAAATGCCTCCAGGAATGGGTTTGACTACATATATGACCAGAAAACCATTATCAGAAACGAAATAGTTCAAGTTCTACTCATTTTCTATATCCAACATTTTAATCACAAATAGAAAAACAAGACAATATTCCTGTCAGAAACAGATAGAATTAAAACATCTCAATGGTTGTTTCTTTCTTTTCTTTCTTCTCTCCTAAAAAAATTGATTTGGAATTACATGAAACACAACTTTCTCATTCAAGAAGATTCCCCCCAACCCGGGCAAAAATTTTGCACACTTACCTCAAGAACTTGCTGTTCAACTGTTCTGTCATCACCAGCTGCACGACCACCAACATATGTAAGATACTGCATAATTAGTTTTGTAGTCTCAGTTTTTCCAGCACCGCTTTCACCACTAACTAATATAGACTGGCTTTTACCCTTGCTCATCATTGCTCTGACCAACAAGAGTTAAACAGACATTAACCAAATCAGTTCAGTAGCAAGCATACTTGATGCTACAAACCGCAAGATATCCAACCAAAGTTCTCAAACCTGTAAGATGCATATGCCACAGAAAATACATGAGGACTCAGCTCACCAAATGGAGCCGGCGCACTTCTCTTCCTATTCCTGTTGTATCTTTGGTGAGTAATTAATTTAAAAACTTTTCTGTAAAGTTTGTTAGAGATGGTGCAACAGTTCATGATACCAGCTTCATCATGTAGGTTGGGTACACAAATGCTGGAAAGAGTACACTGCTGAATCAATTGACAGGTGCAACAGTTCTTGCGGATGACAAGTTATTTGCAACACTTGATCCTACTACGAGAAGAGTACAGGTTGATGATACTAGAAGAAACCTTGCATATTCTTTCCCATGGTTTAAAACTGATTCCTAATTTTTACTTGTCTAAACCAAGACTCCAGTTTATATACTAACACACCTACTAGTTCTCTTCCTTTGATTTAGACCTTCCTATAGAAATAGCAAGTGTGAATCTTTTGCAGTTAGAGATCGATGATGATGAGCTTGTGCATTTTTATTAATTTACAAGTCTCTCTGTGACATTGGAAGCAAACTGGCTCTATTTCAAGCACCATGGCTGTTTGATTTGAAATTACATATTAACCATGATTGCTGTGTGCTGCAGCCTAACTGATCTTTTAGTTTATGTAATTGATTTGTTATATTCTATTCAGATGAAAAATGGGAACGGATTTCTTCTCACATACACTGTTGGTTTTATTCAAAAGTTACCTACGACACTGGTGAGCAGATTTTTGTCTTTTCATATTTGTACGCGAAGTAACTATTTTTCCTACTCAGTTAGCATTACATTTCCAATACTTTAAAGCACAAGACAGAACCGCCTAATTCAAACTTTATTGCTTCATTCTCATTCTACTCATTAATGAACCTATGAATGAGTTCTTACATTCTGTCAGAGAAGATGAACTCAGAACAGTAGGCCACTAGTGGGAATTAGAACAATATATATGTTTTGGAAGTGGGATTGTCATCCTAGCTAAGTGCCAAAAGGTTAAACAAGAAAAAAACAAAGGATCTGTTCTACAGTGTCAAACTAGAAGCATTAAATTAATGCATGCTGCTGGCTGCTGGCTGCTGCTACGATAAGCAAGACACGGTGGGTGAAGTTGAAGAGGACTCCCCAAGGACATTTTGGCAAGAGGCATATGTCTTTGCTCCAGGAACTGCAGAAGTTATGTTTATATCTCGCAAGACAATGTTAGTGCATCCTTGGTACTTGCTGCACTCCAATTTAATTGCTTCCTCTTTGATAGAGGATCCTGTAACACCCTCGTATGTAACATCACTCACATACACAGCTGAAGACTACAGAGATCGAGGAAAAGCATATGATAAATTAATAATGTCAGAAACATCTTATGAAATTCCCTTTTAAACAAACACACACTGATCCATATTCTCACTTTCTTTCACCTTATCTTGACAATGAAATTCACCATCGCAATACAATTGGTCAATAATTACAGGATTCTTCACATTTGTAACCGTGATGTCCTCGAACCTTATCTGCCTGGCATATCCAGAGCCCCCCTAAACACCCAAAATAATAATAATATTACTAAAATAAAAATGGAAAGGAATTCTTAAAAAAAAAAAAAAAGCATTTTTCCAGGTTCCATTCGTGATCCTTACCGGCCATGTCTTGATTCTCAAGCCATTTTGAGTTCCATGGAATTGGCAAGATTTTACATGCACTCTCTCAACTGCAGCATATGATCCTTGTTCTCCCAAGATCCCGACACTAAAAAGAAAAGTCAGCGAAGGAAGAAGGATACTTTATTTCTGAATCATTAATTGATAATCCATTTCTTGAAAAAAGACAAGTTCTAGAGATTAATTTCTTACCTTATGCCATGGCCAGGTCCGCATGAAATGTCTGTGATTAATATATCAGAGCTTCCACTATTTATTGCAACACAATCGTCACCTATATATATATGTTATTACATCAAGTAAAAACTTAGGATATGTCACAGGAAATGAGGGACGATCACATGATGAAAAATTCAAATTAGTTTAGACAATTACCAGTTTGAATAATGGAGTTAGAAATGTGAACATTTGTGGAGGAAGATACATCAATGCCATCAGTGTTTGGACTTTTTTCAGGTGCAATTATATGGAGTCCAGATATATCTGCACCATTACAATGATCAATGCTTATATGGCTTCTTGGACTGTCAACGTGTTTAAGTCCCCTCAGTTGAAGGCCATCACATCTGTGGAAATGCAGAGCCCGCAAAATGTATGTTTTTTTTTAAACATTCTAACAACTTAATTTTCTGATATTCTCCTTTTCTGTTTTCCAAAGGGCAACATGATCTTGACATTTACATATGAGCATAATGTTCGATTTCTCTGAGGTTGACTGAGAATCGAGCAACCAAAGTTAGGAAACCTTTGTAGAAGTGGTTCATTAGATATATAACAAAATATGATTATTTGGAATGTTCAGTTATAAGACACTTACTGTTGGTCGGTCACACTCTTTATAATTCCGCTGGAAAAAAAAAAGTGCGAGATTGCTTAATAATACTTACATACAAAGAAAGTAAATTGAAAAAATAAATTAAACAGTCTGTGGAAACATTCTCCACAGTACTCATTTTCTCATCTTTGTAATAGAGTATGCTAATTGAGTAGAGACAATTTCGAGTGGTTAAAACACACATTATTCTGGATGCCATGGCTCTCAACATTTTCCCACCAGTATGAACCCTGTCCATGGATTGTTCCTGTACCATCCATGATCAAACCATCTATGCCCGAGAAATAAATCCAGCTATCATGCATCTTCACAGCCTTCCCATGCACCAATTTGATTGTGTGCGATCAAAGTCCCTAAAACCTGCCATAACAACAAGAAAACACAAAAAGAAAAAAAGGAAAGGGAAACAATTACTAACAAGCACCACTGCACCAACAACTTGAGCCAAAATCTGGGGTCGTCCTAATTAATTTTTACCTCTACATGTATTATGGAAGATTTGCATGGTCCTTGGAATTTGAGTGGACTCAGTAAAAAAGTCCTTCCATTGGGAACTTGGAGTGTTGAAAGTGGATCAACATTTGAACACACAACTTCCCAAGCTTGTTCAAAAGCCTTTTACATGAACAACATAATCCAACATAGAGACATTAATGTAGAACTTCCAATACAATCCTATGTATATATATGAACATTTTAGAATGAGAAGCACTATTATTTTTACAAAAAGAATGACTTCAATAAGGACATGATGATGTATTAAAGCAGCAAAAACAGGAGATAATTAAGGAAGCTTCATTTTTTTTTATAAATTGTTTACTTGAGTGTCGTCATGTATTCCGTCTCCAATGGCACCATAACTCATCACATCAAAAGTAGCAGCACGGCCACAGTTTATGCCAAATGCAGCTACACAAACCATTAGGGAGATGAGTTGTACAACCTGCAAAAAACAAAGTACAACTTAAAAGTTTGCTCTCTATATACAGACACCCCACATACTAATATTGCATAATATGAGTCCATACCATTGTATGCATGGTCATGGTGGTGGTTTAGCAGAACTAAAGCTTGTATGCTGTCAGTGTCCATTTCCTTAATACGTTTTTATAGCGAAGACTCTTGGTACTGTAAGATCTTGATTCATTCATTTATATTATTTCATAATTGCTCATAATATCTCTTGCTATTTCTGAATTAATCCTTCTGAATAAATGAAAATGAAAAGAAATAATTAGATGGGTTATAAACTTATAATAGACTTGAAATAGTTATGGTTTGTTGGTTTTTAATTGCAAGAATTAATTTAATGCTCCGAAGATCCTATTTTATTCACGAAATCATTCTTTGGGAAATGAAAAAAGCAGACGTTTTCTTGTTGACAAAATGTAAAAATGGGAGTTAGGTTCATTTTCTTGCAAATATATATATATTTTTTAAAACAAATAATTTCCAGCATATATTGCTGCGCTGCATGTATGTCAGTGAAGTAATTACGCAGTTGCACACTTTTACTATAGGGAAAGATCATCTATTTGTTAGGGTTTAATAATAATTTGATAGAGTTTTAGTGAATTATACATTACTTATATTTATAAAATAAAATATAGATTGAAATAAGGAATAGAACAGAAAGATCTGGGATAAAGTGAGAGGGAAGAGTACAGATTAACCAACATTTGCAATATTACACCGTGGGTAAGTTATTAAACTTGAAATTGATTTCTTTCTAATAATTAGCCTTCTAATGGAATTTAATTGAAATTCTTTATGAATGAGATCATTTTAGAGCATGCTCAATTTATCATCTGATATCATGACCATACCATAATTAATAAATTAATTTGGAAGCTGAAAATCAGTGGTTTCTCTCACATCCCCTTTTAACACTGTTCATTTGCCTAGTCATCCACCTCACTTTCTCTCTTCACTCTTCACGTTATGCATTAAACCATACTAATATGTATTAGTAATATATATAAGGGATGAAAGCACTTAACCCCCTTCAACTCATATATTGGTTTCACTATACACCTTAAAAGAAATAAATAAGCACTTTACCCCGTGTAACAAATTCTCTTAATGACTTTAATAATTAACTACATATTTAAATATATTTGGACAAAAATACCCATACATTAATTTTCCTATAATCCTCTCTAATTTCTTTGATAATATTTATTTTATTTTTTTATTTCTTCTCATATTTTTAAATATTTTGGTATTATGGTTATTGAAATTTCTATTTATAAAATTTCTAATAATTAATCATAAAATATTAATTTTATATATAATTTCTTTTCACTCATCAATCATTTGGCAAAAAGATAAATTTTGTATTTTTATATTTGATAATTGATAAATTTGACATTAAATTAAAGGTTAAGCACTTCTTATTTTTATATTTACTGTAATGACATTAAATATTAAATATTTTTTAATATTAAATAAATCAGAAAAGCAATAAGAATGTATTTCATTAAGAAATGGTTTTGTGAAACCTAGGGTTCTAATCTTACTTATTTTGATGATTAACAAACAATTATGTTTATGCTAATAGTTCAAAAAGTGTCTCAATGAATCAGATAATCAAAGGAATCAAGCTTGAAGGAAGAGTACATGTGGAAATGCAAAAAGAAAAGAGAGAAATGGTAAATTAGGTCAAAATCCAAAAACCCTAACCCTAATGTATGTAAATGGCTCAAGAAAAATGATTTACTTGTTCAAGACTCAAAGAAAAATGTTTTCCAAGTATTTTTTCTCATAATGATTATCAAAACATTCGCACCAAGAAGCACATCATTACACAAAGTGTTTCGAAAAATGAAAATTGAAAAGGAATGAGAAAATCAAGTTTCGGACGCTTGCATCTAGTTTCGGACGGCCGAAAGTAGCGTCCGAAAGTGTCCAGGGAATGTTGAGTTTTGAAGTCAAAATTGAAAGTTGAAGAACAGAGTTTCGGACGTCCGAAACTCAGTTTCGGACGGCCGAAACCTAGTTTCGGACGCCTCAACCGTCCGAAACTAGTGTCCGAAACTCTCAACGGCTAGTTTTTTTAAATATTACACATGAACGTTTTTTTGTCTTTTCTTTGATTCTATAAATACCAATCAACACAAAAACGTTAAACAACTTCTTGAACTGATTTCTTGAGCTTCCTACATTGAAAAATCATATTACAACTCTTGCACTTCATCTTTGATTCTTAAAGAACCAAAAGATCAAATTTCTTGAGCCTTGACTTGTTCTTAATCACATTCTTGAGTTATATAGATTTTGAGTTGTAATCTTATTGTTGGAATCATCTTGTGAGCTGAACAATATCACATTCACCCAACTTGTGGGATTGTACTTCATCTTCAAACAATCATTGTAAGTTGTAGAAAAAGGTTTCTCAAGGGAGAGTAAAAACCTTGTACACTTAGCTTGGAATTGCTAGTGTAAAGGTTGAACCTTTGCGGAAATCCTAAGTAAGGATACTTAGGTTGTAAAAGTGGTTCTTTTGATCTTGCCACAAGAAAAGATCAGTTTTAGTGAAAAGTTGAAATCCTAAGTTGGGAAACTTAGGTAGTGGATGTAGAGTGCTCCAAGGGGGAGACTTGAACCACTATAAATCACTTGTGCATTTCATTTTTGTTGATTTTATTATTGCTCTTATTTTGAATTGTTTATGATTTGAATCAATTGTCTTTTGGGTTGGAATATTGATTAATTGTGATATTGAATCTTGTTGTAGCATTAAACATTTGTCACTACTCACACAATTCACTCCCTTGAATCATAATTGGTTTGATAAGTTTAAGAAAATTTTTAGAAACCTAATTCACCCCCCCCCTCTTAGGTTGCCTTAGACCTTACAATTGGTATCAGAGCTTGGTCTCTAATTTGTTAGGCTTAAAAACCTTAGAGTAAAGACTATGGCAACAAACAATGCTATGTTTATGGAGGGACAATCAATTTCTAGGCCACCAATGTTTAATGGAACCAATTATAGTAGTTGGAGGGATAGGATGGAAATCTATCTAAAATCTATTGATATTGAAATGTGGTACATTGTAGAGGAAGGACCATATAGGGCTGAAGTAACTGAAAATGGTGAGACAAGAGAGAAGAAAAGGAGTGAATTAAGTGAAACCGATAGGAAAAATCTCACTCTAAATGCTAAGGCCACAAATGCTTTGTATAACTCACTAGATGTCAATGAATCAAGTAGAGTTAAAGGATGTAAAAATGCTCATGATATTTGGAAAAAGCTTAGGGAAATTCATGAGGGAACCGAAGATGTTAAAGAAGAAAAGAAATCATTGCTAGTAACACAATATGAAAGCTTTAAAATGGAAGCAAATGAGTCAATTGATAAAATGTTTTGTAGGTTCAATAGCATAATTAAAGACTTGGAGAACCTTGGTAAAATTTACCCCTTAGGTGAGCAAAATAGAAAGATATTGAATTCTTTACCTAAGGAATGGGAGTCTAAAGCTATAGCTATTGAGGAAGCTAAAAACTTGAGAGAACTACCCATTGATCAACTAATTAGTTCTCTTATGTCATATGAGTTAAAGATAAAATCTAAAACTCAAAAGGAAGAAGACACCAAAGCTAAAAAGAACATAGCACTTAAAGTGTCAAAGAATGAAAATGATGTTGAGGAAGATGAGGAAGAGGTTAATGAACATGATGATGAACTTGTTTTCCTCACTAGAAGATTAGCTAGAATGATTCAAAGTAGGAAAAACAGATTTAACAAAGGAAGAAACTTTAGGAACAAAGATTGGATGAAAGAAAAGGGAGAAACCTCTAAAGTGAGTGAATGTTTTGAATGTAATCTACCTGGACATTTTGCTGCAGATTGTCCAAGAAGAAAGAAGGAATTCAAACAAGACAAGAAAGGAAAAGGAAGGAGCTTCAAGGTCACATGGGATGATGACCAATCCGATGAAGAAACCGAAGGAGAAGCCAACATGTGTTTCATGGGATTTGAAGACCATGAGGTAAGTCTTTCTTCTAGTGACAATGATGATGATTACTATGAAGAAGATGAACTTGAATTATATTTGGCTAAACTTGTGGATGAACTAAAGAAAGCTAAACTCCAAAACAAAAAGCTAAAGGCTAAAGTAGAAGAAGTTATCACTAGTAATGAAGAGCTAACTATCAAGTATGATTGTTTAGAAAAAGAGAATTGCTTGTTAAAAACTGAAAATGAAAACTTAAAAATAGAAAGTAGCAAGGTTAAAGAAGAGGTTAAAAAATATGAAGAAGTAAAAAAGGAACACATAGGATTAAAGAAGAGAATAGAAGACCTGAGTGATTGTTTAGCTAAATTCACTCAAGGTAAAGATAACCTAGAAATCCTTTTAGGTAATCAAAGAATGGGAAGTAGTAAGTTTGGATTAGGATACTCACATGAGATAGGTTCAAGTTCAAAATCCAAACCGGTAAAAATGACTCACACTACATATAATCATAAGGGAGTAGATAAGCCAAATGAAAAAACTCACCAATTCCATAGGATGCCTCATCAAGTTTATGGACATAAGATGCATAATACTTATCACCAACATCATGGATATGGAATGCATAAATCATATCAAGAGCATAAAGTGTTTAATCCATATTATATGCATAAAAGCCTCAACTCTAGACCTAGATATAACAATGCTTGGCCTCATCATAAGACTTCACACTCATTTAAATATCATGTGATATGTGACTATTGTTGTAAAAAGGGGCACACATCAAGGAAATGTTTTGCTAGAATGGAAGTAGAAAATGGATCAAAAGTGTGGAAAAGGATAGATGTCAATGATGTAAGAGTTTAACTTACACATTGATCCTTGAATGTAGGTATGTTTAAAAAACACAATTTTGGACACAAAATGGTTTCTTGATAGTGGATGCTCAAGACACATGACCGGTAATCCTTTATTGCTTAATGGCTTGGAAAAGAAAAATAAAGGACATGTTACATTTGGAAATTATAAAAAGGGAAAAATACTTGGTGTTGGTAATGTAGCCAATAATAATAATAGTAATGTGATTGAGAATGTTCTTTTGATTGATGACTTGAAATACAATTTGATTAGCATAAGTCAAATATGTGATAAAGATCTTGATGTTTTGTTTAAACGTGAAAGATGTCTTGTGATTGATCCTATAGATGGTAAAATTGTTCTTACCGGATCTAGACACAACAATGTGTACACTTTGCATTTATGTGATATTATGGAACAAGATATGCAATGTCTTAGTGTTGTGCATGATATTACTTGGTTATGGCATAGGAGACTAGCTCATGTTGGAATTGATAATATAAATAATTTAGTGACAAATGAACTAGTTAGAGGGCTACCTAAACAAAAATATGAGAAAGATAAAGTGTGTGATTCATGTCAATTTGGAAAACAAACTAAAAGCTCGTTCAAACCTAAGAACATGGTAACAACTTCAAAACCCTTAGAGTTAATACATATGGACTTGTTTGGTCCTTCACAAACCACAAGTTTAGGTGGAAAAAGATATGCCTTTGTAATTGTAGATGACTACTCTAGGTACACTTGGGTAATATTCTTGGCACATAAAAGTGATACCTTTAATGAATATGTCAAATTATTTAAAAAGGTTCAAAATGAGTTAAGTTTAAATGTGATAAAGATTAGAAGTGACAATGGAACCGAATTTGTAAATGAAAGCTTTATTAATCATTGTGATGAAAATGGTATTTCACATAATTTTTCGGTAGTAAAATCACCACAACAAAATGGAGTAGTTGAAAGAAAGAATAGAACACTTCAAGAAATGGCTAGAACTATGCTTTGTGAAAATAATTTGCCAAAATATTTTTGGGCCGAAGCAGTTAATACCGCATGTTATGTGATGAATCGTGCATTAATTAGACCTTTATTAAAGAAAACTCCATATGAATTAATTAATAATAAAACTCCTAATGTAGGATATTTTAGAGTGTTTGGTTGTAAATGCTTTATTCTTAATGTTAAAGAAAATTTGGGAAAATTTGATAAAAAATCGGATGAAGGAATATTTTTAGGTTATTCGGAAATTAGAAAAGCTTATAGAGTATATAACAAAAGAACCTTAGTTTTAGAAGAAGCAATTCATGTAAATTTTGATGAAGGCAATGATAGTAAAAACCATGATGAAAGTGATGATGAAATAGGAATAGAAGATAACTCATCAAATGATCAAAATAAAAATGAAATAGAAAACAATTCACTTCAACAACTAGATCATCCTTCTAATGAAGAAACACAAAATGAAGATGAAAATCAACATAGGGAAGATGCACCTAGAACATGGAAATTTATTCGTAATCATCCTCAAGACTTGATTTTAGGAAATCCATCTAGAGGAGTAAACACTAGGTCATCAATACACCTAGATAATAACTTGGTATTCCTCTCACAAATTGAGCCTAAAAGTATAAATGAAGCCTTGAAAGATGATAATTGGATAGTGGCCATGCAAGAAGAGCTTAATCAATTTGAAAGAAGTAAAGTTTGGAATTTAGTAGAAAGACCTAAAGATACTTCAATCATAGGAACTAAATGGATTTTTAGAAACAAACTTAATAAAGTAGGAAGCATAGTAAGAAACAAAGCTAGGTTAGTGGCTCAAGGGTATAGGCAAGAGGAAGGTATAGACTATGATGAAACCTTTGCTCCCGTAGCAAGGCTTGAGTCTATCTGCATGTTACTTGTATATGCTTGCTTTAAAGGATTCAAACTTTTTCAAATGGATGTTAAAAGTGCATTTTTAAATGGATTTATTCAAGAGGAAGTGTATGTTGAACAACCTCCCGGTTTTGAAAATGTAAAATTTCCCAATCATGTATATAAATTGGTTAAAGCTTTGTATGGATTAAAACAAGCTCCTAGAGCTTGGTATGAAAGGCTAAGTGGATTTTTGATTGAACAAAAATTTCATAAGGGTATAATTGATACAACCTTGTTTACTAAGTATTATGATAATGATTTGTTGATTGTGCAAATATATGTTGATGACATTATCTTTGGTGCTTCAAATGAATTACTATGTGAAGAATTTTCAAATTTAATGAAAGATGAATTTGAAATGAGCATGATGGGAGAATTGACTTTCTTTCTTGGATTACAAATTAAACAACTAGATGATGGAATTTTTATAAGCCAAGAAAAATACACAAAGGAATTGCTTAAAAAATATGGGATGGATGATTCAAAACCAAATGGAACACCTATAAGCACCTCAACTAAATTAGATAAAGATGAAAATGGTGTAAAAGTTGATGAAACACAATATAGGGGAATGATTGGTAGCTTGCTCTATTTGACGGCTAGTAGGCCGGATATTATGTTTGCCGTGTGCTTATGTGCTAGATTTCAATCATGTGCTAAACAATCACATTTGTTGGCTGTAAAAAGAATACTTAGATATTTGAAGGGGACCATAGAACATGGTTTATGGTATCCTAGAACAAACACGTTTGATCTGGTTGGATTTACCGATGCCGATTTTGCCGGATGTAGGGTTGATAGAAAAAGCACAAGTGGAACTTGTCAATTCTTAGGAAAGTCTCTTGTGTCATGGTCTAGTAGAAAACAATCTTCCGTATCCTTATCAACGGCGGAAGCCGAATACATAGCTGCCGGAAGTTGTTGTTCTCAAATTCTTTGGATGAAACACATTCTTCTTGATTTTGGGTTAGATTTTGGTTGTGTATCCATTAAATGTGATAACACAAGTGCTATAAATCTAACTAAAAATCCAATTCAACACTCTCGATCCAAGCACATTGATATTAAACATCATTTCATCCGTGATCTTGTTCAAAACAAGGAAATTCACATAGAATATGTTCCTACTAAGGAACAACTAGCTGATATCTTCACAAAACCTCTTCCTGAGGATCAATTCTCTGTATTAAGGAATCAAATTGGTGTAATCCAAAAACTTTAATTTTGGCAACAAAAACAAATTTTCAAAAAAATATGCCAAAGTTTCGGACGCATGTTTCGGACGCTTCCAAAGTTTCGGACGTCCGAAACTCTGACTCAAAGTTGCAAATTCGCTGCTGTGTTTCGGACGCTTGTTTCGGACGCTTCACTGAGTTTCGGCCGTCCGAAACTACTGAAACAGGGTTAAAATTCCAGATTTCTTACGCGAATTTTTCAAAGTTTTTCAAAGCCTCTCAACCATTTTTCATCCCTCAAAATTCGAAACTCAATTCCTGCCGTTTAATTCTCAAAATAGTCCACTAGAATCCTTCCTTGACACCTATAGAACAATTCTATCGATTCCATACTCCTATTATAACACCCAAAGATCATTCTTTGATCCTTAGCCCTAGAATTTGGGTGAAAGTCAAATCTTGAAGGTTGTTGACAATTGTCCTCAAAATCTCTCCAAGCCTAGCATACGTGATCATCATGAGTACTTCTCGAAGACGCAAGAGAACTAAGGAAACGGCACCACCACATGTACAACATGGGCAGTTGGGTACATCTACTCCGTCTCTTCCTCAATTCATCAATGCCGGGTGTGCAACTAGGTATAATGAATTCATCACTTCCTCTAAGAAGATTATTGTCCCGAGAATTGTACGACAAGATGATTTCATAGAGGCACCTGACATTTTAGAACTGTTTAATTATCAAGATTGGAATGACATCCTTTATGCAAATGAACCCATTCCTACATTATTCATTTATGAATTTTTTGCAAATCTTCATTATCCTGTTGGAAAAAAATCCACTGATGATGTCTTATGCACTAGGGTTGCTTCCAAAGATATTACATTGACTCCTGAGACCCTTAACATTCTGTTTAAGTGCTCTCATCCATATATGCTCACAACTGATGGAAAAGATGTTATGAAATATTTTGCTCTTCATAAATGGTCAAATGCTTCACATGGTTTTAATTTTAGGGATCTCGTGACAATTGCTTTCAATGGTGAAATGTTTAGTAAGGCTAGTGAAGCTCCTATTAAGAATCTGAGTCCTAAGAATCATATCTTGTTTCACATCATCATTAAAGCTATTCTCCCCACTCATGGACATAAATCCGATCCGAACACCATGAATCTCTACCTGTTCTACACCCTACTTAGACGAATCCCTGTTAATTTTGGGTATGCGATGCTTAAGTACATTGAGACTAATCTTAAGGATCATCGCCGTAGTCTACCCTACGGCATGCTTATCACTAAGATCCTTAAGCATCACAACATTTCATTAGAGAATTCCCTTGTGTACCCGGTTTCGGATCGCAATTTCTATGATATTCGCTTTCTTAAGTCTATGGGGATCTATGTAGTAAGTGGAGAATGGACGGTTAACAAGCCAAGTCGGAGGTTAGATGATGATGATTATTACATGGGTAGTGAAGATGAGGAGGAAGAGTATCATGAAATCTCTGACCAAGAACAAACTGTTCCTACACCTCCTAGAGCCTCTACCATGGATGATGATTTCAAAACTCTCATCCAAGGGTACTTTGATTCCCTAGTCGACCGCATTGATAATGGTCTTGCCTGTGTACAATCAAGTCTTGATCAAAACATGGCTGAAATCCGTGAGAAACTTGAAGACTTGAGTGTCACGGTGGACGGTTTAAGTGATGAGCTTCACTACGGCCATGAGGTGATGATGACTGACGAGCAAAGGGAGGCATTGGCTCAAGCGCATCGCAAAGGAAAGGCACCGGCTCGTGATTGAAGACGTGGTGTAATAGACTAGAATGACTTAATGTTCTTTTTTGATAATTGTTTTGATTTGCTATGTTGAATGTTGGTAGCTTCTTGATGTTTTGCCTTTTCATATCTTCATTAGGTTGATTTTGGATATTAATTGTTTTCCTTGTTTCTTGATGGTTTCTTGATGACCTTTGTTCTGTGTTTGGATGCTTTTATGATTTACCAAATTTAAGTGATGATTATTGGCAAATATTGTTATGAATGGTGCACTCTCAGCTTTATGAATTGTCTTTAATATTTCATATAGTGATTTTGATGTTGAATACTTGCCTCTTTAGTAATCTTAAAGATTACTCATTTGTCATCTTAACTTGAGTTCTTCATCTCTTGAATGGATTGAAGGTTTTGATTCATCACTGTTTATAAGCTTTAAAATTCATTGGCCTATGGAATATTGTTGTTGGGATATTTTTGTTGGGTTGTTGACAGGTGGAAACGATCACAATACAAAGGAAACTCTGCCCAAATTTTTATTAATTTATGCATTTAACCATTTTTATGTCACCTAGCCACCCATTAGGTTGCAAGGAGTGGAATGGAAGTCCTATAATGAACTTAACAATCACAAATCAAGAGAATGAATGGTAAGGTGTTATGATTTCATTGTTGGCATAATGCATGACTTTATGGTGTTCTTCTTCTTATAAGTTTATCTTTTTGTTGATGACAAAAGGGGGAGAAGTAAAATGCATGAGTAAAATGCATGAGTAAAATGCATGCAAAAATGATGAAGTAAAAATAATGCATGAATGTATGTTATGAAAATGAATGCATATGGTAAAATGATGCAAAAATGATGAAGTACAAAATAATGCATGGTAAAGTAAAAATAATGCATGAATTTATATTAATGGATTCATTTCTTACACTTAGGGGGAGCATGTAAAGTATACACTTAGGGGGAGCAAGTAAACAAGAAGTCATAAAATTAAATGAAGCATATCCATAGGGGGAGAAATACTCATGTTATGCATTTCTTTTACTCCATCACATAATTGGTTTGTCATCATCAAAAAGGGGGAGATTGTGAAACCTAGGGTTCTAATCTTACTTATTTTGATGATTAACAAACAATTATGTTTATGCTAATGGTTCAAAAAGTGTCTCAATGAATCAGATAATCAAAGGAATCAAGCTTGAAGGAAGAGTACATGTGGAAATGCAAAAAGAAAAGAGAGAAATGGTAAATTAGGTCAAAATCCAAAAACCCTAACCCTAATGTATGTAAATGGCTCAAGAAAAATGATTTACTTGTTCAAGGCTCAAAGAAAAATGTTTTCCAAGTATTTTTTCTCATAATGATTATCAAAACATTCGCACCAAGAAGCACATCATTACACAAAGTGTTTCGAAAAATGAAAATTGAAAAGGAATGAGAAAATCAAGTTTCGGACGCTTGCATCTAGTTTCGGACGGCCGAAAGTAGCGTCCGAAAGTGTCCAGGGAATGTTGAGTTTTGAAGTCAAAATTGAAAGTTGAAGAACAGAGTTTCGGACGTCCGAAACTCAGTTTCGGACGGCCGAAACCTAGTTTCGGACGGCCGAAACCTAGTTTCGGACGCCTCAACCGTCCGAAACTAGTGTCCGAAACTCTCAACGGCTAGTTTTTTTAAATATTACACATGAACGTTTTTTTGTCTTTTCTTTGATTCTATAAATCCAATCAACACAAAAACGTTAAACAACTTCTTGAACTGATTTCTTGAGCTTCCTACATTGAAAAATCATATTACAACTCTTGCACTTCATCTTTGATTCTTAAAGAACCAAAAGATCAAATTTCTTGAGCCTTGACTTGTTCTTAATCACATTCTTGAGTTATATAGATTTTGAGTTGTAATCTTATTGTTGGAATCATCTTGTGAGCTGAACAATATCACATTCACCCAACTTGTGGGATTGTACTTCATCTTCAAACAATCATTGTAAGTTGTAGAAAAAGGTTTCTCAAGAGAGAGTAAAAACCTTGTACACTTAGCTTGGAATTGCTAGTGTAAAGGTTGAACCTTTGTGGAAATCCTAAGTAAGGATACTTAGGTTGTAAAAGTGGTTCTTTTGATCTTGCCACAAGAAAAGATCAGTTTTAGTGAAAAGTTGAAATCCTAAGTTGGGAAACTTAGGTAGTGGATGTAGAGTGCTCCAAGGGGGAGACTTGAACCACTATAAATCACTTGTGCATTTCATTTTTGTTGATTTTATTATTGCTCTTATTTTGAATTGTTTATGATTTGAATCAATTGTCTTTTGGGTTGGAATATTGATTAATTGTGATATTGAATCTTGTTGTAGCATTAAACATTTGTCACTACTCACACAATTCACTTCCTTGAATCATAATTGGTTTGATAAGTTTAAGAAAATTTTTAGAAACCTAATTCACCCCCCCCCCTTAGGTTGCCTTAGACCTTACAGGTTTGAATATTATTATAAAAAAAAAAGAAACACAATGTGACTAGTATATGACAAAAAGAGAAACACAAATTTATCAATTATCAATTATCAAATATAAAAAGAAGAAGTTTATTTTTTTGCCAAATGATTAATGAGTGAAAATAAGTTATAAGAAGGAATTATATACAAAACCAACATTTTAGATGATTAATTATTAGAAATTTAATAAATAGAATTTCCATAACCATAATACAAAAATATTTAAAAAAATATGAAAAGAAATTATAGTACTTTTTTATAAATAAATAAATATTATCAAAGAAATTAAAGAGGATTATAGGAAAATTAATGTATGGGCATTCTTGTCCAAATATCTTTAAATATGTAATTAATTGTTAAAGCTATTAATAGAATTTGTTAGAAGGGGAAAATTGCCTATTTATTTCATTGAGGGGTATAACGCAACTAATATATGAGTTGGAGGGGGGTAAGTGCTTTTAACCCATATATAATTTAATGCGAATCATCATAGTCTTAAAGATTTAGGGTATGTTTGGGAAGTGCTTTTTACCCTATTTCTAATCTCATTCCAAATTAATATATTTGTTTAAATCCAATTCTCAAAGCCAAAATTTCCAACCTCTCAAATCACAAAATGAAGGCATTTAATCTTTTCGATATCTTTTAATTTTTTTTTAGTTTTTTCTTCGTGTGAGTTTATCGGTGGCGGTCAAAGGTTGACTGCCGCAGATTAACCCAAATAATTGAATAAAAAAAATCTTACATAAAATTTACTTAATAAAATAATTATTCTACACAAAAACCAATAAAAACAAAATTTAACAATCCAAAAAGATCAAATTTTACCTTTTTCTGACAATATTCACTCGAATGCACGTTCACAAGTAAGGCGAATGTAAAAAATATCACAAAAAAAGCGAAAATCAACGCGTTTTTGAATTTTGCTATTTTTTGCTAATATATATGTGTCATAACCCATGAAAAATGAAATTTTGGTGAAAATTTAAATTTTACTTTTTTGATACCGTTCATTAGAATGCATGTTCACGATTGAGGTGTGTGTAAAAATAGAAGGGGAAAAGTCAAAATCAACACCTTTTTTTACTTTGCAAGTTTTTACTAAAATACGTGCGTTATAATGCATGAAAAATAGAGATTTGGTGAAAATTTTACCTTTTCACCTTTTTTGACAATATCACTAAAATGCATGTTCACAATGAGGGTGAGTGCAAAAAACGGTACAAAAAAAAACAAAATTAAAACATTTTTTCGGTTTTTCTTTTTTTGTTAAAATACTTGAGGTTATATCCCATGAAAAATAAAAATTTAATAAAAAAATATAAATTCCAACACCATTTTTTTGTCTTTCACGATTTTGTTTTGGGTATAAAATAAAATATACTAGTATCTTATAATTTTAATAATTATAACATTTTTCACAAATTTTTCCCTTAAATAATCCAATTAAAAAACAGATATAGTTTCCGATTCCCTTGTTAGAAAAATGCACAAACACTTGTTTACGAATACAAATCAAATATATCATTCCATTCCGTTGTTATTTCACAAAATCTAACGTTGATTTTTTTTTTTAATAAAAATTATAACGTTGAACAACAAGATTTTAAAAAGGTATATAGGCATGTTTGGATACGGAAATTTTGTCAAATTCACATTTTGTCTCAAAATATGTTGTTTGTTTAACACCATTCTTAAAAGAATAAAGTGTTAATTTGGTTACTAAACTATCGGAAATTATTGTTTTTTATCACTAAACTATTTTTCCAACCAAAATATCATTCAATTAAAGAAAACTGGAAACTGAATAATATTTTTGAAATTGATTTCTCTTTTCAATGTGAGAAGAGAGTTCAACACTTCTTATATTAATAGGCATTATTACATAAGGAAATTATTACATAAGGAAATAACACAATGAAAGAAATAACATAATGAAGGAAATAATACATGAATGGAAAGATATGATTCAATCAATCAATCCTTAATTGTGTGAGTGAATGGAAATATATGATTTCAATCAATCATTCATTGATTGCAATCAACCATTAATTGTGATATAAGATTGCAATCAATCGATTCCATAATTACGAGATCTCGCATGCCTTGAATGATGGAGATAATTGCTCTTCTTCTAACTTATATCCATAGAAAGTTAGAAACAACCCTATCAATCCACAATATCATCTTCTTGCTGTAATTGTGGAGATGATTATGGGGATGCTGGTTGAGTTGTTTTAATATCAATTACACAAAATGGTGTTGGGTTTAGCGAAATTGAAATTGACGGAAAAAAAAATCAGCTTTATATCAATTGAATCCCATCCAACAATTAATTACTAGTAATTATAGAAGTTTTTAATTGAATGATATATTACATCTTTTATGTTGCTCTATTTATTGTCGCATATATAACCGTGTTAGTGATGAAGGTCGTGATAGGTGGTGTTGATGGTGAAGTGGTGATACGTGGTGTTGATGGTGAAGGTGGGTTGGGAAAAGTGAGAGAGAGAGAGAAACGAAAGAGAAAAAATAGGAAAGATAAAAACGCTGAATAAAAAGGAAAGAAAGAAAAAAAAAATTAAAAACTTCCCCTAACTCCTGATGTTGATTAAAAAAAAGGAAAGAAAAGGAAAGGAAGAAAACAAATATAAAAAAAATCGGTTGACTTTTTTTTTATTTGTTGAACAATTATAACATTGAAAGTTAGGCACATTGTATTTTCGTTTGCTTAAAGAAACTAAATGGACAGAATGATTATTTTCTATAACAAACTAAATGGACAAAATGATTTTATATTTTTTTTGCCTAAAACAATAGTTGAGTGACTTTTTGATTGAAAAAAATAGTTTAGTAGTCAAAACTCATAATTTGTGATAGTTTAGTAACCAAATTAACACTTTAATCTTCTTAAAATAAAAATTTTCAACTTTTTCAAAATAGAAAATAAGGGTATTTTGACTCTAGTATTTCTAAATTTTTTTATAACAACTAATAATGAAATGTTGACCGGAACAAGATTGACCAACACCCGGTCAAATCGAAAATCAACAAATTTTGCCTTGCTGGTTCTGGCTAGTGGTCCACAGTATTGATGTCGTGTGTCAACCCCTAAAAATTAAAACAAAAGTATATTTATTAATTTTATTTTAATAAAATAATTTTTCAATACAAAAACCAATAAAAACAATACTTATCAATTTTAAACTCACTTCTCAATTAAAAAATATTTATTTTTTTTTTAATTGTAATTTGAAGTCTCATTTTTTCTATTATCAAAACAAAATACATATCCAAAGTGACATAGTGATCTCTTTTGTAGTTTAATCAATTAGATATCAACTTCGTTGTATTGACCATTTGAGGAGTTATATCGTAATTTAATTAATATAAATAAAGCCCTTGATGTGTCATACGTCTTTTTGTGTCTATTTCATTAAAGTTCAAACTATAGAGAGGTTAAGTTAGACATGGCCACGGTTCCGTGGCCAATGGAACTGAAACCGAACCGAACCGCCGAGGGGCGATTTCGGTACCATCCCGGTTTCGATTTCGATTTCGTCCCGACTCCGATTTTGGTTGCGATTTTGTTCCAATTCTGATTTTTATTTCGATTTTTAGTTTCAAATTTTGATTTTAATACCACTTTTAAATTTGATTTCTATTGAAATAATGATCAAACTATTAATTGAAACTCAAATAATACAACATAATATTATAATTAAAATAATAATAGTTACAATTGAACTTAATATATAGTTTTTAGAGAATAAAACTAGGAAGAATTAGATAAGTGAGATTCAAAGATATACAAATAATATGAATAATTGAATTATTAATTAGAATTCCTCTAGTATAATATAATAACATAATTAGATTAGTAGTTAAAATTGAACTAATATATAGATTTTTTAGAATAATAGAATTATGAATACTAGATAAGTGAGAAAGAAAGATATAGAAAGAATAAAAGTATTAAGAGAATGATCGAACTATTAATTGGAATTCAAATAGTATATTAGCATAATATAATAATAAAATTAGCTTAATATAAATTAAAAAATTAAGCTGAAACATAATATAATTGGATTAATAGTTGAAATTGCACTAATATATGGAGGTTTTAGAAAAATAGAATTATGAAGGATTAGATAAGTGAGAAAGAAAAATATATAAATGATAAGAGTATTGAAAGAATTATTTAACTGTTAATTGGAACTCAAATAGTATATTAGTGTAATATAATAATAATAATTAATTGAAAACGTCGATACCCTAAACCCTAAACCCTAAACTATAAACTATAAACACTAAAACCTAGAACATAAAGATTATAAAACTAATAAATAATATTAGAAAATGATTATGTGATGAAAATGAATAAGTGTAGAAATATTTATAGAATTATAAAAATAAAAATAAAAAAGTTATGTTTTTTTTGCCGATTCCAATTCCAAAATATTAGGAACCGTAATCGAACCATCAATAGACGGTTCAGCCATGCATGGTTCTGTTTTGGTAGGGCCCCCGATTCCGATTTCGAAACCGAACAGATGGCCATGTCTAGGTTAAGTGAATATTATAAACAACGTGGAGATAAAGTGACATTGCTCCAAACCACATAGTAGTGTAGAATTTAGTATGTTTTGAAAATCATACCGGAGTACAAATCGGTCGAGGTGAAGACTGTGTCAACAAGAGTCAAATCGAATAGAAAACCAGATGACGTCATCATGACATTATAAATATATAAGTAATTCAAAAAATCAATATATATAATTCCAAATATTTGCTAAATTATAACTAAAATATAAAATATTAATAAAACCTCATTAATTCATATAAATATTAAATATTATTTAATATCAATCATAGTTATAAATAAAAGAAAAAAAAAGTATAACATATCTCGCTCATCGTTTTTAAGCCAAATTAAATGCTTACTTCAAAGGATAAAAAAAAATATTGGAGAGCATATACCGTAACCACGTCTCAAGCTACCAAAAAAAAAAAATAGTGGGTAACAAAGTGTAATTATCTCTTAATATTATTGATGACAAAATATTTTCTTCCAAAAGAAAATTCCCACTTGTTCTGCAAAAGTAGGATTATTCACTACTCGCTGCCTTGGTACTTTAACCTATCTTTCCCTCTCCTTCCTCCCAACGTCACTGTGGACAGAAATAACTCTACCACAGACAAATAACTATATCAATTCTGTAACAGATCGAAGAAGCTGTTAACAAGTGCAGATAATAATTGAGGGAAGCTTGTCAGTACGAGTCTCCCGGAATCCGCCAATTTGCTCATAACAAGTGCAGATAATAATTGAGGGAAGCTTGTCAGTACGAGTCTCCCGGAATCCGCCAATTTGCTCATAGGTACAAATTTTTATTTTTTTTTGGAGCTTTGGAAATTTAGAGAAATAATTCGGATGTTTCTTTTCATTAGAGTGGTTCAGAATTTTGTTTAATTTTGAGTTTATTGAGGAGTTTCCCTCTTTGGGTTTCTTTTGTTCACATATAAACATGTTAACTGATGACCGAAAACTCTCAAACTCTCAAACTTAAGCTTATTGCCCGGGTTTGTTGATGTTTCACGCTTGAATTATCGTGGGCTTGCTCTCTTTTCCTAATTCTTTTTGCGATCTTTCTTTATTGAAATTTAAAAAAAAATCCCTGGATATTTTCTGTACATCATATGTAGTTCGAATAGATCATTTGTATATATGGGTTCTAATTAGGACGAAAAAGATGGAATTTTTTCAATAGTTTTTAGATGTGTACTGGATTTGTTTCAGTTCTTTTTTTCCAGAAAATTGCCCTGCTTTCTGCCACGTTTGAAGTTTTGCCCATTCTTTTCATTGGAGTCGTTCAGAATTTTGTTGGGGATGCTTTGGTTTGGTTGGCTCATTGTGATAGCTTTTCATTGTTCTTATTTAATTAGTTCACAAATGATTTTCCCTCTTTGGGTTCTAAATATAATGTAATTTATTTTTATAATTAAGAAGATTTTAATCCTACAAATTATTTGTAATTGAAATACAAATATTGTTTAGATATAAAACAAGGATAAAACCATATTAACATATAGTATAAATCATTGGAAAAATCATAGTTACGTGACACCCTAGTATGCGAAATGCATATAAATAACTTATAAAATATTTGGTATTTGAGTTTTAGGTTAAGTGACAGGCAAGGATTTGGAAGGCAGCAGCAATTAAACCCCGAAATTTCCATGGCAAAGTTGTTACTACAACAGTCTCTTCGACTTGTGAGGCGGCCATCGGCGGCCACGAGATCATTTGTGTATCCTGGAACTGCAGGAAGGCGGCGGTGTTCCACTGTTACCACCACTACTGTGGATACTGTGGATGATGAGAAGGTTAGGTTACCCTCAATAATAAATTCTTCTTCTCCTGGAGAGAATAATTATAACAAGCTGCCTCAAGATGAGGCGGCGCAAGATGAGAGTGAGAGTTTTTCTGAGGATGACATGGGATACTTTCCCTCAGCAATAGGATGCTATTATTTTCCAATAAAGTCTTTATCAGAGCTGCAGGATGAGAGGGCCAGGGCCATGAAGTTTCATAAATTTAGTGAGTATAAGAAGGGAAATTCACTCTCTACAATAAACTCACTCTCAACAATAAACTCTTCACCGTGGCTGATGCTGCCAACTGTTCCGGAAATGGCAAGTTTGCCAGGCCAGACTAATAATCATAATAAGCTGCAAGAGGAGGAGGATGCCGCCGCCATGCCCATGGTGGTTCATCGTCAATTTTACAGCCTCTCTGAAAAGAGAGTGATAACTATCAATAACAAGTCGTCGTCACCAGAGCTAGACCCTGATGCTCACTGTGTCGGTTCATGTCACGGTTGGTTGGGTTTTATCAACAGGCAGCCGGATTTTGATTTTTTCCTCTTAAATCCCATAACTGGGCGCCTGCCATAAGCTCCGTCCATTCCGGGGAATGCTGAATAGTTTCCTAGCTCAAAAGGACAGCTGCCGAGGACATTTACAAAGAGGATGCGTTTCTGGAACATATTGAGGTTTGTTATTCATCGCCAAGATCCAGATGCAGAAGACTGTAGAGTTATAATTCACTTCAGAACCGACTACGGTTCGGGGTCTACCAAGCTGGCCTATTGTTGTCCTGGCCTTGGTGATGGTGACAATGACTCATCCTTCTGGACTTTCCTTAACACTCCTATCATGCATGATATTTCGACCAATATATGCATATTGACTATTCTCCAAGGATCAGAGGTTGTTTGCTATGGCAAATGACTTTCACATATGCTCTCCGAGGAAGAGAAGTTCAGATGGAGTCTTGGGATCTTACTGATCCTTGCAACCCCGAAAAGAATCCTGTAGTCCCTGGAAAGAAAGCCGAAATGGCTCGAATGAATCGGTATTGGAAATCGTACGACGAATGCGAGAAAGCACATAAGTTTGTCCATTGACAAATCTTACTTGATAGCTTGATACCGACCTCCTCTGGGCAGCTCTATTGATCGATCGTTTTGCTTTTCTGTTGCTGCTGAGAAGGCATGTATGATGTAGGTGATGAACGGCCTACCAAAACTCTGAGTTCGATGCTTATAAGTTTGACACTACTTACAGCAGCAGGAGGCTGAGTACATGGAGACGCTAATGGATCGTGCATTCTTATTGATTGATGGGATTCTGGCTCTCAGCCCAATGATTTTCCTGAATTGAAGCTCCAATTCCATCTATTTACGGACGATATTTGTCAGTTTTATTCTAAGGAACGATTTGGAGGCCGAGACATTGGGATTTATAACTATAAGGAGAAGACAATTGAAGGGTGTTATTATCCAGTTGAAGATGATGATGCCAAGTTATATAAAATCATTGAATCCCCCGCCCCTGTTTGGTTTACTCCCACTCCCTCTCATATTTGATGATATTGTAGCCGGGAGGTTAATTATTTTCCTGTTATTTGCTTTCTAAATGCCAACTTAATTAATTTGTGTCGTTAATTTATTTTGCACTGCTAATTAATATATAGGTAATTTAATAATTAATTAATTGTCTTGAATTGTTATTTCTGTGGCATGCAAGGTTGTTGACTTGATGGTTGATGGTGTTAATTTATTTCCGCATTCAATTTTTTTTTTTTTGAGTTCCTATAAATAGATATATATATTGTATGTGTTATAGCAAGGTTATTCTTAATATAGAGATGGAATTACATAATCCTGTGATGAGTTGAGTTGAGTTGAGTTGAGTTAAGGAGAGGATGATGAATGAGAAGGTTCACTTCACGCACGCCAAAAATGGAATTAATATCTAATCAAATGCGCAACAACACATCATCTAATCTAATTCTTTCTTTTTCCCTCTGCGTCTTCAATCTAATGTTTTCTTTTTAACTTTTCCTTTTTCTTTTTTTTTTTTTTTTTTGGGCTGGGGCCATTCTCCCCACCCTACCCCCTCTAGAAACTATATATAAATATTTCATTCCTTGTATTATAGCGCACACAAAAAATAAATTAAGTACGTCTTGTCATTTTTTTTTGGCTAAACAATGTGTATTATAGCACACAAAAACAATTGTAAATAGTCAGTTTTTGAGTCATTATTATTATTATTTTGATTAAAAAACATGTGCTATTGCCAAAAAAAAAAAAATTGTGAATTTTCTAAAAGTCTAAAGTTTTAGAAATGCTTGACTCACAACAGAGGTTTCTTAGTGGACAAAACCTGCGTCTTTTTTTTTACTCCTATTCTAGTGGACTACTACTTCTAAAACTTAAAAGTGGATCACAAAGCTCTTAGCAGCTTTTGGCCCACACACACTAAAGGTTGGGACTTGCCCACTTGGGAATGAGTAAATATTTTGTTCTTATGTGACCCATCCACAGGTGTTAGCAATCAATCCTCCAAATATTTGGGATTTGTTGTGGGACCCGCCTTGGGACTCAATATTCCAACACCAATTCTTGTGTGCTAATTAATATGGGCTCAAAAACAATAACTTTTTTTTTTTACAAATCTCGTGTGCTAACTCTCGAAAATTGCTCATGTTTCAAAAAAAATTGTGTCAACCTTTTTTTAAAATCAATCGATATATTAAATTCACCTAATTGATATCGGTTCAAACATGACAAGTTTTTTCACAAATATCGTGTGCTATAATTCACGAAAATTTTTTATTTTCCAAAAAATGTGAGTCACCCTATTTTTTACAATAGTCGATAGATTGCATGTTCCTAATTGATATGGGTTAAAAAACGACAACTTTTTTTGACAAATCTCGTGTGCTATAACTCAGAAAATTTTCCGAATTTTTTAAAAATTTAGTCATCCATTTTTTTAAATTAGTCAATAGATTGCGTGCGCCTATTTCACATGGGTTCAAAAACAAGTTTTTTGATAAATCTAGTGTGCTAACTCATGAAAATTTTTGAATTTTCAAAAAAATTGAGTTACCCCATATTTTATATCAGTCGATAGATTGCTTGTTCCTAATTGATATAGGTTCAAAAATAACTTTTTTTGACAAATCTTGTGTGCTATAAATTACAAAAATTTCTAATTTTCAAAAAAATTGAGTCCCCCTATTTTTTACATCGGTCGATAGATTGCATATTCTTAATTGATATTGGTTAAAAAACGATAAGTTTTTTTTACAAATCTCGTGTGCTATAGTGCCACTCCACGTGGGATCGGAGAGGCTTTTTCAAATCTTTCTTTGTTTTTTCTTCTTTTTTTAGTTATAACTACGAAATTTTCTGAATTTTTTAAATTTGAATCATCCATTTTTTTACATCAGTCAATAGATTGTGTGCACCTATTTTAAATGGATTCAATAATGACAAGTTTGTTGGCAAATCTCGTGTGTTATAACTTACGAAAATTTCTTATTTTTCGAAAAAAATTAGTCTCCCTATTTTTTACATCATTCGATAGATTGCATGTTCCAAATTGAAATGGGTTCAAAAACGACAAATTTTTTTGACAAATATCGTGTGTTATAACTTACGAAATTTTTCAAATTTTTGAAAAATTTTAGTCACCCATTTTTTTACATCAGTCGATAGATTGCATGCACCTATTTCAATTGAGTTAAAAAATGATAAGTTTTTTTGCAAATCTCGTGTGCTATAACTCCCGAAAATTTCTGATTTTTAAAAAAATATTAGTCTCCCTGTATTTTACATACGTCGATAGATTACTTGTTCCTAATTGATATGAGTTCAAAAACCAAAAAAAAAAATTGACAAATCTTGTGTGCTATAACTTACAAAATTTTTTGATTTTTCAAAAATGTGAGTCACCCTCTTTTTATATCGGTCAAAAGATTGCATGTTCCTAATTTATATGGGTTCAAAAACTACAAGTTTTTTTGACAAATCTCGTGTGCTATAACTCACGAAATTTTTCGAATTTTATTTTAGTCACCGATTTTTTTACATTTGTCGATAGATTGTGTGTACCTATTTCAAATGGATTAAAAAATGTCAAGTTTTTTGGCAAATCTCATGTGTTATAACTTACAAAAATTTTAGTCACCCTATTTTTTTACATCAGTCGATAGATTGCATGTTCGAAATTGAAATTGGTTCAAAAACGACAAGTTTTTTTTGACAAATGTCGTGTGCTATAACTCACAAAAATTTCTTATTTTTCAAAAAATTTGAATCGCCCTATTTTTTCATCAGTCGATAGATTGCATGTTCCTAATTGATATGGGTTCAAAGACGACAAGTTTTTTGACAAATCTCGTGTGCTATAACTCACGAAAAATAATTTATTTTTAAAAAATTTTGAATCACCCTCTTTTTTAAATCAGTCGATAGATGGCGTGCACCTAAATAATATGGGTTAAAAAATGACACATTTTTTGACAAATCTCATGTGTTATAACTCACAAAAATTACTGATTTTTCAAAAAAATCGTGTCACCCTTTTTTTTACATTAGTCGATATATTATATGCACCTAATTGCTATGGGTTATAAAATGACAAGCTTTTTTTGACAAATCTCGTGTGCCATAACTCACGAAAATTTCTGATTTTTTAAAAAATTTGAGTCACCCTATTTTTTACCTCAGTCGATAGATTTCATGTTTCCAATTAATATGAGTTCAAAAACGACAAGTTTTGTTGACAAATCTGGTATGCTATAACTCACGAAATTTTCCAAATTTTTGAAAAATTTGAGTCACCTATTTTTTTTTACATCAGTCGATAGATTGCATCACCTATTTCAAATGCGTTAAAAAATGTCATGTTTTTTGACAAATCTCGTATGCCATAACTTATGAAAAATTTTTATTTTTCAAAAAATTTAAGTCACCCTATTTTTTAAATCAATCGATAGATTGCATGTTTCGAATTGATATGGGTACAAAAACAAGTTTTTTTTATAAATCTCGTGTGCTATAAATCACAAAAAAAAATATTTTTCAAGAAATTTGAGTGACCCTATTTTTTACATCAGTCAATAGATTGCATATTCCAAATTGAGTTTTTTTGACAAGTCTCGTGTGTTATAACTCACGCAAATTTTTGATTTTTCAAAAAATATGAGTCATCCTATTTTTTACATCAGTTGATAAATTGCATGTTCCTAATTGATATGGGTTCAAAAATGACAAGTTCTTTTGAAAATTCTTGTGTTATCACTAACAAAAATTTCTGATTTTTCAAAAAATTTGAGTCACCCTATTTTTTACCTCGAATGATAGATTGTATTTTTCTAATTGATATTGGTTCAAAAACAAAAGGTGTTGTTTTGGCAAATCTTGTACTATAACTCACAAAAAAAAAATTGTTTTTTGAAAAATTTTAATCACCCAATTTTTTACATGAGAGATTGATTCACCTAATTAATATCGATTCCAAAATGACAAATTTTTTTAGCAAATCACATGTGATATAACTCATAAAAATTCATAAAAATTGATGGTTTTTCAAAAAAATTATGTCAACCCTTTTTTACATATGCACAGAATTGGTATGAGTTATAACAAGTTTTTTTTGGCAAATCTCATGTGTAGTGGTGGCAAATGGGCGGGTTGGGTCACTCCGCGGGTCGGGTTGAGTGAGGAGTGGTAGTTGGCGGGTCATGACCCAACCCAACCCGCCTATTGACGGGTCATGCATGGGTTGGGTCAAAGGTGGGTTGGGTCAAAACTAATCCAACCCGTGGGTCAAAACTAGTCCAACCCGCGGGTCAATTTAACTATTAATTTTTTTTTTGACCCGCGGGTCAATTTAACTATTACTTCCTTAATACATTAACTAATTCAAATTTTTCTTTTTAATTTTTGTTACTTTTAAATTAAATGTTTATTATACACATTTACACATACTAATTATATTTTCACATATTTTACACATAACATATTTTCACACACTATACATATTTTACACATAGTACACACATTTTCACACACTACATATATTTTACACCTAGTACACGCATTTTCACACACTACACATATTTTACACATAGTACACATATTTTCACACACTACACATTTTACACATAGTACACATACTTTCACACAATACACATATTTTTCACATAATATATATATTTTACACACAAATTAACACAAATTAACACGACCCAAACCCACGACACACGACCCAGACCCACGACCCATACCCACGACCCAGACCCACGACCCAGACCCACGACCCACGACCCACGACCCAGACCCACGACCCATGACCCAGACCCACGACCCAAACCCACGACCCACGACGCATGACCTCGACCACGACCCACGACCCAGACCCACGACCCACGACCCATGACCTCGACCCACGACCCACGACCCCGACCCATGACCCAGACCCACGACCCACGACCCACGACCCAGACCCATGACCAACGACCCATGACCCATGACCTCGACCCATGACCCAGACCCACGACCTATGACCCATGACCCACGACCCATGATCCATGACCTCGACCCACGACCCAGATTTATACTTTAATTTGTATGCATCTGATTCATTTGAACCATTCCAAATTTAGTGTAGTCAAACTGCATGAAATGGAAAGAGGGACAAAATAAAAATAAAAATCTGCTTGTGATTGATTGATTGATTGTACAACAAAGAAAAATGTATGGGCAATGTACAACATAGGAAAAAAGAAATGTTAATCATGCATAAATACTGAGTTCATAGTGAATGTGTCTCTGTCAGCTGTGTTATTTTTTTATCAGGGGAAGGGATCATTGTCACAATTTAGAATTTACAAATCATTTCTATTAGCATCAAGCCAGCATTCTACGCATGGCATGGCAGCTTGATTTTGAAGTTTAGCTTTCTAGAACCAAAGTTTTTGATCATGTCATGGCTCCTATATTTGCTTGAGATGGAATTTGTCTCTCACAAATCTCATCTGTAGAAATACAAATTATCTCCTATAAATTGCATGATCACTTTCATTGCAAGTTACTTCATTGCCTTCACAAAACAAATGGAACTATTAAATTATACTTGTTTGCGGTTTTGTTCATCATTTACAGCAAACATTTTTCTCCTGCTCCTGGTTGCCATGAATTCTTTACTGCCTGCTGCTTCAGCTGCAAGATTTCTTGGGAATGAAACTGATCGAATCGCGTTGATTGATTTCAAGATTCAGATATATGATGATCCAGATGAAGTGCTCAAGTCATGGAATGATTCACAACACCATTGCCAGTGGCAAGGAATTACCTGTGATAATCGACATCGAAGGGTAACAACCTTAAGCCCTTAACTTTACCAGGTAAGAGCTTGTCTTGAACCATATCTCCTCATATAGGAAATCTCAGCTTCATGAAGTTAATCCATCTAGAGGAAAATCAATTTCATGGTGAAATTCCACAAGAATTTGGTCGCCTATTCAGGCTAAGATTTCTTAACCTTTCAAGTAACACACTGAATGGCAAAATCCCAGCTAATCTGAGCCATTGTGTAGAGCTCAGAGTTGTAAGCCTGATCAGGAACAAATTAGAAGGAAAAATTCCAACTGATCTGGGCTCTTTAAAGAAACTTGAGAGACTTCAACTTTCTGCAAACAATTTCACAGGAGCAATTCCTTCTCCATTTGGCAATATGTCATCAGTCAAGGAACTAGCTTTCACCTTTAATAATTTGGAGGGCAATCTGCCAGAGGAGTTGGGCTCATTAACCAGCTTAATTTTCATAGCAATGGGATCAAATAAACTAACTGGTCAAATCCCACCAACCATGTATAACATATCTACACTCACTTTCCTCACAGCACCAGATAATGTTCTGTATGGCAGTCTTCCAACCAATCTTGGCCTTAAGCTACCAAATCTTCAAATAATTGGCATTGCTGGAAACAACTTCTCTGGAGAAATTCCTGTTTCAATTACCAATTGCACTAAGCTTGAAGTAATTGATCTTGGTGATAATAAGCTTTAAGGACAAGTTCCAACCAATCTTGGACATTTGCTGAATCTTCAAATCTTGAGTCTTCGAGGGAATTTCTTAGGTGATCTTGATTTTCTTGTATCTTTGACAAAACTGCAGCAAATTAAGCATACTCTCTTTAAGTAAAAATAACTTTGGAGGTGAATTACCGAATACCATGGGCAATCTCTCATATCAACTGACACATTTATACCTGTCAAAAAACAAGATATCAGGAGCCTTGCCCATGGGACTTGAAAATCTTGTTAATTTGTACATAATATCCCTGGCAGAAAACTCTTTTACCGGTGTCATACCGATTGATTTGGGGAAACTTCAAAACTTACAGGTGTTGGTTCTAGAGAGGAATAGGTTGTCAGGACTTATACCATCTGCACTCTGCAACATTACCAATTTATATGCTCTCAACTTGTCCTACAACAACTTTGTAGGTGATATCACTAGTAGTCTTGGGAACTGTCCAAGTTTACAAATGCTGTTTACTTCTGAAAACAACTTCACTGGAGCTATATCGCCACAGATCTTTGGATCATACATGTCACCAAAAATTATTGATTTATCGAGCAACTCATTGAGTGGTAACCTGCCTCTTGAAGTTGGAAATCTGAAAAGCATTCAATCTTTAGTTGTTTCCAACAACAAAATTTCTGGAGAAATTCCTCCAACAATTGGTGATTGTTCAAGCATCGAGTCCCTCGATATGCACAGCAACCTTTTCAATGGAAAAATACCGCAAACTTTGGCTTCTTTGAAGGGCATCCAATATTTAGACCTTTCACACAATAACTTCACTGCGACAATTCCGAGTGACCTAAACAAGTTGGTTTATCTGAAGTATCTTGATCTTTCTTATAATGACCTTGAAGGTGAAATACCTACTGATGGAGTTTTTGGAAATGCAAGCCAAATAGGATTGGTAGGAAACAGTAAACTTTGTGGAAGCATTCCTGAACTTGAACTACCAGCTTGTCCTGTCAAAAGAAAGAAGAAAGGAAAACATCTAATCATCATAGTAATTCCATTGGTTCTTACTGTGATTCTAATTTCTATCACATATTTGTTGTATCATGTTGTCTACCAAAAGGGTGATAGAATTAGAGAAGGGTCTTATACAATGCCCTCAACACCATTTGAGAAGATGTTAAGAGTTTCTTATCATGATCTCTGTTGCACAACAGAAGACTTTTCTTCAACCAACTTAATTGGATCAGGAAGCTTTGGATTTGTGTACAAAGGTAGGTTGGATCAACATGGAGACAAGATTGTTGCAGTGAAAGTTCTTGATATTCAAAAGAGTGGAGCTTCAAAAAGCTTCAAGGCAGAATGCAGGTCATTGTCTAAACTTAGCCATAGAAATCTACTTTCTCTCTTAACTTACTGCTCCAGTATTGATTCCAAGGGTCATGAATTCAAGGCTCTAGTCTATGAATTTATGGAAAATGGAAGCCTCCATATGTGGTTGCATCCTGAGAGACTCGAAACAACAAGATCAAGAAATCTTAACCTTCTTCAAAGGCTCAATATTGCAATAGATGTAACCTCAGCATTGGATTATCTTCACAACCACTTTGAGGTACCAATTGCTCATTGTGATCTAAAACCAAGTAACATTCTTCTCGACCGTGACCTTACTGCACATGTGGGTGATTTTGGACTGGCAAAGCTTCTTCCTAAAATGGATAATAACTCTTCTGAACAAGGAAGCACTAGCAGTGCTATTGCAGTAAAAGGATCCATTGGTTATTCAGCTCCAGGTAAACATTTTGCTTTGACAACTTGCAATATTCTATTTAACACTTGATGTTCATTGCACAAACAGCCGGTATCATTGTGAAACCGGAGTTAATCATGATTTCAACAAACAATTAAAACGAAAGGAGATTAAAATCACGATTTTAACGGCCCTGTTTCATATATAAACCGGTTTCAGAGGAGTTTTTGTCTTGTAAACAAAATAGAAAGTTAATTTGTAGAACTCAAATGACACAACATGTAAATGAAACATGAATTGAAATGAGTGACTGATAAGGACTAGCTGAACTAGGATATAGATTAGTAAAAGACAGGTTATAAGTCTGGCATCATTACTTTTCCCAAAACTTGGGAGAGCTTTTTGTTTGCATTAACTTTAATCAGAGACAAATATTTCAGAGTATGGAATGGGAATGGAGGTTTCAACTCAAGGGGATGTCTATAGTTTTGGGATTCTTTTGCTAGAGATGTTCACCGGAAGGAAACCAACCGACGGTATGTTTGTGGATGGTTTGGATTTACATAATTATGTCAAGATAGCTTTGCCAGAACAAGTTTGGAAGATTGTTGATCCTTCACTACTTTCAAGAGAAATAGAACAACATAAAGAAGAAGTGCAAGCTGCAGCAGCAGCTGAGGTTGAAGAAATAGAAGATGACAACATTAGAGATTTGTTATAAGAAACAAACATGAATGTTGCAAAATCCCTTATATCTGTTTTTAAGGTTGGACTTGGATGTTCTCAAACATCACCCAAAGAGAGGATGGACATGAAAGAAGTTGCAAGAGAATTGCATCATATTAAAGAAGCATATTCCTGCATATGTTGATCCATTGAGGGTAGAAAGGCAGTATCAATGCATTGCTTGGCTTGCATTTCTGAAAGCAGTGCAAATGCTAATTCAGCAAGAGAAGAGCCTAATTCTCAAAAGATTTTGCACAAAAATGATCACCACACATTCAACAATTTTCTACTGTAAGAATTTGCATAAGATATAGTATTGCTTCCATTCTATAAAGTTATATTAATCACATTGTGAAACTTTTGTACTAAAACGTCGAGCCTTGTGCCAAATAGTTGAACTACACATTAATTACAGAAATAAGCACAATAACGAGCAGTACACAGACAGTTAAAAGCATAGCACCACAGACACTTAACCTGAATTCAGCTGTATACACAGCCAATTCTGTATACGCAGAATCTTCATTATACAGAGTACGGAACACTATCTATATAATATATCACAGGACAGCTACAAAAATTGGAAAAAAGGGGACAAAAAAAACAAACAAACAAACAGACATACATACTTTTTTATGGCAGCTCTATTACTTTGAACACAAATATGATGCATACAGGGTAAGATTTAAGGCTGTTTCATAGTACTTCTATTTAACTCTTACGCCAGACAGATTTGACCACGCCTTATATCCTCCCAAAACAGCAATCACCTACAAATTTTTAATATTGAAGTTACAAAACAACAACATATGAAAATCAAAGGCTCCAGTTAAAATTCTAGAGGAAAAAGATACATTGGATAAGGAACTCAGGCAGCAGGCAACTAGAAGGCTCAGAAAAACAAGTCATGGTTTCTATTCTTGAGAAACATTAACCTCAATGATGTAAAATAGAAGCAATCACAACACAAGATAAGGAACTCAGGCAGACCTCGAGTTATCATTTCTGACAGTTGGTGCATTGCCAAATGCCTCCAGGAATGGGTTTGACTACATATATGACCAGAAAACCATTATCAGAAACGAAATAGTTCAAGTTCTACTCATTTTCTATATCCAACATTTTAATCACAAATAGAAAAACAAGACAATATTCCTGTCAGAAACAGATAGAATTAAAACATCTCAATGGTTGTTTCTTTCTTTTCTTTCTTCTCTCCTAAAAAAATTGATTTGGAATTACATGAAACACAACTTTCTCATTCAAGAAGATTCCCCCCAACCCGGGCAAAAATTTTGCACACTTACCTCAAGAACTTGCTGTTCAACTGTTCTGTCATCACCAGCTGCACGACCACCAACATATGTAAGATACTGCATAATTAGTTTTGTAGTCTCAGTTTTTCCAGCACCGCTTTCACCACTAACTAATATAGACTGGCTTTTACCCTTGCTCATCATTGCTCTGACCAACAAGAGTTAAACAGACATTAACCAAATCAGTTCAGTAGCAAGCATACTTGATGCTACAAACCGCAAGATATCCAACCAAAGTTCTCAAACCTGTAAGATGCATATGCCACAGAAAATACATGAGGACTCAGCTCACCAAATGGAGCCGGCGCACTTCTCTTCCTATTCCTGTTGTATCTTTGGTGAGTAATTAATTTAAAAACTTTTCTGTAAAGTTTGTTAGAGATGGTGCAACAGTTCATGATACCAGCTTCATCATGTAGGTTGGGTACACAAATGCTGGAAAGAGTACACTGCTGAATCAATTGACAGGTGCAACAGTTCTTGCGGATGACAAGTTATTTGCAACACTTGATCCTACTACGAGAAGAGTACAGGTTGATGATACTAGAAGAAACCTTGCATATTCTTTCCCATGGTTTAAAACTGATTCCTAATTTTTACTTGTCTAAACCAAGACTCCAGTTTATATACTAACACACCTACTAGTTCTCTTCCTTTGATTTAGACCTTCCTATAGAAATAGCAAGTGTGAATCTTTTGCAGTTAGAGATCGATGATGATGAGCTTGTGCATTTTTATTAATTTACAAGTCTCTCTGTGACATTGGAAGCAAACTGGCTCTATTTCAAGCACCATGGCTGTTTGATTTGAAATTACATATTAACCATGATTGCTGTGTGCTGCAGCCTAACTGATCTTTTAGTTTATGTAATTGATTTGTTATATTCTATTCAGATGAAAAATGGGAACGGATTTCTTCTCACATACACTGTTGGTTTTATTCAAAAGTTACCTACGACACTGGTGAGCAGATTTTTGTCTTTTCATATTTGTACGCGAAGTAACTATTTTTCCTACTCAGTTAGCATTACATTTCCAATACTTTAAAGCACAAGACAGAACCGCCTAATTCAAACTTTATTGCTTCATTCTCATTCTACTCATTAATGAACCTATGAATGAGTTCTTACATTCTGTCAGAGAAGATGAACTCAGAACAGTAGGCCACTAGTGGGAATTAGAACAATATATATGTTTTGGAAGTGGGATTGTCATCCTAGCTAAGTGCCAAAAGGTTAAACAAGAAAAAAACAAAGGATCTGTTCTACAGTGTCAAACTAGAAGCATTAAATTAATGCATGCTGCTGGCTGCTGGCTGCTGCTACGATAAGCAAGACACGGTGGGTGAAGTTGAAGAGGACTCCCCAAGGACATTTTGGCAAGAGGCATATGTCTTTGCTCCAGGAACTGCAGAAGTTATGTTTATATCTCGCAAGACAATGTTAGTGCATCCTTGGTACTTGCTGCACTCCAATTTAATTGCTTCCTCTTTGATAGAGGATCCTGTAACACCCTCGTATGTAACATCACTCACATACACAGCTGAAGACTACAGAGATCGAGGAAAAGCATATGATAAATTAATAATGTCAGAAACATCTTACGAAATTCCCTTTTAAACAAACACACACTGATCCATATTCTCACTTTCTTTCACCTTATCTTGACAATGAAATTCACCATCGCAATACAATTGGTCAATAATTACAGGATTCTTCACATTTGTAACCGTGATGTCCTCGAACCTTATCTGCCTGGCATATCCAGAGCCCCCCTAAACACCCAAAATAATAATAATATTACTAAAATAAAAATGGAAAGGAATTCTTAAAAAAAAAAAAAAAGCATTTTTCCAGGTTCCATTCGTGATCCTTACCGGCCATGTCTTGATTCTCAAGCCATTTTGAGTTCCATGGAATTGGCAAGATTTTACATGCACTCTCTCAACTGCAGCATATGATCCTTGTTCTCCCAAGATCCCGACACTAAAAAGAAAAGTCAGCGAAGGAAGAAGGATACTTTATTTCTGAATCATTAATTGATAATCCATTTCTTGAAAAAAGACAAGTTCTAGAGATTAATTTCTTACCTTATGCCATGGCCAGGTCCGCATGAAATGTCTGTGATTAATATATCAGAGCTTCCACTATTTATTGCAACACAATCGTCACCTATATATATATGTTATTACATCAAGTAAAAACTTAGGATATGTCACAGGAAATGAGGGACGATCACATGATGAAAAATTCAAATTAGTTTAGACAATTACCAGTTTGAATAATGGAGTTAGAAATGTGAACATTTGTGGAGGAAGATACATCAATGCCATCAGTGTTTGGACTTTTTTCAGGTGCAATTATATGGAGTCCAGATATATCTGCACCATTACAATGATCAATGCTTATATGGCTTCTTGGACTGTCAACGTGTTTAAGTCCCCTCAGTTGAAGGCCATCACATCTGTGGAAATGCAGAGCCCGCAAAATGTATGTTTTTTTTTAAACATTCTAACAACTTAATTTTCTGATATTCTCCTTTTCTGTTTTCCAAAGGGCAACATGATCTTGACATTTACATATGAGCATAATGTTCGATTTCTCTGAGGTTGACTGAGAATCGAGCAACCAAAGTTAGGAAACCTTTGTAGAAGTGGTTCATTAGATATATAACAAAATATGATTATTTGGAATGTTCAGTTATAAGACACTTACTGTTGGTCGGTCACACTCTTTATAATTCCGCTGGAAAAAAAAAAGTGCGAGATTGCTTAATAATACTTACATACAAAGAAAGTAAATTGAAAAAATAAATTAAACAGTCTGTGGAAACATTCTCCACAGTACTCATTTTCTCATCTTTGTAATAGAGTATGCTAATTGAGTAGAGACAATTTCGAGTGGTTAAAACACACATTATTCTGGATGCCATGGCTCTCAACATTTTCCCACCAGTATGAACCCTGTCCATGGATTGTTCCTGTACCATCCATGATCAAACCATCTATGCCCGAGAAATAAATCCAGCTATCATGCATCTTCACAGCCTTCCCATGCACCAATTTGATTGTGTGCGATCAAAGTCCCTAAAACCTGCCATAACAACAAGAAAACACAAAAAGAAAAAAAGGAAAGGGAAACAATTACTAACAAGCACCACTGCACCAACAACTTGAGCCAAAATCTGGGGTCGTCCTAATTAATTTTTACCTCTACATGTATTATGGAAGATTTGCATGGTCCTTGGAATTTGAGTGGACTCAGTAAAAAAGTCCTTCCATTGGGAACTTGGAGTGTTGAAAGTGGATCAACATTTGAACACACAACTTCCCAAGCTTGTTCAAAAGCCTTTTACATGAACAACATAATCCAACATAGAGACATTAATGTAGAACTTCCAATACAATCCTATGTATATATATGAACATTTTAGAATGAGAAGCACTATTATTTTTACAAAAAGAATGACTTCAATAAGGACATGATAATGTATTAAAGCAGCAAAAACAGGAGATAATTAAGGAAGCTTCATTTTTTTTTAATAAATTGTTTACTTGAGTGTCGTCATGTATTCCGTCTCCAATGGCACCTGATGTGCGGTATTTTGGAGTTAGGGTCAATACTAAGCCTAACCGAATCAAATAAATTTATATTACCCTAATCCTCACGCGTTTTAGGTGCATCAAGACACCGTCATTTTGTAGCAAGGAGGAAGTAGGGGATCGTTCCCACGAGGAAGGAATGATTTAATGAAATTAGTGAAAGTGTGTGTATTGTAGTGAAAGTGCAAACAAGCAAAAGAATAGAATATGTCACAAACTATACTAATGCTAGCAACTAAATATGAAAATAAATGGAAAATAAATGGGAGAAGATTCAAATAAATAAAGTACACCCTTGGATTAGGTTATCACAAATGTTAGTGTTGTGTGTGGTTTATATCAAGATATCTATGGTAATACAAAACAAGGATAAATAACACCACCACATCCTCCTTTGTGGGAAGAGGCAAGACATGATTTAGCTATTTACCTATCCAAGTGTTGATCAATTCTTTAAACCTACCTTTGTGGTTAGAGGCTAGGTTCACTTCCTTAATCAACCCAAAATCTTGAAAACATCCAATCAAATCATGACTCAACTTTAATTGCTTCTATGGGGGAAGAGACAACAATCAAGTTAAGTCACTTATGTTGAATTCCAATTACCATCACTTATTTATTCTACAACATCTTTGTCACATAAATGTTGTAGACTTACATCCTTGTCACTAAGATGTAAAAAATACTATCTTCATCACAAAATTCAACACTTTTCTCATCACCATTCAAGACTCTAAACAATCCACTTAAAGTAAATCATCCCTAAATAATTTGTTGCACCATAAACAAATATTCATTACACATAATTGGCCAAATCATGTATAACTATGAAGAATCACAACAAAACTTATCCCACAAAAACCACAAGATAGAATTAGGCACAAACACCACACACTAACACCATAAATCAATGACCCATAACCATAATCCAAGGGTGATAACAAATTAACCCATCAAAGCTTCTAAGAACATCACAATAAATATATTAAAGCAAGGATTAAGTCAAGAAAGTACAAAGAGAAAAACTCCCCTTTGATGTTCCAACCCAAGATCCAAGCTTCTCCAACAAATCAAGTCCTTAGAGCCAAGACATTACCTGAAAACTTCTCCATAAGATCCTATTTACATCAAGAACACACACTAGTTGTGTGTTCTTGTGGAAGATCTAGAGAGAAAATGAGAAAAGAAAACCTAACAAAAACTAGATCTAAGAATGTGGTCTATCAAATAGGTGGAACTCTTCTCTTGTGGCTGCACATATGAGCATATATAGTGGAGAATTAGGGCTGCAATGTGTGTCCCGTCGTTGCCCAAAATGCCCCTGAAGTCAACACAAAATGGAGGACAAAACTGGAAAAAGGAGTATGTTTTTCGCTGCCGACGTCGCGACGTGGGGTGAGAGACACCCCTGGACGTCGCGACGTGGAGGACGTCGCGACGTAAAAATGGTATTAACGTCGCGACGTCAGTCAATTTCACTTCTGCCACTTTTCGTTCTGTGGACGTCGCGACGTGGGGAGGTGCACCCCTGGACGTCGCGACGTCCATGTTTTTTCCCATTTTTGGCATTTTCTTCAATTTCTTCCATTTTGCATCCAATTTGGCTCTATATGGTTTATATCTTCAAAGCATCCACCATGTTGATAATCCTACACATAAAACACTAAAAACACATAAAAAGGAACAAGAACGACCAAAGAATTAAGTATAAACACTATATAAAAGGTGAATAAATTCACCTCATCAGCACCATAACTCATCACATCAAAAGTAGCAGCACGGCCACAGTTTATGCCAAATGCAGCTACACAAACCATTAGGGAGATGAGTTGTACAACCTGCAAAAAACAAAGTACAACTTAAAAGTTTGCTCTCTATATACAGACACCCCACATACTAATATTGCATAATATGAGTCCATACCATTGTATGCATGGTCATGGTGGTGGTTTAGCAGAACTAAAGCTTGTATGCTGTCAGTGTCCATTTCCTTAATACGTTTTTATAGCGAAGACTCTTGGTACTGTAAGATCTTGATTCATTCATTTATATTATTTCATAATTGCTCATAATATCTCTTGCTATTTCTGAATTAATCCTTCTGAATAAATGAAAATGAAAAGAAATAATTAGATGGGTTATAAACTTATAATAGACTTGAAATAGTTATGGTTTGTTGGTTTTTAATTGCAAGAATTAATTTAATGCTCCGAAGATCCTATTTTATTCACGAAATCATTCTTTGGGAAATGAAAAAAGCAGACGTTTTCTTGTTGACAAAATGTAAAAATGGGAGTTAGGTTCATTTTCTTGCAAATATATATATATTTTTTAAAACAAATAATTTCCAGCATATATTGCTGCGCTGCATGTATGTCAGTGAAGTAATTACGCAGTTGCACACTTTTACTATGGGGAAAGATCCTCTATTTGTTAGGGTTTAATAATAATTTGATAGAGTTTTAGTGAATTATACATTACTTATATTTATAAAATAAAATATAGATTGAAATAAGGAATAGAACAGAAAGATCTGGGATAAAGTGAGAGGGAAGAGTACAGATTAACCAACATTTGCAATATTACACCGTGGGTAAGTTATTAAACTTGAAATTGATTTCTTTCTAATTGTCACGCCCCGAATCCGACGTGGCACGGCCACACACTTGGATACCAATTCCAAATGTGCGAAGCCTCCTGTTTACAATATTGATTGTCCCCAACGATATATATATACTCATCTATAGGCCACACATTTCCTTAAATAACAATCAATATATAAACTACCAAAATCATAATAAATTCTATACACCCAAAAACTATATATATATATATATATAACATTCCAATCTCCCAAACTTCCATTACAATTCAGTTTATATATTCTCACATCAATAACAACATTATAGTGCCAATCTTTTCTTACAAACAAAGGATTGAACAACAAGTTCCAATATCCTCAATTCCATCATAAACATTAACATCAAAATCAACTTATAACTATATATATTGAGAATGATAACAATATGACTTTCCCTACTTGTCCTCCCCAAAACCTTCACGGAAAACCTTAGAATCTGCAAAAATCACAATATTTGTGGTATGAGCATACACTATGCCCAGTAAGTGATATTAACATTTCTTTATCGGATTGAGCACACTATACATTATATACTTTCACAAAACATTTCAACACATGAAAATCACATTTGGAAATATTTCAAATTCACACACACATATACATATAGTAAGTGGCATCATCATTTATCAAATCATTCACAAATACATATAGTATTTGTTATCAATTATCAACATTTCACATTTAGCTCATGAATAATTTAAATCTCTTTCGGTAACATAACTTGATCAAGTCCTGACTGTTTATCCCGTCAGGTAGGCCAGAACAGTAATATCCTAGCTGTTTATCCCGCTAGGTAGGCCAGAACAGTAATTTCCTAGCTGTTTATCCCGCTAGGTAGGCCAGAACAGTAATTTTGGAACATGTTCCTACCAATCGATCATTAAATATTCAAGAGCTCAAAACAATTCAAAATTCATTCAAATCATTTCGCAAAATGATTTACATTCACAAAAGCCACTTACATACATTTCATATTCATCAAAATCATAATATAATACATGCTCAAACCATTTTGATATAATAACATACCCAATTCTCAATAATAGGTTTCATCAAATATTTATAAAATATAAAGAAATGTCAAAACCACTTACCTTATACCACAATCCAATATTGTACTTGATTAAATATTTCACCACTTATTTACTTGAATTTCCTATAAAACATATAAATATACAATAACATAATTAAATAGAGTCTAATAATCTTTAGACACTATTATTAATCTTATTAATATTTTCCAATTATTACTTTAAAAAAAACTATAAATATTTCATTTCTTACTATTAATCTTGTTAATATATATATATATATATTATATATATATATATATATTTTTCATTATTCTCTTAAAACAATCCATAATCATTCCTTACCATACTAAAACTCAATTATATAATTTTCTACACTTAAAATCCATTTGATAATTTCCTTGAATATCAAATATCTTGAACAACCCATTTTTCATAAATATTCCTATTTAATATTTTCATAAATTTTTCCTCAATAATATAACACCATAATTCAAATTAAATCCATCAATCCATGTTCTATACTTAATTAATTGCAATCTTAACTCCTTAGATTAGTGTTCTTAAGCTATGGAATTACAACCCATATTTCATCACAACAAAATTTTAAACCTTAACTTTTCTAGAACATTAAATCAAGAAATTAACTTAAATAAGTGATTAGATGAATTCCTTACCTTCCAAGAGTAAAGTGGAAGTGAAAATTTCTTCCTTCTTCTTCCTAGTTAACACTTCCTTCTTGCCCTAAGATAGAGGAAAAATAGGAAAAATATGATTAAGGAAAAATAGGGAAAAACGGGAATGAAGAAAGAAGACCCGTTTAGGAGATATTTGGTCTTTAAGACCAATTTTCATGATTTTGCAAAATGGTCCCTATAATTCCTCTTATTTACTAATGGGTCCTTAATTAAAAAAAATCATAATTATTACACTAATAATTAGCCTTCTAATGGAATTTAATTGAAATTCTTTATGAATGAGATGATTTTAGAGCATGCTCAATTTATCATCTGATATCATGACCATACCATAATTAATAAATTAATTTGGAAGCTGAAAATCAGTGGTTTCTCTCACATCCCCTTTTAACACTGTTCATTTGCCTAATCATCCACCTCACTTTCTCTCTTCACTCTTCACGTTATGCATTAAACCATACTAATATGTATTAGTAATATATATAAGAGATGAAAGCACTTAACCCCCTTCAACTCATATATTGGTTGCACTATACACCTTAAAAGAAATAAATAAGCACTTTACCCCGTGTAACAAATTCTCTTAATGACTTTAATAATTAACTACATATTTAAATATATTTGGACAAAAATACCCATACATTAATTTTCCTATAATCCTCTCTAATTTCTTTGATAATATTTATTTTATTTTTTTTATTTCTTCTCATATTTTTAAATATTTTGGTATTATGGTTATTGAAATTTCTATTTATAAAATTTCTAATAATTAATCATAAAATATTAATTTTATATATAATTTCTTTTCACTCATCAATCATTTGGCAAAAAGATAAATTTTGTATTTTTATATTTGATAATTGATAAATTTGACATTAAATTAAAGGTTAAGCACTTCTTATTTTTATATTTACTGTAATGACATTAAATATTAAATATTTTTTAATATTAAATAAATCAGAAAAGCAATAAGAATGTATTTCATTAATAAATGGTTTGAATATTATTATAAAAAAAAAGAAACACAATGTGACTAGTATATGACAAAAAGAGAAACACAAATTTATCAATTATCAATTATCAAATATAAAAAGAAGAATTTTATTTTTTTGCCAAATGATTAATGAGTGAAAATAAGTTATAAGAAGGGATTATATACAAAACCAACATTTTAGATGATTAATTATTAGAAATTTAATAAATAGAATTTTCATAACCATAATACAAAAAATATTTAAAAAAATATGAAAAGAAATTATAGTACTTTTTTTTATAAATAAATAAATATTATCAAAGAAATTAAAGAGGATTATAGGAAAATTAATGTATGGGCATTCTTGTCCAAATATCTTTAAATATGTAATTAATTGTTAAAGCTATTAATAGAATTTGTTAGAAGGGGAAAATTGCCTATTTATTTCATTGAGGGGGTATAACGCAACTAATATATGAGTTGGAGGGGGTAAGTGCTTTTAACCCATGTATAATTTAATGCGAATCATCATAGTTTTAAAGATTTAGGGTATGTTTGGAAAGTGTTTTTTACCCTATTTCTAATCTCATTCCAAATTAATATATTTGTTTAAATCCAATTCTTAAAGCCAAAATTTCCAACCTCTCGAATCACAAAATGAAGGTATTTTAGTCTTTTCGATATCTTTTAAATTTTTTTTAGTTTTTTCTTCGTGTGAGTTTATCGGTGGCGGTCAAAGGTTGACTGCCGCTGATTAACCCAAATAATTGAATAAAAAAAATCTTACATAAAATTTACTTAATAAAATAATTATTCTACATAAAAACCAATAAAAACAAAATTTAACAATTCAAACACTCAATTCTCTAAAAATAAATATTCCTTTTGTAAAACGCAAACCTAGACCTCGTTTTTTGCAATTCTAAAAAAAACACATATCCAAAAAGATCAAATTTTACCTATTTTTGACAATATTCACTCGAATGCACGTTCACAAGTGAGGCGAATGTAAAAAACATCACAAAAAAAGCTAAGATCAACGCGTTTTTGAATTTTGCTATTTTTGGCTAAAATATATGTGTCACAACCCATGAAAAATGAAATTTTGGTGAAAATTTAAATTTTACTTTTTTGATACCGTTCATTAGAATGCATGTTCACGATTGAGGTGTGTGTAAAAATAGAAGGGGAAAAGTCAAAATCAACACATTTTTTTTACTTTGCAAGTTTTACTAAAATACGTACGTTATAATGCATGAAAAATAGAGATTTGGTGAAAATTTTACTTTTTCACCTTTTTTGACAATATCACTAAAATGCATGTTCACAATGAGGGTGAGTGCAAAAAACGGTACAAAAAAAAACAAAATTAACACATTTTTTTGTTTTTTCTTTTTTTTGTTAAAATACTTGAGGTTATATCCCATGAAAAATAAAAATTTAATAAAAAAAATCTAAATTTTACTTTTTTTTACACCGTTCACAAGGATGGAAGTTCACAATTTTGGTGGTTGAAAAATAGTAGGAAAAATACTAAAATCAACACGTTTTTTGACTTTGCTATTTTTGACAAAAATACATACGTTATAACCCGTGAAAAATGGAGGTTTGGTGAAAAATTTTAAATTTCACTTTCTCCTGACAACATTCATTAGAATGTACGTTCACAATCAGAGTGAGTGCAAAAAATGGTACAAATAAAGTCAAAATCAACGCGTTCTTAAATTTTTCTATTTTTTGGCTAAAGTGCATGTGTTATAGCCCATAAAAAATGGAAATTTGGTAAAAAAAAATCTAAATTTTATTTTTTTGTATCGTTCACAAGTATGCATGTTCACAATTAAGGTGGGCTGAGAAAAATAGTGGGAAAAAGACCAAAATCAACACATTTTTTTTACTTTGCCATTTTTTACCAACATGCACGTGTTATAACCCAATAAAAATAGAGGTTTGTTGAAACTTTTAGTCTATATTTGGATAGGGCTTTTTAGCCCATTTCTTATCTCATTCCAAATTTACTTGTTTGTTTATATTTAATTTTCAAAATAAAAATTTTCAACTTCTCTAATCACAAAATGAAGGCATTTTAGTCTTTTCAACATCTTTTAATTTTTTTTTGTTTTTTATTTGTGTGAGTTGATCGGTGGCGGTAAAATGTTAACTACTACCCGTTAACCCAGACAATTTAATAAAAAAATCCTTACTTAAAATTTACTTACTAAAATAATTATTCTGCACAAAAACCAATAAAAGCAAAACTTAGCAAGCAAAACACTTAATTCTCAAAAAATAAATATTTCTTTCGTAAAACGCAACCCGAGACCTCATTTTTCGCAATTCTTAAAAAAAACTACTATCCAAAAAGAACAAATTTCACATTTTTCTAACAATATTCACTCGAATGCATATCCACATGTAAGGCGGATGTAAAAATATCACAAAAAGGGTAAAATCAATACGTTTTTGAATTTTGCCATTTTTGGCTAAAATACATGTGTCATAACCTATGAAAAATGAAAATTGGATGAAAATTTTAAATTTACTTTTTTTGACACCGTTCGTTAGAGTGCATGTTCAAGATTGAGGTGTGTGCCAAAACAGTAGGGGAAAAGTCAAAATCAACATGTTTATTGACTTTGCCATTTTTTTACAAAAATACGTGTGTTATAACCCATGAAAATAGAGATTTAGTGAAAGTTTTAATTTTCACTTTTTTTTTACAATATTCACTAGAATGCATGTTCACAATGGGAGTGAGTGAAAAAAATAATACAAAAAAAGTCAAAATCAATGCATTTTGGCATTTTTTGCTAAAATACGTGTGTTATAATCCATGAAAAATAAAATTTAGTAGAAAATCTAAACTTCACTTTTTTTTACATCGTTCACAAGGATGAACGTTCATAATTGAGGAGGATGAAAAAATAGTAGGGGAAATTCCAAAATCAATAAGATTTTTTAACTGTGCACCTATTCCAAATGGGTTCAAAAATGACAAATTTTTTGACAAATCTCGTGTGCTATAACTCACAAAAATTTCTGATTTTTAAAAAAAAATTGAGTCACCCTCATTTTTAAATCAGTAGATAAATTGCGTGCACCTAATTAATATGTGTTCAAATATGACAAATTTTTTGACAAGTATCATGTGCTATAACTCTCGAAATTTTTCTGATTTTTGAAAAAATTTAGTCTCCCATTTTTTTACATCAGTCGATAGAATGCATACACCTATTTCAAATGGGTTAAAAATGACAAAGTTTTTTGACAAATCTCGTGTGCTATATAACTCACGAAAATTTTTGATTTTTCAAAAAAGTTTAGTCACCCTATTTTTTTTACATCTGTCGATAGATTGCATGGTTCTAATTGATATGGGTTAAAAAACGACAAGTTTTTTTGGCAAATCTCGTGTACTATAACTCACGAAAATTTCAAATTTTTAAAAACATTTGAGTCACCCTATTTTTTTACATCAGTCGATAGATTGCCTATTCCTAATTGATATTAGTTTAAAAACGATCCATGTTTTGATAAATCTCGTGCGCTATAACTCACGAAAGTTTCTAATTTTTTAAAAAATTTGAGACACCTTATTTTTTATATCGGTCGATAGATTGTCTATTCCTAATTGATATAGGTTCAAAACGACCGATTTTTTTGACAAATCTCGTGTGCTATAACTCACAAAAATTTCTAATTTTTCAAAAAAATTGAGTCACCCTATTTTTTACATCAGTACATAGATTGCATGTTCCTAATTGATATGGGTTCAAAAACAACAAGGTTTTGTTTTGAAAAATAGTGTGCTATAACTCACGAAAATTTATGATTTTTCAAAATATTTGAGTCACCCTATTATTTACATCAGTCGATAGATTCCATATTTCTAATTGATATGGGTTCAAAAACGACAAGTTGTATGACAAATCTCGTGTATTATAACTCACGAAAATTTTTGATTTAATTTTTTAAGAAAAATTGGTCATCCATTTTTTTACATATGTTAAGAGATTCCGTGCACCTATTTCAAATGGGTTAAAAATTGACTCATTTTTTTTACAAATATCGTGTGCTATAACTCATGAAATTTTCCGATTTTTTTTTTAAATTTTAGTTACCCATTTTTTACATCAGTCGATAGATTTTGTGCACATATTCCAAATGGATTCAAAAACGACAAGTTTTTTGACAAATCTCGAAAGAATTACTCAAAAAAAAGGACCTAAATAAGTAGCTTAATTCGAAAGAATTTCTCAAATCGTAGTGCAAAGATCTTTTGAGTCTTTGCTGTTATTGCTGGATGCTCCTGTTCTAGGAGACTTTGAGTAGTGCACTAGGGTTTGGCAAACATTGTTAGAAGGGATATTCAAACATTGATTTCGTGAAAAGTCATAAATTAGTTAATAAAATTTTGAGTTATTTCAGTCACTGCTAATTGATTTTGAATTGAAATGTACTAAATTTGATCATTTCGAATATACATGACTCGAATCTATCTATGCAAAACGAATACTGAATTTTCTTTTCAACAAAGGAAAAAAAAATCATGTGGGGATGAACTAGAAACGAAATTAAAAGATTCAATATGGAATATAAAAAGTATAATCAATTTATGGATTACTTGAAATTTAATTTTCTAAAGCAAATGAGTACTAGTTTGATAAGTGGGTTTTATACTCACTTATATATGAGTATTTCACTTAGCTTTTGTCTTGAATTGTGCATGTTAAAGTGGTGAAAAGTGCTATTTTGTGTGAAAATGTGAAATGCAACTTGCTGTGCTTAAATGAAGAAAAAGATCAAAAATATGGTTAAAATGAGGTAAATGTGTGTTTTGGTGTCAATGGGTAAAAATGAGTTTAAATGATTAAAGATGATAATTGGGAAATTTGGGAAAAATCTAAGTGAGTTAAAAGGTTTGTTAAGTGTGCAGATTTGGTGAGCGAAGTTCATTCGATCATAACTTCTTCAATTTTAGTCCAATTGGTGAGATCTTGGATGATTTGGAAAGCCCGTTGAGTGTACTTCAATTCTTGTGTTTTAACTTTTGCCAAATTCTGTGTGCAAGTATGGAAAACGGGGCATCTTTGCTTTTGCTTTTTCAGATTTTCTTCTTTGAATCCATATTGCCACAGTTTGGTAAGTTGATGATATCTCGAGCTCCAGACATCCTTTTATGTTGATTCTTGAACCATTGGAAAGCTGGAAGGTAGCTCTATAACTTTTGTGTTTTAAGTTTTCCTAAATTCCCATTGCATCATATTCGAATATTGGATTGAAGTTGCTGCACACTCCTCGCACACACCTTGCTGCACACATGCACACCACCGCGCCGCAAGGTCCTGCGGACCTCGTCGCATGAGCACGCAGCGAAAATCCACCTCGCCGCAGGATGCCGCAGAGCTCGTCGCAGCAAAACACACCTCGTCGCATGAACTCATGCGACGAGTTTCTTTCACATTTTTTGTGCACAAAACTTTGTTCTCATAACCATTTCATGTCCACTTCTTGATTAGGAGATCATTGAAGCTGCATATTTGAAAGAATGGTGAAAATTCTTGGAAGAAAACTATCATCTTAAGAGCATAAGAAACCCATTAAAATCTTCTTTGAAATATTTCACACAAAGACTTCTTCATTTCCATGCAAAGTTTTTCTTCACAGAATTCATAATCAGATTCTTGGGAATGCAATTCATATATTGGATTTACAGATTTAAGATTTCCCATTTGAAGTTCTTCATTTTACATCATTTCATGTTCTATGTTTTTCATTGAAAGTTTTGAGAACAAGCTTTACATATTCTGAATTTGATTTTATGTGAGGAATTCTTGTGGGTGATCTTTCATGTTTCATGTTTTACACTTTTACATCATAACGAAAACAAGATTTCAGCACTCAAGAGTGAAAAGGAAAAAAACGACGAGACCTCGCCACGAGGTCTCGCCGCGAGACCTCGCTGTTTGTCGGGGTGGGAATTTTAGAAAGAATAATCTAAGTGTTTTCTCACCAAAAGCTGCTCACCCTTTGTTCTTCTTGTGTTAATTTCTTGTTTTCTTCATGTTGTTCTTGTTATTCAAGATATCTGTCATCATTACATATATAGTAGTTGCATTTATTGTTCAGAATTCATTCTTGTTTAGGCTTTGTGTCGGATTCCATTGTCGGTTGAAAAGCCTTGCCTCGCAAAGATGAAGTTTGAAAATTCTGGAAAATTGGCAGTGTGTTCACCCAGCAAAGCTGTTTTTCTTGGGTTCTTCATGTGATGATTCGTTCTCCTCATATTGTTTTTTTACGATTATAATTCCCATTCGTTGTTCCTTGTATGGCATAGAACAGCTCTATTAAGGTTTTTTTCATGTTTAAGCTTTGGATTGGATTTTGTTTTAGCTTGAAGGAGCTAGCATCGTCAGCTTTGATGTGTTGATTTTCCAGAAATTTGACTAAGTATTTTGCCCAGAAACTCTGTGTTTCTTGTGTTCTTCACGCGATGATTCGTTCGCTTCCAGTTGTTTTTTGTGCTTTATAAAAGTTTTTCGTGATTCCCTGAATATCATAAAACAACTTTGTTCAGATTTCATACTTGTTTGAGCTCTCTTTCCGATTTCGTGGTTGCTTGAAGGTGTGAGCTTAGCCAGCTTCGTTTTCGATTTTTTCCGGAAAAATGGCTAAGTATGGAATTTCTGATTGCAGGGAGTTGGAGAGGCATATGAAGGCGTGGATCCAAGAAGCCAGAAGGCGTGATATTTTGTGACGCAGGATTCTCGGGGCAGATGAAGGCGTGATTCTACTTACCCTGAAGGCGTGATGTGTCTCTGAACTTGGTCTTCAAAATCCGAATTTTTCACTCTTGGGCTGATTTTGAGCCTTCCTCTTAAGGACACTTTTGTAATATCTTTAGACAACTTTAGTTAGCGTATTAGTTACGTTTTATGATCCTCTATATATAGAGGAGTTAGACACATTATTAGGGAGTTAGAGATTAGCCCCTTGGACCATTACCCATTCCATTAGTTAGTTAATTTTCCATTTCTTAGATTTACATCCTAGAGAGAGAATTTTCATACTTTTCTAGGCGGGAGAGTTTGGGAGATCCACTTTCTCTCACTACTTTCTCTCTCTAGCATTTGGTCTTCATTTCCATTTTCAATCAAGGAATTGCTCCGATCATGACAATTCTCTACTCAATCAATGAAGCAATCACCAATTTCTTGTGAATTGGAAGCAATGGAAGCATTTCATTTGGTAACTTCTTTCCAATTGATGAGTATGATTTGTTCTTCATTGCTTATTGAAGATTGTGGAATGGTAATGGAGTTCCTAGGCTAGATTGTGTGATGTCTTAGGATTGTAACCGGATGAATATCTATTTGGAATTTCATAATGCCTTGCAATTGTCTTAATTCATTGGAATACCTTCATACTTGGAAAGAAATGTTTGAATCTAGTTAAGTTTCTCTCATTTTGAGCTCTTGTTGGTTGATTTATGCTTGTGATTGTAGTCTGCCATGCTAGGTTGGGGTCTAATTCATCTACGGGAGTGAGAAATGAATGAAATGAGAACTTGAAGTATGATAATGTCACTTGCTTTAATTGTTCATCCTTGAGAATCAGTCCTTGCCATAGGATGATTTGATGAAATGGAACCTTAGGAGAAAAGTGTAGAGATCCTCTTGAGTTAGCTTCAAAGACATATCAATCTAGGTCCGGCCTTGCCATAGGAGATCCTAGATCCACTTGTTGGAGGAGTTAGCTTGAGAGTTAGAATCCACTCTAGACCTTACCATGGGGAGAGTGAAGCCACAGACCTTGGGGTGTGATGTAGTGACCTTGCTAATCACATGCTAGGATCCTAGGCGGATTGATCTCTTTTGTGTTAAATTGTGGAAATTGCATTGGCATGTGGAAGACCTAATAGCATATTCATCTGGAACAAGATCCTAAGACCTCTCTTCATCACTCTTTTGTCTTTGCCTTAGTTTGCATTTACTTGTTCTTATTTGTTCTTTCTTGCTAGTTCCTTGTGTCTTACTTACTGTTTTTGGTGACTATCATTCTTGTCTCTTGATTTTACTTCGTGACATTTTTGTTTGGACAAAATCACTTTTCTTGAAACATCTATTCCCTGTGGGAACGAACCTATTCTCACTGCTTCTGCAGTTAGTTTAGGATAAATTGTGAGGTGCACGACGAGCCTTACCAATTTTTGGCGCCGCTGCCGGGGAATAGCCATGATTCTTGGAATTTGATTTTGTTCTGTGTTTAGTAGGTTAGTAGTCTTGTTATGTTTTATTTTGGGAAATTTTGTTGTTTTTCTTGTTTTTGTGTTTTGTGATGTCTAGGGGGTATGGGGACTCTTTTGGTTCTTATCATTACACACAGCCATCACCTAGAAGATTTGGGAACTACTCTCGACCACCATATGAAGAGCAATGGCATAACCAACAACAAAGCAATGAGTGTGACGAGGAAAGAGTGAGAGACATGTTGTCTCAACTTATGGAGAGACTTGATAGAAGTGAAACAAAGTGGGCTCAACGGGAAGAAGAGTTCTCAAGAAGCCAACAAAAGAGCACTCACCTAGATTCATTATGGAGTAATGTGGAAGAACAAAGTGAGCTACCAATTCAATATGAACAATGCTATCCACAAGGTACACCTCTAATTTCTAGAATACCATCTCCTGAGGAATATCATTTTGAAATGCAAGTTGATGATGAACGGGGTGAAACGAATTCTTGGGAAGTGGAATCTAAGAATATTGAGGTTGTCTCACAAAAATGCATTGTTGATGAACCTTTGTTGCATGAGTCAAATTGTAGCTATTTTAGTGAGGATGATCTCTCTGATGATGAGTTTGATTCTGATGAGTTGAGGGCTTTGCAGTTCCTTCGTGACAAGATGTCTTGCATTAATTTCATAGAATTCCATGGGTCAAAAGATGTTGATAACCATTTGGTAGAATCTTCTCCTTTTGGTAGCCTTGTGAATGGTATAGAGACACTTCTTGTTGATCATTGTGATATCTTGAATGAAGATAATGCTGTAATGGCTACTGAAACTGTCAACACATTGTTTGAAACTCTTGTTGAGGCACCAACTCTTGGAATGATAATTGAACCTAAATGTCTACATGATAACTCACTAGAAGTGAAAAATGAGATATTCTTGTTACTTGATGATGATGCTTCCTGTGTTGTTAACAAAGAAAAGACTCTAGAATTTCCCCATGTTAGTCTAGATGATGAAGATGTGCAAAATTTTAATGAGTGTCATGCTATTCTTGATGATGCTAATAGCTATTCTGTAGATGTGTCTTTTCTAGATGAATTGATAACTTGCATAGAGTCACATCTCGATGAATATTGTGATATTATGAATCAAGATATGGTTGAGCTTGCTAATGAAGATGTGCGAATTTTGAATGACATTGCTTACATAGTGGAAAATTGCTTACTTGATACATTCCTTTTTGACCTTACTGATAAGTTTGTTGAGACCATGGATGTACAAGCTTTGGTTGAGCCTTGTAGGATTGAAGTGCTTAATATGGTGGGAAAAGTAACCAATGAGCCTAGGATGGTGGTAGAAGTAAATGAGGAGTTTCCAGTGGAAAAAGTGAATGAGGTGCCTACAATGGGGGAGCCTCAGTGGTTTAAAGTTGAATTCGTAGAGATTGCTTTCCGTGTACATGAGCTTAAGCACTTCATTGGACCTATTCTTCAAGTGCCCTATAGGAGGAAAAAGAGTTGTTATGAAAGAGCATTCTTCTGGTACAGAGAGGGTTATTCCGATTCTTGAAGAATAGTATTTCATAAATAAAGTCTAGTTGGAGACTAACAAAACCCAGAACTACTTCTTGATCTTTTACTTTTTCTACTTTTTCTTTAGTTTTTGGTTCAACTCCTTGTTTTGATATTTGGTACTTTTGCTTAAACTCACCAAAGCCACTTATGATGTAGGCATTCCAAGAAGGAAGTTGCAAGGGATTTTGGCCATGTTCACAAGAGGCTAAGTGTGGGGGAGTGGTGTTCTTTACCACTCCCACATTCCACAGATGATTACTGTGTCTTATATATTCAAGCGTGATTGTGCATGTGCCATTTAGTGTTTATAGTTGTATAATTTTACACCACCATGACTCATAGTCTTGGTGCGACACTTGTTGCATGTTCCTTCATGTTGTGCCTCTCTGGTATTAATATGCTATGTCCTTGAGTGAGTAATTTTTAATAAGCTTTGTTTCACCATGTGCAGGAGAGTTTTCATGCAGCAAAAGAACTTTGGAACAAGGCACTCCACAGAGCAAACATTTGAATTCATGACATATCACCCATCAGGGAGCTCCTAAACCTATCTCTTTACTTTACATTGAGGACAATGTAAGTTTTAAGTGTGGGGGAGGGAATGTTTGCTATGATTTGTGTCTTCTGGACTTTATATGCTAACTTTTTTGTCATGAAGAATATCTTGTGCTATGTGATGCAAAGTATGTTACTTTTAAATTTTGTTGTGTTACTGTGATCTTGTGCATATTTTACTTAGTCTATTGTGATGTTTTCAATTCTTGTGAAAATTTTAACTTTTTTAGCATTTGTTGTTTTTTGGTGAAATTTTGAACTTTTTGAATAAGTGAAGGTGTTGATGAGTGAGAGTTGAGTCGTGTTTCAATGAAAAGTGGTGTGGTGGAATGGTTGTGCAAAGTTTACTTGTGTGTTGAATTTGTGAGGAGTTAGGATGCTTAAAATGTTAAGTGGACTAAAACGTTGATATCACTCATGTATTTGGAACTTGTTCCTAGTCCACTATGGTTTATATCAAAGTTCATCACTTTAAGCTTTTACTCTTGCATGTGAAAAATTTTGTTTTTGGTACTGAGTTTGAGGAAATTGGTACATTTTGCTAGCTAAGGCCCGATGTTAAGGTAAGATAGATATGCCATGCAAAAATCCAAACACATAGGAGGTAATGTGAATGAATTTTGTTCTTTTTGCTATACATTTGTCTGGAGGTTTCCAGTTCTTGCATGTTAGTCATGTTGGGATTCTTATGAACATGTGCATACATAAGAGAGGATATGGGTGAAAAAGCCATTTGGCAATCTGGGAAGGAAAAAGCCATAAGAACCTGGCAAGCTATAAACGGAGAAAACAGCCATAAAACCCAGGCTTTACATTTTATGTCATCAAGGTGTGCAAAACTTCATTATCAAATAAGCACCAATGTGCAGCACCATTGTGACCTTGTACAAAAAAGGGCTAAGTTCCATAGAGTGCCAATGTGTACGCATAGGACCATTGATCTTGTGGTTGCATGTTCATAAGAGTGTACAAGTAGATTGACATGTATTGAATGATTAGTGAGACAATTAGATGGTGTATAGCAAAAGAATAGATGAAGTTCATGTTTCTCAGCACACACACTACCACAAAAAAGGCCTATGACACTGGTTATTTTTGCCTAAAGACACACCGGTTATATGAAAAACGTACCGGTGTAGATACAGGCGGGGTTACATCGATCTCGTCAAGAAATCGGTTTCTAAAACCGGTGTACATATTCCAATCGACACCGATTATATAAAACCCGGTGTCATATATTGTTCAATGTTTTGGTGAAACATTTTGTGTACCGGGGAAACAATTGAGACCGGTTAATTAAAACCCGGTGTTGTATCCTTTAAGGTACACCGGGTACTCAACCGGTGTTAAATTAATTTCATGGAATTTCACACCGGGTATGTTTGAATCGGTGTGAAACCGATGTTAATCATACACCGATTTTATTGAACCGGTGTGAAATGTCCTTCTAATTTACAAACAGTACACCGGTTATTAAATATCCGGTGTGACATGTTAGTATATCCAGATACGAAAATGCTCCTGCATTCACATAACATAACAAAACTGTTTGACAAAATAGATAGATGTCATAAGCATATACCAATCGAAAATATTCTGTTAAAACAATGCATTAATACAACAAAATCCATTACATACACATAACTAATGTCCTAACACATCAACTCTAATTCAATTGGCAGCCTTCAACACTTCGGACTCATGCTTCAAGACATAACTAGCCCATGCCTCTCGAACAATATTCAAATCTGATTCCCTTAATGATTTCCCGTCTTTTCTAAAGCACTGATACATTGAAAACAAAAGGGTCATATAACTCATAATCTCATATGCAACCAAAAAAAGCTGTCAGGGGATCAAAATACTATGATACTGATTCTTCTGAAACAAAACCCGGCAACTAACCTTCTTGAAATCCTTCTTCTCCATTACTCCTCGTAGTACGATCGCTCGCATGTACCACATTACATAATACCCACATTCCCAATAGGAGGCTTGCCTCTTGTGCTATAATGAAATACTAATGTCAAAAAATCATAACAATCGCTTGAAAACATTACAACATTAGGTCGAATAATCTGCTTTCTTACGTTGATGGGTATCCATTCAATTGGTGTCTTCTTGGACGAGTTATCCCCTTGAGGTTTGGAATGATATTCCCTCCATACACTGTAAAAGAACAATTAAAATCTTACCAATACGAATGATGACACAAGATAACATGTGATAACTCATTAATAAATTATTCGAAAAATTATGAATAAAACAATATACGTGTCCATCAAGTTCTTCGCTTCAGCTCTGGGTTCTGATTGTACTGGATCAAACCAGTACACAGTCATATTTGCTAGTCGTATTGCCATCAGCATCCAGTGTGCACTGTAATATAGTAATCACATAAAAAATGCATTACTATTAAATTTAGCTATGAAAATATTATCAATATAGTACTGGGACCCGAAAATTAAATACTTAAGAAAATATGGCGCCAGGTAGATGCTCTTTTTTCCGTTCTGCATGGTAGATACAATATATTGTGTTCTACTTGTTTCCTTAGTCCCCAACTGTTGTATATGATGTGGCGATAGGAACCCAATCCCACTTCGCCCCTTTTCCATGCATAGTGTATACATTGTCCTGCACCAAATAATGCAAACAAGTATGGAGACACGCTTCATTAGTTACACGTTAGTGCAGCATTTACCAAAATATATATTAACTCACTTTACTTACTTGATGAAAACTTGCATGCAATCACCCGTCACCATTTGAAACCGCAAGAAGTCAATTACGCTTTCATACATAAGCGGTATTGGATACTCATCACCCGCTATTCCTGCCCCCATCGTCATTGCGTACACCATTTCATTGGAATGGGTGCTCACCATATCGGCCAATAGCCGTAAGGAACCATCTAGTCGAGATAATACTGCATTATCTGTTTGTTGCTGGTTTTCCACCACTTCGGTCGTCCTCGGTTCAGGGGACTTCTCCAGCCCTGAGGAACCATCTAGTCGAGATAATACTGCATTATCTATTTGTTGCTGGTTTTCCACCACTTCGGTCGTCCTCGGTTTAGGGGACTTCTTCCGCCCTTTAGATCCTTCCGTGACCGGTTCCTGCTTTAATTTCCTAAGTATTACACGTGTATGAATAACGTTATAACATAAAAACGAAAAGAATGAAATATAACTACACCTTCAACGCATTATCCGTAGAAATCTGAACCAAGGACCTTGGCCACTGTAACAAAAACCCAAAGCCTGTCCCAACAGTCGTCGCCTCATCATCTGGGAATGGCAATGGAGCATCACCATCGATCGCTGTACAGATTTTGACCTTCACGTTGTCCTGCATTACATCTTTCCCGTGATGCTTTGATAGATTATACAGCCGACCGGTAGCTACAGTACGCATGCCTTCATTATTATCACTGAGAAAGAGGCTACATTCGGTACCGTCCTATGAAAAATATGCATACATAGTACATATTAATAACTGCGTTAGATTAAATAATTTTTAAAGATCATATTGCACATTCGTTACCTCGAACTGTCCCAAAATTGCTGGGAGTCCAGTACCGGAGCAGACCCGTACGTCCTCTTCCACGACTTCCTTGCACATTGGCTCTGGCTGCCCTACCTCTTGTTGGTTCAATGCTGATTCCTCACTCGGAAAACTGGAGTCATCACCCGTTGGAAACACAGGCACCGTGTAAGGTCTAAGGCAACCTAAGAGGGGGGGTGAATTAGGTTTCTAAAAATTTCTTATACAACAACCAATTCAAAATTCAATTCACCAATGATGAGTGTGTAGTGTGATTTGCCTCAAGTGTAATATCAATGATGTTTAATGTAATATTCCAACAACACAATGAATATATACTTCAATCCAAGTGTAATGCAGTAAAGTAACACATGAACAATATGGAATAATAATGAAAACTGAAAACAATAAGGAACAATTGACACCAATGATTTAGAGTGGTTCAAGTCTCCCCCTTGGAGCACTCTACATCCACTACCCAAGTTCTCCAACTTAGGATTTCAACCTTCACTATGAATTGATCTTTTCTTGTGGTAAGATCAAAAGAACCACTATTACAACCCAAGTATCCCAACTTAGGATTTCAACCAAGGCTCAACCTTTACACTAGCAATTCCAAGCTATGTGTACAAGGTTTTTACTCTCACTTGAGAAACCTTTTACAATCACTACCAATGAATGTTTAGAGATGAAGTACAATCCCACAAATTGGGTGAATATGATAATGTTAAGCTCACAATATGATTCCTATGATAAAAATTACAACTCAAACTATATAGCTCAAGAATAAGATGAAGAACTCAAAGAAGGCTCAAGACTTTTGATCTTTTGTGTCTTGTTGATTCAAAATGATTTTGAGAGAGTTGTAGAGAATGTTTTTCAAGATTAGAAGCTCAAGGAATCAAGGGAGAAGTTGTTAAAACGTTTGTGCATTTGGTAGTATTTAAACCCTTAAGAAAATGACAAAAAAACGTTCATTTTTGACTTTCAAAAAACTAGCCGTTATGAGTTTCGGACGGGTATGAAATTCCAGTGGAGTCGTCCGAAACTTGACAGCCATTTTTCTAAATGTTCCAAACTGAATTTGGAAATTATTAAAACATAAAAGTTGTAGCTCTTTCGCTTAGCTTTCCAATGGTAGCTCACACGTTTCATTTGGATAAAAAATGAGTGAGATATGATCAAAATACTAAACACTGACAGAACCGTCCGAAACTCCAATTGAGTCGTCCGAAACTCAACAGAAAATTTCATCATCTCTGAAGTTTAGGTTCGGACGACTAAAATTTACTGTTCACCCGTCCGAAACTTTGTAAACCATTTTTCGATATTCTCCTGACAGAATTTGGAAAAACTTAAAACATGAAAGTTGTAGCCCTGTCTCTTAGCTTTCCAATGGCACCGGAATAACTCCATTTGGATTTAAAATGAGAGAGATATGATCAAACTACTAAAACCTGGCAGATTTCGGACTCTGAAACTTTGTGAGCATATTTCGAAATTTTCCCGACATAATTTTGAAATTCTTAAAACATGAAAGTTTTAGATATTTAGCTTAGCTTTCTAATGGCACTGGAATCACTCCATTTGGATATAAAACGAGAGAGATATGATCGAAATACTGAACTGTGGTAGTTTCTTCAGCATTTGTTCATATCCTCTTTGAAATCATTTTTCAACTTGTTTTCCAAATCATTTGTGCAACTATGTGTGACTTTGTGCAAGTGTATTTCTCACTTTTTGAAAACATTTTTAGACTACTAACATATTGAAATCATTTTTACTTGAGCCTTGAAAGAGTAAATCAACTTCTTGAGCTATTTACACAAATGAACTAATTTACCATTCTTTCTTATCTTTTCCACTTCATATACTTCAACTCCATGCTTGACTTCTTTGTATGTTTCCACATCTTTTGTACTTTCAATTCTTTCTCCTTATGATAAAGCTCCATGCTTGGCTTCTTTATATACCTATCTCAATGAAACACTTTTTGAACCATTAGCATAAACATAATTGTTTGTTAATCATCAAAATAACTAAGATTAAGACTCTAAGTCTCACAATCTCCCCCTTTTTGATGATGACAAACCAATTATGTGATTTAGTAAGTAACAAGTGTAATCCATGATTATTTCTCCCCTTATATGTGTTCTTCTTTAAAATATATGAACATTTTACTATATGCTCCCCCTAAATGATTAATGCATTTTAACTTATAATTTTCATCACATAATTACATTTTTTCTTTAATATATCTCTCCCCCTTTTGGCATCATCAAATTAAGAAAGTGAAAATAATATATCACATAACATGTCATAGAATACCTTTCTCCCCCTATCATTTTTCAACTAATGAATTTCATCACTTAATTACATTCTTTTTCTCCCCTTTTTGTCATCAACAAAATAAGTGATCCTAAAATGACATGATACCATAAAATAACATACCATGCTTCTCCTTTGGCATCAACAAAATAACACATCAACATACCAATTGTAAGCTAAAATGATCTTTCTCTCAAACAACACATCTTTCATTCTATTTTTCTCTCCCTTTTATGTTCATTTTTATAACTTATACTTATGTATATTTTCTTTCTCTCTTTTAGAGTATTTCTCTTCTCTTTTGACATCAATCAAAATAACACTAAGAGCATAAAGATGTGAGTACATATATATCATAAACAACATGCTTTTTCATAATCACAATATGTTATGATTTTATCCCCTTTTTGTCATCAACACAAAACGCCAATAATATAAACTTATGAAGATCGAAGAAATTAAATACTTTTACCTCTTCTTATTTATGATAACAAACCAAGCAAGTATGAAGCATGAATATTTCTCCCCCTTTGTAAATGAACATTTAAGTATAAGCTCCCCCTAAATGGTTACTTCATTTTCATGTTCTTTTTCATATCCTTTTTTACCTTTCACATGCATATATTTAATCACTATAAGCTTTATATGCTAATCTTTTTTTTTTGTCATAACAACTTTTAACAATAGAGATCTATCATAAGATACCAATTGTATGAATCATCAATCAATTGTAAGAATCATCAATCAATATATCTCATCTTATAAAATATGAGGGGAAAACAACTACTCATAGGACTATCCTTCCACTCCTTGCAACCTAATGGGTGGCTAGGCATAACATATAAAAATGGTTAAGTATAGGAAATTTTGTAAAAATTTTGGCAGAGTTTCCTTTGTTTATAGACTAATTCCACATGCCAATAACCCAAAATTTTGACAAAAATTCAATGCACAACATATAAGTATACAATCATATGACATTCACAAGAGTCATAGTTACTAAAGTATAATCAATTTTTCACCAAGGAAGATAGCAAAGATCATAAATGTCTAAAGCAACATGGATACCAAATTAAACCAAAAATGATACCAAATTAATAACATCATCTTCATTAACAATGAATCATAAGAAGTACATAAGAACCTTAACTAGCTATCTTAGTGATCATATGATTCTACTCTACAATATGTTCATTGAAGTGCACAAGGCCATTATAATGCCAATTGAAAAAGAATTCTTCTCAAATATTAATAACCAATACAAGCCACAAAAATGCAAAATATACCATATTTCAAAGTTTGCAACCAAACTATTTCACCATTTTGTACAATGTACCATATGCACAATATATCATAATCACCATAGAAATTAATGCACAATTTAATCTTCACCAAAGGAAATATCCAAATCCAAGAATAGTTAACCAAATGAAGGAATGGGATAAAGAACATCAAAATGTCAATAATGGAACACAAGAAACTAATGCAAGTCATAGGGTACCACAATCCATGTTCTATTGTTCCTTTGACGTATCAAGTGTGAGTGTTTAGCACATGATTGAATTCTAGCACATTATCATTTGTCATTCACAAGAAGCATATAAAATAATGCACAATTATTTTTCTACCAAAGAAAATGGAAAAGTCCATGAATGATTAAATAAAATGGATAATGGGATAAAGATATGTTTTTGCAAAATAGACAAAGTCTTAGCAACTCCAAAATGTCCCATTAAACCACCCTATGTGCTTCTCTAACCAACAAGTCATGTAATAAGCAATTTGGAATGCACAACTTATTTTCTCTTAAACATAAACCTATCATGCCTATAGATCTTTCCTATAACATATTTTTCACAAGCTTGATAAGCCTTCACACAAATCAAAATCAATAAGATACAATCCCTTATCAAGTTCAAAAACAAGAATCTTTGCATCAAGTGTAGAGATAAGAGAGTACCTCCTTGAGAGTGTATGTGTCACAACATCTTCTTTGCCTTTCTTGTACTTGATGACGTAAGGAAATATCTCCACAAAAACTCCATCCATATTTCACTTAGCATGTTTTGACCCTTTTTACACAATCTTGCATGTTCTTTAAAGGTATCACTTTTATGTGCCAAAAATGTTATCCAATTGAGCCTAGAATAGTCATCTATTATTACAAACGCATATCTTTTTGCCACCTAAACTTGTAGTTTGTGATGGTCCAAACAAATTCATATTTATTAACTCCAAAGGTTTAGAAGTAGTTTCCATGTTTTTAGGTTTGAATGTACTTCTAGTTTGTTTTCCATATTAGCATGAATCACAAATTTTGTCTTTTTCACATTTTTGTTTAGATAAGCCTCTAACTAGTTCTTTAGTTACTAGATCATTTATGTGATCTATTCCTACATGAGCTAGCCTTCTATTCCAAAATAAAGTTGTGTCATGTGCACTAAGACAATTCATGTCTTGTACCATAATAGCACACAAATGAAGTATATACACATTGTTATGCCTAGAATAGGTAAGAATGATTTTTCCATCTTTTTTGAACAATATATCAAGAAATTTATCACATATTTGGCTTATACTAATCAAGTTGAATTTCAAGTCATCAATCAAAAGCACATTCTCAATCACATTGCTATATTTCAAAAAAAATAACTTCAAGTACACCATGACTTCTAATGTTTGATTGCCATGCTTGATTCTCATTCATTTTCTTGATGTTAGCACAAATACCAAACAATTTTCTTCACAAAACTCACCATTTAAAATCAACAAGTTGATTTGTATTCAATCATGAATTGCAAAAAGAAATGAACAAAGTTGGAAAACATTTTCTTTACTCAAATGAATCGAATTCATGAAATTTGTTTTGTCCATACTTTCCTAGAGAGAAAATAACACACTCTCTATGCAAGAACATCATAAAATGTTTGATATATTCAACATACCACAAGTATTCAAATCTGAAAATCAATTTCATGTAAGACACTTAGAGTTTTAAGCATTTCAACTTGCCCTTCCAATTTACCCTTATGTGTTTATTTTGCAAGTGACTCACATATAGGCATCCAAACTCTAGTATCTCTAAATAAACACTCAATATGCTCAAAGTAGTCATCATATAAAAGTTTAACACAATCTTTCCATACTTGAATCACTTCATGAGAATTTTCAAGGATCTAATTGGATTTAATGAAAGATATATTTTCCATAAAATGTTTCCTAAAAACAAAGAAATTAACAAGGAATTGACATTCTTTCAAAGCCACAAAACTAGAATGCAAATGTGCAACAATATTATGCAATTCATAGCCTTTTAAGATCTAAAATTTTGATTGTAAAGGGACCATCTTGAAGAGATCATACAATGCATGCTTCAATACAAAAACAAATTGTAAATTCAACATATTTCCAAAGATATTAAACAATAAGGAATTTCTTATCATGAGTCTTGAGTATCCACTATCAGGAAACAAATATTTTTATCTAAAAATTGTATTTTCTAAACATATCCACATTCAAGAATCAACATGTGACTTTAAGCATTTAAGTTTTCATAGCATTGATATCTTTTCTTATCCATGTTTTTGATCCATTTTCCACTTCCATTCTTGCAAAGCATTTTCTTGAGGTGTGCCCCTTTTTACAACAATAATCACATATTACAAGGTATTTAAAAGAATGTGAAGTCCTATAACAAGGATAAGTTCTTGCATTGTTAATCCTAGGTTCAAAATTATACCTTTCATATCCATATCTTTGGTTATGTGTGTTATGCATTCCATATCCATTATGTTTGTGATGTGTATTATGCATTTTATGTCCATGATATTGGTGAGGTCTATTTTTAAAATTTTCAGCCCATTCTTTTTTATTATATGATGTATTAGTAGAATTCACAATTTTGGAAGTGGAGCATTGATTACCTATCTCATGTGAATATCCTAATCCATATCTACTATTTCCCATTCTTTGATTTCCTAAAAGCTTTTCCAAGTTTTCCTTTCCTTGGGTAAATTTTGCTAAACAATCACTTAGGTCTTCAATCCTCTTCCTTAATCCTATGTGTTCTTTCTTAATTTCTTCATGCTTTTTAACCTCTTCCCTAGCCTTGTTACTATCTATTTTTAGTTCTTCATTTTCTGTTTTCAATATACAATTCTCTTTTACCACACAATCATGCTTAGTGATCAACTCTTGATTACATGAAGTGATTTCTTCCACTTTGGCTTTAAGCTTCTTGTTTTGAGTTTTGGTTTTCTTTAACTCATCTACTAACTTAGCAATATATAATTCAAGTTCATCTTGATCATAATCATCATCATTACTAGAAGAAGTACTTACCTCATGGTCTTCAAATCCCATAAAGCACAAGTTAGTAACATCTTCCTCTTCTCCTTCACTTTCCTCTTTGGATTGATCATCATCCCATGTGACTTTGAAGCTTCTTTCTTTGCCATTTTTGTCATTTTTAGACTCCTTCTTTCTTCTTGTACAATCTGCCACAAAGTGATCAAGTTGAGTACATTCAAAGCATTTGTTGGTTTTGGATATTTCTTCCTCATGTATTTCTCTAAGTTTGTTCCAAATATCATGTGCATTCTTACATCCCTTAATCCTACTAAATTCATTTACATCTAATGAGTTATATAGAGCATTTGTAGCCTTAGCATTCAAAGCAAGATTTCTCCTATCAATTTCATTAAGTTCCCCTCTCTTTTTTTCTCTAGTTTCATTTCCTATGGTTATTTGAGCTATGTAAGGTCCTTCCTCAACTATATACCACATCTCAATGTCAATGGATTTAAGATAAATTTCCATTCTAACTATCCAATTGCTATAGTTAATTCCATTAAACATTGGAGGCCTAGAGATAGATTGTCCCTCCATAAACATAGCATTGTTTGTTGCCATAATCTTTACTCTAAGGTTTTTAAGCCTAACAAATTAGAGACCCAGCTCTGATACCAATTGTAAGGTCTAAGGCAACCTAAGAGGGGGGGTGAATTAGGTTTCTAAAAATTTCTTATACAACAACCAATTCAAAATTCAATTCACCAATGATGAGTGTGTAGTGTGATTTGCCTCAAGTGTAATATCAATGATGTTTAATGTAATATTCCAACAACACAATGAATATATACTTCAATCCAAGTGTAATGCAGTAAAGTAACACATGAACAATATGGAATAATAATGAAAACTGAAAACAATAAGGAACAATTGACACCAATGATTTAGAGTGGTTCAAGTCTCCCCCTTGGAGCACTCTACATCCACTACCCAAGTTCTCCAACTTAGGATTTCAACCTTCACTATGAATTGATCTTTTCTTGTGGTAAGATCAAAAGAACCACTATTACAACCCAAGTATCCCAACTTAGGATTTCAACCAAGGCTCAACCTTTACACTAGCAATTCCAAGCTATGTGTACAAGGTTTTTACTCTCACTTGAGAAACCTTTTACAATCACTACCAATGAATGTTTAGAGATGAAGTACAATCCCACAAATTGGGTGAATATGATAATGTTAAGCTCACAATATGATTCCTATGATAAAAATTACAACTCAAACTATATAGCTCAAGAATAAGATGAAGAACTCAAAGAAGGCTCAAGACTTTTGATCTTTTGTGTCTTGTTGATTCAAAATGATTTTGAGAGAGTTGTAGAGAATGTTTTTCAAGATTAGAAGCTCAAGGAATCAAGGGAGAAGTTGTTAAAACGTTTGTGCATTTGGTAGTATTTAAACCCTTAAGAAAATGACAAAAAAACGTTCATTTTTGACTTTCAAAAAACTAGCCGTTATGAGTTTCGGACGGGTATGAAATTCCAGTGGAGTCGTCCGAAACTTGACAGCCATTTTTCTAAATGTTCCAAACTGAATTTGGAAATTATTAAAACATAAAAGTTGTAGCTCTTTCGCTTAGCTTTCCAATGGTAGCTCACACGTTTCATTTGGATAAAAAATGAGTGAGATATGATCAAAATACTAAACACTGACAGAACCGTCCGAAACTCCAATTGAGTCGTCCGAAACTCAACAGAAAATTTCATCATCTCTGAAGTTTAGGTTCGGACGACTAAAATTTACTGTTCACCCGTCCGAAACTTTGTAAACCATTTTTCGATATTCTCCTGACAGAATTTGGAAAAACTTAAAACATGAAAGTTGTAGCCCTGTCTCTTAGCTTTCCAATGGCACCGGAATAACTCCATTTGGATTTAAAATGAGAGAGATATGATCAAACTACTAAAACCTGGCAGATTTCGGACTCTGAAACTTTGTGAGCATATTTCGAAATTTTCCCGACATAATTTTGAAATTCTTAAAACATGAAAGTTTTAGATATTTAGCTTAGCTTTCTAATGGCACTGGAATCACTCCATTTGGATATAAAACGAGAGAGATATGATCGAAATACTGAACTGTGGTAGTTTCTTCAGCATTTGTTCATATCCTCTTTGAAATCATTTTTCAACTTGTTTTCCAAATCATTTGTGCAACTATGTGTGACTTTGTGCAAGTGTATTTCTCACTTTTTGAAAACATTTTTAGACTACTAACATATTGAAATCATTTTTACTTGAGCCTTGAAAGAGTAAATCAACTTCTTGAGCTATTTACACAAATGAACTAATTTACCATTCTTTCTTATCTTTTCCACTTCATATACTTCAACTCCATGCTTGACTTCTTTGTATGTTTCCACATCTTTTGTACTTTCAATTCTTTCTCCTTATGATAAAGCTCCATGCTTGGCTTCTTTATATACCTATCTCAATGAAACACTTTTTGAACCATTAGCATAAACATAATTGTTTGTTAATCATCAAAATAACTAAGATTAAGACTCTAAGTCTCACACACCGGTTTGCCCATACTCCTACACAGGTCCTGCACTACTGCCATCAACGAATTAATTCTTTCGTTGCATTTAGCGTGAGCGTCTACATTCGTCGTGCGAATGTACGATGAGGCTCCAAACACTTCAGACTTCCTCTTCCGACCCCCAACACCCCTTATGCGCCCGGGGTGATCTTCCTTTCCCGTAGCCATGACAAGAATGTCACTATTTCCCTCTTCAAGGGACTTCCCTTTAGTGACGCGAGTGGTCAGATCATCCTGAACAATTGTATCAGTATTCTTACTATATTTAACATTATTATATAATATTATTAGACATTCAACTGAAATGAATAGATTCTACTTACAATTGTCTTGCAAACCTCTCTAGCCGCGTCAGTTGAAAATTCACCCTTCTTGTTCTTGTGACCTTCCTTGAATAGCAAATGACGGGGAATCGGCGACGGGGGAGAAGTTTTCAAACGGGCCTCATCTTCTGGCATACCGGATTGAATCTTACTTTGTATTTTTTCCTCAAATTTGTCACGTAGCATCCTTTTTTTCAACTTCCTATATCCACCACGAGACATTGTGTGATGGAGTTTGTTCTTCTTTGAACTCTCTTGGGTAGCAGCTCGCTTAACCTATTCGAACAAAAATAAATGAATCTTACATCACTGAATCTTTTGAATTTACATTAAATGAATAATATAATCGATTGAATGCATATATTACCCGCCATTCTTCGGTTAATCGACTCTTTCGGAACGTCTCCCATGTATCCCTACCAAGATACGTATATGTAGCACATGGGTCCTCATTCTTTAGGCTTCCAAATATATACTTCCGAGTCAAGTACGTCTTCCAGGCCCGCTAACGCTCCCCAGCCTCGACTAACCACATTTTCTTGAGTTTTGGTGTCGACTCAAAGGCGAAGGTAAGCTGATTAAAAAACATCTCTAAAATTATTGAATACAGTGAATATAATTTCAAACAAAACATGTGAAAAACAATGCCATGACATTAAATATACTGCACATACCATTATTTCATCCCAAATAGTGTCCTTAATTTTCCCATCAACCTCAGGCCACGATTTGAATTGCACGACATTAACTTTACTGCGTACCAGCAACGCAATGAAATTAATCCAATCACCATATGCCTCTTCATTCGTAGGCTCGCCATCATCATCGAAATCAATATCTGTCTTCAGACCTCTCGCCCTCCTTTCCAACAGCTTGAGACATTTGTTTCCCTTTCTCCTAGAACGTGCATGTGTTTGATCAGCGCCATCCCCGGTTCGTGATTGTCGTTTATTAGCCATGACAAACCTTTCAAACATACAACATTAAAACAATGTCCAATGTAATAAATCGATGATAGGACATCCTATTAACCATCTTCAAATGTCATAACATGTCCACATGATTGCAATCATTCTCAGCATGCAAAAAATGTTCAAAAAAGATTGATAAACCTGCAGGGTCGAAATTGGAAAATCCATTGAACTTCAACTGCTGTTCCTGGGAACACACTTGTTCATGCGTTCGCAGAGATGCATAAATTCGAATAAACCCTAAACCAAGAATAAGATTTATGTAAAAGGGTTAATTAGCAAACAAATTACTCATGCAGATCAATTTTATCAGCTCCTTTTCAACAAAGAAGCATTTTTCTAAAATATTGACTTTTACCTAAATCCAAAAAAAAAAAGCAACCTTTAACATTGGCATACTGCAAACATATCAAACACAAACACAAACACACAAAATAGCTGGAAAATTCTGTAAAATTTAATCAAATTAACTTCACGGGATATAAACATCTTTCAATTTTGTAATAGAAAAATATATTAATGAACAAGAAAAGAAGATAGTAAATAGGTAAGAAACTGAGTTAAAATTGTAAAATTTCGAATCCCATTAATAATGGATATTGAAAATGAGTTAAAACCATGATCTTACTTATATGTTTTTGGGGGATTTCGTTGCGCCTAATGTGGACGAGACGATTTCGTAGTCTGAGGATCAGCTCTAATAAGATTGAGAAAGTCCGGCCATGAATCATCGGCGATGTCGACGGTGGCGTTTATGGCTGTAGATGGTATTGCACCGATGGATGTTACTGTGATTGAAAACCCCAACAAATGGAGGTGAAAATGGATGTCGGGGTTGTGGTTACAGTTTGTTCGAGCTGGAGATACAAATTGATGGACTTTAAAGAAGGCGCCAGGGTTTAAAAAAACCTTACCACACCGGCACACATATTGACCCGGTGTATGTATTATTTCTACGACACCGGTTATTATCTAACCGGTGTGTCTTATCTGTTACTGTAACCGGTGTTATAACACATATAACCGGTGTTGAACTAACATTTCACACCGGGATTCAAATAACCGGTGTTACAACTTTTTTATATATTGACATTCACCGGTTGTTATTGTATTAACCGGTGTAAAAATTTTAATTTGTTTCAAATCAACCTCATTGTTTTATTGTTATTTATTTTTCAAGTTAAGTAGTTATGTAATAGGATTCAAGTTTATTTCAAATTAAATTCATGAAAATTATTCTCACTGAATGATATATTGCTAGGTCCTATTCCTCCACGCATAATTATACAATCCAGTTACATATTGATTGCTAGGTCCTATTATATAATTGATTTAACTACATTTATTTTTTAAGCTGTAGTTGTTGTTAATGTGAAATCTCTAAATAATATATGTCTTTTAACTACTTACTCAAACACTTATATAACTAAAATTCCGCAAGAAAACAACGAATGTAGACAGTTACACCGGTTTAAAATGAAACCGGTGTGAAAATAGTTTCATTTTCAAATTTATATAAATATATTGGTAGATAAGACATAGCAATCAATATGTAATCTGCATGTGGTACTTCCAGTGTATGTAGAGCAAAACAACCTGTAAAAAACACGTTTATATGTGTACAAGTATTCAGCCAGCACAATCAACAATCGATCATCAACGTTACAGTGTGACAGTTATGAATAAGTGTAGACACGATCGTACAACCAATACTCTAATTTCACCAGGAAAATTGCACTCGCTGATCGCCCTAAGTAACTCCTACGTCGCATGAGGCCGAACACGCTTGGATGTTCCCCTGTACGGACGGTAACAAAAAAATTAACATATTAAATCACAACAGTTACAGTATCATAAAACTATGAAAATAATCAGTTAAACGACATAATAAGTACATGAAACCTCGTACTTTTACATTAATGTAGAATAAAACTTACACCATAGAGCTCACGATAAGTTCTTTCTTTTATTTGAGGAAGTATCGTCAACCCATATGCCCTCCGAATGATCAGTGCGGAGAATGAATGAATCCATAATCCGGTCCTCTTCAATTGCACGCTGTGGGGGAAAACCTGATGAGAACGGAGGCACATCGTGATTATTATCAATATCAATTTCATCCCCGACATACAACTTTTTACCCTGGAGAACAATGGACCATTTTTTGTCAATGGGATCAGATACATAAAATACTTGCTGTGCCTGGGAAGCAAGTATGAATGGTTCGTTTTTGAAACCTTCCCTATTCAAATCAACTAGCGTGAATCCCAAATCTTCAGTTCGAACGCCATTGTTGATGTCAACTCATTTGCATTTGAAAATTGGGACCTTGAATTTAACATAGTCAAGCTCCCATATCTCCTCAATCAGCCTGTAATATGCCATACGGGCATACACTGGATGTCTATCCCTCGAACTTGACACATGTAACGCCTCAGAAACTACTGTCACCCCACTATCTTGCGTTGTGCTACTGTCATCTTCATGCTTAGTGGCGAACTTAAATCCATTTATCTCATAGCACGAATATGATAGAACAACGTGACTAGGCTTAAAAGCTAACCACTTTAATGTCTCTACAACATTTTCGTCCCCGACAGCGGCACTGAACCAGTTCACAAATGTGCGAGTGTGTTCATTGAGAACTGATATGTCATTCCAACCCCGATGGCTTTCTTTTATTTCTGAAATATGAGCATTAACATAAGGCTGAACTTCAACTGAATTGCGCAATACATGTAGATGCAAATTTTGTAATTCGCCACTAGAGGGGTTGAGCAACTTACATGCCGATGTGCCTTTTCCTTTAAGCCGTTCAGTATGGCACAGCTCTGGTAATCCAATAGACTTGGTATCGGACAGGTATCCAATGTAAAACTCAATAACTTCTTCAGCTATGTACCTTTCAACAATGCTTGCATCAGGCCGAGAGCGATTTTTCACATAACCCTTAAAGACTTTCATATGCCACTCGAACGGATACATCCAGTGCATATATACAGGGCCGCAAATCTTTATCTCCCTAACCAAATGAACAACCAAGTGCACCATAATGTCAAAAAAGGATGCTGGAAAATACATCTCTAGTTGGCACAAAACTACGACGATTTCATCTTGGAGCTCATCGAGTCTATCACGATCAACTACCTTGCTACAAATCGCATTAAAAAAGAAACATAGTCTAGTTATGCTGTATCTGACATGTTTTGGCAAGATGGCTCGAATAGCAATAGGTATGAACTGCTGCATCAATACATGACAGTCGTGGGATTTCAATCCAACCAATTTTAAATCTCCCATCGAAACCAGCCGACTTACATTTGACGAATATCCCGATGGGACCTTGATGCTCTGCAGACACTCACAGAAACTCTGTTTCTCTTTCCGCGACAGTGTATAACAGGCGGGGGGCAAGTAAGTGCGTTGGCCTCGAATTTCAGGCGCCAAATTCGCCCAAATACCCATATCCACCAAATCAAGTCTTGCTTTATAACCGTCTTTTGTTTTTCCCGGGATATTCAAAATAGTACCCAACAAACTGTCACATATATTTTTTTCAATATGCATCACATCGAGACAGTGTCTGACATCTAGTGTTTCCCAATACGGCAGATCGAAAAAGATTGATTTTTTCTTCCAACAGCTTTTATCATTCTTACGAGACATTAAGCGTTTTCCAAATTCCACAGTCATATCCTTGACACGATCATGAACTGTCTTCCCACTCAAGGCAATTGGAGCATTTCTGAACTCCTGTTTCCCATTGAAAGCTCTCTTCATTCGACGATATGAATGGGAATGTGGCAGAAATTGACGATGTCCAAGATAAACCGTCTTGCTCCCATGTACAAGCTGACAAGATTCTGTATTCTCGGCACATATAGGACATGCTTGGTGTCCTTTAACAGAAAATCCAGATAAATTACCATATGCAGGGAAGTCATTTATAGTACAGAATATCATGTCACGCAATGTGAAATATTCCTGACGATGTGCATCGAACATCAACTCCCCTTCCCCCCACAACTTTTTCAAGTCTTCAATTAGGGGGGCCAAAAACATATCTATGTCATTTCCAGGTTGTCGTGGACCTGAAATCAACAATGACATCAAAATATACTTACGCTTCATACACAAGAAAGGCGGTAGATTGTAAATAACCAACATTACTGGTCACGTGCTGTGGGAACTACTCAGACTACCGTACGGATTCATCCCATCCGTACACAATCCTAATCTCAGATTTCTTGCATCTGCACCGAATGAGGGATAAACCGAATCAATCTTTTTCCACTGATCAGAATCTGCAGGATGCCTTATCATCTTGTCATCTGGGGAAATATTGCGATTTGCATACCAGGTCAAATGTTTAGAATCGCGTGCATTGGCAAACAATCGCTTGAATCTCGGTATTACAGGTAGATACCATAACACTTTCGCGGGTGATGATTTCCGTTTCGCATGTATATACGATTCAACGCCATCACCAATTTGCTTTTCTTTGAAACGAGAAACCTGACATTTAGGACAATACAGTGCATCTTCGTATTCATTCCTATACAGCACGCAATCGTTTGGGCAAGCATCGATTTTCTTATACTCAATACCTATAGGACACAAGATTTTTTTAGCCTCATAAATACGATTTAGAAGTTCATTACCTGCTGGCAGTACATCCTTCAGGAAGCTCAGTAGTGCTGTGAAACTAGCATCACTCCAACCATGTGTCGCTTTCAAATGGTACAGTTTCAAAGTAACCGATAATCGAGTGTACTTCATACACCCAGGATATAGAGGCTTTTCGCTGTCATTCAACAAAGAAGCAAGAATATCAGGCTTATCGGCAAAACTACCGACCATATCATCAACCATATCATCCAATCGATCATTTTTTGTAGCACCTTGAATTGTACCTCATTTTCGGCTTCCTTCGATGACTTTTCACTCTCGCCGTGCCATTTCCATACTTTATAAGCAGGATCAAAACCCCTCCGATACAAATGGTCTCTGATAGTGTCGGGGTCGTCGAACAACGCAAAATTCTTACAATTCTTACATGGACAATAGATGTACTTGGCATTTTTATACGCAAATGTAATAAATTTCTCAACCTCTTCTTCATACGCAGATGTTGTCCGATCACCAAATATAATGTCATTACGTTCCATGAGTATTGCAACCTTTTGAGGAATACATAAAAATATTTATAGTAAGATAAACAATAAAATTATTGCACTAACCGTGCCGGATTTCTGAATGTAAAACCATGTAAATTAATTATCAAAATCTGTTGTTGAGATTAATTAAAATGGCCGAACACCCTGGATTAACTTCCACAAATTAAATGAATATAAAAATTACAGCTTTAATTAGTAATAAAGGTGAATTAGGCAAATGTGGCAATGAACATAAAAAATATAGACATGAACGCATAATTTAAATAAATATTACAAACCATCATTTTAAATATATTTGCAACAAATAGAAAGCATATATATTAACATCTACAGTTTTACAAATGTAGTGCATAAAATGAAATGCAAATCCATGTATATACAGGTCAATGTTCGGACGAATGAGATGATAACTAATGTTCAATAGCTAACAGCATATATATCAATAGCTAACCTGAGATTGTGGTGAATTTGCCGAACATATGTTATTTTGGTAGATCCAGTGTTGGGCTTCAGAAAGGTGTTGTTGCGCAGCTCGACGGAAAAAGTCGCATTTCGTCGGGACAGAGATATTACAGAACCTAAGTTGGAAAAGAAGGCAAATCTGAGGATAAAACGTCTGGTTTCACACCGGTTAAATAAATAACCGGTGTCATATAAATGTTTTCACACCGGGTTCGAAAACCGGTGTTACCAACCGGTGTTTATATATATATATGAACACCGGTGTTTTAATAACTGGTGTCTATAAATTACCATTACACCGGTTTGTATAAAAACAGGTGTGAATTTATTAAACAATAATCAGACTTAAAGATGCTCAACAATAAAAGATCATATACTATAAATTCTTTTAAAGGCTAATACAAGTAAAAATAATGCCGTTACAAAAAGCCACATCTACATTCCGTTACAAGAAGCCATATAAAACTTCTACATGAGTTCGTTAATTTCAAATTAGAAAAATTTTGGAAACATAATCTTCAGCATTGTTACAATGGTTTTTTGAATCTCTGGGTCGGCATCTAGCTCACCATCAGCAAATTGTATTTTATTGATATTGCTGTCAGATGTTTCGGCATATTCAGAATGGATATTGCTTTCAGCTGTTTCGTCATTTGCTTCGATAGAATCTTCTAGCGAATCTGGAACTATCGAATCTTTTAGCGAATCTGGAACTATCGAGGCTTCTAGCGAATCTGGAACTATCGAATATTCAGATGTAGGTTGTTTGTCTTCCATCGTTAACGGCTGTTGGAGTACAATATTCAGATGCGAAACACTAATTCTTTTGCTTCTGAAATGTATCAATCTTCCTTTGTATACGAAAAAAGAATTGCATATCCAAATATAAAATCATACAAAATAAATCTGAGTTTTTTATGATTGAGATGTAAAATCATATAAAAGAAATCTGTTTATATATAACAGGCTAACCTCAGATGGAAGCTGGAGCTTTTAGATTTGGCCTTCAAAAAGATTACAAGATGCAGCTTTTTGAGGAAATTATTCGTTGATCTGCGCGAAAAGGATTAGCTTATTAAAGCTGGAGCCGAACTATGGAAAAATGAGTGGTTATTGTTTGTTTTAAAGTAGTTATATACATCGGTTATTACTAATAAACCGGTGTAAGCATTAATATATGACACCGGTTGTAATTTAAATCGGTGTCATAATAATCCGTTTATTGCATAACCGGTGTCAATATCTGACCCTGCCAAAAAAAAAATCATTCACAAAAATTGTCAACTAAAATATTCCAATTTCACATCTAACAGTGAAAGTGACAATATTTTTAATACATCATTTGTTTGATATCCTGAAATGTCCATCAAAGTAATTCATTGTGTTTAATCATGAATTAAAACCTGTCATAGTAAATAAAATTACTGTAATATAAAATCTATCATAGTGAATAAAATTGCTGTAATATAAAATCTGTCATAGTAAATATAACTGAGGGAAGAAAATAATTATAATTGTCCATAAAATCTGTCATAAAAGCATTACTAATAAAATAACTGTAATTGTCCATAAAAATAGATTTTAGTCTGCTAATTTTTGGGTTTTTGTCATTGGTTCCAGCTCTTCATCCTCTTCATCCTTCTCTGCATCCTCATTCATATCAACTCTCGTGCGCTTAATGCCTAGCATCTGACCTCCTAGACGCTGAATCCGCCATTCTAATACATGCTTTGCATCAAGCATATTTTCCAGTTCAATAGATTGCCTGCGGAATTCCTCCTTTTCGATCTGCAAAGTTAACTTCCAGTTGATTTACTTGAAGTAAAACTGTCATAGTTTGCTTACTATAAAAGCATATAGAAACAGTACCTTATGCATTGTGTCCAATTTTGTAACCCGTTCAACTGCCTTCTTCAGTTCCGATAATGCTCTTGCATTCTGAAAACACAATAAATTGCTGACCATGGCAACTAAACATCATCCACAAAAATTGACAACTAAAATATTCCAATATCACATCTAACAGTGAAAGTGACAATATTTTTAATACATCAGTTGTTTGATATCCTGAAATGCAGCAGAGCTATATATGTAGCCCCTTTCATACAACACAGTCATTGGCACAAGAATGTCTCCACAAACACAGGAAAACAAAAACAATAGATAAAAATAAGACGGCACAAGAATGACATAGCAACCTCAATTTGGTACCTTTTGTTTCTGAAGTTGAAGCAGTTGCATCGCCTCTTCATCGAGAGGCTGTTGTTTATCCAACTCAGCCTCACGCTCTATAAGCATTTTTTGCTCTTCTTGTAGCTTCTTTGTGATTCCCTCCATCTTCAATAAGCAAACCCACAAAACATTACTTAAAAAAAACAATTTTTATTGAACTCAACAAATATGCAGGGTATATATTTAATCAACTTTAACTGCACAAGAAACGAAAGAACGCCACAAAAAATATGAAATTGTCATATATTTTCTATCCGAAGCAATAAAATTCATAACACACATCACAAACACAAGAATATAGAAAAAGGGAAAAATCCCATACCAAGGCCAAAGACGATTCTGATGTATACAATGAAGAACAACACAATAAATTGAGATTTAGTTAACACGTAATGTAGCAAAAAATACAGAAGTACATTACTAGCTATTTATGGGAATGAAGGAGCATGACTTATGGGAATAAAGGATCGTGACTTATCTTCATTCAATGCGTGAACTAGGTACGCAAGAAAAACCCTTAAGTTTTCATACGCCCCTTCGTTTCTCTTCTGCCCCTTCAATTTTCTTCTGCCCATTCAGTTTTCTTCGGCCGACGTATCAGATACCACCAAAGCAAAACCCTTCAGTTTTATATAAGTTGAACTTGTAATGTACAAATACATTTGGGATAAAATCGTATTTACGCGAGGTCTAAAGAAAAAGGTTTTTTTTTGGACGATAAAAAAGAATGCCCAAAAAGAAGAAGAACTTCACGTTCTCACTTCTTACACCGGTTATTCATATAACCGGTGTAAGAAGTCAATTTCGAAAATTTTCTACACCGGTTATTCAAATAACCGGTGTTAAAAACGACTTTCAGAATCATTCTAGACCGGTTTTTTTTATAACCGGTGTACGAAAAAAACGATCTTCAACTTTCTACACCGGTTATAATAATTACCGGTGTAAGTACTCTAAATTCTTGTTTAATTATTACGATAATGCCACCGCGTTTTAAATATTACACCGGTTATTTGTTTACCGATTTAAAAAGGGCGGCGTAACAGGCTATTTTTGTGGTAGTGACACTTGCACGCATGACATTTTGGTCTTTATTCATTGTGCCTTAGTTGATAATTTGTATTGAAATCTGAGAACAAGGTACTAAAAACAATACTATAAGTTTTGTGTGGAAATGTTTAGATGAACTTGGATATATCTATGGTGAACGAGTGAATAAAGTTCTAGAGAAATGAGTGATGAAAACTTCTTTCAAGAAAGCATCTTAGCTTGGGGACAAACTTAGGTGAAGTGTGTTGAAATGGATGGAAAAAGCTTCTATGTGAAGAGTTCAAGGCATGGTGTGTGTGGGTCTAAATGAAGTTTTGAGTCTTTGCTTGAGGACAAGCAAAAGATCAACTGTGGGGGAGTTTGATAAGTGGGTTTTATACTCACTTATATATGAGTATTTCACTTAGCTTTTGTCTTGAATTGTGTGCATGTTAAAGTGGTGAAAAGTGCTATTTTGTGTGAAAATGTGAAATGAGTTTAAATGATTAAAGATGATAATTGGGAAATTTGGGAAAAATCTAAGTGAGTTAAAAGGTTTGTTAAGTGTGCAGATTTGGTGAGCGAAGTTCATTCGATCATAACTTCTTCAATTTTAGTCCAATTGGTGAGATCTTGGATGATTTGGAAAGCCCGTTGAGTGTACTTCAATTCTTGTGTTTTAACTTTTGCCAAATTCTGTGTGCAAGTATGGAAAACGGGGGCATCTTTGCTTTTGCTTTTTCAGATTTTCTTCTTTGAATCCATATTGCCACAGTTTGGTAAGTTGATGATATCTCGAGCTCCAGACATCCTTTTATGTTGATTCTTAAACCATTGGAAAGCTGGAAGGTAGCTCTATAACTTTTGTGTTTTAAGTTTTCCTAAATTCCCATTGCATCATATTCGAATATTGGATTGAAGTTGCTGCACACTCCTCGCACACACCTTGCTGCACACATGCACACCACCGCGCCGCAAGGTCCTGCGGACCTCGTCGCATGAGCACGCAGCGAAAATCCACCTCGCCGCAGGATGCCGCAGAGCTCGTCGCAGCAAAACACACCTCGTCGCATGAACTCATGCGACGAGTTTCTTTCACATTTTTTGTGCACAAAACTTTGTTCTCATAACCATTTCATGTCCACTTCTTGATTAGGAGATCATTGAAGCTGCATATTTGAAAGAATGGTGAAAATTCTTGGAAGAAAACTATCATCTTAAGAGCATAAGAAACCCATTAAAATCTTCTTTGAAATATTTCACACAAAGACTTCTTCATTTCCATGCAAAGTTTTTCTTCACAGAATTCATAATCAGATTCTTGGGAATGCAATTCATATATTGGATTTACAGATTTAAGATTTCCCATTTGAAGTTCTTCATTTTACATCATTTCATGTTCTATGTTTTTCATTGAAAGTTTTGAGAACAAGCTTTACATATTCTGAATTTGATTTTATGTGAGGAATTCTTGTGGGTGATCTTTCATGTTTCATGTTTTACTCTTTTACATCATAACGAAAACAAGATTTCAGCACTCAAGAGTGAAAAGGAAAAAAACAACGAGACCTCGCCACGAGGTCTCGTCAAGTGGCGAGACCTCGCCACGAGGTCTCGCCGCGAGACCTCGCTGTTTGTCGGGGTGGGAATTTAGAAAGAATAATCTAAGTGTTTTCTCACCAAAAGCTGCTCACCCTTTGTTCTTCTTGTGTTAATTTCTTGTTTTCTTCATGTTGTTCTTGTTATTCAAGATATCTGTCATCATTACATATATAGTAGTTGCATTTATTGTTCAGAATTCATTCTTGTTTAGGCTTTGTGTCGGATTCCATTGTCGGTTGAAAAGCCTTGCCTCGCAAAGATGAAGTTTGAAAATTCTGGAAAATTGGCAGTGTGTTCACCCAGCAAAGCTGTTTTTCTTGGGTTCTTCATGTGATGCTTCGTTCTCCTCATATTGTTTTTTTACGATTATAATTCCCATTCGTTGTTCCTTGTATGGCATAGAACAGCTCTATTAAGTTTTTTTTCATGTTTAAGCTTTGGATTGGATTTTGTTTTAGCTTGAAGGAGCTAGCATCGTCAGCTTTGATGTGTTGATTTTCCAGAAATTTGACTAAGTATTTTGCCCAGAAAAGCTGTGTTTCTTGTGTTCTTCACGCGATGCTTCGTTCGCTTCCAGTTGTTTTTTGTGCTTTATAAAAGTTTTTCGTGATTCCCTGAATATCATAAAACAACTTTGTTCAGATTTCATACTTGTTTGAGCTCTCTTTCGGATTTCGTGGTTGCTTGAAGGTGTGAGCTTAGCCAGCTTCGTTTTCGATTTTTTCCGGAAAAATGGCTAAGTATGGAATTTCTGATTGCAGGGAGTTGGAGAGGCATCTGAAGGCGTGGATCCAAGAAGCCAGAAGGCGTGATATTTTGTGACGCAGGATTCTCGGGGCAGATGAAGGCGTGATTCCACTTACCCTGAAGGCGTGATGTGTCTCTGAACTTGGTCTTCAAAATCCGAATTTTTCACTCTTGGGCTGATTTTGAGCCTTCCTCTTAAGGACACTTTTGTAATATCTTTAGACAACTTTAGTTAGCGTATTAGTTACGTTTTATGATCCTCTATATATAGAGGAGTTAGACACATTATTAGGGAGTTAGAGATTAGCCCCTTGGACCATTACCCATTCCATTAGTTAGTTAATTTTCCATTTCTTAGATTTACATCCTAGAGAGAGAATTTTCATACTTTTCTAGGCGGGAGAGTTTGGGAGATCCACTTTCTCTCACTACTTTCTCTCTCTAGCATTTGGTCTTCATTTCCATTTTCAATCAAGGAATTGCTCCGATCATGACAATTCTCTACTCAATCAATGAAGCAATCACCAATTTCTTGTGAATTGGAAGCAATGGAAGCATTTCATTTGGTAACTTCTTTCCAATTGATGAGTATGATTTGTTCTTCATTGCTTATTAAAGATTGTGGAATGGTAATGGAGTTCCTAGGCTAGATTGTGTGATGTCTTAGGATTGTAACCGGATGAATATCTATTTGGAATTTCATAATGCCTTGCAATTGTCTTAATTCATTGGAATACCTTCATACTTGGAAAGAAATGTTTGAATCTAGTTAAGTTTCTCTCATTTTGAGCTCTTGTTGGTTGATTTATGCTTTGATTGTAGTTGCCATGCTAGGTTGGGGTCTAATTCATCTACGGGAGTGAGAATGAATGAAATGAGAACTTGAAGTATGATAATGTCACTTGCTTTAATCGTTCATCCTTGAGAATCAGTCCTTGCCATAGGATGATTTGATGAAATGGAACCTTAGGAGAAAAGTGTAGAGATCCTCTTGAGTTAGCTTCAAAGACATATCAATCTAGGTCCGGCCTTGCCATAGGAGATCCTAGATCCACTTGTTGGAGGAGTTAGCTTGAGAGTTAGAATCCACTCTAGACCTTACCATGGGGAGAGTGAAGCCACAGACCTTGGGGTGTGATGTAGTGACCTTGCTAATCACATGCTAGGATCCTAGGCGGATTGATCTCTTTTGTGTTAAATTGTGGAAATTGCATTGGCATGTGGAAGACCTAATAGCATATTCATCTGGAACAAGATCCTAAGACATCTCTTCATCACTCTTTTGCCTTTGCCTTAGTTTGCATTTACTTGTTCTTATTTGTTCTTTCTTGCTAGTTCCTTGTGTCTTACTTACTGTTTTTGGTGACTATCATTCTTGTCTCTTGATTTTACTTCGTGACATTTTTGTTTGGACAAAATCACTTTTCTTGAAACATCTATTCCCTGTGGGAACGAACCTATTCTCACTGCTTCTGCAGTTAGTTTAGGATAAATTGTGAGGTGCATGACGAGCCTTACCACTAGTCAACATGCTTAATCATGCAACAGAGATATGTAAGGGATTTGCACTTGCACTAACTGTATTTCTAATTTCTAAACTACATCATTAGTTCATTACACATATTCCAGATTGATTCTTGCTCTTTGTCAAATCTTTTCATAATTGCATGCAAAATGCAATAATTGTTTGTGATTTTTTTTCTTAAACTTTGTGGTATATTAACTTAAGAATTAGCTTAATTGTGGAGGATTTCCTACAATCACCTCTAGTATCCAATCATGCTCAAAGTTATGCTAGCATTTAAGCTAATTAAGATACCTCAAGTCAATCAAATTAAAGAGAGGAAATAATCACAAATGATTCTAGTCTAGGAATCTTCTAAAATTTCAGCAATTTTTACTAGTAAAATTAGAAACGTGCAATGTCAAAAGTTGCTCAAAATATTATGCTTGTAATTGTGAGTTCCGTTTGGTTTCAATTAGGAACATGTGAGATAATAATAATAATTGGAAAGGATTTATATTTTGATTGTTCTTTGATGGTCCAGTTTCTATGACTGCTGATTTTTTTATCTGAAGCGTTTGTCTCTGTCTTTGTGGGTTATAATCAGTTGTCCAGTTGTAATGGCTGTTCCTAAGGAGACTGGTGATCTTGAAAATCAGGGATCCCTCAGTCAAAGATCTTGCGAGATTGAACATGAGTGGTGCCGTAATCTCTCTCTTCAGAGTTTGAGTTGGACAGATCATGCCGTTGAGCCTAGAACTGGCAGTGAGTTCCCTACTGTATTGGAGAACATAGTATCTGGAGATAATAATTCCAGTTTCTCGACAGAGGTAGAGCTTAAAGCATAAAGTATTTTGGGTTCACTGGCAATAAATCAAAGCTGTTTTATTTTCCTATGATGTAACCCATATAATCTGAGCTTGAGCTCGACTCGAATTCCAATTCGAACTGTTCGAACTCAACTTGAGCTCGGTCAAACCGAGCTCGAGTCGAGTAGTTGACCGAGCTACTCGCGAGCTACTCCCGAGTAGCTCGATCGATTACCAGCCCTAATCTACATTCTACTGCTTGACAATGAGGCAAAGCTGTATATATATATACTCATCGCATCTAACTCTCCAAATCACTTTTTTTTTCTTTCTTCATCCATTTCCACCACCATGTTGAAATCTCTGCGTTCTCTCATGATCATCGGAGCTCACACGGCTAAAACACTCATTCACCCCCAAACCCCCCGCCGTCACATTTTACCCTTCTTCATTTCTCAGTTTCTTTTCTGTCTTCTTCTCCCCATTCTTACTCGGTTCGGGTGGTGGATACCCGAAAGCTATTTGCTGCCCTTAGCTCGAATCCGCCGAAATGTTACGCTTGTAACAAAAAAGTTAAAACGCCCTATCTCTTCGAACTTCATTGGAATAATTCAAAGAAGCTTAACCACAAGAGCCATAGTAAGATATGTAGATATTGCCCTGACAAGAGAAAGTCAGGAACAGAGATGGAGAAGCACATAAAGGAGGGTGAGTGCCCCATCAAAAGAAGCTTGAGTGGTACCTATAGACTTGCACTGGATAGGACTGACGCTCAATACAAGCAATGGAGGGAAAAAAAGGGGAAAAATTTTGAGAGTGATGAAACGGAGGAGGAACAGTATGTCGTGTGGGCGAATAGCGAGTACAAACTTGAATCTAAAAGCAACATTGAAGAGGAGGAGGCTGAAGAGGAGGAGGAAGAGGCTGAAGAGGAGGAGGCTGAAGAGCATGATGCGTCTCGGAGGGTCGACATCCAAAAGCTCTTAGTCGCGGTTAGCCAAAATGCGCCTAAATGTTCTGCTAGCAAAAAGAAACTCAAAACACCTTATTTATTAGAACTTCATTGGAACAACGAGAGTCGCAAAAGCAAGAAACTCAAAACTCTTCATTTGAATAACGAGAGTCGCAACAGCAAGAAACTCAAAACTCTTCATTTGAACAACGACCACAGCGGGTGTGGGAAGATATGTAAATTCTGTCGTGACAAGACAGAATTCATAAAAGACATGGTTAACCACCAGGAATCTGATTGCCCCATCAAAAATAAATTGAGTGACACGTATCGAGGCGCACTAAAAAAGATGGACTTTCAGTATAAGATGTGGAAAGATAAAAATGGCAAAGTATTTGACAATGATGAAAAAGAGGAAGACCAATATCGTGAGTGGCTGGAGAAAGAGTATAAACCTGAAAGCAGGAAGGGACCCGGGGTAAGAAACACTCAAGAGGAGGAGGATGAGGTAAGAGGCTGAAAGGAGGAGGAGGAGGCTGAAGAGGGGAGAAAAGGGAAATGGCGGGGAAGAGGAAAACAGCGGCCAAGGCTTTATTGGTCTCAATCCAGGGGCAAATATCATGAATACCCTGGTGGTCGTGGTGGTGATGGGTGGCCGCCTTATAGCACAGTTGTTAGAGTTTTAGGTAAAGCAATTCAATATGCAATTACTTGAAGCATTACACCCTAGGTATCTAGTTTGGAATACCTAGCATGCTGCCTCCAACTAGCATATTTATAGGAATACACTAGGGTTAAAACCAGTTAATGGGCTCTTGCCCATTCGCAAATTTACTACTGATCACTGGGTTTCTGTTGCATTTGATCCTTTTGGGTTTTCTGTGAAGGATTTTCAGTGGGGAAAACATCTGACGAGATGTAATAGTCGGGATGAGTACATGGCTTGTTGCTTGATGTACCGTGGTGATGTGGTGCCCAAGGACGTGAATGCTGTTGTGGCCAAGCGCACCATCCAGTTTGTATACTGGTGCCCCACTGGATTCAAATGTGGTATTAACTACCAGCCTCCAACTGTTGTGGCAGAAGTTTTCTCTCGCATTGAGCACAAGTTTGATCTCATGTATTCCAAGCGAGCTTTTGTCCACTGGTACGTTGGTGAGGGCATGGAGGAAGGTGAGTTTTCTGAAGCTCGTGAGGATCTTGCTGCTCTCGAAAAGGATTATGAAGAGGTTGGCGCAGAGGCAACAGAAGATGATGGCGATGATGCGGAGGTTGGCGCAGAGGTATTATCTTTTGTCATTGTGTGTTAGGTTATGTGCTTTCATGGGCGGAACCAAGGGGGGGCGAGCCGGTGCGGCCGCCTCCCCTTGTTCTTTGACGTGAGAGTATTAGCACTCATCTTCCATCACTTCAGCACCCCTTTTCTGTGACTCCGTCGGGGCGCATGACACTAAATAGACGACAAAAACATTACAGAGGCGATTCATTACCTTTCTTTTTTTTTTGTTTTACTCGATAGTAAAACAACATTGTTTTACTCCGAGTAAAAAAAACTCTTAATATGTCGTTTTATGTAAGAGTAAAAATAAAATTCTAAATGTGAATTTTTAAATTCTAATTACTAAAATCTCATCCCCACCCTAATTCCTAAACTCTAAACGTGAATTTCTCTTCCCCACCCTAATTCCTAAATTCTAAACGCGAACATTACAGTGATGAAAACGAAGGCGATTCATTACTTTTTTTTTTTTACTCCGAGTAAAAAAAACTCTTAATATGTCGTTTTATGTAAGAGTAAAAAAAAAATCTAAACGTGAATTTTTAAATTCTAATTACTAAAATCTCATCTCCACCCTAATTCCTAAACTCTAAATGTGAATTTCTCTCCCCCACCCTAATTCCTAAATTCTAAACGCGAAGTTGTTGTCTCTGATCGTGAGTTTTATATTTTTCTAATATTAGTAATGTTTAAATTTTTTGTGTATTTTTTTTTGTATTTTTTAATATTATTAATTTATTGCATTTTTCGTGTATTTTCTGATATTATCATTTTGATGCTTTAGTAATTACATAATACTTGTTTTAAAAAAAAAATTCTAATACAATTGAGCCCCCTTCAAAAATTTGTTGTGGTTCCGCCACTGTGTGGTTTCTTGTCCAGTTACTTTGGAATTTTCTTCTATCAGAACTGATCGTAATGTTTCCGGATGTTTCTTCTTTTGTCTGTTAATGATTTGAAAAATTGTATGTGAGTGGGCTTCCATCTGTTACATTCTTTATTACATTAATCCTCTTAAGCACCTTTAGATTTTAAATATAAAAAAAAAAAAAGAAGCTGGTACAAAGTCATAGTTGATTACGAAGTGATTTTGCATTGTTTATAATGGCTATACCAAGGCCTAAATTTTAATTGAACATGCATGAATACTTTTAGCTTGATCATGGTTATATCTTATATATGCACCCTTGTAATATTTCCTGATTTGCGCAAATATTATCTGTTCAACGTGTCCTGAATTATTGTTTACAGATAAGGAGGACATACGTTGCAGATTGATGTTGACACAGAGAAAGGTAGTCTTACCATAAATCCCAAGTTTTTTGTGGACTTTGGAACTGAGCCTGAAGGTCCATCCTAGCTCCTAGGCACATGAAATGAGATATCCATTTTGACAATTTCAATTCTGTTAAATTACTGTTGGTGTTGGTGTTGTGTTGGTCCTGTTGGATACCACTCCAAAAAGTAGAAGTAGGTTAATTAATTAACAAAGTTCCAAATACAATAGAGAATTGATTCTTAAACAAGTAATTTTAAGTTCATCGTGGACATTAACTAAATAAACCAACCAAAACGAATTGACTCCTACGCCACTCCCTTGAGAACACCTAATTTTCTCAGTGATTCCCTTATATCATCTGCATTGTTTCCATCTGATTGATTAGTGTTTGGGCTGTCCATCGGCAACACATGTTCAAGTGGATAATTCCTGTTACTGTAAATTTTAGAGGCTTCACTGCATACTCCTTTCACTACAACAGTTTTGTGTGTTCCGCCAAGCAATCCTTCGTAGTCTGTATCTCCACATTCTCCTACAAACATCACAACATTTGACAATTTGATGCCCCATCGAATTTGCAAGTACCTTCACAGTGTAGCCAAGAGAGCCAATCAATATTGTGACTGTCAAAAGTAAAACTCAAAACCATGCTCGCTCCTAAATGAGATATAATATTGCAGTGACATGCATGAGAAAGGAGTAGAAGCTTTTCTCTTTTACTATGCATAGATTGAGGGATTGTGAAAGAGTATTATAGATCATGAAAACGGTGCCAAACTACAACTACTTCCCTGTCGCTTTTGTCTTCAGATATGACTACTGATTTCTCATTTTGTTAACATTTCTCTAGGGAACAACAATATTTTCAAGAACTAACAAATGAACTGCATGAATTTGGCAACCTAAAGTACTCTTTGCCCATGCAGCACAAAATAATATCAACAAATTAGATCATTGGATGGTTTACTATCCTACTGGAGATGCAAAAGCAAAGTGAGTTGACTATTTACTATATTCCTATCACCAATAAAAGTGTGAGACACCAGCAGGTAGATTTTGTGAGTGATTAGCATTTTGAAGCAACACTTCTAGGTCGTGTCTTTCAGTTTTCAGTAAAAGAAATGAATTATTCTTTGAGAATGAAAATGAAAATCAGCATAGCCTGCAATTACCTAAGCGCTTGCGATCTAGAGGCAAGAACAGGTATCACGTTGAGCCTCAAACCATTTTGACAATGTATAGCAGTGCATCGAAGTGCATGATTCCTCGTCAGCTTCCTAATTTCCTTAACAGGGGGCAACTGTTTAGACAAAATAAACATCAATGTGAATCAAAAAAAATGATTTACTAAATTAAGAATAGGACTGAATAATTATTGCACCTAAATAAGAGAGAGAAATGCAAAAGAATTCGAAAGATCAAGAAAAAGGCGAGGCCAGGCCAAACAAACAATAAAACTCAAGAAGTAACTTTACCAATTCTGGTTTTTCTAACTTTAAACGCATAGCAATGTGTAGATCCTGAGTCATGTTCAGTAATAGCAGGTCCATCCTCATCAGTCTTCTTCTCATTAATAGAAGCAGCCCAATGAACCAATGTTTTACTCAGATGATCTCCCCCCCAACGGTAATCAATATGTAAATGGTAATCCGAGTCAGCTATAAAAGGACGGTCAGAAGGGTTTCCCTCTGAGCATGCGGAGGGATAATAGATCTCACCACCACTATTACATATAAATGCATCAAAATCTCTGGGACTTAACCCCCCCAACTTCAAAAGGGAGTCCATCTCGGATATGGTGAAGGCAGTCGATAGTATGAAGCCAACGGACCATGAACTACTCCCCCTCCTGCCAGCCTCATTTATTATCTTCGTAAAATTTACAAGTTCTTCTAATGAATCACAATCAATGGAAATAACAAAGATAAAATTCCTACTCTTCAGTGTAGGAAATGCACACTGTTCTGCTTTCTCCATTGAACCTTTGCCTGACAATGCTAAAGCTGAATTCTCTACTTGACTCTTCTTATCAGTTGCTTTTCTTACTGATTCTAGACCCTTTTCGGAAGCGCTAGTCACATCATCTTTGTCACCATCCAATGAAATTTTTAAGCTTAAGTCCTGAATATCTCTCAAAGACTCTCCTGGTGAATCTGAGTCTGAATCCGTGTATTCATCGTCTTTTCTCTGCCACTGAGGATGCCTCTGTTTGCAACTTGCGATGCGAGCTAGATATGTCTTACAGTGCTCTGGCCACGAGTAAAGATGTATATTTTTTAATCCATTCTCCCTACATCTCACCCAAAGTTGCTTCTCTGCAACAAGCTTCAAAAGTGCATCAGCTATAGATCGCTGATTATGTGGGTCAACAAGTAGACCATTGTCGAGAACCTACAAAAATTACGACAATCAGTGAAGCAAGCCCAGCCTGAAACATCAAACTGAAGATCCACTACAAAAAGGATTTAGTAAATCCCGTGTATGCATTCAAAAGGGTTCATTTGATTCCAAACCCGATGAATGTCAACTGGACCTCCATTTCTTGTAGCAACCATTGGCAAACCATAAGCTGCTGCCTGTTCAGAAAATAGCTCATTGGATTTGTTGGGGCATTAGCCACGCATGACTTGAAGTGCACTTAAACAATAGATAGGGACAAGTACCTCTATCAAAGTGAGACCAAATGGTTCAATGAAAGCTGGATTTATGAAGACACCCTGCAAAAACAAGTATACAATGACTACAACTGAGAAGATGTAACTCATATCACTTATAATTTCTCTGGTACACACATTTCAGAGTAGCATTTGCAGAGGTGATAAGATTGGAGCATACATTTGACAGATGGGAAAATTCATTAGCATTAACCATTTTCCTGATGTTGTTTCTGTGGAGAATAGAAGCATTCAACTGAACTAGAAAAGTTTATAGCAATAGATACCTTCGTTTTTGCCGCCAGACGATATATGTCAGGAACTTCAAACTGTTTATGGTGTTTAGGATATGCAACGTGACCATACAGATCATATTTATCAATCAATTTTAGTATTGAAAGAAGAACAGATGAATTTGTGGCTGGACATCTCGTCAATTCCATCACGGTTCCCCATTATTAATGTCTGCAAAATAGAAAAGCACAGGATAATTAAAAATTTTAGATTTAAATTTGAGTATACGTGTTTTCATAAAAACGAACGAGGAAAAGAAAGCTCTTTGAACTGTCCGGAGGCAATCAAGTTTTATACGCATTCTCAGAAAAATATACACTGTTTCATACAAGGTTTGAAAGCTCCCTCAACTGCCGGCACTCTCCAAAAGCTTTGACTAAATTAATTAAGTTCTTCTTGGGGTCTGCCCTGGCAAGTGCTAGTATCATAGGCTTGCGTGGATTCGTAAAGAACCGCATTATCTGATAAGGAATAGAACATAGTGAAGATCATAAAACTGATTAAGCATGAAGACTCTAAATGCCATTCTAAGAAAACAGAAAATTTTGTCTGTACAATCTAGTATACTCCGAGAACATAGCATTGTTATTCACCTCTGACCAAATAGGTGGATCTGGGATTTCAGCATTTGCATCATTTTCTCCACCATCAAATTCCAGATCGCCACCATCTTGAGGAGTGGTATCATGGAACTCCATTCCCGGTGGGATAACCTGTGGTAAGTCAAGAACAACCATCTTTGCATTATGCCAAAAGGCACAACAATCTATGAATAAAGAACCAGAAACATACGGGAAACAGCTAATATCACCTATCTAAGACGGATGATTAGGTTACTTACAACCATCCTAGGCATAAACCTTCCGAAACAGCTCACATTTCGTTTGATCCTTGCTCTGAGTTTCCGTTCCAATACAAGATTAAATCCATCATATAACTGCCATTGCTCTTCTATCTCCTGTCTTGTGCTCGTAATAATTACTTCAGATGCATCTAGAGATATCTCTTCAGCCTCTATACCGCCTCATTATTCTGTATGTGGCATTAATCTCCTCCCTTGATTGCCGTCCTTGCCTTTAAATTTGTTCAAGTTTGGTCTCGACCAAGTGAGTGACCGGTTAGAAGCATTGGTACGTTTAAAGCTCCAGACAAGAGAGCAGCAGAGTCACCAGCGTCCGCATAGTGTCCGTGGATGGCAACAGGCCAGAGTGGCTTCCCATTGCCAGTTTGCTCACCAAGAATCTTAGACATCTGTATGATGTGGCTAAGTGCGCCATCAACAAATTCAGAAATATGAGGCCAAAGATGTTCTTTAGGAATGTATTGATCTTTTGGGCCAAATGGTATGCGAATGATATATGCACCAGCGCTCTCCCCACCTTCATGCATGGAATTCTCAGAGCTTGGTGGATTCAGCATCTCTGTGGGCTCACCATATGTCCAGTCTACATCTGGAGCTAAAACTTGTCTTGTCAGCAAATCAACACGATAAACTCCAGGCATGGCACCTAATGCTCTAGCCAGTTCCACAACATACTTAACCTAAATAAGCCACATATGTGGGAAAAATCATTTCAGATCATGTACAACTAAATTTTAGAACAGGTAAAGCAAAATGTTCCAAAATGAAGCCTAGGCTTATGTCACCTGGACTCTGTAAAATGTATGAAGTACGATATTGGACCAATGATATTCACGTAAGGAATGGAATATTGATTCGATACCTCTCTTTGGCTATGAAGCATAAACTTGAAGTGCATCTTATAGCTCATTTTTTGTGTCGCCATGCACATAGTGCCCTTAATACATCTTATGAAACATCTAGTTGTTTCAAAATGGGTGGGATACTAGTTTTGAACTGTAACAGAATTGGCGTGCTCTTATGTGAAATTTGTTTGTACCATGTATCCTGATCATTGTTTTTCACAATGACTAATCAGACACTTTCTCCCACACTCACCCGAATCTCATACTTGAATCCATGTAACATAAGCAAGGCCTAAAAATCTACCTGGCCTCCAGTATCTGAATCCCGACCAAGCTCCATATTTTCTCCTCGTATCAACCCATGGAGACTGCATAGAGATGGAATATTAGGAAAAATCAAACTTTTTATGTCATATCTTAAAGGTTTTCTTGCAGTAGCACAGGGGAGAAATGTTAGTCGGGAATGATAAATATTTTGTTTCATATCAATACTCCAAAAGAAATCACAAGACCTGATTAGCACAATGTAAAGTTTCCTTTCCTTTTGTTGATCAGCCCAATTTGCCATCATATCCACAGAACTGACCCTTGACATTCTCCCTCTACTAGCAACACCATGAGTTGAAAGATCGCTCATTGTGTCTGCCTTTTCTCCTTCAGACAAGTCTTCAGACATGTCAGCGGTTGCCTCCCAGCAGGCCTTCTTCCGTTCAAGATGCTTTTTGGTTTTGCGTTGAGTTTCTGCACTCTCAATCTGCATAAAAGTAACCAAATTTGGAAAATGAGAATGTAGAGGTGAGGGAAACCACAAAATGTAAGTGAAGATTGTGGAAGGTTCCAGCTTGTGAATAAGGTCCATGGCTTCCCTTTCTATTGAATTCTGGCTTATAAACTTGATCAACCCAAGCAGCATGTTACTGAGTTACAATCTTTCCTAAGTATATGTCAATAAAGCATATATCTTGTAGCTGAAGATCACATATCTATGGTCTGGTTATGAACATATAGCATCAAACGTAGAAATTACTCAAGGGATTTGTTCTTAGGCTAATGGATGCTGACAATCAGATATAAGAAGTACATAACACACTTGATCAAAATTAATTCTATGTTTGACTGGGTAATCCATAGTAGTAAATGCGATCCAAAAAAAAAAATGCACTTTTGCATTTGAGAATTGATACTTAATTATCAGTTCAATGAATGATGCCCCAAATTCAGTCAAAGCTCCAACTAAAAGATACATGAGAGCGAGGCATGGCAAAATGCAAACTTTGAAACAATTAATATAGGCAGCCAGCAGCCAGCAGCCAGCAGCCTCGCCTCAATTTTGATGATAGATATAGTAAGAATGTATATCATGAATGAGCACCATCAACGGAAGCAAAACAAGAAAATTAAAGCACCTGTTTCTTCTTGCGTGCCAAATTCCAAATCCTCCAACACATATTCTCCAATCTTGTATTCCTTTCCTGTGAATCCCGAATTGATGAAGCCTGCATAAAAAATACAAATTTTTTTTTTTTTTTGAGTTATGCACAAATTGCAGCAATTCTAAGCAGAAAAATACTCATAATTAATCTCTGACACTCTAATCCAATTGGTGATTTATATATACATATGAGAGCTAGCTCCAAAATGCATCACATCAATATGAAAATTAATTAACCAAGCCTTATACATAAAATTAATTCAGCAAAAGTAATTATGTTGTTCTATGTTAATCTGAGAAAATTATATAAATAGAACAAACGATGGTTATTAATCATGCATGCTTGTGGCTTGCTAAATCTTAATATATACATAATAATAATAATTGATAAATCAGAGCATGCATGATTGAATGAATGAGGAATGCGTACGCGAGCCCAGGAGCGGTGAAGATCTGTCTCATCGAAACCGGTGATGACTTCCTCGACGAAGTAGCGGGCGGGGCTGAAGCGGCCTCTCTCTCTAAGAAGCAATGATTGCTTGGAGTCGTTGATTCCGGGATCAACGTCCAATATGGCATTAAGATAACTGTTTATCCAATCGTTTCCCGCCATTTTAATTTATTTACTCAGTTCTCAGTGACATGCAGCAGCGATAACAAAGTTGATCGTGAAGAATGCATTCATTTAATTAATTAATTAATTAATTAGTAGTGTGTGAGTGCGTGATTTTTATATATATATTTTGGGGTCTCTAAACTCTAAAGGGAGAGGAGATGAGAGGAGATTCTTCAAGATCCGTTAATGCCTAAGAAAATATGGAATGAATGAATGAATGGAGAGAAAGAGAAAAGAGAGCAAGGAGAGACGGTTGTGTCGCTGAGTTACTGGTTAGTGGGACTGTCTGTTACTCTTCCTTTATTACCGCTCCTAATATAATTTAATTATTTTTTTCCATTATTCCATTTCTATATCTTTATATATATTAAGGGGGAGTTTGTGACTTTGGCTGCCCCTGTGGCTCAGTTTTAATTGCCGGTAGCGTACATTAAATTGAAAAATTACAGTATATAAGAAATCGTCTTCAATGGAGTGAACGCCTTCGGAGTTGGTTTGGCAGCGGGAGGGTGATTGTGTTGCTGTCCAGTGCTTCTACTCGTCTCCTCCAAGCCCAACCCCCAGTGAGATCTAGGACAAGTGTAAATATACTAACCACGCGGTGTAGGGGCGTAAAACCAAGGGGGGGAGGGGGCGAGTTGTTTGTCATTAGATTAGCGCACAGTCATCTGCCAAATCAACGACGAAGGCCCTTTTGTCTTTTTTATCAAATACCAAATCAAAAGTAGATCAATTTTTTTTCATTCTTACGGAACAAAACGAAGAGTATCATCAAATAAGTGCAGATATCTTACCCAGATCTTCTTCAGTAATGGTATGGAACAACCGAACAAGAGTATCATCATTGGGGGCGGCGATACCGATATCAAAACGAACAGCAAAAACCCAACGTATCTCTACCTCCCCATGGCCCCTTATAACGTGATGGGTACATGAGGAGTGTCTCCTCCTCCCATTATTATTAATAAATATGAGAATTGTGATTATTATTGCTATATTTATACTAATCTTACTTTTTAGTAGTGCCGACCTAATAGAATTCTATTAGTTGGATATGAAAAAAGCGCGAGAGATGAATATTTGAATATGAATAAACTTTCAATTAATTAAAGATCCGTATAGTTTGGAGGTAAGAATTTTTTTTAAAAGATAGAACTGTATAATTAATGAGTAAACTAAATCCTCACAACCTAAATTAAAAAAGAGACATATAGAATTGGACATGAATAGCTTCACAAGTCTTGTTATTCCTCAATTAATAGATAAGCATGTTTATAGATAGATAGATACAATGAGGGCATTCAAGATGAGTATAAATAGATAACTGACTCAGAGATAATAGGGCTCTACGTAAGTAACTAAAAATATTCGTAATCTATACACCCTACAAAATTTCTTCGGGAAAAGGCAATCCTTAATTTTTTTTAAAATAAATAAATAAATAAAAGGAAAACTCACCTAGCTTAGCTACACATATTTAATTGTTTAGTTGACATAAGAACTTGATTTTTAATTGCATGATTTTGAATTTTCATTGACCAAATTCAATTACTTGAGGTTCAAGTTTCGTTAACAAGTAACTAAACAATCAAATAAACCCCCATTGTTTCCACTAATTTAGATTTGAACACTTGTACAATCACTATATGTTCAAAAAATTAGATAATCAATATTGGAAGTGTTACACATAATGTTACACTAAATAGTACAAAAGATCCAAAGTCAACCCGTTCATGTTCGCTTTAATAAAAAATTAAATTAATTATTTTATTGAGGAATAAGGAATTAAAATTTGAAATTAAATTGATTAATTAATTTTGTTCGGTAATAAAATGTTAGAGTTTGAGATTAAATAGATTTTCTTATGTAAGGGATGCTTACGACAAAAAGTTTTTGTAATGAAACTAATTAGGGTTTGAAATTAAATTAATTGTTGAGATTCTTGAGAAATGAGTAATTAGAGTTTGAGATTAAAGTGATATTATTTGGGAATAATGAATTCGAGTTTGAGATTATTGAGGAATAAGAAATTAGTGTTTGATATTAAATTTATTATTGAGATTGTTCAGAGATAAGTAATTAGTGTTTGAAATTAAATTTGATTATTTAAACGAGTGAATTATTGTATCACTAGTTGAGATTTGGTAAGGATAATTAAGTATTTCACTAATTAGATAGAATATGTGAGTTATTTCTATATCCTTAATAATGAAACATGATCGTAATCATACTTTTCTCTTTCAACAAATAAGAGTGTTTCAATAATAAGTACTCCGAATTTTCTGTTTCAAGTCGTGATTTATTTTATAATTATCTGCCACGTATATTTAATTAACTAAAACACTAATTAGTGAAGTCTAATGAATATATAAGTATTAAATACATGGCGTAAATTTGTACGATTTAAAGATGGATTGAAACCGGGAATGAAACATATGAGAATTTTATATGAATTGAAACAGGAATGAAACAGGAGATCCTATGAGAATCATACGTGTGAACCCGGGATAAGTATTAAATGTGAATGTATAAGATCAAAAGAGAAGATCCTCTCAGGGATAATACGTGTGTTAAAAACGCCCAAAATTGATATGAAACATTAAAGTGAATGTCTATTAATTATATGTTTTTAATTCAAAAGATAGCTTCACTACATGTATTTAATGGAGTGTATAAGTAATATATTTTTACTTGGCTGTAAATAGATAATTCATGTTGAAATCTTTTGATATATACAACGAGTTTAAAGTAAACGAAAGTATTTTTATGAATGATGAAATAATACCTTTACTTATTCCTTAGTATTAGTTTCACAATATAAACCATAATTTTTCTCTTTAAAATTTGTGCAATTGATTAATAATGACCATTATTAATATTGCATTTATGTATAGCATTCTTAAAATCAAGAAGGATATCTTTTTTCTAATAAAAAGGTGAAATGTAAAAAAAAAATTGAATAATTTTGACTCAAAATCCCAGCCATATATAGTTTTTTTCTTTAAAATTTGTGCAATTGATTTATATGATCCCATTACTTCATATTCGTCTACATCCTTAAAATCAAGAAGGATATTTTTCTAAAAAATTTAAAAAAAAACTGAAACAAGACAAAATTAGTGAGTTACGATAAAGTATTGAAGGACATACCCTTAAAGAATAAGGGTCTGTTTGGTTATACAAAAATTTGTGATTTATTTCACAATTGTAAAATGAGGTGTTTGTTTTGTTCAACTTTTTTATCAAAATTTTTAAAACACAAAACAATGCTACAGTAATTATTTTTGCTACAGTAATTTTTATAAATAAAATATTGAATTTGAATTTGAATTTTAAATTTTAATAATAAACAATTCTTCCTAACACACTTCCCACCAAAATAAACTAATAAAATACTAATTCAAATTTAAATTTCAAACTTTTATTAATAAAAAAATCTTCAATACAAATCCCAACAAAATAAAATCATTTATTCCAAACACTCTCAAAATATTCCTTTCTCATAACAAATCTCAAGAAAAAAAATTTCATGATATAATCCAAAAATAGCTTATCCAAACGGAGCCTAAGTTATTATACACGTGTCAAAAAATCTTATAAAGATAATCAAAAAGAGAATTTTCAAAAAAACGAGAAATGATAAAAGTGATAGAAGATCCATTGACTTTTTGACGACTTTGGATCTTCTTTATCATTGTCTTTTTAGATGAAATTAAAACCCTGTCAAATTATTGGTCAACTATAATGAATAAGTAATTTTACACATGTCAAAATCTATAGATTAATACAGAAAGTGATATACAAAAATGATATATAAAAGAGCATTACTTACTTGTAATCACCAATGTTGCATATAACGAATGTATATATAGTTGGGTGAAAAATGAAATTAAACTTTCAAATAATGCATGCCTAGCAAATTATCACAATTAGACTTTCTTAAAATAAAAGCCATGCAACCCAAAAATGCAAAAACACTTGTAAAACTGGCTCATACATGAGATGTGAAGTGTAAATTATAATACACTAATATTTGATATTTTATACATTAATGCACTAATTTTATATATTTTATAAGCTAATCTTTTATAATTTATATGCTATTTTTTATACTTTATGCGTTAAAATGAAATTCTTATGTAAGTCTCATATATGAGATGAGACGGTAAGGATGAAACCCCCCCCCCCCCCCCCCCCCCCCCCGAAAAAACAAAACTTCACCTAGCTACACATATATTTGTTTAGTTAACATAATAATTAAGAAGTTGATTTTAGATTGCATGATTTTGTATTTTCATTAACAAAATTGAATTACTTGAGGATCAAGTTTCGTTAAAGTGAAGTAACGGAACAATAAAATAAACCGCCATGTTTGGTTTAAACTGCCTTTTGGGACCCTTACCCTTTATGATTCCTTTAAATACATCCCGGACTTAAAAGTTTAAACCCACAAGCCCACGGCAGCCACCACTCGCCGGTCAAGCGGACCAGTTCTTCGTTCGCTCTCACCGTCCGGAGCATTATTCCGTTCTTCCAATACCAAAACCTTTTTGTCCGCTTTCACTTCTTCCACGACGACCACAACATCGTATTCTGCCCGCCGCTCATCATCTACTACTCTCTTCCACCGATCATCCTCGGCTGAGGCTGACTCCGACAGTACGGTTTTGTTTAGAGCGGCATTGTTTCCAGAAACACGAGGCTCAGAACCTCTGAAGAATCGGACTTGTTTGTGCTCTCCTACTAATCATCCCGGCGGCTCGTTTCGTTGCAGTTTGCATAAGAGTAACAATCACCAGAGCAGCCCAACGGTGTCGTACAACCATAACTCAAAGCGCCGGCGGTTGACTTGTATGTGCTCCCCTTCAAATCATCCTGGCTCGTTCCGTTGCAGTCTACATAAGAATAATACTACTCTTTATACCAACGGTAACAATCATCATCAGAGCAGCAGCATAAGGGTGTCGTATAATTCAAAATCAAACCGCCGGCTGAACATGAGGCGGTTAGCATTGACAAATTCCTTAGTAAGGATGGGAGTAGTGCAGAGAGAAACGGCAAAGAAAGCTTTGGCAGCTTTAGTTCGGCCTTCCTCTTCTAACAAGTGCCGCCGTGAGGATTTTCAGCCGCAACCTACCCGCCTCTCCGTCATGACTAAAATTTCTTGAATCTTGACACAATTCTAGAGAAAGAAACAAAGAAGGGAGGTAGGATGACGTAAGAAGATCAGCAGGTGACATCAGATTAAGACTAGAGAGAGGCAAAAACCCTAAAAATCACGGCCACACAGAGGCTTTCTATCAATGTAAATATTTGTTTCAAGCCATTATTATACATGTAATTAGAAGGAAGTCAAGGGACTCGATCATGTAATTAATGAACATTGATATGAATCATAAACTCTTGCTTATGTTATGAACTTACGATTTCCTTTTTTTGTTCTTTTTTCGTTGGGTTTCTAGCGTTTGGTTTCGGCCTTTCCACAAAGAATATTCAGAAGAAACTCAACTCAAGCAGTAACGGCTACAAAATTTCACTACTACAGTCTACAAGTGCTGCCCAAATTTCAAAAACAGACTGCAACTTCTCTTTCTCATAAAAATTACAATGAAGGGGGGTGGTAGTATAATAATAGTTGAATATAAAACAAGTCACAAGCCTATTTTCTTGGTGTGTTGTCCATTTTCTTGGTCTTTCTTTTCCAGTTCATGTTTCTGGAATTACACTTGCTGCACTTCTGGTTGCAAATCGGGGAATAAATAGGATGGAGGAAAGTTCCTGAATTGGTTTCAAAAAAACGTACTAGAGCTTTATCCTGTCGATATCAGTTTATCACGTGAGCTTAATCTTGTCGATATCAGTTATCACGCCTTCGAGCTGTGCACATAATGACATATATCAGCAAGCAAACCACAGATGCATATATTATAAGCACAAGACATTCAAACATACCTTCACAACTTGACGCAAGAAATAATCCCCATACCGCTTGGCTGGTTTAGATTCTACAACATAAATCATGTCCTATAATCAAAAGAAAGGGCGTCATCAGATCAATGATGAACAATCTATAATGAGTATACAGTTATTTTTGCCAAATTTAAAGTTTCATCCATCCCTCAAGGCTATTCTCTGTTAATCAGATGCATGGAAATCTATCAGATAACATTTATTTCCAACCATTTCAAGAATTTGATGAGTCCTCTACATTATGTTAAGTCAATATAGTGTAAAAATTCTAATAGTATCTCTATGTCAAAATTTATACCCAAACAGTGTACCTTGCATGTAAATTTAGACATGGAAGTTATACTAGTAGCAAGCTTACCACCTCTGAATTACTTAAATACGCTAAAAACATTGCCCTCAGAAATTCATTAACCAATCAGATCTCCCGCATTAGACTCCTATATTTGTGCAAGGCACAAGATATGTGCATAGCGAGCCAAAAGGCAACAGATAACATAGTATTTGAAAAACTTACATCATCTATGTAAAAATCAACATCGGCATTGGAAGTTATCTTTCCATCTGTATCCACAGCATGAGTTTTGTGCTTGTATGTCATCAAAATTGTCCTGTGGATGATCAAATGCAAACAGGTTATAACAGTGCAGGCACTTTTAATAGGTTAAAAGGGAAGATAGAATTTCTGTCCCTCTTGACCTTAAAGTAGGTTCGTCCACCTCCACATAAGCGGCGAGCTTCCCCAGGGAGATTGTGGAGTAAACTTTTAAATACGTCCGAACACTTGATAATGATTGCTGCTGCTTCACTTCATAAAGAAACAGCTTTAACTGAAGCCTATAGGCATCCTGAAAGAAGAAAAAAGCTGTTCATCAATGATCGATATCAAAATAAAAGATAATGTTCATTTCAATTTCATAGAACAATTGAGAAATGACTAGATACAGCCTCTTAATCTCTCTCTGATGGACAAATCTCATATCCATAGCTCTTTCAGACATGTGAAAGACTAGTCGAGACTCTGCAGATATCACGACTTATCACATCATGGGATCCGTATATGAGTTATTTGATCTCAGAAATCCAACAGCCTGTATAACTGAATAAACTAAAGCATCTTTTAATGGGAACTTAGAGAGAGAACCATTTCAAGTTATATCCAGACAATTCCTTCAAGGTAATGCAAACGCCAAGGAAACCCGTGTGAAGACAGAATATTGTAATAAATTCATGACAACCAAACACATAATATTGCACATAAGAGCATAAAGCTTCACACTTAGAAGCTTGCATTAGCCTGGCAAAACGATCCCACCTCCCCAGCTATTTAGATGCATTGCAATCCAAATAAATACACTGGGTAAAAGGATTTATTGGATAAAGGAAAATTAAAGATGTAATGATTGCTGGAAGTTTATAAATGAATGGATGAGAAATAAAAGAAATGATCCTTTGTTATTCTCTTTCATGGGGTTCCATTATTTTCCAATTTTTTCCTTTTGCAGAAAATAGTGGACTGGAGGTATGCATAAAGATATCTAGGGAGAACAGGAAAAACCACTTCACATGGATTTTAACCATCAGAAAAATACAAATGAACAACACATCCAGCCATTGGGTTGCAGGCTCAATCCTGGCCAGGGCATTCATACCTGATTGTAATTTACAAGAGGCTCTTCAAAGCTAGGAGCAGATGGCGTGATGAACTTGGGACATGCATAGGAGAAGAGCTCGTCATAGGAAGCAAAAGCCTCATCATCATACCTTTGCATCCTCGACATTTTTTCACCATATTTTTCTCGCAATTGAGAGTTAACAGTCTCATCAACAAGCCTCACTTGAGGACAAAGGGAGAGGCTAATAGCCAGCAAGGCATACATCTGCTCATTCTTCTTCAATATTTGCTCATATTGGGGGGATTTCTGGTGATATTGCTTAGTCTTGTAAATGTATAACAGAATCTTATTGAACTCTCGAATAGCATCTACATACCTGAAAGAGAAGAACCAAGTAAATTCGTTAACAACTAGCTCCAAAATAAAAAAGCGAGAGAAACGTCCTGACAATAGCATGAAAATGTGTCCTTGAATGTATCATGCAAAAAGACATTCAAAGCAGTTGCACATTTATTACTTGTCACTTTTAGTTCAAAAAGCAAAGGCACAAACACATCAAACCAAATAAAAATCAGATCTTGTTAAGGGCTTCAAGAATGATTTAATACTTTAACTCATATGTTCATTTATCAAATACTTCCACGCGTTTTCTGTAGTTTTTGTTATGTTCTAACATATAATCATTTTTTTCCTGCAGAGTGGCAACAGAAAAAGAAAGAAGGGAAAAGCAGAGGTTTTCTTCAGTGATCGCATACAGGCCTTATATGACCTGGGATGCTGAAAACACCATTGCAATGGAGACAGTGATGTGAAGGACACAAATACAGGTTTCCCTGTTGAAGTAAACTGTTCACTTACCACATTATGTCCACCTCTACTTTTTTTGACCATCCATTCTCCTGATGCAAAATTCTTAATTTCTAATATCCTATGTGCTTTTGCTAAAACAGCAGAAGATAGAACCCTGCTTTCAAACTGAAATTTAAGAAAATCTAACATTCATGCCACGAACAAAGACAAGATGTTCCTAAATAATTGAAGATGGTTTCAAATATAAGCATGCATGTTTAGAATTTAATAATGTACCATCCTCCAGATTAGAACTTTTGACAATAGGTCATTTCAATATAAATACACAAACTCTATCTGGAAAGAAAAGCACAAACAAAAATCGTATAAGACAATGCAAAATACAGAACACTTAATATTTCACACAACATAAAATTTTTAAACTTAATGGGGATTTATCAAAGTAGCTGGTGTACACATAAACAGTTCAACAGCCTAGTGAAGTAGGACCAGCTTACCTCCTCAGCATAAGATTGGCAAACCCATAATGATATATAGTGGCAATGTGGCTCCCGATAACACTGGTATATACACCTTGTTGACTTATATCAATTGGAAGTAAGCACTTTAGACCAGTTTGATAATCACCCAGCAAACAATGAACTCTAAGCAAACCTATCATGCTAAAATACCCAAGGACCTTCAAGACATTACTCCCGCCATTGTAATCATAACCATCAGTAGCTGTGAACTGTTCAAGGCCTTCTTTCTCTTGCTCGAGGATTTGATTAATCATAGATTTCTCTACAAGAGCTTGCAAGAAATTGAGAACACCATAGACATTCCAAGCCTGAGAAAAAATGATAAGATAAGGAGAACTAATATTGACCGTCAACTACAAAACCAATTGCTTTACTAACACTGTATTTCAAGGAAAATTTATGATTTCAGATGGAAAACACATCAAAGATAAGCACAGGGATATTATAGCTGTAGCAAATTATCAATTTAGCGTACATTACATAAAGACTAAGAATACTGATGGCAGTTACTTCAGCAAAAGCAGCCTTCCTCTCAGGTAATCCAAGGAGATCCCAAAAATTTAGAATCACTTAAAAACTGAGCACTACCGCAAAATATTTTTCCCTCCCCCTCATTCTCTGACACAAATCATTATGACTACCAGACAGTGGAAAAGAAATAAAAATCTCCAATGGACAGAAACAAAAACCATTATCAGATTATAAAACCCAAAAGTATAACAGAGATCAATCAAAGTAATAACATTTACGAACTCAAAGAACTCATCCCCTCTGTTGTCTGTATGCGATAATTTAAGGGATACAAATTCACTCAAGCAAAATAAAGGAATAAATGCATTTCGAAAGGCACACCTGATCAAACTGCCTCAGAAGTGCAATCTCCTGTTCAGTCTTGTTCTTCATTTTGGCACGATATTGACAGAAGTTTTGAAACTGGTACACAAACTCGTCCACCATGTCCCACAACCACTGGTTTGGCAATTGCATATTCACCACGCCATGCAATACCACCTACATTGCATCTCACAAAATTATAATAAATTCAACCAAATTTTCCCATCCACTGAGCTGACAAAATTATAAATTGAGTCAAATTTCCCATTCATTGAGCTGAAATTGCTCAAAAATGAGCTCCAGACCTCCCAAACAAGTCGAGAACAGAATCTCAAACAAAAATAATTTGTTCAAATAAGACCATTACTAACAATTCCCCGATCAAACATACAAAATATCAATTTTTAAAAAAAAATTAAAACTTCGGAGCTAACCTGGAAAAGGCTGCAGTAATTATCCCAAGAATCGATCCTCTGCTTAAGAGTAGGGGTGAGCCTAGCGTAGAGATGTCGGAACCACATTTCACGATAGAGAAGGCAGAAAACGTGGTCGTTATCAACGAAAGTCGCGACGGCGTCAACTGATGGCCAAGGAACGTCTTTGAACATGCGTTCGCTTAGGGTTTGGAACGAGTTTTCGTACATCTGGTGAATCTCGTACACATTTTTCTCTCTAATGTGACGATATAAATGTACAACGAACGACTTCACCGAGTCCGGGACATAGTTCGGGTCGTAACTCAGCGAGTCTTGCCCCGGACGCTGCTGGTGCCCTTCTTCGTATTCGTACGACGTCGCCATGATTGCAGATGAAAGTTTCTCTCTCTAACTGTGTACTTTAGGGTTTATTCGAACAAGAAGAGAAACGGGGAAGTGGAAGTGATCGTGAGACATAGGAGAAAGGATGGCTTAAAGTGTGTCAAATCCAGGAGAAGAGCCCAATGGCCTTCAGATATGGGCTTCCATACAAATGGAAAAGGCACTGCCAAAATTGAAGCCCAATTGTCTTAATACCAAAGAACATTAATATAATACGATCTCTAATATGATCCTTAACCAAGAATCAACTCTCATTTTTTTTAAAATTTGGGATAGACTACTTTTATGCAATCCAACCATCAATTATCATAGGCTATTATTAAGAAGGAAATTTTACATTAATTGTAAGTCTATCCTTTTTTTAAGTGGCAAACATTGTAGGGGAGGGAGAGATGCAAACCCCAAATTTTATAAATAGTCAAAGAAAATAGAGCAAAACACACATGATCCAACAACAAATAGTTTATGAGCCTTGATAGTATCTCATTTTGAGCAAAATATATACAAAAAAATAAATCTATAGTGTATGTCGATTGTTAGCTTATGAGCCTTGATAGTATCTCATTTTGAGCAAAATATACACAAAAAATAAATCTATAGTGTATGTTGATTGTTAGTTTATGAGTTTTGATAGTATCTCATTTTATGTTGATTGTTAGTTTATGAGCCTTGATAGTATCTCATTTTGACCAAAATATATACAAAAATAATGACAAATTGACACTACATCTATAGTGTATGTTGATTGTTAGCCTACTGTTAATATCAAGAACGAAGTTTTATAATGATTGTTAGCCTACCTCATTACCACGGGGATTATCAAACCAAATGATTGCTTAATCTTTTCAGCTGCTAAAACCCGTGACAGAATTGAAATGATCATCACTAGACTAATAATTTCTTTAACTCCTTAAACTAAAATCGATGTTAGAATCAGCAGAGAAGCGTTATACCTGCAAAGAGGTAAATCAGATGTTAAAAAGAGTCCTAAGAGTACAGAAAGCCATCAATGGAGCAAATGATTTCTGTTTTATCCCATCAAGAAGGCTTCCTACAAAATGGAAGAAAATGTTGTATGCTGCTCTACTAAATTTTGTACAAAACTTGTGCTCCATAAGACTTAACTAAACAGCATGATCGCTCGTATAGACACTAAAATGGACTATCATTAGCATGGCTACGTCGACAGCGTAGTAACATCAACTGAATGGAATCCTCATCAGTGTTAGGTGCCAAAATTCCCAGAGAAGTTCATTGGGAGACATCATCTTTATGCCCTTTGCCTGGTAGAATTGGTTCTTGGCATATTTGGCATTTCCCGATACTCATCGGGTTCATCTTCCTCATCAGATGATAACAAAGATGGGCCCATCCATGCTTTAAACCCTTCGTTAACACGTCTCTCTACATCTGGTGTGAGTTCAAGTGGGTATGCTTCAAGCATCTCTACCCCAAGATTGTGCCCAGCAAAATCAGTTTCATCAAGAACTACAGCAGCTTTTCTTCTTAACAAGGATGCAGTTCCACCATATAAAATGACGAGACCCCATGATGCAATCTCATAGCACCAAAACAAGGGAACGGAGCATCTGCTACCCAATGTGAGAAGCGTTGAGCCAAGAAATAGAGCAAGGAGACCAAAAATGATTGCAAATGCAAGATTTAAAATCGATAAACAGCGCACCCCACCTGTAACCGAAAATCAGCGATGTTACAGGATATTCTCAAATCAGAAAACAATGGGTGAAAAGAAAGCTGCTTTATTTATTTCCATAACAAGATAGAAATAACCTTAGTAATTCACACCCCACCCAAACAACTTTTCTAGTCACATACTCACACCAATCTTTTTCACCTGCAACAGACCACAAAATGCCCAACTACACAGCAGAAACTATAGGCGTACCCCTTCTAGAAGCACAGTAGTTATTTTCAACAACTTTCAAGCATCCATGCCTTGCTGGAGCAGTATAAGCTACCACAATTCCTGCAGAAAGATCATAATATTGCTTTTCAGAAAGGCACAATCATGATCACATTCAAATGTAAAATAATTAGCAAAAATCAATATCCAAAGAAGTAATACTTTCTACTTCAGTCTAAAGAAACCTGTAATTAAGCCAGTACTCCAGAAGTATCTAATTACCCTACAATGTTCAGGTTTTGTCTTTCATGTGTTGTACACATGTGAAGGGACACCAGGAGGTTCAACATTACTTGGCCTCAAAGTTAAGTTTTCATTATATGAATTCAATAGAACAGTAACAGACCCTAGTAAACAATAGCTTCAGGATGAATGTAGAGACACAAAATAAAGACCATATGAAAAGTCTGTTCATGTTTGATTACATCTAATCTTTGTTTGATAAAAGAAAGTAACTCAATACAGCTTAAGGGGTTAAAAAAACTGCATATACCAAAAAAAAGGCTATATGCTACATAAACACCAATCATCTGCACAACTCAAAAATGCTTTGCCTTTTGCCAGAAACTTTGTGGAACTAATAGTACCCATCAACATTATTAGAGGATTTTACCCCTTAAAAGCCCTTCTATTCCATTCCCATGATAGTACCAATAAAATAGTTTCCCAGGTAATCTGCAAAGCCATCTTTCATATCCTAGTGCATGCAATCTTTCCAGCAGCTCATAATATATCAAAATGTTCATAGTATCACAAAATCAACATTTGTAGACCACCCTAAAATGCAGTATTAGTCAGTCAGCACCTACCACAATTTTTGTTTATACATAAAGAATCAGCATAAATAAATTGACTTCCTTCTTGTCCAGTCATCTCCAGTGAGAGTAACATTACAAGTTGACACCAAGATATGCAAGCAACTTTCTTGGAGTATTCTGGAGAAATACTCCAGCTTCCCTCTTAATTACCAGTGAAACTGAATGTTGCTTCAATTCCCCCGATAGTTCATTAAAATGCATTTGCAAAATGCATATACACCTCTGCTACACAAACTGCTTCAAAAGAATCAATTAGTTGTCATTAAATCGGTACTTTCCTTTTGAGTTATTTTCAACTTCCTCCTTAGTTATTCAGAACTCCTAATTTAACCAAATGTTACCATATTCTATAATCGCTAGTTGAACTGCTGACATTTTATGAACTACTATAGTAATAACATTCACAATTTTATAAATACTTCAATTTGTGCCTCGAAAGCTAGCTTTTCACCACAATTCATTGGCAAAGTAGTAAAGGCCTGAATCTTATATGCATTGTTTGTCTGTAGACTCGGATCCTACCAAATAGGATCTACTACAACAACATTTCAATAATCCATAGCCATCACAAGATAACATTCATATAAAGCTCAAAAGATTAGACAATTCAGCTAAGCTTTTTAATCACCCACTTAACCATATTACATGAAAACAACAAATATATTTGAAAAAAAAAAACCTCAAATTCAACATTTTGATTCTCACCTGCAACAAGATAAACAACAGAAGCCAAGAACACCAAAGATGACGGGACAAACACAACCATCCAATAATAATCCACAGTTTCTTGATCCGTCAAGATAAATGCACCCGGAAAAAGATCCGAATCCCCGCCGCCGTGACCGGCCGCGGTAGTAGCAGCAGCAGTTAAATTAATCGAGAGAGGTTGAATCCGAAGATCATCACAAAAGGGTCGGTTCAAAAGGTTGCTCGGAAACACAATATTCAAACTAATTATAGTAGAAATTAAAATCGAAATTGAAATGAACCCAAAAGAGAATAAAAGTAATGGCCTCTGTAATTTATGCCACGCTTTATCTTCTTCTCTGAGACTCTCATACTCGTGCTTCGGCATGAACGCTTGCCTCAGAGCATCACCCAGTAATGCCATTTTTCCAATTCGTTCTTTTTTTCTTTTTCCTCAACAAGATTATAAAAAATTCATGTATGAGTACACTCTGCGTGGGTTTTTTTTTTTTTTTTTTTTGCGAGGGTTTGCGGTGGTATAAAGGAAGATTTTGGAAAATGGAGCTGTTAGGGAGGGTTTGATGTTTGTTGGGTTTAGTTTGAGGGGAAATGGAGAAGTGGGGGAAATGATAGTTTTATCGGTTTGATCTTTAGCATTATCAAATGTTTTGTTGGCCTAATGATTATTATTAACTTCAAATGTTGTTTTTTACTCTTTAGTCTATTAAGTATTAATTTTTGCCAAATGAGATGGCAATAAACTCTTAAATATGTTTTTTTTTGAAGGTTTATCACAAATTTCTCTATTTATATAATTTTTAATGTGACTTATATCATAAAATTTTACAAAAAAAATTTTTTTTAATCCAAACTTTCGGTTATTTATATTATAATAAATGCTCTAGAACCACTTTATATTTTTTGTTGACTTATGGCAGCAAAAATTCCACCATCGCGACTGCGTGAAAAATTGGTATTTCGGCCGCGTGTAAAAAAGGATTTCAGCCATGATTATAAATAACCGAAAGGATTTCTATAGCAAACCAACTTCAACACTGCCTATGAATACTATGCATTCCGAAGTTCAATTGCATCCAAAAACGAAAAGCTTCAAAGCTTTTTTATTCCTCTCCTTTTTCTTTCATTTCTTTTGCATTTTAGAAAAAGCCTTTTGTGTTAGAAAGTGGCTTGTAATTAGTGTTCCACTTTTGTAAATTGTCTCCACATATTAGTGAATTTTGGCACTGCCTCCGGCCATAGATGTAGGTCACATTGACTGAACCACGTAAATCTTTGTATACATTGTCTCATTTATTTTTCTCGTTACTGTCCTCTATTATTATTTTGGGTTATTAGATACAACGTGAGGTTCGTTTTTTCCTGAAAACAGATTGATTATAAATAGATGAAGTTATAAGATAGATAAAAATTATCTAAAACAATCTTCTTTCCTTGTTGTATGTGGAAGTAAAGCTACAATCTATTTATTAACTTAAAATATGAACAAAGTATAAGAAAATATTGAATGAGTAGAAACTATAATGAGAGTTTTGAACAAGTATTAGTGAAAATATGTGATTGAGCAAGTTTTTGTTGAATCCTGAGTTGATTCACCATTCATTCTCTAAATTGTGAATGTCTACCACATCAATATAACTAATAATAGCTGAATTTGAGCCAATGTGTCTGATTATGATTAAATTACCAGCAACAATATTTGACACTAATGATGTATCATTAGTAGCATAAAACTACAAGTTATGAGGTTGAAGTTGTTGATTTTCTTAACTTTTTAATGCAGAATTAATAATGGCAATGTTCGTTCATCACATCACAACACATCAAATGTAGGCTTTAGCATGTTTTTTGTATTCAAGATTAAGCATGTTTTAACAATAACCTTGTCTCGAGTGATATGAAGAAAGTTACATTTGCATCCTAAAAATTTTGTATGCGTGCAGTGCATTTAAGTCTATTTCTAATCAAGTGAAAGTTCACGCATATGATCATATAAATTCATGTTCATCTGTATCATTAATACACTAGTGAATTTTGGCATGAAAAGTTGGTTTGCAGTTGCGCTCTGGTGGATTATAGTATACGCTCTTAAATAGTGTATTTGCTCATATTGACTGTTGTGCATTATTATGTTCTTTGTAGGCAAAGAAGGCCATGTGGCTGAGGCTCTGTTGAACCTTATTATGGAGTACATGAAATTAGGAATGTAAATATTTTGAAAAATCACTATTTTTTTGTAGGTTAATTCACGAGTTTTGGTAAAAATGATAAGTTTCAAAATCTGATTATCGTGAGCTATTTTTATGTCATTTTTTGCACCCGCCTATATTTTAAATGTGTTATGGGAGTGTAAAAAATAGAACATTAATTTTCTCTTTTTTGAAAATAATCACTAGAATGCATGTTTACAATCGAAATTGGTGTAAAAAACTGTATAAAAAAGTCAAAACAACGCGCTTTTAGAATAAAATTGGTGTAAAAAAATGTACAAAAAAGTCAAAACAACACGTTTTTAGAATAAGACACATATTTTATAGCAAATCAGCACTTTATATGAGTGTAAAAATGGCACAAAAATGGCCACTTACGGCTTCAAGCTTTGATAGGAAGAAGATACGCAGTCTTATTGCATAAATTGCAACTATTGGAGCATAGTCTAGTTATGCATTCATAATTAAACTTTTGTTAACCAAAGTTTTATACTAGTTATCAACTTAACACAATTCTCTTTCTTTTTTCGAGCTTAGGACTAGGCAAAGTTTGGCATGAGCGTGGTCCAGTTGTGCGTTGTGAAATGATATTCGTTCTAGTTGTATGTTTAGATCTATAAACTTGTATTGAACGCCAAGTCTTCCTAATGACAAATTTCATTTAGCCAACTGCCAAACAGATTTTACTAAAAGCTTAACTCTAAAGTCTCATGAAGCATTTTCCAACTTTGAATGAATTTTTTTTTTCACTACTAGTTAATCAATTTGAATTCTATCTCTTAAAACAAATTTTATTGGTTCAAATTCTGAAAACATTCAAACAATAGGTTAATAATTAGCATAAAACTTTGTCAAATGATATGATATGTATCACATTAGAAATTGTATTAAAAGCTAACTTAAATCGAACACGATGGAAGAGCGTGATCCATATAGTCGATTGCATTTAATAAGAAAAAAGTTTAGTTGTTGTTGTCGTTGAATTATGAAAACATTCAAGAAAAAAGTATCAGTAATTAACAACCAATTGCAAATATTTTAGACCTCCCCACAGCCACGAGAAGATATTGGGTGGTTTATAACCACCAACTCATATTGAGTTAGTGATTGACTAACAATACTTTCCCACCATTTGTGCAATGTGTCCCATCATAATATGGGGTTAAGTCTTTACACAATGCATGAGCTCATATAAAATATTATTATAGTGGGTCATATTGTATACATAACGAAAAAGTACTAATACTTTACCACCAATTCATATGATGAGGTGATGTTTATTAAGCAGCCAATACTTTTTCGACAATAACATGCTCATTTCCCCCTCCCTGAGCAAGAAAATGCAAAATGAATTATGCTTTTGTTAAAACTTAAACAGTGAGAGACTAAAGCAAACAAGTAAATATTGAATCATGTGAAAATAACACTAAGAGAAAAACTGAACTGGACTGAAAGAAAATGTATTATTGAACTTATTATACAAATACAATAGTCAATCATGAGAACTACTAACTTCATGATTCAAAAGCTTCAGAAACTTCATAATTTGCTGGTTTCCAATTACAATCCCAGAGTTAAAATCATTCCAATCCCAGAGTTGTTGTTGCTTGCAAAGTTTCCATGAAGTTCTGTTCCATCACTGCTCCAAATTAAAAAATAGGATCAAAATCCTGTAATGGTGGCAAACTAATCAAATCAATTATGTACTTTAAACACGAACGGTCATCATCCAAAAGATTCATCTCAGGACCACAACATTCAGATTCTTTTGATCCTCTTGCCAAACAGTTTGACCCATTGGCTATCCTTTCAAGATTTCCAATTCCATTTTCTGAAGATAAATCATCATTGGCCAAATTATGATCACTCCTGCAATCAAAATCAGTTCTTGGCACTGTGTTTTGCTTTTCAACAGAAATTTCACTGGAACTCTGAGTTAGAATCTCGGGTTGAGCTCCATCAATGCACTTTTCAAGACTCATCCTTGATTGAAAACTTGGATCAAAATTCTGTGATGGTGGCAAACTAATAAAATCATTTAAGTACTGTAACAATGAACAGTCACCATCCAAAAAATTCATCTCAGCATGAGAAAATTCAGATTCTTTTGATCCTCTTGTCGAACAGCTTGTCCCATTGCCTATCCTTTCAAGATTTCCAATTCCATTTTCCAAAGATAAATCATTATTGACCAAATTAGAATCATTCCTGCAATCAAAACCCATTCTTGGTACCGTGTTTTGCTTTTCAACAGAAATTTCATTGGAACTAAGAGTTAGAATCTTGGGTTGAGCTCCAATGCACTTTCCAAGACTCATCCTTGGTTGAAAACTAGAATCAAATTCCTGTGATGGTGGCAAACTAATAAAATCATTTAAGTACTGTAACAACGAGCAGTCACTATTCAAAAAGTTCATCTCAGCATCAGAACATTCAGATTCTTTTGATCCTCTTATCAAACAGCTTGAACCATTGCCAATCCTTCCAAGATTTCCAATTCCATTTTCCAAAGATAAATCTCTAACCAAATTAGAATCATTCCTGTAATCAAAACCCGTTCTTGGCACTGTGTTTTGCTTTTCAATAGAAATTTCACTGGAATTATGTGTCACGCCCCAATCCGACGTGGCACGGCCATACGCTTGGAATGAAGTTCTCAAGTGTACGAAGCCTCATTACACAATATAAATTAATAGTCTTAAGTCGTCGATTGAACTTAACATTACATAACATTCATCATAGTCACTAATCTAGTATCCTCTATGAATAAACATCACATTTGGGCCATGAACGTAAGATTTAAAACCTTGGAAAACAATAAAAATTCGAAAATTTCTTCTTTGCTGAAAATCTCCACGCGTCGCGACGCACAGCCCTTCAGCGTCGCGACACAGACAGAACAATTCACTGCCATGTTTTTTGCCCTCTGGGCGTCGCGACGTGGAGTACTGGCGTCGCGACGCCGGGCCCTTTTTTTCAAAAAAATCGATTTTTCATTCTTTTCTCCTTCCAACACAATACTATTTCAACACAACATCAATTCTATGCAACAAAAACTTCATATACATCATTCCAATCTCCCAAACCATTCATTTCAATTCGTTTCACAACATCACACTTCATTAACAACGTTATACCACAAATCTCTTATTATAACCAAAAGATTAAACAACATACTCTAACGTTAACAATTCCATCATACCTTTTGACATCAAAAGCAACATATCACTATACGTATTAACATCAATATCATGATCATACATCATTCCTTCAAAATATTTCTATACAATTTCTTAGGATCTATACAAAATCACATGTCCACAAAATAACTTTCCCTACTTGTCATCCACAAAAATCTTCACGGAAAGTCTTAGAATCTGCAAAAATGACAATATATGTGGTATGAGCATACACTATGCCCAGTAAGTAGTTAAGACATTCCTTTATTGGTTTGAGCACGTTATATACATAATATACTTTCTCAAAATATCATTTAACACAAGAAATCATCATTTGAAACGTTTTCCAATCAAAACACACCACATACATATACATAGCAATGGCATCATTATTCATTAAACATTCACAAGTACGTTGAGTACTTGTCATCATTTATCATTTAGCTCATGAATCATTCAATTCACTCTTGGGTCAAAATACTGGATACAGTCCTAACTTTTATAACCCGTTAGGTAGGCCATTACATATGGTTCCTAGCTACTATAACCCGCTAGGAAGGGCCATTACAATAGGTGGAACATGTTCCCTCCAATCGTTCATTAAACATTCAAGAGCTCAAAACATTTCAAATACATTCAAATCATTTCACAAAATGCTTTACATTCACAAAAGCCATTGCATACATTTCATATTTATCGAAATCATAAGCTAATACATGCTCAATCCATTTTCATATCACAACATACAATTTTTCTCAAAATATGTTCATTAAAAGCATGTAAAACATAAAGGAGTGTCAAAACCACTTACCGGAAGCCAAAATCCAATATAGCTCTTGATTCTAAGATTTTCCACCACCTTATTTACTTCACTTTCCTATAAACATACACATATATAACCAAACATCAATCAAATGGAGCCTAAAACTCTTAAGACAACTTTCTTAATCCACCAACACTTCATTACCCTTTAATTCTTAAACCCACATACATATCATTTCCAATAACTTCCTTCCATAACCTATTTCCACAATTTTATTTAAATTCATCAATTCATGTTCTATACCAACTCAAATGAATACTACAATCCTTAATTAAGTGTTCTAGATCTTATGGAATTAAAACCCCTAATCTATCATAACAAAGTTTCAAACCCTTCTTAATTTAAAACACTAAATAATGAGTTTAACTTGGATAATCAAGTTGAAGAGTTTCCTTACCTTATGTAGAGTGAAGTAGGAGTGAGAATTGGTTCTTATTCCTCCTTCAATCCTCCCTTGTCTCTTGCCCTAATTAGATGGAAAGAGAGGAAATATGAACAAAAGAAGGAAAGAGAGAAAATGGGGAAAAATAAAAAGAAGAAGATGACAAATTCAAGGCTGGAACGTTGGGCTTTCAACACCAACTTTCAATTTTTGCAAATTAGTCCTTCAATTATTACTTATTTACTAATTGGTCCCTAATAAAATTCACAATTCTTATATTCTACCCTCCTTATAGAAAGTTTCGGCCTCGAAACTTTCCGTACCTTGTTCTTCAAACAACTGTGGAGTGGGACATTCATTAATCTTGTGTCCAAACTTGCCACACCCGAAACATGCTCCAGTTTTCAATCGACATTCCCCTAAATGAGCACGGTGGCAATAGTCACATTCTTTCTTCTTGAACCCTGTTTGAATTAGTGGCTGTGATGGTCCTTGACCTTGGTCTGACATTGGTCTATACCTCTTTGCACCACGTTCAACATCACCTCTTTTGATGTCCGCCTCAATCCCAATGCACCTCTTGAAGGATTCCTCATAGCTACTTGAGGGCATAGACGACAACCTAGCGCGAATGCGCCCTTGCAATCCTTCCTCAAACCTAAGCAATTTAATGCTATCGTCGGCCATTACAGTTGGCACATATCGCCCCAAGGAATTAAACTTTCCAGCGTACTCCACAATGGACATGTTCTCCTTTTGCTTTAAGTTGAAGAACTGTCTTTGCTTCTCACTACGAATGGAGTCGGGAAAGTAGTGTTTTAAGAAAACACTTTTGAACGTTTTCCAGTCCAAGGTTTGTCCTTCACGAACATAAGTTGGGGCGGTTCCTTTCCACCACAACTCCGCATCTCCAACAAGAAATGGGATGACAACCTTTGGCCTTACTTCCTCGGGAACTTCCAAGACCTCAAAGTTGGCTTCCAATTCATGTAGCCATTTTTCTGCTTTCTCGGGGTCCGGAGCACCATCAAAGACAGGCATGTTCGCCTTCTTTAGGTTTTCATAGTGAGTTTTACTACACGTCAGTTGTTGGCGTTGACAGCTCTCTTGTTTTTGTTGTAAACGGTGTTGGTTTTGTACAATTTGAGCCATCATACCAAAAGCGGCGGTTAACTCCGGTGGCATTACTAACGTGGTTGCATTCGTTGTCGGTGGATCATTGGATGATTCACCCCCTGTAGCCATCCTATTTGTTAAGGGCTGAGGCGTACGAGTCACCAAATGCTCCCCCGTATTGGATCCTTCACTGTCGCCATCGACGTGGCTATCCACTATCACCACGTTGAGATTTCCTTCACTCCCACTATTTTGTGCCATAATTCTAGCAAAATGAAAGGGAATCAAATATTCATTTCATATAAAACAATGAAAAAAAAGAAAGGAAATGATATTCCTAACAAGCAATGTACTACACTTCATCTCTATATATTGTCATAAACTTAGTTTTAATCTCTGATACCACTAAATGTCACGCCCCAATCCGACGTGGCACGGCCACACGCTTGGAATGAAGTTCTCAAGTGTGCGAAGCCTCATTACACAATATAAATTAATAGTCTTAAGTCGTCGATTGAACTTAACAGTACATAACATTCATCATAGTCACTAATCTAGTATCCTCTATGAATAAACATCACATTTGGGCCATGATCGTAAGATTTAAAATCTTGGAAAACAATTAAAATTCGAAAATTTCTTCTTTGCTGAAAATCTCCACGCGTCGCGACGCACAGCCCTTCAGCGTCGTGACACGGACAGAACAATTCACTGCCATGTTTTTTGCCCTCTGGGCGTCGCGACGTGGAGTACCGGCGTCGCGACGCCGGGCTCTTTTTTTTAAAAAAATCGATTTTTCATTCTTTTCTCCTTCCAACACAATACTATTTCAACACAACATCAATTCTATGCAACAAAAACTTCATATACATCATTCCAATCTCCCAAACCATTCATTTCAATTCGTTTCACAACATCACACTTCATTAACAACGTTATACCACAAATCTCTTATTATAACCAAAAGATTAAACAACATACTCTAACGTTAACAATTCCATCATACCTTTTGACATCAAAAGCAACATATCACTATACGTATTAACATCAATATCATGATCATACATCATTCCTTCAAAATATTTCTATACAATTTCTTAAAATAACTTTCCCTACTTGTCATCCACAAAAATCTTCACGGAAAGTCTTAGAATCTGCAAAAATGACAATATATGTGGTATGAGCATACACTATGCCCAGTAAGTAGTTAAGACATTCCTTTATTAGTTTGAGCACGTTATATACATAATATACTTTCTCAAAATATCATTTAACACAAGAAATCATCATTTGAAACGTTTTCCAATCAAAACACACCACATACATATACATAGCAATGGCATCATTATTCATTAAACATTCACAAGTACGTTGAGTACTTGTCATCATTTATCATTTAGCTCATGAATCATTCAATTCACTCTTGGGTCAAAATACTGGATACAGTCCTAACTTTTATAACCCGTTAGGTAGGCCATTACATATGGTTCCTAGCTACTATAACCCGCTAGGAAGGGCCATTACAATAGGTGGAACATGTTCCCTCCAATCGTTCATTAAACATTCAAGAGCTCAAAACATTTCAAATACATTCAAATCATTTCACAAAATGCTTTACATTCACAAAAGCCATTGCATACATTTCATATTTATCGAAATCATAAGCTAATACATGCTCAATCCATTTTCATATCACAACATACAATTTTTCTCAAAATATGTTCATTAAAAGCATGTAAAACGTAAAGGAGTGTCAAAACCACTTACCGAAAGCCAAAATCCAATATAGCTCTTGATTCTAAGATTTTCCACCACCTTATTTATTTCACTTTCCTATAAACATACACATATATAACCAAACATCAATCAAATGGAGCCTAAAACTCTTAAGACAACTTTCTTAATCCGCAAACACTTCATTACCCTTTAATTCTTAAACCCACATACATATCATTTCCAATAACTTCCTTCCATAACCTAATCCCACAATTTTATTTAAATTCATCCATTCATGTTCTATACGACTCAAATGAATACTACAATCCTTAATTAAGTGTTCTAGATCTTATGGAATTAAAACCCCTAATCTATCATAACAAAGTTTCAAACCCTTCTTAATTTAAAACACTAAATAATGAGTTTAACTTGGATAATCAAGTTGAAGAGTTTCCTTACCTTATGTAGAGTGAAGTAGGAGTGAGAATTGGTTCTTATTCCTCCTTCAATCCTCCATTGTCTCTTGCCCTAATTAGATGGAAAGAGAGGAAATATGAACAAAAGAAGGAAAGAGAGAAAATGGGGAAAAATAAGAAGAAGAAGATGACAAATTCAAGGCTGGAACGTTGGGCTTTCAAAACCAACTTTCAATTTTTGCAAATTAGTCCTTCAACTATTACTTATTTACTAATTGGTCCCTAATAAAATTCACAATTCTTACATTATGAGTTAGGATCTGGGGTTGAGATCCAATGCACTTTTCAAGACTCATCCTTGATTCAATCTCCTTCCCTGTTCGATGGATAAGATTTTCAGGCAAAACACTGGAAGTGGTGGTGGAATTCTCTTGACTACGAATCTTGGGTTGAGATTTACAGCAAAATTGTTCGTACTTGTCAAGAATCGTTCTTGCTTCGTTAGGATTATCGGGCCAAATCTCAATCTCACCATTTGGACCCTTAATGAAAACGAGAACAGGGATGCCACACAGTATTGAAAGCTCCATTGCCTTCTTCTTGATCACCTCTTTTCTTGTCTTGAAGTTATTGTCATTTCTGTCTTTTACCACCTCTTTTCTTGTATTCGAGTTATTGGGTCTTGTTCCGTTTCCTGCCATTGATTGATCTTCTTCAAGCATGTTTTTGACGAATAAACTGTGTGAACGATTGAACTGAGCGGCAACTGCCATTGGAGGGGACTGCGCTGTGCTTTTATAGGAAAGTTTTTGAACTTCTCCAACCGTCATTTTTACAGGAATTTCACCTTGATGGTAAACAATACACATATATATGACTATATGAGTATATTGGGTAAAAATAAATTATTTCATTAAATTAAAATTTTAAATTATGTTAAAAAATTTGCAAAAAAAAATATAATATTACTATGTGTTATGTGTTGATGAATTTTGAAAACTCAAATTTGTTAATATTAAAAGAATGGTTATTTAATTGATTACCATGGTCATACAAAGTTACTTCTCTTTGTTTTACACTTTTTTAGGTGTTTTTTTTTTCACCAATCAAATTTATTTTATTTGTTTTGTCTATTTTTTTGAAAAAAAAATTACTTTTTTCTATTAAAATTTTTAAAACTAAAAACAACACTTCTTAATTATTTTTGTTAAGGTGATTTTTAATAATAAAACATCATACTAACTTTATTTTTTCACCAAAACAAACTCATAAAATATTAATTTAAATTTTATTAATAAAAAATTTTCCTATACTAATCCTCATACAAGCAAACTTATCAATCAAAATACTCTAAAATATTATTTTATTATAATAAATTCTAAAAAAAATCTAATATAAAAAATACCCTATTCAAACTGTAGTGATTGAAATATTCATACAAAGTTACTCAATTCAAACAAGTAAAAAATATTCATTTTCTAAAACAAAATTTCATAAAAAAAAAGATTCTTTTATAAAACCAAACAAATTTTCATACCATATCCAAACAAAATGACCCTTTCTTTTATTAATTTTATTATCTATGAAATTAAAGTTAATTAACTTTGCGTTTATAATTAATCCTATTCTTTAATGATCGTAGTTTGGCGCTTTTAAGAAAGAGAAATTTAAAAGGCGTAAAATTATGAAAGGCATTTAAGTACGCCTTTAGCAGCAAAACAAAACTGCTTTGAAGTAATGCGTGTTTCCTTTCCATCGAGATTTGTTTAACGTAATTCTCTTTGTACTCATCTCATTTGGGTTTGGCTAGTCAAGAATCTTGAACAAAATCCAATTCGGCAACCCACTTGATCATTAATCTATTCATTCTTTTATCAATGAAGATCCACCATTAGTTGCAGATTCTTTGTGGAAAATTTTATACTCTAAAATCTGATCAGTTTTCAATTTTAATGGCTTCTTTTTCATCTGTGACAAAACCCATCTCAGAAATATCCTCAATGACTACACTAAAGTTGACTAATCAATTGCCAAATTCACTTTGTTTTTCGAAAAATCTCTCAGTTTCAAGACATGGGTTCTGCTGTTTTCAGCCTGGAATTGTTAAAATGCGACCAAAATCATCGATGGTTATCAAGAATTCTTATCAAACAGAGTCTTCTTCCAGTAAGTTCAGTAAGCTTACAGTCAAGTACCTGAAATGATGAATTATCAGTGTTTGGTCTTGCAATTTAATTTGGTTATGGATGGTTTTAGAAAATATTAGCTGCTTAAATAAAATTGGAATCCACCATTTTCAGAAAGTTTTGTTTCACTTTGCTTCAATCTTTCTGCAAAAAAGAAAAAAGAAAAAAAAGAAGGAAAAATCTTATTGACATTGTCCGTTAATTAATTTGCAGAGAAAGAATCTGCAATAACATCTGATGTTCCAATTCTTTCATTATCAGAGGTTTGTATTCCGATCCTCATTCCCTGATTATATCTATCTGTCTTTCTTTCTTAGCAAGAGTGACTTTCATTGTCAGTGAATTAGGTAAGCAGTCTTGTGTGTTGGTTTGCTGTGTATGTTTACAAGATTTAAACTTTATGTCCGTGCTTACTATTTGAAGTTGACAATGAGTTGAAGGATAATTTAATTGCGAAAAATGTGTATAAGAATAAACGAAGAAAAGAGGAACTGAGCTCAAAACAGGTGCCAGAATATTGGTGGCTTTGAGGCTGCAAAATTCTGGACCAAAGTTAATAATCATTCTATAGCTTTGATTTATACGGTTCTTTTTTTTTTCTGGTTAATTAGCTTATTTGAATTGAAATTGTTGTATTAACTCTTTAGATAAGGATTGCTATAATGAAATCTTTAGTTACTGATTCTTTTTACTAAAACTGGCTCATCAAGGATAGGAAAATTACAGCTATTTCTAGAAATTTGTTGTGGATCATAATGTTTCTATTCATTGTGTGACAATGGTTTTGTGTTGTTTGTTAAGGGAATTGAAAGGTTAAGAAAAAATCGAGAAACTTACAAAAGCAAAGAGCAGTATCTAGCTATGTACTCTAGTGTTTTTGGTGGAATCACTACCGATCCATCTGCTATGTTAATCCCCATGGATGATCACATGGTCCATAGAGGGCATGGAATTTTTGACACTGCTGCAATCGTGGACGGGTTAGAGATTCTAGACTCATCTCTTTAGTTCTGCAGTGTGGTGAATTTTTTGGAGCTTCTTTTATGCAAATATTAATAATCTGCTGAAATTCTGAATAAACATAATTGCTATTCAAACAGTTTGGCTTTGATGTATGAAGTGTGCCTTTTGCTTTGCTGCTAATAGTTTTGTAGAAAGCATTTCATTTTCTTCCGCTCCTAGCAACTTGCTTCCTCTTTTCCTTTGTCATCTTTAAGAGTTTCGATCAACCAAATTTGTATTGATCAAGTCTTACACCCCTTTTATACATGTTTTGTATAGTTTTTTTTCCTTATTTTTAAGTTATGCTTTGTGGACATACTAGTGTCTCAAACTCTTAAGGTTTCATTTTGAAGAGACCTGTTGGTATTCTTTTCTTTTTCTTTCTTGTTTTAGAGAAATAGGGGGAGAAACTCTACTAAATGATTAGTGAATCTCAGATAACTTTTTTGTTTCCTTCACATTGAAGATATCTTTATGAATTGGACCAGCATCTTGACCGTTTCCTGAAGTCAGCTACCATGGCCAAGATCGAACTTCCCTTTGACAGAGAAAGCATTAGAAGGATACTTATACAAACTGTAAGTGCTTCCAAGTGCAGAAAAGGTTCACTAAGATACTGGCTTTCGGCAGGACCTGGTGATTTCCAGCTATCTCCATCAGGTTGCCATCAATCAGCTCTTTATGCCATAGTAATCCAAAGTCAATCACCACCAGATTACAGTGGTATCAAAGTAGTAACTTCATCAATTCCAATTAAACCCCCTCAGTTTGCTGTCATGAAGAGTGTGAATTATCTTCCGAATGCACTTTCAAAGATGGAAGGCGAGGAAAATGGTGCATATGCAGCAGTGTGGCTGGATTTTTATGGCTTTGTAGCTGAAGGACCTAACATGAATGTGGCCTTTGTTACAAAAGAAAAGGAACTACTGATGCCTGAATTTGACAAAATTCTCAGTGGATGCACAGCTAAGAGGGTTCTGGCACTTGCAGAAAGTTTGGTTAGGGAAGGAATACTTCAGAAAATAAGAGTAGAAAAAGTAACTGTGGAGGAAGGGAAAACAGCAGATGAAATGATGCTAATTGGCAGTGGAGTTCTAGTTCGTCCTGTGGTGCAGTGGGATGAACAGGTCATTGGTGATGGTAAGAATTTTATTCTTTTATCGAATCATATGCTAATCTCATGATTCATTAAAGTCATGGAATGATTCATTAAAGTTATGGAATGATTCTTTAGTAGGTTTTGATTTTAACTTTTGGCAGGTTAAGTACAGGAGTATTACCTTCCTTTAGTTTCAATTGGACTAGCAGGGAATGATAGCACCCTACCCATTACAGAGAAAAATTTCTTCTTTGTTCCTATTTCCTAGTCAAAGCTTAAATTTTCATCGTAAACCCTCAAAATTATGTAGTAGCCATCTCAAATAAAAGAATGAACTTGGCATGTTAAATGAATTTGTGCTGAAGTAAATTAGATTTGAATATCCAGCTATACATGTACATTTAGAGGCATTAGCCTTAAGATTCTGCATATTAATAATTTCCAGGAATAACAGTTTTTCTATTCAAGATAACATGTTTTAACAGTCTAATCTGAATGAAAAAGTGGCTAGTTGCAGAATGTTTGGACCAAACATGCAACTCTTATTTCAGGTTCGATGAAAATTATATTTGCATCCTAAAGAATTTGTATGCTCCATGCAGTGCATTTCAGCATACTATAATTTTCATCCTAAAGAATTTGTATGCTCAGTGCAGTGTGTTTCAGCATAGTTTTAATCAAGTTGAAATTCATGCATATCATAAAAATTCATGTTCATTGGTATCAGTAGGGTACTAGTGAATTTTTGCCTAAAAAGTTGGTTTGTACACTGATGGATTATTGCCTATCTTAAACAATGTGGATCCGTAAATCCTCAGTATTGAAAGCTTAATTGTTTGTGCTATATGTAGGCAAAGAAGGTCCTGTGGCTAAGGCTCTACTGAACCTTATTGTGGAGGACATGAAATCAGGGCCTGCTTTTGTTCGAGTTCCTGTCCCTTATTAACCTGTTATGCAGTTTTCTCTCATCAGTGAAACAAAACTTATTTAATGTGATGAACACCGCAAAATCGTCTACTGTCAAGTTTCCTGTATTTGTATGTTTACAACTGTGATCTTGCAAGACTAATAAGATTATGATCAGAATCTTGCCTTGCTATTCAGATGTAAACTATGCCTTTGACAAAGTTGATGCTTCTCTTTGTATTTTTCACATGCTTTCTCTGGTAAAATCATGTAGCAAACTATAATCTCAGCATACCATTTGCATTTGGCTATTTAATGCAAGAATTTTACTAAGCTCTCTCTACTTTTGCTAGCTTTTTCTCTTTGTCTAGTATTGTGTATTGGAGTTGGACTCTCTTTCAAGATTGTGGGCATGCAAGATCCTCCCCCTCCTTTTACTTCTTCTCTTTGGTAACTATTATGATATTCAAATAGATTGAACTTGTGAATTATAATTCCACCCCACAAGTTGGAAAGCAACATTCATGAAGAAATGAAAGTAGCATTATCTATATATCTATATATATATAAATATATATACAAACAATTGGAGGTTAGATAATTTTGAGAAATTTGTCAAAAAAACAAAAAAACAAAAGGGACATTCTCAAATTCCAACAATAGCATAATTATGAAAATTACATAACAAATGTGTTTATATAGAGCTGAATAAAAAGACATATAGGAAATTAACCTAAAATATAATCTAACAACTACAAGGTTCTTGTTAATTACAACGGTTAATTTGCATTCGATACTAATTTAAACAGAACCTTTGATGTAGTCAGTAGCACATTAGACAACTTCCTGAGATCTTGTAGATGGTAGTGCTGTTGTTTTCCAGTCTTATCGTACATCTTCAATTCTACACTTCTTAAATCATTGTGCCAAAAGGTATAGCAATTCCAATGATAATCAGAGAAATTCATCTTTTTACTGAATTGTGTACACAGGAATTCTATGAAGTCGTCGTCTCCTGGCAACAAGACAAGAGCCTTAGGACGACATGTCCAAAACAAACCATCAAGAAGCCTTGAATATATACATGAAGATGACCTTGAATATGTACATGAAGATGAAGTATCAGGCCTGGATGCAATATGTATGTTCAATTCCCCAACTTCAGCAGCATTACCAGCACTAGTTGGAGTTGGAATGTCTCCCATGTGCATGTCGTCAGAAATCCTCATCCAACAGCTAAGGTCAAGTGAAACTTTTGATGGGCTTAAAATATTGGAGATGAACTCGTTTAATTTAAGAAACCATGAGGCATGATCTGTGGAATACCAATGCAAACTTGTGGATATAACAGAAACACATTTGGTTGAGAAAGTAGCTTTGAGAATTTGTTTTTGCAAGCGCCAGAAGGTAATGCCGCCGTATTCAAATTTAGTCATGTTTGGAGCATCAAGGTCTACCTCCATCAACTGTTTTGGGGGTGAATACAAGCATATGTGCTTCAGTGAGGAGCTTGCTAGATTAAATCTTTTGAAGCCATTGCATGAATAGAGCTTCAGAACTTCAATGCATGGAAAATTACTCATCAAATTATCAAGGAAGGAATCTTTAATATATGTCTTTGTCAGCTGCAAATATCTCAACATTTTAGATGATGAATGCAATTCAGGAAAATTGACCATCCCATCATCATCTGGACCTTCCAATTTCAGACTCTCAAGTCTCAATACATGGAGCATCATCAATATCAATTTCAACCATTGTTGATGATGATGATGGAGTATTAATCTTGCCAAAAAAACATACATCGAGCTTCTTGAGTTTACGAAGATTGATCAACTTGATTATATTCAAACCTTTACATTTGTGAATGAGCAAATCATCAATTAATCGACAACCTGAGATAAAGCTAGAAAACATCTCCTTATCATCAATGTAAACTTCCTTGGGATGCAAAGACTTGATAGTACTGAACAATATATTTCCATTAATCTGAAATTTCCAGCCACTTAGAAAGATAACCCTGTTAAGGATTTGGCTTCCAGAACACTTGAAGGAACTGAATATTTATGACTATTGACAAAAAATCGGATCACCTTAACACCTTTTTGAAGAGCGATTTGAAGTTGTTGGTCAAGAAAAGATGCAGAATCATCATGATTATCATGATGAGTAAAAGCAGCATGATCAATACTTAATTCTTGTATATTCATATAATTCTCTTCTTCTTGGTATCTTGCTATTGTACTGCTAACATAATCTCGAAATTTTTGTTTGCAAACCTTACAATATATGCAGCTTGGTCTCATACATTCACGAAACCAGTGCTCATCATCTTTGTGGAAGTATTTATCGGCAAAACTCCAACTTAGGGTTCGTCTGCCACACAAACAACCATCTCTTAGACAAAACTGCGACTTGGGCAGCTTGTTTTGGATCGAGAGAACTCATTATATGATGGATAATGACTTCAGGCAAATAAAATTCTTCTTCCATCGTGACTTTCATGCACTTTTACAACCTTGAAGCAACGAAACAATAATAGATGTGGCAGAGATAATAATATGACCGAATTAAGATGACAATGCTGCGTAAAACTCTTATATAGGATAAAAAATCGGGGACGAGTCCAAGAATCCCTTCTATATATCAACAGATTTCAAAAGTTTTTTTAGTTTATCCTGATTTCACAAGTTCCTTCGGTTTATCTTAGGTATAAAGGGCTACTTTGATTGACAGGAAACCAAAATTTAATAGGAATGTGATTGTTGAATTTTAATTTTGACTGGTTTTTTGATTCTTACGATTTTTTTTTTGTCGTAGGGATTATTCTTATTTTACTCTAATCTATACTATTTATGGGTTGACCCAATTGAAAAAGGAGGTTAGAGGGAAAAGAACTCACCTGACACAGTAGAAAGATGGCTAGCGCCCATCTAAATTTAGTGCCAGAATATAGCTGACAAATTAAGTTGGCTCTAGGAATTGATCAGAGGACCTACCTCCAACACTGGAAAAATTGTTAAGAATTTAATTGTTAGGAATCTAACTATTTAGCCTATATTTCGATAGATTGTTAGAAAAATTAGTACGATTTTTATTTTATTATTTGATTTAAATTATTGAATCAACTAATGTTATTTGAATTCAATTTTTATGTTATACTTATACATAACTATTTATATAGTTTTATTCTAGCTAAATCGTATTATAAAACTTAATTATATCTTTTTTATCTAATGATAAAATAAAATTTTATTTATTAATATTACTAAAAAAAGAATAGTTGATTAAATAAATAGAAGACAAATTTACTAATTAATGTAAATAAAAATAATCAAAATTTATTAAACAATAAGTACTGGAGATATAAAATATATGAAAATAAAGAAAAAGTCTAAAGCAACATAAATACAATTATAAATTTTTTTAAGCAAAATATAAAACATGGAGTATGTTAATAATTTTAATAAAAAATAAAAGTATAAAAAAAATGTAACATACCATCAATCTATTTAACTCTTTTTACATTAAATTGTCTTAAAAGTCAATATGAAGAAATTTAAAAACTACTAAAACTTCAATTTTAGTTAGGTAGAAAATTCAATAAAAAATATCAAACTATAAAATAAAAATATGAAATTATTTGATTAAATGAATTATAATTTACCATAAAAAAGATATGAAACTCAAAATATAAATAATAAACATAAAAAGAGTCATATAGTTAAAATTATGAGGAAAGTAATCACAATACAAACTTCTAAAATGATTCATAATCCTCGAATTTTGCACTTATTTTTCTTGATTCAATAATATTGTTTTTACTTTTTCAAGACGAAAAAAACGCAGAATTTCAAAAGTCAGAAAAAATATAGGAATATGATAATTATGAAAAAATTACTTTCCCAACTCAGAGTCACATAGGTAAAAACATAGGATTATTCTGTTTTTGTAAGCAAAGAAGGCAATATGGCACAGGCTTTGGAGGACATGAAATCAAGGCTTGCTTTTGTAGGAGTTCCTATCCCTTACTAACCATTATGCAGTTTTCTCTCAGCAAGGTTTCAAAGCTTTGATAGGAAGAAGATATTCAGTCTTGCTGCATAATTGCAACTATTGGAGCATGGTTTAGTTATGTGTTCATTATTTAACTTTTGAGTGACAAAACTTTATAATGGCTATCAGACTAATGCAATCTTCCTCATTTTTTCGACTTTGAGATCGAGCAAAGTTTGGTGTTTGAGCATGGTCTAGTTGTGTGTTGTGAAATGAAATTTTGCTCTAGTTGTACGTTTAGATCTATTGTCACGCCCCAATCCGACACACGCTTGAAATGACGTTCTCAAGTGTGCGAAGCCTCGTTATACATGTAATTTAGTAGTCTTAAGTCTTCGATTGAACTTAACATTTCATAATCATTCAATATAATCAATAATCTAGTATCCTCTATGAATAAACATTACTTTTGGGTTAAGAAGACAAGACTTAAAACATTGGAAAACAATTAAAATATAAAATTTTGAAGTTGCTGAAAAATTTCCCCACATCTCGACGTGGAGGGTTCCACGTCGCAACGTGGGTGTACGTCGAGACGTGGGAGGGGTCTCCACGTTGCGACATCACTCACTGGAAACAAAATTCGTTTGATTTAATATGGACGTCGCGACGTGGAGAGTCGCACGTCGCGACGTCGGGCCCTCAAAACTAAAACTTCGAATTTTCACCTTTTTCTTCTTTCAACTTACATACTCTTCTCAAACATCACAAAATCCATACACTAAACCAAATGAAACGTAGTCCCAATAACACCAACATTCATTACTCTTCGCTTTACATATTCACACATTTACAACATCATTATACTACGAATCTTCACTATAATCAAAAGGAGAAACACAAATGCTCCAATGTTCATCATTCTAACCATCTTTAACATCATCTATACATAACTACAATATTCACAACTTCATCTCTATCAACTACAAAATACACAAAATAACCATTCTTCTCTTTCAAGCAATCACACCAAAAGGCATCCGAAACGTTAACAATCTGCAAAAATGACAACAACTTATGGTATGAGCAAACACTATGCTCAGTAAGTGATATTAACATTCCTTTATCGGTTTGAGCATGTTATATACATAATATACTTTCACAAAATCATTTTAACACATGAAAATCATATTTGTAACCATTTCAAATCCACACACACACATATATATAAATAGCAAGTGGCACAATTGTTTATCAAATGACATTTACAAATACGTTGTGTATTTGACACTTAGCTCAAGAATGATTCAAGTTACTTTCGGTACACTGGATCCAGTTCCTGACTGTTACTCCCGTCAGGTAGGCCAAATGACAAATGAGTTTCTAGCTATTTTATCCCGCTAGATGGGCCAAATGACAAATGAATTTGGAACATGTTCCTACCAATCATCCCAAGAAACATTCAAGAGCTCATATACTTCAAATTCATTCAAACCATTCATCAAACACTTTGCTTTCACAAATAGCCACTGCATACATTTCATATATATATCAAAATCACAAATTAACACATGCTCAATCCATTATTTTGTATATCACAATATACCAAGTTCTCAAAATATGTTTCACCAAAAGCATATTAAAACATAAAGGAATATCAAACCACTTACTTGAAATCACCCTATAATCTTGCCCTTGATTTATGATTTCCACCACTTCCTTAACTCACTTTCCTATCATAACCAAATTAAACCTCTTACTACTCTTAAACACTACACAAAGACATAACTATAGATAAAAGAATTAGAAAGTTTCCTTACCTCAAAATGATGGAAATTAGAGGGAGAATGGTTTCCTTCTTCTTCTTCAATCCACACTAGCTCCTTCTTGCCCTAGTTAGGAGAGGGAAAATGAGTGAAATTTGGGGAAGGAAAATGAAAACCTAAGTCTAAGCAAGAATGGGTCTTTAAGACCAACTTTTGCAAAATTGTTAAAAAGTCCTTATAGTTTTCTTTATTTATAGGTTGACCCTTTTTGTTTGGTTCTTGGTATTACATTCTACCCTCCTTATAAAAAGTTTCGGCCTCGAAACTTAAGTACCTTGTTCTTCAAACAAGTGGGGATATTTTTCTTTCACTTCTTTTTCTAATTCCCAAGTCGCCTCAGGAGGAGTGTGATTCGACCATTGTACCTTTACATATGAAATTGTCCTTCGCCTCAACACTTGTTCCTTCCGATCAACAATTCGTAGAGGAATCTCTCTATATGACAAATCCTCTTGTACTTGCAAAGGTTCCACCTCTATCTCATGAATGGGATCGGAGATATACCGTCTTAATTGGGACACGTGAAACACGTTATGAACTCTTGACAAAGATGGTGGCAAAGCAAGTCTATATGCAAGATCTCCAATCTTTTCCAAAATCTCAAACGGTCCAACATACCGTGGACTTAACTTTCCACTCTTACCAAAACGCATTACTCCTTTATTAGGCGATACACGAAGATACACTTTGTCTCCACTTTGAAACTCTAAAGGTCTTCTCTTGGTATCTGCCCAACTCTTTTGCCTATCTTGAGCTGCTTTCAAATGATCTCGAATCAAGGAAACTTTCTCAAGAGTTACTTGTACCAAATCCGGTCCCATAATACTTTTCTCACCAATTTCATCCCAACAAATGGGTGATCGGCATTTCCTCCCATACAATGCCTCATAAGGTGCCATTCCAATGCTAGCATGGTAGTTGTTGTTATATGCAAATTCAATAAGGGTCAAGTAGTCAACCCAACTACCCTTGAAGTCCAGAACACATGCTCTCAACATGTCCTCAAGCGTTTGAATGGTCATTTCTGATTGACCATCCGTCTGTGTATGAAAGGCTGTGCTAAGTGTCACTTTAGTCCTCATCGCTCGATTAAAACTTTCCCAAAACCTAGACACAAACCTTGGGTCTCTATCTGAAACAATGCTGACCGGTACACCGTAAACGAATAATATTGTCCATGTACATATTGACTAATTGCTCCATAGTAGCCGTGGTTCGCATGGGTAAGAAATGAGCTGTCTTAGTCAATCTGTCCATGATTACCCATATGGTATCTTGACTTGTCTTTGTTCTTGGTAACCCACAAACAAAATCCATAGTCACATGTTCCCATTTCCAAACCGGTATCTCTAACGGTTTCAACAATCCTCCAGGACGTTGGTGTTCAACCTTGACTTGTTGACATACCATGCATTTGGAAACAAAGTCCGCAATGTCTCTCTTCATTCCACTCCACCAGAAATTTCTTTTCAAATCCTTATACATTTTTGTGCTTCCTGGATGAATGGAAAATTTCGAATTATGTGCTTCCTTTAAAACCTCATTCTTCAAGTCTAAATCATTGGGTACACATAATCTCCCTCGATACCACAAACTTCCATCATCATGAAATTGGAAATCGGATTGTTGACCTTCTTTAATCCGATCTTTCTTATTCTTCACTTCAACATCATTGTCCTGAGCCATTTTAATTTGCTCCAGAAGTGTAGGTTGAGCTACCAAAGCTGCTAGGAATCCATCGGTTGCCTCAATCACCTCAATCTCTAATTTCTCAAATTCCGAAATCAATCGATTTTGTTGGGTCAACAACGATGCCAATGTTCCTGAAGACTTTCTACTCAAAGCATCCGCTACTCTATTTGCCTTTCCGGGATGGTATTTGATATCCAAATCATAGTCATTCAACAATTCTAACCATCGCCGTTGTCTCATATTCAATTCCTTCTGAGTAAACAAATACTTCAAGCTTTTATTATCTGTAAATATCTCACATTTTTCTCCATACAGATAATGTCTCCAAATCTTCAAATCAAACACTACAGCTGCTAATTCGAGATCGTGAGTCGGGTAGTTCTGTTCATACTTCTTCAATTGGCGAGAAGCATAAGCAATGACTCGACCATTTTGCATTAACACACATCCCAAACCGTTTTTGGAAGCATCACTGTACACTGTGAACCCACCTAACTCAGATGGAAGTGTAAGTACCGGTGTTGAAACCAACTTTCTCTTCAACTCCTGAAAACTGTCCTCACAAGTTACAGTCCATTCAAACTTCACCCTTTTTTGAGTCAATTGGGTCAAAGGAATTGCAATGGATGAAAATCCCTCAATGAATTTTCTATAGTACCCTTCCAAACCTAAGAAACTCCGAACCTCTGTCACATTGGTTGGTTTAGGCCAATCCACAATTGCTTCTATCTTTTTAGGATCCACCATCACACCATTTTCCGATATCACATGACCTAAGAAAGAGACACTCTTTAGCCAAAATTCACATTCACTAAATTTGGCAAAGAGTTTTTTTTCTCTTAAGGTTTGCAATACTATCCTCAAATGCTCAACATGTTCTTCTTTCGTTGAAGAATATACTAAGATGTCATCAATGAATACCACAACAAATTTGTCAAGTTGAGACTTAAACACCCTGTTCATCAAATCCATAAAAGCGGCAGGTGCATTCGTTAGTCCAAAAGGCATAACAAGAAATTCATAATGCCCATACCTCGTTCTAAAAGTAGTCTATGAAATATCTTCTGACTTAATTTTTAACTGATGGTAGCCCGAACGCAAATCAATCTTTGAGAAAACCCTAGCTCCCTTAAGTTGATCAAACAAGTCATCAATTCTCGGTAATGGGTACTTATTCTTGATAGTAATCTTGTTTAACTCCCGATAATCAATACAAAGCCTCAAACTCCCATCTTTCTTCTTCACAAATAGAACAGGAGCACCCCATGGGGATACACTAGGTCGGATAAACTTAAGATCCAACAATTCTTGCAACTGAACTTTAAGCTCTCGTAATTCTGCCGGAGCCATTCGATATGGAGCCTTAGAGATTGGTGCTTCTCCAGGCATCACATTAATCTCAAACTCGATTTCACGATCCAGTGGGAGGCCTGGCAATTCCTCGGGAAACACGTCAGAAAAGTCCCGAACCATTGGGATGTCATTCAAGTTCATATTCGTTTTCTTGGTGTCAATTACATTCGCCAAATACCCCACACAACCCTTTTTGAGGGCTTTCCAAGCTTGCATGGCCGATATTATCGGAGTTGTACCTTTAACTTGCTTTTCCATGCCCTCTTGAAATGAGAATTCTTCTCTCCCGGAATATCAAACTTAACTTTCTTACCCCGGCAATCCACACAAGCATAATTGTCTGTTAACCAATCCATACCCAGAATTACATCAAAATCTCTCATGTTAATTTGAATCAAATTCGCCTTTAGTTCTTGCCTACCAATTTTCACAAGGCAATTTCTATGTACAAGATTTGAGGTAAAGACTTTCCCTCCTGGGGTAGCTACATGGTAGGACTCTCTAAGGTGTTCTGGTTTAGAACTCAAATTACTAGCACATCTTTTGGATATAAAAGAGTGAGAAGCCCCACAATCAAATAAAGCCATAACAGGTACTGAATTTATCATTATAGTACCTGTGACAACATCTTCTGATACTTCCGCCTCCGATTGAGTCAATGCGAAAACACGAGCATTGGTGGGTTTGGCTTTGTCTTGTGGGAGAGTGGGACACTCGTTAATCCTGTGTCCTAGCTTGCCACACCAAAAGCATGCTCCACTTTTCCATCGGCATTCTCCTGAATGAATACGATGGCAAAAGTCACATTCCTTCTTGTTACTCCCTGTTGTATTGGGGGGTCGTGGTAGACTAGGTGGTGGTCCACGTCTCTTATTCATTGGTTGGTTTCCCCACGGTTGTTTTGATCCTTGACCTTGAGAGGGCATTGGTCTAGCTCTCTTGGCACGAAATTCTGCGTCACCTCTCTTGAGATCCGCCTCGATTCCTATGCACCTCTTAAAGGATTCCTCATAACTGTTTGAGGGCATCGAAGACAATCTAGCCCGAATGCGCCCTTGTAATCCCTCCTCAAACCTAAGCAACTTAATGCTATCATCTGCCATCACAGTCGGCACATAACGTCCTAATGCGTTAAACTTCCCCGCGTACTCCACAATAGACATGTTCTCCGTTTGCTTCAAGTTAAAGAATTCTCTTTGTTTCTCACTATGGATGGAGTCGGGAAAGTAGTGTTTCAAGAAAACACTTTTGAATGTCCTCCAATTCAAGGATTGTCCTTTACGAATATAAGCCGGGGCCGTCCCTTTCCACCATTATTCTGCATCTCCAACTAGGAAAGGGATGACGACCTTTGGCTTCACCTCATCGGGAACTTCCAAGACATCAAAGTTGGCCTCTAGTTCATGAAGCCATTTCTCCGCTTTCTCTGGATCCGGAGCACCATCAAAGACAGGCATGTTCGCCTTCTTTAAGTTCTCATAGTGAGTTTTGCTACCTGTTAGCTGTTGGCGTTGAAGGCTCTCTTGTTCTTGTTGCAATCTTTGTTGATTTTGCATAATTTGAGCCATCATGCCAAGGCAGCAGTGAACTCCGGTGGCATTGTCAGAGTGGTCGTACTTGTCGTCGGTGGATCATTGGATGACTCGCCCCTTGTAGTCATTCTATTGTTTAATGGCTGAGGAGTACGAGTCATCAAATGTTCCCCCGTATTGGCTCCTTCACTGTCGCCATCGACATGGCTATCCACTATCACCACGTGGGGATTTCCTTCACTCCCACTATTTTGAGCCATAACCCTATCATAAAAGATTAATCAAATCTTCATTTCATATGAGTAGGAAAAGAAGAAAGGAAATAAGATTCCTAACAAATAAGGTACTAAATTCATCACTTATACATGCACATATTTATCAACTTAGTTAATCTCTGATACCACTTTATATCACGCCCCAATCCGACGTGGTACGGCCACACGCTTGAAATGACGTTCTCAAGTGTGCGAAGCCTCGTTATACATGTAATTTAGTAGTCTTAAGTCTTCGATTGAATTTAACATTTCATAATCATTCAATATAATCAATAATCTAGTATCCTCTATGAATAAACATTACTTTTGGGTTAAGAAGACAAGACTTAAAACCTTGGAAAACAATTAAAATATAAAATTTCGAAGTTGCTGAAAAATTTCCCCACGTCTCGACGTGGAAGGTTCCACGTCGCGACGTAGGTGCACGTCGAGACGTGGGAGGGGTCTCCACGTCGCGACGTCACTCACTGGAAACAAAATTCGTTTGATTTAATATGGACGTCGCGACGTGGAGAGTCGCACATCGGTTTGAGCATGAGCAAACACTATGCTCAGTAAGTGATATTGACATTCCTTTATCGGTTTGAGCATGTTATATACATAATATACTTTCACAAAATCATTTTAACACATGAAAATCATATTTGTAACCATTTCAAATCCACACACACACATATATATAAATAGCAAGTGGCACAATCGTTTATCAAATGACATTTACAAATACGTTGTGTATTTGACACTTAGCTCAAGAATGATTCAAGTTACTTTCGGTACACTGGATCCAGTTCCTGACTGTTACTCCCGTCAGGTAGGCCAAATGACAAATGAGTTTCTAGCTATTTTATCCCGCTAGATGGGCCAAATGACAAATGAATTTGGAACATGTTCCTACCAATCATCACAAGAAACATTCAAGAGCTCATATACTTCAAATTCATTCAAACCATTCATCAAACACTTTGCTTTCACAAATAGCCACTGCATACATTTCATATATATATCAAAATCACAAATTAACACATGCTCAATCCATTATTTTGTATATCACAATATACCAAGTTCTCAAAATATGTTTCACCAAAAGCATATTAAAACATAAAGGAATATCAAACCACTTACTTGAAATCACCCTATAATCTTGCCCTTGATTTATGATTTCCACCACTTCCTTAACTCACTTTCCTATCATAACCAAATTAAACCTCTTACTACTCTTAAACACTACACAAAGACATAACTATAGATAAAAGAATTAGAAAGTTTCCTTACCTCAAAATGATGGAAATTAGAGGGAGAATGGTTTCCTTCTTCTTCTTCAATCCACACTAGCTCCTTCTTGCCCTAGTTAGGAGAGGGAAAATGAGTGAAATTTGGGGAAGGAAAATGAAAACCTAAGTCTAAGCAAGAATGGGTCTTTAAGACCAACTTTTGCAAAATTGTTAAAAAGTCCTTATAGTTTTCTTTATTTATAGGTTGACCCTTTTTGTTTGGTTCTTGGTATTACATCTATAGACTTGCATCGAACTCCAAATCTTCCTAAATGACAAATTTCATGTAGCCACCTGCCTAGCAGTTTTACTAAATGCTTAACTCTAATAATGTCTCATGAAGCATTTTCAAACTTTCAATTTATTATTTTGTTTTTCACTATTAGTTAATCAGTTTGAATTCTATCTCTTGTAATAAATTTAGTTTGTTGGAAATTCTAAAAATAATAATAGGTTGGCAACCATCGTAAAATTTGCTAAATTATAGGGAGTTAGTGTCCTGACCCCCAGGTCTAGTGTTCGATTCCTGGGGGATGCATGTGAGGGTGTGTGAGTGTAATAAAAAAAATCATATTAGAAATTGTATTAAAATTAGGGGCTTTTATCGGTTCGATTTTGGGGTTTTGCGAATTGTTCAATTCGATTTGTTCTGTTTGAACATCTCTGAAGTCAAATTCAAAAACCAAACAATTTGAATTCGATTCGAATTCGGTTTTTAGTTCGAATTTGAATTCAATTTGAAGAAATCGAAAATAATATTTGAATTTAAAAATTAATTTTTAATTCGAATTAACCGAATTCTAACTCAAATTTGGTTTTAATTTAAATCAAATTATCAAATTACATTGTAATTTAGCATTCAAAATAATAATTTAATCTAACATGGGAGACATTCCAACTACAACTAGTGCTGGTAATGATGCTGCTGCTACTGAAGTTGGGGAATTGAACATACATATTGCATCCATGCCGGTTACTTCACCTTCATGTATATACGCAAGGCTTCTTGATGGTTTGTTTTGGGCATGTCATCCTAAGGCTCTAGTCTTGTTGCCAAGGAGTTCTGAAGATTTCCACTTCAAGCAATTCCTGCTTAAAGAACTCAGTAAGATGAGAAGAAATCACAAGCTCCACAATTAAATTGCCTCATTCGAGTACTAGTAAAGTTTGGCAGCATGATTTAGAAAATGTAGAATTGGAGATGTACGATGAGGCTGGAAAACAACAACAGGACCGGACCATCCAGAAAAGCTCTGGAACTGGAATTTGTATGGCTTACCGGCTAATACATCAAAGTTTGTGTTTAAATTAGAATGGAAGGTAAAATATTGACATTAGGATAAAAAATCACAACATTAATTGTAGTTGTTAGATTATATTTTAAGTTAATTTCTTATTGTCCTTTGATTCGATCAACTCTATTTAAACAGCGTTCGTCATGTAATTTTCATAATTATGTTATTGTCAATTTTTTTCATTTATTTTTTTGAACAGTGTTACTTTCATTTCTTTATCAATGTTGCCTTAATCCAACATGTGAGGGTGGAATTTTAGTTCACAAGTACAATCTATTTGAATATCACTTGTATGCCCACAATCTTGAAAGAGTTTAGCAGAGAGAGCTTAGTAAAATTCTTGCATTAGATAAGCAAAATGTTGAGATTAGATTAGAGTTTTCTGTATGATTTTACTTTAAGAAAGAAATACAAACTTTGGCAAAGCATTGGCCTAGTTTACAACTGAAGAGCAATATTGCAAGATTCTGATCATAATCTTATTTGGTGTTCAATCTAGTCTTTGCAAGATCACAAGAGTTGTAAACATACAAATGCAGGAAAATTGACAGCAGACGATTTCGCGTGTTCTTCGCATTAAATAAGTTTTGTTTTGCTGACAGAAAACTGCATAACAAGGTTAGTAAGGGACGACACATGATCTTCTGTCCAAGATTTTGTCTGTCTTATTCTGTCTTAATTAAAACTACGTCCTAGGGTTAAGTAATCTCTTGGTTAGGGTCTAATATTTGTAAAGTAACATTTAGTCCATAATTTTAATGAAACTATGTAGTTTTGAATGTTAGACAGAATAAGACACAATAAATATTAGACAGAGGATCTCGTTTCGTAAGTACAGTAACTCGAACAAAATTTCATGTCCTCCACAATAGGGTTCAGCAGAGTCCGAGCAACAGGACCTTCTTCGCCTACAAAGACCACAACAAAGCTTTTCAATACCTAGGATTAATTTAAGGTTCCACATTGTTTAAGAATAGGCAATAATCCATCAGTGTACAATATATAACAAACCAACTTTTTCAGCAAAGATTCACTAGTATGCTAATCATAGTACTGATGAACATGAATTTATACGATATACCTGACTTTTAACTTGATTAAAAAGTATGATGAAAATGCACTGCATGGAGCATACAATTTCTTCAGGATGCAAGTATAATGTTGTATGGGACATGAAATAATAGTTGCATGTTTGGTTTAAACACTCCAAAGCCACTTCTTTCACTTGGACAAGTTTGATAAAACATGCTCAATCTTGAATACACAAACTGTCGTTCCTGCACAAATTCATTAAATAACACCCCGCCGACCCTGGGTTCATTCTTTTATTTGAAATGCTTATTATGAATTTTGAGAGTTTACTATTAAATCTTAAGTGTTAGATTAAAAAATTGAGCATACAAGATTCTCTTTTCAAAATTATTATGTTTTATTCGGTATAATGTTCAAAACAAGAGCGTTACAATAGAACCATAGATTAAAGGCATAAATAGGATTAAAGTTTAGTGTTAAATTAGAAAATTGCACATACAAGATTCTCTTTTTAAAATTATTATGTTTTATTTGGTATAATGTTCGAAACAAAAGTGTTACAGTAGAACCATAGATTAAAGGTATAAATATGATTAATGGCATAAGATTAAGTGGACAAAATAATTTTAGATAGATATCATAAATAGAAATTGTGAAGAAACTTTCCTCCATAATGATACTAATCTTCATAATACTTGACAAGTGATTGCACACATCTTTTACGTAATTATTGGTAGTAACTATGCATGTGTCATGCAAATAATAGAAATAAATGGCCTTTAGTAGTGTAAAGTTAGAGATTAGGTAAACTATAAACTAATGTTTTTGTCTTTATAGGTTTTTTTTTTTTTTTTCTTCATGCTATTGTGCCGTGAAGATTTTCGTTTTATTGCTAAGGAGAATCCGTTTGAAAAAGATTTTGTTACTTAATAAATCCAAATTAAAATTCAAATCGAAAAAGAAAATAAATAATAATTACATAAAAAAAGTGTGATAATAAATACGAGTATTTTTAACTATAATTATCAGTCACGCGTATAAAAAAAATCGTATTCCATATCCTTAATCTTTTTTCCTTATTTGAAGGTTCTTATTTCGATAATATTTTTAAATTTTCATAATAAAATAAAACAAAAAAAGCGAAAAAAATAGAAATAAAGCAGAGCTTTCGTTGGCTACAACACCGACTCGGCTCAACCAAAACCAAAGAGCAATATTGACCGTTGGATTAAAAAAGTCGGCCAAGATTACAGCATCAATGCAAGTAAAGCTCTCCAGCCAGACGAACTCGTGACATATAGTCCTGACACGTGTTCCACCCCAATTAGTTATCTCTTTTTGTAAATATTCCATATTAGCAATATTTTATTATTATTTTTTAATTTAAAAAAGTGCGAAAGAAATTCCAAATTTCTTTCACTGCCTAAAATCTTAAACAGAAAAAGCAAAACCCGCGATTCGATCGGAGAAATAATGTTTATTAAATGGAAATTAGAGAGAGAAAGTAGAGAGAGAAAGGAATAACAGAGTCAATTGATTTTGACGACTTTGAAAAGATCGATTTTTGATTATATTGTATAAATTGGTATAGAAATAATTGAATTTCGTTTTTGTTTTTCTTTCAATTCGGAGTTTTTCTTGCAATTTTTAAATTTTTTCGGAGGTTTTCACCGGTGGTTAGATTCCGTTTGATCGCCGAGGAGAGTTTGTTTAGGTTCATATTCAATTAGAGTAATATTCAGGGGAAGAGAGAAAGAGAGAGCAGAAGGAGAAGATGGTGAATGCGATGGTGGATAGAGCGACGAGCGACATGCTCATCGGTCCGGATTGGGCTATGAATATCGAGATCTGCGATATGTGCAATCACGATCCTGCGTATGCTTCTATCTTTGTGTGTGCGCGTGTAGTTTTTTTTTTTTTAAATGGTACAGAAATTTTGTTTTTGTTGTTGTTGTTGTTGTGTGGTTAAAGAATTTTTTTGATTGATTGAATTGTAATGAGTTTATAATGTACAGCAATTATTTGACAATCATATTCAAAATATTGCTGCTTGTTCTGATTATTTTCTTTGTTTTGTGATTGAGAATGGGTTCTTCTGTGAAGTTCACTTCATTAAATACCAATTCTTTTGGAAAAAAAATTGAAATTTAGGGGAATTCAGGGTGAGTTAATACACTATTCCTTGACTGCAGACGTAGGTACAGCCAAATACCTCTCCAAGATGAGGTTTTGTGCAATATTCAGTGTTTATATCGTGAAGTAAAAAGAAATAGGAGATTTACTATGTGGTAGTTTTAAGTGAGCAATCTTGCATATGGCTGCAATTCGGATGTGGATTCAGACCTCTGAGTATATCTGGATTGAATTGGCTGGTTAATGTTAACTTGCTTTAGGATAGGCTAGTGCCTATACTTTTTCAATATGACATTCTTGTGTTTAAATTTTGTCTATAAGATGGAAAAAAAAGTTTGCTTTCAAGAATTGGTTTGTTCAGTTAGGAACATATCTCATCGTAGACTGGTATGAAGGAGGAATTACAACTTCTTGTTGTTTTGGCTTGTGTTTGTTTCAAAATTTTCTATTTTGATTGCTAATATGTGTTAGATTCACTTAATAAGTTGTTGTTTTCATCAATTTAATTTCAGGAACTGTGTAAAGTTTTGCTCTAAGTTTAGCACTTTGTGAAACCAAAGATATCAAACTACAACTTATTAGGTGAATCTAACACATATTAGCAATCAAAATAGAAAAGTTTGAAACAAACACAAGCCAAACAACAAGAAGTTGTAATTCCTCCTTCATACCAGTCTATGTCAGGTTCGTTCCCAACTGAACAGACCAATTCTTGAAAGCAAACTCTTTTTTCCATCTTATAGACAAAATTTAAGCACAAGAATGTCATATTGAAAAAGTATAGCCACTAGCCTATTCTAAGGCAAGTTAACGTCAACCACCCAATTCAATCCAGATATACTCTGAGGTCTGAATCCACATCCAAATTGCAGCCATCTGCAACCTTTTATAATGATTGCTCACTTAAAACTACCACATAGTAAATCTCCTATTGCAGATATGTACTGTTGATTTCCTCTTAGGAAAAATGAATCACCAGCCTTTTTTAGGAATAGCTTTTTTTTTTTTTTTTCTGTAACCTAACTATCTTTCTGTAGCCCTGTGCTACTTCCGCTTGTGCCCCCAGGCTGAAATATGTATACTTTGTTTTCAATGTTTTTAGTGTGTCTGGAAATCTGTTACTTGTCTGGAAATCTGCATACTTTGTTTTTAGTGTGATACACATTAGATCTCTCTCCTCTCTTATTTCTTGTCCTTCTGAGCTGAGGATTAAGGTTTATACTCATCTTAAGAGCTCTCAGCTCAAGGGATTTCATCTCCCAGGATATTTGGGGGTTAGCAACAGTAATGTTCTTTTTTCTGTCAGATTTTATTTAGGAGCCATGATTTCTCTTATATGACATGTTCTATTTGTATTTCAATATGTTAATTGATTGGTGTAATAGACTTTTTCTTCTAATAAAATATATATGCCCTTAACTGGGTTTTCACCTCAAGTTCTGCAGGCATCTTATCCAGAGATAATTGATACTCCTGACATTTCATCATGTTATACATGAAAAAAATCATTTTTTGGTTTTATTGGAACCTTTCTTAGGTTGTTCTTCACTCTTTAGTGGTGCAAGTGTAAATTACTTTTGCATGGAAATTGTTGTGATTCTGAGAATTTTTCTACTGGTGTTTTTTCTCAATATGGTTTCTTGGATGTCTTCTAGAAATTTGGGGAAAAAGTATGTCAAAATATAATTTTGTTTCATTTCCCAGGCAAGCAAAGGATGTTGTGAAAGGAATTAAAAAGCGTCTTGGTAGTAAGAATCCAAAAGTTCAGCTTCTTGCCTTAACAGTAAGCATCGAACTATATTTGTGTTTTCCTTTTCTTTTTCCTGTTTGGCATTATTAATATCTGGAGCAATTGGTTGACATTATTTTGGCTAGACTTGACTGTCTATTACCACTGCTCTCTGGCATATCAACTGACATCTGATTTGTCAGCTATTTTACTATTTATTATTCTGCATTCGTATTTTGAAGGTTTTAAATGGCCTCCGTCTTGGGTGCAGATGAAAGTAATAGGATCTGTTCTCTACTAGTTTTTACTTTTTTTTAAGAAGTTCTTTATCAAAAAACATTTGTTGAATACCATTTAGTGATAGGAAAGGTTGCCGAAAGTTTTGAGAAGAGAAGTTGCTAAAAGCTTGCAGTGCTAGGTTCCAGATATGAGAAGCATCAGCTTAAATGACGTAAAACAAAGGTTACAAAGAAGCAGGAATGTGAGATAATGTTTTGGCATTGAAAAAAATTAGAGTAAACTTATTTTAAGCTAAGAAGAAAGGCTCATATACTTCCTTTTATTGGATTAGATGCTTATCCATGTCTATTAGTGGAGTCTTTGTAGCTCTAATTTGTGATGATGTTTAAGTGATCTTTGATGAAATGCTGGATCAAGATGGAACACTCTCTAACAGTTCATGTATACATTTGGTTATAGCATATCCCTATTATTTGAAGAGATTATCCAAGTTTGGTTGGATATATATTCAGGAAAGCATGAAAAATGTAGATCATATGGGGATGCTTAATTGGTTTACTCTTTTTGACTCTTTCTTTCTATAAGCTGAAAATTCTCAGAAAATGACCATGTTTTTGGTACTGCCCGGAATGGATCATTAGGCTTCCATTTGTGAACAGAGAACTAGCCATTTTACTTGAACTTTGTTAAGCATGACTAACTGTTGCTTGATCGTATTGGGTTCTTTCATGGTTTAGCTTTTAGAGACAATTGTCAAGAACTGTGGTGATATTGTCCATATGCATGTTGCCGATAAAGATCTGCTTCATGAGATGGTGAGGATTGTAAAAAAGAAGGTAATTTCTTACACATATATGCTCCCCTTTTTCCTTATTTTAGGTTGAAGTTGTATATGACATTTAATTTTGCAATTGTAGCCCGACTTTCATGTCAAAGAGAAGATATTGATTCTTGTAGATACGTGGCAAGAAGCATTTGGGGGACCAAGGGCGAGATATCCGCAGTATTTTGCAGCATATCAGGAACTGTTGGTAAGTTGTTCTAGGGTCTTTTTCTTATTTTGCTGATTCTTGGTTTGCTACTGATTTCTGGGAACTTTTCTTAATTACATTTCTTGACTTTTCAGCGACTTGGAGCAGTTTTCCCTCAGAGATCTGAGAGATCGGCACCTGTGTTCACACCCCCTCAAACACAGCCCCTGTCATCTTATCCACAAAATCTCCGCAACCCGGAGTCACGACAAGAAGCACCTGAGTCTTCAGCAGAGGCAGAATTTCCTACCTTAAGGTAGGTGGTCAAACAGTGCTTTCTGCTCAAAGATAACCAGAGTAGTTCAATGACAAAATTCCTTGTTTATTTTTTTTGCTAGTCTTTAACTGTATGTGTGTCAAGAGAGTTGGTATGTTGGATTTTATTGGTGTCTAATCTGTGGATGTGATATGCAAATTTATCTTCTGTCTGTTCATAAGTTGTATGGACTAGTAACTTAACCTAGCCCTTTTGTTTTTTTGGACCTTTTGTTACTTCATACTTAAGACTAAGACCTGCTGGCTGCTAAAACTTGGTTAGGTCTAAAAACTTCAAACACAGTGATAAGATCTCTCTCTCACCTATCATTTTTTTAAAATATCTGACAGCCATTATCTCCTTTGTTAGTTTGACAGAAATTCAAAATGCACGTGGCATAATGGATGTCCTTGCTGAAATGCTGAATGCTTTGGATCCAGAGAACAAAGAGGTGACACTCTTGTGTATTTGATTAAAGGGGGAATTTCTTCTTGTAATATGCATTTTGAACTTGGTCTTATATCTCGTTCTTATCCTTATGATTTACCTAGTACATGTACTGATGACATTACTTGCACTGATTCAGTTGCCGAGACACTAGGTGATGCTTAATTCTAAAACTTGGAAGGCTAGGTTTAGAAATTTTCTTCTAGATCTGTTAGTTTGACTTTCTAACAATCTGCTGGATCACCCATCTATAATTATTTTTAATGTCTGAAGCTTTCTTCAATTTCAATATAAATGAGAACGTGTGTGTCGACCGAACATGATGGTGACATATGGTCCGTATAGCTGACCCACATGGTGGGATAAAGGTTTAGTTGTTGTTGTCGTCTGAAGCTTTCTTCAATCCTGCAAAATCTTCAGTAATGTATATCTTTGTAATTGAGAATCCATTTTACTTTTTGGATAATAGGGACTTCGGCAGGAGGTTATTGTCGACTTGGTTGAACAATGCCGTACATACAAGCAAAGAGTGGTACACCTTGTTAACTCAACCGCGTAAGCCATTACCTTTACTTCTTCTATCTAAGATGTGCTGTTAATTAAATATTCTTTCAGGCATTTTCTTTTGGTGAAAACATATGATATTTTACCTGCTTTGATGTGGTTTATCTGCTTTGTTACCTTATGGTGAAGTCTGTTTCGGTTATTCTCAGAAACAAAGTGGTTAATGCCCATCTCTTTTTATCCAATGCAGAGATGAATCGTTATTATGTCAAGGACTATCACTAAATGATGACTTGCAACGTGTGCTGGCCAAGCATGAATCAATTGCTTCCGGAACATCAGCTCAAACAGAGAAACCTAAGCTTGCTTCTGTTAAAACTATCATTAATGATTCTCCACTTATTGATACTGGAGATGGCAAAGATTCAGTCCAAGGGTAAATTATTTTTAGTACATTTTGTACATTCTTGAATCTTGTTGAACTTGAGTCCGTAGAGAGTTCTCTTGATCTTTTGTATCATATGCTCAGGGCAGATCGAAAATACTACTGAAACTATTCATCACCATCCTTGTCTGAATTTCTGATGGCATGTTTTGGGATTTGGAATTTTGTTTTGGAGTTTGGCACATCGAGTAGTATTAGGATAATAGCATGCATTTAATGATTTGCACACATATGCATGGAAGAATGCATTGTACTTCTTCCTCTGACCAAATTAAGGGGTTAAGCTTCTGAGAACTTGTTTTATAAGTATAGCATGGTCAGATGTATTGAGAGATTAATCTGATGAAGGGAGGGGAGGACATTGTATCTGATTTCACACTTGGAGTTTATGGTAAACTAAACATGGGTTTCTAGATTTTATTTGCCAAGAAACTTGGTTCGCAAATTGAATTAATTGATATGTGAGACAATTATCTTTAAATATGCTGTTACATCTTCTCTGATGCTTGATGATTATCTTGATCCAAGTTTATTACAAGGTCTTCTGACAAGATCTTGGATGCTGATTAATTGCTTCTGATAGGTAGAACGTGCATTTTTCTTTTGCAGTTCTTCTTCGAATGCTGGTATAGGGACACAGTTATTGCTAACTGCCCCTCCAACAGCTAATGGTCTATCAACAACACCAACCAAGGCCAGCCCAAAAATGGATCTTTTGAGTGGAGATGATTTTAGCTCACCTACAGCTGAGAATTCACTGGCCCTTGTTCCTGTAGCTGTAGGTGAACGTCAGCCAGTGAGTCCTGTTTCTCAGCACAATGCCCTTGCCCTTGTTGACATGTTCCAACAAAGTAACAATGCTCATGCAGTAAATTCTGTTGGACAAACATATCCTACAACTCCTCAATTCCAGCAGTCACAGAATTTTCAAACTCCTCAGCAATCAATTTATTCTAATGGAAGTGTTCCTGGCGGGATGTTACCCCAATATCAGCAGTCTGCATACACTAATGTGTCCAACTCTTCTTGGAATGGGCAAATGGCTCAACAACACCAGCCGCCTTCACCAGTTTATGGTATATCACCTTCTACCCTTATTCTTTATTCTTATTAAGAATTTCAAATATTTTTTGGAGCTGGTCCTCATTCTTGAACTGGTAATGGGACGGGTTACAATAGTTTCATCTGACCTCCCCCAAGCTGGTGGGGGTTACTGCCATCCACTTAAAATAGAGGATTGAGGCTTTTTTTCTAATGTACTTATTGTCAGATGGTTTCAGCATTGATTCTCAATATGAAAAACTGATTGCATATAAAGCATGCCTTCTTTCCTTTCTCCAGATTTTGTTAAACATAGATCTAATACACCATAAAAACATCACAGTACTTGAGCCTGCTTATTTGAAAATTGGGTTAGTGGAGTTGATTTAATCAGTGAAAGTGACTCAAGAAACTTCTGCTAAAGATTTGATCGATTGATCTGCTTTTTCAAATGACTAGAGTTTCCTTCAGTAAGAGGATGCAACTTAACTTTTTACTTGTGTTATCATGGATTGAAATGTTTTACACTCTGTACTGTTTGACAGGTGATCAGCCTGGTGCTTCATTTCCTCCTCCTCCATGGGAGGCTCAGCCAACAGATAGTGGCAGTCCATTAGCTGGCAGTCAAAACCATCAGCAGGTTACGCAGGTGGTTATCACGCACTCTCAACCATTGTCGAGTGGCATTTATCCTCATGCATCACAGGCTGTGGCAAATGAGCAGGTTGGTATTTATATCCAGCCTATCACTGGTGGCCAGCTTACGACAATGAACCATCTGGCTATGCAGCAGCAACACCAACAGCAGCAGCAATTTGTAGGCATGCAAAACAGTCAATTCCTAGGCTTGCAACAGCAACAGATGCAAGGGGGACCATCAATGGGTATGTATCCCCAACAAATGCAACCGGCGCAGATGGCTTATACATATCCTCAACAAATGTATGCCAACCAAATGGGTGGTGGTTATGGCTATGGTTATGGCCAGCAACAAAATGCTCAGTTTCTCGACCAGAGAATGTCTGGGCTATCTGTTAGGGATGACAGTGTACTCGGGAACTCATCCATTCCGGGTTCCACCCCGTCCTACGTGCATGTGCCATCGGGAAAGCCCTCAAAGCCAGAAGACAAGTTATTTGGAGACCTTGTCGACATAACCAAATTCAAACCTTCAAAAGCCGCTCATGGACATGCTGGTAGCATGTGATTGTGACTGGTTTTGCATTTTGCTTCATCTTGTTTGCTAACTTTTTGTCAATCCATTTTTTTTTCGCTCGCATAATTTCTTTGTTTTACTTTAGATTTCTATCATTATAGATATATATAATTTCTATTGTTTCATATATTTTACTAGCTTTGCTTTTACGATTCTGTACATTTATTGTAGAGAGAAAACAACAAAGAAAGAAATGAAGCTTTTTTATATTTTTTTTTCTGGGTGAATATATAAGTTACTGTTTTTTCGTGGTTTCTAGAATTATTAGGTGGAAGTTATATTAGACACTTCTTTTACTTTGTTTTTTTACCCCAGGAGGAAACTTTCTTTTGCTCACCTAGTTTGAAATTTGGCCAGTATGCTTGGCTTGCCACGGTTTTCTTTTTTTCTTCTTCATCGGCTTTGTACAAAAATAAGACTGGATTTTTTTAACGATATTAATTGAAAATATCAAAGAAAGATTAGTTCATAGTGTTTGGAAACAACTGCTTGTTACATTCACAAGTTATACGTTTTATATGAATCACGTTTCACGTATAAATTAATTTCAGAAGAGTTTTTGTCCGAGTTTTTGATTCCGCAACAACGAAAACAACTCAACTTCTTATATTATCACAACAAAAACAACTAATCTTTTTATTTTTTGACTTGTATCTAGCAACAATAAAAACATTTAAATTTTTTTTCACTAATTGAGGTGGGTTATCTGAATTTTTTTTTTTTACTTTTTCACTAAAATTGGTTGATTGTATAAATATACTTTTTTTTTGTGATTGACCTAAATTCATTTACATGCATTATAAATATAATGCAACGATTAAAATGTTGTATTAAATATACTACTTCATTTAATACCTATTCAAGGTAATATTACTATTGTAGATGATATTTTTCCTTTATTATATTTTAAATCATCTTTCCTTTTCTTTTCTTTTCTTTTCTGTTTTTTTCCCCAATATTGTATTTTAAATCCTCGTTTACACTTTACACGGGCGGTTTTTCACTTAGGCAAAAAAAAAAAAGAAAAAGAAAAAACGCGGGTCATTTGTAATTTCGCACAGTTAACTATTTAACTCGAAAAGGGAGTCTAAATGCAATCAAAATTACCAACCGAGTCACCTCAACTTCGCCGCCAATCTCAGCCTCTCCGCCGCCGTTGATTTCCTCTCCCCGAAGCTTCAATCCCCATCTCGAGAATAACACGCGACGGAACAGAACCGGTTTTTCCAAGACCAATAATTTCCTACGCTATTCCTATCCGAGGTACGTTTCATTCTGGGCTCTTTTCTTCGTTATACATATGTTTATGAAAATTGTGTGTGTGTGTGTGTGTGTTTTTTAAATGTGGATCCCTCGTCATTGTATAATGTTTTTGGTTGCCTTTTATCTGGAAGCTAAAAGATTGAATCTTTATTAAGTTAGAGTGAAAAAAAATCTAATCTTTGTGTGATTAGAAGGTAATTAAGTGACCCTTCTTCCAAAACTCTATCTTGATTTCCATGTGATATTATGATAATCGTTTTCTTGTGTTATTTTTTCTTGAATTGAATGACCATTTTTTGGGTGGAAACAATCAAATATTATTGATCATGTCTGCTATAGAAAAATCTTTGACTTGGTTGTTTTTTGTTGTTCACTTAGTGATTGATTCACTATAGTATGTGTTGAATTTTGGGGTTCTTACAATTTTGTTTTACAGGTCTGCAGTTGTTGGACTTGGATAGCATCTTTTTGCTTACTTTCACTAAACATGCAGGTTAGTATCTTGTACTTCATTAGCTCTTTAGGAATCAAACCTCTAAGCAAATGACAGAATGAAATGAGAGTTTTAGTGTTGTTTGAATGGGTCTTTTTCTGTCACAAAGTTAGAAATGAACTGCTCTGCACCAAACTAAGAAATTAATTGCAATGTTATTGTTGATGCCATCCATAAAGCCTTGTTTTTCCTCCTTATCAGTTTGAATTTCAGTTACTGATTCACTCCTTCATTTACTTCTTGTTCTTATGGTCTGAATTCTAAAATTGACACGTGATACTGTTTAGCCGTTGTTGGATTCTGTTGTATTTAGATTTCAGTCCCTTAATTATCCTTCTTTTCCCGTGGTTTAGTTATATGAAAAAGGTTGTTATTTAATATGCTTATGGTCAATAGAGCCAGGGAACTTAAGAAAACTTAATACACAGGGGATTGTGGATCATTCCTTGAACTTTTTTGAATGACTGTAAAATCATGGAAATGCAGCTTCTGTACTGTGGTTTGATTTATGTTTTTACTTGAATTGTGCATTGTGAATAGGCATCAAGAGCGAGGCTGTTTAAGGAGTACAAAGAAGTGCAGAGAGAGAAATCAGCTGATCCAGATATCCAACTAGTTTGTGATGATTCCAATATATTTAAATGGAATGCTCTTATAAAAGTATTCTCGTCTCAGATAAAACTATTCTGTCAATTATTCTCCTTCCCTTCTCTTTTTTGGCTTTTCAGGGACATTATATGTTGTCAGGTTATCTCTTGTTGATCTATGTAGTGTCCATTGATATAGGGGCCATCAGAAACTCCTTTTGAGGGTGGAGTTTTTCAACTAGCATTTTCGGTGCCAGAGCAGTATCCTTTGCAACCGCCACAAGTGAGGTTCTTGACGAAAATATTTCACCCAAATGTACATTTTAAGGTCTGACTCATTTCTCCAATCTCCTCGCTGTGTTACCTTTAAATACTACAAGTTTGTTTGATGGAGATTTGTTACTCCTGCCCGCACTAGGTGCAGCTGTTGTTTTAGTTATCTTTGCTTATAGCTAACGTCATATCAGTATATGCTATCAAAATGTGGGGACACCAAATATAATCCTGCTTAGTTCAACCACTAAAGCTTTTCTATTTAAGCTCGCATTCTTTAAAAGTGTTTGATCAATGGCTTGTAGTAGTGATTTCTTTTATATGTTTCCTATGATGAAATATTGATATTGGATACTTTGTAGACATTTGAGTCTGGTCTGAGTTTTGTGATAAAGTAGCTGGAGACGAGACCAGTAGTTGTAATTGGTTTTGGTTCCTGTTATTGAAGAAGAAATTCATGTGGAAATAAAAGAACTTCAAACCTGAATGCTAACAGAAGGACCTTGTAGTAGCGTTGTACCTGTCTACATATTACACCCTTGTTACTTCAATGAAACCGAGTAAGAATTTGGATGGATGGGTTGGTAGTTGTAACTATGCCAAAAGATTTCTTCTAATTCAGTGTAGTAAGGAGCTATTTAACTTTCCTTGGAAGAAAAATGTACTTTGTTGACATTCTGTTAATTTTATAGATTAGAAAATAAGTATTATATATGAAACTGCTCAAGTAAATGTTGTTTGATATGGATGATTGCTAAATTTTACTAATTTTTGTGCCTTTCTATTCAGACGGGGGAGATTTGCCTTGATATCTTGAAGAATGCATGGAGTCCAGCTTGGACACTTCAATCTGTTTGTAGGGCTATTATCGCTCTAATGGCTCATCCAGAACCTGATAGTCCTCTAAATTGCGATTCAGGTATTGCAATCAGATGTGTCAGTAGATCCTAGATTTTTTTTTTCTTATAAGCTCTAGCTTTTAAATTTTCCTACTCATATCTTTTCTGTATACTTACTTTTTCTTTGCTATAGCTGCTATTTCTACTGCTCTAGGCATGTATCAATTGTGCATTCGTTAGGTTGTGTATATAAGTAAATGCAGATATTGAATTCTTTTTAAGATTTGTCAAATGGAGTTGTGTCAACTCGATAAATTCTAGATGCGTAGACTGTTTTTCTGTTGTCCAAACCCTTGATTCATCCTCTTATATTCTTTTTTTTTTGCATGTGGGAGTCAAAGAACAATAACTTATGGCATTTGCGAATAAGAATCAGGCAGTTACTACTAGGTTACATATTTTTGAATCCAGTGAATGAATTCACGTTAAAGATAGTTGAGTAGCCAAAGCATTTTAACAGTTATTGATTTTTGGCCGTCCTTGGTTGCTACCCTTGTTAATTTCATCTCTTATGCGATACTTATGCAGAAAGACAAATAGTGGAAATACCTCGAACTTTGTTTTCATACATGATCTATCAGGCTATACTTGTTTTTACAATGGATGTTCTGCTTGCTGTTTGATTATTGTTATTATTTTTTTCTTTTCTCGTGGATTGCAGTGCTCTTGAGTGACACAGATCCAATGTTTTGTTTTTTATTTAGGCAATCTCCTTCGTTCTGGAGATATCAGAGGTTACCAGTCAATGGCAAGAATGTACACTAGGCTTGCAGCCATGCCCAAGAAGGGATGATTTGGAGTTTGCTTGCACTTGCAGTTATGCTACTAAACCATATGACATTGATGCTGCTTGTTGGACATGCATACTTTTTGTCCAAGATGTGTTGTAATGAGTACCCTAGAAAGGATAAACAATAATCCATCAACAATGGTTGTATGCCTGTCTTATTTTGCACTGTATAATTAGCATATTGTAACTAATTCTTGGGGTGATGAGATGCTTATGTTGAGCAACTTTCAACCTCAAAGGAGAGGTCAATTTGAGAGTTCTGAAAAAAAAAAAAGTTCCTTCTTTTAGTTCACTAATTTGTATGTATCCCTGCCTTCTACAACCACTAAATGAATAATTGAAAGTTTCAATTACCAAGCAATGTTTGATTGTTTTCCTACTCTTTATTTGAGTCATTTTCATTTTATAGTGCACAAAGGGACAGATGAAATGAGATATATTTAGTGCACAAATTCACATGGAGCTTCAAATGGCTTTTCAATGGTGGAGAATACCATTTTTTTTTTATTTAAAAAAATATTACAAGAGTTTGTTCTTTTTTGCGATAAAGAATATGAGTTTATTTATTTAATTAATACAAATATTATGAGTTTATTTGTTTCTCTAAAAGGTAGAGAACAAGAATATTTTTCATTTAATATAAATATTACGAATTTGAAAGCAATATAGAGTTGCGGTTCTAATCAAAACAGAATCGACAATTCTAAAATCGTGGTCTTGTTATGGAAGTTTTTTAATACTCATAAATTGTAAGGTGGAGGAATTAAGTTTAATGTGAAATATAAAATTGAAATAATCTTAAAATGTACAGTATTGTGATCATTTCATATTTTTCTTTTTTTTTGCTTTATGAAAATAAGAATTTATTTGCATAAAAGTGAATTGGATTTCAAGGGGTGGTTTTATTTATTTACAAGGCAAACAACTCATGAAGCATTTTTAAAAAAATCCAATCATTATACCAAATATAGTACTCATCATTTTTAAAAAAATAATAATAAAAAAAAAAAAAAAAAAAAGAACCATAAATCTTAGCATGCAGTAATCAAAGTGTTCTTACAACATATTTTGATCTCATATTTCAATACCATTGTTTCTCTAACATCAATCACATATTCATTTTACATGCAAAAGTTTAACTTAGTTCTTTGTGGCTATTGTACAACTTTGTTTTAACCATCTCTATTACGGCATCAAGAATCTGTCCAACCAATCACTTGCTTCTTTTACCATCAAAGGTGTCATTTGATGACCAATTCCTGGTTGTGCTATGAACTGGGAGAAGAGAATGAATTATGTCAATAACAATAGATGGTAGTGATAAGTTGATTCAGAAGGCTGCAACTTCCCTCCCTCTCCGGAAATCACAAAAGCAATGGACAAACGAGGATTGTCGTTGCATATAATGGTCAAAACACAAGCAATTCAAGAACATAATTCTTTAAATTAGAAAGAAGAGACAGGCACAATAACTTGTTTGGCTGATAAAATGTTCATAATCATCTGTTTAATAATAAATCTTTTTACGTAGAGCTTAGTTTCTTTTCGTCTTTTGAGTTATCCAATAGCTAGATCATGGATCTGGGGTGTATTAGCAAATCACATTTAGTTTATTATGTAATGGACCATAAGATCATAACAAGTTTCTGAACTCACAATTGAAGAAGCGATCGAGGTAATGGGAAGACAATGTTACCTTGAAATAGTCCAAGTGGTTAGCCTCCTCATAAGCCTCGTGTGCTATTAATTTGGGAACTTCCAAGCCTTGAATAGGGCAACGAGGGTCTTCTTCGCCTGTGTTTGCCCGAAATTTTCAGTGTGAATAGCTCATAAGATAAAAGAAGACCTACAAGTATTATGATTAGACATGCAATGAAATTTATACCATTCAAAATTAGCAGAGGACGTGGTGCAATTGCTGCAACTGTGTGATGTGAATCAAACTTTGATTCCAGACCTGGAGCAATTCTAACCCAGACCTAATGAGGAAAATTATAGTAGACGAAATCAGCCTATTGAAGTTCTCTCAAACAGTCAATTAAATAGTCATCGCCTTAATGTAAATCATCAATAAAAAGATCCGATCAAATGATTAATAAATGTCCCCACTGGCAACCATTGGAAGGGCACTAAGAATGAGAAAGAGATAAGTTGGATCATAGTGAAACCATCCTCAGAAGCTAATGTGAAATGGCGAAAGAAAAATAGGACAAAAATAGGAAATATGATCCCAGCACTGACACTGACCTTCTCAACCACTTCTTTATCAATCGCACTTTTCCCTAAATCAACCCTTGCTTCTGGAAACAAGAAATCAAGAGCTTTTCAAAAATACTTCATATATTCAACTAACAAAACCTAGATATACAAGAAAAATAATACCATAGCAGCAGGAATTGATCTCTATAGTTTCAAAAGGTCAGATATTCTTTTTCCCTTACTTTCAAATACAGCCTTGATACTGTCAACTCGAGCTTGCCACTTGTCATGTTCTATAGCCCACCTGAAGCCCTGCAACCATATTGTTTGAACCTTCTTAATTTTCAATTTGACAACCAAACAAGTGATTAGAAAAGTTGCTACCTACTTATATCACTAAAAAGTTAATAAATGACCCACTTGAACACCAATTATAGGTACAACCACAGCATAGCGAGTATCCACAGCACCAGCAAACCATGCATGCATTCCTGTATATTAAATCCATATTATGAGTCTTCCACATTGATGTAACAGTGATATACCTTTCCTCTCAAACTTTATTTGACTGACCTCCAAGTGATTCACCAGTGATCCCTATTCTGGAGGGGTCTATATCTTCCCTTTGTGTAAGATAATCTGCTAGTTTTATCAAGTCCCATACCTGGAAAATTCATTTGCTGAAGGTATTCTTCATGGATTTTATATTTAAAAGCATGAGATCCAGATAATACATTAATAACAAAATGACTGGACCATTTGAAATTGTTCGAGAAACAATAGGAGCATTACCGTGTCAAATATGAATGGCATTGTATCACCTAATTCCCATGATGACACAAGAGCCTGCATTGTTACAAGAAAAGCAGATACTTGATTAATGTAAAGAAGGATGCATTAGTCATGGAACAGATAGACATGGGTGGGTCTTGTGGCACTGACCTCCCCTGGTCTGTCATAATTATAATACAAAAGGACTTTTCCTGTGGTTTTTGTGATTTCAATTAATCCCAATCAAACTTCAAGTTACTTCTTACTTTTTTACCCATAGAACTTAATTTTAATGACTACCAGCTCCAAAGTATTCATAAGGTAACCACTCCATGGACATTTTATGCCATCATGAGCTTCGAAGGGAGGTTTTCCTAAACTGATAGGAAACTTCAAAACAGCAGGAGTGAAAGTTTCTTTAATTAAAATGAATCAAAGGAAATTTACTTTATAGACCAATATCTGAAAATTGCAGAAATAGGACCATCAACTGAAACACTAAAGGCTAAGACAGCTCTCAAGTTCATGCTTTCTCCAGCCTATGGTCTTGCCTAAAGATTGACAATTTCATAATTAGCATCCCACAACTCCAAGAATAGAAAAAGCCCTTTTGGATCTTTATCATAATTATGAAGCAGGTAGTCGTCCCACGATACAAAGTTGAATGGAAAAAAAAAGAGAAAAAAAGCTCTCTGTTAAATGATAATATCCCTCATCGGTTAAATAAGAACCCTTGAACTAATATATAAGGTATATGGGCCACTCCACTCCTAGCCAATTGGTTTTGAGTTGGATGCACATATATTCTTTAACATGGTATCAGAGCATCAGGTTTGAATTGTGGACTTTTCAAACATGACTAGGGTTTCTCTCACCTCTCTTCTTTCAGTATTTGGGATAAGCCCATTATTGGGCTAGCATTCGGTTTAGTTTAGAATTGTCAGTATTTGGGCTAGGCCCAACAATCATGTTAAATAAGAACCCTTGAACTAATATATAAGGCCACTCCACTCCTAGCCAATTGGTTTTGAGTTGGATGCACATATATTCTTTAACACTCTCCTCTCCATACAAATTAATTATCTATATAAGAAGCTAACAGAAGACAAAATCAAGCGAAGGACAAGGATTCATACATCACGATAGGTTGTCATATTGCTTGCACGTTCTCCATGATAACGAGAATCAATAGCAACTGCTATGTATCCCTTTGAAGCATATGCCTGCAATGTAATAAAACATACTTTAGCAGCTTTTAATTCCCAAACGTCAGGCTAACAACATCTCAGAATTCTAGAAGATATATAAACAGCTCTGTACCAACCTCAAGCAGTGGTCGTACCCACTCCTTGCATTTATTTGTGCTGTGCAAAATAACAACAGCTGGCCTTTTCTTCTGAGTACTTTCCTTTAGACTCAGTATCAGCAGAGGCAAGCGTCCTTGCTCACCTGCCTAGTGATGATTAAGAAAACATAGTCAGCACAAACTTTGAACTTAGAATTGATGCATAAAAGAATAAAAGCCTAACATTGGATTCATGTAACTGTCTCCACCAAAAGGAGTATTATTGCAAAGCAGTCACATTGAAACTCTAAGTGCCAAAATGAGCATGAGTTCTCCAAAAGGAAAAAGTCAATAATCTAACTTCTGCCACATGCAAATGAAAGTGAACATCATGTAATATTGCAAAAGAAACTTAATCGAGCAAACTCTACACTCTTTAGAACACAAGAGGTTACTCTGGTGACTCTTAAAATTTTTAGTCCTTTTGGTTTTTGGATCTTAAAACTACTGCACTTGTCACACTTTGAAATATTCACTCTTTATATATTTATAAATTAGATCAATCATCCATCTTAAACATAATTATTCAATCTACCCTTTACACTCTTCAAATAACAAATGGGAATGAAAAACGCTACATTTGTTAGGGTTTCAACTGCAAATTCATTGAAAATTTAGGAGGCAATATCCAATAGCCCTTTACTCTTCCATTATGATTACGAAGTAAACATTCAAACAAAGAAGAAGAAAGAATAAAACAGAAGGAGAATAAGCACTGCAGTTACGAAAAAGATGATATCAGACTAATACATCCAATTCTACTTGTGCAAAGTTTTTTTTTTTGTCTTGACAGACAAACTCAATGTGCATTAAGCCTTGAAAATGATCTCTTACTACAGATACCAGAGTAGTTTGAGTTCATGTCATAAAGTTTGTCTTTTTCTCTTGTATTTGTATCCCAGCTCCTTAGTCCACAGATATATTGAGTACTTTATCCTACAAGAACAATTTCATCAGTCCAAAATCCTGAATTATCTACTCTTCTTCAAAAGCCCCAGGCGCTGACCATCTAAAGATCCCTCATTTCAGTATTTAATCTTTATTGACACAATGTCAAGAAAAACAAACAAAACAAAATTCAAAAATCAGATAAATGACCTCAGTAGTCAAGTAAAAGTTCTCCTCTTTGAGCAATTCTTTGAAGTTAGGTATATCTTTCTTTGGACAAGACTCCATTGCCTGCAAAACAGAAAAATAACTATTCTCAAATGTAACAAAATCCCCTTCTGCAAAAACTAATTGAGCTCCCCTCCTGTCAAAATTGTGATACTAAATCTATAGAATAAATTTTGCAGGGTACTGAATGAAAATTGAACAAATCCCAGATATAAATAAGTTTCGTACCTCACTAAAGACTGGCTTTGGAGTCTCCTGATACAGCGGATCCTTCAATGGCTTCCCAGGTACCACAGTAAGAGGAACTAAACCACCCAAAACACAGATAATAAAAAGAACCCCGCATTAAGAAATCAATCAACAATTTAACTAGAACAATCAGAAAAAGTTACAATCCTAAAAATTCCAAATCAAGAAATCAAATCATTAGCTCAATTCAGTTATAACAAATTCACGAACACATAAAAGGGCTGTGTGTGAGCGAGAAAAAGATCAAACCTTCTGGTGTTCTCCTGCTTCGAAGTACATCAAGAAATTCAAGGCGAAGCTTCTGGGCATCAATAGTTTCAGCCATTATACGATTTGGTGAGTTTTGTTGGCGAGTACTAGCAGTGATGGTTGAGTTGTCGTTGAAGTTTAATACTACACGTTTCTTCAAAGGGCGAGTTTTATAACAGCAGCAGCTGACAAGGGATGGGGACAACGTGGGATTTTTAATGAAATGGCGCTTAGCTAATATGTGAGTGTGAGTGTGAACATGCACGTGGGACATGGTCCGTGCTGATGCTGCTTGTGTTGCGGGAAATTTGTTCTTCATTCTTGCTTGCTTTGCTGCTGAAATTATTAGCAGTAATATGAAGAGGGTGAGGGAAACTGATCTCTGAAACCATGAGATATTAGCATTGCATTTTCATGAATGGATGTAGCATGTATAATGTTGGATTTTTTACGTTGGGGGAAAATGAATGAATGTGTCCTTAGGTTAATTTGATTTTTGTTTTTCCAACAACATTAGAGCTATCAAAGTTGCCGACTTCTAAAAATTAGAAAATAAGGGAAAAGAAGAACAGTTTTTAGCATGATTTACACCATATATCTAATATATCTAATAGAAAATAAGGGAAAAGAAGAACAGTTTTTAGCATGATTTACACGATATATCTAATATATCTAATGTGATCTATATAATAAAGTGTGACAAAATATTAATCTAGCTCGACGTCCCCCAACCCAACCCCCCCCCCCCCCCCCTCCCTGGATAATAGCTGCTCTCTTTTTCTCATACAATTTTCTGGCCACTATGACAAATCACAACATACAGCCAATGAAAAGGAAGGTGAAAGGAAGCAGCCATAGACGATTATTAGAACAGTTTTGATTCTTTAACTGGATGCCACGAAATTTCTGCACTAAGGGATAGCCATTGTACAAATATTCATGAGCATGTCCTCATGCATCTTATCGTAGAAGCACACATTCTTTTACCCAGTTAAGGGCCACCTTTGGGTCGCTGCAGCTCGCTTCCTCAGGGACAGGCCAGTCAGGCAGAACTGTGAACATAGGCTCAGGGGAAGGGTAGTCTTCCAGCTTCGACAGAGGCAATTGAACCCCTTCGATAGGGATCAGGGCAGTAGAAGAAGTTGTTGAGACATTCGCTGGGGCTGGATCAGAGGCAGTAACCTCTTTGGCCTCTTGAACAGTCTCCGGTTCATTCACCCCTTTGCCCATTTGAGTGGGTTCTGACTCCTGCGTTGTATCATTTGCAATCACTACAGGTCAGTCGTTCTCCTCTACTTCCCTGGTGGCCTTCCTTTTACCCCTATGCATCAAGGGCACGTCAGGAGAGGTATCTACAATTGTAGCTTTGGAATTTCCTTCCCTGACTTCTGGTTCAGCAGGTAATATCTCCATAAAAGCTTGACTACTAAGTGCATTAGCTGTAATGTTGGAGGGATCGGCTATGTCAGTAAACACCTAATACCAAGTTTAATAACAAAAGGATATGGCTCACCTTTTATGCTACCACAAGTGACGAGTTGGTTAAGAAAACCACAAAACTTAGTCAGGATGAGCTTTTCTTGTTCTGCATCTTTTGTGAGGCTTGAAACTCCAGTTAGAGAGTCAGTTCTTGTGGTTATGGTATCTCTTTCATCACAAATTAATGCAAGTGTCTCAGGAGAGAATGCCCTTCCAGTTTGTCGATCAACCACAGCTGATTGGCATGCATGGTCCGGAGTCCCGTTTATTTCACTGGAGCTCAACATCTGAACATCATCTCGGTCATGAATGTCTCTACTCTGTTGAGTTGATGGAGCAATGCAATTTTCAACATGTTCGATATCTCCTTTAGTAATCATATGTTTCCTTTCTGAGAAAGGTAAATGAGAAGTTTTAAAAGCAAGTCTAGATTATGATAAAAGAACGAATTACCAACTGTTATCATTCTTTGAAAAGCTTATGCTCTCAAGGATTAAATCTTAGGTATATGTGCATCATATATGAGATCAAATCAGAGTGTTACTTTCTGCACCTTTTTTTCATCATTAGAAAATTTGGAAAGCGCACCAGTTAGGAAAATTGTAAAACTACAGACACAAAAAAATGAAAACTAAGCAGAAATATTCTGCACTAGAAGCAAATAGCTAGTGCAGAGGAGCAAATATCATTTAATTAAAACTCAGAGTACCAAGAAAAGTTTGCACTAAGGTAATGAGAATGGCAGTGTAACAATATCAATCACACTGCAAAAGAATGCGAAAAAGAGCTTCCAAAAGCTCATCCAGGATATCCATAGCCAGACAAACAACAAACTGATGATCGAGTACATCCAAGGGCAGTGATGAAATACTCCAGCTGTTGTCTGGTTGCAGAGCTCATAAGGCAGGACCTAAGAGCAGCTGGTCTCCAGAATTGCATTGAAACTGATCGTTTATCCTTAAGTCAAACTCACAAGACAAAATTTGCTTGAGTACACACATGGGCAAGCCAGATGGCCATGTTATTGCTAGCACATGCACACACAGTTAAATGCATCCATTTAACCACTAGCCAAAAGCAAATCCATGACAAAGTATATCCGATTAAAGGAAAAATGCCATACACATACAGCCATTTTAAACCTCATTTAGTGATATTTCACATTTGTATGGGAGCAGCAATAAATCTGTCAAGTATTCAACATTAATCCACAGAACATTTATTTAAGAAATTATGTGAAAACTCATGCTTAAAAGTAGATCATAAACTCCGCACACAAACTTTTCATTTTGTAATCATTCAATATTTAACCTTTCAATGATCATAATTCAAAAGTAAACTAACTGTTAAAAACCTGCAAAGGTTAATGTGTCAAGCTGCACCATGACCTGAAATTTTGTTTGCAGCTTCTGCTGAAACTACAACCAGATGAGAACAAAGCTCCTCCAAATGCTGCAGTTGGAGGATATCCAATAATAGAGACCTTCAACATTATCAATAATACTAGTCAGTTGCTGATGAAAAAAATGGAATGGTGGCGTCAAATTGTGATTAGAAGCATCAAAATACTTGATCTTTTGCAAGAACTTTAAGAGCAAGAATTCAAAAATGTGTACCTGTATGTGGGTTTTGAAGACCCTGACACATTTGCAATAGTTCCAGATGATGGAACAAGTGATGGCGAAGATGAAGTCACTGGAGGTGTTAAATCAATTTCCTGAGAACAAAATTTCAATCTTCCTATTAATTGAAATATTCTTGAAAATTTGTTAGTATAACTACGAGGAGAGAGATGTTGTAGTTGCCTCATAAGCACACTCAAGAGTGGGGTCAAACAAGAACAAAGATCAATATGGGGACCATCAAGACACAAACATATAATCCACAGTGAGATCGCTCGGATTTAAGCTTTAAGAAATGCATATTGATACTTCATGTTCTTCAAAAGTGTAATCTTCTTTGACTAACATTTGACCATCTCGACTTTTGATCTAGATAATTTAATAGTAATTTCAGTCCAAAGCTGTTTCACCTAATAGTTTACAAAATCAAATTGACCAACATATAGAACAAACTTGCACAAAAGATGCATAGTGCATTCAACAGACAATTACTTGGTAGCCTGAGATCCACTATCTTTTGAGGAATCAAACTGTTAACTAAACTGAAGCTGCATTAAAAAATTGGGTTCTGAAGTCAAAAATCAATGGTACATTTTCGATTAATTTTTTCCCTCCTTGACTCAGAAAATGGAAACAAAAGTTTCATTAGCTAATGAACCACACTTTTAACCCAAGTCCATAAGTCAAATTGAGTATGGTCAGATTGAAGGCATAAGCTAGTAATGCAAACAAATGCATACCTATTAAATTGTATAAGACAAACAAGAAGGTACGGCATAACAATACAAGAGAAGCTAAAAGAAATCACATTATCAACCACAAAAAGAGTTAAAACTTACCCAACATAAAGCTATAAGTGAACAATGCATGTCAAGTGGAGATAAAATGACAGACACTTACAACTTGAAGTTCTTAGGTACCTGTCTAAATTTTTCAAGCCTATTTGTTGCTTCATCATCAGATTTTGCTCCAAAGCTCAATTGCTCAGTTTTCCTCTTCTTTATTGGATGAAGACTGGTAAAACCAGAAGGTCTAGTGACTCCAAGAATGGCTGCATTCACTGCCTGGTTCACACGTGTTAAAGGATTTACAGGACCTTCATTAAAAAGAGATATTCTCTCCTTACTTCCTTCAACATTCTTGCAGCCCTTGCATTTGCAATTATCAGAGCAGGGAACACTAGCCTGAAAACACTCGCAGTATTTCTTGAGACACCCAGATTTCTTGCAGTTGCATCCTTTGTTGTGCTTACCCATAATTGTAGCCTTGCGTGCCTCAGCCAGGTTAGTCTTAAGACATTTAAGAAGCAGTTTCAATGATATAAAAGAAAGAACAATGTGGCAATCAACGGACATATTATCTAACAACTTAACTCATGGAAAGTTATGGTGTGAAGTGCTGCCAGCTAAGGCACTCAAATAAGTTGTATTAGATTCAAGTTTTCCTTTGGTAACAGGCATCTTGACAAAAGAATAATCAATGAAAGAATTCAAAGGTGCTAATAAATAGTCAGGAAACCTGACGCTTTGAAGCAGCTAACAGTTCTAAGATTTCATTCCTTGAGCTTTCTTGATTTGATATTTACTCTGTTTGTCTCAATCGGTTCAAACTAGAGGTCAGATTGCACAACAAAAACTTCAACAGGAAGTGAAGATTGAGTTTCTCTAAATTCCATGAACCAATAAAACAAGGATAATGCAAAAGAAAGAATAATGCTTTCCTGATGCTCTGGTGCTCAAAATAAAGGCCAAACACTTCAGCCACACCAAAAAAAGTTACAAATATGCAACAGATAAAAAGTATGATGAGCTTCAATACAGTAATACAAATGCTAATATTTCTGCTTATATAAACAGCAAAATGATAGCTCCTTGTCTAACAAAAATTTAGTATGAGATAATGTCTCATCATTAAAGGTTATAAATTTACTATAACGAGGATGCAGTGTCATGGAAGAGAAATAATGGTTGGAAAATGAAATATCATCCCTAATCATGGCATACTTTAGCAGAGAGAAAATTACTAAGGAAATAGACGAAAATTCAATGTCAGGTTCTATATATATTTCAGTGACCCAAGAGAAGTAGCTAAAAGTTAGTTTAGATTCTATCTTCAATCCATGAATTGCAAAACACCTTGCATCCCATCAGATGAGCAAAAATTGCTTAAGGGGAAATAACAAATGAAACAGGATTGCAGAATTTATTTATTGACCAGATATTAGCACACTTCTAAAGAATCATTATAGTCAAATCATGTACTTTCATACAATTCTTGCCCTTGAGCTGGACAAATCATGTAATTCTCCCTTGCATCCCATTCTACAGCATTAGTTGGAGAAAAAAATACACCAATTACCTCCCATGTATACAAGTTGACCTTGGGGCCACAGCGTAATATAATTAAAGAATGTAGAGAAGAAACATTCCACAGACAACAAAAAAATATGACAAGATCACCTGATCAACAATAGCTCATTCAGTATATAATTGAAATGATGTATGAAGCACATCTCAAAAAGACAACTCCAATAGATTAGGAACAAATACCTTAGAATTTAATAATTGATAGCGAGTGACAAGTCTTTCCCTTAAAAATTGAGGGCTGTTAGCAATTTTTGGTCTGAATGCATCCGAATTCCTCTCTAGTATAGTTTCAATTGCCTCCTTCCTTTCAGCCTCATTCTCTGAAGAATTGTGGCAGTTTGTACAAGTGCAACCATAGCAATATATCCCAGAAGCAAAACATTCACAGTACCTGGTAATCACAAAAGCAGAATCAATCTGGTGCCTTTTTCAAAGGCTGTCCTTAAATTAGATGTACACTCAGTCCCATAATAATCATTAACCTGCATACCTCCTCTTAAGCAGTAGATAAATCAAAAAAATAAGTTTGTTTAACTTAGAAATGGTCTTATCCAGTAGCATCTGTTCTCAAATACATGACTTCTCTCTAATCATTCTACTTCACGTACAAGATGATACTCTACGAACAGCAAAGCTTTTGGTCTCATAGAAAGTAGAAGACTCCTCTCCATAAGAAGGTTGGACCAGGTGCACAGTGGTGATTCTAATAACAGAAGAAATTGCTAATAGAAACAGAATAAATCACAATATGAGGCAAGTGAACTTACAACTTCAAGCATCTCGAATATTTGCAATTACATTGTTTCTGTTTCTTTCGAGAAGCATCCTTTGACTCAGCATTAGTCGGATCTTGCAACTTTAGAGAATCTTTTTGGCTGATGGAACAAAAAGTAGAAACAGCTACATTGCATTAAAATCGAACTAGACATCTATACACAATTACACTCGAAAAGTCGGCGAAAGTTGTTTTACTTTCTCTTTAAAATAAAAAAATTATTAGAAAAAAAAAAGCTCACACACTTGGGAGAACTGAAAAAAGTTTCATACTTTAACCATATGAAGCTCAACTAGCCATGATGAAAGAAAAATTCAAAAATAAGACTTATCAGTTCCCTGAAATGGAACATTCAACGTATAAAAATTGTCCCAATAAAGCTACTTCAACAAAACAGAGCCTTTCATCAAGTGTAATTTGCAAAAGATTTATCTTTTGCTAAACTTCTTTCTTCCTAAGCACTAATATTCATTTTCTTTTTCTTTTTTTTTCCTTGACTTATTATGATATTGTTCATGAATAACTTTAAACCTTATTATATTATCCAATGAACACATTTGAATTTTCATAAAATGAAGCTTTTTTCTCAACTAGAATTTGAAAAACGCAATATTAAATCAATCTTTTTTCAAGATAATAAATGCACTTCTAAAGTTGAATGAATAATGTTAAAAAAAAAGATTCTTGAAATGAATATAAAACATACATTAATTGCTCCGAACTTGGGCGATTAAGCGGATGAGCTACACGCAATACAGCCCGCACGCTCTGCTTCCACCGCTCTTGCACTGGCTTCGCCGGAGGCAATCCCACCGGAACTCTGGATGGTGGCTTAGCAGGATCAAATAACTTGGACTGTAATTGCGTCTGTGGATCCTCCGGCCATAGTACATTCACCGCGGATGGTTTCGACTCTGCAGTCGCCGTGAAATATAACTGCCTCGCCAGCTTCTTCGCCGCCGCCGTTATTGTCACCGCTGCCTCTCTCTGTTCCATTACAATCTGAAATTCTCAAAAAAAAAAGATTCAATCTTTTTCGATAACCTTAAATTAACGGCGTCAAGCGTCGTTAAATTGAGAGGATGGTGGCGGATTGAGTTGATGGAAATGCAACGACGGAGTTCTCAGCCGCAGTAGTGAGTGGTGGACTTCTTCCTCGGTCGCTCCCTCGAATTTTTTTTTGAAATTGAATTTCGGTAAGAAAACATAAATAAAGAGAAGAGATTGGAGGGAATGATCTGACGGTTTAGATTAAAAGTATTGGACGGATGAGGATCAGTCTTATAGATTTTAACAAAGATGCTAATAGAGTTTTGGAAACCAATTCAATTATTTGAAAATTGTTTTCCAATTTTTTGTTTAATTTGAATTTAAAAAATTAGTTTTTGATTCGTTTATGATTTTTACTTTTTGAATTCAGTTAATCGATCAAATCGATTTCATTTCAGTTTTCAGCTCGATTTCGATTATTCGAAATTAAACCCAACTAACTATATAATTGATATTTTTTAATATATATTTACATTAAATAAATATACACACTATCATAAATATCATTTAATGTTAAATCTAGATTTCTTGTAATTGATCAAGTATTTCATTAACTTAATATTTTTAAAAAAAATATTTTATCATAAAAAAATAAAAAAACAAAAAAAAAACGAATTGACCGAAATAAAACTTAGTTATTCGATTCAGATTTGTTCGATTTTCAATTTCAATTCAATCAAAAAAATTCAAATTTAAAAAAACGAATTAAACGAACCACCAAATAACCAACTATTCTCACCCATAATTGTGAATATGATAGAGGTTAATAATTTTTGCCACCAGTTTTATTTCAAAATAGATTCATGCATGTTTGGCAATGATGTTTTCAAATAAAAAATTTTGCCACTCTTAACTTGCATAATCTTATGAAATTTTCCAACTCTTGTTTAAATGCAAATAAATAAATAAATATGTGATAATAAGTAGATTTGTAGTATAATTTGTTCACTAATTATTGTTGTAAAAAGATTTAGGAGTATCTTGAAAAAAGAAGACAATTTCTTACTCCAAAATCCATCCTACATTTTATTGAATTAGGTAAATATTTAGAATAGTAAAGTGGTATTGAGAAAAGTAAAAAAGACTATTTGACTATGATCAAAAACTGTTATTTTCTATCAAAATTCTACATATGTTTTTAGAAAATCTTGATTTTCTATCAAAATTCCAAATTAAGCTCCATAGCTCAAGAACATTAATGATAATTTTTTTTTCGAATAAAGCAAGATTTTATCCATGATATTTGTATAATATTGGAAATGCTTTAAATTGCTTATAAAAAAGAAAAACATTTTTAATTGCACCCCATCGCCGTTCACCCTTTACCAAGCAAAGATGACTAAAACAGGATCGATTAACAATTTTTATAAGCTAACCTGCAATGCATAGAAGTTAGAACCAAATTTGTCTTGCTAACTTGACTGTCTCCCTAACTTAAAAAGATCATTGAAGAAGCAAAGGACTTCATTTACCTTTGTTGAATCTCCATATATATGCACAAGATAAAATATGTGCAACTTGATTGATTAGTTTTAGCTTTGCTTCCAATTAAACAACCAATAACAACTTAAACTTTAATCTTTTGATATTATCTTCTAAGTCAAACTAACCTAACAAATGATATTTTTGCCATTGTCTCTCAGATAATTGGAATAGTTCATTGCAAGTGTGCATGTTGTGAGCTATATGTACTTTTTTTATGTTAAATTTAAATTCCTAACAAGTAATTAATTAGTAATTCATAGAGTTAGGTCAAGCTTTTTTATTATGCATTTGAATGCTTCTGAGCTTGAAACTAAGGATGCATAAAGAAGAGTGATCTAATATAGAGTAGGAGTAAGGTCTAATAGAGCAAGAGATGTAGGTTTGTAAAAAGTATAAGTGTAGATTTAAAAAGTGTTTCGATTGTGAGGAATTGTGTTCATCAAAATAGAACTTTATTAAGATTTATGGTAGTTTGCAATAATTCCACATCGGCCCACATTTGAAAAGACCTAATAAGGTGGTATAAGAATTTAAAACTCTCTATATATATATAATTTAACCTTTTGAGTTTAAATTGCGTTTTTTATGTTTATATTAGACCTCTAATGAGTTACTTAGTGTTATTTTTCCTGTCAAACGACCTAACAATTCATGTAAGTTCAATTGCACGTGTTGATTGGCAATATGTGAAGTGCACTAGAAGGTAGATGGGAGTATGAGCACTCGGGATCTTCTGTTCCAATGTCTTGTTCAATTCCTGTTTCAATTTATAAATACACACAATGTAAATTTTATTAAAACTTAATCAAGTTATTAGTTTTAATTAGGAATACGTGTTAAGTACATAAAACCTGTATTTAAAGATTGAAATATGAAATTTTTTGAGAAAATCCATTGGGGAGTATGAGTTAGCATGAAATTGAGCATTTTCGATAAAATTGTCTTTCTAATCATCATTAGTAAAATCGTACAACTATTTTACGTTTTTTTTTTTTTTTAAAAGAACTTGTAACAATGTTATAATAAACAAACATTGATGTATGAAGTAGCAAAATGTCGGAGGATAGCCATATCATTAATTACGAAGGATTGTGATTCTTCGCAGGCTTGTGAGTTAACTAATCGAAACAACGTATCGATCCATATTTGTGTTCATGTTGCATTGGCACATTGTTTCTTGGACAATTAATATATTCTATTTTGTCCCGAACCAAATATCTTTAATTTAATTGTGTTCCTTTTCGATTAACCCTCATTTTTTTTTTTTGATTGGCTCTGAATCCCAAATGCTTACAGCTCGATAAACAAAATTAAAAATTCAAATCTAATTAATTAATATATAAAAGAGAAAGATCAAGTTAATGTATGTATAAGTTTCGGCTAACTTACAAAATCAATAAAATTAATGGATACAAATTCAATCTTGAAACTCCCTATTAGATCATATTAATCAGTTCATGCATGCATATGATGATCTTGTATATATATTGTGTCAAAATTAAAGGAGATACTGTATTACTGTATAAGATGTGAAAATGTTAAATTTCACGAAACTGAATAGTACAAGAAGCTAACCTAGGAGTAGTTACTTAATTAATTAATTATCTGTGATATCTTTTAATTTTGAGAAATCCTAGGGAACATAATCTCTCTCCAATTAATTGAGAGCACAAAATAATGTCAATACAAAGATAAAAACGAAAAACAGAAGAAAATTAATTAATATTTGTGTTCATGCATGCTCACGTCACACGTGCAAGTTAAGAGCCCGCATCAATCTTCATTCTAGAGATTGGCCAAGATACTTTGAGTATTTTTTATTTGTTCAAAATATTGAGACCTGATGAGGATCGAATTTTACTAAGATTATAACACCTCAGAAATAGACTCCTAATATGACAAGTACTCTTCAGCTCATAGGAGTCCAACTCTTTCTCAGATCATATTCCTATTCCATATATGTTAAGAGTTACAATCCTATTACAACTCTTACACTACAACAAACCCTTCTTCAAGGTATGTTATTAGAGTTTCAATACAACTCTAATTCATGTATGTATTCTATAAATACAACCCCTCTCTCACTTGAGAAGGGGATTCGATTCAAGTATTCTCAATTGCTTATCAATATTTGCTTAATTAAGGCTCGTTACTGACTTAGGCATCGGAGTTTACTCCCTGGGACCAATCCCGGGGACTTTTGCAGGTTTTCGGAGCGTGCAGTGTGTTCAGACGACCAGACGATCCCGAAAACGACGTGAGTTTTCTGAGACTCATCAATTGGCGCCCACCGTAGGGCAGAAAGCAACATGCCTACTACTCGTTTGCAGACATCAAGACGTGAAAATCAACCACCTCCTACCAATCCTGATCAGCAGGCGGAGAACAATCCTCCCATAGGGGAGAATCCTACGAGTTCGCCTACCGGAACCCCTCGTCAGGACGGACAAGGCTCTGTTCCTCTGAATCAAGCAGGAAGTTCAATTCCCATCGTCAATTTGGATTCACCTGATGTGGTCAAATTTCTGCTCGATAATGGACAGCGAATTCAGGCTATGATAGCAAGTCACGCTCCAGGTAATAATTTGGTCGAACAACAAGCTCGCGATACAAGACAGCGAGATCGGGAACAAGCAATTCGTGAAAGTTACTTAAATTGCGAACGAAATCTTCGACAGGAGTTGCAGAAAGGACATGAGCTCAGATTGAGAGCTGAAGAGCGTGCCCATAGGAATAGTCGAGATCAAAATCGGGTCAGAATTGAGATCATATTTCAGTCTCATCTCGCCGAAGAGGCTCACGATCACCGAACGGAGACGAAAGACGTACACATTATCGACAACGTACAAGAGCAGAAGATCACATCGGTGATAATATGTACATAAGAGACGACCAGCAAAAGAATCAGGAACTGCGGTTCGGAGACATAGGCCCATCCGACTACCCCGTACACAACCACAACGTAATAATGATGATTTGGGTGTAAATTCTCCGTTTGTGACCGATGTGGATAACTATCCTCTTCCGCATAAATTCAAAATGCCAACTCTGCTGTATTACAATGGAGAAGGAGACCCGGCAGAACATGTGCACTATTACGTGCAGAGCATGAGAATTTACAATTACGCAGATCAGATATTGTGCAAGTGCTTTGGAATAACTATGATGGGAACTGCACGATTGTGGTATGACAATCTTCCACCCAGGTCATTTAGAAGATTCAGCGAAATAAAGACAGCATTTACAAACAGATTTGTGCAGAGACAAAAATTTGTGAAGACAAGTGTCGAATTACTCAATGTGAAGCAAGGAGACTCTGAATCATTGACTAAGTACATTGACAGATTCATAAACGAAAGCTTAGAAGTTGGGCACAGGTCGGAAGAAGTAGTTATTGGAGCCTTCACCAATGGTTTACGACCAGGAAGATTGTACAAAGATTTTGTCATAGACCCTCCTGCTAATACTGAAGAGATGATGAAACGAGCTCGTAAATTTGCAAAAGGTGAAGACGCAGATAAGAAAAAACGAGACAATGACAGACCTGAAAAGAAGAAAGAAGACAAAAACAAGACATCTGGTAATGGAAATTGCAAACAAAAGTTTGACAAATTTGATAAAGTGCATGACAACTCATCCACGGTTGGAGAAAACAGAAATTACACACTATTGAATAAAAGACAAACCGATGTGCTTGCAATCTTGGAGAATCGAGAAGGTGTGAGATATCCACAAAAAATGATAGCTCCCGACAATAAAAGAAGTAAGAGGTTATTTTGTAAGTTTCACAATCAACATAGTCATGATACAGAGCATTGTAAAGACCTCAGAAAGTATATAGAAGAATTGATTCAGAACGGTCATTTAAAGGAGTTTATTTTGAGAAATCCTTCAAATCGACCTAAAGATAAGAAAGATCCAGATCTTCCAGACGAGAAAAGAAGAAGAGAGAATGGTGATGATAGAAATCCTAGAGTGAATAAGAACGTCACAGAAGTAATTCACACCATTATTGGAGGACCATACGATGGAGACTCTATGACCTCAAAAAAATTGAAGAACAGGAGCATTCCAGAACAAGAACCAGTTCACAAACGGTTCAAATCGTCAGATACTATCACTTTTTCAGAAGAAGATGCTGTACCGACCAGATTCCCACATGCCGACGCATTGCTGATCAAAGCAATCATCGCCAATAAGGAAGTTCGCAGAATATATGTGGATGATGGCAGTTCAACTGACATTCTCTATTACGAAACTTGCCAAAAAATGGGTATTGACAAGAAACAGTTAAAACCTTGTCATTCACACCTCATCGGCTTTTCAGGAGAAACGTCAATGCCTATTGGCACGATAAACCTGCCAGTGACATTGGGAGAATATCCCAAGGAAAGACTCATATACATTGAGTTCACCGTCCTTAATGTCACGTCTCCATACAACGTTATTCTAGGACGACCTGCCATGGTGCAATTAAAGGCAATCTGGTCTCCATACCATCTCGTCATGAAATTTCTAACTGAATCAGGAATTGCTACGATCCGAGGTGATCAGAAGCTAGCGAGAGAATGTCACATGATTGCTTTGAAGGGAAGTAAAAAACAACAGGTTGCAAATGTGAATTACATAGAAACTGAAGACCGATCAGAAATAATGATGTTAACAGATGAGGTAGAAGCTATATGCTTAGATGATTCTCAGGCAGAAAACATAGTTCTCATCGGATCATCATTACCAGTAAAAATTAAAAAATCACTGGCAAATCTCTTATCGAATTTCAAAGATGTTTTTGCTTGGAGCACAGATGACATGAAAGGAGTTTCACCCGACCTGATGGTTTATAAGTTAAATATTGATAGATCAGCTCAAGTGATCAAACAAAAGAAAAGGAAGTATGCGCCAGATCGAAACAAGGCCATATCTGAAGAAGTCGACAAATTATTGAAGGCAAAGATAATAAAGGAGGTGTTCTATCCGACCTGGCTCGCCAATCCAGTTATGGTTCCAAATCCAGATGCTTCACTTCGAATGTGTATAGACTATACCGACCTAAATAAGACTTGTCCAAAAGATTGCTATCCGTTGCCGATAATCGATCAGAAGGTGGATGCGACCTCCGGTTTTGAGGTCTTATGTTTCCTGGATGCCTATAAAGGCTATCACCAAATTAAGATGGATGAAGATGATGCGGAAAAAACAGCATTCATAACTGAGAAGGGCACATACTATTATACGAAGATGCCATTTGGTTCGAAGAACGCTGGTGCTACATACCAACGATTGGTAGATAAAATCTTCTCTGATCAGATCGGACGGAACATGGAGATTTATGTTGATGACATGCTTATTAAAAGCAAAAAAATAGCAACCTTTTTGGATGATGTGGAAGAAACTTTGACAAAGTTACGAGAAACGGGGTTGAAGTTGAATCCGAAGAAGTGCACGTTTGGCGTTGGTTCAGGAAAATTTCTTGGCCATATAGTTTCACATCAAGGAATTGCAGTAAACCCAGAGAAGATCAAGGCAATTTTAGACATGAAACCGCCGCAAAGTATAAATGACATCCAGAGGCTCACTGGTCGGTTAGCTGCGTTGAATCGATTCTTATCTAGATCGGCTGATCGTAGTTTGCCTTTCTTTAAAGTTTTGAGGAAAGCAAAAATTTTTGAATGGGACGAAAATTGCAACAAGGCATTTGAAGATCTGAAAGCATATCTAGAAAACGTACAAGTGTTATCAACCCCATTTCATGGAGAAATTCTATACATCTATTTGGCGGCAAGTGATGCAGCAATTAGTGCAGTTTTGGTCAGGGACGACCATGGAGTACAAAAACCTGTATTCTATACGAGCAGAGCTTTGCAAGGAGCCGAACAGCGATATACGACCATGGAAAAACTAGCACTGACACTTATCAATGCTTCAAGAAGATTGAAACCATACTTTCAAGCGCATGAAATTCATGTCTTAACTGACAAACCACTAAGGCAGGTCTTGCAGAAACCTGATTCGTCAGGAAGACTCATGAAATGGGCAATTGAGTTGGGCGAGTACGCAATCACATTTTCACCTCGAACAGCGGTGAAAGGTCAGGTGCTCGCTGATTTCATAGCAGAAGTTTCCACTTCAGAGGAAGACTTTGTGAAAGAAGATGACCTGCGTTACCCTTTTAAACAAAAGGAGGGTTTTTGGGTTTTATATGTAGATGGTGCATCAAGTGAAGATGGCTCAGGTGCTGGACTGATATTAACCAACCCCCGGGGACAAGAGTTCACATATACTTTACGTTTTGAGTTTATAGCTACCAATAACGAAGCTGAATATGAAGCATTAATAACTGGAATGAAGTTAGCTCATCAGATGGGAGTTGAAAAGTTATAGGTTTATAGTGATTCACAGCTCATAGTAAACCAAGTAACTGGGGGGTATGAGGCCCGATATCCGAATATGAAAAAATATTTGGAAAAAACTAAAGATTTGAAGAAGGCTTTTCATGAGTTCGTGATAGAGCGAGTACCCCGAGCTCAGAACAAACGAGCAGATGTGCTCAGTAAATTAGCATCTTCAGCACATGTTCATCTCACCAAAAAGGTCTTGGTCGAGGTCCTGCCAACAACGAGTATCGATGAGCTACAAGTTTTAGCGGTCGAAGATGTGGGAGATACTTGGATGACTCCAATTATCAATTATTTGACAAAAGGAGAACTACCGCAAGACAAGCATTCAGCTCGGAGATTGACTATGCGATCAGCCAGGTACACTATCCAAAACGGAGTTTTGTTTAAAAAAGGTTATCTAATGCCTTGGTTGCGTTGTATAGGACCTGAGCAGGCGTTATACGTTCTGAAAGAAATCCATCTTGGATCGTGTGGAAGTCATGTCGGAGCACGTACGTTGGCAAAGAAGGTAATGCGGTTAGGATATTACTGGCCTACGATGAGTTCGGATGCACATGATTTGGTGCAAAAATGCCCCAAGTGCCAAATCCATGCCGTCGTCAGACATATCCCACAAGCTGAGATGGTCACAATTCAAAGTCCATGGCCATTTGCTCAATGGGGAATTGACATCGCTGGACCTTTTCCTGAAGCTCCTGGACGGCTTAAGCACTTGGTAGTGGCTATTGACTACTTCACAAAATGGGTAGAAGCCGAACCACTCGTACAAATTTCTGGCAGAAATATGGTTAAGTTCGTCTGGAGACAAATTGTATGCCGATTTGGGATACCAAACACCATTGTGTCAGATAATGGTACCCAATTCGCTCATGATCCGTTCAAAAGCTGGTGCGAAGAACTGAATATCAAACAACATTTCACCTCGGTAGCACATCCTCAAGCAAATGGACAGACCGAGGTCACGAATCGAATAATCATTCAAGGCTTGAAGACAAGACTAGAAAGAGCAAAAGGAGATTGGGTTGAAGAACTGCCAAATGTTCTATGGGCGTACTGAACTACCCCAAGAACGGCAACCCGAGAAACTCCTTTCAGCTTGGTTTATGGCTCAGAAGCTGTAATACCTGCGGAGATTGGACTCCCGAGCCCCAGAACAATCCACTTTGTCTCAGAAGCAAATTCAGATGAATTGCGTTTGAGTTTGGATTTGTTGGAAGAAAAACGGGAAAAAGCACATCTTGAAGAAGCTAAGTATAAATCTGATATGGCCCGATACCATGATCGGCGAGTCAGAAAAACTCAGTTACAACCTGGAGATTTGGTCTTACGATTAAATGAAGCGAGCCGTGTTGAAGGTCTTAAAAAGCTTGACTCGAACTGGGAAGGACCTTATAAGGTTGCCCAGGTCGGTAATGCTGGAAGTTACAAGCTGAAAACTATCGATGGACGAACTGTCCCAAGGATGTGGAACATCACCAACTTGCGAAGATACTACCAATAAGTTTTTTAAAGTATTTTCCAGTTCGTTTTGTCAATATTAAGCACGTTAGTGCGTCAATAAGTGTAATTCAGCCTAAAGGCTACACATAAATAAAACAACTCTTTATGAGTTCATTCTTATAACTTGAGTTTGTATTCAATTTATTCGTTTTATGTCGTATTTACGCTCCGGCTCAGATCGGATTAAACGGCATCCTTTTGGGATTATCCGTCAAAAAGGATAACATCCAGATCAGATGCAAATCTACGTTTGACTTAGTACAAACTAGCAGATTTCAGATCAAATTGTTTTTCCGCCAAAAAGGAAAGATACAAATTAAATTAAGTTTAGTTCAGTTCAAATTAACTTAATATAGTTCGATTCTGTTCGATTATAAATTAAGAACGTACAGTTTCGTTTTATGAAAAGTCGAACCGAGTTTGTTTTAATTTGAACAGATTTGGTTCAAATTACTTAACAAAATGAAACTGGGTTGGACTAAAATATACCGACATGAAAGTAAGTTGGACGATGTTAAAGGAAGATCTGATTGAAATATTAAAAAGAATAGTGGAAACAAGATTTAACATTCAAAAGGACCAAAAATCGGTCAAAACTGCTGTTCAGGACATTCGCAAAAACCTACAGCTGTTACAAAATTATATGAGCTCGCAGGCTCATTCCTTCATCTCTTCATTGGCATCTGGTTGGGGGGCTGGAGGCACGTATTGACGACCATCCACTTGTAGTAGTTTCAGGTCCGCGAAGGCTTGATTCAGAGCTTCTCAGGCCTTGAGATTATAGCCCTTTTTTGTGGATATGTCCAGCTCGAGAAGATCTTCTTTCAGCGCAACCAAAGCCGAATGATAACCATGATTCCGAGCTGGGGTGCACAATTTAACCAGCATTTTTCTCCCCTCCTCAGATGATAAAAAATTTGAAATCACTTGAGAAGAGCCATCTCCCTCCAAGAAAGCTAATCGGGCAGATAGTTCATTGTTCGAACCCCTGATGGCATTCAGCTCCTCTTTTAGAAGCTCATTCTCTCGCTTCAGATCTGATGAATTTTTCTTCTCAGCTTCAAGAGAAGAGGAAAGAGATTTGATTTCTTCGGTATTGGAGTCCTTGTCAGCAGAAAGCTTCTCTAAGCCTTGAGAAAGACCCTCACTGCGGTCAATGACTTCGGAGGCAAGGACCATGACTTGAAGATAATTTCTAATCAAATACTGCTAACATGAGGTGAGAAAAACGATGTCAATATATGAATACGTTGTATACCTGAGCTATTCCAAGCGCGAGGCGATCGTGGAGAGCGTCGGTAGTTGCTCTTCTCATCACCTTCCTGTCCCGACGAGGGCATGTTTGCTAGATGAAGTTAGGTGCTGACTCCAGGGTTAACCTGTCGTTTATATGCATCTTAGTATCAGGACGGAAACTGCTCAGGGGGTAAGAGGCTTCACCCTCTGGTTCTTTAAACAAGGGGACGGAAGGGAGGTCTCCGAGTAATGAAGCGCTGAAACTATCGTCGTCGGTCTCGGAAGCTTCGGGCTCCTCAGTTCGGGGTTTCTTTTGCCCTTCAGGCGCAGTCTTTTCAGCTGGCCTTTTCAAAAGCACTTTCTGTGCTTGTTTCAGTGATTTCCCGACCCCATGAGAGGGTTTTTTCCCTTTATTTTTGGTCGGCAGTGAAGAAGGTTGTGGATCTGTTTTCACCTCGTTGGTGGGGGCTGAGTCAATAGGAACCTCAGCACTAACCTCATCTGCTGACATGGGTTCAGGAACATCTTCGAAGAGATCGATAATGTTGATCACTAAAAACAGCAATGATAAATAGCATATATTAATAAATAATGAATAAAATAAATAATACTTAACATAATTAGGAGAGTAAGATGATGTGGAAAAGAAATACCCTTCTTCCCATTTTTCTCATAGTCTTTGTAGTCGGCAGGAAGGATGGCAGGACTCAGCTTCGCTTTTGCTAATATTCTCTCAGGAAAGAAATTAGTGTTAAGAACTCGTTTCTCCTTTTCGAGTTTTTCAGAGAGCTCCTTTGGAAGTTTCTTCATAGAAATTGGGTCTGAAACACGACCAGCGACCTTCCAATACCATTCACATCCCACCGACTTAAGACTCGGGAAGAAGAATTTATCTTTCCACTCGTGAATGGAGCTCGGTTTTTCACTCACGAGTTGTTGTTTCTTAGGTCGCCGGGTGAAATAATACCAACCCGGGTCCTTTCCAGAGGTCTTTAAGCAGAAAAAATATCTAAAGTATGGAACGGAACATTTGCGTTTAAGATGTTTAAAAAATAGCTCAAACCCGACCAGGATTCTGATCGCATTCGGAGTTAATTGAGTTAAGCTGATTGAATAATCAGCAAGAACATTTTTGATGAACTTCGACAAAGGGAATCTTAGTCCAGACTTGAGTTGTTCTACGAATATACTGACATAACCAGCGGGAGGTCGGCTGGCAACCTCTCCTTCTAGGGCAGCTCTAATCTCGATTTGGGAGCCTATACGGAAGTCCTTACGAATTTGAGCAAGTGTAGTAGAGTCGGTGGTTGAACTTAAAGTTTCTAACTTAACGGTAGCAGCTTTTGTGGTTGTCTCTAAGGGTTCAACGTTCTTAGGGATTGACTGACTGGAAGAATGGATTTTGATATGAGGTCGATTGGGTGAAGGTTGATCTTCAGGAAGTTTTACTGCTAATGGAGTAGCATGAGTAATTAAATTTTCTGTGCTATCTAAGTCTTCTGGTCGGTCTAATGTACCTGAATCTACAGTGTTAGAAGTTTCTCCCATATCCTTTTTCCCTAAACTAACTAAACTAAATTTCTTGGTAGTTTTCAAAGCCTTGTTTAGATTGGGAGATTTAGTAGATAAATTCGAAGTAGAATCAGAATAACCACTAGAAGTATGTGAAGAAGAATTAAGTTCAGATCCTAAGTTATTCTCAGAACGAATTTCAGAAGATGAATTAGAATGTTCAGAAGTGGACATCACTTACTTGTAGATGAGGAAGAAGACGATCTATGAGGAGGTAGCCGAGAGATGAGGAGACTGGAGTTCAGCACTTGAAATATTGTGAAGGTCCGAATCGAAAGGCAAGAGTTCTGAACAAACAAAGTAGTAAATGAATTCGTAAATCCCCTATTTATAGGGAAAGGATTTGGGAATTCGAAAAGACGTGACGGTTGGGATAGGAGAACGTGCCGCCTCGTGTTTCTGACAGGAAAGTCGTGGTCGAGAAGGTGATAGCGTATTTTTCGGGCACGAAACTCAAAGAGTGGGGTCGTGGCTATAGCGTGCCGGTATCGAACTTTAATTCAGATCGGATTTGTATATATACAAATCGATCTGAGGGGCTATTGATGAGGATCGAATTTTACTAAGATTATAACACCTCAGAAATAGACTCCTAATACGACAAGTACTCTTCAGCTCATAGGAGTCCAACTCTTTCTCAGATCATATTCCTATTCCATATATGCTAAGAGTTACAATCCTATTACAACTCTTACACTACAACAAACCCTTCTTCAAGGTATGTTATTAGAGTTTCAATACAACTCTAATTCAAGTATGTATTCTATAAATACAACCCCTCTCTCACTTGAGAAGGGGATTCGATTCAAGTATTCTCAATTGCTTATCAATATTTGCTTAAGGCTCGTTACTGACTTAGGCATCGGAGTTTATTCCCTGGGACCAATCCCGGGGACTTTTGCAGGTCTTCGGAGCGTGCAGTGTGTTCAGACGACCAGACGATCCCGAAGACGACGTGAGTTTTCTGAGACTCATCAAGACCCATGCATGAAAAGATATAATAAATAATTAATTTTTGTAACAAATATTATTGTTTCAAGCCTCAAATATATTAATTATTTTTAATATATAGCTAATTAAGCAGCAACAGCATATATATATATATATATATGAACACGATGATTCTGTTTTGCAGAAGTTGAAAATAATCAAGATTAATAATACTAATTGGGTGACATGTGGTAGTCAAAGTTTATAAAGTAAACGAAACATTTAAAAAAAAATGAAACGTAAAATTTGCTTATATATTGAATTTTTTTCATGACGTTGTTAGTAACAGTTGGAATATAGTAATAATAATTAATATTATGAAAGCATTTTTCTTAGTGATCGATCTCTGACTTATTCTCTAAATTAATTAACTGTATTCTCTTATATATGCCTATGAGAATATATTAATTTTCCAGTACGTCGAAGTTAATTAATAAAATAGAAGAAGTAAAGCTGCATATGTACGTGAATTAATGATCAAAGTGATGGATGCGTGCATAAGCCAACCCTAACAAAAATTAAAATATTTTACTTAGCCCATTTTAGGAAATTAAAGTTCAATATCGATCGATAGGAATCTTTTCTTTTTTAGAAATTGAGCATTGAAAAACAAACAGAAAAAAAAACCAGAACTAAAGTACAAATATATAAATAGATTCAAAAGCAAAAAGAATTTTTAATTCATGTTCTAAGTTGTCTGTCTTTTTTAATATAAAAACTACGTGCGTTAACTTATTAATTATTGATCGAATTTGTTAGCAACGTACAGTAGTATCGGGGACAAAGACAAACATAAAGCCGAAATTAACCTAATGTCTAGTACAACAAACAGCATATGATGCAACGTACCTAACTTTACGTATAAATTATGTATATATGTCCGATCTATTTCGATGACTCCAACAAGTTTAACTATAAAGGTCAAAAAGTTTGTAGTTCACTCTTGCACTTATTTCTAGACAGACTAGGTTTCATTAGTTGACATTTTTTTTTAGGGTAAATGACTTCATTAATAGTTTTTTATCACCGAGGTAGGTATGATTTTGATTCCTAATATTGAAAAAATTAGGTTTAATTTGATCTCTCAAACTTGAATTTTGTGACACAAATAGTCCCAACTCATTTTCTAACCGTTTGACAAATTGCGTTGTTAGTTAATTACGTGACACAAATGGTCCCAACTCATTTTCTAACCGTTTGACAAGTAGCGTTATTAGTTACGTGACAGTGTTCATAATTCAAAACGATATCGTTTTGTAGTTACATGTTTATTGACAAACTCCGAACACCTTAAGGGATGCGAGTCCCAAATCTTATAATAAATAAAAGGTTAAAATAACACACAATTCATATATGAATTGTTCAAAATACACAACACCAGGAGAACCGTTAAGTCCTGATATGTACTTTATAAAATATACCGTCATCACCATGTAACTTTATTTATATTTTCTGAAAGAGAGAAAACTTAGTCTTATTAACCGTTTTTGCCTGGTTATATATTCTACTGCCTATAATAATCAAATTAAAATAAAGATTTTGACAAGATCTATTTGACGTTAATTGGGATTCTTTTTTTCTCATCCATCTTATATATCTTACGGATCATGTGTGTTTGCGTATGTAAATGTGATGACAAAAGCAAATCCGATGTAATATGTTAAGAAGCAGACAAAAGACGAAGAGTGTTCAAGTGTTTTACGTAGGTTGAAACGGATCGTAAATGCTAAGAATGCGTACGTGCATGGTATGGGCGCGATGAAAATTATGCGTCACGACCTAAACCTAGAAAAATACGGAGTCGTCGACGTTTTTGCTAAATGCCAATTATACTTACGTACGTGCATGGGATGGCGATGAAAACTATGCCTTACCTAAACCTAAATATTAATTGCTAATTAAATTACATAATATATATTTTAGAAAACCCTTTAAAACTTTCAATAATTACGTTAACAAATGAATTAAAGACGAGGCTTAAATTATTGCCTTCAAATAGAATTAAAACAAGAAAATAAAAAAGATTTTTAAACTAAATTTTAAAAATAAAAGAAACGAAAACTTGAGTATTCCTTCACGAGTAATTAAATTTAATTTTGCTAAATGCCAACTATACTTACGTAGTTACGTGCATGGGAATGGCCGATGAAAAATAATATATATGCCTATACCTAAACCTAAAAATTAATTGGTAATTAAATTACGTAATGAATTTTAAAAAACCCTTTTAAATTTTCAAAAGTTACACTAGCAAATGAAAGATGAAGGTTGTTGCCTTCATATATATAATTAAAACAAAATTAAGAAAATAAACAAGATTAATTTTGACTAAATTTTAAAAGTAAAAGAAACAGAAAAATAATAGTAGAAAATTAAATAAACAATATATATTGAATTGAAAACTTGAATTGATTCACAATTAGTTAAAGTGAATATATTTTTAATATTTGCATTTGTAGTCTTGAAAATGATGCTACCTACACTTATAAAAGTTTCAAGTACTGATGATCATTTTTAAAGCAACCATCAATGGTGGAGGAGTTTGATACAATCATTTTTGTGGAAAACAACTGCAACTACTTGATTGGATTTCTTTCTTAAAACTATATCCTCGATCGATTTGCCGATCCTTTTAGAAGTAGATCATCTCTTTCATTTCCTTTCAAACTAGGTTACGATAACAATGACTAAGTATTTATCTTACAACTATATAGATTATACCTTGTCAGTTGATATATAATTTTTAATTTAATTCATATTATAAAATGAAAGTAAATTTTACGCTTGTTGCCAATCAATCACAATCTTACTCCTCTTTCGTACAAACTATGTTAACATTAGCTAGCTTATTTTGTAGACCAAATTAAAAAAGTATTCACGGTTTATTTTTGAGTGCGTATGATTTATAACATGCAAACCACGTACATGTGTTGAAGTTAAACAAAGTTAATTTTTTTATAAGTAGATTTAGATTCTATATATTGTTCATTCTTTTGCTTCACCGCCACGCAAAATGCATCAAGGTTGCAAGTGAGAAATTAAGTTATATGTACTTTCGTGTAACACAATTATAGCGTTTACAAAGCCTTATTTAAGGTAATTCCGGGAAGAAATGACTTAATTATTAAGGTGTGCACATCACAAGAGATGACAATGTAAACTTTGATAACGTGACATTGATTAAGACAAATTTTACTCTCCAAACCTTTTGAATGACATCCCACAATAATTCTTAGCTGTTCATCTTTGATAAAGGCAGTGTGAGTGCAGAATCTTCACACGTATTGATTTTCAGATCTAATAATGAATTTAGAACAAATAACGAACAAATAAAATTGCGATAAAAAAGTTATGAAACGAAAAAACTTAATTGGATGGAATTCGACATAGAATAATCATTATAAACACCATTATTGATGACAAGCCTCCCATATATATTGCTATCACCATCCATGCATGGCCATAGCTAGGCATCATCAATTATATTTTCCGGCAAGTTCTACTACTATTATTGCATCCACATTTTGTTCTGAGGCGCATCCAAAGAGGGCGCGCAGGGTGCGGCTGCCCCCAATATTTGAAAATTTGTATTACATCCTTTTAAAAAATTTAAAATTTTCAATTGAATTTTTAAAAAAGTTAGAATTTTGCCCCTCCAAAAATTAGAATATAACTTCTATTAACATTACTATGTAATATTGCCCCTTCAAGGCATAATTTCTGGATCCGCCACTGATTTTGTTATATATAAAATGGATTAAACTAGAGTAACTTATGGTCGAAAGAATATTTTTAATCTCCATATTAAGACAATAAAAAGTGGAATATATACTCGTTATATCTATATTTTTTAAAGTTATAACTTGAAAATTTGTTCACAATCCTCAAAGACTAAAATTTTTCTGTCTTTATCGGCCAAAATAGTTTGGTTAAACTATCATACAAGATATCATTGTCTTTTAAGATTTCATCGTCATATATAAAATCATAAGAAATTAACGAAGTTAAAATAGAAAAATACTTGAGCTCTCGTTCTTGATAATAAGGACGCAGGATCCTCAAAATGACAGGAAAAATCAAACAAGATTACAAAGAACAAGTGGCCACAAATCCTTCAATTTTTTATATATTGTACATTTTGGCCCACAAGACAATGACTGTGTTCGTCCTCGTCCCCACTCCCCACTCCCCACTCCCCACCCTAATTCTAATTTCTAGAGATCCCATTTTACTTTTCTTATTCTTTCATTTTTATATGCAGTTTGAGAGAGATCGACGCATTTACAACCATATATATATATATATATATATGGAGTTTATATTTATATATATATATAAAAGAAATTAATTCATTCGCTAATCTTAACCCAATTCAGGAGTTTCAGGCAAAGTTGTTCCCCGAAATTATTAACGCTTCTTGTGGGGTGTCCTCATGATCTTTGATCGATCCCAGAAGTAACAATATTAATTGTTTAATATATAATTATGAGCAAACTATTTATTTATTTTTTCCTTTTCTTAATCAGTATCAGGGTACGTTGATAACTTGAAAAAATTTCCAATATGTTATGTGTGATAAGAAAAAATTATTCATGTGAAATTAAGTTTATAATTTTTGTTGTGAAGAATTCATGAATTATGAATAGAACCCTCATTTTTTTTTTAAAAAAAAAATTAACAATTTCATAGCTATATATTCACTAAACGTTGAACCGTACCGCAGAGATAAAGTATACATTCGTCATGCCAGTTTTGAAAGTGTGTACGTGTTGAAGAAGGTGACGAAGAAAAGGAAAGAATAAAGGTTAAGTAAGGTTGCGTATACATATATATAACGTATGACTGGCTGGCTGGCCTTTTTACATGCATGCAAAAGCAAAACTGATTTGTCGGTCATCTTTTGTAAGTACATAAAAAATAACGTAAGTGTTCATCAAACACAAACGCAAACACACTATACGTACATCGGTGCATGGGACAAATTTTACAAAATAAGTACGTACGTTACAATCTGAACTCACCGACGTCCATTTCATCATCCATGATCAGGTTGTTAATGCTTTGAAAATTGTTACAGATGGATAGAAGAACTTGATCAGAATACTGTATAGTACTCATGGCCATGGACGTACATTCAAACTGTGTGCTAATAAGCCATCATCGTACGTTCGGTTCATCATCCTGATCAATGATCGATCATGCAGGCAAAATAGCAAACTATAGATAAAAATTAATGAAGAAGCATTGCTCTTGCTCTTGTTGAAAATGGCCAGGAAGTACGTACTACGAGGGATCGAGGCTCTGTTTCTTGAAAGGCATCGTTTACTCAATTTATCCAGACAAGTTTTTCAATCTTTAAATCGGTTTGATCTAAAGAAGATATAAACAAAGTTAATTAATGGCAACCTAAGATCTATCGATGAACGTTTTCAAATCAAAAAATGTGTGTACCAACCAATTACATATATAAGACTCTACGTACTAAAATATATTGATCCCAAAATTAATCCACAAATTTGTTTAAAAGTTTCAAGATTACTCTAAATTAATTAAATCTTTTGATCTTCTTCATCGTAGAAATTTAATTTATCCGTAGTTTGAATCTTTTAGCAATTCTCTTAAAGTTTTAGCTTCCAAAATTATTATGAGAAGCCAACAATACAAATTTCACAGAGAAGGACCATCATTGCATGCATGCTTGATCATTTTGAAATTCATGGGTCATATTCTTGCATAAACGCATTATTACATCATATATACCTGCCAAATTGTAATCTCTCAAAGAAAGATCACAAATGTGACAAGATATAAGTGATGGAAAAATTCAAAAAAAAAAATAAAATTAAAATTCTGAAACTTTTACAATGAATAGCATTCAAAATTTTCCCTTTTATAGCCCAATTATTGTTTGGTTTAAATTGCATATGTGATATTTACTCACGAATTTGTCTTTCTTGGATGAATTCTTAATTAGTCAGTTGGACTTTGGCACCAAAATTATTTTGATAATGCTTTAGTTGAAATGACAAATTTTAAATATTAAGGAAAAAAGAAGCATAATTGAAAATATTTCATGATTTCAAGCATATATTTATGCATGATTGAACCCAAGTTCATTAAAATTAAATTTTTGTATGACATAATATAAACTAGCTAACATATATAAGCTTCACAAGCCAAAAAAAAAAAAAATTACATAAAATGAATTAACATTTAAAATTTGTTTGGACACTCATAGCACGTATAAATAAATGGGTAAAATTTTCTTAAGTTTATTCTTAATTCCACCCTCAAGGGTTCACGTGGATAGTAGATATTTATGCTTAAAGTTGACTAAAAGATTACATAATTGACACAAATATTTGATAAAACACTTAGTACAAAAGACTTCAATTCATTAAAGGAAAAATCTTCTAACATTAATTTAGGACGAATTTGCAGATATATAATTAATACAATTTATTACTAGAACAACTCATATATAATCTATCTTAATTTTGTTTGCGTGAATTGTGTCTAACGTTGTACAATTCTCACTAATTTTACTAAATACACACCTAAAACTAATTCTTTTCATTTCTTAGGATTTGTAATATTTTGTGAGATTTATATTAGAACAATATTTGAATATATATGCAACCTAATGTCCCATTATTGTTGCTAATTATCCCAACTTAAACCAATATATATTTGTAAGTATGCTTTGGTTCCTATTGAATCCAAATTTAATATATTCGAGCTCAAAATCAAGCATTGAAAATTTGAATGTGGTGTAAGTGAGTAGGAAGAAGGAAATTTTTTTTTAAAAAAACTTTAATTTCTTGTCTATGCAAGTAATAATGATTCACATATTCAATTGGCATTATTATCATTGTCAAAATTTCCCAATTCAGTTCTTTTCCATGAAAAATTTATTCACACATTGTCCTTCTTTGAAAAGAAAAAGTTCAAATTTGATCTTTTAGAAAAACAAAAGAAATTCAAATTAAGTACTATATTAATTGAGTACCTAATTCTACAATGATACCCAAATATATATATATATATATAGATATAATATGAGATGTTAAAATTAAAAAATGTTTTTTATACAATTTAATTCATACTTCTCTATTAATTGTGTACATATATATATATATATATTATATTATATCTTTAAGACAAAAACTCTTATGAAACGAGTTCATATATAAGACGCATTTAATATTATGAAACAGATAATTAATAACCGATGAAATCGTGATTCTAATTTTTTACTATTTTTATTATGCGTTAAAATTGTGATTAACTCTCGTCGCACATATGAATGAGTTACGGGTTTGAGTCACCTGTGAACCAATAGGTTACGGGTTCGAATCACCAAGGGGGAAGATGGGGTACCATTGTTGATCCTCTTTTTTTTTTTTTTAAAAAAAGAATGAGTTTCGCATGAGACCCACTGATATCTTAATTACTTGTAGAAAATAAAAAAGCTAAAGCTATGAACAATTAATGTTTTAGTTTATTTAGAGGAGAAACGGATATATATATATATATATCCCTTTAAGACAAAAACTCTCGTGAAACGGGTTCATATATAAGATGCGTTTCATAACGGACAATTAATAGCCGATAAAATCGTGATTCTAATTTCTTACTATTTTTACTAAACGTTAAAATTGTGATTAACTCTCGTCCCATTTATAAATTAATTTCGCATGGGACCAACAAATATCTTAATTACTTGTAGAAAATAAAAATGCTAAAGCTATGAACAATTAATGTTTTAGTTTATTTAGAGGAGAAACGGCCATAAAAATTTCAACCCCACAAAAATAAGTATTCATTTCTGTTACGTCAATAGTACTTATCCCACAAAGTGCCACAGCTTCCTTACTTTTTTTCCCTTTCTTCCCGAAAAAAAGTCTCCCTTTCCTCCTTTTAATTAAATCATCCTTCATTAATGCAATCGAAATTTGTTAATCTGCATAAATGGCAAGAAATATATGGAAAGAAGTGGTTGGGAAATAAGAATTTAATTGTGTAAATCTCTTCTTAATTTGTTATCTATACCAAAATCCAGAGTAAATCCAGAGTGAATCCAGCCCTAATAATGCATTTATTATTATTTACCAACCTCATTTAAAATTTGTTACAACCCCCCATTTAATATTTTGCTTCATTTTCAAACTTGTCAAGTTTTTAAATTACTTTCCAAATTATTTATTTTAAAAAAAGAAAAAAAATAATATGCAAATTAAATTAAAAACCTCCACCGCATCAGCCTCAGGTTTAGGGCTATCCTCATTTCTATTTTTTTTAATTTTATTTTTAACGGAAAAATTTAGGGTTTCTGTCGAGGACCACAAACCAAACTTCCCTCATCCATCTTCTCGCACCTCTCACGTGAGATACACGCACCAATCGCGTTAGAGTTAAGTGCGGGGGACATCTTTTCACTCACAGTTGTTTTAACAAAAAGAAAGAAGGCACCAGCGGGAATCCCTCAAAATGTGGCGCGTGTAAGACACGCGTCAGGACTTCAAATTGACTAGGGTTTTAATTCCCCCTGAGTGGATGGTGATAAGCACTCCACCTTTCGATCCTCGCTGGCAGCTTCCCATTGGTCAATGTATCTCTCTCTCTCTCTCATACAAACAAAGTAAATAATAATAATAATAAAAACAACAACACATCACATGTATGTATACATTGTACTCATGTATGTACAGATTTACACAAAAACAACCGAAGAAAATTTTATAAACAAAAAATTTAAAAAATATTTTCAAAAAAAAAAAAAAAAAAATCCAAAACAAAACGGACAAAAGTACGCTATAAAAGAAGACCCTGAGTTGTTTACTTTTGAAAAACACAGTTGTGTGTGAGAGTGTACTTCACACCAAAAACTCTCAAACCCAACTCATTTCACTCACTCCCCCTCACTCACAGTCTTCTCTTTTTCTCTCTCTACTTTCTTTTTTCATTTTTCATTTCATTTCAAACCTAAAACGGTAGGGTTTGTCTTGCCTTTCGTCCCTCTAATTCATCTGAGCTGAGTTTAAATCTTTTACTTAACTCTTGATATTCTTGTTCACTGATTTTTTATCGTTTCAATGATAGGTTTTTTGCAGCCAGCCGTGGAGGTTTGTCATATGGGTCCTGAAGGTTGATTTGATCTGATGAAATCTTGATTCAACCTAGGTATGTTTTCTTGCCTGTTTTTACTGCTTACTCTATTTGGTTTTTGATGGATTTAAGTGGGATTGTTTTTGTTTTGTGATTTGTACGAGGTTCAGCTGACTTTTAGCTGATATTTTTTCTTTCCATATATGGATCACTGTTGTAAAGTGAATTTTATGCTAATTTTGTTGGCTTTTAAATACTTGTCTATTTGGGTTTCATTTCCTTTGCTGGTTTAACTATTTCGTGATATTTTTTATTGATTCTTGAATTATTTGCTCGACCGAAATGGTTATCATGGTTGGATTTATGAGAAGGTTTTGATATCTGGTAAACCCTAAAACCTGATGTGGGAATTTTCTGCTAGATTAATCTGTGTGGCTCGAACTTTCTATGGCTGTCTTTCAATGCGCTATGTGGGTTTTTATCAATTCTTCAACTGTTGATGCAGCTTTACCTTTTAATTTGTCTTGTAATGGGTAGATGAGCATTTTTCGCAAAAGTGAAACCCTAATGTTGACAGTCTTGCCATGGTAATTCCGTGAGCTGTTTTTGGTGTTTTCTGTTAGGTGTCATGATTTTAGATTGTAACGCATTCGGTTGTTAATGCGGTCACTTTTTTTCTGCTTTTGTTTTTCATTTTTCTTTTTTTTTTCTGACATTGGGAGCTAGGGTTTTTGTTGTTTGCTGATGTGTATCTTTAATTTGTGTTATCAATTGACATTCCATTTTAATTTGAATCCATTGGTGATCAAGTTGTTTGTGATTTGTGTTATAATCACTGCACCGGAAGTTTTCATTTCCCCGTTAGGTGAGCTGCTGCTGGAAATGAACCTCTCAAAGGGTGTCATTTTTTTTGGGAATTTGAGTGTGAACTGTTTTCGACTTTAATTTAGGATTTTGAGGTGCATAGATTCATTTCAATTGCTGCATGTGCCAAATCATCTTTTGTAGCTTCTGCCGTTCGTATTACTTTACCTTTGACTGAATGACGTATGACAAATCTCATCTTCGTGCAGCGGTTTTCTTTGTTTCTTTGTAACATGGAGACGGGTAAGGAAACAGTGGAAGAAAATCCACCGCCCAGATCCTCAGAATCTATTGTTCAGGTTCGTTCAGTTTACATAGAGCTTCCATTACTTCATCAAATGGAGGTGGATGAACGTGGGTGCTGTAATCATTGCTTTACAATGCGGTGAGTCTTTTATTTGTATGTTTCTAACGTTTTGCTGCATATAGAACAAACTGTGTACGTGGAGGGCGTTTGTTTAAAAGCAATCGGTGGTTTTTGTTTGTGCATTTAGATTCTTGTGTAAATAGTCGTGTGTGATCGTTGTTAAACTTCTCCAATTTAACATAAATGCTTTCGCATTCAGTTCCAAATTGCTGAAGGGATAATCCTTTTATGCTTGAAATTCTCCTCTCTTGAAAAAATATTTATTGAGCTACTTGAGCATAAACATTTCTTATCATGGTGACGTCAAGTGGTTGAAGGTATTATGAGATTAATAGTTAAGAAATTTCATTTTTGTTTTCGGGTTATAACTAGTCTGGATTGAGTGGATTCACATCAATTGACCCCGTAGTTGACATGGATTGCACCGCATTTTTTCGTCTGATTTATGTGAATGATAAGATAGTTTGGGAAACAGTAGTGTAATAACATATGCATGTAATATTAGTTGAATGCCTGGGTTAGCCTACAGGCTTATAATTTAGTTTGAGGATGGAACATTCAAAGGTTTATGGAGTCATCAGACTAGCTACATGACTGACTATTTGTCTCCTGTTACTCTCAATATGTAGTTCAGAATAATTGTACAGCCTTGATAGACATGTGGGAGAGAAACTTTTAATTCTCTACCAGCACTGTTTAAGTATGCATGGCTGCAAGCATAGAAGGTTTACTTCATATTTTCTTCTCCTTATGATTCCAAATTGTGCAATGAAATCTCCTTTGAAATTAATGAGACCTTTAGGAAGCCTCTATCTTCAATATTAAATGAGAAATATCAGAAAGATAGCGAAATAATTTTTCAGAAAAAGTTATTGTCTCCAAATATGTGAATGTCAATTTGGTAATGAGCCAATATTTTCATGATGTTTGGATGACTGTGCAATGCTGTTTTCTTGACGTGTCTTCTTGACTTTCTGCAGTGGATTCACTTTCGCAAGGCGTAGTAGCAATCAAACTGTTTCTACATTATTTCCATCAATTGATAATGCCAGTGATCCTTCAGAGCAACTTCCTCCTATGGAAATCCCGAAATTTAGATACTGGCTTTGCCCTGTATGTCGCCTAGAGGCGATGAATTCTGGTATTACTGAGAATCTAGAATTTTGTTTTTACTCTTTTATTGATGGATTATGATTTAATAGCACCTCTTTTATCGCATCTTTTCTTCGTAATCCAGGTATGGTGCTAGTAGGAATACAGCAAGGCCCTATGGCAGAAAACACTGAGCGCATTCAATCTATTGGACCAATTGTTCCCTCTAATGCAAATGCAGTTGAAAGCTCTATAAGTCCTCAGAAAATAACAACTGGCAAAGCTGTAGATGTAGCTTTTACAGGTACCATATTTCTGCATAGTTTAATTACTTTAATGGAAACTTTCTATCATTCGAGTGTAGCCATATGTTTCAAATGTTTTGTCTGTGTCTCCAACTATTTTCACAGGCGATATAAATGAATCAACTGTGCCTAGGAAGGATGCAGTGGAGAAAATTAGTGATGAGGGAAAAAATGCTAAAGCTGGAGAAGTGATTACTGGTGGTATGTTTGGAGTCTCGCTTCTTTGTTTGTTATCTTTTCAAGGTAGCAGATATCTTTGTTATACTCGGGATTCTGTGATCTAATATTCGTCAAACTATTTCTGCAGGTGGTATTGAAGTACAATCTGAAAAAGTGAATACTGATTCTGGTGATATCAGTACTGAGCTTCATAAACCTGCAAACAGCAACAAACATGTAATTCTTCCAGAAAAAGATAAATCTGCTGCTCTTGAGAAAGCTCCTAATGGAATACCTGGGAAGATAGATGAAGCTGAAACCGATCGCTGTCGGGAAAATGATAACTCAAATGGTATGCCTGGGCCCCGCCGAAAAATTCGGAAGGTGCGGTTGTTGACTGACCTTTTGGGTGAAAAGGGCAACTTAAGAGTTGATACAACAGAAAGAAATCCAGGTACCAATGCTGGTTTGATTGAATCTGCTGGGTCTGGAAATGCTGTGTTGGAGGGTCAGGCTGGTCCCGGCAAAGATGTGGCCAACAGTGTGCAGAGTCCTAAGAGAAAAACTAAGATAGCTCGGGAAGACGAGGAGACAAATAATCCAAGCAATGTGGCAACTAATGTTAAGGCCCCAAAGAAAGATACAGGGAAAGCCATAATGGTTATAGATGTCCCTGATTCGGATATAGACATGACTCCCTCTGCTGGTGAAGGCTTATTTATCGGTTCAAAGACTGAACGTCTGAGGCGTAGAAGCGACATTCCTCCTTCACTTGGTAGGAAAAAGAGCAAGCCGACTGAAGTGCTTGATTTTGCTGCTTCCCTTCCTTCTCTGGTTAGATCACTACCGGCTTCCTCAGCAGCTGGAAGTTGGGAAAGTAATCCATCTTCTGAACAAACAGATCGGAATCAGGCTGGTTCCTTGGCTGGAACTTTCAAATACCAGTCGCCATACAATAGGTATACCAAAGGGGGTCTGGACCTGTCTCTTAACAGTTTTGTTAAGAAGAATCACTACCTAGGTAGTGCAAGTAAGGATTTTCTGGGGAAGGGTGCTGTCCTCTTTGGGGAATCTAACACAAGGACTGCTACTGAATCAGATAGATCTTGGAGCAAGGGACAATCCTGGGATTTGAATGAGAGAGCTGCACAGATCTCTTACAATGTTGAGAAGGGGAAGTTTCCTGTACAGAAGGAAATGGTAATCTTTCATCCCATTTTGCTACATTGTGGTACATTCACTTCTGCTGCATATTCCTAATATATTCTGGATGTTAGATAGTGCTAAGCGAAGCTAGGGTTGCTTTTTCACTTTTTATCTTTTATGATGCTTTTTCATTTTGCCCACTACATTAGACTTCTGAGTTTGTTCTTGTCTGACTAGTTTCTCCTTCAGGATTTCCTTCAGCTTGGTCTCAAGGAGAAGAGTTCTGATACTCAACAAAATCCAAAGGAAAGTGATCAGAGGGCAGATGATATCCCTATGGAAATAGTTGAGCTACTTGCAGAGAAGCAATATGAAAGGAGAAATTCTGATACAGGCAATAATCCTTTTCTTCGTAGGACCAGCGACACTACTAGAAGCTTTCTTGATGGAGAGGTGATTGGGGCCATGAAACATTTGACAAGGGGATATCATGGCTTAGCTACCACCTCTCCACCTCTTGATGTCGAAAGTGTTGCAACCAAAGCGAGTGAAAATGCTGGAATTAATAAAGGAAATCCTGTCACTTTCTCACAGCTGATCAAAAACCATCTGAAATTGGTCCCAGCAGAGGAAAACCGGAAAAGCACTTTTGCCACCTTTCCGCAGAACCAGCAGAAAATATCTAACGGAATACAAATTTCTCCTGCACCCTCTGTGAGAACTGGACTGCAATATACTGAAGCAGCGGAACCTCTATTGTCATCCACATCAGCTAAGCTGCCTTTTGGATTTGGTATCCAGCAAAAGCATGCAGCGCAACAGCACAAAGGCATCACTATTAGTGACATAAAGGCTGATGAGTTAAAGAAGACAGGGGAAGCTCGGCTAATTTTTCCAAAACCAGGTGGTGCCCTAGGTGCCTCGAAAGCAAAGGGACCATTAGACACTTATGCTAATGAAAGCATTCCTGCACTGCAATTGATGAGTCTCATGGATGGGAGATCATCTGGTACGGCTTTCGGTCTTGGCACTTCGAAGATCCTTGACAAGTCCTTTTCTCCATGTAGTTATCACCCCAGGTTCAGCAGAGATGAGAGGCAGGATTTCCTCAATGGGTCGCTGATTTCACGTCAATGTCTTTCTAAGGAACCTTCTAGTCTCAGGCCTGCTTTCTTGAATTCCTACCAAAGTTCAAGACCGCAATCAGCTGCTCTATCCAGTAAACCAAACTTTCTAAATCTCCTTGTGAAATTCTGCATTGCGTTCTTATATCTTCATCCTACTTTGCTCAGATGTAGAACATGTTATGAATATCTTTTTCTGTAGGTCACATATCTTTTATGGCTCCAGAGAAAGAGATGTCAAGCGACAAATCCCAAAAGTCTGGCTCTAGCACTGGTGGTGGTCCTAGTTCTTCTCATGACAAGGACAAGCAAATTGCAACCCTTAATGGTTTCAATTCAATGGCAAGTCCTCAAAAACGTCAGGGACCTGCAGATTCAAGCAGATTGATCTTGGAGCCCATCAGCATTCCTGGAGGGGTTGGGCCAGCGAGGAGCATGTCCTCCGATGTTATTTGCTACATAAACAGAAACCCTGCTGAATTTAGCCTTCCTGATGCAGGAAATGTATATACCATCTGTGGCAGGGATCTGAAATTCCGAAAGAGGATTTTATCTAGGAAGAAGGTTCCTGTTGTGAGGGTTGATGGTGCCAAGAGGCAGAGAGTTACAAAGGCCAAACCAAAGAATTAGCATCCAAAGAACAGTTCCTCATGAGGGTGATAAAATGTTGTTCATCAGCATCAGAATATGCATGTGATACTGAAAGTATGAACTCTTGGTTTAGATAACTATTAAATATTTATAGCTGAGAATGTGACCCAATTAAGGTTTTTCGATTCCAAATTTTGTGGGTCTTTGTAGTTTGATAAAATAAGATTTTCCAGAGCTCTATGACTGTTTTAGACAGAATTTCTTAATTAATACAAGATTTTCCTTATTAGGACAGAAAATTTTCTTGTGCAATTTATATTTGGCTCAGTTCATATGCAAGCATGTCTTGATTGCTGTTCGTGATCTTTTCTTTCCTGTACATATGCATGCGAATATGCGATGCTTGGTGGCTTACTTCAGCATAATATGAAATATATATCATTGATATGTATATGCTCATCCTGCACGGCAAACACGGATTGAGCTAGCAGAGATGCAGCAGCATTGTCAACTTGAATCTTCATTCTTATACGCTCAAAGCAACTAAGTATATAGGACATCAACGAGCTCATTGAAACAGCTTCTAATGTTTGCTGTTATAGTTGATACACTAAAGAAATATTGATCTGTATCAGTTCATCAGTCTGGCTGCGTTTGTTGTTTTCAGCAGGAACTGCCCAGGGAGAAGCTTATACCTCCATATACTTTGTTTCTACATAAAGGGTTAGCTAGACAATCCCTTTATAACCTGTAAAAGGAAAAAATGAAATCATACTCAGAGTTTTGACTTGAATTTCAGTTTCGTATATGCTTTTTCCACAAGTAAAGAGGAAGTTCCCTGCTGTGTAGGGGTGCATGGCTAGCTAAAGAGAAACTAGAGGCAATGTTTATGGATGGGAAGAAGTCCCTGTTACTGTTAGCTTTTATACACAGACCTTTCCTTTCCATCCCTGAGGAATCTTTTTCTACTAAAGAGCATTCTTTTTTCCTGAGGCAGCCATAGCCCAAACATCTTAGCCAAAGAGTGGGGATAGCTTTTAGCCAAATCAAATCCTTTTTGTGCCAATGAGTTTTTATTGTATGCTTTCTTGAACTAGAAACTTGTCCATTGTTGCCTTTTCTATTGGTTTGAAATGTTACCAACTTCATATATGCGCCTACCCCCTTTGTTTTTTTTGGTTATTCTTTCCCCACAAATGACTTCATATCTTTTTTTTTTTCTCAAATTTTGTTTGCCCTTCCAAGAAATAAAATAATCTTTTTTATTTATTTGGCAAACTCCGAGTGATAGAGAGGATGTCAGTCTTAATTTCATTAATTAAAAAAATATAAAAAATTACACACAATTTAGAATTAAATTGTTTAAAAGTAATCGATGATACCTCAAGGTAGAGACATCCAACAAAATTACAAAATTACAGTCATTCACATTTAAAATCTAAAGCAATTTTTCGCAATTTCACAATTTCATTCCCCTTTGTCTTATTCATTTATTTATTCATTTGTTGTTGCCTTGAGATGACCGGTTTCTATTATGAGACAAATCCAAAGTTACAAAATAATATGTGTATAAATATTTAAGGAGTGTTAAGAGTGTACATGACAAGTATAAGTATGGTCAGTCAAAGTGGCTATTATATATATAGATCGTTTATTGACATTGGATCACTAACCATGTACTGGAATAGTACTCCACATTTATTACTCTCACAGTTGTAACGATACTGTTGGGTATGTCCGGTATCGTCTTTTGCCTATTATATATATATATACAGAGACGGAGCTTTTCATGGGCATGTAGGGGCCATGGCCCCTACAAAAAAAAAAAAATTTATTATATATATTTAATTGGGCATAAAAATTAAAATGGCCCCTCCAAAAGTTAGAATAAAAAACTAAAAGAAAGTAATACTTTAATATTCTAATCTCATTCCCGGTTCCCTCTAACTTTTACTTTATAAATTTTAACTTTTCTTTTCTTTCTTTATAATTTTGTCCATCTTTCTCCAATTCTCCCACTTTCCTCAATTCTCATATTTCTCTTCTCTCGGTTCTGCAGTCCTTCGTGACTTCGTCTCCCGTTCGGCGTTCCACGGTTCCTGTAAGTTTTCTTTGCTAATTGCTATTCTGCAGTTTTTTGTGTGGTGCAAACTAGTAAATTACAAAACCAAACATCAATAACTCTATTCTAATTTCTAAATCTGCTCAGCTATTTGATCGACTAAATGACTGATGCTTCAAGCCTTCAACGATTCAACCTCAGGTCCTGACAACTAATTAAGGTAATTATAGGGTGGAAATATTTCTTGTTACAATAGACAATCAATTGCAAGAGTTGAACTATAGGTTCAGTGAAGAAGCAGTTGAGCTTCTAACTCTTAGCTCATCTTTGGTTCCTAAGAATTCTTACAAAGCATTCAATATTGAGAATATTTGCATGCTTGTGGAGAAATACTATCCCTCGGATTTCACTGAGCAAGAAAGACTCAACTTGAGGTTTCAGCTTCAGCATTTTATTGTTATGGCACCTAATGATCCAAATTTCAAGAATCTTTCTAGTATGTCTGAACTTTCTCAAGCGCTAGTGGTGACAGAAAAATCAAAGGTATATTTTTTGCTTACTAGATTGATTCGTCTTATTTTGACACTTCCTGTTTCTACGGCTACTTCAGAACGAGCTTTTTCAGCTATGAAATTAGTTAAAACGAGACTTCGCAACAAAATTGAAGATGAGTTTCTTGCTGATAGCTTAGTCGTTCATATTGAGAAAGAGATTGCTGAAAAATTTGATTCTGATTCTATTATCAAAGATTTCAAGTCATTGAAGGAACGTCGAGCAGTACTTTAATGTAAGCATTTTGTTATCTTGTTTCTTTCTAACTCTTTTAGTTAATTGAATATGAATATGATATTGTTTGACATGTTTTTATCTTATACGAAATGTTAGAATTGTTAGGCACTTAGTTGTTTGATTAAGTTTAGTACTAGTTACTATAAAGTATAAACTAATGTTGGCCCCCCTCATAAATTTGTTGAAGCTCCGTCACTGTATATATAGATCGTTTTTCGAAAAAAAAAAAACATTTATATTTAAATTAAAAAAAAAAGTGGCTATTATTACTTGTTAGGGTTTCATTGTCCTAAATATTAAACATAAACCATGGAGGACTAAAGAGACAAAGAGAAGTGTGATATGTGTATCCTAGGCCATAAGGTGAAGCTAGGGCATACATACAAGCAAGCCATTATCACCTTGTGAAGCCCACCTTCACTTATGAAAGATAATTATATATAATTGCTATGCGGGACTGCGACAACAATAAAGTTTTTAACTCACTTTTTAGGTCGTAAACAAGGATCACAACTATTCGTCTAAATTCATTTTTTATTTATATTTAAATATAATAGCGGAGAGTTTTCTAATTTTTACACAATTTTTATTGTGATTTTATATTATAAATTATGACAAAGTTTTACTTACAATATTTATAACTAGAATTGCTCTCATGTTCAAAACAAAATTTTATTAATTAGTTTCAGTACTAAATAGGTAATGATCATTTTTTTCTTCTCCTTCTCATAAATTTATGAAATCAAATTTGTATAGGTAATTTTTTACTAGTAAAATTTGTGGGTGGGATCTTGTTCAAAAATGAAAAAGATAATGCTTAATTAGTTACTATATATATTAACCATATACCTAATATGATACGTTACACCAAAATGTGTGTATATCTATACAATACTTTTCCAATATTATTGTTTTGTAGAGTTGAGAAAAACCACTGTGTTGGTGTGGTTTGCATTCTTAAAAGGCACAAAGTGAAGTTTTAAAACTATGGGTGATGCAAACATTTTACGTTTTCTTTCTTTGGACATTATATACATGCATGCTTTGTACTATTGTCCATTGCTATTACTGTAAAAGCATGATCCCAAAAGACAAAAAAAATGGAAATTTTCAAAATTGCATATCCAAAACATATAAGGAAATTAATTAGATAATTAATTAAAACCAGCTGCAAAATCATCGAGATTTCTATGAAATTCTCATATGTTTATGAGCAGTTTTAACTTATAGCATTAAGTTGCAATCTTAATTAAGAGTAATGCAATGAAAGCACAACTAAAGTTGATAATTGTTTTTCAAAAGAAGAAATGTCCTAATTAATTAAGAAAAATGCACATTATAATTAATTTGGTGGAACCCTCTCTTTATTTGGTCATCTCATCGTATATTCTTTACTTAACTAGACATATAGATGTATCTAAGCATTAATTGTAGACAACCCCATTTCTCTCACCTGGATCAGTTCCAACCAGAAATATTATTATTTCTAATTCTACCTTAAAAGAAAACAAAATACCCACACACACACACACAGAGAGATAAAAATCAAAACAGGGTTTTTCTCGTTGGTGCTTTGAAGTAATCATTTTATAGTCCCATTTTAATTGTCACTGGGAAATTTGTTTCATGGTCTGTTAAATTTTGCACGAAGAGAATTTCTCACTAAATAGGATAGGATTGCTTCCCTGGAGTTATGATTAGTATCAAGAAATTAATGTCCATATTTATACGAGTGCAGGCAAGTGATGACACTAGCTGGTACTATATATTCTATGTAACAATTGTAAAATCGATGTACACTTGTTGATGATTATAGTTCACGTTAATTAGGAAAATAGAGATATGCATGTTTAAAACTGTCCATATTTGTCATCCCAGTGGACAACATTTGAATTTCTTCTGTCCCATATTGATCATACTTTTGATTCATTTGCAGGCATTAATGATTGGTAATTAGATATATAATGTTATATATATAACTAGTTCATCCTAGCTAGGATCAGACAACAAGCCACCTAAGTTGAGTTGCCATTTGGTAATAATAATAATAATAAGGCCATGTTGCCACCACCACTCCTAATTCCCCCCTACCCCCCCAAACCCCTCATTATATATACCTCAGTGACTTGTTTAACTATAATCAGAAGGTGAATTAAAATATAGCAGAAGAGACAAAGATTACAACAAATTGTTAAATGTGGCTCCTTCTCTAGCTATCTCTATGGTGCAAATTGCAACAAATTGTTGGCAACATTTCTTTGCAGGAATTTCTTCTTTAAAATTACCAACAATAATAATAACTAATCATTTGTCTTACTATGTGAGTTGGCTACATGGATCATATTTCGTCATCGTATTCTATCTATAAACATATTTTCATTATACATATATATTTAACTATATCATATTTTTGCTGAATCCAAATCATTAATTTATGTCGTTGGCTCTTACTTGGAATAGTTGGCATTGATAATTTGACAATTGAAATTGATTCGGTATGCTTTGGTGAACCATAAGAATTTTCATTGGAAAATCTCACATGAAATGGAGGAATTCTTTACCATGCTTCCAAATGCTTTAATCTCACATCGTGTTAGCAAAACTAATCTCCAGATTGCTCACTTGGATTAATGGAGTCACCTCCAAGTTATTTTCTTGCTTTCATTCGGAAGAAGCATCACCCAACGAGTAAGGGGTATGATAAAAGTAGATGTTAATTTTGGGCTTCCATAGTTTTGTTGGAATGCATAAGTGCTTATTGCTTATTTTGGACTACTAACTCTTTTCTTAGCCCTAGTCTCGCTGATTTTATATAATAACAACAACAATCAAGTGTATATTCGTCATCGTAATTCTATTTATACACATGTTTTATTTATATTTTAATATATGGTATTATTTCTTTTCAAACTCACTGCATATAAATACAATATCTACCTATAACTAGTCGGTTTTAACTTCAGAAAAAGGTGTAGGGCCACGTAAAGTTACCGTAACTTTCCCATTCAAATGAAATAGATCGTATTAGAACTCTCGTTGATTTTATAAATTAATAAAGTTTGGACAGCCATGCATCCCTCCTCCGTTTATGGTTCTGCTCAAATAAAAGAGGGCAAAGATATAGACATTTTCTGAAAAAAAAAAAAAGAAAAAAGGAAAGGGCAAAGACATACATTTTGTAGCACAACATTTTTTTTCCCTTGAACCTCGTTTGGATTAATCATTAATCTCCAAATGAGTTTACCATTGAAATTTCGGTCAACAGGGATTAAACTATGATACTATATTACCATGAAGATCTAAATTATCTTTTATTATTCCTCATCATAAAGGTGAGTGATGTTCACATGGTTTGATTCTATTCCATATTACTAAATAATTCTTGGCTGATCTACCTACATCAATTCTGCATTTTAGTTATAAAAAATCCGAGCTCATACATGGAACAAATGTGCCAAAACGCAGAAGGAAAAATTGAAAATCTTAGTTAATTTATTATTATTAACAAAATTAAATTAAACAAAAAATAAATTGGACATATCCCAAATGCTTAATTTGACCAATCTTAATTAATTACACTGAAGAATTAGGCTCTGTATGCATTGAACAGAGAAACCCAAATTTTAGTATAACTGAAAAAGAATGGAACACATCTTTATAGTTGACTTCTTGAAAGGAAATATTAATACATGAAATATATAATTAGTTAAGTAAGTTTTCACTTTTCAATTATTAATCTGCAGCATTTAGAATACGAATAGTAATTTGTCACTAGTATTGTTCGTACTTCAGTGCTTAGTCACACATTCCCCGATGAGGTTAAGCACTGTAAAATTTCATCAAATATTGGGCCTGTTCTTGATTAGGAAAGGTTAGGTTTTGCCGTTTTGGTTGTCCTTTTTCTCTTTGTATTCGCTTAATTTAAGTGGTCAAGAACTCATGCCAGTGTTTGATGGACTTCATGTGTTTCATTATGGGATGACAAACTAATGCGAGTAAGGTTGAATGACTCCGCAAGCGATTAAGGTTGAATGTGTGTTTGACTAGAATATCATGCATGCATAATGGTTGGGCATCTTCTTTCTTTTATATATATATATATATATCTCTTTTTGAATTGCAAGTTCAAAAATATCAAAACTTAAAAGGAAACCTAAAAACTCATGTGAAAACAGTCTGTTCATATATAAGACGTGATTTATATATGAAATGGATAATTTTTTTAATTTTTTTATTTTTTTTGGAATGGACCTACTATATATATCAACATGGGTAAAAGACGGTGCACGATATACCCAACACACCGTTACACCGTGATCGGCTAAAATTTTGGAGGGTTACTCTATTATATGTACTCATCAATGTAGTCTATCCGCCGGGGATTAGAAAACTTCTACTTTGGACACGCCAAAGTATCATTTTCTAGCCCCCAATCAGCATAACTAAAGGAAATAACCTAATTATATAAAATGGATAATTAATTGTCATTAAAATCGTGATTCTAATATCTTACTATTTTTATCACACGTTGAACTTATTAACTAATCGTTCCATATATATGAACAAGTTTCACAAAAAATCAGCTATAAAGAATATAAGAGTAACTACTTAATAGTCATGAAGTTTTAAAACTTTTTTATTTTTTATTTCTTTTTGTAACCGAAATGGCCGGGCATCATTTTTCTGCACGGCCTGATCATGCGCTGTTCAGCTCTAGAAGGTCAAGAATGAAAGCTAGTCCAGAAATTAATAAAACTCAAGACGTACTGCAATATTAATTTTTTAGTTGTACTTTTTGATTAATTATTTTGTGCATTTGATCTGAATTTCTGGTCCGTTAAGGTACGTGCAATAGTGCCAACACCAGCATAAACTTGCGAAAAATTGATTATGGAGGTCCACAACAACCTTAATTTAATGGTAGGCCTTGATGAAGTATATAGGAGGCCATGGATGGATGGATGTTTTTTCAGTAATTCTTTTGGGTTCATGACTATGAGTAGGTTTGCAGTTTTATGTTTGTTGAAAATTTTCTTCCTGAAAATGACTACACGATCGATTTTGCTCGCGCCATGCTTGCAGGCATTATGGACTAAAGCTGATCAAATAGGCACATTATTGTTAAAGTTGCTCAGAAAATATTCTCATGTGATCATCCTATATACAGTTTAATTAATGTTCTCCCAACTTTATGTATTTCTTCGTCTTGTTCATTTCTCTCTTCTTTCTGTTTTAATTTATTTTATTTTACCCATGCGGATTTTGCACCACCCCAGGCCATTTTCAGCAAAATTCTATTTCTTGTAACAGTTGAAACGCATCAGCCTGAGTGTTTTCTCTAGGAAAATATATATATGTACAAGAAAATTAAGTTAATGGATAATTAGTATTAAGAAAACCAGCATCATTAATTAATATTGTACAATCATTTTCACTTAACACAAAAAAGATGCATGAATATGGTGTGGGAGGGATGAAAATGCGTATTGGGCTCACCTTATACTGACACAGATTGAACAATGCATGTGTTGCTTTATGGAGCTGCATAAACAATAGTAAAGAGAATTGAGAATTGAGCATTGTGTGGAGATTTGATCAAAGTATATTTGTGAAACAGATGTAACTAAATTTGAGAAATTACTAGTGGTTTTTCTTTGAACTAGAAACAAGATGAGTAAAAAAAATAAAAAAATGGTAAATCGTACTGTTAACTTTAGATAAGCATATTTTTTTCATTCAAATTTAGAATCAATAGTATAATATGAACGGAATTTATAAGACTCATTGGGTTTTATCTCATGACACAAGCTGTTTTTAACATAATTTTCTTTGTTTTAAACCGCTTTTGGTCATTTTTAGTTTTTTAATTTTTTTTATGATTTATGTTAGGTTTCTTACAAATATGTAAACGTTTGTGCGTTCTTTATTTCTCATTATTATGTGGCTTCATCATTATGCAACACAACTTTTCAAATTTTACGAAAATTGTTTTTTTTTTGGGAATATATATATATATATATATATATATGTGTGTGTGTGTGGGCAAAATACGGTACTAGATATACCCGGATACACCGTTACAAAAGTGAAAGCAAGAAATTTGGAATATACTCCATTACATGCAGTTCGAAGTAAATGAAATAGGTTTCTTGTCCTAGTCGATTACATGTATATTAATATTCAAACTGGAATATAAGTATATGCACCGAAACTGTCCTTTATAAGTATATGCACCGAAACAATTTTACGAAAATTGTTATCTTCCTAATCTATCCCGTATTAGAATAATTACGGATAGATGAAGGAGGACAAAATAACAACCATACAAAGGAGGTTAGAAAACAAAGTTGAATATAATTTCAATATGCATGTAGTAGTAAACATCATTGCTTTTGCTTTATATCTAATAAAATCATGTATATATTATATTGACTACTGCCTAAAGTACTAGTGCAACTACTTCTTCAAGCACCACTCTTTGTTTAAATTGTGATGGATCAGTTTTCAATTATATCATTAATTATGAATTAGTGAAATAAAAGGAATAATTTCTGTTACTTCGATGTTACTCTTCAAGTTCCAGATGAATTGTCCAGAAATGGAGCCATACTTGTGTCGGTATACATAGGTCCACAATCCTTAAGATGTTGAGACATCTACAATGTCAGTAACATGAGAAATACCAATACTATATATAGACGTAATATATCATGATGACCAACCAATTTAAAGGGCAATAACGAAGCAGATTGATCATAGCAATTTAAAATGCTGTATAAGATTATTATGGCTAATGAATATTTGGTTACATTCATTATTTCATTTTCTATTTCATGGATACAACTCACACAGATTTTTAATATTTATTTTGTAGCGTTGACTAATAATAGAGTTTTAATTAAATATGCATGGTTTGTATCTATAAAATAAAATATTAAATGTAATAAAAGATTTGAAGCTATTATAATGCATAGTATTAATTACATTTTCTAATGTGCATGCAAATGGAATGGTATTCACCATGATAGAGACTAGTTTTATTTGTATGAAAAGTGGCATATTCTCTTACCTTATCTTGTATGCATATTGCATGCAGGACAAAAATTAGAATAAGTTCCATTCTTTTGATAAAATTGACATTGATCTATCAACAATTTATTTTACTTATCTTAACCAAGTTAAACATTTTGGTGTTTAGAAAAACACAAAGTGCGAGGATTTGGCACGTTTAATTTGATTCATATTATTTGAGTGAGAAAGTTAATTTTTCGTTAGATGCAGCCCTTCTCTTTTTTTCTCTTTTTTTTCGAATTTGAATCCAACTCTAATATAGACATACCAATTATTTAACTTTTGCACTTACATAACTTTTTCTTTCCAAATTAGAAAAATTGTTTAGTATCACACAATCACTTGTGTGGAAGAACCACAAGAAAATCGAACTATATATTCAGAGTACTTACGAAGTTTGAATCAAGCAAGTAAAATATATAATTCCCCCTAATTAATTAAACTAAGTATTTTGTAAGGGGATTCTCAAGAGATCAAAACAAGAATTAATTGCAGCTACATAAATGTTCAAATGCTTCATTGAATGTTCATCCACTAACCGCAACTTTTGCAGATTCTTGTACAAATCTACATTAATTTGGCTGCAGAAGTTGAGTACCTACACACACGTGCTTGAGGATAAACAAGGCCAGATTGGCATACATAACCTTTGTCTGGGCTACAATGCCTGTCCTCCGAGCAAATGCATTGCCCCTCCAAAGCACAACCATCACTTTTCACAGCTTGTTTCCCAAACAATATTTGATCCGACCATTCACTTGAGAACAAATTTTGAGGATCTAATTGATTCTTCATTGAAATAAACTTGCTAAAATTTGGATACTTCTTTTGCACATCCAAGAAGGCAACATTTCTATTTTTAGCCCAGTGAGGCTTAGCACCATACTTAAAAAATGCAATTTGCTCAACTTCCTCCCAAACATCTTGGTTCAATCTTGGAGTTAAAGGATCATCAGCACGATAATAATTAAAATCCACCACTACTGAGTCCTCGGATTGTCCTAAATAAGCCTTTGATGCTTTAATAAAACGTATAAGAAAACCATTATAGAGATCCACCCCACAAAAGTTTTCTGGCTTTAAATCTCTTAGCTTCTTGACATCCCGGAGAAAATCACCGAATTTTGAGGCTGGAAATATTGCCGTTGACTCATAAAAGAATAACCCTTTAATTCTTGGATCCCATGCACATGACTGGTCGATTCTTATGGATGATGTATACAAGCAAGAACCTGAAGTTTGCATTTTTCCTTGGCGACCCACAACTGGATATCCAGTGAAAATCAAGTTGTTCTTTAATCCGTTGGCTGTTAGTTTCTTAAACCCGATTGTTGTTGCCGCTAATGTACATTTTCCATTGACATTTCTTGCATTCTCAAGTGTTTTCTCTGCTCATGCATGCATCGACTAAAGAAGCTAAGAGGGTCGTGATCATAACATATATGAAATAATTGGTTGAATTAATGTTTAAATTGTGCACAGATATATGAAAAACATACCTGATGCTCGAACGGATTTGGAAATAAGAATAGAATTGGATTGGAAGCCTATAAAATCATTGACTCCATCTCCGTTTGTGTTCAAGGATATCCTGTTATCATATCTGTACACAGCAGTGTTCTTGGAGGGGTACCATTGAATATCTCCAAATTCATATTTCTTTGCATGATCAAACACTTGATCTTCTAAATGATCATCACTAGTAAAATTGAAAGTTATGCTCCTTTTGAAGGCTGAATCCAAGGAGAAGGTTACCTATATATATATATATATGAACAATTATAGTTTATAGAGATTTATGAAAAGTATTGGTAGGCCAGCTGCCCTTTTAATTAAAGAACAAATTAATAAAAATTACATCATATCTGATTTGGTTTAATTTCATTCTTGTGGCACTAAATTCGTAATGGTTCTTCTATTACATTTATTGTTTCATTCTATATTTTATTATATGGAGACACACCACTGTTTTTAACACTTATTTCTTAAAATTTAATAATTATTTGATAGTATAGAATAAAACGGGAATGAAATACTGAATCTAAGGAAAATTTTGAATCTCATTAAATTTGCAATCGCAAATTTTCTACTTGAAAGCTTGGAAATTGATGCAATACTTTTTGCATTTTGGACTATTAGTGAATCACAAGAAAATAACATTTTGAATGATTCTAAAATAAGACCACACAAAACAACATATATAGTATAAAACATTGATTTTTTATCCCATGCATAATAATAAAGCTTTTTTGTAATGAAATTTTGCATTCTTCCAAAGCCTACAATGAATATTTGTGGCATAGATGCCCTTAGAGAGAACAATGGGGGACATCATCCAAGGTTTGAAAATTTAAAGATATCCTACTCTAGTCCAAGAATATCTGTCCTTGAAATTATTTTGAACCCATATTTGCCCCCTTTCAATTATGATAATTAATTTAAATAGTTTATTTTCCCACTAACTCCACTTTTGGAGTAATATTAATATTATTCACTGATCATCTATTCACAACTAATATTATTTAATTTATTGAATGATGATAAAACTATAATTATCTATCCATAATTAATAATATTCATTGAGTAAGGCTAAAAGATGGTTGTTTATTTATTTTGCAATAATCAAGGAAAGCAAGATATTGTTACCTTAGAAATAACACCAAGCAATCCAAGAGAAACTTTGGCAGCATTAAAGAGTGGATCTTGGCCTTGCAAATTGATAATCTTTGCATATCCTTCCGATGCTGTACCCGGAATGATTAATCTAAGGCTAACAACATGATCATGTACCGACCCACCCATACCCCACCAAGAACTTCCATGAGCACCGGTGCTTATAACGCCGCCAACTGTGACCCCTTCCCAATATGGAGATGCCACCAAACTCAGCCCCGCTTCTTCCACTTTATCAATAAGGGCTCTAAGGGTCACTCCTGAATCAGCTGTGACAACCATATTTGCCGCATCGATATTAATGTTTGCACTGTACTTTTCGGTACTAATAAGGATTGCATTTTGATCATACAGTGTGGTCGTAGCACTAGTACTAGCACCGGTAGTTGGACATGCTAATTTTGGTATGGAATGAGAAAATTTGGTCACGACTTTTACCTTGAGTTTATTTTTGTTAGCATTGGCTACGGCTAGCCTGAGTTCTTCCTCAGTTGTTGGATAAACCACGCTGGAAACGAGACAATCCTTTCTGTCTCCCCAAACTCCATAGGAATTGTAGAGAATGCATCCGGTTGAGTTGCACTGTACAGGGTTTTGTGGTGGAATGGCATAAATTTTTGTAGTTATGAAAATTAGAAAAATCCCATAAAGGAAATGGCGATGATTAGCCATGAAGGGATTTGTTTTGCTTGGATTTTAACTAAGGTTTATGTTAAGTACGTTCAATGCCAATGTTTTGGGGGGTTTGTCTATATAAAAAGAAGACAGTGCTTGAAAGCGAAGTTATTAAAGAAGATAAAAGGTAAGGTATACACAAGTGGTGGTGGCATATGCAATCAATCTTGGGTTAGAAAAGAAGGTGAGATGATGATTGTCATAGGCTTAATACAAATTCTTCCAAATCTTGGAAGGCAGATTTTCAGTTGAAGTATATATGAAATGGACAATCAAATGGGATGGGATAGTATTTCATTTTTCTTTGAAATTAATCTTGAAATGCCAAAACAAATCCACACAATCAGGCAATTGGGAGAATACTAGGTGAAATCATGATCTAACATGGCTTTTGACTGGCCATGATACTATGGTCATGAGAAATCTTGGTTTAATGAAAGTTCCAATGTGATAAAGATCGGTGCCAACTTCAGGCCAGTGTTTTTGGATGGTCTCTATATATATATATGTACAAAAGAGGACAGTGCTTGAAAGCGAAGTTAAAAAAAGACAAAGGTTTCTTGAATTGAATAGCAAGACAGAAATTGAGTGTGCAGATGCAAAATGCTGAATTTTGGATCCAAATTGTCACTTTTTAATATAATTAAACAATGTGTACGTGACCATTAACTGTCAATTGTGGGGATTATTTATGGTTGGCAATTATGTTGTTTATTTATTATGATTCTTTTTTTAAGAAGTTAGAAGTCGAATCCAAGAAAAATGCAGACTATGCAGTTGTTTTCTTTGGTTGAATTTTGGAAACAGCTCATTATAGCGGTCCTTGTTTAAGATTTACTTTGATACTTTTTTCCGTCATTTATACACTTTTGCCGATATATGATAATTGACAGTAAAAAGCATGCAGTTATTTAGCATATCTATTATATTCTGATTGCAAATGAAACATAAAACAAAATCAGTTGGCCTTCTATATGAAACAGCATGTTTATATATGTATCAGAAGCTAATCTTAATTTTAATGCGCGATAAAAGCAATGTGTATTTTTTAACTTGATATAAGGTGACAGAAATCAAGTTTTATTTCTAGTACTGCTTTCTTTTCTTTTCTTTTTTTTCTCTTCTTAAGGAGGAGATTCTCTACTCTCTCAAGACAATTTCAAGTATAATTGGATATATATACTTTGTTGAAGTAAACCACAAGATAGCACTCAATCACAAAGATTTTGGCATAAGAATTATATTTTGGATCACATAATAATAATAATAATTCTTTGAAGGTTTTTGACAGTCCAAATAAAATATATAGGATTGAGGAAACAATATTTTGTTGTTGATGGTTAATTACGTGTAAGAATGCAATATTATTCACGGAGGGCATCTTTTTGCTGTATTACTATCCCCCACTTTTTATGTACAGTGCCCTTAGCCATGGCAATGGCATGAGTTTCACCCTGCCATGGTGTAAGACAACTTTAGTGTGTGAATAAATTTCCATGATTTTGCCGATAGTATGGTTGTTTTTTTTTTTTTTTAATAAAAATTTTAATATATAGGATCATTTTTTGTTCTAGCACGGACTAGTGAGCAATCCTAACATTTGAAGGATAAGAACTCATCCAATAATTCACAAACAATAGAAGTTGTTCAAAGTTCAAATATTCCCACATCTATGATCTATATCTTGTAGGCTATCCATGCACTCTTGTGGTAATAGTTGAATGGTATCGGTATAACATCATAGGTCATTTGTGAGACAAACCCTTGTGCTAAATGTTAATGGAAATAAAGTACAAGCCCCATCAACTGCCTTGGGTTGGGTTGGTCGGGCTAGTTCGGGAGAAATAGGGAGGCACATGAACTGTTATATATTTAAGATTTGGGGTTTGCATGTCGATGGAAAGAATGAGAAAAAAAAAAAAAAAGAGTACAAATTACACAATAACAACGATAATTTAAGTGTTTATATCACTACACTAGGTTTATTAATTATTATACGGGTGTTGTTCGTTCTATATATATTGTTTCGTTTAAATTTAAGTATATCAAGTCATTTTTAATGGTTTCCTTTCATTTTTTTTTCTTTTCCCATCACATTTTAATTTGATTTGAGTTAATGGTTCTAGTTTCTAAACGCCACATTGGGGTATTTAAAAGTCTTTTCGCACACGTTCAAACTATAATAGATGTATTTTTTCATTTTTTTTCATTTTTTTTCATCTATGAAATTACTCTAACAATTCATGTCTTAAAAAAAGTACATATATACATAACAAGTTATATGAAATTTTGATTTGTAGTAATTAAGTACATAATCACATAGATTCTACTAGTTAAATTTTTCACAAGCATTCAATTTGTCATCGTAACTTTTAATGTTATTTTAGAATAAATATTTGGCAGCTCTACTTAGGGTTAGATTAGGGAAAACAATTAACATGACAGCCTTGTTGTAGAACAAAGAAATACAAAATCATATATATATATATATATATATATTAAAAAAAGCATTAATTAAAAAGAAACAAATCATACTCAAGTTAGCAAGAAAATGATAATGTAAGAATGAAAGTAGTAAATTAAGGACTTTAAAAAAAGGAAACTAATCAAATTAAGAGGAAAAAAATGTAATTAAAAGGAGTCAAATTGGAGGAAGAAATAAAAATATGAGAATTAAGTGAGTGAATTGAAGTAAGGTGTCTTGTAAGCATAATGTCCAGCCGACATGAGGAAAATTCCACCAAGTAGGCAATGTTTCCTAGGTGGGATATTTCCAAAGTCTATTTATTACATAATGTAAGGTTTAAATTTAAAATAATAAAAAATAAATTTCTTTCAAAACAAATCTATTAATCTAAACACAAATATATATATATATATATATATAAAATCAAAAACAAAATTATATATTTTCTCACAACAAAAATATAAAAAAGTTATTTTCAAAATAAAAAAAAATACTCTATCCAAAATATACATGCAAAGATCATTTTAACTCTTAAAACAGTTTTTAAAACATAAAATTGTGCCAACCAATGAAAAATTAGCTCCACTTTTGTTATCTAAGATCAATTATATTTAACTCACTTGAAATTTGACAAAACTATCAAACTAATTCTGAGTTTATTCAATTTACGAATTAACTCTCTAAAAGCAACAAAATAAAGGAAAATAAAATTAAAGTTATTGGTATTCTTAAACTTTCATAACATATTTTAGATTGACTAACGATAAAAAAAATTAATTTAAATTTATTATAGTTATCCAAAGTCTATGATTTATTTATTTATTTTTAACTTAGGGAAACATCATATTAATTTGATAGATACTTAATTAGGTCAAATCTCAAAAGAGTTTAATAAAAATGTAATTTAAACTCCATTATGTATTATGAATAAAAAAAATCCCAAACATTGTTTAATTAATTAAATATTATATGGCACTAATTCTGTTATTTTAAACATAGCCAAAAAAAAAAACGTTGAAAAACAGTAAAACCCTAACTCCGGTGAGGCCCACAGACTAAAATGAGTTACAGTGCAGGCATGGCAGTGGTAGGTCCATGGGTCCAAGTTGACCCAATTCAACCGGGTTACAAATTAAAGCAACGACAAGCCCACAAAATAATCACCGTTCATCTCCCGTCTTCGGTTAAATCTAACCGTCCATTTTCCTCCTGCAGAATCTTCAGAAGCTGGGCCCCTTTCCTCCTCCCTCTAGCACTACAATCTCCTTGCAAGGCCAAAATTACTGCACGCGCCACCGCTTCCGGAGGCGCCACCCCTTCATTTGATCCACTAAAAATCACTGCCAGTACACTAATAGCATATTCTTTTCCCCTCCCCTCCATCCTCCCCATCACCTCCACCATCATTGGCACCGCAAGCGCGTGGGCTTTCACCTCCGCCGCTCCTTCCGCCACTGTGCATAGCAATTCCAACGAAGCTAATGACCTCTCCGCTACAGCTCCCTCCAAGTCCGACATTACTTCAACGACCACCCCAACTGCACCAGCTTCAACCGCCACGTGCCGATTCTTGTCCACCAAACAAAGGGCCAACAAAACTTTACTTGCGGATTTTCCCGTGTCCTTTTCTTTCAAACAGCTCACCACCCATTTCATCACCGTAGCAGGGCAGCAAGCCACTGCATCGCCGCCGTCTTCGGCTGCACGTGGGTTTGGAACAAGTGATTTTTCCAGCAAATGAAGTGCCCCGAGCTTGTCTTCATGAGATCCAGAACTGAACCGTAGCTCCGCCACGTGGAATGTTTCTTCCAGATTGGTAGCTGAAAGGGGTGGCATATCGGGTTTTCTTGGTGGGTTCGGATCAAGACTCTGTGGCCTTTCGTGGGTTACTGGATAAGGATGGATAAGACTGTGAGAGATGGGAGAGTTTGGAATTGGGAACCTCCATTGAGTGAAGCTCTGCGAGGTGTTTGAGGACGATGAGGATGACTCTGACTCGGGTTTGGTTGGTGCATGCAGTGGCGGAGTGGATGAGCGTGACGGAGGAGGTGGTAGAACTGGTGGTTGCTGTAGTGGCTGGTCATCAGAGGCCGTGAATGGAAGGGGTGGTGAAGTGGTGGTGGTTGGACTAAGCACAGTACTCTGAGTACAACGGCGGAAAAAACTACAAGAAAAAAGTGGACGTGGTGCAGTTTTAATCTTAGAATTTTGGGATTTCATGGTGCTCAAAAGTTAAGCAAAATGTGAGTGAGCCGAGCGTGTGTGTGTGTGTCTTTGTGAGAGAGAATGTAGTTTCAGATGATGATGATGCAATGTTTAGTTGTGTTTAGATTGGTGAGCATGCAGCAGCAGCGTTGTTTAATTAGTGAAAGTAGTGGACTTGTCTCAAGGAGTACTGTGCGAGTGTGCGTATAGGAGACCCTTTCCAACTTTGTTCACCACAGTACTTGGAAATTGAAATGACAGTGCTTTGCTTATATCTAGCTATGACGACTCATGCGTTGCATTGTGGTTGTGGGGACTTCAAAGTACAGACACGTCTTAATTACTCGATGATCATATTCTTCCAGTACGTACCGCAGTGGAGGGTAATTTCATCTTGGACCATTAATACAGAATATATAATTTAAAACGGTCTATTTAAAACGATTTTAATAACCCATTTTAGATATTTGGGGCGGTGACATTTTGTAATAAGAATTAAGAAAACGCAAACTTTCTAAAACGGTTACATTATAACCGTGTTAGAAAGTCTCTTGATGTCAGTTTCTAAAACGGTTCGGGAGACAACCGTTTTAGAAACTGTTATCATCTCCGTTTTAAGAACGGTTTCTAACTAACCGTTTTAGAAAATGTACCGATAAAAATCTCCCCCAGCATTTTCTTCTCCTGTAGAACAGATCTATAGATCGATGTGCAACTCTGAAGAAGTAAAAACCGAGCGGCGCAGTCCAAAGGGCTTATGTAGGAAGATACAACTAATTGCATTTTGTGCAAACCCAACTTTGAGAGGTTTTTTTTTTTTTTTTTTTGGCAATAAGATCCTCTTCCGAGTAGGGATGCCACTCCCTTTATATTAATTAAACGGATAGTGAAGAACCACCTTACATATATTCTTTGAGAGGTTATATATTCTTTACCTTCTTTGATATCGCTTCTCATTTGATAAAAAGCATGTGGTCATGAATTTTGTATTTTAAATTTTTTTTGTGGGATTAAAAATTTTGTGTTGATTTAAATCGAAGCCCCAGATTTGGACGCTTTCTTTCAGCTCGTCACCATCTCGGTAGAACGGCGTCGTGTCCGATCGGTGGCTACAGCTGACGCGGGAGCTTGGATGTCAGCTAGCAATGGGAGCTTCAATTCAGCTGGGAAGACCACTCCAGTTGGGACTCTTCACTTTCAGAGATCTGAGCCAAAATCGGTGGCGCAAGACCAGTCAAAACTCCAACAAAACCTCTCCAAATGATAATGCTACCCTTACTCTATAAGGACCAAATCATGACCGGGCAGCAAGGAAATTCAAGATTTGGACTGAGAGGTAAGGTCGGCTTCGATAAGGCAGCCGTCGATTTTGGAAAATCTGATCATGTGCTCTGAGGATGAAACGTGAATTTGTTTATGAGTTTGAATTTTTCATATATTGCTGATCTTCTGCTTGGCTACTATTGCTTCTTTCTTTATTTTTTTAAGTTGCACATATGCAGACTTTACGTTTTAGACTTGCCTGACTAATTTCAACAATAATCGTGTTTGTGTATTTTGTTGTGTAATTGTTGTTTATAGGATTTTAGTTTATTTTTTTGACATGATTAGCTGCATGAAATACCAAATTTCATTTAAGAAATTTTATAAAAACAGTATTTTTGGTGACTCACATGTCTATTTTGTCAAACAATTGTTCCAGTCATTTTATGGGCTTCATGACTTTTGTATTTTAGACTTTTAAGAACGGTTCATCAACCGTGTTAGAAAACAGACTTTTAAGAACTGTTCATAAACCGTTTTAAAAAATGTAGGACTTTCTAGTCCGCCCATATCTAAAACGGTTTGGAAAATCTAAAACCCGTTTTAAATAACTACTTTTAACCGTTTTAGAAAGTGAATTCTGTAGTAGTGGCCTCTTAGCTTCCAGTGTATCTCAATTTGGTCCATGAAAGAAGAATATATATTTTTGCTCAAATTAATGTTACTTTTAGCAAATTTTGTAGCAATGTCATTGAACTGCATGCACTAGCTGAATTTTCGAGGAAATTAATGACGGAAAGAGTCTAAGACTGTTCGAAAACGAAAATTCTGCATCTAGTATATGAACTCGCTCACATGCATGTAGTAGTTATAATCAAACGCTAGCAGAGGTCTAGACAATAGATGATCTCAATTGCAGCAAGAATTGTTGTAATAGTGTTGGATATACAAAATCCTTAGATATGGCGAAGATATTGCTATCGCCATAGAATGAGATAGAAGGAGAGGATAGGACCAAATTAAAGAAAAAAAGAAAAGAGAAGAAGAAAACACCCAAATCCTGACCATTTTGTAACTTTTTGGAAATTTAGGCTCATCACCATAATGATGGACATTGCAATAGATTTGTAAATGTGGAAGACTAGATTTTATGGATATTTTCTTAAAGACTCATGAATTGAGACAAAGTAGAAATTAGAGGGCCCTGAAAATTAAAGGAGTTGCCCTTTCTTTTTCATTGACATTGAAATCCTTGAGATTCATTCATCACTTCAGTTTGAGCATTGTGATTTGTATGGTCATATAATGCTGTATAAATACTTGCTTGATTTAATTGGCATTTGCTTCTTTTGCAACTTTGGAAGAGAGAATGAACTAATTAAAATCATATATACTTGTAGGTTTTTCTGGAGTGGCTTTTCTAGAGCAAGATGTCAGTTAATTTTTCAAACACTAATCTCTATTCCCCTTAAGGTGCAAACACGGTTAAGTTTGTAGCTATATATATATACTTACATCAGGAGCAAGACAATTAGATGAACGATTTGGTAACTGAGCGGCGTGTCACAGTGTGTGTGTGTGTGCGCGTGCGTGCGAGGATAAAATACATAGCCTGGTAGTAGGATTGTCCCGTAAGGAAATATTTTTCTCCATTATCATCAGGATCTTCTACTAATTTTGGATAATATGTACAATGCATAATTTGATGTTATAAACAACAGTGCACTTCAAATCAGGCTAATGAAAGAAATATCTGTGGTGCATTTACAGTTTTTCCCAAAAGGCCAGAAAAACAAGAACGTGTTTAGCAATTTAAACAAAGGAAATGGGGCGTACCTGATGTGTTTTTTTGGGTAAAAAAATGAATGATGAAGTGATATATAAACACAATCAGCCCACAAACTCTGGAGGAAACCAAATCCCCCATGTTTCATTGTTATGGCATCTTTTAGAAGAACATTATCTATGCCGGTAACTCAACCTGGATATTCACTCAACGATGAAGTACACGCAATGGCAGCTTCTTCATTATCTAAATCATCTTCAAGTAATTCGGACCATCCTCCCATAGGCAGTCTTTTTCCTCGTTCATTTAGTTCATTGGATTATACGTTATGCAAAATTCAAACTTTTGTTTTCAGTTTTCTACCAAAAAGATTTTCCAGGCCCTTTGAACGAATGAAATCAAAAGGGAATATTTGGAGAAGGGCTCTTTTTCATTTCTTCGCATTTTTCCTTCTTGGTGTGTTTGTAGGATGCACCCCATTTGCTTCACCGACCTTTTCCATGAATTTTATCACCAAAAATCAAGCTTTCTCCTTTGAGAAGTTGCATCAAGTTGATAGAGTACTGCAACATACTTCTCCTGGAAATAGGATTTCATCAAAGCCAAAAGATTTTAATCATGGGACGATTCTTGTTGGCCCGTTGAGCAATGAATCAATTAATGATCATCAAGATGCGAGGTTATCATTCAGTAAACTTTTGATTGTTGTGACTCCAATTTATGGTCGGCCATTTGAAGCTTATTATATAATTCGTTTGGCGAATACATTGAAATTGGCTCATCCTCCGTTGTTGTGGATAATTGTGGAGATGGTATCTCAATCTCTTGATATAGCTGAACTATTGAGGAGTTCTGGAGTGATGTTCAGGCATCTAATATGCAAAGAGAATCAAGCAGACATGAATGATGTTGGCATGCATTTGAGAAATGTGGCTCTTTCTCATATTGAGACACACAAACTTGATGGAATCATTTATTTTGCAAATTATGAAAACATATACACAATCGAGCTCTTTGACCAAATGAGACAAATCAGGTACCTAAATTGATTTATATATTGGTTAATTTTCAGTCTTCAACAATTTTTTTTTTCACATTTGAATATTGAAACTTATGGATTTTACTTGCCTTTTTTTTTTCTCCTTTGTTATGAACTTCTTATGCATTTGAATTCATCATACTTAGTTATTTGATTATCCCATTTATATTTTCTTAATTAATTTGCTGTTAATATTCTAGCATGCAAGATTTAAGGACAACAAGCTTTTTTGTATTATGTTGTGCCATGCAAATTTAGAAGCCAAGTTTAATTACCTCTAACCCTAGGCTTTGATTTGTCGAACATCTGCAAGTTTAAAATGAAAAAAACAAAGTAACGTTTGCTTCATTTGCTAAATGTAGATTTGCATATTCATTCTACATTCTTCTTCCTCATGATTTGCTGCAAATTAGTTGTTCCTTGGTAAGTAAAAAAGAAAAGAAACATTGAACATTTTTTTTTTCCTTTAGTACTATTTATACAATGAAAGTTCTTATTACTTTTTCTTTTCCTTCGCCATTTCCCTTTAAATTCTTTTTGGGGTCATAGAACTTTGGAATAATTTTTTAACCTTTTCATTCTCCAACAACATTTTTGTTTATTTTTCCTTAGTGATGGATCATCCTACATATTTGGGCATTCCATGAAAGATAATTGTTTCAAATTAATACAGGCGTTTGGGCACATGGACAGTAGCTAAAGTTGAAAAAGAAGAAACTAACGTTATGATGGAGGGTCCAATTTGCAATGGCACCAAGATTATAGGATGGCATACAAATCATGACGTGACAAATAAATTTAAGAGATTCCATACAGGATTATCAGGGTTTGCCTTCAATAGTTCTATACTTTGGGATCCAAAGAGATGGCACCGACCAACACTCAAACCAATTAGGTTCCTTCATACAGTCAAAGAAGTTTTCCAAGTAAGGTTTATTTCTCTATTATATATGATTTCTATTGAAAGGTATGTGTATTTTTTTTTTTTAATTCCGTGTGCCGATGAGAATGACAACCCAAATTTTATTAAATATAATAATTAAATTACACTCAATCTAGTAATGAATTGTTCCAAAATACACGATAATTGTGTTTAGCAAAAATTACAAGCATTGCAGTTAGTGATATTTATATTTTCTAAATCAGGATAAGCTAATTAATCTATTTAATCGAATGACATCCCTCATCTTATTGGTAGTGATGATGTTGTAAATTTGGCATTGCAGGTGAGCATGTTTATTGGGCAAATTGTGGAGGATGAAAGCCAAATGGAAGGTTTTCCTTTGGATTGCTCAAGAATTATGGTTTGGCATGTCAATATGGAATCATTCCACTCCTTTCTTCCAAGGAAAAGTAGCTTACTCCCATATTGGTTTAATAACATGAAGATGTTGCCACAATAAAACAAACTATACAAATTATAGAATTAATTTCTGAAGGTAATTTTCTTTTTCAATCTTTAAAACATATTTATAAATCTCTAGTTTCTTTAATTCTTATGACTCATAGTGAACCTTTGATCTTAATTAATTCTATCCTTACAAATTCCTTAAGATTAAGTTTTCAATATCATGAAATAATTTCAATCTGTCCTTTTCCATTATTTTGTTGAATGTCCTATATAGGTACAATTTTCCATATTTATAGGATACACTATCACGTAACCTCTATGCATGTTGAATAAAAGAAAGTATGTATATATATATACACACTTGCACAACAACCACTTAATCATTATCTCCTTTTTTGTTGAAGAAAAACTCATATTAATTGTGGATGACTTTAATTTGACAAAGAACCAAAAAGGAATTTTTTTTGAAAACGATTTGTCCTAAAACATTGCTCCTAATTTGTGTTTCTGTGACCTTGAATTTTGGAGTTGGACATCATCCTAATTTGTGTTTCTGTGACCTTGAATTCTGGAGTTGGACATCATCCTTTATTAGTCATGGTGTCAAATATTTTATTAGATCAATTAAAGTTGTAACAATCTCAAACATAGACTTTTGCACTTTTGATGTGCATCATTTGAACATTCTATAGAGGGAATCAGTACTATATATATATATATAGTTTTCTTCTAAAGGCATCTCCAACCCAAAACACCAAATTTGGTGTAATTTTCACACAAAAATGGTGCTATTTCAACTCCAACCCATTCACACCATCTTTTACCCCAAAAAGAATATTCTATAGAATATTCTATTATTCTTTATTATAATCTAATTATCATCATATAATTTAATTTGTTACATATTTTTTATATAATAATTATTATATTTTAAAATTAATAATTTTACTATATTTAATAAGTTCATATTTAACAAATTAATTTTGAAAATTAATAAATTCACTTTTAATTTTTATTATATATTTTAATTATACGTGAAAATACAAAACATACTATTAAAACCAGAAACAATTAAAACAAAATATATAATTCACTGAAAAAAACACAATAACACTAAATTCAAAATACAATATTATGAATTTATGTTTGGTTTAGTGTCGTACTTATTTTTAATTTTATATTTGATTTAGTGTTTGTTTTAAATTGTATGTTGGTGTTAAGCGTAATGTATTTTATGTTTATGTATTATGAAAATTTTAAATGTTTAATTGTGATTTAATTATTAAAAACTATATGAATTAATTTAAAATTAATAAATAAAATTATAAATAAAATTTTGACATTAATGCATAATTAAGAATATATATAAATTTATTTATATAAATTAATAATATATAATAACCATAATACAATAGCTTTAAAAAAAAAAAGAAGAAGAAGGCTTTGCACCAAATTTGGTGGAATGGATAGTGCAAGAAATAGCTTCACGTTGGAGAAGGATAGTGCCAACGTAGCACCAAATCACCAAATTTGGTGCTACGTTGGAGATGGTCTAATATCTTGCTGAGAAATATATATATATATATATATATATATATATGTAGTTTTCTTCTAATATCTTGCTGAGAAACATATTTATTAATTCATACATGTTTACTTAATTTGTGTTTTTGTTCTACATTAATTTTTCTCAGTGAGTTTTTCAAAATCGTTCAAAAAATTTTCACCACTTTGAAATATAGAAAGACTGCTTTAATGTTGTGGGAAAAAAAGAACTTTAGTAAAACGATTTGGAGTGCAAATGATCAAATAAAATCTTCTGAAACTTCGTGGCACAAATGAACGAGAGCTAAAAGAAATAAGACCTTAGGCAGGAGAGACTAGAAGCACTAAAGAGAGACAGCAAAATAAATGCTTTTTGTTTATAAAATTCTTTGTAATAATGTTAGATTTTTCTTGTTTCTGCATGCATTTTTCTTTCATTTTTCTGACAATTAATGTTCTCTATTACGTTAAAATCTTTGTACTTGTTTATTGTCATATATTACCAAGAAAATACTTAATTTACCATGCACATTCATGCCCCATGCATACACTCTATTGTGAGAAGGTATTATGCACATCATAACGTGAGGTTAACTCTGTACTCAATGGACGGATTTACATAATGTGTTATTATAATGGGTCATTTTGTATATATAGCGAAAAAGTTTTCGTACTTTACCACCAACTCTGCTAATGAAGTAGTGTTATTAACCAGCCAATTTTTTTTCCTCTATTGTTTATATGCTTTTTCTTTTTAGTTTTCTCTATTAGGACGGTGAATGAAGGCTTAGTCAAAAGTTATGAATTCGTTCAGGTTATTTTCATGGGTTAATCAAAGGGTTCATTCAAGGAAGCTAGCTTGCTCAAGTTCACCAATATTCCTAATATTCTTTTTGCATTCTTGTGAGGAAAGAGATGAGCAATTTCTTCCAAGTTGTAGGAAGGTTATATACGAAAAACATTGAAGATACCAAACATGGTCGATCACTTATTACTCATCACTACTGCAAAGTTCAAAGATTGTTTCGTCAGTACTTATATCAAAGGGACAAGTAATTGTAGAACCCAAAAGAGCTTGCATCCTTAGTCTGTCTGCCTTGTTAATTTCATGCTTTTCTTTCTACTTTGTCTTGATTTGGATGCAAATTTTTGTAGTAAAGCAACTCAATATGTAAGCTTAATAGGACAATAGGATATGCTAATTAATTAAAGACAAAACTATTTTTATCCTCCTAAAGATTGAGAATAATTAAAACTACAAATGAGGTAAATTAAACTTAATTTGGAGGTTGATCAAAGGACGACAATTGTGTAACTTCAAATTTCAACGCATCTATACAAATTAACAGAAAGTAATAATATATCTGAATCAATCTTCTTGCTAATTTTGCTGTGAGTAGAGAGTTTAGATTCTCTTTATTCCACTTCAAATCTTTCCCCCAACAGATTCCTTATCTTGATTATCAATGCAATTAACTATTGTATAGTAGTAATAAAATCCGATCCAAGCCAAAATCTTTCACTACTATCTCAAAGATTATTGCATGCAGTCTCCATTCTTCATCAATTGATAATGGGGTTTGTGCAATGTACAAGTTATATATATTTGGGAAAACGGTTAAAATAGTCACTCACATTGTACAAAAAAAATTATTTTGTCACTCACATTAAAAATGATACATTTTAGTTACTGACATTTTAAAAATGCATCAAATGAGTCACTCAACAAAACCCTGTTAGTTTTTTTAACAGAGAAAATACACGCTTACATCACGAACCACTTAATAAAAGGGTAAAAATAGAAAACCGTTTTATTCTTCACACAAAACACTTTATTACAATCGATTTATTGATCATCTGCTGCTTTTTTACTAGTAGACTCTTCCTGTATTAATAGTGGACTATGAATAAATTATGAAGGGTTTTGTTTGAAGAATATATCGATTTTTCACTTTTATCCATTTATTGAGTGATACATTATATGAACTTGCAATCTTTATATTAACAAAGTGTTTTTTTCCCTATAAAAAAGTTAATAAATTTTGGTTAGTGACTAATTTGGTGCATTTTTTAAATGTGAATGACTAAAATGCATAATTTTTAATGTGGATGACAAAATAAATTTTTTTGTACAATATGAGTGACTATTTTTGCAATTCTTCCTATATATTTTTGAGTTGGTCTTCATGTATAAAATCGAAGTTAATCATACTTTAAACGCATAATAAAAATAACAAAAAATATAATTACAATTTTAATATATAATAAATATAACAAAAAATTAGAATCACGATTTTAATTGGTATTAATTATTCTGAAATATTTCTCATATATTAACTGGTATTACAGGAATTTTTCTCTATATATTTTTTTTTTGAGATTAAAATATGCAAGTTATTAATATAAATCATTTCTAAAACAATCCTAATCCCAATTCCTTTGCAAGTGTTCCTTTCTTGGCCGTCGTTCTTTGAAATATGAATACTTTCTTTTGTTTTTTTCCTTTTGAACAAAAAATTAAGAAGAAACTAGAGCTTCAGCTTGTCCATATTTGCGGTAAATTGTAACGCATAAATATATGTATGAATTAAACACAGACAAGTAATCTAATTGACTTTCCCCGCCGGCTGACACATTTCCAATCTTTCAGCCACCTGTTACGTTACACTCACTGCTTCATCCTCCTACAAATTCACTTCATTTCTTTAATCTTCCCTCCCCAAAATCCAAAACCCAAATCGATTCTTCAATTTTATCCAAAACCCACTTCATTAATCCAATGGAAAATGCAATTTTCACGAGCACAAGTTTCCAAACTCTGCGCTTTCCCAATTTCAACCAAAAACCCTCTGCTATAGACCCGTTATTTTGTGCATCTCCATTAAAGCAAAAGCAGCAACTTCTGAAGCTTCCAAAGACATGCAGAGTTGTAGCTTATACAAATTCAACGCAATCATCAACAGCTGATCAATCCGGTGTGGAACAAGTAGTACGACCAACGGAGATTAAAGAGGCTGTTAATCCTGTTTATAAGCCTACGCCTTCCAATCGGCCCCTTCGAACTCCTCATAGCGGGTGACTATTTTTCTTTTGGTTTTATGTAGTTCTTGTTTTCTGTTGCGTTTTGTGAAAGAATTTGCATATTTGGTGCCTTAAAGTTTGAAGCTTTATTCAATTTTATTAGACCAAAGTTGATATTTTTGAGTGTGAAACTATAGAAAGTCGTTTCTTTATTGTTGTATTGCACATCCCATTTCGTAATTGTTGGAAGCCATATGATCTTTGTATTGTTTGGTTCAATGTACTGCGTGTATTGCTCTAATTGTTCCTCGATTTGATGCATATTTTAGAAGGATGTGGAAAAAAGAATCGTGTAAAGAATGTGATATATGTAAGAGAGAACATGGCGTGCTTGAAAAGATTGTAGCTTTAACAATCTCAATTGATAAAATGGAGAATCTTAAAATCTGTTTTCGGCCTTCAACGTCAGAGGTGATGTATGGTGTTGGAGGTAGCACTATTGACTTGTAAATTGCTCAAGCATTTTATTAGGTGCTTTTATTGAAAACTACTTAAGCATCATTGTTGAATGTGCGTGAAATCAATTGCATTTTTGGCTGTACTTGTAATTCGTGATAGTTTTGTTAATCCATTGACTATTGGTTCTTGAGTTAGATACCATTTTGATGGAAGTCCTCGGAAATTCTTTGAGGGCTGGTACTTCAAGGTCTCAATACCAGAATGCAGGCAGAGCTTCTGCTTTATGTATTCTGTGGAGAATCCTGCATTCACCAAGAGATTGAGCACACTGGAGGTACTACAACATGGACCTAGATTCACAGGAGTTGGGGCTCAAATTCTTGGTGCTGACGACAAGTACATTTGCCAGTACAGTGAAGATTCTCCAAACTTTTGGGGAAGTATGTTCCTTGTGCATACCGACTTACTTCTTTTGCTTCAGACTGTCTGCAAAAGATGATTATGAGTGTTATGTTAAAATTTACATCCAGTCTGCTTTGACTTTGTTGTGCTGTCCATGGTGTCTCCTATTACATGATGGTTTGAACTTTTAACTTCCTAGCTTTTCTTTGCTGTGGCTGGAATGGCACAGGTGTTTGCCTGATTGCCTAATCTCTTAGCTGTGTCCACTTATTTTCTTAAGTAGTACGCTGCTATTATTTGTATATCACATTTGAAGAACATAGCCTTGCCATAACTGGGAGCATGATATCTTTCATATTATCAATAAAAATGGATGTAAAGTGAATTCTAAACTTGCAGAGTCAGTAGTCTAATTCATAATGTGTCAATGGATAGGCAGGCATGAGTTGATGCTGGGGAATACTTTTACTACCCAGAGAAATATGCAGGCTCCAAATAAGGAGGTTCCTCCTCAGGTAACCACGCTCTCTATTTTGACACGGGATCTTTTGTTCAACATTTTTCCTGTCTTAATTAAAATTACGTCGTAGGGTTCACTCATCTCTTGGTTAGGGTCTAATAATTGTAAAGTAAATTTAGTGATATTTATGCATTTAGTCGCTAGTTTTAGTGAAACTACGTTGTTTTGAACGTTAGACAGAATAAGACAGAATAAATATTCGACAGAGGATCTGGTCTCCTCTATTTTTTCCTACCTCTACTCGTATTAGATAATAATAGCAAGGGCACTCATGTAAATTACATAAGTATTTACAAGTATGTTGGTTGTTTTGCACATGTGCGAATCTTTTTGCATAGATGGTGCTAACTTATCTCAGTGTCCTGTATCTTAACTTGCGTGAGTTTGTGCCTTTAATTGGGTGTTCTTGATGGCAAATACTTTTCATCTGGGAAAGTGAGTTACACCATCCGGGTGTTTTCTTTTTCAAAGATGTTTCCCTGTCTCAAAATGGAGAGTTTATTTCGACATGATATTTATACTACTTAGCTAACCTTGAGGGTCTTTTTCCTCAATTAATCTCTACTATCTTGCTTGTACAGGAGTTCAGTCGAAGAGTAACGGAAGGTTTTCAAGTTACCCCATTATGGCATCAGGGCTATATTTGTGATGACGGCAGGTAATTTCTTCTTCTATTAACCTTCCAGAGTACTTTTTATTTATGAGATTGCCTACTGCTTTAAGACATGATATTAGACTCGTCTTGCAGCATGAAAAACATTGATAATGAGTTGTCTTTATTACAGTTGCTTCTGATAATTATTAACCTTAAACTTTCCTTCCTCTAAAATACTTAACTTCGTCACTTTTTTCTCCCTTGTGTTTTATTCAAAATTTTCTTCATTTAATCTTCCGGAGCCATACATTGAGTACTTTAAATTCTTTTCCTACCTTAATGCTCTTCGTTTTCTCAACTTATTGAGATTTGGCTGACTGAATGTGAATCAATTAGGATGTTAAAGAACTGCAGTGAGAGCTTCATGCGAATTGTTGTGCTTGTTAGTTTGTTAACCAAGAACTTCATAATGTTAACTTGGTTATTTGAAGTATTATTAGGACAATCATCACAAGGGAGAAGTAGTTTGTCCCTGTAAAATATGGGGTTTTGAAGCCTTATTTTATGTCATTTATATTCATTACCTAGGATTCTGTCCATTCAAGAGGAGAATTTGTTTATTCCTCCTTTTCCTTTTCAATAAGCCTGCTCCACAAGGCATATAAGAACTGTTGGAGCATTGAATTTCTTTTTCAAAGTCCTTTAGTGCTTCAATTGAAGTTCCAGAAGAGCAACTGATGTTACACCAAAAAGCAGAAGATAATTGGGAATATTGCATAAGTTTACAATGTGTTTCTTTAAATATGACCCTCAAGAAGTGGTGCAAATGGAATTCTCCATCACCTTTTAGATTTTCGTGTGAAAGAGTATATGAAAATACTATTGCAAAAAGTTATGTTGCCAAATGCGACAATAAGTACTTCGCATTTGTGAAGTATGGCTAACTCAATCTTTTGGCTGGTTTTATTTCTTGCTCCAAGCTAATATCATGTAGCTTTAAAAGAAGTCGTAAGACATTTTGGGTCAACATTTGCATTTAGAGATGATTGTAGTTAATGGAAGTACTCTTCTCGATAACAACTGATTCCAAGTAATACTTCCTGAGCCCAGTAGACCAATGATGCCTGAATCTTGTTTTGTAACCTATGAGATTATACTTTGACGTTACCTAGCTTGACAGGACAAATTATGCAGAAATTGTGAAGACTGCACGTTGGGAATATAGTACACGCCCCATTTATGGATGGGGCAATGTTGACTCGAAGCAAAAGTCAACAGCTGGGTGGCTTGCTGCATTCCCTGTATTTGAACCTCACTGGCAAATATGCATGGCCGGGGGGCTTTCAACAGGTTGAGCTACCTTCTATTCTTTTTCCTTGTAAGCAATTTGGATTTGTGCATCTCAGGTCAATGTGCTTGCATTTGTAGTGTATTTTCTTTAGGTGTATATGAACATGACAGTCGGGTTCATGATGCTATTTGCATATGCTGAAGTTGCCACTTTATATTTCTCGCAGATTCTTGTGGTTATTGAGTGTGAAAGTCAATGGGTTCTTTACCATTTGAAGTGGATAATCTTATGCTAGGCAGTCACTTGATGTTAAAAACCATTATCTTACCTGGAATGTTAAAGTTGCCTATTATTATTTGCCATATATCACTCTTTACAATTGGTATATTGTTATCAGAAGACCCCTAATTTCTTTTGCAAGTAACCTATAAAATTGTTGACGCTAGTTTACTATATTTAATTGTGTAATGTAGTTACTTTTGGGGCTTTTCTCTACCCTGTACTTGAAACAACTTCAGGTAATGCAGAGAGGTTCTATAAATCTATTTCAAGTCCAAAGTTACGGTTTCAGGTTGGATAGAGTGGGATGGAGAAAGGTTTGAGTTTGAGAATGCTCCTTCTTATTCTGAGAAGAATTGGGGCGGTGGCTTCCCCAGAAAGTGGTTTTGGGTATGTGTGTATCACTTTTCCTGGTATATCTTTGAATTGTCATGGAGCTTATTTACTGATTATCTACTAAAAAGTTGATTTTAGCAAACAACTAGATTCGTCGGAATTTTTGGAGTGTAGGAAAGCAACCATGAAACTTACCCTTCATCATGTTCAAAATTATGTTTTATCTTTGTGTCCACAGCTTGTAGGGTTATGTTTCAACTCCCATTATGTCTTTGTGGATGGTAAAAGATAAATACATCTAAGAGAGGGGAAAGGCTATTTATTTCCTTGGAGCATTGAGAGCCCATTTGCAAAATTTTTCCAGCCACTGAGCATCTGAAAGCAAAATGATTGATTTTATCTCACTTGCAAAATGTTAAGGTTTCTTATTATTTTCTCCCTCCCCTATGCCTTCCTCCAAAAACATCCCGATAAAGGAAGTAAACCAAAAGGTCAATGCCTATTGACCCTAAAAATGCTACCTTGTGTGAGCTTTTGTACATAAAACCTATTGACTATTGAGACAGCCATATTTATGTTGCATATTAGTTTATGGGCCAGTGATATGCAGGTCCAATGCAATGTCTTTGAAGGTGCAAGTGGAGAAGTTGCTCTTACGGTTGCTGGTGGATTGAGGCAACTTCCTGGATTGAATGAGACCTTTGAAAATGCAGCACTGGTACATTTATATCTGTTTTCTAAATGGATCATATCTAGTCACTGTTAGCTGAGTTTCAATTATTAATATGACGCACATTTTCCTCTTGTCCTCTCTGGCCAGCTTCTTGTTCCTTTTGACCATAGGCCAACTTCCCAAGTCTACTCTTTTTTTTTTTTCTTATTCCAATTTGAAACTTTGGTGTTACATATTTGTATGATACCTTTATCAATGCAGGTTGGAATTCACTTTGGAGGCGTGTTCTATGAATTTGTACCATGGAATGGAGTTGTAAGCTGGGAAATTTCCCAATGGGGTCATTGGTTTATTTGTGCAGAAAATGACACCCACAAGGTACTTGAGATATTGGCAAAAGAAATTTATGATTTTGATATGCTAGAACTATATTCTTATTCTTTAAAAGTTGGAGCTAGATTTTTTTTTTAATTTTATTTTAAATTTTCCCTCCCATATGAAATGCACCTGGAATTTTTCCATCTACCTAGTTTTAAATGCCTTCCAGAAGTGTATTCGTTAGGAAATGTTTTGGTTGTTTCTCATTCAAAGTTTTTATCTAAGCAGGTGGAATTGGTAGCAACAACAAAAGATCCCGGCACAACCTTGCGTGCTCCCACCTTGGAGTCCGGCTTTGCTCCAGCTTACAGGATACTTGTTTGCAGAGCTAGGAACGGCAGTTATGGACTTGCGAAGATCATCTGATGGGCAACGCAAAGGAAATGTAAGCCTTGTCCTTGCCCACCATTTTCCATGTCCATGTTACAAGTGATTAATAGTATTAATGGCTTCTGCACAAGCTTGACAGTCAAATGATCCTACTTTAATTTGGAGGTTGTCAGCAATCTAGGCTGCACGTTTTTTTTATTCAACAGCATCATTACTCTCTTAGATAACGAGGATTTTTGAGAAAATTCAATGACCATCTAGCATGTCTTGCTGCATCTCCACTGCATATATAGTTAATTAAGTTGCATATTTTGGCTTTTCGGGTCGTGTTTGTTATGGTCCTGTTACCCAGGAGTGGCATGTTGATTCCTCAAATGTTTGTTTTTTATCTATTATGTTAAACCCTTTTGCCAACACTTGCAAATTTTCATGTCATGTTTGTTTCCAGATTATTTTGGATGTGACAAGTAACATGGCAGCTGTAGAAGTTGGTGGAGGACCATGGTTCAACACATGGAAAGGCAAGACAAATACACCTGAAATTGTTAACAGTGCTCTTAACATTCCTGTTGATATAGAAGGATGTCTGAATCTTGTTCCTCTGTTGAAGCCTCCTGGTCTCTAGCTGATTCACTGATTGATGTATTTCTCCATGAATTATTATAAGTAGAAAGTAAAACCCTCTTCAATCTTCATTTCAGTTTTTCTTTACTCAACGTCTTTGCATAGTACTGTAACAACCATTTAACGTTAGTTTTTAATCTTGATTTTAGTGAAACGGGCATTGGTCAACCACAACCTATGTAGACATGTACGTGATATTAATTTGAATAAAGCTGTCTTGTCATTTTCGTTGTATTTCTGCCATGGCTGATGGCTCTATCCAATTCCTTCATCACCCATCAACATTGTCCATCTCAATCTCTTTTGCTTTAAATATCAATCACGAATGCATGCGAGTCTCTAAAGGACCATTCTTGTTGATTTTTTTTTTCTTTTTATGGTTAGTGTTGGTTATTTCAAATTAAAGGAAGATACTATTATGAAAATTAACGATTTCGATAAAAAAAAAATATATTTGTACTTTCTATCATTATTTATAAAATTTATATCATGTATAAGAAATGTAGATTTACGCTTAAAAATTATCCACCACTTCTTGGATTGAATTAAACAATATTGAAAATCTATCGAGTGGTTAGATAAAAAGAATATGCACCCAATCAATTAGAGTGATCAATCCATGGCTAATTTTATATAGAACAAGAAAACAAAACTTATTCTGACCAAAACTGCAAATTGCATGTGCTAAAATTATCTTGGATGGCTATATATCAATGAAATATTACACCAGTACAGCACTACTAAATTATTGTTGAACGTACGTTTTTGTGGTCAATGCTTTTGTCTTTAATAAAAGAATCAAGGCATGCATGGCAAGTAGATTCCAAGCATATCTCAAACTTATAATTGAGCCATTAATTCATCTCCTGAGGTGAGTGATCAGTTTTGAACGCTCCTATCAAGATTGAGAAGAAGGTCCCATTGAGGAAAAAGGGCCATTTATTATTGGGTACATATATAATTGTTCAAACATTTCATGTAACTTTTTAATATACAACAATACCAATAACTATATCTTTATAATGCTAAATAATGTTATTATATGGATCACACTTCTAAATCATTTACATTTTTAGCAACAAGTTCTCGACTAAGATAATGAAAATTGTTGTACATGATATTAGCAATTTGTTTCAATCCAATCAGAAATGGACATGTATTTGACGAGATCTTGATGAAGAATAACTTACATAAATAGTATGAGAAATGATTGATGTTATTGTATTTAATTATTAGGGTTGATAAACCTTTCATGCAAATCTCACCTAACGAAGAATATGGAGATTCATTTGGAAGTTTTCACCGTTGTTGCTTTTACACACTACTACAAAATGGCGAATTAAAACCTCCCTTTTTAAAGAGGTTAAACAAAAACCGGTGTAAATATTAAAAACGCGGTGGCATAATCGTAATATTAAAGTGACATGAGAACTATTTACACCGGTTATATATAACCGGTGTAAATAGTATAACTTTTACACTTAAAAACTGTACCTTTTACACCGGTTATTGTATAACCGGTGTAAAAAGTGTGTGTAAATATTTTTTTTTTGCATTTTTTTTGTAAAAAGTGTGTGTAAATATTTATTTATTTATTTATTTTTTTGTAAAAATTGACTTTTCACACAGGTTTTCTTATAACCGGTGTAAAAAGTGTACCTTTTACACCGGTTATTGTATAACCGATGTAAAAAGTGTGTGTAAATATTTATTTATTTATTTGTAAAAAGTGATTTTTCACACCTGTTATTCTATAACCGGTGTCTTTGTTTATGCTACTTTTATTACAAAATCATGTTAATCTTTGTTTTTGCTAGATTTTTAAGATTATCTTTGTTTTTGTGGCTTTGATTTGTGTGATTGGATAATGTTTTAAGATTAATTCTCATGGTTAAGTTGTTATCAAATTATATTGTTTGATCTTATCTTACATATTTGAGTTATCCTGATCAACTATTAGGTTTTATTTTTTGTATTTTCTAGAGTACTCTATAAGTGTTTTTGTATTATCCTATAAGTGTTTGTTTACACCGGTTATTTTTAACCGGTGTAATAAGTGTTTTTTTACACCGATTATTTTTCAACCGGTGTGATAAGTTTTCATTTACACCGGTTATTCTATTAACCAGTGTAAGAAGTTTTTATTTATTCCTTTTCCTTCTCCACAATGCACCAGATTTCTAGCCTTTTTCTTTACTTCTCCAGATCTCAAGCCAATTGAATTAGCAATTTCTTGGGAAGACTCCTTGCTTGCCTTTTGTTGCTGATGCTGCCGCCAGACAATTGGATTAGCAATTTCTTAATCCAAATCCAAATAAAAAAAAGGGTTCCTTTCTTGTCTTAGTGATGTAGTATTTTCTTTTACTTTTGTTAGATTTTTTATGTAAAATGTTGCGTTGATGCATTTTGTTAAAGGAGGACTTTGAGCAGATTCATGTCCTTCACCATTGTGTTCTTTTAATTTGTTGCCAGATTTGATGTTACTGTCTGAATGGATGCAGGACTAGAAGCACCAAGAAACAGCTTGGAGTTGGAGGAGCCTTCTATGGAATCTGCTTCTTCCTCATCTTCATCAACCTGCAGGAAAGGAAAAGCGCAAGAAAATTTGAGCATCCCAGCGGGGGTGACTCTACCAACACTTCCTCGGAACCGTCATCTCCTCGAAAGGTGTGATAATGTTACTGAATCAGTTGCAGAACTTGAGGCCGTAAACAAAGAAAATTGAAGAGTTAGTGGTGGGTGGATGGATAGATGATGATTCTTGGATCCACTAGAAGAAATTTCTAAACTTGGTGCGTCTAGGACTTGGTTGAATTTGTAGGTTTACAAAATAATCAGGACAGGGAGTTAAGCCTCCCCTTTATAGATTGGATGTAAGAAGCTTATTTGTTGTGGTTCATTTGATCTTTGTTTTGCTTCCTATTTGACATTAAGAAACATTTTTTTTTTGAATATCAAGAAGCAAGACTGGAATTTGTTCTATAATTTCAAGATTGGTTCATGATTCATTTGAATGTTCCATTCAGCTCTTGTCTGCTGTCTTCTACAATTTCAAAAGCAGCAGCGACGACGGATGCACAAACACTTTTTACACCGGTTATTTCTATAACCGGTGTAACAAACACTTTAAACATTTTTACACCGGTTATTTCTATAACCGGTGTAACAAACATGTAAAAAATATACACATTTAACCCCGCCTATATCTACACCAATTTATTTTTGCTGTGCTTAGCAAAAAATAACCGGTGTTACAGGCCATTTTTGTAGTAGTGACAGGTTACAAAAATATCACACCAGCTAGGTCGGGAAAAGCATATTTCTTGAATTCGGCCAAGATTGAGAGGTTCATTTTTTACCACACAACATAACTATACACCAATAATATATGATGCAGACGTACAACTAAAACATAATCCATACTATATATTCAACATAAATTCTTTACACTCCAATTTTACTCTAGCACAAAAATTATTCACAGTTTGTTTTGTCGGTAGCCTAATGAAACACGTGATGATTTTGTATCATTGAGCTGATCAAAGGCAAGCACGCACTACTGTTGATTTTCCTCTATAAATGAAGGTCCTATTAGCCCAAAAATTCTCAACCCTTCACGTCACCCTAAGTTTCTCTCACACTTATCCCACAAAATTAATCCTGCATTATTGTCAAGATGGCAGCGGCCATACTCAAACTTTCGCTCATCTTATCGATTTGCATGTTCCTTGCCATAACGCCAGAAGAAGCAAATGCTGCATTGCAAGCAAAAACACAAGAATTAATCAGGAGAGCAAACATGTTTGGACCTTATATAGGTGTGGTTATTCCAAACACATTTGAATTGAATCCCTTACTCCAACATCCAAGTTATCGTCCTAGTCCATTAATTATAGATCATGCAGGTAACTAAATTTATTTTGTTTTTGAAAAAAAAAATGAATATATATCTTGGACAACAACTTTTTTTTAAGGTTAATTTGCTCCATTTCAAAGGAAGGAGATTTCGGTTCGGAAGCATTGAGGGAAAGCCAGTTATACTGGTTATGACTGGACTAGCAATGGTATATATGCCATTTTTTTCATTCTTATATATATATTCTTTTGAGTGCATTTGACCATATGAAAATAAGATCTAATTCTTGAAGATTACTTGAGCTACATGTTATAGTTAAATGCAGGTATAACTACACAGCTTTTGCTGAGTTTGTTCAACGTAGAAGGTGTTGTGCATTATGGTATTGCTGGGAATGCAAACCCTTCTCTTCATATTGGAGATGTTACTATTCCACGGTATTGGGCTCATATTGCCCTATGGAGTTGGCAGGTATATATATAACTTATATAATTGGCACATTTTGTCAAAATTGAGATATTACTGAATTATAATTGTCACTGCTCATAATTCTTTCGGAAAAACTCTCGTGAGATCAATTCATACTTAAAAAATATTTCATTTATGAAACGTACAAATAATAACAGTTTGAATCATGATTCTAATTCTATGCAGTCGTTTTTTTTCTTTCGGAAAGTTACATTATTTAAGACATATATATAACACCTTTTATCTTTTTCATATATATATATATATATATATATATATTTAATCTCTATTTCGCATATTCTAATGTGTAATATTAATAATATTTATACATATATAGGAAGGTTAATTTGACTTTTGATTCTCGAAATAATTTTTTTTAAAAATAAAACTTTTAACTTGAATCAAGTTGGAGTACGGATGAATGAATTAATTGAAAATGACCCTTTTTGTCTAAATCGATGGCAATGAATTTTTGATAAATCTCTGGGCCAGATTAAAGATTTTGCTTCAGGAAAGCGAAAGAGACATATCAAATGCTTATCCAAAATAAATAAATAAATCTAGATATGAGTATCATTCATGAACAAATTAATTAATACTATTGTCCCTATAGCTTGTACCACAAAACTGAAGTTAATTAAGATCAAGAAAAAAAAAACAAAAAAATTAGGAGAAATTAATGAAGAAATTTATAATGTTCATAATTTATAATTACAACGTAAGAAGAATTAATGCTTCTTAGCTATATGATCAGATTTTTATGAGCCAAAATATATATCATAAAATCATATGTTTTAATTTGGGATTTTCTTATATAGTATGTTTATAAGTATTCAATGCTTAATTTACACAGAGATATGGAGATGGCCCAGAAGACGAACTCCCACTTGAAGTTAATGGAGACTATACAAGGGAAATTGGATATCTTAAATTTGGAAATTATACAATAATTAATGGAACAGAGAGCAGCAGTCCCACTGACAATTTGTTAAACAATATTTGGTACCAACCTGAAGAAATTTTTCCAGTTGATGGGATTCCTGAGGAAAGGCAACATGCATTTTGGGTGCCTGTTGATGATACTTACTTTCAGATCTCACAACGCCTTGAGGTAGCTAGCTAGCTCCTTCATTCATTATTAATTATTAATTATTAATTAATTTGTGGTCGTTAGTTTGTTTATATATATTTGTTATCTCATCATATAAAATAATTCAATTTGAGTAATAGAAAAATCCCATTTGGTCAGAAGGTAACATGATCCAATAATTAATGTCACAAGAAAATTTTAGTCAAGGTACAACAGCTTGGAGATTGCTTCTTTAATTATTAAGTAGTTTGTTTGTTTATAATTGGTCGGTCCCAAGTTCGAAAAAAATAAGAGAGTTGCGTTTGATTAGGAGTCGACGTAAAATTTTCTTATTCAAATAAAATAAATCATAGTAGATATCGTGTAAAGTTGTTGTATAGCTTGGATATTACTTGTTTTAAGTGGTTTGTCTTCCTATAAGTGGACATGGATTTCAAGTTCGAAAAAATAAAAAGAGTTGCATCAGGTTAAGAGTCAACGTAAATCTTTTTCACTTGACTGGTATGGATCATACTAAATATAATGTAAAGTTGTTGTATATATAGCTTGGAGATTGCTTTGGCTAATTAACAAACAATTAATCGATTTCATCTTTTGAACTTGATTTTGTGAACAATAACAATCTTTAAAGAACTAAAAAGGGTTCATTTATAACTGAAATTTTAAGAGTAATTATACTAATCATAATCATATTTTTCAGGGCTTGAAATTAGAGGGATGTGTGAATTCAACAACATGTTTGGAGCACACTCCTGAAGTTATAAGGGTAGAAAGAGGAGCAAGTGCCAGCATTTACTTAGATAATGCAGCTTATAGAAGTTTTATATACAACAAGTTTGAAATTAGCCCAGTTGAGATGGAAAGTGCAGCTGTGGCACTCATTTGCTACCAGCAAAGGGTTCCTTTCATTGTTATCAGGGCACTTTCCGACTTGGCCGGTGGTGGCTCAGCTGAATCAAATGAGGCTGCTACTTTCACTGTTCTTGCTGCTACAAATTCTGTTAAAGTTGTGGTGGAATTCATCAAGCGTTTATGGTGGACTCAGAAAGGGATCCCTTCAGAAGTTTGAAAATAATCAAAACGGCCTACTTCTTGATGAATTAATAAAATCAGCAAGTTCTGTTGATGATGAACTAGCAAGAAAAAGTTTAGGGTTGCAATAATGGATGCATGGTTGGCTATATATTAATATGGCTCAACCACCCTTTCTTTCACTTTTCCTCTCTCTCTTTCAAGAGAAATAAAAGTTAATTTTCAACTGCAATGCATGCATGCATGATTGTATTTCTGAATGAAGTTTGTTTACTTTCTGACATGACAGCATGAAATTTCATTTTTCTCGTTGTTAATTATGCTTTGATAGAATTGCAATGCAATGCAATGCAATGCACAGAAATTGAAGTACGTACCTACTTCATATGATTGACGTTTAGGTTTCCAATTTTTTTATTCGATCAATCAGCCCAAACAGTTCCTATATCCTTTATTCTTGTACCTAAACGTTGAATAACCAATCAAATTTTGATTTTTTTTTCTTTGAACAAAAAATTTTTATGACCAACTGAGTGTGAATTATTGTGCATAAAGTATGATGTAAATTATATTGTATTATAAAACCATCCTTAACAGATCACAATCTTCAAAGTTTTGCTCATGCATGGAACACTTTGTTTTGAAATGATCAGAATAAAAAAATAAACAAAGAAGTCATTTTGTTTTAAAATGAAAATTGGCAAAGAAAACCTATCTAAACAGACTTTTTTTTTTTAAAAAACACTCAAACACTCTCATGTGCATTTCTAAACAGCCCTTTAGTTGTCCACGAAGTCTGCTCTAAAACTAAGAGTAGTCCTAAAATGACTTGGATTGCAATTCAATTTGATATCGCGTGAGTGAATTTACATCAAAACTCGTACTTAATATGAAACACCTTAATTGATTACTAATGACAGTGAGTAATTGAGTAGAGTTCAATTGCACTTCTAATCGAATCACTCGATCTCATTAAAGTGGTACCCGAACTGCATTGAATATCATTTTCTGAGCTCGAGATTCATGCGAACGTAGTTCATATCAAAAACTTGTATTGACTATCATTATTTTTTCAAAACAAAAAATCTATCAAAAACTCGTAGTAGTAATATTCGAAGAAATATTGGATTAGTTCTAGTTGTGGGAATTAGGCCCATTTTCACTTTCTAGCCTTATAAAGGAAATCCATAGTGTATGGTCTATACATTATGAATGGAAGACTAATGCTTGTTTCCTCGTGCAACTTCTTCCAGTCTTACAGATTTGGGCCGCCAATTAATTAAAATAGGCACTAAACTAAAGAAAAGCCTCGTGACTATTTAGTGCTTTGATAAAAAGTTATTAATAAAACACCATAACTGTTAAGTATAATACCAATCAAAATCAAAGTCAGATGAACTTTCTTCCACATTTCACACCTAATATGAATTTTTCTTCTCATTCTTTGTCAAATTTATGTGGGTGCTTTGATTTTTTTATCTTTCGATAGTTTGATTCGTATTTTTTTTGGACAATCGTATATTATTACAAATCAAATCCTATACTGTTACAAGCAATCTTATCTATGATACAACTTGGTACCTTTCTCGTCTGGAACCTCTATTAGCATCTTGCACTGATTGAAACCGCTTCAAGTAAGATGGAGCACTAGAAATAGAACTTTTGAGTTGGAGAGGGGAAATGCTATTAGGAGGATTTGTAATTCATACCAAGAGTTTCTTAGATTAGTCATGATTTTTCCTAAATCAGTTAAAAATCAAGTAACAATAAAGAAGTGCAAATATGGCACATATTGTGCAAAGATCAAAAGTAGCAACTTGATGTTCAAAATCAGTTATACATATTTATCAAGCTGAAGGCAAATGCCTATACTGGGGTTCTCTTCCTGATGCTTCTTCATTGGGCTGCAAATTCCGGTAGCAAAGGAGAAAATAAAGAAAGTTGATCACATTTAAGAAACAAATTAGACAGTAATAGTAGTCAAGATGACCTTCATTGATGTTGCTGGCCAACCAGCTTGTGTTACCTCCATGAGTAGTGAAACCATTAACAGCATTCACTAAAACACTTCCAAATAGGCTAGACACAGCCATCCCAAATGAGTAAACAGCCACAGCAACACTGGACATGCTCTTAGGGAACTGCATGTAAAAGAACTGTATCTGCCCGATTGCGTTTAAAGCTTCTGCTAATCCGATAAATGCAGCTTGTGGTACTAACCACATTGCAGACATGTTCACAACAGCTTCCTGATCAGCCTGAATCCCTTCCTGGATTGCTGATTTTCTCCTTATATTCTCGGTTATAGCTGCCATTGCCATTGCCATACATGACATAATCAATCCGATTCCCATTCGTATTACTGGACTTAGTCCTTGTGGATCACCGGTATATCTTGCTAATAAGGGTGCTAGCAAACGGTCGTAGATGGCAATCCAAATAGTTAATGTGATTACCAGAAACACATTGAAGGATCCTGGTGGAATTTCAAAGCTTGAGAATATGTGTCTGTTCATTGATTTTGCTTGGAGTGTTGTAAATGAGCCTTGGTTCATTGTCAACAGAAGTATAAGGCCTGTGGACCACATGGGAAAAATTCTAAGGAGAGTCTTAAAAGATTCTACTTGTTCCACACTGCAAAGGCTCCATGGATTTGAAGCTGATCCATCTGAAGTTAAATCGACGTTGGGATCTCGAACAATGCAAGCTTTGTTTAAACACCTATGCAACGAGTACGACTATCAATTAGTTAAAACAAACAACAGTCTCACTGGAAAGAGTTCAAGAAACAGATTGTGCATAAATTAATCAAGTACAGCACTTTTCTGTTGGCAAAATGTTCCAAAGAAAGATTTCGACTAACCAAAACGTTTTCAATTTTTAAGCAGTAATCAACTTCCAAGAATGTACAAGTGATCACATAAATGTTAAAGAGTGATTATGTCATCTATATTAGGAGATATAAGAATCAGCATTATATTAAGTAGCAGAATTTAAGAAACTTTACTGAAGTCAAATCTATAGCAAATTTAATTCGGCAGCCATACCTGAAGTCCTCATTAGGCATTAGAAACTTGGAGTCTGGGATTGTGTGGTAATGTTTATAATCCTTGTTCAGAGGGCAATCGATATCTCTGCTTCGAAATGCTGCCACAAGGACTTGAAGAAATCCAGTGAACAAACTCTCACTGACTTTTACTTTAATGTAATGAGAGGAGCCTATTAAGAACATCAGAGCAGAGAAAACCATAAGAATAGCAGGGATTCCAAATCCAACTATCCAACCAAAATGATCCTGGATATAAACAAGAAGAGTCATAGCAAGAACAGTTGAGATTCCTATTGAAGCATAGTACCAGTTGAAATAACTCCCTATAACCCTCTCATTATTGGGATTTTTTTGCTTGTTCAACTGGTCTGCACCAAAAGCGATAGAACAAGGTCTAATACAACCAGATCCAATGGATATTAGCAGAAGAGAAGACATCAATAAACTAATTTGGGCTGCTTTTGGAGCATTGCAATTGTGGTTGAACTTGTCACAAGGTGAAGGCTTCAATTGTGGAAGAATAGCAGTCATCCAAAGAAGAATCATGCCCTACAGAAACACAAAACAATTTAATTTGCTATAACCATTAGAGGTCAGAAATTAAACCCCTGCTACTGTTCTTTCAAAATGTGAGGGAAGTTCACTGAACAAGAATACAATAAAGCAGGAAAAGGAATGCAAGTAGTCCATCCATGTGCATCTGAAAACATTAGTGATCAAGATAGAGCTGGAGTTTGGAATGTCGCCCGAAGGAAATATAAGCGATCAATACAGAGCTGGAAGTTTAGGCTTACAGAAACGTTACTGGAATCTAAAGGAAAGGCACAAATGGTTGAAGATCTTTGGAACACAAATGATTTAAGTACTTTGAGACAAATAAGAAAGTCTGTGTTTAGTAACAGTAACCAATATGCTTGCACTGCAGACAAATGTTGCTCTGATGTTTCTGATTAGCTTATGTGACAGGATTCCCACCAAAAAATACCCACATGTTGGATGCTCAAACAAGAGTCATTTCACATCAGAATAACAACATTGAAGACATTCTACTTTGCACATTGCTTATATTTCAAATACCACACTTCTCAAAACTATGCTGCAGTATAGAATCTCCACATCTCTGTTAAAGAAAATAAACTTGTTTAGTGGATTCTAAGGTTGAAGATTCAGAAAACATGAAGACTTTTTTTGCATCTCTTAACCTATTTTGATTGAATAATCTTCAGTACTTCTTCAGAATCCACGAATTTTTGAGTTTAAGCAAATTTGATGATTCAAACTTGTATAAAAAGCATGCCCTCCTCACTTTGTAATGTCCATTGGAATTGCCCCCCTTTCTTCCTTCCATAATCTGATACTTCATGAGTTGCAACAAATATTACCATTGCCAATTACAAACCACAAGTTCTTGATTTGTCCAGTTGAAAACATTTCCAAATGAGAGATTTCCTAATACTTTAGGTAACACAGAAACAGTGATACCTCAAGAACAGCAACAGAATGAACTTAAATTTATGTAATAAAAAGGAACCACTGAGCAAATCTTGGTTAAACATTATATCCAGATGGCCAAGTCCAGAATTTCAAATCGAAAACAGAGAAATTTTCTTTTCAAGGTAATTCAATTTTCATACTAGCTTCCAGTGACTATATCCACAGAAAACTATTAAGAAAGCAACAAACTTTGCCTAGTAAACAAATGGAATCTGCTAAATTACACAGCAAAAATCAGCAGTACTCACAAGAAGGCTGGAAATGGATCCAAGAACAATGACTCGGAATCGACCCAAGTACGAATCTGATAAAAAAGCACCAAATATGGCCAAACCATTAGAAAGTGCGAACCAAATAAAGAGTATGCTTGATGCAGTGGCAGCTTCCAAATGATAGCCTTTCATCAAGTAGATTATCATATTTGGCATTATTCCATGACTTGCCAATCTCTCAAATGATTCATTCACTGCAAGAACCCACAACCCGCCAAAAAAAATAAATCAAAATGTAAGTCTTTACTACTACTACTTGCATAAACAGGCAAATTTCAATTTTTGACACCATGAATGCTCGCTCTTACCAATGATGAATGGCAGAGTTTTGAGACCGCCCTTTCTTCGGTTTGGAGAGTGATCAAGTAAACTGCTTTCTTGTGAGTTGATGTCCATTTCCTCGTTCCACCATCAACAATTTCTTTTTACAATACTAAACTGTGTAATACTAGGAAAGAAACATCTTTGAACAAGATATATATTTAAGAAGGGATATCGTTGACTTCTTCAATGACTAAAAACAATTGACATACTCCATTATCCGGCGGATCTAAGATTCATGCTTGTTAAAAATTACATTTCTTGTTTTTAATTGGGCAAAATTCATTTTCTTTTAAGGTTTAAATTCTTGAGGCCAGTGTCTCAGACTGCTTGCCGGCCTAGTCAAAGAGCAAGGAACATTGTCAAAATGACAGCAATCTTTTGCAAACAACAAATTATTTCTTTTTTCTGTTTTCATCTCTTGCTCTTGCATCCGTCCAGCGTTAAAGAATCAGTAATCAACCCATATTGGTTAATTGACTAATTAAAAGATGATGAGAACTAATCTTTGGTACAACCAAGGAAGAAGAGTTCAATGACTACGCTCCATATATGCAGAAATCTGAAAAAGTGTGCCAATTTCAAAGTCTCCCAATACCTAATTATTGACACGATCATAATTTGATTATAGGCAAACATTAAGAAACAAAAAAAAAGGCTGCCAATACTGTTTTTTCTCATGTCTATGAACTTGTCTTGATTACTGCCCTCTTACATAGGATGTATTTTTTCAACCCAAAAAAAGAAGAGTTGTGTATGATATAGTATTAGTGAATTTACATGATTTTTTTTTTTTTCTAGTTCTAATTTCCTGTTTGATCTTCCATGCATCTTTTATATCAGTAAAGCAGGATTTGAGATTTCTCTTATTGCAGCAGAGCTTCTGCATCTTCACCCTTTCCTCTTTCACTTCTAAGAGGACCATAAGTCCAACAACAGATCAAGAAGTACAACATATTCACTACACTGAGTCCAGAAAGAACCCAAAAGTAATAGTCATAATGACCTTTGTTGATATTGCTAGAAATCCAACTCTCCTGGCCTCCTCTTTTGGTGAAATCATGAATGCTGCTCATCATGAAACTTGCTAACAGACTTGCCACAGACATTCCAACTCCACACAGAGTGGAGGCCATGCTTGACATGCTTTTTGGGAGCTCTGAAATGTAAAACTCATTTTGCGCAATCGCGTTGAAACCCTCAGCAATGCCCAGTAAGCAATACTGGGGCAGAAGCCATATTGCTGACATGTGCACTGTTGCCTGCGGATCATCGGAAATTCTTTGTTCATTCGCAATGCTCCGGCGGATAGATTCCACAGCTGCTGTTACTATCATGGCCAAGAAAGAGAGAAATATTCCAATTCCCATTCTTTGTCTTGTATTCAGGTAAACAGGTTTCCCTTTGATTCTTGATGCTATTGGGAGAAGTACTTGATCATAAAGAGCAACCCATACTATCAAAGAAATAACTGTGAATATGCCAAAAGAACCTGCTGGAATTTCAAAATTTCCAGTGATCTTACGATTCATGGAGCTAGCTTGAAGCACTGAGAATGAACTTTGGCTGACATTTATAAATGTTATCATTCCTGTTGACCATATAGGCATTACCTTGATTAGTGCTTTTAGATCCTCAACCTGATCTACTGTGCAAAGAATCCAGGGGTTCATAGCTCTTCCATCAGGGCTTAAATCTTGCTGAGGATCTCTAATAATGCAAGCTCTATTCAGAAACCTAAAGACACCATTGAAGTTTTAAGTAGAGGACTAATTGCAAGAATCATGAAAGCTTCATGCTTTAATGGTAAACATGACTGTTAAGAAGCTTAGAAGTCACATGCAATAGAGAGGACAATGTAGGAGAAAGAACTTGTGGTGGTAAAATCATCTTTACCTCAATTTTTCACTCGGAAAAACCAGCGTTGAACCTCTCTTGTGATGGAACAACATATTTGTTCCATTCGATGACAACTTCAGGGTTCTATTTCTATAAGAGGCTACAATGACTTGAATAATTTCGGTGAATAATGTTGCTTTAGCCTTTACCTTAACATAGAAGGGAGAAGCGAGAAAAAAAGTTACAGTTGAAAAGAACATCAGCACCACAGATACTCCGAAACCACATGGCCATCCCAAGTTGTCTTGAATGTACACAAGACAAGTCAAAGCAATGAGAAGAGAGAAAGTGAATGAAGCATAATACCAGCTAAAATATCTCTCCAACACGACTACATTTTTGTGACCATCTCCTTTTTCCAATTGATCTGCACCGAAGGCTAAGGAAGAGGACCTGAGACCCCCACCTCCAACAGAAATGAGACAAAAAGACGTGAATAAAAGAGAGAGTTGGAAAGCCGTTGTTGAATTACAACTTGTAATAGGTTCATCACATGTAGGTGGCCGTGCTTGTGGAATCATAGTTGTCGACCATAAAAGAATCATCCCCTTTCAAAATAAAATCCTAATATCAGTTTGTTATTCTAGATAAAATGTAGCCCGGTTCTTCTTCACAATGAAGTTTATCTTGGTTCGGATGCATGCGGCTTTAGCAGTTTTTGTCGACAAATCAATCTGTTGCTCAAGTAGTACAATATGCTTGAGACATTTGTGCAAGAGTAAGAAATTAATCAAGCATGTCCCAACAGATGATATAACTTTCGCCATCTAAGTCCAAAAAATTTTCAAACCTTTGCTTATAAGACTAAATAGAACTCCAACACAAGTAGAAATACATGAAGCTGCATCTTCAATGTGAGAGTTCCTCAGAAAATGAGGCTCGTTTTAGTGTCTAAAAAGATGTGAAACTTCTAGCTAACAGCAAGAGGTTCAGGAGGAAAATAGCACCCTTTGTTGCATTTAATCTTTGTAACCAAAACTATTAAAGAGGACCTGAGCCAGCTACCTTAAGAATGTCCTCAAGCCAAAAAAATAATGTCTTCTTCCCCCCTCCCTTTTCTTTTTGGTTGAAACAATGTTAGTATGTGTCTCCCAGAGTAGATTAACTATCAATTAAATGGTACGATTTTCGGTGAGTTATCTCCCTGAAGAGAATGACAAAAGTAGATTATGCAATAAAACGGTCCGATCATTCTACATATAATCTACTCTTCAATAGGCCTATTACTGTTACATCTAGAAAATTATCATGCTTACTAATTGACCCTGTTTCAGTAGAATAAAGAGAATATAAAAGTAAATTTGGACAAACGAGTCACATAGAGAAGGCATAATATCAAAAGAATGACAGAGAATGAGAAATGATTACGCTAAAAACTCCAGAATATTTCAATATCAATGTTCCTTGATGTTGACAACCAAATTGCTAATAAAATCTCCTACTTCCCAAGAAAAATGGCAATTTTTCTAGAACCATAGATAATAGACAGTGCTAACCTCATCTCTACGGTATGCTTTTAGGAATATTAGATTAGGCGTATCGTAACAGCCAAACAATCCAGAGAAAAAATTATTAGAACATGCTAGTGCAAGGAAACCTAACATGAAAATCATTATGTTATAGAGTAAAAAACTACAGGAATAATATTACTATATATCTTCTTGTTATTCATCTAATTATGACTAATCAAGAAACTATGACTGATGATCAAGAAAGTTTTATGTAGCAAATACTGATTGAAGAAATTGTTGAAAGTACAAAAAGTTTACCAGAAGGCTAACAACAGAACCAAATCCAATCATATTAAACCGACCCACATAAGAATCTGCAACAATTGCTCCAAGAATTGGCAGGAAATTAGTAGCTGCTGACCAGTAAAACAGAACATTTGATGCAGTGGCCATCTCCATACGATATTGTTCCATCAAATACAGAGTCATATTAGGCGTTAGACCAAAACTTGCCACCTTCTCAAGCATTCCATTTGCTGTAAAACCCCCCACAAAAAAAATCAAATCAATGATAAAGATCAAATTTTGATATATCGTACTTGATCAATTAGTGCAAAACTGCAGGGCACAAAAAGAACCATGTTCATGAGTTGATGTAATAAATGCACGACAGCAGCATAAGAATCCAGGCAGCAATAAATTTATGAAACAGACAAGCCGAAAAGTAAAAAAAAAATCATTGCATGCATGTTCAAGTACCTATGATGAATGGCATGGTTCTGAAACCACCCTTTTGTGGTGAAGTGTTGTTCAAGAGAGGCTCTTTCACCATCTCTCTCTTTTCCTCCATTGAACTCTCCATTCTTTGTGCTTCCTCCTTGATCAACTTCAAATTCTGTACCTTAATTTCTCATCCCAGAAAGAAACAGAAAGTGCACAAGTACTAATGAAAAAGAAAGAAGAAGAAGAAAGAAGAAGAATCTGGCCCTGAAAGTTTGGGGAAAAGCCCACGTAAGGACAGTGAAAGATGTGATGTTTTTTTGGCTATGAGTCAGTGCAGTAGAGTGGAGTAATGGAATACTAAGGTGTGCATGGATTAGTCACCATTTGCTGGAATAGTATACAAGAAGAAGCTTGGAGGATTGTGATGGTTGGCACATGGATCAACTGAACTGAACTGAATGATCCTCTAAACTTGCCACACAGGGAGACTTCTTCTTGGACGTGGCACACGATGAACAGGCGAAGTTTTCTACATAATTCTTTTGGCTTTTTGAATTTTGGTGTCACCACAAAAGGGAAATTTTTTTTTTACTCTTTTTTGACTTGGATAAACCTGCAAAAGTTTTACTGACAGTAATTGGAAAAAGTCAGGAAAAGGTAAGAATATATTAATAGCAATAGCAATCATGAATTTCTAAGATAGGGTGATTTTTTTATTTAATAAAAGTAGAAATTGTGGTTTATATTATTTTCCGGCCATTTTCCTAAGAGAATATGTAACTTGCTTATGAATTTTAGTATAAAAAATTAGTTTATAAAGTATAAAAAATTAACATATTAATATATCAAATATTAGCAAATAACGTATACAAAATTAACGTAAAAAATATAATTCACGTGTCACATCTCATATATGAGAAGATCTCATAAGAGTTTTTGTGTTGCGTTATTTTCTTGAGTTATATATGGTAGTACAATAATATAATTATAGTACCAATATTGGAGTTTTATTTATTGTAATGTGAAAGATTAAATTTGATAATTGAATGAGTGGTTGTTAATAAGTAAAAGACATTATGGTCAATTGATATTAGAAATCAAATGTATCCAGAAATAGCTTTGCTGTTAAGATACCGCAATTAAACTTTGCAACACACCCTATAAAGTGAGAAGTTTTATAATTTTTACATAATTTTTAATGTGATTCATATTGGTTTAATGAAATGTTACGCCAATTATTAATCTTAGCGATCATCTTTTTGGCAAGTTTGAAACACACTACTTATCCGCGCTCTAAGTAGGTACTGAGTTAGACCGCCACTACTAAAGAAAAGAAGAAAAAGATCTTCTGACTTTATTTGTAGAATATATAAATCCTGGTTCAACTAGCAATGACATATGCTGGAGGGATGTGAGAAGGAGAAGTGTGTACTCTTAAGGGACTACGAGAATGAAGACAACAATGACAAATTTTAGTTTCATTTCATTGTATAAAAATAATTTTCTCCCTAACAACACAATCAAAATTGTCATCAAAAGTAACACTAATTTCCTTTGCCATGACGTTGTCCATGTTAGAATATGGTCTTGTGTCAATTGCTTTTGTATCATTTGCATTAGAGTCGTTTTTTGGCCGATTGAATAGAGAATGCTTGGAGATTCAATGCTACTTTTGACCATTTTGGCAGAACAAACAAGAATGAGAATAAGTTTATGTCATCTCATCGAATTTAGTACGAAACAATCAAACTATATATTGTGCATATATTTCAAGAATCATTGTCAAGAAAAACAAAAACATCATAGGCTGCACCAAGCTATAGTTTTCTATTTCTACCAATGGTGAAAGAAGGCTTCAAAGAAATATTAGTCATCTTCCCTTTCAGTGGAATTTAAGGGAAATATTTCTTTTATACTCTTCAAAACTATCAATTGATGATCTTATTCATCCCCTACTATCAAGATCAACTGTGACATGAAATTGATGATCAATTTGTTAAATCCAGCAAATAGAACTTTCTTCTGACTATAAGTCTATTGTTCATCTCATCACTCTTTTTTGGCCTTTAGTTACAAGGACTTGAAGCTTTACAGCAAATGGAAAAGAACATCATGCATATTCTCCATGCTTAAACAAGCAAGAACAAAGAAATAGTAATCATATATAGTGACTCTTGTTAATATTGCTTGCTGCCCAGCAGTCATTTCCTCTTCTTTTTTATATCATCAATCATGCTGGCCATCAAAACACTTGCTAATATGGCTGCCACAGAAGCCCTACTGTTGAAAGATTGGAAGCTATTTTGACGATTATTCTATTGATGAGAATTTAACATGTCAAACTCATCTTATGATTAGAAACAAGGTTGAGCAACGAGACTAAGATACTAGATAATCAATTCGATTTTATGTCCAGGAGGTTTACAATGGAAGCTATACACTTAATTAGAAAATTATGTGAGCACTATAATGAGAGAAAACAAGACACGTATGGCACTATGGCCTTCTGAAGGGGCATCGATGACGTATAGATCATCAACTATTAGATTAGCAATGAAAGACTACCGTTCTAAGTCGTCTTTGCAAGGATCATAAGCCCTACTACAGTTCTCTTTCAAATCCTCTTTGCAAGGACCATAAGCCTTGCTACAGATGAGGAAATAGATCATGTTAAGCATACTTAAGCCAGCAAGAATCCAACAGTAATAATCATAGTGACCCTTGTTGATATTACTTGAAATCCAACTCTCTTTTCCTTCTCTTTTTGTTAAATAATCAATAGTATTCATAAGGAAACTTGCCACCAAGTTTGCCAGTGATATGCCGAGAGAGACTAGAGAGGATGCAATGCTTGACATGCTTCTGGGAAACTCAGAATAGTAGAACTCATTTTGTCCAACTGCATTTAAAGCTTCAGCAAAGCCTGTCAGGCAGGTTTGTGGAATCAGCCACAATGCTGACATGTCCAACACTGATTCTGGATCATCTGAATATCCTTCCCTGATAGCGCGACTGCGCCGAGTAGTCTCAACAGTTGCTGTAACTATCATGGATAGAAAAGACATCAGTATCCCAATTCCCATTCTTTGCTTCGTTGATAGATGAGCTGGTCTTCCCATGATTCTTGATGCAATAGGCAGAAGAATACGATCATAAAAAGCAATCCATATTATGACGCTGACAATAGTAAACATGCCAAAAGAACCTGCTGGAATTTCGAAGCTTGAGCCAAATTTTCGGTTCATGGACTTTGCTTGAAGTACACCAAAAGAGCCCTGGCTGATATTTACTTGCATTATCATTCCTGTCGACCACAACGGAACAACTTTGAGAAGTGCTTTCAATTCCTCCACTTGATCTACAGTGCATAGACTCCACGGATCTGCTGCTCTTCCATCTGCTTCCAAGTCTTTGTCAGGATCTATGATGATGCAAGCTTTATTTAAAAACCTGGGAGAGAAAATCATTAAAGTGTTCAAGAGTAGACAAGTGTGTAAGGCTTAATAGGATCTTCAATTTTGCAATTTTAATGCAACTGTAAGAAAATATCCTTTTAGAGTAAAAAACACAACAATGACAGTTAAACTAATCACCAGATGCAAAAACACAAAAGTAAAAAAAGTAAACCAGTATCAGATACCAAAGACGGGCAGCCTGGCATCAAGAAGTACTAATAAGTTGTAGCTAAAGGGTTTATCTTGTGTATACACAGATCAAGAAAGAATTTTTACACTCCCCAAGTCCAGGTGCTGGAAGCAAAACTACTCAATGTGACCAAGTCAATGTTAATTAGGATCAATGGAGTATTGTAAAGATGAAAATATATACATGCCTCAGTTTTTCACTTGGACGAATTGATGAATCCTTGTTGTGATGGTATAACATGTTTGAGCTCTCTGAAGATAATTCTGTATGTCGTTTTCTATAAGAGGCTACAGCAACTTGAAGCATGTCAATAATTAAGCTTGACTTACACTTCAACTTGACATACAAAGAAGAAGCCAGTGAGAATGATAGAGTTGATAGGAACATGAGCAGGACGGGAATGCCAAAACCAACTTGCCACCCCAGATTGTCTTGAATATAGACAATGCATGTTAAAGCAATTAAAACTGATAGTGTGCATGTAGCATAGTACCAGCCGAAATAGCGTTCCAGGACCCATGAATTTTTCTGGCTACCACTTCTTTTCAACTGATCAGCACCAAATGCTAAGGATGAAGACCTGATGCCTCCAGCTCCAATAGACATAAGCCCAAAAGAAGAGCACAAAAAGATCAGTTGTAAAGTTGTTGCAGAGCGACAAAGATAATCAGATTCGTTACATGGAGGAGGCCTTGATTCGGGAATTATAGTTGTTAGCCATAAAAGAGCCGTTCCCTGAAAAGTAGAATTTTATGTTTAAGATAATTAATCAAGACTGCAATTGGCATTTGAAATCAATACTGCTATTGGTATTTGAAAGGACATGATGATATTACCTATATACTAAGTATCATTTCCTTCCCCAACCTAACTGCATTTTGTGCATCAACAAGTCATGGCACAAATACAAATGGAAAGGAGATTGTACCACTGATCCCTAATGCCAATATTTTCAAAACCAACTACACAGTATTCTGTGAAACCAATATTTTTCTTCAAAAGGAGCCATCAATTGTGGGGGAAAGATCGGTAGTGCAGGATATGACACTGAAATTATTTTTTTAAAAAATCTAAATAGGAGTAGAGAGCATAATGGTCTGCTTAATTTTCAGGTGGTTGGTTATATAGATGGTTAGCATAAAAGGAGAATGAGAATGGTGCTATGCAGTCAGCATAAAGTTATCATAATCGGATTTGTCACATGGAGAAGGCCTTGATTCAGGAATTATATTTGTTAGCGACAAAGGGGAATGTGGCTATATTTGCAGAATAACAAAAATGATGACAGAGATGTGGAAAAACAGTAACGACGATATGTAGACTATGTTTTCTCATGCAAATTGCATTACCAGTTTCATGTTTGGACTGGGTAGATTCCTGGCATAAATGATTATCTATGTTCTTAGCCATAGTATTTGTCACCACAAGCAAGTAATATTCTTTTTGGCTCAATAAAGCAATAGCCTCATGGTCTCACCATTTCTATCCTGTCAAAACCACTCATATAGAACGAAAATCGACAACAGTTTGAAATATCAATGATTTGAGCATTCAATGACACATCCCAAAGTCATCCTCCTCTAGTAACACCAAGAAAAACACAAACTTGGTAAAATTGCTGCCCTGAGCTAAATTTTGTTTACATCAAATTCAACAGCATCCTCAAGACTTAATCAACATTTCAGATTAAGCTTCTGACAGGAAACAACAAATTGCATAGACAGGGGAAGGGACTGATGCTTTTAACTCTTGTCCCTCCCAAGCTCTAAAATCAGATAACAGACATCCCTTTCTCCCTTTTCAGCTTTATGGTTATACATTTTAGAATGAGATATTTAGTATGCATAGATGAATAAAATGTTATGGCACAGTGATTAAAACCAGCAGAGTACACAGGATTGTAATATACAAATTCTAACATGACAACAATAGCTCCTAATTAGTCATAAATAAGTAATTGAAAGTGCGCGACTTTTGGAATGTAAATGAATTACCAGAAGGCTGAAAATGCATCCAACCAAGATCGTCCAAAATCGGCCCAGAAAAGAATCGGCAACTATAGCCCCAATTAGAGGCATGAAACTGGTTCCTGCACCCCAAAAGAAGATTATATTGGAAGCAGCAACCATCTTCATGCGATACTCTCTAGTCAAGTACAATATCATGTTTGGCTGAAGTCCATAGCTTGCCACTTGTTCAAAAGATTCATTTGCTGTTTTCAAACCAAACAACAACCCAGATCAGTAAAAGGAAATTACACAAAGTGGGCAATTTTTATTCTTAGCAACTTTAAAGAAATCATAAAGTATCACCTAAAATAAATGGCATGGTTCTTAAACCACCCTTTCTTGGACCATCATCATCATCATCATCATCATCGCCCAGTAAAGGTTTTGTGATCATCTTTTCACTTTCGTTTGCAGAAGCCTCCATCACGTATATATCGAGTATGCACTTTTTCTTTCTTCTCCTCCTGCTTCGTGATTCTGTGTGTTTATGGTATAGTATCTCTCACACAGACACACACACGCACGCACGCCCAGATTTTGCAAATTAAAATATCAGCACGGGCTGTGGGAACTGGGAACTGGGGTAGTGAAAAAGATCGATCATATTTACCCTCCCTCCGACAGTCCTTCGGTTGACTACTATTTGTTATTTTGGTTAGGAAATGGAATCCTTAACTAAATCCCACTTGTCGTGTAAGTCTACATACAAGAATCCATGATTAGACGTACTAAAATATATGATATAATACATCTTTCTCAGAATCCCAATTGATTTGTTGTAATATCAAATTGAAAATTTATACACTCTTTATTATTCACTCCCATCCTTCTAATCTTTCCAATAAAATATTTGCAAGAAGAAAGTATAAAATATATATTCTGAATTTAAGTCATAGTTTTTATTGAGAGTGACATTGTTTTGGATATTCAAAAAGCAAGAATCACGTATTCACATTTACTTTTTGGAAATCAAAGAGTGGTGATAATACTTCTATAATATTACAAAACTCTAATTACGTATAAAATAAGAACATAACATGATTTATATATATGAAATGAATAATTAATTACGATTAAAATTGTTAATCTAATTTTTTTTTATAGTTTTTATTGCATGAAAATAGTACTATACTATCACAAAAACTCTGGTATTCATATAAAATAAGAACTTGACATGATATTCATATATGAAACAGATAATTAATAACAGTTAAACTTATTAATCTAATTTTTTTTAGCTTTTGTTGCATGAAATCGCGATTAACTGAACGTTACTCGCTTCACATAATACCACCATCTGCTATAATATATAAGAATGTCGCACCAAAATCCCCTTAAAAGTTCAGTATACCCTTAATCCTTTTGAGGGATTTGGTTTAAATGTATGGAGATGAAGAAGAAAAAAGAAAAGTTTAGAGTAGTGGTGGGTGCAACTTTTTTCTTTTTCATAAGAAGTTGAAATCAATGTGCTACTGTTGCTGCCCTGCCCATATTGTGGACAGTGCAAGCGCCATTTTTTGTTTATTAACTATTTATTAATCTAATGGAAACTTCACAATCAAAGTTCATTTCTTATATTTTGTTGGCTTGTGGTCATAATCAAGGGTTACTGAGGAAGGAGGAAACACCAAAAGGTACAAAACACAGTTCAATACTGAGAAAAAGAAAGAGCTCTGTAACTAACTCTATACTTTTGACAAATTGTGTATTTAACTCTTTTTTTTTTCCCCTTTAATTCATGATTCTGAAAACCTACATATAAATTGTAAAATCACTTGTGAACATAGATAATTTTTAAGTCAGCATTCAATTAAGGCAATGTTTTTTTTTTTTTTCAAATTAAGTTGTCTACATTTTATAATTGATGATCAGCATTCACAAATTCAATGTAATGTTTTCAAAAGTCTCTATTGGATGGAACGAGTCTATATCCTCTATCTAATATTATTGTGTTCAAAATTATGTAGTTTCACTAAAATTATAGACTAAAAGTATAAATATCATTAAAATGAATTTACAATTATTATATCTTAACGAGTGAATTCTGAGACATAATTTTATTTTAAATTAGGATAAGACATGATAATCATATAAATAGGATCTCATCTCCTGGAACTTTCAAGAATCTCTTTGAAAGTAAGGCTCTATTTGGTTGTTGCATTTTTTTTTTATTTATTTCACAATTATAAAATAATTTGTTTGTTTTTTTTAATTTTTCTACAAAATTTTTTAAAACTAAAAATAATGTTATAGTAATTATTTTTGCTACAGTATTTTTTATAAATAAAATATTAAATTTGAATTTTAAATTTTAAATTTTAATAATAAACAATTTTTTCTAATACAATTCCCATCAAAACAAACTAATAAAATATTAATTCAAATTTAAATTTCAAACTTTTATTAATAAAATAATCTCTTATACAAATTCCAACAAAACAAAATTATTAATTCAAATACTCCCAAAATATTCCTTTCTCATAACAAATTCCAAAAATAAAGAATTTCATAATAAAATTCAAAAATACTCCATCCAAACCGATCCAATTGTTTGTTGTATTTCTGCCATCTTTATCTTGTGACTTTAATTTGATGATGACGGATATCTACCTCATTAGACTCACTCAGGAGCAACTTTCTCCCAAACTACTAATTCAGTATTTCACTACTCAAAAAGAAATTAAGCTCAAAAACTTAACTTTCAAAGTCATCATGTATGCTAAACAAAATATTGATTTCTTTAATCTTTGTTATGCTTTTCTACTTGATATATATATATATAATAATAATAATAATAAGAAAAACTCTCTCATATTTAAAAAATATTACCATTTTTTTTTCTTTCAATTACATTCACTTACTTAAAAGTAACTTTTTTTTTATTATATTTTTTTTATATAACACACGTCCTCATATGCATTCTAAAAGAAGTATAAATAGCTATTTTTAAATTCAAAAAATATTCAAAAAAAAAATTGAGTGTTTTGTTAGATTGGCCGCGAATATAATTTTGCCATGAGATATGAATCATATTATTAGAAAATCAATTTCCGTAAAAAATTAAAGACAAAATTTATCTACAATAAAAATATGTTGTTGATTTTACTTGATGAGAAAGTACCTGGAACACAATGAAAGCAACCCTAAGTTAGAACCCCAATGAGACACGTGTCCATATGTGTCAGTATCCTAACGAGTCCACGTATCACTATCTCTTTGTAGAAATTTCATGGAATATAAATAAGCTTAAGTTACATATTTGGACAATTCAATATTAACACTTTTTTTATAAAAAAAATTAATCCAGGAAAAATATTTTAATTGCTCTTGCTTGAAGACCCGCTTTTGAATGCTACGTATATTAACTTAAGTCATTTTGTTGTCTTTTAGAACATATCGCGGGGATAGCTCAGTTGGGAGAGCGTCAGACTGAAGATCTGAAGGCCGCGTGTTCGATCCACGCTCACCGCATTTTTCTCAAATTTTTATTCAACAATACTTAAACTCAAACCTGATTTTTATTATTTAATAATTAAACTAAACTCAAACTTAAACATAATTCTAAACTATCAACAAATTCTATTTAATAATAATTAAACTCAAACATGATTTTGATTATTTAATAAATAAATATATTAAATTCAAACTCAAACAAACAATTCTAAACTTTTAACAAAATATATAAAAAAAACGTATTTTAGTCTAAACTGATTGGCTGTTATAATCAATTAATTCCTGATTATGTTTTATTTGCATAATGTTGATTGTCCAATGTATTGTTTTATTGACAACATAATTTTATTGAATTATATACTCACAAAATAAGTCAGCTATATAATGGATCACATTTCATGATCTCATTCGATTTAGGCTATTTATTAAAGGTAGGTGTTATTTCCATAGCAACTATTAGTTTTCAGAGCAATAAATCACACATCTTTCAAATTTACCATTAATCAATCAATTCTCTTATCATTTCTCCATTTATCAGTATAACTTATCTTTATCTTTTTTTCTACCTTATCATTACAACTTATCAATTATTTATAATATCTTCGCGTAACTTCTGCTTTCTTCTCCTTTACATTGATTTTTCTCCCAAATTTTTATTAATATAACATTTATTTTCACCCTCAAATTATAAGAAAAAAATTATATAAAAATAATATGACACTTATTTCTATTAATAGCTTTTATTATTCTCTTAATTAAATTAAAAAATATTTACCAATATATACTTCAAAAAATATATACTTCACAAATTCAATTTGATTTATTTGTTTTGTTCATTTTTTCTATCAAATTTTTTTAAACAAAAGAAATAATGTTACAATAATTATTTTTGCTACAACATTTTTTATATTTTTATAAATAAATTATTAAATTTAAATTTGACTTTAAATTTTTAGTAATAAAAAATTCTTTCTAAGACATTTTTTTACCAAAATAAACTCATAAAATATTAATTTTAATTTTAATTTTTAATTTTTATTAATAAAAAATTCGCGAATATAAATGCCCACCAAAACAAATTCATCAATCCAAATACCTCCAAAATATTTATATCTTATAACAAATCTAAAGAAAAAAATTCTACTATAAAACTAAAAAAATACTCTATCAAAGGCGAGTTATATTTTTTGTCAAAATATTAATACATAAACATATAGCAACTATAAATTATTGTTTTTGTTTCTAATAACACTTCTCATACTAATATTTTATCAAAATATTTCGCATAACTTAAAAGTTAAAAGGAAGATACCACCACCATATATATAATAGAAATCTCGATTTCTATATTTAAACAAATGAAGCCTAAATTTTTTAAAGTATATATTGGTAAATATTTTTTAATTTAATTGAGAGAACAATAAAAGCTATTAATAGAAATAAGTGTCATGTTATTTTTATATAATTTTTTTCTTATAATTTGAGGGTGAAAATAAATGTTATATTAATAAAAAAAATCATTGTAAAAGAGAAGAAAGCAGAAGTTACGCAAAAATATTATAAATAATTGATAAGTTATAATGATAAGGTAGAAAAAATATAAAGATAAGTTGTACTGATAAATGGAGAAAAGATAAAAACGTTGATTAATTAAGGATAAATTTGGAAGATGTGTGATTTATTACTTTGAAAGCTAATAGTTGCTTTGGCAATAATAATAGCCTTTAATAAATTATATTTGAGAAAATTATCGAGTTGTTATTTGCAAAAATATGAGCGAATCTTAATTTATTGTTAGAAAGAGTATGAGTTTAACCATTTGCTCTCTTATTAGTCCAACAAATTTAGGAAGTCTTGTAAATTTCAATTATTATACCTATTTTAAAGGGTTAAAAAAAGATATTCATAATTCAAATATTAATTGTGGTTAAAGATTGTAACTACAATTAATTTTTATGTTATATAATCAATCGAGATGTGGTACTAGCCACTCTTTTGGTAAGTGATGTGAGTTCTTTCCGTCCAACTTCTGACTTAGAGATCGAATGTTCTATTTAAAATTACTCTATTTTATTCGATCAAATGTTTAAAATAACGTCGTTTCATTAAAATCATAACTAAAATATATATATCACCAAAATCAAATTCACAACCACGTTGTTTTAGTCATGGTATGATTTTAGTTAAATTATATCATTTTTACGTGCTAGACAAAATAAGACATATAAATATTATATTGATGATATGATACCCAACTCCTATGACCTAATTGGATCAACCCCACCCCACATAGTAATGTAAAGGGAGAATTGCCAAAATAGTCACTCACATTGTACAAAAATATTTATTTTGTCACCCACATTAAAAATGATGCATTTTAGTCATTCACATTTAAAAAATGCACCAAATTAGTCACTGATCAAAATTTATTAACTTTTTTAACGAGAAAAACACACTTTGTTAACATAAAAAATGCAAGTTCACATCATGTATCACTTAATAATCATGTATCACTTAATAAATTGATAAAAGTGGAAAATCGATTTAGTTTTTAAACAAAACCCTTCATAATTTATTCATAGTCCAATGTTAATGGAGTAAGAATCTACTGGTAAAAAGCAGTGGATGATCAATAAATCGATTGTAATAAAGTGTTTTGTGTGAATAATAAAACGATTTGTTATTTTTACCCTTTTATTAAGTGGTCCATGATATAAACGTGTGTTTTCTCTATTAAAAAAGTTAACAGAGTTTCGTTGAGTGACTAATTTGATGCATTTTTTAAATGTCAGTGACTAAAATGCATCATTTTTAATGTGAGTGACAAAATAAATTTTTTTTGTACAATGTGAGTGACTATTTTGACAATTTTCCCTAATGTAAATATAGGTAGGACCAAGACTATCCGTTGATTTATTTAGACCACAATGGCAGTCGAACTTCTTCTTAAACAACATCGAATTAAACCACCATCTTCCCATAGCGTTTTTTTGCCTCTTATTTGCATGAAAATACAATAGATGAATAGTCATTCGATCCAAAATTCTTTATTTGAATATCTTATTTCTTTTAGCGTAACTATAGCCCCCAAAAAAAAAAAAAATTTGAGAATAATTTCACATACCATCTCGAAAGTTTATAACAATTGCAAACACCTCCTTCAAATTTGAAAAATATCACATATTTCATTTTTTAAGTTTTATTAACAATTTTAGTCTATTTCAATTGTTGCTACATTAAATATTAATTCTTAAATATCTTTGGTCCTAATTTACCCGGCTATATTAACTTATTTAATTATTCTAAAAGGGTTTTAGATGCAAAAACTTTTGGTCATGAAAGTTGAATTTGTTTTTATTTAAACCTTGATTACATTTCATATTTTATATCATTGCATAAGTGAACCCTAAAAAAGGTATACTAGAAAAATAAATTTAAAACTAAAACAAAATTTAACTTTTGTTTTTAGTCATAAAAATCAAGGACTCCCGTTTTTCATTATTATGTGACAACGAATTGTAGATCAACTGGTTTACATCTTCACTTGTGAACCAATGGGTCACGGGTTCGAGTCACCAAGGGGTAGATGGGGTACCATTGTTGATCCTCTTTTTTTAAAAAATAAAAAATAAAAAAATTATGTAATTAAACTCCATCGAAGTCATTTACAAAAAGAAAAGAAAAAGAGATATAAAATTGAAAAAGAGTTTACTTTAATTTTTCACTCTTAAAAGTTAGGAGCATATTGTTTGAATCTAAACCGAAATAATGATCATATCTCACGGTTCTTTGTTTTGCACTCAATAACGATGAATATATATGGAAATAGATTGTTATTAAACAAAATTAACTTTTTTCTTTCAAAAATTGTCTACATTTAAAATTTTTATCCTAATTAAATAAGTTTCTAATCACAGGGTAAATTGGGAATAAATTTATGTAATTGTTTGAAAATTAATTTTTAATATCATGTGAATTGACAAGGATTTAAATAGCTAAAGAAACTTTAAAATAAGGGAGGTAACTGGTAAGTGTTATTTCTCAAATATTCTCAAATACAAGGGAAGATTTTTGTAATTGTCAAAATCTCATGGGCGGTATGTGCAATTATCCCATTTATTTTCTGAAATGTTCTTCTTCTTCAGCATCGTTGTTGTCCCGTCTTTCTCCATAACCCATCCGTTTCGAGCTCTTTATAATTTTTATTTTAAAAAAAATTAAATTCCTAATTTTCCAATTGAAAAGATATACAAAATTCATCATTCAATCAATTGATCGAACGTCAAATAATTTTTTTTAAACAATTGTATATGTATACATAGATATATACATAAATAGATGGAGAGAATAATTGGGGAGAAATATAAGCTAGGCCGCAAGATCGGCGGCGGATCGTTCGGCGTGATCTATCTCGGTATTTTTTTTTCCAATTTATTTTAGATAACGTTTGATTTTGTTATTATGTTTTCGAAGTTTTGATTTTTAGTTTCTCGTTGTTGAATTCAGCTACTCATATTGATACCGGTGAAATTGTTGCGGTCAAAATCGTAAGTTCTTTTCTGCCGATCAATTTTTCATTTTTCAGCTGTTATTTTATTTTAGGTTACTTTCAGTTTGTTTTATATATGTATATTGGAATTGTGATCGTAATTGTGAAATTGAGCTGGATTTAAATTTGGTTGCTTTATATGCCGTGAAAATACAGAATCTTTGTTCTCCAGGGTGATTTGCTAGGCAAAGGTGGAAACGTTTGGAACTTTAAAAAAAAAGTTGTAACTTTGTGTTGTGGGATTGTAGGAAATTAAGTAAACAAAATATTGGGTAATTTTTTATTTTTTTGCAGCTTTTAGTTTATTTAGTTTATGGTTTCAGTTTGTTTTGTTATTGTATATACATGTCTAGAATTTGTGATAATAATAGTAAATTGAGCGGCAGTTAAATTTGGTTGATTAATATGCTGAAAAAGAAAAATCTTTTTATCGGCCAGAGCGATCGGCTATACTAATTTGAGACTAAGCTGGGCAAAGATGAAAATTTTTGTTACTTCTTGAAAAAGTTTTGTAATTTTTTGTGTGGATTGTAGGAAAATAAACAGACAAAACATCCGCAGTTACAGTATGAGGCGAAATTGTATAACGTTCTTCAGGGCGGCAGTAAGTATGCTGTGGTTGTACCTTTTTCTACTTGGGATAAGAATGGTATCTTTTTTCGTTCAGTGCATATCTTGTATGTTTATAATTATGGGATTTTCTGATTTCAGGTGGGATTCCTATTATTAAGTGGCATGGCGTGGATGCGGATGACAATGTGCTTGTCATGGACCTTCTTGGTCCTAGCCTTGAAGATCTTTTTGTTTATTGTGGGAGGAAGTTTTCATTAAAAACTGTCCTCATGTTGGCTGATCAGATGGTAATCACATTTTTATTGTTTCTTGTGTGTGTGTGTGTGTGTGTGTTTTTTTTTTTGTTCTTTTTAGGTTTTGCATGTGATATCATCTGCTTTTTTATTCCACTGCAAAATTCATATTATGGACATATTGTTTGTATTGGTCTTCATTATTAATTGCAGATTACAAGGATCGAATATGTGCATTCCAAAGGGTTTCTGCATAGAGATATCAAGCCAGATAATTTTCTAATGGGTCTGGGAAGAAAGGCAAATCAGGTAATGATCATGATCTTGCATGGTACTGTCAGTTAAAATGAAGGGTTTTTTCACTTCTGTTAACCGGATTCTTCAGCCTTCCTATAATTTTTTCCCCCTGTATTTGCATTGTGTTATTAGGTTTATATTATTGATTTTGGACTAGCCAAAAGATATCGTGATGCCACCACAAACCGTCATATTCCTTACAGGTGTGTCCTTTATGATTTCAGGCTTAATGTTTTACTTTCAGTACGATTCTTGAAGATATGCTATGGATATGCTATACTGTTTTTGTCTATTTTATTGTTGCTTGTACTAATGGGATTTTTGGTTCATGTGTTAAGTCATCTATTTGAAGGGTTGTCTTCCTCCCCCCCCCCCCCCAATGTAAAGTACTTTATTAAACCTACAATAAAAAAATCTTATGCTGGTAAGTTGAGAAATTGTTATGGTGATTCACTATATTATCCAGCGCTGAATTTAAAAGCCTCAGGGATGTTGCATGTGCCAAATGTTTGAATAGCTTATGGAACTTGGGTGCAAACGCAGTTTCATTTTGTGCTTAAGCATTTGCATTATTGGTTTATGCTTGCATTAACATGTTCCTGCTTATACTGTCTGACTTACGTAATAATGTCCATGTGATCAGAAGAACCGATTGTTTTGACTACTTATAGAGTTGCTCAGATTATTGCTTTACTTTTCGTATTTTTCTCCTCTTTACCTTACTTGGCATTATTAGTTTCATTAGTCTAGTTCCTTTAAAAATCTGAATATTGATGTATAAGTTTACCTTTCAATGTTGCAATTGACACAGGGAGCATAAAAACTTGACAGGAACAGCTCGATATGCAAGTTGTAATACTCACTTGGGGATTGGTAAGCATTCAATACTAGATTTTTTGATATACATCTTATGTTTTTTAATTCATACGATTGTTTTTCTACAGAGCAAAGTCGACGGGATGATTTGGAGGCTCTTGGCTATGTTCTGTTATACTTCTTGAGAGGAAGGTATAGTGCATTTAGCTTCAAGTTTTTTCTCTCAGTATATAAATTTGATCATTTCTTGTTTCTTTTTCATTTTCTTGGGCAAGGTGAGACTCACATTCTGGTGTTTTCATGCAGCCTTCCATGGCAGGGTCTAAAAGCTGCAACAAAGAAGCAAAAATATGACAAAATATGTGAGAAAAAGGTGTCGACTCCCGTTGAGGTATGCTTGATGCTGTTTTAATTTCCTTTACATCCTGTACATGTTGCATTGGATGATTTCTCTTTGTTGATAATTTTCTGATTCGGACATACTCCTAGAAATCATTGTTTTCCAAAGGGTGAATCTAAGGGTAATTGTGGGGTTATTCAATTGTGACCGGGGATGATAGAAGTTAGACTTGTAGATGCAGAAACAGCCTTAGTTTTCCGGACTTGCACTATTAAAAGACTGGATACGTGGCCCTCCGCTTTTTATATTATTTTCCTACAGCTACCAAATATTCATTTGATGAAGAACTAAAAGATGTGATTTAGTTACGGAAAATTTCAAATTTCCATTCTTTAGTCTTTGTATAGCCATAATAAAGGAGCTGTTGGTTTTAGTTTTTCAAACTACAGAATTAATTTTTAAATAGTGATGATCTTTTCTGATGATTTCTTAAGAAATTGAGCATTATATGTTGGGGGGGAGGGGGTTGGCAAAATCATCATATGGTCTGTTTGTTACGAAGTTAATGATTGCTGGGAAAGATCCAGTTAACCTTTTGTTATAAATAAATTCTGTTATTCTTCTACTTCTTAGCCCCCCGCTCCCAAGAAAAAAAAAGAAGACAAAATGTTAATGATTGGGAAGTTTATTGTTAACAGGTCTTATGCAAGTCTTATCCAGTGGATTTTGCCTCCTATCTAAATTATTGTCACTCGTTAACCTTTGATCAACGGCCCGATTATGGATACTTGAAGCGTTTATTCCGTGACTTGTTTGCTCGTGAAGGTATGGGTTATTCATTCAGATCACTTTGCTTGATAGTCTTTATTGTTAGTCTTATCCAGTTTGTGACTCATGGTGGTTTGGTTTCATATTCTTCCCATTCGAGCAGGTTATGTATTTGACTACGTGTTTGATTGGACTATTATGAAGTATCAACAGTCACAAAGGTCAAAGACACATCTACAACTACATGTTAGTATTCATTAACTGGGTCTTCTAGTAACAATTTCTTACCCACTGCTTGCAAAATGATTTAGTATTTATTATCTAATTTGGTTATGTGCATTGTATTTTAAAGCTGAGTTTGTGTTGAACTCCAAATAACGCATTCCCGCCATAACTAAGTGGTAATCTTCCTACTGACTTGACCTTTCAGAATCGGCAGCCTGTTTCTGGGGTGACCAGCACCAGGGAATTGCAAGTGGGTGTAGATAAGCTTCAAGGTATCTTTTATACTTGTACACTTAATCTGGAAGATAACTCGAGTGACGTGATGACTGTTTTAATGTGCTACTAGAATTTGTGAATTCATGGATTAAATAATGATTTAGCCTTCTCTAAATGTGTATATGTGTAATCAATATCTCAGATTGCATCCAGCAAAATTTATAGTCTCAATGAATAAAAAGGATGGAGTATGTTCATAGATTTCCATGGAAAGGAAAGGAAAGGAAATCTGTCTTTCCTAATTCATACGAACAAATTCTAACATGAGGTAGAATATCCTATATGCACTAGAACATCAATACTAAATAGGAACTAATCACAAACAAAATGATAAAAGATTCAAACCTGAACCTTACAAGGAATTTTGGCATCTTGTGGCCGTGACTTTTTCCTTTTTTGGTGGCCGACTTAATAGATGGGTGGTTTTTTCCTTTTGTGTCCATCCTGGTTTCCTTTTCCTTTGCTGGTTATATACATTAACAAACAAGTATTCTCAATGTTATTTGGGCTTTCCTTATTCTCATAAGAGATGTGAAAACTGTTAGAAGTCTGAGGTCTTTATAGAGTTGGCATTGTTCAGTAATTGCTTCTTCAGAAACTTGTTATGTATTCACATGTTTTATTGGGGTTATTTATTGAGTCAGGAGCTAATGGTGCTTTATATACCGAGGCTTCAGTGCAAAGAGGAGTAAGTGATCTTGCACATCGCGATGGTCGCATTTCTTCTCATGCAGGAGCTGCACATGATATAAATGCTAATCAAATGGCTGAGAAACTAGTGAGTAACTCATAATTTCAAAGTGTTTTCAAAAATTTTCTTCCATATTTAATTCAAATTTTGTTAAAATGATCATGTACCCTGTACTTATTTTTCAATGTATTTGGCATAGAATGAAGAATTTTAATTCTGGTTGCAGACTATAAGCAAGGAACCTGTTCCATCATCTTCATTTTCTTTGGCTAATGCATTCAAAAGGAACATTCAAAAACGTGAAGAGCAGAATGAAGCAGCAAAAAGCGGACAAAGGAATAACGGTAAAGGTGGTCCATCGAGCAGCTGGATGCCATCGTTACACCACATTTCTTCTGCCAAGTAAATTGGTAATTGTTATTGTACTTGATTTCTTTGTACTATATGAAGACTGAAACCAGTGCTTTTGGGAGAATTGAAAAGGCTAGATTAATTATCCAAAATTGCTCTCTTGCAGAAATGTAAGCTGAAGGACAGCACTTCCCTGAGGCAGCAACTTGTTTGTCAGCTTCTGAAGTTGCATTTGCTTGAGTCCTGTACCAGATTGCTAATTTATTTCTCTTAAGGTGACTACAAATGTGTTTGACAGTGTTAGAACATTTGGATTAGAACGGGGAAGTTTACTAAAGCAGAGTGCATGCTATACTTTCCCATTGATAATCTAGCAGTTGTACTTTTATACCCTGTTAAAAGATTGCATAATTTCCTCTGTGAAGTATTATTGGTTTCATTGTGTACAGGCTCAATTCAGACTCTTTGGTTTCACTTTGTAATTACTGTATTTATTTTGGGGAAGCCTTGGATGTTCACCTATATCAGTTTTACCTAGGTACCGACGTTCTTCAGAGTTTGAAATCAAATAATATGGGATTGAGGTACTTCAGATACATGCAATATTAGTATTGTTGAAGTTCTCATGGAGCCTATTGTTGCCAGCTCTTCTCTGGTTGTGGCTTATTTACCAATTTCCTCTCTTTCAGCTTCTGATATATATGATGGATGTAAAGCCTATCAACCTGCTGCTTCTGAGTCCAGATATATAGCTTCTGAGAGAACTTGGTTTGGAGGATGGGCAGCTCTGTAATGGGTGTTTACGGGTAAGTATTTGTAAACATTCATTGCAAATGCGCATACATATATATGAATTTTCTATACCTGGCCTGAGAGGTTGTGGTTGTCAATTAATCCTGTAATTTCTTGGTCTTATTGTCTTTGTTTGGCCAAAAAAAGCATTGCAAATTGCGTGTTGCTTCGAGGGATCAGATATCTCTCAACAACTTCTCAACAGTTTTTACATGTAACAGGAATCTAGGCTTCACAACCAAAGGAATAAATTGAAATCAGCATGATCTTTTGCAAAGTCAATTACAGTTTTAGTGTACTTGTCAATGGCTAGTGCTCGTCGTAAATGTTGAAGCTGAATGACACGGATCCTTTTCCATCCCTTGAGAGGCAATTATCAAATACATATATTTTAAAAATTTTCCAGTGGTTTAGCTGTCCTCTTGGTCGTGGGGAAGCTGAATGTAACTACTCAAATTTGGCAAAGATGTATGGATCTTCCTCTTTGTTCTGTTTGGAAAATCAATGAAAGATTGGTGAAAATGTTGGATATTTTCATCTCAAAGCAGGGAAAGAAGTTGAAAACTGTTTGCTCAGTTGCCACTCAACATTTAACCTGACTATAAGTACAATAAAAAATGATATGCCCCAAGAAGTTCCTGCACAAAGGAGCATAGAACCTAATTCTAAAGTAAGAATATATTCTTGTTTCTCTTCTTCTGGGGAATAAAAGCATGTGAAGGGGCTTGAACTGAGAAAGACAGCAGGCATCTCATGGTTTAATATGATTTAATGCTTTCACCAGTTTGCAGGACCAGATGATACATGCAACTAGAAGTAGGCCTATGACCAGATACATTTTCCAGCAACAACTTCTGAACGTGTTTGATTGTTTGAGTGGGGACCAAGTTGCCTGTTTTTTTCTACACGTATGTGGAGTTATCTTTGTTGAATCGTCATGCAGCCTTCTAATTTTCATGCAGCAAGTATAGTGATGAAATTTCTTTGGTTCAATACTTGGGGATTCTGTTCCATTGCATTTTTCTTCAGAATGGAGAACTCTTTGGAGTCTTTAACATATTTCATGCATGTAGAAATCGAAGTACCAATATCAGCACCTTATGTGGGATACAGTAGCATACAAATTCTTGGTCTAAAAGTAGAAGAAATACAGCATTTTTGTACTATACCCGGTTTTAGTTTTAAGTATGCCTTTTTCTTCCTCTCCTTTGCTGTTTCTAAGTTATCTGGTTTGCTACTTTCTTAAATGTTGGATGAATTTACCTCATCAGAGTGACATGATGGAATAATTAGGAAGAAGAATTGTTTGGTTTTGCAAGGAGTAGAGTTATCCGAGCTTCAGTATTTCTCCAAAGATTAATTATGAGAGAAACCAAAGAGAATTACAGTGCATGAGAGTCCTCTTGCCAGTAGTTTCCCATGTTGCTTTAAGTTAAAAGAAGAATGTTTATAAAAACTAAACAGGAGCTCAGTAGAGCTGTGGGTCTTGGTAGTTTAACAAAATCAGAGTTTCTCCAAGTTTCATGGTTTCATTCTTGAATGATAATATCCCTCGATCATGACCTCAAGGCTCCAGGCTTTATCTGATGCAAAATCCTCTCTTTTTAACTTTTTCTTTCCTTTTAATGCTCGCAGGGGCCTATGGAAAATTGTTCTAGAGCTCAAGTCTAAAATGTTGGATACTATAGAAGGAGCTTGGTAATTGCAGCATACAACATTGTCAACGTCCATATTTGTTCTTTGTTCCCCCCCAGCAGTCATAACACCTGCGGTACCGAGGGGAAAATGAAAATCATTCAGATCTTGACAGTTTCTGATGCCTGAAACATTGTTTTCTCGGCGCAAAGTATCTTTGATTACTTGATAACGTTTCATTGAGTACCCTACCCACTAGGATTAGTACAGAACCCATGCTGATAATCATTTACGAATGACAGAATGAGAGTGATTTAAGGTGGGATTATGAACAATATGCAGGGATAATCTAGTTTAGAGATCGGCAATGATTAAATGGGAGGAATGGGATGCGGGACCTTTAGAAGATTAGTGCACCATTACTATCTTTTTGAGAAGTGATTAGACTCTTAAGCAATGATGAAAGAGTGCCGCAAAAAGAGGAACTCAGTGGGTTGATTGCATACAAGTCACAAACCACATCCTTCGAGTAAATTATAAGAGCTGTTTTGGGTCTAAAAATAGCCTTTTTCATGTCTATTTGGGACGACAAAAGATGTTTCTTGGGAGTATCAGAACCCAAAATGTGAATTGCACGCTTAGTAACATCATTTAATCTTTGGTCCACATTATTTTTAAATTCAGTAATGATAAATATCCTTTTTTTTTTCAAGTCAAAGACAAACTACTGTTAGTGAAAGCAAGGGAAAGGAAATAAAGAAACCTCAATTGAATCACTCGTGCGGTGAGTTTCTTCTTGATCTATGATTGCGTATCTTGCATCCTATTTGCGATGGAATGGAATTCTTTAGGTTGATGATTGATCGATGCTTTAGGATTTTTTTTAGTCCGGATATTCTGTTTCATTCTTTGTTTCATAACTATTTAAGTTTAGTCTATAATTTTAGTGAAACTACGTCCTTTTGAACATTATACATAATATGACAGAATAATATTGGATGAACATTATATATAATATGACAAAATAATATTGGATGGAGGATTTGGTCTTCACAAACTACTACTACTCTACTATATGAATTATCTACTTGCAATTTTTGTTGTTTCACCATACAATATAAGCTAATAATTTGTGTTAAAAAATTGCAAAAATGGCAATTAATCATGATTATAATTTCATGCATATTTTATTGTGTCACGGTTGCATATGAACAAGTTTCGCAATAGATGAGATAACAAAAACTAAAATTTCACTTTATTTTGATAATATTCACTAGAATGCATGTTCACAATTTAGGTTGGTGTAAAAACATCACAAAAAAGTTAAAATCAACGAGTTTTTGAATTTTGTCATTTTTTGGCTAAAATACGTGTGTTATAACCTATGAAAAATGAAAATTTGGTAAAAAAAAAAATTTAAATTTCATTTTTTTTTACACCATTCATTAGAATGCATGTTCACAATTGAAGTGTGTGTAAAAAATAGTAGCGGAAAGGCACAAATCAACATGTTTTTTTACATTGTTATTTTTGTACCAAAATACGTGTGTTATAACCCATGAAAAATGAAGATTTAATAAAAATTTTAAATTTCATTTTTTTTTGAAAATATTCACAGAATGCATATTCATAATCGAGGTAGATGCAAAAAATGGTACAATAAAAGTCAAAATCAACGTGTTTTTGGATTTTGTCATTTTTGGCTAAAATACTTGTGTTATAACCCATGAAAAAAAATGAAAATTTGGTAAAAAAAATTAAATTTTACCTTTTTTTACACTATTCATTAGAATGCATGTTCACAAGTAAAGTGTGTGTAAAAAATAGTAGAGGAAAGGCAAAAATCAACACGTTTTTTTACATTGCCATTTTTTACTAAAATACGTGTGTTATAACTCATGAAAAATGGAGGTTTGGTGAAAATTTTAATTTTCACTTTTTTTGAAAATATTCACTAGAATGCATGTTCACAATCGGGATGGGTGCAAAAAATAGTACAAAAAAAATTCAAAATCAATGCGTTTTTGAATTTTGTCATTTTTGGCTAAAATACGTGTGTTATAAACCAATGAAAATTTGAAATTTGGTAAAAAAAAAATCTACATTTCCCTTTTTTGACACCGTTAATATGGATATATGTTCACAATTGAGTTGAGTGAAAAAACAGTAGAAAAAAAGGCAAAATCAATACTTTTTTTATTTTACCATTTCTTACCAAAATACCTGCGGTGAGAAATGGAGGTTTGGTAAAAGTTTTAATAATTTTCACTTTTTTTGACATTATTGACTAGAATGCATGTTCACAATTGAGGCGGGTGTAAAAAAATCACAAAAAAAGTGAAAATCAATGTATTTTTTTATTTTGCCATTTTTTGCTAAAATACGTGTGTTATAACCCATGAAAAAAATAAAAATTTGATAAAAAAAATAAATTTCATTTTTTTAAACCATTAATAAAGATGCATATTCACTATTGAGGTTGGTGAAGAAATAGAAGGAAAAAAGGCAAAATCAATACGTTTTTTTATTTTACCATTTTTTATCAAAATACATGTGTTATAAGGTGTGGAAAATGGAGGTTAGGTGAAAGTTTTAACAAATTTCACTTTTTTTTGACAATATTGACTAGAACACATGTTCACAATCGAGGTGGGTGTAAAAAACATCACAAAAAAAAGTCAAAATCAATGTGTTTTTGGATTTTGCTATTTTTGGTCAAATTACGTGTGTTATAACTCATGAAAAATAAAAATTTGGTTAAAAATCTAAATTTCACTTTTTTTTACATTGTTCATTAGAATGCATGTTCACAATTGAAGTGTGTGTAAAAAACATTAAGGGAAAAGCCAAATCAACATATTTTTTTACTTTATCATTTTTTACCAAAATACGTGTGTTATAACCCATAAAAAATGGTGGTTTGGTGAAAATTTTAATTTTCTTTTATTTTGTAAGTATTCACTAGAATGCATATTCACAATCGGGGGTGGGGGGGGGGGGTGGGGTAAAAACAGCACAAAAAAAGTTAAAATTAATGCGTTTTTAAATTTTGTCAGTTTTTACTAAAATACTGTGTTATAAAGCCACCAGTTTCAATTTATAAATAAACGCCACCAGTTTCAAGTTATAAATAAACACCACCAGTTTTAATTTACTAAAACTTTATCAAGTGATGAGTGAGCTTAAGTGATAGTGTTAAATACAGGTGACATGTACTTGTAAAATCCTATGAAGTGATTAGTGAACTCCAAATGACAAGCGTTGAATGCAGGGGCATGTACTTATAGATAGTAAACCCTATCAAGTGATTGTGGAATGTACTTATAGATAGTAAATCCAGTGAACTTAAAAAATAATGTTAAATACAAGTGACATGTACTTATAAAACTATATAAAGTGATTAGTGAATCTAAAGATAAGTGTTAAATACATCTAGCATGTGTTTATAGATCGGAAAAGGGATTCAAACGGAGAATGAAACAAAAGATTCATTGGGTTTTTTTTTTTTTAATAACTTTACACCATCAAGGCATCAATCATGATTATGCAATTCTTCAAGACAATCCATCATGGCTCTGTAAAATGTGCATCTTTGGTCCTTGCATACTAATAATTACCAAAGTTTTGCTAGAAATGCGGAAGGAAAGGACACTTTTTACTAAACAAAAAGGTTAAGAAACTCTAATGAATCTAGGATAGCTGTGTTTAAGCTCTCATATATACATTATTGATGGTCGTGTGGGAGAGAATCTAACAAAAGCAGCAAGAGTTTAAACTATGTCCCAACAGGGTAGGGACTCTGAAATATTCTTAGGCTGATTACAACACGAAGAATGCAGTAATGGAGGGTCCCCATATCGTTACTTTGGGCAGTAATAATGGTGTCAAAGTAGTCCTTGGTCATCATGAAGCCCGCCGCTCAAAAAATGATCTGTAGCATTTTATGCATAAAGGGAAAAAAAAAGAGTGGAAAAACACAAAGTTGGAGACAAATTAAGTTTAACTGGGACATATCCACTTCTGCTTCATATCTTGGCTTTGAATTTATGTATCAATGTCACTTCGTCTTTGTGTTCTTTTCTTGTTTTTTACTTTTTGTGTGCCTTTGAAAGAGAAAAATAAAGCACAAATTGGGACACAAGATTCTTAATTAGTTGCACTGACAATATGCTACTACTTTTGGCTAATGTAGGTCAAGTTTTACAAGTATATAACAATGTTTCTCATATTCAAAGTTCAAACCTAAGCTATCTTCCTAGCATGGCATGCTAAACCGAGGCTTTTCTTCATAAATATTCAATAGTAAGTAAGCTTCATAACAACATTAGCTTATAATTTATTGAAATTAAGGATATGAAATGGAACAAACAATGTGAACTTACAAGTAGCACTTTTGTTTTTGGTTGCATGTTTTCTTAACCATCATGTCAGTGAGTTCTTGTGGCTCTAAATGCATGCCTAAGAAGCTTGAAGGCATTAAGGAAGACAGGGAAGCAAATTGGATACCAGCAACATGTCCTCAACCTGAAACCCCTACTGAATCCATGGAGTTTCTTGCACGGTCTTGGAGTCTGTCTGCCATGGAACTCTCAAAAGCTCTCACTCATACTAATGCTGCAACTAACCATGTTAAAACATCAACTTTGTCTTTCCTTGGTGACAATCAAGCTCAAAATGGATGCACTAAAGTCCCAAAGGAACCTGCAGTAAGTGTTTTTTTTTTCACACTCCTTAGTTCTATACTGACTGCTAACTAAATCTTGAATAATAGCAATGCATCATTTACAACAGAATTTATATTTGAGTAGAGTTTATACATTAATGTTACTTTACTTTTTTTTGCCTAAATTGGCATTTTGTCAGCAAACTCAATCACTGTCAACTTCAGATAGTCCACCGGTTTCTCCGAGAGGGAGTGATGATACAAAGGTAAACTTCTCTTTTTTCTATTGTTATAACTAAAGCGATGCATGTAATGTTATGCCACAGTGAAAAATATTTACTGACATAATTAGATAGTGATTGTCATAGGCTTTGCTAGTTCGAATGCAGCAATATTTGTTTTAAAGACACAGACATAGAAGTTAAAGTAGAGGTGTGCTACTTGCTGCAAATTCATTAGGCTTGTAGCTGAATCATTATGCTGCAATTTTTTTCAAACACTCAATCGTAGCATCTCTTATTTATATAATATGCACCTGTGCCTGCAAAGTCATTACTAAATTAATTCTTCTTTCAACAATTTAATCTTTAGGAATGAGTAAGAACTTCTCTTTTGAGTAAACAATGCACAAATGAACTTCTCTTCATATCTTGGCTTTGAATATTTGTATCAAATTACCTGTTTTTTTTTTTACTTAATTGTAAATCATCATCCATCCTGGAAGAACTTTCGATTTCTTCCCAATGAGCCATTAATAAAGAATTGATTTCTGCAGGAATTATTTTTGCTTCATCAGGCACTCAATCCAGATATCATTTATAGTCAGCAGTTGCTAAAAAATGGGGTATAAAGCGATTCAGCTAAACCGTCAACCTTTTCATACTAACCACTATCTTCATAACATCATTAACATCCACAATATCTATGCAGCTCTACAGAAATATTATGAGAGGAAAGACACTGGGTAGATGGATAAAAGACCAAAGAGAAAGGAAAAGGCAGGAGCTTAGAACTCAGAATGCCCAATTGCATGCAGCAGTTTCAGTGGCAGGGGTTGCTGCTGCAGTGGCTGCTCTTGTAGCATCAGCAGTAACATCTCAAGAGAAGTCTACGAATCAGCACAAGAAACCTTCAAAGATGTCTTCTGCAATTGCATCTGCAGCTGCTCTGGTTGCATCCCACTGCATTGAAATTGCCGAGGATATGGGAGCTGATCATGATCAAATCTTATCAGTTGTCAGTTCAGCAATTAATGTAAGGACTAATGGTGATGTTATGACGCTTACTGCTGGAGCTGCTACAGGTATCAAAGCATGCACCTACCCCTTTTTTATTTCATTAGATTCCATATTAGTGCTTCAAAATAGCTTGTAAAAGATGTACACTATCCTTCCCATCTCATTGTTATGAAACAATATGATACAGCGCTGAGGGGTGCTGCCACACTAAGGGCAAGGCTGCAAAAGGGCCATGCAGCTGCAGCAATTGCTCTTGCTGATGAGCATGATGATGATAAAGACTCAAATGTTTTAGCTGCAATGGACTTTGTTTCAAGAGGGGGAGAACTGCTTAAAAGGACAAGAAAGGGTAATGATACTCTATGTTTTTGGACCTATGGAAGAGATTTTACAACTTTTCTGCTGTTAAATAATTTTTCATGCAGGGGATCTCCACTGGAAATTAGTCTCCATCAACATTAATTCGAATTGGCAGGTATGAGAACAACATATTGGCAATTTCGTCCCCAGATTTTTCGAACTTCCCATAGGAAAAGAACGATATTCATTGTCTGGTCCTGTCCTCATTCTTCAACATTCATCATCATTCTCATGGAATAACTATTTTTTCTTGAATGTAACAGGTAGTGACTAAAATGAAGAGCAAGCATATGGCAGCAACATTCACTAAGAAAAAGAAGTGTAAGCCAATTACTAAATAAAACATGTGAAAAATTTATTTCATCTCAGCGACATCTGACATGATTTGGTTCTTGTTACCTCCAGGTGTAATCTCTGGAGTCTATTCTGACATCCCAGCATGGCCAGGACGAGAGAGGGAGGAAAGCAATGAGCAGAAGGCATACTTCGGGATACAAACTGCTGACAGGATAGTTGAATTTGAATGCAGAAACAAAGGGGAAAAACAGATGTGGATTGATGGCATCCAGCATATGTTACATTTTCGTGTAAACATGACATGATTTTATGTAACAAAAGGCCATATGAGTTGAAGTTAACAAGAATCTTTGGTTTTTCTGAAGCAATATATACATGCTGTGTTTCTCAAACTACAAACCTGGAAAAGAGAGAAGCCACAGGAGCATGCAATTCTATGTTCTATGGACAAAATGTATTACTTGTACAAAGTGGTTTGCAGCTATAGTTCAATAAATTATCCATAAAGGCGTCATCTAACAAAACTGATTAACAACAATTGGCAATTTGTTGTGCATGCATTGACTAATGTTCTCAAATTGATGCCTTCAACTCTGAAAATTCTGCCCCTTTTGGCAAAAATACGACTTATAACTAACGAGAAATGGAGATTTTTGAAAAATCTAATTTTCTTTTCGTTTTTCACACTATTAATTAGATAACACGTTCCTAATTGAAATTGGTTCAAATATTGGTAGGAAAAGATCTTCCGCCGGCCAATTTTTTATCAAGCCAATTTTTACCAAAAAAGAATGTGTGTTATAGCATAGTTCATGAAAAATGATAGATTTTACAAAAAGTCTAACTTTACCAGTTTTTTTTTTCAAATAATTAACTAGATTGTATGTTCTCAATCGAAATGGGTGCAAAAAACGACATGGAACACAGTCTTCATTGGCAAATTTTTGAATCTTGCAATTTTTTGCTAAAATAACATGTGTTATATATAACTCATAAAAAATGTCGATCTTGAAAAAGTTAAAATTTTCATTTTTATTCACACTATTTACTAAATTACACGCTCTCAATAGAGATTGGTGCAAAAAACAACACAAAATAATTGAAATGGGTACAAAAATGACATGCAAATAGTCCTCATTGGAAAATTTTTGAATCTTGTAATTTTTTGCCAAAAAACGTGTGTTATAACTTATAAAAATTGTTGATTAATTTTTGAAAAAGTCAAAATTTTAATTTTTTTCACACCATTTACTAAATTACACGCTATCAATTAACTTTGTTAAAAAAAGCACGAAAGAAACGAAATGGGTGCAAAAAAGACATGAAAACAGTCTTCATTGGCAAATTTTGAATCTTGCAAATTTTTGCCAAAAAACGTGTGTTATAACTCCTTAAAAATGTCAATTTTTTAAAAAGTCAAAATTTTCATTTTTTTCACACCATTTACTAAATTACACACTCCCAATTGAGATTGGTGCAAAAAAAACACGAAAGAATTGAAATAGGTACAAAAAACGACATGGAAAAAAGTCATCATTCGCAAATTTTTGAATCTTGTAATTTTTTACTAAAAAACGTGTGTTATAACATATGAAAAATGTCAGGTTTTTAAAAAAGTCAAAATTTTCATTTTTTTCTACCATTTACTAAATTATACGCTCTCAATTAAGATTGGTGCATAAAATAACACGAAAGAATCGAAATGGGGGTAAACAATTACATGAAAAGAGTCCTTATTGGCAAATTTTTGAATCTTGCAATTTTTTTGCCAAAAAAAGTGAGTTATAATACATGAAAAATGTCAAATTTTGAAAAGTAAAAATTTTCATTAACTATTTACTAAATTACACGCTTTCAATTGAGATTGGTGCAAAAAACAGCACGGAAGAACCGAAATGGGTGCATAAAACGACATGGAAACAGTCCTTATTGGCAAATTTTTGAATCTTGCAATTTTTTGTTGGAAAAACGTGTGTAACTCATTAAAAATGTTGATTTTTGAAAAACTTGAAATTTTCATTTTATTCACACTATTTACTAAATTGCACAGTATCAATTGATATTGGTGCAAAACAAAAAACAGTACAAAAGAATCGAAATGGGTACAGAAAACGACATGAAAATGGTACTCATTGGCAAATTTTGAATCTTGCAATTTTTTGCCAAAAAAGTATGTTATCACTTATGAAAAATGTCGAATTTTGAAAAAGTCAAAACTTTAATATTTTTCACACCATTTACTAAATTACACCTCTCACTTGAAATTGGTGCAAAAAAAAGCACGATAGAATTGAAATGAGTGCAAAAAATGATATGAAAACAGCCCTCATTGGCAAATTTTTTAATCTTGCAATTTGTTTGCCAAATTAACGTGTGTTATAACTCATGAGAAATGACGATTTTTGAAAAAGTAATTTTTTTTATTCACACCATTTGTTAAATTACACGCTTTCAATTGAGATTGGTCCAAAAAACCAAACGAAAGAATCGAAATGGGTGCCAAAAAAACGTGGAAATAGTCATTGTTGGCAAATTTTTGAATCTTGTAATTTTTGCCAAAAAAACGCGTATTATAACTCATGAAAAATGTCGATTTTTGAAAGAGTTGAAATTTTCATTTTTTTCACCCCACGAACTAAACTACTCGTTGTCAATTGAAATTGGTGCAAAAAACAACACAAAAGAATTAAAATGGGTGCAAAAAACGAGTTGGAAACAATCCTTATTGGCAAGTTTTTGAATCTTGCAAGTTTTTGCCAAACAACGTGTGTTATTATAACGCATAAAAAATAACGATTTTTGAAAAAGTCAAAATTTACATTTTTTTCAGACCATTTACTAAATTACGCGCTCTTATTTAAGATTGGTAAAAAAATCAAACGTTGAAATGGGTGCAAAAAACAATATGGAGACAGTTCTCATTGCCAAATTTTTTAAACTTGCAATTTTTTGCTGGGAAAAAGTGTGTTACAAGGCATGAAAAATGTCAATTTTTGAAAATTGAATTTTTCATCTTTTTTCACACCATTTACTAAATTACAAGCTCTTAATTGATATTGATGTGCAAAATAGCACAAAATAATTGAAATAGGTGCAAAAAATGAAATGAAAACTGTCCTTATTGTCAAATTTTGAATCTTGCAATTTTTTTTTTGCAAAAAAACGTGTGTTATAACTCATGAAAAATGTAAATTTTTTAAAAATTCAAAATTTTTATTTTTTCACACTATTTACTAAATTACAAGGTTTCAATTGAGATTGGTGTAAAAAAACTGCACAAAAGAATCGAAATATAGGCAAAAAATGACATGGAAACAGTCTGCATTGGCATATTTTTGAATCTTGCAATTTTTTGCCAAAAAAAACAGTCGTTATAACTCATGAAAAATGTTGATTTTTTAAAAAGTTGAAATTTTCATTTTTTTCACACTGTTTACTAAATTAAACGCTCTCAATTGAAATTGGTACAAAGAGCAATACAAAAGAATCAAAATGGGTGCAAAAATGGTAAAGAAGCAATCCTCGTGGGCAAAATTTTGAATCTGGTAATTTTTTACCAAAAAAACGCATGTCATAACTCATGAAATTGTTGATTTTTGAAAGAGTCAAAATTTTCAATTTTTCACCCCACAAACTAAACTACACGCTGTCAATTGATATTGATGTAAAAAACATCATGAAAGAATCAAAATGAGTCCAAAAAACGACATGGAAACAGTCCTCATTAGCAAGTTTTTACCAAAAAAACATGTGTTATATAACTCATGAAAAATGTCGATTTTTGAAAAAGTTAAAATTTTAATCTTTTTACACCATTTACTAAATTACACGGTCTTAATTGAGATTGGTGCAAAAAATAGCACAAAAGAATCAAAATAGGGGCAAAAACGACATTAAAATAGTATGCAATAGCAAATTTTTGAATCCTGCAATTTTTTTCCAAAAAAAACAATTGTTATAACTTATGAAAAATTTCAATTTTTGACAAAAGTCTAAATTAAAATTTTTTTTCACACAATTTACTAAATTACACGCTCTCAATTGAGATTGATAATAAAAATAATACAAAAAATTTAAATGGGTGCACAAAATGACATGGAAACAATCCATATTGGCAAAATTTTACCAAAAAACGTGTGTTATATCTCATGAAAAATATCTTTTTTTGAAAATTTCAAAATTTTCTTTTTGTTCCACGCCATTTACTAAATTACAAGCTCTGAATTGAGACTGGTGCAAAAATTAACACGAATGAATTGAAATCGGTGCAAAAAACGACATAGAAACAGTCATCATTGGCAATTTTTTAATCTTGCAATTTTTTGAAAAAAACAAAAACGTGTATTATAACTCATTAAAAATGTCGATTTTTGAAAAAGTTAAAGTTTTATTTTTTCACACCACTTACTAAATTACAAGCTCTCAATTGAGATTGATGCAAATAACATCACGAAAGAATAATAATGGGTGCAAAAAATTCATGGAAACGGTCCTAATTGGCAAATTTTTTAATTTTGCAATTTTTATCAAAAAAACGTGTGTTATAACTCATGAAAAATGTCAATTTTTTAAAAAGTCAAAATTTTTATTTTTCACACTATTTACTAAAGTACACGCTCTCAATTGAAATTGGTACAAAAAGTCATGAAAGAATCAAAATGGGTGCAAACAACGACACGAAAACAATCCTAATTGGCAAATTTATGAAACTCGCAATTTTTTGCAAAAATAACGTGTTATATCTTATGAAAATTGACAATTTTTGAAAAAGTCAAAATTTTATTTTTTTTGACACCATGGAAATTGTCCTCATTAGAAAATTTTTGAATCATGAAATTTTTCCCAAAGAATCATGTTTTATAACTCATGAAAAATCTCAATTTTTATAAAAGTCAAAATTTGTACTTTTTTCACCCCAATTACTAAATTACACGCTCTCAATTTAGATTGGTCCAAAGAAACAACACAAAGGAATTGAAATGGGTGCAAAAAAGATATGGAAAGATTCCTCATTGGGAAATTTTTAATCTTACAATTTTTGCAAAAAAAAAAAGTGTGTTATAATATAACTCATCAAAATTGTTGATTTTTGAAAACGTCAAAATTGTAATTTTTTCACACCATTTACTAATTTACACGCTCTTAATTAAGATTGGTGCAAAAAAATGACATGGAAACAGTCCTGATTGGCAAATTTTTGAATCTTGCAGTTTTTGTCCGAAAAATGTGTCACTCATGGAAAATGTCGATCTTTGAAAAAGTCTATATTTTAATTTTTTTTCATAACATTTACTAAATTGCACGCTCTCAATTGAAGTTGGTATAAAAAATGACATGGAAACAGTCTTGAATGGAAACATTTTGAATCTTTCAATTTTTTGCCAAAAAATTGTATGTTATAACTCACGAAAAATATCGATTTATGAAAAAGTTAAAAATTTAATTTTTTTCACAGCACTTACTAAACTACACGCACACAATTGAGATTGACGCAAATAACATCACGAAAGAATCATAATGGGTTCAAAAAGGGCATGGATGTGGTCCTAAATCGCAAAATTTTTTAATCTTCCAATTTTTATCAAAAACACGTGTGTAATAGCTAATGAAAAATATTGATTTTTCAAAATGTCAAAATTTAATTTTTTTTCACACCATTTACTAAAGTACACACTTTCAATTGAAATTGGTACAAAAAATGACATAGAAACCATCCTGATTGGAAAATTTTTGAATCTTGTAATTTTTTTTGCCTAAAAACGTGTGCTAAACTCACGAAAAATGTCAATTTTTGAAAAAGTTAAAAATTTTATTTTTTTCACAACACTTACTAAACTACACGCTCTCAATTGTGATTGACGCAAATAACATCACGAAAGAATCATAATGGTGCAAAATAGGCATGGAAACAACCCTAATTGGCAAAATTTTGAATCTTGCAGTTTTTGTCTAGAAAACGTGTGTTGTAATTGATGAAAATTGTTAATTTTTAAAAAAGTAAAAAATTTAATTTTTTTCGTCAACACTTACTAAGTTACATGCTCTCAATTGAAATTGGTACAAAAAATGACATGGAAACAGTCTTGATTGGCAAATTTTTGAATTTTCCAATTTTTTGCCAAAAAAAACGTGTATTATAACTCACGAAAAAGGCCGATTTTTGAAAAATTCAAAATTTTATTTTTTTACCCCATTTACTAATTTACACGCTCTCAATTAATATTGGTGCAAAAAATGACTTGGAAATAGTCCTGATTGGCAAATTTTTGAATATTGCAATTTTTTGCCAAAAAACGTGTGCTCTAACTCCCGAAAAATGTCGATTTTTTAAAAAGTTTAAAAATTTTATTTTTCACAACACTTACAAAATTACATGCTCTCAATTGAGATTGATGCAAATAACATCACGAAAGAATCATAAAGGATGCGAAAAAGGCATGGAAACGGTCATAATTGGGAAATTTTTGAATCTTGCACTTTTTGTATAAAAAAACGTGTGTTATAACTCATGAAAAATATCGGTTTTTGAAAAAGTCAAAATTTTAATTTTTTCACACCATTTACTAAATTACACGCTATCAATTGAAATTGGTACAAAGAACGACATGAAAAGAGTCATGATTTGCAAATTTTTGAATCATCCATCTTTTTGCCAAAAAAACGTGTGTTATAACTCACGAAAAATGTCAATTTTTGAAAAAGTTAAAACTTTTATTTTTTTTACAAGACTTACTAAATAACACGCTCTCAATTTTGATTGATGACAGCAGAAAGGAGTCATAATGGGTGCAAAACATACATTGAAACGGTGTTAATTGGCAAATTTTTGAATCTTGCAAATTTTGTCTAAAAAACGTGTGTTATAATTCATGAAAAATGTTGATTTTTAGAAAAGTGAAAATTTAAGTTTTCTTCACACCATATACTAAAGGGTTAATTACAAAAAACCTTCCTGTGGTTAGGCGAAATTTTAAGTTACCTCCCTGACTTATAAAAACCTACAATTTACTTCCTTGTGGTTTAGACTAAAATGAAAAATGACGGAAATACAATAAAGTAACAGCAGAAATTGAAATTCTTAAAATACCCTAATGATCATCTTCTCCGATCATCAATTTACAATTTTGCATTTTACAGCTTTTGACTTGATTCAGTTTGCAGCACCAAAAGCAAACCAAAAAAAACAAACAAAATCCAGCAAGGTGAATTCCCACAAAAAACTTTGATTCATCAATCAAATAGAACCAAGCAAAAATTCAAGGAAGCATCAACCTTCCCAAAAGATCCAACCTACTCCACCTCCATTTTGATGAGCCATGACAGATTCTGAACCATCACCATCGCCGACCACCTCCCCAGCTTCAACTTCATCATCGACAGATTCTAATTCACTTCACCAACCATGACAAGTTTTAATTTTTATACACCCAAGAAGGGAGCTATTTGAGCATGGCCTTCTCTCAGTCCCTAAACTCATTTTCTCTGATGGGACTCAATCATTAGCTCCAATCAAGGATAAGCTCTTGTCCCTTTCATCTGACTCCACTCACCGGGTCAACTCGGCAGCACTTGTCGAATCCCTCCAGATCTCGCCTGACCATTTGCGCCTCGTCCTCGAGACCATCGCTTCCTTCATAACGATGCTGATCCTCTCGTCAATGCCAATCCCTCGGAGATTGATGACGTTGGTGTCAATGTGTTTGATTTGGTTGTTTTCTTGTATGTACAGAGCTATAAGAGATTAGTGCTTAAAGGGCGCAGGGACTCGACTGCGGTTGCCGATGTCTGGCCCTCTACGTCGGCCTTCGATGGGTTCTCGTCGGGCCTTTCGCCGTTGCAGGTGAAGAAGTACTAATATTTTTGGAGTTTGTAAATTTTCGTTGGATTGTTTCCTTTAATAATTTGGGACTGCCGTGAGTCAAAATGAAGATAAAGATGTGAACTAATAATTTGGGACTGCTGGAAGCTTCGAAGTCGCCGGAGCAAATCGAAGTCGCCGAAGGGTATCATTGTCTTATTAAAAATAATTTTTAGGCTAATAAACAATTTTGACATCTATACACAATCTGTACGCGATGTCTCATTCAATCTCCGTTATTTTTCTTATTTCCATCTATTTTTCACTTTAGTCTAAACCACAAGGAAGTAAATTATAGGTTTTTATAAGTCAGGGAGGTAATTTAAAATTTCGCCTAACCACAAGGAGGTTCTTTGTAATTAACCCTATACTAAATTACACACTCTCAATTGAAATTGGTACCAAAAACGACATGGAAACAATCATGATTGGCAAATTTTTTAATCTTCCAAATTTTTTTCCAGAAAAACGTGTGTTAAACTCACGAAAAATGTTGATTTTTGAAAAAGTCAAAATTTTAATTTTTTAACACCATTCACTAATTTACACATTCTTAATTAAGTTTGGTGCAAAAAATGACATGGAAACATTTTGGATGGACAAATTTTTGAATTTTCCAAATTTTTACAAAAAAAAAGTGTGTTATAACTCACAAAAAATGTCAATTTTTAAAAAATTTAAAATTTTTATTTTTTTACACCATTAACTAATTTACACGCTCTCAATTATGATTGGTGCAAAAAACGACATGGAAAAATTCTAGACTAGCAGATTTTTCCATTTTCCATTTTTATGCCAAAAAATATGTGTTATAACTCACGAAAAATGTCGATTTTTGAAAAAGTTAAAAATTTTCTTTTTTCACGACACTTACTAAATTACACGCTATCGATTGAGATTGTCACAAATAACATAACGAAAGAATTATCATGGGTGCAGAAAAGGCATGAAAACTTCCCTAATTGGCAAAATTTTGAATCTTGTAGTTTTTGTCAAAAAAACGTATGTTATAACTCAAGAAAAATGTCAATTTTTGGAAAAGTCAAAATTTAAATGTTTTCACGACATTTACTAAATTACAGGCTCTCAGTTGAAATTGGTACAAAAAATGACATGGAAACAGTTCTGATTGGCAAATTTTTTAATCTTCCAATGTTTTGCCAAAAAAACGTGTGTTACAACTCACGAAAAATATCGATTTTGGAAAATTGGTGCAAAAAACGACATGGAAACAATCTTGATTGGCAAATTTTTGCGTCTTCCATTTTTTTTTTGCTAAATTAACGTATGTTATAACTCACGAAAAATATCAATTATTTAAAAATTTAGAAATTTGATTTTTTACACCATTTACTAATTTGCACGCTCTGAATTAAGATTTGTGCAAAAAACGATAAGGAAACAGTCTTTATTGGCTAATTTTTTAATCTTGCAATTTTTTGCCAAAAAAATGTGTGTTATAACTCACGAAAAATATCGATTTTTTAAAAATTCAAAATTTTAATTTTTTACACCATTTACTAATTTACACAATCTGAATTAAGATTAGTGCAAAAAATGACAAGGAAACAGTCCTTACTGGCTAATTTTTGAATCTTGAAATTTTTTGCAAAAAAAACGTTCGTTATGACTCACGAAAAATGTCGATTTTTGAAAAAGTTAAAATTTTATTTTTTCACAACACTTACTAAATTACATGCTCCCAATTGAGATTGACGCAAATAAAATCAGGAAAGAATCATAACGAGCGCAAAAAAAGCATGGAAACGGTCCTAATTGGAATTTTTTTTAATCTTCCAGTTTTTGTCAAAAAAAAGTGCGTTATAACTAATGAAAAATGTCGATTTTTGAAAAAGTCAAAATTTAAATTTTTTTACAATATTTACTAAATTAAACTCCATCAATTGAAATTGGTACAAAAAATGACATGGAAACAGTCCTGATTGGCAAATTTTTTAATATTCCAATTTTTTTCCCAAAAAAAGTGTGTTACAACTCATGAAAAATGTCGATTTTCGAAAAATTCAACATTTTCATTTTTTACACCATTTACTCATTTACTTCCTCTCAATTAATATTGATGCAAAAAATGACATGGAAACAATCTTGATTGGAAAATTTTTGCGTCTTCCAATTTTTTTGCTAAATTAACGTGTGTTATAACTCACGAAAAATATCAATTATTTAAAAATTTGATTTTTTACACCATTTATTAATTTACATGCTCTGAGTTAAGATTTGTGCAAAAAATGACAAGGAAACACTACTTATTGGCTAATTTTTGAATCTTGCAATTTTTTGCCAAAAAAATGTTTGTTATAACTCACGATAAATGTCGATTTTTGTAAAAGTTAAAAATTTTATTATTTCACAACACTTACTAAATTACACGCTCTCAATTGAGATTGACGCAAATAACATCACAAAAGAATCATAACGGGCGCCAAAAAAGCATGGAAACGGCCCTAATTGGCAAATTTTTTAATCTTGCAGTTTTTTTTTTGAACGAAGCCAGTTTTATTAGAACATAAGCAAAATAAGACGAGGCTGGATATACCCGACACCCAGTTATAAAAGGAAAGCCATAAAGAGGAGTACTACTCCTTTACATTTCAAAATCAAAATCAAAAGCTCCTATACTTGAGTATTGGAACTAAAGAACTAGGAGAATGAATAAAGATTGAGAGTCCAAAAAATTTGAGTACCACAACGGCATATCAAATTCTAAAAACTCTCAAACCCTGTAATAATTGCATCCTAACCATTATGTGCATTAACATGAAATTGGTACAAAAAACGACATGGAAAGAGTCATGATTCGCAAATTTTTGAATCATCCATCTTTTTGCCAAAAAAACGTGTGTTATAACTCACAAAAAATGTCGATTTTTGAAAAAGTCAAAATTTTTATTTTTTTTACAAGACTTACTAAATTACGCGCTCTCAATTGAGATTGGTGCAAATGACAGCAATAAAGAGTCATAATGGGTGCAAAACATACATGGAAACGATGTTAATTGGCATTTTTGAATCTTGCAAATTTTGTCAAAAAAAAGTGTGTTATAACTCATGAAAAATGTCAATTTTTGAAAAAGTCAAAATTTTAATTTTCTTCACGCCATATACTAAATTACACGCTCTCAAGTGAAATTGGCACAAAAAATGATATGGAAACAGTCATGATTGGAAAATTTTTGAATCTTCCAATTTTTTACCCAAAAAACGTTTGTTATAACTCACGAAAATTGTCGATTTTTGAAAAAGTCAAAATTTTAATTTTTTAACACCATTCACTAATTTTTCACGTTCTTAATTAAGTTTGGTGCAAAAAATGACAAGGAAACATTCCCGATGGGCAAATATTTTAATTTTCCAAATTTTTACAAAAAAAACGTGTGTTATAACTCACAAAAAATGTGAAAAATTTCAATTTTTTTTTTATTTTTTTACACCATTAACTAATTTACATGCTCTCAATTAAGATTGGTGCATAAAACGATATGGAAAAAGTCCAGATTGGTAGATTTTTCGATCTTCTATTTTTTTGCCAAAAAAACATGTGTTATAACTCATAAAAAATGTCGATTTTTGTAAAAGTTAAAATTTTTATTTTTTTCACGACACTTACTAAATTACACGCTATCGATTAAGATTGTCGCAGATAACATCAAGAAGAAATTATAATGGGCACAATAAAGGCATGGAAATGGCCCTAATTGGCAAAATTTTGAATCTTGCAGTTTTTGTCAAAAAAACGTATGTTAACTAATGAAAAATGTCAACTTTTGAAAAAGTCAAAATTTAACTTTTTTTCACAACATTTACTAAATTACAGGCTCTCAATTGAAATTGGTACAAAAAATGACATGGAAACAGTCCTGGTTGGCAAATTTTTGAATGTTCCAATTTTTCCCAAAATAACGTGTGTTACAACTCACGAAAAATGCCGATTTTTGAAAAATTAAAAAGTTTCATTTCTTACACCATTTACTAATTTGCATCCTCTCAATTAATATTGGTGCAAGAAACGACATGGAAACAATCTTCATTGGCAAATTTTTGAGTCTTCCATTTTTTTGCTAAAAAAACGTGTACACTCACGAAAGATATCGATTTTTAAAAATTCAAAATTTTAATTTTTTTACAGCATTTTCTAATTTACACGCTTTGAATTAAGATTTGTGCAAAAAATGACAAGGAAACACTCCTTATTGGCTTATTTTTAATCTTGCAATTTTTTGCCAAAAAAAACGGTTGTTAAAACTCACAAAAAATGTCGATTTTTGAAAAGTTAAAAATTTTATTTTTTCACAACACTTACTAAATTACACGCTCTCAATTGAGATTGACGCAAATAACATCATGAAAGAATCGTAACGGGCGCAAAAAAAAACATGGAAATGGCCCTAATTGGCAAATTTTTTAATCTTGCTGTTTTTGTCAAAATATCGTGTGTCATAACTCATGAAAAATTTCGATTTTTGAAAAAGTCAAATTTTAAATTTTTTTACAATATTTACTAAATGAAACTCCATCAATTGGAATTGCTACAAAAAAAGTACATGGAAACAGTTCTTTTTGGCATATTTTTTAATCTTCCAATTTTTTGCCAAATAAACGTGTGTAACTTACGAAAAATGTCGAATTTTAGAAAAAGTAAAAAATTTAATTTTTTTCACAACACTTACTAAATTACATGCTCTCAATTGAAATTGGTACAAAAAACGACATGGAACCAGTCCTGATTGGCAAATTTTTTAATCTTCCAATTTATTGCCAAAAAAACGTGTGTTATAACTTACGAAAAAGGTCGATTTTTGAAAAATTCAATATTTTCATTTTTTACACCATTTACTAATTTACACGCTCTCAATTAAGATTGGTGCAAAAAATGACTTGGAAATAGTCCTGATTGGCAAATTTTTAAATATTGCAATTTTTTTGCCAAAAAAACGTTTGTTCTAACTCACGAAAAATGTTAAAAATTTTATTTTTCACAACACTTGCTAAATTACATGCTCTCAATTGAGATTGACGCAAATAACAACACGAAAGAATCATAAAGGGTGTGAAAAAGGCATGGAAACTGTCCTAATTGGCAAAAAATTTTTAATCTTGCAGCTTTTGTGCGAAAAAGGCATGGAAATGGTCCTAATTGGCAAAATTTTTTTAGTCTTGCAGTTTTTGTCCAAAAAAAAACGTGTGTATAGCTCATGAAAAATGTCGATTATTGAAAAAGTAAAAATTTTAATTTTTTTCATACCATTTACTAAATTACACGCTGTCAATTGAAATTGGTACAAAGAACGACATGAAAAGAGTGATGATTGGCAAATTTTTTAATCATCCATCTTTTTGCCAAAAAAACGTGTGTTATAACTCACTAAAAATGTCGATTTTTGAAAAAGTCAAAATTTTTATTTTTCACAAGACTTACTAAATTACATGCTCTCAATTGAGATTTGTGCAAATGACAGCAATAAAGAGCCATAATGGGTGCAAAACATACATGGAAATGGTGTTAATTGGCAAATTTTTGAATCTTACAAATTTTGTCAAAAAAACGTATGTTATAACTCACGAAAAATGTCGATTTTTGAAAGAGTCAATATTTTAATTTCTTCACACCATATACTAATTACACACTCTCAATTGAAATTGGTACAAAAAACGACATGGAAACAGTCATGATTGGCAAATTTTTTAGTCTTCCAATTTTTGCCAAAAAGTGTATGTTATAACTCACGAAAAATGTCGATTTTTGAAAAAGTCAAAATTTTAATTTTTTAACATCATTCACTAATTTACACATTCTTAATTAAGTTTGGCGCAAAAAATGTCATGGAAACATTCCCAATGTTCAAATTTTTGAATTTTCCAAATTTTTACAAAAAAAACGTGTGTTATAACTCACGAAAAATATTGATTTTTGAAAAATTCAAAATTTATATTTTTTTACACCATCAACTAATTTACACGTTGGTGGTTAAGATTGGTGCAAAATATGACATGGAAAAAGTCCAGATTGGCAGATTTTTCCATCTTCCATTTTTTTGCCAAAAAAACATGTGTTATAACTCACGAAAAATGTCAATTTTTTAAAAAGTTAAAAATTTTATTTTTTCATGACACTTACTAAATTACACGCTATCGATTGTGATTGTCTCAAATAACATCACGAAAGAATTATAATGGGTGCAAAAAAGGCATGGAAACGGCCCGAATTGGCAAAATTTTGAATCTTGCAGTTTTTGTCAGAAAAACGTATGTTATAACTCGGCTGCTTAGAGACCAGCTTCTCAATCTTAGCTGAATCTAACCACCAGGTCCAACGGATCTTCCACTCATGAAACGGGAGCTCCGATCTGCTACCGAACCTAATGTTGTGGACCTGAACGACGAGGCCCAGATGCGCACATTTGTGAATCCGGGTTTCTTGGAAATCAAGAGCCTCAACGACGAAAGCAAGAGCGCCGCTCGAAATCCCACAGGAAAAATCTGAGCTTTTGCAACGAGATTCTTTAGAAGGTCATCGTCGCTCACCGGGACAGAGCATCACTTACTCTTGTTGGCGTATCTTTTGGCCAACTTGCAAAGATACCCTGTTTTGCGGACCAATGCTTACAACTATGACATGATTTGTAGCTCGGATGAACTGATGTTGACTGGAGGATACTCGGATCAGTCCTCCTTTCTGGTGGGTAGTCGCTGGTACATTGCTTTGGTGACTTAAACTTAGCTTGCTATGTGGTTAAAGTAGGGGATTCTGGATTGAATTAATGCTCCCTAAGGACCTGCTTAAAATCAAAGTCCCAAACTTTGATTTTTCTCATTTATTTTGAATTCTGTGTGCACTCGAATAGCTAAGGCTACACATTTGTTGAGGTTTTGGACATAGGCATTGATGACATATGCTTTCCCTGGCTGATTGCCTGAGCCTTTTGAGCCTCTAGAGTTTTTGGTTGGAACCATGGGTAGTTACAGCTAGGCATTATTGTGGCGAATTCTTTGCTTGGCTGAATTCTACAATTATGTTTCGTTTGCTTTGTTGTGCTTACTGGATATTTGCTATGGATTGGTTGCATATTGTTTTAGAGTAAGAACTGGTTTCATTCATGTGCTTCCCGAATTAATTGAATGTGGAATTTTTTGGTGAAATGTGTGACAACATTTGAGGTTAAATGCTGCCTCCAATTCTCATTTGCTAAATGGCTCGTGTTCTTTGTGTCCACTTGCTGTTGATAATTTAATCATGTACTCCGTAAGTGATTCCTATGCTTGGTGAGGGATAGGCTTTGGATTGAAATGGAATGTTGATCTCAAATGGTGTCTATTACTCACAAGGAGACCATGTACTTCTGAGGGGACTTAATGAATGCTCTAGGATAGACAGAAAGTAAGGCCATGGAATACTGGATACAATGACAAGGAAAAGGAAACATAGATATAGGTATTCTTTTGGCGAGGAGGAAGAAATTTTCTACTTTGATCCCGTTCAAAGTAGAGCTTTTCTCCTTCTCTCTCTGTTTAGAAGATACACGTATTGGAGATGGACTCCCAACTTACCTCATTTGCTTGTGTTCTTTTTCATGTAATGGAGGAATCCTTCAAATTTATGATCTCCTTGCTTTTATTCTATAATGATGTGGCGGGTATATCCGGCATCGTATTTTGTTCATAATGGTATATAGTTTCGTTTTGAAAAAAAAATTATGTTATAACTCATGAAAAATGTCAATTTTTGTAAAAGTCAAAATTTAAATTTTTTTCACAACATTTACTAAATTATAGGCTCTCAATTGAAATTGGTACAAAAAATGACATGGAAACAGTCTTGATTGGCAAATTTTTAAATCTTCCAATTTTTCCCAAAAAAAAACGTGTGTTATAACTCACGAAAAATGACAATTTTTGAAAAATTCAAAATTTTCATTTTTTTACACCATTTACTAATTTACATCATCTCAATTAATATTGGTGCAAAAAACGACATGGAAACAATCTTGATTGGCAAATTTTTGCGTCTTCCAATTTTTTGCTAAAAAAACGTGTTTTATAACTCATGAAAAATATCGATTTTTTAAAAATTCAAAATTTTAATTTTTTACACCATTTACTAATTTACACGCTTTGAATTAAGATTTGTGCAAAAAACGACAAGGAAACAGTCCTTATTGGCTAATTTTTTAATCTTGCAATTTGTTGCCAAAAAAACGTGTGTTATAACTCACGAAAAAAGTCAATTTTTGAAAAATTCAAAATTTTCATTTTTTTCACACCATTTACTAATTTACACGCTCTCAATTAAGATTGGTGCAAAAAATAACTCGGAAATAGTCCTGATTGGCAAATTTTGAATATTACAATTTTTTTGCCAAAAAACGTGTGTTCTAACTCACGAAAATGTTGATTTCTTAAAAAGTTTAAAAATTTTATTTTTCACAACACTTAGTAAATTACGCACTCTCAATTGAGATTGACGCAAATAACATCACAAAAGAATCATAATAGCACAAAAATGGCATGGAAACGACCCTAATTGGCAAATTTTTTGATCTTGTAGCTTTTGTAAAAAACGAGTGTTATAACTCGTGAAAAATGTCGATTTTTGAAAAATTCAAAATTTTATTTTTTTCAAAACATTTACTAAATTACACACTCTCTCAATTGAAATTAGTACAAAAAACGATATGAAAACAGTTCAGATTGGCAAATTTTTGAATCTTCCATTTTTTGCCAAAGAAACGTAGCACACGAAAAATGTAGATTTTTGAAAATGTTAAAAATTTTATTTTTCACAACACTTACTAAATTACACGCTCTCAATTGAGATTGACGCCAATAACATCATAAAAGAATCATAAAGGGTGCGAAAAAGGCATGGAAACGGTCCTAATTGGCAAAATTTTGTAATCTTGCACTTTTTGTATAAAAAAAACGTGTGTTATAACTCATGAAATATGCCAATTTTTGACAAAAGTCCAAATTTTAATTTTTTCACACCATTTACTAAATTACACGCTATCAATTGAAATTGGTACAAAGAACGACATGAAAAGAGTCATGATTTGCAATTTTTTGAATCATCCATCTTTTTGCCAAAAAAACGTGTGTTATAACTCACGAAAAATGACGATTTTTGAAAAAGTTAAAATTTTTATTTTTTTTACAAGACTTACTAAATAACACGCTCTCAATTGCGATTGCTGCAAATGACATAAAAACAGAGTCATAACGGGTGCAAAACATACATGGAAACGGTGTTAATTGGCAAATTTTTGAATCTTTCAGTTTTTGTCACAAAAAACGTATGTTACAACTCATGAAAAATGTCAATTTTGGAAAAGTCCAAATTTAAATGTTTTTACGACATTTACTAAATTACAGGCTCTAAATTGAAATTGGTACAAAAAATGATATGGAAACAGTCCTGATTGGCAAATATTTTAATCTTCCATTTTTTTCCCAAAAAAACGTGCGTTAGAACTCACGAAAAATGTCGATTTTGAAAAATTCAAAATTTTTATTTTTTTACACCATTTACTAATTTACATCCTCTCAATTAATATTGGTGCAAGAAACGACATGGAAACAATCTTGATTGGCAAATTTTTGCATCTTCCATTTTTTTGCTAAAAAACGTGTGTTATAACTCACGAAAAATATCTATTTTTTGAAAGTTCAAAATTTTAATTTTTTACCCCATTTACTAATTTACAAACTCTGAATTAAGATTTGTGCAAAAAAACGACAAGGAAACAATCCTTATTGGCTAATTTTTGAATCTTGCAATTTTTTGCCAAAAAAATGTTTGTTATAACTCGAAAAATGTCGATATTTGAAAAAGTTAAAAATTTTATTTTTTCACAACACTTACTAATTAATTACAAGACCTCAATTGAGATTTACGCAAATAACATCACCAAAGAATCATAACGGGCGCAAACAAAGCATGGAAACAGCCCTAATTGGCAATTTTTTTATTCTTGCAGTTTTTGTCAAAAAAACGTGTGTTAGAACTCATGAAAAATGTCAATTTTTGAAAATGTCAAAATTTAAATTTTTTTTACAATATTTACTAAATTAAACTCCATCAATTGGAATTGCTACAAAAAACTACATGGAAACAGTTCTGATTAGCAAATTTTTTAATCTTCTAATTTTTTGCCAAAAAAACGTGTGTTATAACTTACGAAAAATTCCGATTTTAGAAAAAGTAAAAAATTTAATTTTTTTTCACAACACATACTAAATTACATGCTCTCAATTGAAATTGGTACCAAAAACGACATGGAAACAGTCCTAATTGGCAAATTTTTGAATCTTCTAATTTTTTGACAAAAAAACGTGTATTATAACTCACAAAAAGGTCGATTTTTGAAAAATTCAAAATTTTCATTTTTTTACACCATTTACAAATTTACACACTCTCAATTAAGATTGGTGCAAAAAATAACTCGGAAATAGTCTTGATTGGAAAATTTTTTAATATTGCAATATTTTGCCAAAAAACGTGTGTTCTAACTCACGAAAAATGTCAATTTTTTAAAAAGTTTAAAAATTTTATTTTTCACAACACTTACTAAATTACGCACTCTCAATTGAGATTGACGTAAATAATATCACGAAAGAATCATAATGCCTCAAAAAAGGCATGGAAACCACCCTAATTGACAAATTTTTGAATCTTGTAGTTTTTGTCAAAACAATATGTGTTATAACTCGTGAAAAATGTCAATTTTTGAAAAAGTTAAAATTTTAATTTTTTTTCAAAACATTTACTAAATTACACTCTCTCAATTGAAATTGGTACAAAAAACGACTTGGAAACAGTTCTAATTGGCAAATTTTTGAATCTTTCATTTTTTGCCAAAGAAACGTAGCACACGAAAATTGTAGATTTTTGAAAAAGTTTAAAAGTTTATTTTTTTCACAACACTTACTAAATTACACGCTCTCAATTGAGATAATTGACGCAAACAAACGTCACGAAAGAATCATAAAAGGTGCGAAAAAGGCATGGAAACGGTCCTAACTGGCAAAAAAATTTATTCTTGCAGTTTTTATAAAAAAAACTTGTGTTATAACTAATGAAAAATGTCGATTTTTGAAAAAGTCAAAATATTAATTTTTTCCACACCATTTACTAAATTACACGCTATCAATTGAAATTGGTACAAAAAACGACATAAAAAGAGTCATGATTGGCAAATTTTTTAATCATCCATCTTTTTGCCAAAAAAACGTGTGTTATAACTCACTAAAAATGTAGATTTTTGAAAAAGTCAAAATTTTTATTTTTTTACAAGACTTACTAAATTACACGCTCTCAATTGAGATTTGTGCAAATGACAGCAATAAAGAGCCATAATGGGTGCAAAACATACACAGAAACGGTGTTAATTGGCAAATTTTTGAATCTTACAAATTTTGCCAAAAAAACGTTTGTTATAACTCATGAAAAATGTCAATTTTTGAAAAAGTCAAAATTTTAATTTCTTCACACCATATACTAATTACACTCTCTCAATTAAAATTGGTACAAAAAACGACATGAAAAGAATCATGACTGGCAATTTTTTAATCATCAATTTTTTTACCAAAAAACGTGTATTATAACTCACGAAAAATGTCGATTTTTGAAAAGGTTGGAATTTTTATTTTTGTTACAAGACTTACTAAATTACATGCTCTCAATTGATATTGGTGCAAATGACAGCAAGAAAGAAGCATAATGGGTGCAAAACATACATGGAAACGGTATTAATTGGCAAATTTTTTAATCTTGCAAATTTTGTCAAGAAACGTGTGTTATAACTCATAAAAATGTCGATTTTGAGAAAGTCAAAACTTTAATTTTTTTCACGACATTTAATAAATTACACGATCTCAATTGAGATCGGTGCAAAGAACGTCAGGAAAGAATCGAAATTGGTGCAAAAAACGACATGAAAACATTCCCAATTGGTAAATTTTTTAATCTCGCAATTTTTTGCCAAAATAATGTGTGTTATACCTCATGAAAATTAACGATTTTTTAAAAAGACAAAATTTTGTTCTTTTACACCATGGAAACTATCGTCATTAGAAAATTTTTGAACAATTAAATTTTTTCCAAAGCAACGTGTTTTATAACTTATGAAAAATCTCATCTTTTGAAAAAGCCAAGGTTTTTATTTTTTTCACCCAATTTACTAAATTACACGCTCTCAATTTAGATTGGTCCAAAAAAATCACCAAAACATCAAAATGGGTGCAAAAAGACATGAAAAGAGTCCTCATTGGCAAATTTTTTAATCCTGAAATTTTTTTCCAAAAAAACATGTGTTTTAATATAATTCATTAAAAATGTCAATTTTTGAAAAAGTCCAAATTTTAATTTTTTTTTCACACCATTTACTAATTTACACACTCTCAATTAAGAGTGGTGCAAAAAACGACATGGAAACAGTCCTGGTTTACAAATTCTTGAATCTTACAGTTTTTTGCCAAAAACAATGTGTGTTATAACTGAAGAAAAATGTCGATTTTGAAAAATTTTAAAATATTTTTTTCACAACACTTAGTAAATTAAACGCTCTCAATTGAGATTGACGAAAATAACATCACGAAAGAATCATATTGGGAGCAAAAAATGCATGGAAATGGTCCTAACTGGCAAATTTTTGAATCTTGCAGTTTTTGTCAAAAACACGTGTGTTATAACTCATGAAAAATGTCGATTTTTGAAAAAGTCAAACTTTAATTTTTTTTCACACCATTTACTAAATTACACACTCTCAAATGAAATTTGTACAAAAAACGACATGAAAACAGTCCTGATTGGCAAATTTTTTAATCTTCCAATTTATTGCCCAAAAAACGTGTGTTATAAATCACGAAAAATGTCAATTTTTTAAAAAGTAAAAAATTTCATTTTTTCACAAGACTTGCTAAATTACACTCTCAATTGAGATTGAAGCAAATAACAGCATGAAAGAATCATAATGGGTGCAAAAAAGACATGGAAACGGTCTTAATTGGCAAATTTTTGAATCTTACAATTGTTTTTGTCAAAAAAACGTGTGTTATAACTCAAAAAAATGTAAATTTTTGAAAAATTCAAAATTTAATTTTTTTTTCACATCATTTACTAAATTACACGCACTCAATTGAGATTGGTACAAAACATGACATGGAAACAGTCCTGATTGGAAAATTTTTGAATCTTCCTATTTTATGTCAAAAAAACGTGTGTTATAACCTACGAAAAATGTCGATTTTTGAAAAAGTAAAAAATTTCATTTTTTTCACAACACTTACTAAACTAAACACTTTCAATTGATATTGGTGCAAATAACAGCACGAAAGAATCATATTGGGTGCAAAAAAGACATGGAAACGGTCCTAATTTTCAAATTTTTTAATCTTGCAATTTTTGTCAAAAACACATGTGTTATAACTCATGAAAAATGTTGATTTTTAAAAAAGTCAAAATTTTAATTTTTTTCCCACCGTTTACTAAATTACTCTCTCTCAATTGAGATTAATGCAAAGAACATCAGGAAGGAATCGAAATGGGTGCAAAAAAACGACATGAAAACAATCATGATTAGAAAATTTTTCAAACTCGCAATTTTTTGCCAAAATAACGTGTGTTATAGCTCATGAAAATTGAAGATTTTTGAAAAATTCAAAACTTTGTTTTTTTTCACACCATGGAAACTGTCCTCATTAGAAAATTTTTGAATCTTGAAATTTTTCCCAAAGAAATGTGTTTTGTAACTCATGAAAAATCTCGATTTTTGTAAAAGTCAAAATTTTTATTTTTTTCACCCCTATTACTAAACTACACGCTCTCAATTTAGATTGGTCCAAAAACCAACACGGAAGACTCAAAATGGGTGCAAAAACGACATGGAAAGAGTCCTTATTGGCAAATTTTTTAATCTTGCAATTTTTGCCAAAAAATGTGCCTTATAATATAACTCATTAAAAATGTCAATTTTTGAAAAAGTCAAAATTTTAATTTTTTTTCACACCATTTACTAATTTACACGTTCTCAACTAACATTGGTGCAAGAAACGACATGGAACAGTCCTTATTGACAAATTTTTTAATCTTGCAACTTTATGCCAAAAAACGTGCGTCATAACTCACGAAAAGTGTCAATTTTTGAAAGAGTTAAATATTTTATTTTTTCACAACACTTACTAAATTACACGCTCTCAATTGAGATTGACACAAATAACATCACGAAATAATCACAATGGGTGCAAAAATGGCATGGAAACGGTCCTAATTGGCAAAATTTTGAAACTTACAGTTTTTGTCAAAAAAACGTGAGTTATAGCTCATGAAAAATGTCGATTTTTGAAAAAGTCAAAATTTTATTTTTTTTACAACATTTACTATTTACACGCTCTCAATTGAAATTGGTACAAAAAACGATATGGAAATAGTCGTGATTGGCAAATTTTTTAATCTTCTAATTTTTTTGCCAAAAAATCATGTACTATAACTCACGACAAATGTCAATTTTTGAAAAAGTTAAAAATTTATTTTTTCATAACACTTACAAAATTACACGCTCTCAATTGCGCTTGATGCAATTAACATCATGAGAGAATCATATTGGGTGCAAAAAAGGCGAGGAAACAATCCTAATTGGAAAATTTTTTAATATTGTAGTTTTTGTCAAAAAAATGTGTGTTATAACTCATGAAATATGTCGATTTTTGAAAAAGTCAAAATTTTAATTTTTTTTCACACCATTTACTAAATTACACGCTCGCAATTGAAATTGGTACAAAAATGACATGAAACAATTCTGATTGGCAAATTTTTGAATCTTCCACTTTTTTGCCAAAAAAACGTGTGTTAACTCACGAAAAATGTCGATTTTTGAAACAGTGAAAATTTTTATTTTTTTCACAACACTTACTAAACTACACGATTTCAATTGAGATTGATGCAAATAACAACACAAAAGAATCATAATGGGTGCAAAAAGACATGGAAACGGTCCTAATTGGCAAATTTTTTAATCTTGCAATTTTTTGTAAAAAAACGTGTGTTATAACTCATGAAAAATATCGATTTTTGAAAAAGTCAAAATTTTAATTTTTTCCACCATTTAATAAATTACACGCTCTCAAATGAGATCGGTGCAAAGAACATCACGAAAGAATCAAAAGGGTGCAAAAAACGACATGAAAACAATCCTAATTGGCAAATTTTTTAATCGCGCAATTTTTTTGCCAAAATATCGTGTGTTATACCTCATGAAAATTGACGATTTTTGAAAAGTAAAAAAAAAAATTTTCACACAATGGAAACTGTCCTCATTAGAAAATTTTTTATTCATGAAATTTTTCCCAAAGAAACATGTTTTATAACTCATGAAAAATCTCGGTTTTTATAAAAGTCAAAATTTTTATTTTTTTCACCCCAATTACAAAATTCGCGTTCTCAATTTAGATTGGTCCAAAATACAACACGAAAGAATCAAAATGGGTGCAAAAACGACATGGAAAGAGTCCTCATTGGCAAATTTTTTAATCTTGCAATTTTTGCCAAAAAAAACTTGTGTTATAATAAAACTCATTAAAAATGTTGATTTTTGAAAAAGCCAAAATTTTCATTTTTTTCACACCATTTACTAATTTACACACTCTCAACTAAGATTGGTGCAAAAAACGACATGGAAACAGTCCTTATTGACAATTTTTTAATCTTGCAACTTTATGCCAAAAAAACGTGTGTTATAACTCACGAAAAGTGTCGATTTTTTAAAAAGTTAAAAATTTTATTTTTTTCACAAAACTTAATAAATTACATGCTCTCAATTGAGATTGACACAAATAACATCATGAAAGAATCATAATGGGTGCAAAAAAGGCATGGAAACGGTCCTAATTGGCAAATTTTTTAATCTTGCAGTTTTTGTCAAAAAAACGCATGTTATAACTCATGAAAAATGTCAATTTTTGAAAAAGTCAAAATTTTAATATTTTTCACAACATTTACTAAATTATAGGCTCTGGATTGAAATTGGTACAAACAAACAACATGGAAATAGTCCTGATTGGTAAATTTTTTAATCTTCCAATTTTTTGCCAAAAAAACGTGTGTTATAATTCACGAAAAATGTTGATTTTTGAAAAAGTCAAAAATTTCACTTTTTTTCTCAACAATTACTAAACTACACGATTTCAATTGAGATTGGTGCAAATAACAGCACGAAAGAATCATTATGGGTGCAAAAAGACATGGAAACGGTCCTATTTGTTCAATTTTTTAATCTTGAAATTTTGTAAAAAAATGTGTGTTATAACTCATGAAAAATGTCAATTTTTGAAAAAGTCAAAATTTTATTTTTTTTTACACCATCGAAACTATCCTCATTAGAAAATTTTTTAATCATGAAATTTTTCCCAAAGAATATGTTTTATAACTCATGAAAAATCTCGATTTTTATAAAATTCAAAAATTTTATTTTTTTCACCCCAATTAAAAAATTTGTGCTCTCAATTTAGATTGGTCTAAAAAACAAAATGAAAGACTCGAAAAGGGTGCAAAAACGGCATGGAAAGAGTCCTCATTGGCAAATTTTTTAATCTTGCAATTTTTGCCAAAAAACTTGTGTTATAATATAACTCATTAAAATTGTTGATTTTTGAAAAAGTCAAAATTTTAATTTTTTTCACACCAATTAATAATTTACATGATCTCAATTAAGATTGGTGCAAAAAACGACATGGAAACTGTCCTGATTGGAAAATTTTTGAATCTTGCAATTTTATGCCCAAAAAACGTGTGTTATAAACTCACAAAAAGTGTCGATTTTTGAAAAAGTTAATTTTTTTTTACAACACTTACTAAATTGCATGCTCTCAATTGAGAATGACACAAATAACATCACGAAAGAATCATAATGGGTGCAAAAAAAGGCAAGGTAACGGTCCTAATTGGCAAATTTTTAATCTTGCAGTTTTTGTCAAATAAAACGTGTGTTATAACTCATGAAAAATGTCGATTTTTGAAAAAGTCAAAAATTAATTTTTTTTCACACCATTTACTAAATTACACACTCTGAATTGGAATTGCTACAAATAACGACATGGAAACAGTCCTGATTGGTAAATTTTTGAATCTTTCAATTTTTTGCCAAAAATAACTATATTATAACTCACGAAAAATGTCGATTTTTGAAAAGGTCAAAAATTTCTTTTTTTTTCACAAGACTTGCTAAACTACACTCTCAATTGAAAGTGGTGCAAATAACAGCACGAAAGAATCATTATGGGTGCAAAAAATACATGGAAACGGTCTTAATCGGCAAATTTTTGAATCTTGCAATTTTTCGCCAAAAAATACAGCATGTGTGTTATACCTCATGAAAAATGACGATTTTCGAAAAAGTTAAAATTTTCTTTTTATTCACACCATAGAAACTATCCTCATTAAAAAATATTTTGAATCATGCAATTTTTCCAAAAAAAATCATGTTTTATAACTCATGAAAAATGTTGATTTTTGTAAAAGTCAAAAAAATAGTCCTCATTGGCAAATTTTTTAATCTTGCAATTTTTTGCCAAAAAAAGTGAGTTATAATACATGAAAAATGTCGATTTGTGAAAATTCAAAATTTTCATTTTTTCACAACACTTAATAAATTACACGCTCTCAATTGAGATTGGTGCAAAAAACAACATGAAAGAATCGAAATAAGTGCAAAAAATGACATGGAAACAGTCCTCTTTGTCAAATTTTTTATCTTGCAATTGTTTGCCAAAAAAAACGTGTATTATAACTAATGAAAAATGTCAATTTTTTCACACCACTTACTAAATTACACGCTCTCAACTGAGATTGGTGCAGAAAACAGCATGAAAGAATCGAAATGGGTGCAAAAAATGGTCCTCATTGGCAAATTTTTATACTTGCAATTTTTTGCCAAAACAAATGTGTGTAATAACTCATGAAAAATGTCGATTTTTTAAAAAGTCAAAATTTTCAAACCATTGACTAATTTACACGCTCTCAATTGAAATTGGTGCAAAAAGCAATCTGAAAGAATTATAATTCATGAAAAATAGCGATTTTCGAAAAGATCAAAATTTCCATTTTTTTTCACTCCATTTACTAAATTACACGTTCTTAATTGAGATTGGTGCAAAATACAGCACGAAAGAAATAAAATAGGTGCAAAAAAGACATGGAAACAGCCCGCATTGGCAAATTTTTTAATCTTGCAATTTTTTGCCAAAAAATCTAAGTTACAATACATGAAAAATGTTGATTTTTGAAAAATTTGAAATTTTTATTTTTTTCACACCATTTACTAAATTACACGCTCTCAATTGAGATTGATGCAAAAAAAAAAAGCACGAAAGAATCGAAATAGGTGCAAAAAACGTCATGGAAACAATCCTTATTGGCAAATTTTTTAATCTTGCAATTTTTTCCCAAAAAAACGTGTGTTATAACTCATAAAAAATATCGATTTTTGAAAAAGTCAAAATTTTTATTTTTTTTTCACACCGTTTACTAAATTAAATGCTCTCAATTGAGATTGGTACAAAAAAACAACACAAAAGAGCCCCATCAACTAATTTTTGCTATTTTTGGCAAAAAAAATAGTTTGTTATAAAAAATTACACTTTTTTAAAAAGTCTAAATTTTTCTCTCTGTTTTTTTCATACAATTCACTAGATTATGGATTCCCGGCTAAAAAGTGCCCACATCAATTACTATTTAAGTCCTGCCGATCTTGGTAAACAATGTGTGCTAATGATTGTTATATCTCCATACATGTAACTAAAGTAAAGAGGCTCAACTTCACCACTAATTCGGAATCATTGCTTAAACTATGCATAATTTTCATATAGATAGTCTGTGCATTGGGGCTCTGAAATGTTTAACATAATCAACAGCCAATATTACCAAAAATAATTTTGAGAAAATGACAACTTGATTAATTAATTTCTTCAATGAGTTTTTACTAATCTTTCCATGTACTTGTGAATGCATCGAAGAGCGAAGATCACTTTCCTTGTATAAAATGTGCTCATATCAACAGCTTCAAAGTCCCACAATCCTAGATTAATACAACTTCGAACCTCAAAGGAATTTGATCATTTGTCGCTCTGAATCCCATTATGGATGGATAACATGACAGCCCAACACACATCCCAAAACTAAATAAATAAACATATTGATCTTTGATGGTATATATTAAAATCTACATAATGGTTACTGATATGTTCATCATATATAACAGTTAAAATGCATGTCTCCATCAAATGCGCATGTCTCCTGGCGCAATTGAAGATATTATTATTCATCATGCAATTTAAAAGGATTCATATATCCTGTCAATATATATTTATATATATATATATATATAACCATCTCCATCTACATATTGCTCATTTTGATGTTTATTCTCGTCAATAAAAAAATATGTAAGGGAAATACTTGCAATATATTGCCATTTGCCAGGCCAGGCATCATGCGGGAGAAAGTGGCCATGCTAGCTATGTATAGCTCTTCATTGACTCCATATGTGGAGAAAATTCATTTCTTTATAGAATATGAGTATGTTATGGACATTATGAAACTAGATGACAGATGTTTACACGTCAGTTTCGTACCTTTTTTTCAATAAAAAGTTGTCTACTCTGCTGCTCCAATAGAGTTAATATATACATCTTTTCATGTCTTGCCAATCTCTAATTGTTTATCACAGAAGTAGTTTAGAACTTTTACATTATTGCTATTGTTTATGTTATGACACATGGATGATCATGTCCGATTCCAATTCAAAAAGCGTCTCAAGTCCATCATGCAAATTTATGCTCATTTTTCCAAAATTATTTTAATGCATTCTTTAGAATAAAAATCGAATGTCCCTCATTCAAGTACAACGACTTGTTTTCATTGTTATGTTCTCATGTAGTTTTGGAATCTCCATAATACTTGTATCAAAACTTTCACCAGCCACTTGGGTTTTTTTTTTGTATTTTTGTTCTTCTGAAACTTGCGTTTTACTCTTCTTCTTCATGAGTTGGTTGAGGTGTTACTTGGTCTCTTTTAATTGTTCCTTCAATGTCGAAATTGAATTAAGTTGACATGATAATGGACGTCGTACTTGAATTATTGATGCCGGTGCCTTCATTGAATTTGCATATTCATAAAGATGTTCTTTTGGCAACAAAGTCAATGGAATCATACGTTTCCAATCGATCATATGACTAATTCATTGCAATTATTTAACTGTGAAATGCAAAACCAACCAGACATGAAGTCAAATTGAAGTGAGAGTATTTAAAAAAAAAAAGAAAAAGCAATACCAATGAAGAAGAAAACGACAGCAACACCAAACGTACTCATTTGTCTGGCAATTTTTCCGATTGGTATTAATCAAATTCAACTTTTGTTTTGGTGGGACAAAAAGGCCAAAATGCAGCCTACCCATAAAGATGCTTCAAACTTCAATTCACAAAACACTGTGAAACTCAAATCTTGTTTTCCTCAGCAATTTTGACGGAGGGAGACAATTTATTTTGTATCAATCAATGAATAAACCATCTGATAATACACACAAATGTTTTTCAATAATGTCTGTCATAAGTCTTATCATAACTTTATTTCATTATTGAAGTTTTCAACGAAGTGATCATCATCATCATCCCGTTAACTTTTAGGATTACAAGGATAGAAAAAAAAAAATCATTCCAATGTCCTAAATTCATGAACAAAATTCATAGTATATACTACTTATATTTCTCTTGAAAAATGAGAATGTAAAGAATTATTGTAAGGGTCAACGGACTTATTTGTCATTGCATACCCTCAATAATTTTTTCCACCTACGTCCAGGCTCCAGCCCTACTAATTCCTTTTCTATATAATCCTCAAGTTTACGTTGTTTTTCCGCGGAAAATCAATCGCAATCAATCCCATATTGCAATTGGTAATAGCCAGTTTGCTACTACTGACTCACTTCTCACTACCTCACTAAGCTATCCCTACTTTGGATCATGGCCAAAATTGCTCTTGGAACCGGTCGGGAGGCTGTCCAGCCTGACTGCATCCAAGCACTTATTGTTGAGTTCATTGTCACATTTCTTTTCGTGTTTGCTGGTGTTGGATCAGCCATGGCTGCAGGTAATTAATCCATCCTTGCCAAACCCTCTTTTTAAGTTAAAACTAAACAGGTTTGCGGGTTTTTGCTTTTCTTTTTCGCTGATCAAACTCATCACATTATGCATCGAACAAATTTTGAGTAGATAAGCTGAATGGGGATCCGCTAGTGGGGTTGTTCTTTGTGGCCATGGCGCATACTTTGGTGGTGGCTGTGACGATTTCCGCTGGTTTCCGCATTTCTGGTGGGCACCTTAACCCTGCTGTCACACTTGGACTCTGTGCTGGCGGCCATATCACCATCATCCGATCAATTCTCTACTGGATTGATCAGTGCTTAGCTTCTGTTGCTGCCTGTGCTTTGCTCAAATATCTTACTGGTGGACTTGTAAGTAGTACTTTTGAACTTTATACTATTCCATTACTTTGATTATACCAAGACATGATTTTATTGCAGTTAATCTCTTCTTAAGCCACGATTTCAATATACGATTTCAATATATAATAAAAGGTTCAGCAAATTAGAATTACGATCTCAACAATCAATAATTGTCCGTTTTATATATATAAACTACGTTTTATACATGAGTTTTTGCAATTTTATTGATAACACAAATGATAGCGTTTATGAAAGAACAATTTTTTTTTATGTTTTCCCATGCCAATATGTAGGAAAATCCTATATGAAGTAAAACATAAATTAATGTTATGTGAGCATAATCCAAGCCTTCTATAGAGTTAGAAAATTTCTTTTATGTGACTTGTACAAAAGAAAAATTAAAAGAGCAATAATTGAGCACATATGTTCTCTTTGTAACTTTTAATTAATTTGTAATAGTCAAGATGCAAGTTGATACTATCATTTTAGAATTTTATTCACAAGTAAGTGTTTGTCCATTTTGATATTAAGGTTCCATTAGTTTAGATTACATGCATAACCTAATTCTCGAAATCTAGATTTGAGTCAGGAAAAACTTCCTGTTCAATCTACCATCTAGATTTGGGGTCAGTAGGGATTCCAAGACCAACACATCCAATATATTAAACGTGCATAAGAGATCTTTAAATGTCTCAATACGATGTTTCCAAGAAAAAAAAATAGCTAATCCGACCTAATAAGATAAGATAAAGATTTAGTTGGAGTTGTTGGATTGTTATTTTTATTTCCATCATAAAATCAAGTGACAGTTATTATTGTGCACATTGCATGTTGTTCTATGGATTATAACTTGTCAATTTGACTGGTTTGTCATGATGTTTGTTGTTTTCAATGCCAGACAACACCTCCCCATACACTTGCAGAAGGAGTGGGCTATACACAAGGAGTGATAATGGAGATTATTTTGACATTTTCCCTCTTGTTCACTGTTTATGCTACAATTGTGGACCCCAAGAAGGGGAATCTTGCAGGGATAGGCCCATTGCTCACTGGGTTGGTTGTCGGTGCCAACATCATGGCTGGTGGACCTTTTTCAGGGGCTTCCATGAACCCTGCAAGGTCTTTCGGCCCAGCTTTGGTCAGTGGAAATTGGACTGATCATTGGGTTTACTGGGTTGGTCCACTTATTGGAGGTGGACTTGCAGGATTTATCTATGAAAATTTCTTCATTATTAGGTCACATGTTCCCCTTAATGGAGAGGAAGAATTCTGAACTTGTCAAAATTGTTCCTAAACCAATGCCATCTTTTATGTTTCTTTCACTTGTTCTTTTGTAATTTGTATTAATGTTCTGTCAAACTTTTTTGTTGTTGTTCTTTTGAGGGTATGGGGTCTTAGGATGAGGGGCAATGGTTTTTCTAGATCTAATTGATCACATCATTAATCCCTAGTAAAACTTCAAAAAGTTTGTGTGTCCCAAGATGTAATTCAAATCTAAATTTATCTATGCATGCTTTTAACTATTTATTTTTTTTCGAATTTCATTGCCATTTTTTTGTTATTTCCAAACCCTCGAACCAAGCATGAACTTTATGTCCATTTTACCTCGAATCAAACGTCTATAAGTTAAATTGATTATGATGTGAAACGGGTTGGGTTGAACTTTACTTTTGAGTATTTTACTTTTGAGTATCGTTACGTTCTACAAATCTGTTCGTGGATCAATAATTGGATCTTTTTGAGTGTAAACTGGATGAATATATAATTTTGATTTTTGTGTTGGGATCTAATGATCAGGAGAGCACTTTGTCCCTTAATTGTTCAAATAATTTTACGCAAACTCTATATACTACAAGTACAAGAGACTCTTTGTTAGAGATCAGTAAAACTTCTTCAAATTTTACTTGATATCTCAATATCATTCATCCATATTGATCTCAATAGATCACCTTCTTCCATATGTTTTGATATGCAAAATAACATTACAGTATTTTTTTTTTCAAAAAGCGATAATTTCATGGTATAAGAAAGTAAGTTATAATTCAGCTAAATAGCTTGGTATCAAATATGCATCTGTTTGTTCTTTCTTTGGGTATATGAAGGACAAGATTGAAATCAATACGAATAAATATTGACACTCTACCGAAAGCGTAATTGCTGCAACTTGTGTATTGATGATAACAACCACCACAATCACTTCATGAATGTTGTGGTCTCATTATGTGCACAATCTTCAAACCCTTTTTCAATAAGTTCTTTTCAACGTTACATTCAAATCTTGAGTTGTAGTGATCCATGTCAAATGTGCAGCTCTAACTTTTAGTGCATTTGTGGCCCATTCACGCAAATGAAATCAAATGCTCTTCTCCAACTCCACAAATGCCAACAACAATTTTTGTCTATGCTTTTAAAACGTTGTTGAAAAAAAAAATCAGAAAAAAAACGGTCTTTTCTGACAAGTCATTCTTTTCTGTACGAATTTACCTAACATATCTACTACTGCAGCTCATGTGTACCTTCTACGTCTAGTGCAAATGATTCAGATCGACAAATATTCGTCTCATTGTAAATTTAATATTCATTTTTTATAATTTACTGTTTGATAGGTTTTAGTTAAATACATTAACGTGAATACATACAATAAAATATTAAATGTAATATAAAATTCATTAAACAAATTCAATTACTAAATTTATTACTTTCACAGTTTCATTCTCTATCGTTGAATGTAATATAAGATTGTAAGTGCGAAATTTGATGCATGTTGGAAACATGCACTACTACGAATCTGTGGCAGAAATTCCATCCAGAAATATCAGCTCTAATATTAATCATGAATTGTTCAAAAAAAAAAAAAAGAAATGATTGTTTACAGAAATTAATCATGGCATATATGCAAGATTTATAAGTAACAAAATCATAGTTCTAGGAGAATACTTATTTAACCAATAATATATATGTGCATAAATTGATCAACAAAAATTGATGATCGATCGATCAAAGAGACCATGATATATATTTTGTTTCCACTTGATCAACCAGAATGATCTATATATGCTTGATTCTTGTATCTTCTTTCATGTCAATTCCTTTCCTTGTCTTTATACAGGAAATTGAGAAATTATGTTTGATTAATTACCTTGCCTTTTCTTTTCAACCCATGAAGGAGACAAAACAGGACTTGTTTCATACTCGGCAATCCTCAACTTCAGATCACTCCTATCTGTTCCTTCCATGCAAACTTTCTTTTCATCAGGCAAAACTTTCACCCTCCAAACCTTGAAAGTTTGGTCCAATCCAGCACTATAGACTAAAAATCCCATCACCATTAATTTCTCAATCTCCAAACAGGAAGCCAAGCTCCTCACTGGACCTCTATGAGCATCCAATACAGCAAGACACTCATGGTAATAGCTCCCTTCTTCCCTTCTCCAAACTCTAATTGTTGTATCCTCTGAACCACTGAATATTAACTTCTCAATTGCAACCAAACAAAGAACAGAAAATCTGTGTCCTTGAAGGAACCCTCCATGGTTAAATCTACTTGACATTTTCTCCTTTTCCCAAAAGTTTATAAATCCATCAGAGGATCCTGAGTAGAGGAAGCAAGAATTTTGTGATGCACTCAAGGCCAATGCATTAATGGGGGATGGTTGGAACTTTAATGTCATGGTAAGAGTATGGGATCCATGACCATAAACCCTCCTCCAAATTTTCACTGTACCATCAGATGAGCAAGTAAATACACAACCATCTTCTTGATTAATCACAATCGCATTCACATTATCTTCATGAGCTGGAAATGAATCCACACATCGGCCGTCCGAAACCCTCCATGCCTTAACCGTTTTATCCCATGATCCAGTATACAAAAGCCCTTCTGCGTGATAATATCCCATGCATGAAACACAATCTCTGTGTTGCTGACCACTTGACCTATGAAACAAGAAAATAGGGTTGCTTTTTCTTGGCATGGTGGTAACCTTTTTAGCCCTAAAATTCTCCGAGGCAGTCACGTTCCACATGCGAACTTTATAATCTTTATGGGATGTAAAAAGCATGTTCCCATAAGCTAAAATCGCCCGAACTTCGCCACAACTCGCCTTGATGTACCCTCTTTCGGTGCAATCCGGTTGTCGCCATGCACGAATCCGGTTACTCTCCGAACCTGTATACACTATTCCCCGCGAAACCGCGATGGAATAAATGTTCCCTTCTTGGCGATGAAGGGATGCTATGCAATGGTATAACAAAGATGGGGATGGAGTTTGAAGGGGAGAAAGTCTCCAAGGTGAGTCAGGACTTGGAGGTGGAATTAGTGAGTACATAGCTGTGGTTGATGACCTTGATGGGCTAAAATTGATATCTTGATCGGATACTACTTGCTCGTAGGATTTGAAAGAAAGACGAGGTGGGGATTGAATGCCGGTTTTTCTCTCTTCATCCATGAAATTGCAGAGTGTTTTTCTGCTGTAGAATTCCATGTTCCAGAGAGTTCAGACTCCACAGAGAGATGGAATGAGTATGGGAGCTGGGATGACTGACTCAAAAATTGAGGGAGGGTGTATGCATTAACTATATACACATAATTTTTACTGCTATATACACGTATGATCAAGGGTTGGTTGGAATTTTGGAACATGCAATGGAAATTTAAGGGGAATCCATCAAGTATTTACAATATATTACTGAATTCTTAAGAATAGCAGCAATTAATTCGATTGGAAAGAGTAGGCTTTGCTAATTTATTGAAAAACAAATAATTAATGTAGACAAGAAGACATATATTGATGATCAATTCTGTAGAGAATTATAAACTACTCAGACTAGTTGGTATGTGGACAAAAAAGTTTTTAATTCTTGATTAGATGAACAGGAATTTAACATCAAATCAAGTAATTATAGTGTGGCCAAATTGTCATCAGTAATATTACTATACAAACTTTCTTTTTTCTGGTTTTCATGTGCACAAAACTTTCGATTCCCAAGTACTATGTTAGAATGTCCTTTGTTAAGATTAAGCTTTTAACAGAAGAAGGATTAACATTCACACAAAGAGGGAGAACCACTTTTGAGGACCACTTTCTATTTATTGATCAGTAATTTTCATTGGACATTTTAAGATTTTGAGAAGTTTTCAAAGGAAAATGTAAGAGAAGTAATCGTAATTATACCAAACAAAGTAAGTAAAGAACAATTTGGAACCCCAATCTGAGTCCTTAAAAATAGTTTATTTAACAGTGTTTTAAGCCAAGAACCATTACAAGATTTTGTCATTTTGGTAAAGAAATAGAACTGGAAATTGTTTTGATGAACAATAGTATATGTCTGCACAGATTTCAAAATACCTTTACATATGAAAGCATTGAAAACCAACAACAAAAGATTGACTTTTTCAGTAATTAATTAATGTAGTGATCAACAACTTTCACAAATTCATTATAATAAATAAAGACAAACAGAAAATTGCATCAATAGTACTGTTTGGTTTTCTTTTTCTTTAATTAAGGAGATGGGGTTTGCATGCATGCATTGTTTTGGTCCCATATGCATTTATGAATGTATGGTCGGTACAAAAGCAAAGTGTGTTTGCTTTGGCTAATTAATGTGTTTTCCTCTTTTGTTTCTTTTTTTTTTCTTTTGGTTTAAAGTTTAAACTATCATATGCACCTAATATAGTACTAAGACAAGTAGGTAAATTAGCTATTTTAGGAGGCCAAAAATAAAAAAAATTAGGACCATTGTGGTCCATTTTAAGGGCTAAGCAATGGCCAATAATCAATTAATGGATTTGGTCTTACATATCTAACCATTTTTTATCTAGGAAAGAGTACAAGACAAATAAATTTGTTCTGTTAAATTAGCATAAAAATACATGCATGGCTCATGGCTCTCATGTAATTTAATTATTTGAAAAAGATATAAAGAAAATGACAAACAATTAGATATGCTGTAGGATTTCCATATAGTTTTTTTTTTCATAAAAGAGATGTGTAAATGCATGATTTAGAGTTTAGAACCTTCGGGTTATTCGGAGTAATTAAGGTATGATATCTCTTTGTTTTGTTATGGTTGCACCAATGAAAAGACAAGACAGAAGATGTGCGTATATATAAAGAAATACCTTTCGAGTTACCAAGAGACCTTGTCTCAATTGGTATCACAAGTGGGATTCCACTATGTCATAGTTCGAATCCCACTTGGAGCAATCTCCACTCATTTATGGATAAATGGGTGGAGAAGGAGTATTTGTAAGATGCTCCAAGTTCCCTTATGGTCGCTGTGCTCAGGAGTGAGGCCTGGTATCCAGCATAGTCAACACTTTGGTGTAAGGTTAGTACGCTTGAGGCGTAGGATTAGTCTGACCGAAGTGGCTTAGATCAGATTTATCACCATAGCTCATGTCTTAGCATGTAATATACACAATTTATAGTTGGATTATGTGTTAATTTTGTTTTAATTATTAATAAAAATTTGGGACTCACATCCCCTTCCCGTGTACCGGTCGAGATTGCCAATTAAAAAAAAGGTCGGAAAGTTGAGTCAAGTTGAATTTATGTGGACAAAAAATACTCTGATTATCTGCCATTTTTTTTATGAGTCCGGATAGTATTTCATTTTGAGCAAAATATATATAAAAACAAAATGCTAACAATGTATATATACATGATATTTTCTTCCAATATAGATGGTAGACCAAATTAATTTGTCTACCCTCATTGCAACTCTAACTATGATTGACAGAACTGTCAAAATTTACAAGTTTCATTTTGCATTTGATGCAGGGGTATTGAGCTATTTACGAAATGAAATGTGGAAGTTGGAAAGAGGAAGGTGGAAGGTGGAATTTATGTCAATTGTTTGAAAAGTTTGACTAGTGAATTCTTTAAAGTGTCTACACTTTAGTTTTATAGAATTCTAGCTAATTGATGTTGGATAATTTCAATAATTGAAAGTATAAGAACAATCAAGAATTTGAAAATTTCATAAAGAGCTGAAGATTTCCCAATGTCGCGACGTGGAGGAAGATCAATTTGGATAAAGCTGCGATTCCCAACGTCGCGACGTGGATACTCCCACGTTGCGACGTGGATGGACGTCGCGACGTAGAAGGGGTTTCCACGTCGCGACGTAACTCTCTGGACAAAAATTCCAAATTAATTGGAATTTGAACGTCGCGACGTGAAGTGTCGAACGTCGCGACGTTGGGCAGAGTTTGGGAATTTGGTTTTATGTTTTTCTTGGACGTCACGACGTGGAGAAACCCACGTCAAGACGTCGAGTAAAAACCTGAAAAATTGAGATAAACTCAATTGGTTGTTTTTTGGAAATTTTCAGGTTAATCACATAAGGTAGTTACTTTATGTGTCTTAAAGTAGTTTTGTTGGTTGATTTGTGTCTGAACTAAGACACAATGATTGGATGGATTTAATTGAATAACAACTAACAACAACTAACTACTTCTTGTGTAGAAAAATTGCCAAAAGAAAAGTTTTATAAAGGGTCATTTCTTAAAGGAAAATACTGCAGACTTTTCCTTCGTAGAAAACACAATTCTTGCAAACACACTTTTGTCTTAGGGGAGAATTATTGTTAGTGCAAATAATACTTCTTACTTCATCTTATCTTGAGGACTTATTTGCTAGAAACTTTGCACAATTAAGGGCAAATAAAAATCTAAAGGAAAGTGCAATTTTTGCATGATTTGAAGTTTTCTTCTTCTCTTGTAATAGTTAGTAAATTCTTACAAGTTGTAATAACAAGTTATTGTTGTATTATCTAGAAAATTTCTTCCAACAATCTTTAGACCTTTAATTTGATAACAATGGCTGGTGGGAAAGACTTGACATCCAACATAACCAAATTGGAAAGGTTTGATGGAGGCCAATTCATAAGATGGCAAAAGAGGGTGCATTTCCTCATTGTTGCACTCAAGGTGGCTTATGTCCTTACTACTCCAAAGCCAATACTTCCTGTTGGAGTAGAAGAGACACTTGAAGACATGAGAAAAAGGCAGAAAATGGGAGAATGATGATGAAATCTGTAGAGGACACATACTCAATGCAATGTGTGATGGATTGTTTGACACCTACCATACAATTGCTACTGCAAAGGAACTTTGGGACAAAGTGGAAGCAAGGTATATGCTTGAGGATGCTTCAAGCAAGAAATTTCTTGTTTCAAACTTTCTGAATTACAAGATGGTAGATGGCAAATCTGTGATGAATCAATTTTCTGAAATTGAAATCTTGTTGAATAAATTTACTCAACATAACTTGAACATGGATGAAACTATTATAGTTAGTGCTATAATAAAAAAGCTTCCCCCTTCTTGGAAAGACTTCAAGAAGAAGTTGAAACACAAGAAAGAGGAAATGAGTATTAACAATCTTGCTAAGTCCCTTCGTATAGAAGAGGAATGTCGAATGTAGGAAAACAAGAATCCTCAATTGAAGCAAGATGACAACCTTCCAACAAAGTTCACATGGTGGAAGAAGGCCAACAAAGCAAGCCAAACAAAGGCAAGAGGCCATTCCAAAACAATGATCAATCCAAGAACAAAAAGAAGAAGAAAGGAAAGTGCTTTCATTGCAACAAAGAGGGACATTATAAATATGAATGTCAGTTGTTGAAGAACAAATCTTTCAACAAGGGTGAGTCTTCTAAAAATGAAACTCAAAACTTTGTTGCCATGATTTCTGAAGTCAACATGATTGAAGAAGACTTTCCTTGGTGGATTGATACCGGTGCAACCAAACATGTGTGCAAGAACAAAAGCTTCTTCAAGAACTTGAAGCCCATAGAGGATGCAAAAGCTGTGGTATACATGGAAAATGCTTCAACAACTCCTATAGAAGGCATAGGAGAGATTGATCTCAAGTTCACTTCTGGACATATTGTGACTTTGACAAATGTGTTGTATATAACAGAAGTTAGGAAGAACTTAGTCAGTGGAAGTTTGTTGAACAAATTTGGTTTCAAACTAGTGTTTAAGACTGATAAGTTTGTACTCACTAAGGGTAGGATGTTTGTTGGAAAGGGTTATCATTGTAATGGTATGTTCAAGTTGAATGTGTTGCCTACTAATAAGATGAATAAAATTTCAGTTGTTTACTTAGTTGAGTCTTCTTTTACTTTATGTCATAATAGATTAGGTCATGTAAATTATAAAAGAATGATTGAAATGATGAAACATGATCTTATGCCATACTTTAAAGAAAATGATAGGAAATGTAGAACTTGCATGCTTACAAAAATTACAAGATAACCATTTCCTAAAATTGAAAGAAAATCAAGTAAATTGGAATTGATTCATAGTGATGTATGTGATTTACATAGCACACCTACATTAGGAGGTAAAAAGTATTTTGCTACTTTTATTGATGATTACACTAGATTATCCTATGTTTATTTATTATACTCTAAAGATGAAGCAATTGAAAAATTCAAGGCTTATAAAGCTGAAGTTGAGTTACAATGTGGTACTCAAATTAAGTGCCTAAGAACCGATAGAGGTGGTGAATACTACCAAAAAGAGTTCTTTGAGCAATGTGGTATAAAACATGAAGTTACAGCTCCTTATACACCACAACAAAATGGTGTAGCTGAAAGAAAAATAGATTATTAACTGAAATGGTTAATGCTATGTTGTCAAATTCAGGTTTGAGCCATGGATTTTGGGGAGAAACGGTACTTACTGCTTGTTATATTTTAAATAGAGTTCCTAATAAAAGAAGCTCTACTACTTCTTATGAATTCTGGTTCAATAAAAAGCCTAATCTCAAACACTTAAAAGTTTGGGGTTGTAGGGCTATTGTTAGACTTCCAGAGCTAAAGAAAAGGAAGTTAGGAGAAAGAGGTGTTGAGTGCATTTTCTTAGGATATGCACAAAATAGTAAGGCCTATAGATTCATGGTTATAGAGCCTAATGATTCAATATCGATTAATACAGTTATTGAATCAAGAGATGCTATCTTTGATGAAGGTAGATTCAGCTCAATAACCAAAGGGTTGGATAATGATTCCAAAAATAATTTGACAACTAATGAAACTTCAAATGATCAAGAAAAGATTATTGAAGTAAGAAGGAGTAAAAGAACTAAAAAGGCTAAGTCTTTTGGTTCTGATTTTGTTACTTATCTTGTTGAAGGAACAAGAGATGAATTAAGTAACAAAGTGGCATTTTGTTTTAATACCGAAGCTGATCCTAAAACATTTGAGGAGGCTATGATGTCTCAAGACTCCTCATTTTGGGAAGAAGCTATAAATGAAGAAATAAGCTCAATAAGAACTAATGGAACTTGGGAGTTGGTGGATCTTCCACCAGGTTCTAAACCTATAGCATGTAAATGGATCTTCAAAAAGAAGATGAAGGTTGATGGAACCATTGACAAGTTCAAAGCTAGGTTAGTAGCTAAAGGCTTTACTCAAAAGTATAGCTTGGACTACTTTGATGCCTATTCACCGGTAGCTAGAATAGCTACTATTCGGTTACTACTTGCAGTTGCTTCAATCCAAAAATGGATAATTCACCAAATGGATGTTAAAACAGCATTCTTGAATGGTGATTTGGATGAAGAAGTGTACATGAATCAACCTGAAGGATTTGTTGTACAAGGGCAAGAAAGTAAGGTGTGTAAACTTGTTAAGTCTTTATATGGACTAAAACAAGCACCAAAACAATGGCACCAAAAGTTTGATCAAGTTATACTTGCTAGTGGATTTTCAATAAATGAATCCAATAAATGCATATATAGCAAGTATGATAATGGTCAAGGAGTGATAATATGTCTCTATGTAGATGACATGTTAATCTTTGGAACTAACTTGGAACAAGTAGTTAAAACCAAAGAGTTGCTTTCAAGCAAATTTGAAATGAAAGACATGGGAGAGGCAGATGTTATTCTTGGAATAAGAATTAAAAGAGAACAAGATTCAATCTTGTTATCTCAATCTCATTATGTTAAAAAAATTCTTAAAATGTTCAATCATTTTAATTGTAAACCTGCCTTAACTCCATTGGACTCTAATATTGATTTTGTCAAAAATGAGGGTGATCCAATATCTCAATTGGAGTATGCTCAAGTGATTGGATGTTTAATGTATGCTATGACATGCACAAGACCTGATATAGCTTATGCTGTAGGGGTTTTGAGTAGGTTTACAAGTAATCCTAGTAAACATCATTGGATGGGCATAACTAGGATATTGAGGTATCTTAAAGGAAATAAAGACTATGGCATTTGTTATAGTGGATTTCCTTCAGTTTTAGAAGGATATTCAGATGCTAGTTGGATAACCAACAAAGATGATCATTCATCTACAAGTGGTTGGATATTCTTGCTAGGTGGAGGTGCAATTTCTTGGGGTTCCAAGAAACAAACGTGCATAACCGATTCCACAATGGCATCTGAATTTGTAGCTTTAGCTTCAGCTAGTAAAGAAGCTGAATGACTAAGAAATCTTATTATTGAAGTTCCTATGTGGCAAAAGCAGGTTCCACCGATCCTAATTCACTGTGATTGTGCATCTATGCTAGCTAAAGCATATAGTCAAGTGTACAATAGTAAGTTTAGACATATTGGTCTAAGACATAGCATGGTGAGAAGTTTAATCACTAGTAGAGTAATTGCTTTAGATTTTGTATCATCTAAAGGCAATTTAGCTGATCCTTTAACAAAAGGATTAAGTAGAGATGTGGTCTTAAACACATCTAAAGGGATAGGGTTAAAGTCCATTCTATAAAGTCACTAATAGTGGAAACCTCAATCTAACGCTAGTTACAACTTCTAGTTTTAGATTCAATGAGTGAAAGTACACTATTATAGTGATTTGAACATTACATTGTATCATCCCAAAGTGAAGTAATGTTGTATTATCCACCAAGGGAAATGAGGTTGAACAAAGGGTTCTTAACAAGTCTTGGAAATGCCAAAATGGTGGAGGCATCAAGAGCTTGCCTATATGAGTGTATGATTGTGGCATCAACAAAATTTTATTGGACTTTAATTTTGTACACACTCATGAAAGATAAGTGCAAAAGACCTTACATATTCAATAACATTTAGTCGTGTTGAATCTATGTGTATAATTTGAAGTGGCTAGTCAAATATATGGTTGGTTCAAAGTTTGTCTACAAATTCATATGACTAGTTATAGAAATTTGTACATAAATAATGGTTCAATCGAAAGACACCATTATTGAATTCATAGATTATCAAGAGTTGTTTATGATTCTTGAAAACTTTTCAAAATATTGAAAATGGCGGGGAATTGTTGGATATTTTCAATAATTGAAAGTATAAGAACCAATCAAGAATCTGAAAATTTCATAAAGAGCTGAAGATTTCCCAACGTCGCGACGTAGAGGAAGATCAATTTGGATAAAGCTGCGATTCCCAACGTCGCGACGTAGATACTCCCACGTTGCGACGTGGATGGATGTCGCGACGTAGAAGGGGTTTCCACGTCGCGACGTAACTCTCTGGACAAAAATTCCAAATTAATTGGAATTTAAACGTCGCGACGTGAAGTGTCGAACGTCGCGACGTTGGGCAGAGTTTGGAAATTTGGTTTTATGTTTTTCTTGGACGTCGCGACGTGGAGAAACCCACGTCGTGACGTCGGGTAAAAACCTGGAAAATTGAGATAAACTCAATTGGTTGTTTTTTGAAAGTTTTCAGGTTAATCACATAAGGTAGTTACTTTATGTGTTTTAAAGTAGTTTTGTTGGTTGATTTGTGTCTGAACTAAGACACAATGATTGGATGGATTTAATTGAAGAACAACTAACAACAACTAACTACTTCTTGTGTAGAAAAATTGTCAAAAGAAAAGTCTTATAAAGGGTCATTTCTTAAAGGAAAATACTGCAGACTTTTCCTTTGTAGAAAACACAATTCTTGCAAACACACTTTTGTCTTAGGGGAGAATTATTGTTAGTGCAAACAATACTTCTTACTTCATCTTATCTTGAGGACTTATTTGCTAGAAACTTTGCACAATTAAGGGCAAATAAAAGTCTAAAGGAAAGTGCAATTTTTGCATGATTTGAAGTTTTCTTCTTCTCTTGTAATAGTTAGTGAATTCTTACAAGTTGTAATAACAAGCATTGTTGTATTATCTAGAAATTTCTTCCAACAATTGAGTGGAATCAAATTTGTTAATGCAAACGTAAGTTGGCATTTATTTTAATTGGCATCTATTTTTTGGCAAAGATAAGGAAAGCTTTTATTGAAGGTAAAATCAAATAAAATCAATCTATGCAAGGAAGATTGATTTGATGATTAATGCCATGTGGATAATTATGGAACTTATCTTGGTATTCTTGGAAGCTATCTATTTATGGAAGAGATAAGCATTGAAGGCACAAGAGTTTCCATCTTCTCATTTAAATTATTTTGGAAACAATCATGAAGATAAACGTGAAAGCATGGAACGTGTTTATGATCTTTCCATTTGAATTATTTGAAAATAATCTTGGGATAAACATGGAAGGATTTTTGAGTGCCTATATGAAGCTTTCCATCACACGGTTTTCTGTGTGAGTTTGTGATTTTTATTCGGTCTTTCTCTAAGACTGTAAACACACTCCTTTGGTGAATATCTTTGATTAAGAGTGTGTTGGCTGTTGCATCGAAAGGTTATATTCTTGAAGGTGCTATCATTGTGTTTCTTGATTCAAGCATAGAACTAGGGAGGAGTTCAAACGTGGGCAAGGGGATCTTGCTTAACCATGGATTCCGGGAGGAATCAACATAAGTCGAGGGGAGCTTGCACAATCCGTTCACTGCAGAAGTTAGGAAGCAGCAGTAACTAAGATAAGATGGTGTCTTACCTAGTGTCATACTGAATGTTTTGTAACTTGTGAACATAGTGGATTGTTCTTTCTGGGCGTGGCCCCGCAGACGTAGGCAATTGCCGAACTGCGTTACCAACCTCCTGTCCATTTATTTTCCGCATTTTTAATACTGTCCATTTGCATTTTATTATCGGTGTCACACCCACTGTCACTCACCCACTGGGACACCGCGCTACTAACCTAGATCTTTCAAAATTAACACGAGACAAATGAAAATAATAGTTTTTAAAGAATTTGAAAGACGTATTATTAATTAACAATGATTCTATATCAAGAAAATAAAACTTATATAGGATTCACAAAGTCAAACTTAAATTTGAATAGAAATCAAATTATTTAGAAAAAGCAAATAGATTTGAAAATAACCAAATAAAACGAATTTGGTTTAAAACGACCTCGATTAATGAGTTGAAACCCATGTGCCTTGTAAATCTAGTCATTTTCTAATTCAAAATACTTTTTCAAAAAAAAAAAAATCGAACGAGAGAGTAATGCAAGTTTAACATTAACGTTGTGGTTTCGCTCTTTTTCCTTATTGGATTGATTATATGCTGCGCAATACTCATTTTCAATCCATTTCACACAAACAAAAATGCAGTTGTGTGAGTATGCTCATTTCCATTATTGGACTGATTTTCTGGAGCGCAATACGCATTTTCAATCCGTTTCATACTAAAAAATGCAGTCTAAGTATCCATCAGTGAATCCATGTGTTACTAGTGAATCAACACATTCAACCGCAACAATTTCGTTGGTAAAAACTAAAAAAAAGTACAAAGGAAAAGAGAGAAAAAAAATTGCAATTTCGTTACTGATTCATTCTTTTGATTCAGCAGAAGCCAATTAATCTTAGATTTATGTCAGAATTACGTAGTTTTGGCTTAAAATCTTGTTCAAAGGATGGAATTAATGCAGAAGAAAACTCAATCCATACATAACATGTTTCATCACGGATGTCTTTTTCAACAGTTAAAAGTAAGTCAATCTATTAATGAAGAGTTGTTGGATAATTTTATGACCAAAACTGCATAAATAAAATTATAGAATCATTGCTTGCCGCTGGATGTATACCTTCAATTTTGTTTTTTTCCCAGAATATATAGTTGAAGAACATCACACGTTGAGTCCACTTTTTTAAACTAATTTTGTCGGCATATAAGTCTGAATTATCATTAAAGTGTACAAGTGGTAACGGGAAAATTAATTGGTCCTAGTGTAACGTTTAATTGTTAGATAATAAGTCTTTAAATGTAGCCATCCACCTCACATTAATTTAGTGGAGATTATGATTTAGTCAAACCTTTTGATCATGAAAATTTGATTTTTTTTTTTAATGAAAAGCTCGTGCTCACTTGGTAAATTTTTAGTAAATTAAGTAGAAAATTTATAATGGAGTAATAGTTTATATTTAAAACTTTCACTCATATAATCATAGTTGGGTAAATCTACTATTCTTCTTTTTTTTATTATTTAGTAATTAATAAAATTGAAAGTTGCGTCCACTCGCCGTTAATATTATGCCAAAGAAAATTGAGATTTTTTTACATAATATTGTAAGTCCTAACATCCAGCATTAGAATAATTCACTTATGCTTTAAAAACTTGTAAAAGAATAACTAATATCTGGATTGATGCCAAAAAACTCATTACTTTTGAAATTAATATAGAAAATTACGATTTTGGTAAGATAATTTATTAGGTAATAGTTCTATTTCAATAGTTGTGGATATCCCACGTCACCACAGTGTCTATGACTTTGTTACACATAGTAATTGAAACACTTAAAGTACTCAATGAGTGGTTGCATCCAAACTTCGTGGGCCAAGTACCAACACACCCTCTCCCCAACGGTAACACAAGATAAAATTACATGAACACCTATAAGTGTCGAATTCAGAAATCATGATTGTGAGATAAAATTACATAGTAAAAGTACTATTTTGATTTTAGGGATGCAAAATTTTAATTTTTTCAAAATTTAATTGAATTTTTAAAACTTTTTAAAGAAACGTAACATAATTTTTCAAATATCGATGCAGCCACATTCTCTAGATCCGCCCCTAAGGCTAACCATTTATGGAAAATTCTCAATTAATTGTGTATATGCATTTGAATGTATTAGACAAAATCCAACAACAATACCATAGCAATAACCATCAGTTAAAAATATATTTGGAATGTGCCAACAAATATACCATAATTTATGTTGTACTTGTCAAGAGAAGGCTACCAAATGGGGCAAATTAAACTGTTTAAACTAAACATGCATGGTCCCTTCGGATACTTTTATTTTACTGAATATTCTTTTAAATCTATTGATCATCTTTTTGTCACAGGAAATATGACACAACTTTCTTTATTCAGTATTTACATTTACTTGAAAAACTTGTAATAGAGTTATACTCCAAGTTTAAATGCTTTCCTTTTGTATCGATGCGTTAGGTACGTCTAGCTTTTTTTTGCCCACAGTGTATATAAGTAAGGTTTCCAAAAAAAAAAATGACACAAGGAGTATGGCGATACTTTGGGATGAATGTGGATATAGAGATTTGAGGGATTTACATAAAAGATGTTGTTGACTGACTCAGGTTGAAAAATAAGAACGAGTACCTGAGATTTTTAATGGAATTAGTATGAACCTTAGGGCTGTTTGTGCTCCTGTTTTTTAAGGGATTAAAATTCTTGTGCTTGCTGAATTCTCTAGAATAAACTTTTATGTATATAACTGGTTCAATTGCCGAATTCCCTAGGATAAATTGCTAAATTCAACGTGGGATATGACCAGAGGCGGATCCAAGGAGGCCGGGTGCGGCCGCCCTACAAGATTTGAAAAATTAGAACCTTAGAGATATGACCGAATATATTGAATAACAAAATAATCTTTTACCTCCGAAATTATTTTAAACCACCATGGTAACAAAATTCGTACCTAGCCCTTCAACATATTCCTTATTTCTGTCCTTCCACAGATTCGAACAAATAATGGACGGAAGAATTAAGAGTACAAAATGAGTAAGCTTGTTCTTAGTTCTTACCATTGTTAGCCCACCAAGAATTCAACAGGGCATTTATGCCATTGACAAATTCAGAGGAACAAATTTCAATGGTTGAAGCTAATAAAATGCCATTAATTAATGGATTGAATTGTTATATATATAGCTTATATGTAAAACCTCCTTAATTTACACTATATCCATATACTAAATCTTGAAAATGCTATCTATATATAATTGATTTTTTTTTTTTGGATTTTGTTTTTAAATATTATTTATTTATAGTAACATTTCATTAATTTTAAGATGGTTCAAAGTTTAATTGTTAATGTAGAATTCAACATACTTTAATTATAGTCCTACTCATCACTAAATTTAAAACGCAAAATTCATTAACAAAATATTGAATAATTTTGTTCATGAATTGGGTGCATATGCAGCTCTATATATTTTCTTGATCACCAAGAATATTTACTTTTTTTTATACTAGTTAATTAATAATAAAAACAGATAATCCATTTTGGTTTATAAAAAAAGAAAAATAAAACGAAGTTAAACACACAGCTCGCAGCCATGCATGCATATATATAAGTCATTTTGCATGAAGCTTAATTTGGTACGAAACTGCCTCCCCAAAACTGCCTCTGCACTGCCACTGCGATTTCCACAACCGCTAACGCCCGCCCGGGCCGTGGCTGCAACATTACGCTGCTTACTTTTCATTTTCTTCAGAATATATATTGAGAAACAATAACCAAAACGAACTAAACCATTTCTCTTCTGTTTCTATCTCTCTCTCATTCAACACTTCCTCTCTTGAAATTACTGTGTGACTGTGTGTGAGTGAGCAAGAAATGAATGGAAACAAAATGAGGGGTCGACCGTATCAGAGAATACGGATAACAACACCACCCTCGTCGTCGTCGTCATCGTCATCATCATCACCATCACCATCACCAGCACCAGCACCAACACCTTCAACATCTCCACCACCATGTCTTCCATCTTCAGATTCAACTCACTGGTACTCTCTCCTCGGGCAACTGCAACCACCGAGTTATACCCAGCCCAGATCACTATCTCAACAGGTTCAAGATTTATGTTCCTTTTCTTATATATTTTCTTGGTGTACGAATACATCTGGGTTCTTTTTCTTTTCTTTTCTTTCCTTTTAGCTCGATCTCGTTGATTAATTAGTGCCCACGAAGAGTTAATAGTGACTGAATTAAGAAAATGTTGTTATGTTAGGTACGCAATCGGATTCATAAACTGCGGTTGCTTTTACTGAAGGATGATGCTAAAATCAGAGGGATGGGAGTTAAAGAAGTGCCCAAGAATGCAGCAGAGGGAACCTTCAAGATCACTTCCGCTACAGATTCCAGGTGAATTTAGGATGCCCAATTCATTACAAGTTCTATATCGATCTCAATTATGTTTTCTTTTTTTTCTTTTTTAATTAGTGGTTATTAAGATTTGGCTAATCCTCACACGAAGATCATGATTTAGGCTTTAATGGTAGCTGGATTGAGAAATTGAAAGAACCAAGAAATCTCGCATGCAATGATAACATTACTTGTATTGTTCTGCATGTAGGGTTCTTAATCGTGCAGTTAATTGTTAAACTTTATGGAACTTGTTCCTAAAATTTACTATCAGTAATATATGCTGTACTCCTCCTTGATCCTTCTGCCCATTTTGATTGTTGTTTTTTCTTTATCTAACTGAATTAAATTATGTTTGACTCCAATTTTTATATGAAATTTATTTAGTGTTCTTCAGAATCTGATTATATTAAGATTTGGGGTAAAAATTACTAGATGAAAACTTGAATTTTTCAAAATGCAAGAAATTAACTAAGTTCTTGAATTCAAAAAGTTCAACTGAAAACTGAGTAAAAGCCACATTATAATCAATAGAACAAATGGAGTAGCTCATTTATTAAGTAAAAGAAAAGCAAAGGGGGATTTGCATTTTGTTTTTGTCTTTCCTGTAAATTGCTTAATTGTAATAATATGTGCAGGAACTATGGAAATCCCATGGCAGAAACATCATCGCCAGCTGATAGCTCCATTTCTTCCCTTTCATCTGATCAAAAAGGTAACTAAAAAAATTAAATCTTACTGCAAGAAGAAAACACCCCCTTTGTTAATTTTACAGTTGTTCATTCTAGTTTCTTATAAATTATGGGTTTTAAAAAACATGCATGCATGATGATTTAATTTTAACATTACCAAAGAACATACTATAGTACTACTAAACGGACAAAAGTTATTATTAGTATTTGTTGATATCAATTTTAGGTGTAATGCTGCTGTATTGGTGGCGTGGGACTGCTTAAAGATTCTTAAAGATATAGAGGGTTAAGCAAAATATGTAAAAATGCCTAAATTAATGTGCATAACAATGAAAAAAGCGTCCTGAATTTCATGTAAATTGCTGTTTAATTTCTAATAATTGTAGTTCTTCAGACCTTATTGTTTTCTTGGTTTTTTATACATAATTAATGCTAGTGATTTTTCATGCATGCACTGATGCATGGGGGATTTTAATCGTTGTTTTTAAAAAGATTCACCGAAATGCACATATATATGTAGCCTATGTAGGTGCACGTTGGCCAGGAGAAATGCTGATTTCAGATAATGCACCAAGCAATAGCAGTACAAGTACGTCACAGCAAAGAGAATTGAAGATTTTGGGTTCTAAGATGAGAAAGATGATGAGATCGAGGATGTAGATGAATAAGGAGCAGAAGAAAAACCACCACAAAAATTTGCTGCATTTCAAACTGTTAAAGGGTACTTGATCAGACTATCCAGAGCATTTTTGCGTCCTTTTTGTGGGGGTTCTGATGAGTGCCTTGGCTGAGTTGGGAGAAGGTTTGTAGTCCGGAACATAGTGGTGGCTTGGGGGTGCGTCGATTAAAACATGTGGTCGAGTCCTTTTCGGCGAAACTGTGGTGGGTTTTTCGTAGAGGAAATTCATTATGGTCGGATTTTCTGCGTCGCAAGTATTGTACAAAGTTTCATCCTGTGGTGGTCCCTCTTAGACCATCAGTTTCGGTGGTCTGGAGACGAATGTTGCGTGTTCGGGATGCCGTCGAGGTTCACATTGGATGGTTTCTTGGGGAGTCTGATGTTGATTTTTTCTATGATCGGTGGTTGCCATCAGGGACATTAGCGGAGTTTACTGGGTCTCGGGGTTTCTGCCCAGTTAGGACATTCCGGCAACAGGGCAGATGGATGATGGAGAAGCTTTTATCTGTGGTTCCTATACATATCGTATCTTTGATTTTGAAAGCCAAGTTTTTTACTGTGTCGGAGCCATACTGGATTTTGGATACTGGGGGTTGTTTTTCGGTTGATTCGGCTTATTTGTTGTTTCGTGGTCCTACTGAGAAGCATCCGTTCTTGTCTCGCCTGTGTGGTAAAGGAGTATCAGCTAAGATTTCTATATTTATGATACGTCTGTGGTTTGGGCGATTGCCTCTGTTGCATTTGTTGATGATGATTGGTATAAATGGTCCGTTTCGGTGTTGCTTGTGTGAGGAGGAAGAAGGCTCTAGTGAACATCTGTTTGGTGGCTGTCCGGTGACCTCCCGTGTTTGGAATTTTTTGCCGCCGATATAGGTGTGCGGCATGGGCCTGGAAATTGGAGGGGTTGGTGCCTTATTTGGTGGGATTGGGGTGATAATAAGTGTGCGCGGTTTTTTGGTCGAATTTTGACTCTCCTTATTTGTTGGCAAGTGTGGAAGTTGCGTAATTCCATACTTTTTGATGGTGCTAAGTTTTATTTTGAGGGGCTGGTCCAACTGATTTTGCGAAATATTCAGATGTTGTTTAAAGTTCATTTTCGTGTTGATTTTTCGTGGGACAATTGGCGAGATATTGTGGATTTTTGTTGTGTTCGACAGTCGGTTCTTCGTCCTGTTTCTGTTTGTTGGCAGCCTCCTCTGGGGGGGAAGATGTAAGATTAATGTTATGGGTATGGTTCGGCATACCGATGGTCGTGGGGTGGGGGTGTAATTGTTCAGTCTTCGAATGGGGAGTTTCTAGGGGCTGTTGCTTTGGGATGGCGGGACTGTTCGTGTTTAAAGGCGGAGATGGAGGCAATTCTCGAAGGCCTTAGGTTGTGTGCACAGTGGTCTCCGGCGGATATTGAGGTGGAGTTGAATTCTAAGCTTTTGGTGCAGATTTTAAATGGTACGGCTGTGGTGCCGTGGCGGCTTCGGGGGTTGGTTGAGGATATATGGAGGGCCAAGGTTACGAATTTTTCATCCGTTTATGTTGAAGGTAATCGGCTGGCTTGTGTGATTGCGGGTATTGGATTGGGGTTGGGGTATAGAATGGAATTCTTGCATTTAGGTATGCTTCCACCTAGATTGAGGGGTTTGGTTTTTTTGGACCGGATTCGGATGCCTAGTTTTCGGTTTTGATCATAGCATTATGTAAGGGGATAGTATCCTTTATTTGGCTTCTTTTCTAATTTTATATTGTAATGGTTACCGTAATTTATTAATAAAATTTCTGGGATTGGCGATCCCAGCCCGCGGAGAGGGACTTTTGCCTTAAAAAAAAAAAAAGGGTACTTGATCAGCCATGCACTATAGACCTTACACATACCATTAACAAAGTTCACTGTTTTGATATGGGTTGCACTATTCATCATATCAGACATTAAAGATGATAATGCTGATAAAGATTTGTTTCCAAAGAGGAAAATTGCTGTTTTTAGGACTCAAGACCTTAGGAATTTGCTTCATGATGATGCATGCATGAATATTCCAGCTCTTAAACAATTTTCTTATCTCATTAGATTGAAGTTTTTACTTTTGATGTTAGGAAAAGAAAGTTTCAGTTTTGGCTTCATTGAGATATATACTTCAATGATTGACATCCATATTATGAGCCAACCATGCATGCATGTCTTTGAAACTCTCATGTCCTTGCCAGGACTACTTCTATTATCGTATAGTCATCTATAGGAGATAGTTCATACCTCGTGGAAGATTATTATTCGGCATTAAATTTCCATTACTGGAGGCATTACTTTTTCTTTAATGAAGTAGATGGGGTTTCATGCATGCATATGCATGGTTTTGGTCCCATACGTGCGTATTGATTAACATATGATTGGTCCAGAAGCAAAGTGTATAATTGCTTTGGCTAATTAATTAATGTTTTCCCTTTTTTGTTTCATCTTTTCCAGAGGTTTAAAATATCAAGCACCTAACAAAGTACCAAGACTTGGCAAGTAGGTAAATTAGCTATTTTGAGAGGCCAAAAATCAAGTGGAATTTAAAGTGGCCAAAACAACCAAATTTGGATTTAAAACGCTTCGATTTATGGGAAAAACCCACGAATTTTGTATATCTTGTCGTTCCCTTGGAAATGCTTACATTTCACAATAGTGATTCTAATTTTGAATAACAAAGTTACAAATGGTTTAAAATTGATTTTAATTTTGAATGAAAAAGTTACAAACGGTTTGAAATTAATGGCATGTTTTACTAGTAAAAGTTAATTATAAGAGATTGGGTATTTGGGTGTTAATTAAAACTATTAGATCATGATCAAGAGTTATCACACCAAATGTAGAAAACACTAAATGTACGTATTACACCAAAAGCCATACTCATGGTTCATTAAAATTGTAATACGAATTGGAAGAATAAAAAGGTACAAAAAAAAAAAAAAGAAAGAAAGAAAGAATCCAATGTAGAAGACCTAGAACACAAAAGGTCAATTATAGGAAGCAGACAAGGAAAGAACTGAGCATACGTTGGGATTCCTGTTTCATCCTGTGTCTTAACTTAAAAGACATGATTAGGATGAACCCATCTTTTTCGTTTAATTAACTTTCTTTCTTTTTTTTTTGGATATTAAAAATTCGACCACTTTGTGTAGAAATGCAAGGGATTAGAACAAGAAACTCATAAAATAAAAGAGTTTGTTTTTTTTACAAATAAAAAACAAATACAAGTAGCAAAGGCAGGCGGATTATGTATATATTTACCATCAATCTGATTCTAGATTCAGCTGATCCATATATATACATGCAAATACAAGAATCCAAGAATTAATCCAAGGATGAATCTTTATGTTGTCTTTTGATATATTAAAATATTTAAGGAAATGATCTTTGTATGTTAGCCCAGAAGTTTTAATGTTCTTCAGGGTTTGAAACATCCACCAACTGATTGAAAAGACATAAAAATAAAATCATGTTCTCCAATTAATTAGTTCCAAACACATCTTTAATTTTAACAGTAAGAGTTTTTCTTTTCTTACTATACTAATAAACTAATGGCATGATATATGAATACTTAATTTCTACATGGAGTTAACATAATGGCTGTCTTCATAAAAGTAGTTCAAAAGATGTCCTGATTTCCCAATAACACTCCATTTTATGCAACTTTTGACATTCGATCAACTTGATGGATTGAATCATTCACAGGATGATTTTCAAATAAAATGTACATGGGCTATTGTAATAATTGTAACTTAAATTTGTAAACATTTCACCTCAAAATTAACTGAATTACAAAATTTTGAAATCTTGATATTGAATTTATACATCATTCCATGGAGATCTTTTCCACTCTAGACCTCTTTCTCTGCCTGAAAACCATTGAACTGTCCTTGTAGCTATAGGTAGCCACAGTTTTCTTATTATCTCATCATCATTTCTTCCACTCCTGGACAGCATGGTGGATTCATTAGTCCTGTTTCTCACACTGAAGTCTGCGTATCGCGAAATGTTGACGATTTCAGACATTGATCTCTTCTCAGCAGAATCAAGAATTAGTTTTGATGTTGCACATTCGTTTATGCCAATGTTGGAAGTGCATGGAGAGGTTGTTGATTCTGAAACTGAATTGCTAGCAAATTGACTAACCTTTGATTCGTATAATCTTTTTCGTTCCATGTCTTCCTTAATCTTGTGAATGTCTTCATTCATAAGAAATTCATCCTGAAATCTCTGACCACTGCACTTAAATGGAGAAAATCTTTTACTTGACTTACCATTAAGCATCTCAGAGTTCAAGAACATTAAGTCAGATGAGTTGACATCACTCCATCTACTCTTGTAAATCAGGTCAGAGACAATGATCTTGTGCTTCATTTTATGCAAAACATTTCTGTCTGAATAGCCATTTTTAGTTCCTCTGGGAATCAAATATTGCTCTTCTTTCCTGCCTATACCCAACTTTTGAAGACTACTGCTGACTATGTTGAATCTGAATGACTTCTGCTGTTCTTGCTCTCTTTTAATGAAGAGTTCAAGACTTGGCTCCTCTGATAGATTGGATGGATTTCGAGGGTATCGTAAACTATTACTAAAAGATAAACTCTTGAGCTCCTCAACATCGAATTTTGACCTACAAAGAGGGCAGCTTGAGTGGTTTTCGAGCCATTTATCGATACAATTGATGTGAAATGCGTGCCTGCACTGTGGCAGCAAGCGAAGAACTTCAACGTTCTCAAACTTTGATAAACAAACTGCACATTCTAGGCCTTCTTTTGAGCCCTTTAGTGATGAAAAAGTGAAAAAAGGAAGTGAATCAATTATGCTTCTTTCAATACCAGATATTGATCTAAGAACACCTTGAGGATCTTGCTCTTCTAGCTCGTCATCCGAGTCGTCGAACAGAGCTGAGTGACACAGTTTGGCATACACCATCAGCAGAAATGATACAGAGAAGATAGTGGAGAGAATACCAATTATGACAGCAAGAGTTGGACGGAAATTAGAATCCAGGGCAGACTGTTGAATGGGATCATCTTGTGCTTGGACATGCGACACTACTGATAAGAGAATAATAGTGAATGTGTTTATGAGAATCATTGAGTGAATTTACAAATTGGTTGGTGTTCTTAGATCCTTAAAAGCAACACGATTATTAATTTGCACATCATTTTCAGGCAATTAGTGGGGAAGATTAATGATTCCAATAAAAGGCTTTTTTCGATCTTGTTTCTTCCGGTGTTTTATCTGTTAAACTTGTCCTTGTGCATATTTTGATTCTTTGTTCTCTCAATTGGCTCCCTCTCTTCGTCTTATTGCAAACTGAATTTGTAGATTCCATCTTCACTGTTTAAGGCCTTAAATGGATAAACAGCTGGAAGCATGGAGACAAAGAACAATTTTACATTGACAAGGAAAGGATTAACTGTTTATCTCATAAATTTATTCACCTTTGTCCACTTACATGACAATAGGGTCATTCGTTCTTCAACATCTTTTAGTCTTTCTCTAGCTTTTCTGTATGTAGGCATGCTACATTAAGTCATAGCTTTTGTAAATTGGATATCTTGTGTAAATCAAAGTATTGTAACGAGAAAACTTAAAAGGTTCGGAATTCGGTAGTGCATGTTTTTTTCATAATGAAACACACAATTAATTACCGTTAAAATTTCGCAGTTGAGTATATAAATCTGTATCATAGGAAACCAACTCTCTTGTCAATATGGATTAGCAAATAAGAATAGACAAGGATTTGTACCCTTGCTTTAGTATATTTTTCTTAATTCAAGGATCGATTATTATTTGTACAATGCATAGAAGAAGCAATTAGAATTTCTATCGTTTTTAGCCTATGGTTCTTTTAAATTTTAATATGTTTTACAATAGAAAACCATAGGGCTGGTTTAAAAGACTAAAGCTTTTGGCTGTAAGTTTAATACATTTTTGTTAGGAAATCATACTGACTAGTCCTGAAATTGAGGACATTAATAAGTACTCGTCATTGATAGTTTCATCATCTATTGCTGTTTCCCAGTAGGATGATCAAATACTCAGGACCTAAAGATGTCATAACTCCAGGTTCAGAATTTCCATTATTCATGCTGGACTTGTGTGCTAGGATCATACTTGATCTCCCTTATTCATGTTAATCACCGGAATGTTTTCGAGCTGATCATCGTCATGTTGGAAATGCAGAATTTATTGTTGCCTGTTGGAGGGTTATATCCTAAGCTACAAGAAATTTAAGGTCTCAATCGTCCTGCACAATATCCAAACGTTGTACAAGAAATTTAAGGCTGAAATGCTGACAGAAAAGCTCCATGAAAACCATAAGGAACTCTAGTTGGAAGAGTGATTTTGGCAATAGGCTCAGTACTCCAGAGATTCTTGGCATCGACTATATAGACCTGCACAGAAGAAATGACACATCTGCAAATGATTCAAATGTAACATAAAAGTATTTCATATACATATATACAACCTCAATAACTTGCCTGAGATACATTAGTCCTTTCGTTGTGTACAAATGCGATAATCCAACCATCGTCCTCTTCGATTCCTCCAGATTTAGGGACAAATGCAGCTCCTGTACAAAATGTGTCCTCTGGAAACTTGTGATATTCGACCTTTATATGCTCTTCAGGTTCTTTATTCGCCTAGTTAAACAAAATTAGCTTTTCAAAAACTAACAAGAACATCAATAATAAAGAGTTGAGTTGATTTTAAGCGTAGAAAAATATCTCAGGACACGGGAACAAAGAAAGTACTTCGGATGCTCTCTTTTCAAAATGAAGCTTAGCTAGTCCTCCATATTTTGCCATTCCTGAGAATTTTGATAGTCTAATTAATGCAAGTTAGAAGAACCATAGGCAGAGTTTGAAAGCTTTATCCACAGAGATGATAGTAACATCAACTATTACCTGAGCTAGAACTTGCTGCAGAATCTACAACTTGTGTATATCCATATTTATTTTTGGAACCATTAAGTCTCTCATTTATAATTGGAAAGTCCATAGAAAACTGCGTCCCTGTGAGATATCTCCCCTTTACCTCTCCAGATTGAACGTTCAATCTCCACTCGTAAACTCGAGAAAAAAATGCGCCCTCCTGTGAGTCCTCGTTAGATGTATCTACTGAACTGATATGCTTAAAACCTCTAGAAAACCAGTCCAATTTATTAGAACCGAATTCAGGTCCTGGTATAATTGATCCGCGAGCTTTGCATGCCATCACTACAATCTGTTCCTTGTCAAAGTAATTGAAAAAAAACTCAGACAAACATTAGCTGGATAATGTTTGCTAGCAATCAGTAACAATAACCAATGAAACAATGCTAAAGACTCAAATGGGAAAAGCAATGCTTAATTCCACCTCAAAATGTTAAAAAGAATCCAGGCAAACATAAGAATTGATGAATTGTTAATAATTAATTACCTCATCACCATCCTCAAAACAATTAATCATATGAAATGCAGTGCATGGTTCCACCTCAAACCACTTAAGAGAATCGGAATCACCATAACGAGGCATGACTCCAATCCTTGCATATCCTTCTTTTTCATAGCTTATTAGTCTACAAAGTTCAACCAATGCAAGAAATGAATATTTCTCTTCACAAACTTTACTGCATGCATTACACACAGGTTTCTCCTTTGTAATTAACTGGAAGAAATGCGAAAAATAAAAATCATACGAACGCTTACGAGCCACCAATTATGAGTCGATTTATGTCTATTGTCAGCGGAAAATCCATGATCACATTGTACCTGTACGATTAACATTTATGGAGATCATATATCATGATTTGGTTTAATTACTCCCTCAGTGGAAAAACTAAAACAGATCAACAAAAATATGTTACTATTGCTATGTACCTTTCTGTAATCCCTAAATCATGACAAAGGGTGCATCTGTTTAGTTTGAGATCCACTCTATGAATTATTTTCTTTCCATCAGCTGAAAACAGAAAGAAAGAACACACATTAGCTCAATTATTGAATTATCTTGAACATGTTTTTGACAGTGGTAACGAACTATACCTGAGATGACTCCCAGTTCCATATAAGGTCTTTGAGCACCAATCCCAAACACAACTAGCTCTCCAGTGGATGGAACTTTCTGTATTACTTACAAAAAAAACTTAATGAAGAGGATTGTATGAATTCGAAACATTTATAATTAAAGGGAAGACATTCGTTACACCTGTAAATTAACTATATAGGTACAATACCTTGGGATGGCTAGTAAAGGGTCGATTCCAATCTCCATTAAGATCCCAATTCCCATAAGTTTCTAATGTCAAGATGTCAATTTCTTGAGGTGCATGATTCTCTGCTGTTGCGTAGAACTTCCCTGAATGCTCAAACACATTGGTATTGCTAAGGTATTTGTCTGGTGTGCCGAACCTCAGCTGAAAAGCAACAATATACTTGTAAAAGTTGTCAAAAAAAGAACAATATATCTTAAAGCAGACTGCTCTCCAACTATTCATTGATCCATGAAATCAATTCACATATTCCGGGACAAAAACTTCATGACTAAAGAACCAAAATTGTTTACTTATGCTTTTGAACAAATCAAATATTAATACTCCAGATTACCAGTCGTACCAAATTTAGCAAACTAGCGAATAAAACAGCAAAGGGATCCCCTTCAATAGCTGGAAGGAAAGCAGGCTTAGCACTTTCACTTTCAAGCTTGAAAGTTTCTGATTTAACATATTTGTTTTTGTACGAAAGCGTCCACCTGCCACTATGGCTATGCTTACTCAAGTACAAAGCATGAAGCATTCCTTCTCCTTCTATCCATGTGTGGCTTGATTTTCCAAACATGGAAACTGCGGATTTGTATCCTCCAAAAATCGGGTTTGGACCTGTAAAACTTTACAACTTACATTATGCACAACTTCTCAAAGTTAAGTATACAGAGTGCCACTTCTTTTTTTTTTTGTTAGTTAAATTTGAGATTTTAGATTAGATTTGACATCTAGAGAAGCTAACCACCATCAAAGTTTAGGATGGATGCAACAATTTGTCGTGCTTGTATCGTGTTTAATTAATGTTTTCTTGCATTGCAAACATGCCCTCTAAGCAAGCAAATTAAAACTAGAAGTTTTGATTGACCAATCAACTCTCAACTTAGCAAATGCTTCTAAGATCCATAAGATTACAAGAACATGCATGAAGAGTCAAAAGCAAAATACTGGTATAGTGCAATCGGTATATATATAGGACACTTCTGTAACAACAAAATTCAATAAACAAACAAAAAAAGTTATAATTATTTTGCTGTAGGATGGCTTTAATTACTTCAAAAAAAGCAACACGGCCGATGGTAACATTCTCTTTTAAAGATATAATGATGATGATTTTGAGGGACAGTGATCATGGATTATGGTATAGGTATCTTGTCATTTGTCAATATTAGAGATGAAAGTTTCGTACCGTTTCTTATGTAAACACCTTCTGGAAAATCATCTGGAATCTTTCCTTCGATTTCTGTCAAATGAATTGCCTCTTCCAACTCCTCTACTGGAGCAAAATTACTCTGCATTTAGATCATGTAGCACAAATAACAACACAGAATGGAAAAAATTTGAACAAAATTTTCTAACTTTAAATGCCTGCATAGCTACTGAATTGATTAACGTAGTAACTGTCGTTGGGCTAGAGTTTTTAAGATCTATATTAATTTCTCAACTTTGTATACATAATACATGCACCAGAAAAGGGAAGTGTGTACCTGAGATGGGAGCAATGGCTGATCAACAAAATCAAAGGCTAAATCAACAAAGGAGTCTAACAATTTCACCGTGTTGTTCTTGATTGTTTGAGGCACATCATTCAAAATTTTCTCCAGCTTTCTCAGCAATGGCTGCTGCAACCCACAAATGTAATGAATGGTACAGAAGAAAAGAAGTAATTAAGAAACACAAAGAACAACAAAGAGAGGCCTGGAAGGAGAAAATTACACAACCTTAGTTCCAAAGCAGCTGGAGACATCATAGTTGTGATGATTAATACAAGGTCGTCTCTGTGTGGGATTGGAGCTACACCCTGGAAATGCATTACTTCTACATGAAAACATATCGTGTGTGTGTGTGTGTGAATCAGTCAAAAGTACAAAATGATTTCCAAGCAAGGGGGACATGCACTATGTATTGATATATAGTCAACAAATGCACTGAGTAAAGTTTCTTTTAAATCATATGCTACATGCTTATGATTGACATGTTTCTTAGGAAAAAAAAAACATTTTAGATGTGCGCATGCAACTGCATCTCTGCAGAAGATGGACAAATATAAAAGTTATCCAAAGGAGAATTTTGCTGTATTAATCTTTGATTGAGGCGTTGTCCACATTTGGGAATATTCCTAGAAAAACGACCTTTCCAAAGTATATATATTAAACCATTTGCTACAAGGCTTGTGAATTAACAGCCATCAATACATTAGAAGGTGAATTTTTTTTTTTTTTAATTGGCAAACCTCTAGTTGCGAGTGAGAATACTAGCCCCAATTTCATTGATTAAAGAAAATATAGAAAATTACATGCAATTCAACTGAATTGTTTAAAAATAGTCAAAGATGTCTCAGAGGTAAATAAAAGAGTAAGTTAGAGATTGATTATTTATATTTTTTAAAAGAAGAAAATCCTAATCTATCAACTCTACGAGTTCCCTTGTTCTAGATGGGATATCCCTTTTATTTATATAGGTCGGGCTAAGCTTTCTACCTAGATCCCTTCATTTATATGATTGATAAAAAAAAATACTAATCCTTTCTAATTAAAATTTGGTCAATTCATCAATGAAGGGATGAATAGTTAATATCTTCTGCAACATGGGATGCATGAATGTTGCCCTTTTTTTTTTTTTTGAGGAATAGTAAATTATTAAAATTCAAAGAAGTTACAATTTGAGTTCAACAGAGCTCTCGAAGCATAAGCTACCATCAAAGCAAGGTCAAAACTCAAACTATATAAGGATAAACTAATCAAAAATTCAGTTAAGAATAAGATCCCAAATTGTCATGCATTTCGTCACCTTCTTCCTGCTTGATTCGATGGCAAATCAGAAGAGTTGAAATATGTGGAGTTTCTTAGCATGAAAATGGATCCATGATGTTGTTTCCTGTATTATTATGTGCATGCATGGAAAGCCAACATATAAGAGAAGTAGTTGTGCCGACAACATGCATAATCCAAGTTAATTAACCATGAAAATCATCAATGTTTTGACTTGAAAATTATTTTTCTTGTTTTGTCTGTTTTTCCTTTGGACTTTAGGCAGAATATTTTGTACTAATCGACTAGTTTATTTAATTTTGGCAGAATATGAGAGATTTAAATATTTAGAGAACCTTCCGGAAAAGGTCAAACAACATTAATTTTTTATGAATATCTTCAATCAAACATCTAGTTAATTTGGACAATTAAGACACAAATTTAAATAGGTTTTGACACCAAAAAGCAAACTCCAATTCTTTATGAGACAACGATGGGCGACTAAACTTTCATCTTACTCCATATATAGACTATTTTGCACAATTTCTAATATGAACAGTACTATGAGTACTATAATGAGGTTTTATGATGGTTGTCACCCGACTTTTTTTTTTTTTTTTTTTTTTTTTAAAGTTTGGAGACAGGAGCTGATAAAGTTTTGAAAGCTTGTAAAAATTTGTACACAAGAAAATCTGTGTCTGGCCGGCCTACCAGTGAATTAGTCGCATAATTTGACGGAGGAAAAGAATAAGAGAGGAAAAAAAACACATGTTGGTTTTCAAAATTAAATTTACTATGCTAATTTTTTTTCCAAATATGACAATTAATTAACACACAAATGGTTGCACTTAATTAATGTTTCTTAATTAATTAGGCCGTCTTTAATTATTCTTTGATTAAAATTGGTTTTTTTGTTTGGGAACAAAGTAGAGGATAAACAAAACAGCCACTGAATCATCAACTGGATATGCAAATTAATTAACTTGGGACCAAATTAAATTTGTTTCCAAACGTTTGTCTTTTTCCGTTTGCGTTGATTTCTTCACTAACTTATTTTGGATTGAATTGTTGTCCAAATAATATTGTACAAATGCTATGACAAATTCTTAAAAGTTTAGGAGGATGCTATGACAAATTATTTTGGATCCTTTGTACCTGTGGCTAACTTCAATTGATTTTATAATTAATTTAATAAAATCGTTAACTTCTTGAATAAAACTTATAAAGAGAGCATTTTATATAGAAATTTTCAAGATTTAAGTACAAAAAATTTCTGGCAATAGTTACATCTTCTCCAAATTTTAATAAGCATCGTACTAAGATTCAAGTCACCATGAGAATTGGGTATATTTAAAGAAAAATTCAAAAACCATCCATCCAAAAAATTTACCTTATATCTTGTAGTTTAAACATTGGTTCTTGTAGGATGTGATTGTTATAGGATAAATACATATTTAGGCATAGAATTTCAAATTAAATCTTTGAACAAGCTACTATATATGCTAGGCATGAGCACATATTTTGCTGAGCTATTTGCTTTTGCTATAAATATTGGACGTACGTGGAGCTACAATTTCAAGTTTAGTTGTGGAACTCTGGATATATACTATGTATAGGATTGCAGCTGGCTTGATAATTTGGTTTTAAACATTTGGAGGTGGAGTAAGATTTGCATATTTAGGAGCATTCATCTCAATTAGGAAAGGGGTGAGGATCAAATTTACTTAGACATAATTTGGGTGACCACAAAAACTCATGTAAAATCGGTTTATATATAAGACGTATTTCATATATGAAACTAATAATTAATATACGCTGAAATCGTTATTCTAATCTTCTACCATTTTTATTATGAATTGAAATCGTGATAAACACTAGTTTTATATATGATCTCGTTTAACATGAGACAAATTGATTTGAAAAATATGGATTATGGAAACTTCTAAATCATGATTAGGATTTTTGCAAAGACTAGGAGCATGTTGACATAAAGGTTCCATGAAAACCGTATGGTACTCTATATGGTAGTGATATTTTGGCAATTGGCTCACTCGATATCTTCTTGGCATCAACTATGTATACCTGCAACAAAATCATAGACATGCCAGTCTTGATCAACTAATCTTATCACAAATTACTCAAAATTTTGCCCACAAAAGTTACAAATGTTTGTGCCAATTATATATGTTAAGCTTACCTGAGACATGTTAGTTTGTTCATCGTGTACAAATGCGATAATCCAGCCATCATCCTCTTCAACACTTCCAGATTTAGGAACAAATGCAGCTCCAGAGCAAAATGTGTCTTTAGGAAATTTGTGATACTCCACTTTTATAACTTCTTGATCAATTTGTTCCTCCCCCTATATATATATAGTTCACAAATTTTATGTAAGAACATGTTTGATTTATTTAGTGCAATCAAGGGACAGACAAAAAAATAAATACAACAACAACTAATCATTTATCCCACTAAATAAGTTGGTTATATGGATCACATTTTGCCACTGCATTCGATCTAAACTCATTTACAAGTTGTAATTAATGTGATCCATGTTATAAGTTTTCGCAAAACTTTTAAGCCAACTGCCAGCATATCGCAATTTGCCTTATTTTTTTAAGTTTAGAATCGATTACTTATAAACAGATAGAATGTTTATAACTAGACGGAGTTAGCAGAATATTAAATATGTAATAATACATTAATATATTAACTATACCATATTAAGTTCAAATGCTCTCTCTTCATCAAGATGAAGCTTGGCTAGTCCCCCATATTTTGCCATTCCTGCATCCCATTCCAATAATTAAACCATAATATGATCAATGTTTAACTTATATAAAATCTTTTTGTAGTGAAAAATGTCAATTTCTTTATAATTACGTAGGCACCTGAAATGGAGCTTGCTGTAGAATCAATAATTTGTGTGTATCCATATTTGTTTTTGACACCACTGAAATTTTCATTTATAATAGGGAAGTCCAAAGAGAATTCAGTCCCTGTGAGATATCTCTCCTTAACTTCTCCAGATTGAACGTTCAATCTCCACTCATGAACACGAGCGAAGAATAACCCATCTTGAGAATTATCTCTATTTGTTTTATTCACTAATCTTATATGCTTAAAACCTCTGGAAAACCATTCAAATTTGTCTAAACCAAATTCAGGACCTGGAATAATTGATCCAGGAGCTTTGCAAGCTATCACTACCACCTGTTTTTCAATTCAATGGTTCATCCATGCATCGTCAATATTTGGAATAATATGATCATGCTTGTAAGTTTTACCAAAGAATGGAAATCAAAATATGCATGGCTTGATTAATTAATTACCTCATCATCACCATCCTCAAAACAGTTTACAATATGAAATGCAGCTGCAGGTTCCACTTCAAACCATTTTATAGAATCAGCATCACCATATCGAGGCATTATTCCAATCCTCGCATGTCCTTCTTTTTCATACTTTATTAGTCTGTAAATTTGATGAAAAAAATTCAGGGAACTGCTGTTAAGGCTAACCTTTTGTTTTCCTTCAATTGCTGTGGTAATTTCAAGTTAATTTATAAACTGTGCAAATGATGATAAGGATATATATATATACTCACGGTCCACCGGCAAGGAGACGATTTATATCTATTACCAGAGGAAAATCCAGTATTACATTGTACCTGCATGTTAGATATAGCTCCATGAATGTCAAGATTATGATGCATTAAAATATTGCCAAGAAAGAAAAATACAAATCTCAACATTTGCTACGTACGTACCTCTGTGTTATTCCAATGTCATGGCTAAGGGTACATCTTTTGAATTTGAGATCAACTTTCTGAACTAATTTCTTGCCATCGGCTGAAAACACACACACACACACATTCACAAGCTCAAAATATTATCATAAATTTAGTACTCCTCAGTACAAGTCCACACGTCAAATTCCTTCTCTCTGCATACAAAAAATGACAGGCTATCTCTACCTGAGATAATTCCAACTTCATAATAAGGTAATTGTGGATAAAAGCCGAATATAACAAGTTCGCCAGTGGACTGAACTCTCTGCATGAACAATCAAAAACTTATAGTAAAAATTGAACTTGAAGAAATTAAGTTCATGATCATACAGAAAAATGAGGTGGATCTCTGCATTATTTATGTACCTTAGCATGGCTAGTAAATGGTCTCTTCCAAGATCCATTAACATCCCATTTCCCTAAAGTTTCTAGTGTTTTGATATCAATCTCTTGGGGTCCATGATTTTCTGCAGTTACATAGAAATGTCCAGCATGCTCAAACACATTGGTGTTGCTAAGGAGTTTGTCTACCATTCCAAATCTCATCTGGAAATTAAAAAAGAAGTAATTAATCAGAAACATGTTTATATGTATATATATGTGTGTGTGTGTAATTACATTGATGATGTATTATATTAATATGAACAATCTAATATAGTTTTACTTTATTTTTCAAAGGAATCATCATGCATGCATAATCTTGCAGGCCAATTAGACAATAAATTAATATACTTTTAGTTTTGTTCATTCATCCTCTCCAACTACAAGTAATCTCAATGCTCAAATTAAAAAACTAATGGAAGTTTTGTTTAATTAAAACTAATGATGAAGCCATGAAGGTGCCATGACGTACATGCATATGATCAACCTGAACCCATTATCTTATTATGGTTAAAATATATAATTAATGTCGTACAAAATTCAGCAGATGAGCAGAAATAATGGCAGCAGGATCCCCTTCAACTGCTGGAAGGAATGCTAATTTATTTCTTTGTTTTTCCAATTTGAATGTCTCGGACTCAACATATTTGTTATTGTACATAATTCTCCAGCTGCCACTACTGCTAGATTTATTGAAATACAAAGCATGAAGCATTCCTTCTCCTTCTACCCAACTATGGCTTGATTTTCCAAATATTGAGATGGCTGATTTGTATCCTCCAAATAGAGGGTTTGGACCTGCAAAATTAATATTCATGATGGAATATTTAGCAAATTTTATAAAAGTACTCTTAATTAAAACTGGATAATTAAACAACAATTATCTAACATTATTATTCATTCTAGCTACCTGCAGCCTGCTCAAATCATTTTGTTTATGATCGATGGAGTTTTCTCTAACAGGTTTTTAACTACAAAGTTGAAGAAATTAAATTTTTACAGTAAAAAGAAAATGCAAATTCTCTGATTAATATATGTACAAGAAAGTTTAAATTGTAAACTGTAAAAAGAAAATGCTTCATCAAAGGTACTGCAAGATTTACTACCGTTTCTTATGTAAACTCCCTCAGGAAAATCATTTGGGATCGTCCCTTCAACATGATCATGAGTGACTTGACATGCTTGTCCCAACTCTTCTACAGGACCAAAATTACTCTGCATGTAAATTGTAATTATATAATTGCAACAATTTCTAACACTAGTACTACTATAGCAAAATTAACATATATACAATGAAAAAGGAAAAAAAAAAAAAAAGAAAGAAAGAAAGAAAGAACAATAACCTGAGTTGGAAGCAGTGGCTGATCAACAATTTCAAAGGCAAAATCTACAAAGGCATCCAATAATTTTGCTGGAATCATCTGAATAGTTTGTGGTACATCTTTTAGAATGTGCTCTGCCACCTTTGTCAGCAATGGCTATAACCAAAATAATTTCAAAGTTAATTTTACAGATGAAAAGAATTTTTTGTTGCTAAAAACCAAAATCGTCCCAACGAAAAAGACAACAAAAAAAAAAGAGAGTCATATATATATATATAGTCAAGAATTGAAGTACCTTGAAAGGAAATGAAACGGTGGAGGAGTTTCCAAACGTGAAAGGATTATATTTGTTTGAACCCAAAGAATTAGGCCCTTGTGAGGAGGAGGGGCTGGAGCTAAGCCTCACTTGAAATGTACAACTATGCTTAGCCATTAATTAATTTCTTTCTTTCTTTCAATTCCAATCAAGATGGGATTGAAATAATTAAATCTTCCTAAATTCCTCCAAGATGGTTTCTACTTAATTTCTATAGAGACAAATTGTATCGATGATCTCTTATATAGAGTGGTTGGTTATATAGAGGAAATATATATATATATATATATATATAGCAATATTAAATAAATTGCGCATGAGGTAAATATGAGAATTTATATATTAAAGAAAATTAAGCTTTGTCAACTTGGAGGAGTAGAAACAGATTAAGACAGCAAATGAAAAAGAATATATAGTTAACTCTTCAATGATCAATTACGTGGAACATTTTGGCTGTATTGAGCTCTAATCTCAGAGTATTTCAAAATATGGAATATTCTTATAATATCAATAGGTTGGATCCAAACGCAGAAACAATGCCAAAAAAACAAGAATTGGAGAGAAATTAAGTTAATTAGCTCATAACTAACCATCACAACATGCTCTACATATACATATATTACATGTTTCGATAATACCAAAACTTTTTTTTTGTCGCCAAGGCCTAATTGCCAATTCACTTCAGTTAATCATCTTTTGAGTATTTGATGTGGAACGAGTTAAAAATAACTTTTGAATTTTATATAATTATGTCAAGAAAGGAAAGAAGGTGAATTTGCACCATTAACTAATTAGATGGAAAAAAAAAAAAAAAAAAAAACTTAGATGGGTATAACTTTTTTCCCGAATTCAAGATCGTTATTGTTATATATGAGGATGCTATGGCAAATAATTTTGGATGCTTACTTGTGACTAATTTACTTGAATTGGTTTTATAATTAATATAACATAATCATTAATTTCTTGACTAAAACTATATAGTTTGATTAATTATCCTATTATGGAAAGTGTTTTTTTTTTTTTTTGAATAATTTCAAAAAGTAAAGAATTATGAAGTTATGTAAAAATTATAAATTGAAAACCCGTTAAATCTTTCTTGAGTTTTGTTTAAATAGCTTATAGCTAATGAAAATGAAAATGATGTAAAGCTAGCTTGATGTATTTGAAGCTTGTATATGTGCTTATCGAGTTAACAATTAATTAAAGTGATGTATCATGGTTCTTGGGACAAAGGGAGATGAGTGCAAGAAGTATAATCCAATCCAAAATTTTAATTAAATATATGTAATTTATACAATAAAATAAGAAATTGAATAAAAGATACGAAATGCATATATGTCATTGAGATTTAATTAACAATTTTTATTCGTTCAACCAAACACACATGATAAAACAGTTTTAAGCCAAATTTTATAGCGGGAAGATAATCGAATACTAAGGTTTAATCAAATTAATATGTAAATTGATGTGGGACGGGTAGAAAATAATACGGATATGTGGCATATAAGTCTTTTTTTTTTTTTTTTTTTTTTAATTTAACATTCTAACATATTACATCAATTTTACACTGTTACAAGAAATCTCATTCAAATGGGTATAATTAATTTTCACTTCCGAATTATATATAATCGCTAATGTGACCAAGTGCTTGCAAGTGAACAACAAAATCCACAAGTCCTATGATTTAAGGCATTTTAAACACAGATTTCTTTGTTTTGCATGCCTACTTTCCAATCCATTTTCTACTCATATAACCATACAAATTAAAGACAACTTTTTAAAGGTCGACCATGCATGCATATGGTGTGTAAAATATTGCTCCATAAGTTTCGATTGTTTAATATAGCTCCATCACCAAAACATGATGTCTCAAGGCCGGCCAGTTTATAATCTATTTCTGTTTGTTTTTGTTGACTGTGTGTGTTGTATCACTCAACTTGGATAATGGAAGGACGAGTGTGGAGGGAAGATGGCACCATATTACTTATAATTTGGAAGAGATCTATATATGGGATTGGGAAGAAGTTGTAAATTAATGATGATTAGGATTTTGCAAAGACATAGCCTAGCTAGATTAGGAGCATGTTGACAAAAAGTTTCCATGAAAACCGTATGGCACTCTAAATGGGAGCGTGATTTTGGCAATTGGCTCACTGGATATCTTCTTGGCATCAACTATGTATACCTGCAACATCAAAGTCAGAATATATATATTCAGCCTTCAGGCATGTCTTGATCGATCATCTATTGATCAATCACAAATCCGAATTATATATGATTAACCTTAGCCTAGCCACCGACCTGAGACATGTTAGCTTGTTCATCGTGTACATATGCGATGATCCAGCCATCATCCTCTTCTTGAACATCATGACTACTTCCTGATGATTTGGGAACAAATACAGCTCCTGAGCAAAATGTGTCTTTAGGAAATTTGTGATACTCCACTTTTATAGCTTCTTCATCTTCAATTTCTTCCTCCTTCTCCTCCTATATATTTATATAGTTCACAAATTTGATCAGGTAATTAAGAACATGTTCTGTTTATTTGGTGGAATCGAGGGGCAATCTCACGGACAGGCAAAAACTTAAATACAACAAGTATTTTACCTTTATCGCACTAAATGTGGTCGATTATATGGATTATATTTCACCACCACACTCGATTAATTTGCAATTTGTTATGTGATCAATATTATATGGGTAAGCAAAATTTTAAGCCAACTGCAAAACCGTCGTAATTTAGTACCAATTACTTACTAGGTTATTTATAATTATTGGAGTTAGCAAAATATTAAATATCAAAGAGTGGATTAATATATTAATTATACCTGCAGATTGAGTTCAAATGTTCTCTCTTCATCAAGATGAAGCTTGGCTAGTCCCCCATATTTTGCCATTCCTGCATCCCAGTCCAATAATTAATTATGCCATAAATTCAAAATAATTATGTTTTTGTAGTGAAACATGTCATCAATTTCTTTATAATTAAGTAGGCACCTGAAATGGAGCTTGCTGTAGAATCAATAACTTGTGTGTATCCATATTTATTTTTGACACCACTGAATTTATCATTTATAATAGGGAAGTCCAAAGAGAATTCAGTCCCAGTGAGATATCTTTCCTTAACTTCTCCAGATTGAACGTTCAATCTCCACTCATGAACACGAGTGAAGAATAACCCATCTTGTGAATCTCTATTTATTTTATTCACTGATCTTATATGCTTAAAACCTCTGGAAAACCATTCAAACTTGTCTAAACCAAATTCAGGGCCTGGAATAATTGATCCAGGAGCTTTGCAAGCTATCACTACCACCTGTTTCAATTCAATGATTCATCCATGCATCGTCAATGTTTGGAATAATGCTAAAGAGTAGAAATCAAAATATGCATGGATTCATTAATTACCTCATCATCACCATCCTCAAAACAGTTTACAATATGAAATGCAGCTGCAGGTTCCACTTCAAACCATTTTATAGAATCAGCATCACCGTATCGAGGCATTATTCCAATCCTCGCATGTCCTTCTTTTTCATACTTTATTAGTCTGTAAATTTGATGAAAAAAAATTCAGGGAACTGCTGTTAAGGCTAGCCTTTTGTTTTCCTTCAATTGCTGTGGTAATTTCGAGTTAATTTATAAACTGTGCAAATGATGATATGGGCATATATATATATACTCACGGTCCACCGGCAAGGAGACGATTTATATCTATTACCAGAGGAAAATCCATGATCACATTGTACCTGCACGGTTGATATAGCTCCCATGAATGTCAAGATCATGATGCATTACAATATTGCCATAGAAGGAAATAAAATTAATGTTAAAACAGTTGCTATGTGTACCTCTGTGTTATTCCAATGTCATGGCTAAGGGTACATCTTTTGAATTTGAGATCAACTTTCTGAATTAATTTCTTACCATCAGCTGAAAACACACACACACACATTGATCACAAGCTCAAATAATATCAGTCGTGTCCCCATTAAATTCCTTCTCCAATCCCACACAATATATACTATACATGATATCCTAGTTCTACCTGAGATGATTCCAACTTCATAATAAGGTAATTCTGGATAAAAGCCGAATATAACAAGCTCACCAGTGGACTGATCTCTCTGCATCAATCAATCAAAAAATTATGGTAAAAATTGAACTTGAAGAAGTTCATGATCATACAGAAAAATGAGGAGATCCACATTATTTATTCAATGCATATATATATATATATATATATATATATATACATGTACCTTAGCATGGCTAGTAAATGGTCTCTTCCAAGATCCATTAACATCCCATTTCCCTAAAGTTTCTAGTGTTTTGATATCAATCTGTTGGGGCACATGATTCTCTGCAGTTACATAGAACTGCCCAGCATGCTCAAACACATTGGTGTTGCTAAGGAGTTTGTCTACCATTCCAAATCTCATCTGGACATTAAAAAAGAAGTAATTAATCATAAATATGCTTAGGTTGATGATTAATATGAACAATCTAGTCTACTTTTACTTTTTTTTTCTAATAAGGAATTCTTTCCATTTAGATTTTCCAAGTAGATTTTCTCTATTATCCTTTCATATATTGAGATAAATTTTTCATGTAATGGAGTAGTACTCCAAATTTATCGCATTTGCTTTGTAACAGTGTGGACGGGTATAGCCGGTACTGTATTTGTTCGAGCTATGTATATATATCTACGTTTGACAAAAAAAAGAATCATCATGCATAATCTTGCAGGCCGATTAGACAAATTAATTAATATAATTTTAGTTTTATTAATCATCCATCCTCCTCAGGACCACAACTATATGTATATATCAAATTAAAACTAATGCAAGTTTTGTTTAATTAAAACTAATGATGAAGATCCCATGACGTACGTGCAAATTAAATAAACCTGAACCCATTATCTTATTATGGTGGAAATATATAATTGTCGTACCAAATTTAGCAGATGAGCAGAAATAAGGGCAGCAGGATCCCCTTCAGCTGCTGGAAGGAATGCTAATTTATTTCTTTGTTTTTCCAATTTGTATGTCTCAGACTCAACATATCTGTTATTGTACACAATGCTCCAGCTTCCAGTACTTTTAGATTTATTGAAATACACAGCATGAAGCATTCCTTCTCCTTCTACCCAAATATGACTTGATTTTCCAAATATTGAGATGGCTGATTTGTATCCTCCAAAGAGAGGGTTTGGACCTGCAAAATTAATATTCATGATGGAATAATATTTAGCAAATATAACAAAAGTACTCTTAATTAAAACTGGATAATTGAACAAGATTATTATCTAACATTATATCATAATATTATCTGGAAGAATGTTTAGTTATTCCGTTTATGATGAAGTTGGTTTTCTCTAATCGGCCGGTTTTTAATTAATTACAAATTAAGTTCAGGAAATTGCAAACAGCAAAAAGAAAATGCGATTTCTCTGATATAATATATGTTCAAGAAATAACAATAATTAGGGGATCAAGAACATTATGGATAAAATTAAGTTTAAATCGTAAACTGTAAAAAGAAAATGCTTCAATGGTGCAAGATGTTCACCATTTCTTATGTAAACTCCCTCTGGAAAATCATTTGGGATCGTTCCTTCAACATGATCAGTGACTTCAAATGCCTGTTCCAACTCTTCTACAGGAGCAAAATTACTCTGCATGTAAAAACATAATTGCATGAGAACTGTCAATTTCTAACACTACTATTATAGCAAACTTAACATGTTTATTCTGATTAATTCTACAATGAAAAAAGAAAAAAGAAAAAAAAAGAAAGAAGAATAACCTGCGTTGGAAGCAGCGGCTGATCAACAATTTCAAAGGCAAAATCTACAAAGGCATCCAATAATTTTACCGGAATCATCTGAATAGTTTGTGGTACATCTTTTAGAATGTGCTCCACCTTTGTCAACAATGGCTATAACCAAAAGATCAATTTGAATGTTTAATTTACAGATTAAAAGAATTTTTCGTTGCTAAAAAAAATAAAAAAATTGTCCCAAACGAAAAAGACAACCAAAAAAAACAAAAAAACGAATCATAAATCATAATTACGAAGTAATACGTACCTTAAAGGGAAATGAAAGGCCGGAGGAGTTTCCAAACTTGAAGGAATTATGTTTGTGCGACTCCAAAGAAGGCCTTTGTGAGGAGGAGGGGCTGGAGCTAAGCCTCACTTGAAATGCACAACTATGAGTAGACATTCTTTGATGGCTTTGGCTAGGAAATACAATCAGGACAAGATGATCTGCCGCAAGTGCCATGCTCGTTTGCAACCTCGTGCTGTCAACTGTAGGAAAAAGAAGTGCGAGCAAGGCAACCAGTTTGAGGCCAAAAAAGAATATCCAGTAGATTTATATCTTGAATATCCCATCAAAGCTTCCACGGGATAGATGGATGGATGGTTGTGGGGAGCTCGTACAAGTTATTGGATGGTTTTGTTATCAAGTTTTTTGTCATGATGATAAAAATGTGTGTACTATGTGTAAAATATGTGTAGTATGTGAAAATACGTGTAGTGCGCGTAAAATATGTGTAGTGTGTGAAAATGTGTGTACCATGTGAAAAATATGTGTAATGTGTGAAAATGTATGTACTATGTGTAAAATATTTGTAGTGTGTAAAAATACGTGTAGTATGTATAAAATATGTTTAGTGTGTGAAAATATGTGTAGTATGTGAAAATGTGTGTACTGTGTGTAAAATATGTGGTGTGTGAAATGTGTACTATATGTAAAATATGTGTAGTATGTGTAAAATATGTGTAATATGTGAAAATGTATGTAATATGTGTAATTTATAAAAGTGTAAGTTAAGTGTAAAACAAATTGACTCGCGAGTCACCCAAGACCCAACCCAACCCAACCCAACCCAACTAGTTAAAATAATAGACAGGTTGGGTAATGAATCAAAATTGCCATTTCTAATTCTGATGATGATTGCTTTGGAACTCAACTTACTATTTGCTTGTTGGATAATTGTTAAAGAATTGGATACCTTCTCTGCTTCCGGAAATAAAATTTCATTCTTCTATCAAAAAAAAAAATAAAAGAAAAGAGTAGACATTAATTAATTTAAATTTATTTTTTTTCAATTTCTACAAAATTTTGGTCATGATCATTTATGGGAACTAAAATCTAGATTAATGTCTACATTCTAAAGTAAAATTGTATCTTATAGTGGTTGGTTCTATATATAGAGGAAATTTCTATATAGAGCACAGTTTATATAAAATGAATAATAAAGTATGATAAAAAAATATGTATTATTAAAAGAAAAGTTTTGTCAACTTGGAGTAGAAACAGATTAATTAAGACAGCAAATAAAAACCAATATATAGTTAACTTCTCATTATGATCATGAATCAAGTGGATCATTTTGGCTGTATTGAGCTTTAATCTCAGAGAATTTCAACATATGGAATATTCTTATAATATCAATAGGTTGGATCCCCAGCAACGTAACAATGACAAAAAAACAAGAATTGAAGAACACTACATTATATATACATATTATAGCATAACTTTTTTTTTGTCTCCTAAGTACTCCTAATTATTGCCAATTCACTTCAGTTAATCATCTTTAATTAAGTTTTTCTTTCCCATATCTTAATTGTATGAATTTCTCAAACTATTAATAAAAAAACAAATGGGATTTGCAGTGTTCTCTTTTATTTTTTTAACTTTTTTTTATAATGGCAGACCTTGTACACAAGCAAGCGAAGTCAACTTCAAACTTTTACATATAGCTACTGTTTGGACGAGGTAATTTTGGATTATATCATGAATTTTTTTTCTTGGAATTTGTTATGAGAAAAGTATATTTTGGGAGTGTTTGGAATGAATGATTTTGTTTTGTTAGAATTTGTATGGAAGATTTTTTTTATTAATAAAAATTTAAAATTTAAATTTAAATTAATATTTTATTAATTTATTTTGATGGAAATTGTGTTAGAAAGAATTGTTTATTATTAAAATTTAAAATTTAAATTCAAATTTAATATTTTATTTATAAAAAACACTGTCGCAAAAATAATTATGTAGCATTGTTTTTGTTTTTAAAAATTTTGATAGAAAAATTAAACAAAACAAACAATTCATTTTACAATTGTGAAATAAATCACAAAATTCATGCCTTCCAAATAGAGCCTAATAAACTTAAAGAATTACGCGCAATTCAACAATGAATTGTTTAGAGATTCTAAAAACATACCAGTTTGAGGAAAATATAGACACTGCATTTATATATAATAAGTTTTCCTCAAAAAATAGTAAATCAAATCTATCTACTCTAATTGCACTTTTCACTCTGATTGGCAATTCCATCTTTAAAGCAAAAAATATACTTGTATTAGTTTATATACCATAATTAGCAAGAAAATTCGATGGAATATTAACCTTTCAATGTGAGTTTTGAATGTTTGATATAATTTGGTATATCATTTCAATATGTCTATCAATTGCAATGTACTAAAAAATTGGGCATGATTGCTCGTAAATAAACAAATAGGAGCAACATTTTACACAAAATTTGAAAGAGAAATTAAAACTTTTATGATGCATTCAATGCATGTGTGCTTGTTGTGTTTTTATAGGAAAAATTGTCAAAATAGTCACTCATATTGTACAAAAAAAACTTATTTTGTCACTCGTATTAAAAATGATGCATTTTAGTCACTGGCATTTAAAAAATACATCAAATTAGCCACTCAACAAAACTCTGTAAGCTTTTTTAACAGAGAAAACACATGTTTATATCATGCACCACTTAATAAAAGGGTAAAAATAGAAAATCGTTTTATTCTTCACACAAAATACTTTATTACAATCGATTTATTGATCATCCGCTGTTTTTTATCAGTAGACTCTTCCTCCATTAACAGTGGACTATGAATAAATTATGAAGGATTTTGTTTGAAAAATAAATCGATTTTCCACTTTTATCCATTTATTAAGTAATACATAATGTGAACTTGCGATTTTTATGTTAACAAAGTGTGTGTTTCCTGTTAAAAAAGATAATAAATTTTGGTTAGTGACTAATTTGATGTATTTTTTAAATGCCACTGACTAAAATACATTATTTTTAATGTGAGTGACAAAATAATTTTTTTAATATAATGTGAGCGACTATCTTGGCAATTTTCTCTTTATATATCTACTAGAACCACTAGACATCAAGTTCATTTCGAAAGAGGAGAAAATTTTTAAATAAAATAAAATAAAAATTTGCTTGAATATTTTTTTTAATGGTAGAAGAAGAAATATTATGTAAATGAGCCATTTATTTTAGACAATTCTCCATCTTTAACGATAAAGGCATACAGCATGAAAATTTGGAGAATATTGCGTTCGCGTATATCTTCTTGGAATTCCAACTTCCAAGTACATACAGACCATTCAAACCTGCTACAATTAATAATACTTAGAAATAAGATCCAAAGTTTTCTTTAGTTCCTTTTGTTGTATGCATTTGTCATCAACGTATATACATATAGACACTACTACAAAAATGGCCAGTAACACCGGTTATTTTTTGCTAAGCACACCAAAAATGAACCGGTGTATATACAGGCGGGGTTAAATGTATATATTTTTTACACCGGTTTATAAAACTGATGTAAAAAATGTTTGTTACACCGGTTATAGAAATAACCGGTGTAAAAATGTTTAAAGTGTTTGTTACACCGGTTATAGAAATAACCGGTGTAAAAAGTGTTTGTGCATCCGTCGTCGCTGCTGCTTTTGAAATTGTAGAAGACAGCAGACAAGAGCTGAATGGAACATTCAAATGAATCATGAACCAATCTTGAAATTATAGAACAAATTCCAGTCTTGCTTCTTGATATTCAAAAAAAAAATGTTTCTTAATGTCAAATAGGAAGCAAAACAAAGATCAAATGAACCACAACAAATAAGCTTCTTACATCCAATCTATAAAGGGGAGGCTTAACTCACTGTCTTGATTATTTTGTAAACCTACAAATTCAACCAAGTCCTAGACGCACCAAGTTTAGAAATTTCTTCTAGTGGATCCAAGAATCATCATCCATCCATCCACCCACCACTAACTCTTCAATTTTCTTTGTTTACGGCCTCAAGTTCTGCAACTGATTCAGTAACATTATCACACCTTTTTATTTGTTAATTTTTTATTTGTTATACGCTAATTATATTTGATACTTTATACAATAATTCACTGATTTTTTATTCTTTATATGCTAATATTTATACTTTATACTTTAATACGCTAATTTTTTTATACTTTATGCGCTAATTTTTTATTTTTTATATGCTAATTTTTTGTATTTATACATTAAAATAAAATTCATACGCAATTGATCCCATGTGTGTGTATGTATCCAAAATTCTATGCAGTTGCAAAGACCACATCCAAGATTTTTTTTTTTTTTTTTTTTTTGGAATCTACATAATATTGGATTGGCCCTTAATATTTAATTAAAGGAATTATTTCAATGTTCTTACAATGAAGGAGCACATATTCCTGTTTTGGCTATGTTATAATTAAAATATGAGCTTAGTGATACTGCTGCCAGCCTTGCTCCTTCAAAATCAACAAATAAAAAATTATTTTTCTTCAACCGAGTTGTATATAGCCACAAGAAAGCAAACAGACTACTAGTAAATTCTCAATGTTCAAGTTGATTTTTGCTGTATTAATACTCTAATAATGTACATGTAAGAGGGTTTTCAACTCTCAAATATTTTAACACGGGACCGGTTAATGCAATATGCTTGTTTTTCATTAATCAACTTTATTCGCAGAATACACAAATTCTGCACAATTTGAAAGGATATTATTAAAAGATAATAAAGTTTTAAAAAGATTTATTTGTTGTAGAAAATCTGAAGTCAACATTACGTAACGAAGGAGTCTAAATTGTTTAAAAAAAAGAAAAATGGTGCAAAAATGACCAAAATTAAAGAATTTGGGCATCAAACACCTTGATTAATCATGGCACAAAACTTGATGATTCTTGTGTCTCTCTTTGCCAATTCCCTTCCAAAACGTCATATTATATTAGCGATTTTGATTCCGAATAATAAAGTTATACCTGTTTAAAGTTTAATGAGATGATTTAGTTTTTTTTTTTCTCTCTTTATTTTTTAACTAATTCTGCCCAACTTAACACAAAATCTTCAACCCATTACACGATACATTCTTAATTAACTACCAGCCCATAAACAACCTGATGAGTTTCCACTTGAAAAGGGTCGAAATTTAACTTCTTACAAATGTAGTTCATGTATTAAAAAAAAAAAAAAAAAAAAAAGCACATACACATACATTAATTGATCATTAATAAAACAATTACATAACAAAACAAGTTTTATTATATACTATTCATATTATTGTAGTATGATCGCTTGCAAATCCATAATTAAGTTGGCATTGTCAATTCCCTAGAGAATTGATAATTAAAGGCCACTCTTACGTACTAAATCTCAGTGGATCAGTTGATTGACCTGTAAATTATTGATAAAATTATCGCTTTTGACAAAAGAAATAAATTCTACATTCACGCTCTCAGTACTAAATATGTAATGATTTTGGGACACAAATGGTGGCTGGCCAGGCCTTAACCATTACTTAAATCAGTTATATTTTCTTTTGGAGTTCATTGATCAGTGATATGAAATGCTCCATGGAATCCATATGGCACCCTCGTGGGAATTCCAATTACGGCCACTGGCTCACTGCAAAACTTGTTTGCATCAACGATATAAGCCTGCCAAAATGAATGAATAAACAATGATCATCCATGGTGTAAAATAAAATATATAATTCAAATTAATTTGTGGCTGTATGAAATTAACTATTAAATATTAATGAACCTGAGATTTGTTAGTTTCTTCATTGTGTACAAAGGAGATAACCCAACCATCATCCTCTTCAACACCTCCATGTTTAGGTACAAATGCAGCTCCTGTGCAAAATGTTTTCTCTGGAAATTTGTGATGCTCAACCTTGGCAATTTCATTCCCCTGTTCAAAATTTCTAAAATTTACCAAAACATTGATGCATGCATGCAGGCATGCCACAAAAATATAATTATCCCACGTAGAAAATTAAACCAATGCAAAAGGGGCATTTTACCGAAGAATTTTCAACTTCTTTTTCATCAAGATAAATTTTGGCAAGCCCTCCAAACTTTGGAATGCCTAATGATCAAGAGAACAATACAGCAAATTATATATCATGAGCAATTAATATATAATAACTTTAATTTGGATGGATACTTTTTTGCTTTTTTTTTTTTTTTTTATATATATCTTCAAAAAATAGATCGATCATTACCTGAATCGGAGCTTGCAATACCATCAACAGCTTGTGCATAACCATATTTATTCTTGAGGCCAACAAAATTTTGATTGATCATAGGGAAATCAACTGAGAAATCATTCCCAGTTAGATTCCTTGTCTTGACCTCTCCTGTTCGCATGTTCAATCTCCATTCATGAGCACGAGTAAACAGTGATGCATCAATTGAATTTTCATCGTTTTCGTCAACAAGATTTAAGGGCTTGAAGGCTCTTGAAAACCATTCAAATTTGTCAAAGCCAAATTCTGGTCCTGGTATGATGGATGCACGAGCTTTACATCCTATGACCACAACCTATACAGTTAAGTAAATTTAATAATTAATTATACGACAATAATTATTACGCAATTCATGATTTCAAATAATTTTCAAGATTCTTGAACTAATGATTAATGAATTACCTCGTCTTCATCCTCAAAACAATTTACAATATGAAATACAATGCATGGTTCAACCTCGAACCATTTGACAGAATCAGCATCACCATATCGAGGCATTACTCCAATTCTCGAGTATCCTTTGCTTTCATACAAGACCAATCTGATTATTATTCATGAAAATTCAAAATAATGAGATTAGTAAAATTATGTAATATATGCATTTTATGTTCTTAGAGAATTAATATATATTCAAGAACTTATAATTGAGAAAACGGAAAAGCACTCACGGTCCACCACTGACGAGTCTATTCAAGTCTACCGTTAGTGGAAAATCCAGAATGACATTGTACCTGCGAAACATAAAGAAATTATTAGAGCATAGATAATGTAGGACTGTGATTTAATTTGCAACAAACCAAATTAATTTAATTAGCTAGAGATAATCAATCTTTTAATTACATATCATTTGGAAAGAAACAATAAAAGAAGATATATATATATATGTTATATTTTAATGTAAATGAAAAATAAGTTTAATCAATGCTAACAGACAAAATTTAATTTATATACTCGACTTTAATTTGTGGAATAAAAGTTTAATTGTTATTTTTTATAATTTGAGAATACACCGCTCTAGCTCATATTCAAGAATATCTGTAGTTTAGCCTTCAAAATGTTTCAATTTTGATTGCAGGTTGGTGAAGTCTACCAAATATTCACCAAATTGATTAAAAAAAAAAAAACATCCCAAATGTCATACTCTTAAGTCTTAACTAGTTGAACTTGAAAATTAGAGGCACTAATATGGCAAAATAAGCCGCCAAAACTGGTCCACAAGAACCACAACTAATTAATTAATAAAGGAATAAAAAGATAAACTAAAAAAAAATGTCATCTCTTTGGATAATATGACAACATACCTTTCTGTAATTCCCATTTCATGACAAAGGCTGCATCTGTTGAATTTCAAGTCGACTTTATGAATTATTCTCTCTCCATCAGCTGTATACAGTGGCATAATTTAATATATTATATATGGTATATATATATATATATATATATATATATATATATATCAAATGACTAATATTTTCTTTTAGAGGGTAGTAAACGACTTCAATAGTTGCTCTATTTGGAGTAAATATTGTTTCGATATTTAATCTTTTAGAGGGTAGTAAACGACTTTAGATGTTAGTATTTCAACTTGACTTTTGTTGAATATTGATCTTTAACTAATTTTTTATCAATTTAATAAGCAAACAATTAGCCGTGTGCACAAAACGATTTTATTTTAAATGATAAACAATGTCACATGACAAACGGTATTACTTACTTGACAAATAGATAGAAAATGAATTGATAACTATTTGTATTACAAAATCTAAATTAATGAACCAAAATATAAAATTTTCAAGATTGTGAATCTAAATGATACTTACCCTAATTTAAGGAAATATTGACTGTCACTTACCCAAACAGTTAAAATTAAGTTGTTTTGAGGTATTCCCAATGATTGTATATCATGACTTCTGCTTTAATTGGTTTAATTATTTTAAACTTCCAAGCAGTGATCTTGAACTGTTTCAGGAAAAAAAAAATTTGCTTTTGAAAATATAATTAAAAAAAAACATTAATCTTACAAATTAAATTTTCAACAAGTTCACAAGAATCAACATTTTCATAGTGATATTTTATAAATAAAAAAAAACACACACACGCACACACACATACAAAAACAGTTGAGATTGGGCTCACATTTCATAGTATCTCAAAAGTAAAAAATAGTATAAAATAATCAACAAACCTGAAATGACTCCCAGTACAAAGTAAGGTTTTGTTGGTTGAATCCCAGAGATAACCAGCTCTCCAGTACCAGGGGCTTTCTACATTATAATATTAGAATTTTGCAGCATGAGAATGTGGATATATAGAGTACTACTAATTAATTAATATATATGTTAAAGATTAATGTAATTTGTTTGTACGTTACACATGCAATTATTAATTAATAAAATATTTTTTGTACCTTAGGATGACTGTTAAATGTCCGATTCCAAGTTTGATTTATAAGATCCCAATTTCCAAGAGTTTCCAACGTTACAATATCAATCTCTTGAGGCATATGATTCTCAGCAATCGAATAAAACTTCCCAGAATGCTCAAAAACATTCGTATTGCTTAGTTCTTTGTTAGCAGTGCCAAATCTCAACTGAAAAATCCAACAATTAATATTAATGAGATATATTCATATGTAATATTGCAAACTTTATCTAAAAGAAGATCATGATCACATACGTACCGAATTAAGCAAAAATGCAGCCATAACAGCAATAGCGTCCCCTTCAGTAGCTGGAAGGAATGATCTTCTTTTTCTTTCAATCTCCATTTTTAAAGTCTCAGTTTGGACATACTTATTATTGTAGAGAATTCTCCAATTATTATCAGTACTATCTTTCTTGAAGTACAAAGAATGGACCATCCCCTCGCCTTCTACCCATAAATCATGGGTTACTCCCAACAGTGATTTTGCAGATTTTAGTGCTCCAAATGGTGGGTTTGAACCTTCATGTAATGTAAATTAAAACCAACAAATTAATTGCCATCATGCCATGCATGCATGCATGTCACATACTCATCAAGATTTATATATATACTTTGAGTTTCCACAAAACAATTTTGATTCATAAACATGATTATTTAAAAATCAATGGATTGAATATTATTATTAATTAATAGAGATTATTTTTTAAAATTTCTAAAATTTTGGCCGGGAATGATCCGGCATTGTTTACTTACAACATTAAACTGGTGAAGGTATATACTTCATTCTTGAGAAATTCTTGACAAGAAAAAGAAAAAAAAGAAAAAGATTGGATGATCTACTTTGATTATCCACACAAGCATGCCTTAATAGTCCCATGCATCCAATTCATGTTTAACCATTTCGATATATATAATTACTTTAGCTACTCAGTTTCATAATCAACATTTACTGAGGGGATCGATGCAAGGATTGCAACCTACATGCTCATGCTTTTGGTTACAGGAATCATTAATACTGGGGCTTACTCTGCTAAGTAAATTGTGAGAACCATTAATCAATCACATGCAAGCATTAATCAGCATGAAAAATACATTTAATTGAAGAATTTTTTTTTCTCTCTAAATACAACAAAAAATTTACAGAGAAATGTGTGATATTTTATATCTAGAAAAGTTTGATCACTAAAGTGACAAATTACAAATACATAACTAATGAAGATAAGGAGTGTTGTGGGCAGTTGGTAGGCCTGTAAACGAGTCGAGTCAAGCTCCAGTACCTCCATAATCGAGCTACTCGAGCACTTTATTGGTGGTACTCGAGCTCGATCGAGTAGCCATTTTTTGAGCTAGAGCTCGATTTTTTAATTTATTTTTATTTTTATTTTTTTCATTATTTTTTATTTTTTTAAATTGTAGGATATAATTGTAATTTTTTAAAATTTAGTAAAGTAAAATGATAATTTAGTATAAAATTAAGGTCTAAAATATAAATATAAGTTGCTTAAAATATAATTTATTAAATGTTATGGACTAAAAAATAATTTTAAAAAAAATTTAAAAAAAAAATGTAATCGAGTAGCTCGCGATCCTTTGAACTCGAGCTCGGTCAAACCGAGCTCGAGTAGAGTAGTTGACCGAGCTGCTCCGCTCGTGAGCACCTCGCACGTTTTACGCCCCTAGTCGTGGGTGAGGGTTATTGGTGGGAATATATCATTTTTGGGTAGGACAAGACAAGCATCCTATCTGTATATGGGGCCTCATGCAATGCAACTTGAAGATAATGAATGCATTATGCATGCATGAAATGGCCTAACGAATAGACGTCTGAGTCAAATGGTTTGGTCAATTATGGAAGCTGCAGACTGCAGAAAATATCATCCCAAATAGGTAAATTACTGTTAGATATGATTCAATTTTGTACATCCATCCCTAGGTTTTGTGGCTATTGATCCACTAATAATAGAAATAAATAATAAGGATGGAAGTATAAATCATGCACCTATCTTAATTTTCTTTTCATGAGTGTCCAATCTCTGCTGCCATTTTTAGAAAGTTGCATTGTGCATAGAAATTAACATTGACTAGATTCCTGAATTCTAATGGTTAGTGCATCATTATCAAGGAAATTCTTGATTTCTTTGAAGAAGATGGTGTTAAAGTTGAGTTTGGCTTCTATAACTCATCTTGTTATGTCTGCCTTCAAATGAAGTAACTGACAAATTGCATTGGAATGGTATGGGGGGATTATAATGATCACGATGGTTTGTATTGAGGTTGGATTTTGTGGTGTTCATGAAGGGTTTGGTTTATTTTGAAAGATATTTTGTTTTCAAATTTGGGAAAAAAAAAAGAATACTTTCTATTTGATAAATGGATATTTGAATTTATAAAATATATACGTACACCCAGTGGCGGATCATTGGGGGTGGGGGTTGCGGCCGCCCCCGATATTTGAAAAATTATGCTAGGTTCTTGTAAAAATTTTAAAAAATTCAATTGGATCCTTAAGAAAATTATAATTTTGCACCCCAAAAATTAAAATATAACTTTTACTATGTAACTTTGCCCCCCAAACCTTTATTTCTGGATCTGCCACTGCGTACACCTTAGGATTAATTGGAAGTAACTTTGCATTTCCTAAAAAACATCACTCTTAAAATTCTTTTATCTATTTGCCATCTTGAATTCACATAGCATTGCTGAATAATGAATTTTTTATTCCACACTTCCCTATCTCCCTTAGGGATATTTTAATATGTGTTTATCCATTCATATCAATGCTTATATATATATATACTATAAAAATCCACATCCATTCAAATTTATTTTAATAAAAAAATATTTTTTTTCTTGATTTCATTTTATATTTTTTTAACTACTTTTGATGATTTTTTTTTAGATTGAAAAAGATAAGAAGTCTCCAAAAATAATTTTAAAATATCAAATGTAATAAAAAAATAATTTTTATACTAAAATAAATTAGAATGAATGTAGACTCTAATGGTATAAATGTTAATATAAATAAATATTCACATATAAAATATTAATATGTAAAACACAGACTGATGTATAAAGTATGAAACAGAAATTGCTAACCCCTATACAGAGTAACTACTATTATCAATACTATGCAATTTTGTTCTTCAAAGTAATATAAATCTTTGATTCGTTATTAAAAATATATAGTTAGATAAAGTACTTGAAATATTTTTTTAAGAAAATGATTTATAATTAAAGAATTAATGTAAAAGTTTTTCCATATAGAGGTTAAGTGGAAATACCATTTCTAATATAAACACCCTCTGGAAAATCATCTGGAATCCTTCCTTGAGTAGCAGTAACAGCAACAGCTTCTCCTATTTCTTCCACTGGAGCAACGTTACTCTAATATTTAAGCAATTTAGACAAATTAAACGTACGATTAACATCACCGACGACATGCATGCATGCATGCATGCAACACAATTAATAATATTAATTGCTACATATATATTTGGATCAGTTAAATAATTTGTTCTTGTTGTTCTTGTGGATCGAGTACCTGAGATGGAAGTAATTCCTGGTCAGTGATTTCAAACGTGAAATGAACAACTGCATCCAGTAAATTGGCTGAAGCAACCTTCATCAGTTTTGGAACATCATCCAATATAATTCTTGGAATCTGCGGCAACTCCTTCAAATACGGCTGTTGTATATATATATATATATATCAAGGTTGTGTAAGTTAATTTCCAGATAATACCAGCAGAATATGTATATTACTGTACACAGAGAGGGAATTGAAAGAAATTATAGCCCACCTTGATAGAGGAATAGAGTGAAGAAGCCTTGACATTATGATGATGATGATGATGTTGATGATGATTACGTTTGTGGGATAGTAATAAGGATGGCCTTTGTACCCACGAATGAACTGGAAATGCATAAGTACAACATGAGAATGTACAGCCTGCAGTAGCCATTGATGATCACTGAGCAATATTCACAGAGATAGCCCCCCGATCGATATTGTGAATCTATACTAGAAAGGGATTATTTAAATTTCAAAATGAAAGAGCAGTACTTAAAAGGGAAGAGCTTAGTACAACTATATATGTATACATAGTTTGGTAGATAAATTTTTGCAGGCTAAACAAGAAAATAATTAAGTGTACCAAAGGACAAAAGAACAGGAGGACTGGAGCCTGGAGGGGTCAAGTGTTGAGGAACGTGCATGAACGTGTGTGTCCTCCAAATTATTGAACTTTGTAGTTATTGGTATGTATCATGATCCAAGCAAAGCAATTGGCCCTTGTCGTGTTCTTGACTCATCGTTTTGCTGTTTTAACTATACCATGAATTAATTAAGCAAGAAAAAAAAAAAAATGAGGCTATGCAAATTACAATCCTAGCTTCAGTTCATAATTTCTCAGTCTGCAAGGTTTTAAAAAATTCCGAGTTTTAGTAGGCAATAAATTCCGCCTAATTATATAAGCGACATGTTCATGCATTCTATGCACATATATATTTTGCCAAAGTAGATTTCTGGGGACATTTCAAACTTTACGAAAATGCATTCTATGTACATATCACATTCCTTGATACATATCATATTTGGAGTCATTCTCTTTCACTTTTTGGACAATTCATATTTGGATTGCATTGTACCTTTTAAAATATTTGATATATAAAAATTGAGGCAGACATCCTCCTTCGGAAACAGGGATTTGCCAAGACCTTGTTCTCTCAACAATTTATATATGGATTATTTTTATATTTTCAAATTTGTTTAATCTATAAAATTGGATTTAACATCTCTCTTCATGTACATAATTGTCACTAAAAAAAAAAGAATTTCAAGAATATATCGGGATTCTTTAAGAATTATTTACGGTATTTTAATTTCTTTTATTCGTCACTTAAAAAAAATGAAAAAAATATATAAAGTTTTGAAAAATCACGAGGTTTGGGAGGCAAAAAAATTTGTAAGATAATATAATGATTCTCTGAGAAACTATATATGTATATTTTTAACCAAATATTTCTTTTGTTGTTGACTCAAAAGAAAATAAATAAACTAGTAGAATATGATAATTTTAAATTAATAGCTGTACAATCAATCACAATCAGATATTTCTTTTTCTTTTCTCTTCTTGCATTTCATGTCAGTTCAATTAATACACTATATTTGGAATGGTTCAAATGGACCAGATTGTATGCATAATTGCAGCTGCCTTAAACCAGTTGTCTTCAATAATTGATTCTAGAAGAGGTATCTACTATTTTATTCTATGCCGCCTTTCCCTTTCTGAACTCTGAACAAAAATTACTCAAAACTTCCCGTGATTGACTTCTATGTCCATAGAAATTTTACCTTTTTTTTTTCCGGATAGTTAAAACAATATTTATGCTTACCTTTTATGCCTTATTTTGTTTAATTACACTATGTTAATTTGTTCCTGAAGGTCCTTCTAATATAACAATTTTTTAGAGAATTAAACGAGTGTTCAATAATGTTTTTTTTTCTACTATAGCCTTACAATTACGTTGAATAGGCTTTGAAATCTCTACAATATTTTTTCCTTTTATTAGTTCAATTGATTCTCTATAGATGCAGATCTAGGCAAAGTTGAACTGAACTTAGCACTTAAACCATTACGAACGAGAGAAATTAAGTCTAGATATCTCTGCCTTCTTGCTAATGTTTTGCATTATACTGAGAGTATTTGGTTTCAATTGTATATGTTAACTTCAGCATGGAGTATGAACATGCCCTACGAACACACAGAAAAATCCTGTGAAATTTTCATATATGAGATGAACGAATAATTAATAGATGTTGAAATCGTAATTTTAATTTCTTGTCAGTTTTATTGTACGTTGAAATTGTGATTAACTTTCGTCATTTCACAAGAGTTTTTCTCTTAATTAAGAAATTTATATCCCTGGAAACCTTGATCATCCTAAAAACAACATTAGAAAAGAAGGCCATTACACACAGGTTCAGCTGTTTTTCCAACATAGTCAACATCGATCCTGTGCATTTGGATTCCATTACTTCCATCATCTAACACACCGTGATTTTGATACGCACTAAAATCGCATAAGAGACCGTGGTGGTAATCTCTTCAGAATTTGGCCTACATAATCTTCTGCATTGACATTGTTTTTCGCACACTTCAATTAGGGTTCCTGGAAATTCATTCATTTATATATATATATATATATATATATATATATAGTTCTCTATTAAGTATTAACTTTAATTAATAATTTAATTATTCTTTTAATTCCCTTAATTCTTTTTGTTTCTTCTTTTTTATTTATTTTTATTTTATTATTCTTTTTATATCAAAAATTCTATTTTTGAAATTTTAGTTTTTAGAGGAGGAGGTAACAAGTGCAATGGCATTTGTTTTGTGCGATAAAAACAAGTGTCGTTCCACTATAGAATCAACCAAAGCAACCGAACTGACTTCAATTTGATTATTTGAAATCAGTTATTTGAGTTTGAGTTGAATCAAATTACTCATTTTTCAGTTTTTGGCTAAGGTTCTTTAATGAATTTGAGTAATCAAAAATTGAATCAACTAATAACCGAACATATTACGAGTCTCCCCTGTTGAGTCAAAGAACCCTAGCCAAATCAACGAAACAACCGAATCAACTAATAATCGAAAATGATTACGAGCCTCCCCTGTTGAGTCAAAGAACCCTAGCCAAATCAACGAAATAACTGAATCATAGTCAAGATTCCTCTCTTCTTCATTTTTTTTTTTGGGAAATGGAAATTATATACCAAATGAACAAAAGACGATGCTGGATATATCCGAGCATCGTTACAGTAATAAAACTCTAACCTTGGAGTACTACTCCATTACATGTATCATATAAAACCCTCTCTTCTTCATCTTATTTAGCAAGTAATTGGAGAAAGTCTAATTTTGTACATTACTATGGCAAATTTCATAATGAGAGGTCTACTATTCTCATGCAATCTTAGGAAAAGAATGACAAAGAATAAATACATGAGAAAGAGTAAATTAAACTGCACAAACCATGCAGGCTCTATTCGACATATGTTCTGGGCTTGAAACTTCATTGACACAAAAGTCAATTTTGAAACTTCATTGACACAAAAGTTCCATGGAACCCATAAGGCACCCTACTTGGTAGTGCAATTCTTGCTACTGGCTGGTTTGAAAACTTCTTTGTATCAACTATATAAGCCTCAGATTTGTTATTGTCTTCATCATGGATAAATGAGATGATCCAACCATCATCCTCTTCAAGACCTCCAGGTTTAGGAATGAAAACAGCCCCTGAGCAATAAGTGTTCTTTGGCAACTTGTGATGCTCAAACTTCACCATTTGCTCAAGTTCTTCATTGCCCTGGTCAAATATTAGAAGAAGTAATAAAAAACGTGTGCGTGTGTGTGTGTGTAAAGGAAAAATAAAAATGCATAAAATGAAATATTGGGCATTTTACCTGAGAAAATTCAAGTTTCTTTTCATCAAAATAAAGCTTGGCCAGCCCTCCATACTTGGCTATGCCTGATCAAATTTATACAGGAGTACTATTAACAGCAAAGAATTAATGGAACTAGAAGTGGTGATCATCAATTCATTTTTTTTTTTTGGTTTCTTGGGAGGAAAATTTGTGTCATTTTAGTACCTGCATTGGAGCTTGCAATAGAATCAACAACCTGTGCATAACCATAATTATTCTTGACACCAACAAAACTTTCATTAATCATAGGGAAATCAATGGAGAACTGAGTCCCAGTTAGATTCTTTTCCTTAACCTCTCCGTTTTGCATGTTCAATCTCCATTCATGAGCATGAGTAAACAGTAATCCATCTTGCGAATTTTCATCGTTTTCATCATCAGCCGCTTTTGTAGGTTTAAATCCTTGAGAAAACCACTCAAACTTGTTCAACCCTGAATCAGGTCCTGGTATAATTGACCCTCGAGCTTGACATCCTCTAATCACAACCTGTTTTTATCTCATTTTATTATTGTTAATCCAAACTCTTAATAAAATGCCAATTATATATTAATATTCACAAATTATGATCACCTCATCATCTTCCTCAAAACAATTGAAAATGTGAAATACATTGCAAGTTGCCACCTCGAACCATCTCACTGAATCCGCATCACCATAACGGGGCATTACTCCAATCCTAGCAAATTGTTCTTTCTCATACTTTATCAATCTACACACATTTATATAAAAAGAAGTTCAAGATCAAGAATTTTTTTGTTGCAGAAATCAGTAATGATATGCTTTATAACCATGATAAAGATTGATTAAAGAACTCACGAGCCTCCCCTGATGAGTCTATTGATGTCTAAAATCAAAGGAAAATCCATAACCACAATATACCTAAATCAGAAGAAGTGTTCAAATTAGACTTGCAATACTTAACGATTTTCCACCAAAGTAGAAAAGCTTGCAAACATGCATCAAGATGAATTTTTTTAACAATTAATGCTTACTTTCGTGTAACCCCTATCTCATGGCAAAATGTACATCTACTGTATTTGAGATCCACTCTGTGTATAATTTTTTTCCCATTAGCTGGAAATCATAAAACATGCATAAGTATGAATTATATATGGCATGAAACAAAATTTACTATAAAGGGTTGTGAATGATCTACAAGACTAGGCAAGCATACCTGATATAATTCCAAGTTCAAAGAATGGTTTTTGTGCATCAAACCCCATAATAACAAGCTCTTTGGAATCGGGAACTTTCTATGTTTATAACTCAACAAATTATGAATTTGGGACGACATCAAGATGTTCCATATGATCATGAAATAGGATGTAGCTAGGGAATGAGTACTTGTACCTTAGGATGGCTTGTGAATGGCCGATTCCAAGATTCACTAAGCTCCCAATTGCCTAAAGTGTTGAGAGTGCAAATGTCAACCTCTTGAGGCATATGATTCTCAGAGATTGAGTAGTACTTTCCTGAATGCTCAAATATGTTTGTGTTGCTCAAGTATTTGGTTGCTCGACCAAACCTCAACTGCAAGTTTTCACAGATTTCCCATGATCACATAAGATGAACATTCCTTGATAAATTTAAAGAAATAGGCAAATATATTTTGCCATTTTTCCATTTCTTTTGAGGGATAATGAAGCAATTTTCTCTACCAAGTTTAGAACAATAGCAGATAAAACTGCCGGTGGATCGCCTTCGGTAGCTGGTAGGAATGCTGGCTTATTTCTTTTTTTCTCTAATCTGAAACTCTCTGTTTGAACGTATCTATTGTTGTACGAAACAGTCCAAGCGCCATTGCCATCTTTAGAGAAGTACAAAGCATGAAGCATTCCTTCGCCTTCTATCCATATCTCAGATGATTTTCCAAACATGGACTTTGCTGATTTGGATGCTCCAAGATGAGGGTTTGCACCTGCATTTGCAAAAATGATATGATGTTGAAAGAATTTCAATTTCAATTGTGCACCAATATGTTCTACAAAGTCATATTCTGCAATCTGCATGCAACAGCAAATAAATTATGTAAAATTTCCATTAATTACTTCTTGTTTGATGATACTTTTGCAAGAAAAAAAAAATTGTTTTGGCCTCCTGAATCTTACCAATGCATGCATGCATTATGAAATGGTTTCATGTTCAGTTGGCATTAATTCGGCAATAGAAGAAAACAAGAACAAGTCAAATACCATTTCTAACATAAACCCCTTGTGGAAAATCATCTGGAATCTTTCCCACTGCAACATCTACACCAACTCTTCCTCCAATCTCCTCGATGGGAGCAAAGTTACTCTCCTCATACAAATAAAGTTTAGTCAGCATTCAGCAAGAATTTCTTTGTGAATTGGGATCGATCTATAAACTACTATCTATACATATGCCTTGTGTGTACAATACTATTAATTTCTTCTCTTATTTTCTCAATTTTCTTTTTCAATTTCATCATCTTTATATTGTCTTTTAATTTCTCTTAAAGGGCTGTTCTAATTTTCAAATTTGATACCTGGGATGGAAGCAGAGGTTGATCAACAAACTGAAATGCCAAGTCAACAAATGCATCCAATAACTTGATTGAAGTTTTCTTGATCATATGGGAAACATCTTGTATTAAATTGGGAATCTTCGGCCACTCCATGGCTGGCTGTTATATGTATATATATCATTTTGTTTCAGATTACAAAACAGAGGAGTATACATAGACTATATATTGAGGGACAGAATAATTTAGTGTACCTTGATTAAAGATGAATTTGATGAAGACCTGAAATGAACACATCTGTGAGAAACTGAAGGCTTAATGTGACTTTGTGTATGGCAACTGATGAAGAATGTATAACTGCAGGTAGCCATTTTTGGTACACGCACAGACAAACAACCTTGGTTTTATAATTTGTATCAAAATACGGTTATATTTGCCGGCTCAGACTATGTCTTCTTGGGGTCCAAGAAGACCAGTTTTGATTTGGAAAGTTGCATATCATGGCTTCCATGTCTTATTTTCTAGTCTCATTATTTCATACAATGACACTTAAATTCGTCTTGTTGTTTGTCGCATCAAATGTACATTTTTGCTGCCATTTTAAACTAAACTTAACAAGATTTACAAGTTTTAGTTTTCTATTTACATCATAGCGCAAGGAATCATTGCATAATAATACATTCCTTTGATAAAAACAAACCAAAGAGACACTTCAGATGATATATTTTAGTTTTAATCTTTTTCAATTCGAAACTGATAACGTTTTACCAAGTTCCATAGGATAAGTTGCCCTTCACCATACCATATTAAGAACTCAAAAGAGTGAGTTAATTTTTCAAACCATTATGAAGGCACTAGGCAGGCAAGAGAAATAGTCAAATAGCTAAAAAGTTTCGACAAAAATTGCAAATATTGATGTATATATATGTTGAATGCACTTCTAAAAACTACCATGTAAGTTGACAGGAAGGAGTGTTTTATGAAAAGAGCTCCTGCAAGAAATAATAGAGTACAAAGATAACCAACAACAAAATTCTTCTTGTCCCTTTCCAATTCTGTCACATTCAAAATTATCCATACAAAACACAGTTTGTATAGTTAATATACAAAATTATCTTCCATCATATGCTGAATACAGATGAACCATGGTTTTACTAAACCTAATAAATTAGAGTACATGACATCCAGCAATCATGGAAGCTGATTGAGAACCCCATTGCAAAATGCCTTGGTGAGAGGTTAGTGATGGCCAATATCCGATATCCGACATTTGGCAGCTTTTGGATGCCAAGATATAAAGAAAAGAAAATGATTTCCCATGTTTCAAGATTCTACATGCCATCTAGCTGGGTGGTACTAACCAGCCATTGAACTGTCACTTGCAGTTTGTGTTTGCAAGCTTCTTCGGAGAAAGACAGATAACTTCTCGCTTGCAGCCTGCCCTCTTTCCAGACATAGAAGGTAATCATCCACTGAGAACAATATAATAGCAGATATTTTAGGTTTGGGACTAAGTTTGAAGCAGAATTTCAAGAATTCCAATATTTGAAGCGAATGAACAACTCTAAAGGAATGAATATTTCAATGGTCCCCAACACTTTCTATGTGCAAATGCTAGAAGATCTATGAAGGTACCTGACATTGCACCATGTGTAACAGATGTAATAATCCCATGCTGAACTGGTTCACTTTTTACTTCTAACGATCCTTCAGGAAGTACGGAAAGAATTGAGTTGGGAAAAACTAAATAAACAAAGCCTGTTGTGTTCTGCAATAACCAAAAAATACAAGTCAGCTGTAACAGATTTTATGTGTAATCCAACAGTGGCTAAATATAGCACGTACATTCAACACCAACAGATTACTAGAGTCACCCCGCAAAAATATTTTTTAAAACAAAAATCCACACCAATCATGCATGGAGAATAAACTGGATAGAACAAGTTCCTTGACATAAATACACGTGAGAGCATTGTGTTGCAATATGTTTCTCGTTAGATACTCTCAAAATTCTACAACAGAAAAACAGAAGACAAAAATACATATACGCAAAATTCAAAAGTTAGAGAGAGAGAGAGAAAAGATCACAAAAACACCTGTTCTTCTGACTTGTTGGGATCTAACAGAACACGTCCACTTTTTGCCAAACAACAACAAATTGCAACTAAATATTTCAGAAACAACAATTAGCACCAATCAATATATTTTTCTTTCCTCTGGGAATAAAGTGGCTAATGGCCAACAACATCATTTACCAGCAAGATGTTTCAAAGGAATGCCAGCATCCACAAGGGCAGCACAGGCTGCATTGATGGCACATGGGAGAAGCTTAACAAGCTTAATCAAGGAACATCTGAACAAAGCAAAGTATTCACAATAGAGAGAAGAATGAATAGGATAGTAGTAATATAAAACAAGAATCCTGGCATGATTGTTGCACAAGACTAGTTTATTCTAAATGGAATCTAACAGACAAAATATCCCTCCCTAGAATGATAGCTTACTGGCGAATGTGAAATCAATGCAAAAGTATGAATACAAATTAGAAACGTTGTAATGTTTTCTGGACATGTAACTAAAGTATAAGAAAAACCTACAATGGTGACAATAAATGGTAATGACAATAATAAAGTCATAATAAAGACAGTAGTAATAATAATATAAGGAAAATCAAAATATCAGTGGATTAATCACACTAGAAAATAAAGAAAAAAGCGAGGACACAAGACTCAGACTGGAAATGATTCTTAACCAAAGCAAATAAGATCCTATGCTTCAGCTCTTCTATTTTTGTTTGGTGGTTTTCTTTGTTTTGGAGTTTCTAATTAACTATTAGCAAAGTCTCCTTGCGCTTGCCATAGCGTGAACAAACTTTCCTGCTCATGCAGACATATGAACATCAAAATATGACCTCAACAGGGACAAAAGACAAGAACCCAAAACCAATTTACAAGAGTTTGGAGGCAATGAAAGGAAGTCCTATTATGAAATATTCATATCCATAATGCAGACTATGATAATGAAGGATACAGCGCCATCATCCTGGACAACCTACAAAAGAAAATGCAAAATTTCATGTTTGATATCTGAAGGTCACTAAAGGTAACAAATTGAGAGAAATGGTAGCATGAAGATATTCAAGATAAAATTATCACATGCTGGTGCAGTTGACAGAGGGTTAAAGGAAGAGCAAATTCAAAGACCATTTTTGGAATTCGTCTCATCTAAGTTTGAAGCCTTCTGAGATGCTTTATGATAGATTCCACTCTCCATAGTGTCAATATAAAGCTAAGTAGGATAAATAGGAATTAGTTTCATTCTCTTAAATGTTTACGATCAAGGGTACTTCACTGACTTTTTTTTTAAAAATATTCCATAAACAATATGTCTTATTTATATACACAATATGTTTTTTAAGATATTCATGCTCAAAAAATGTAACATGCAAAAAAAATAAGTCACACAAAACGTTGTGTTACTATAGCCATAACCATCAAAATGCGTGAATGATTAGCTTGCTTGAAGAAAGTTCAGAAGTTCAAGACAGAGTAATCATTTTGGAATAAGTAGTGGTTCATCAACCACTGCAACGTTGTAGCAAGTCTTAATCCATGCAAACTATTCAAGTTTCTCTCTGATCCAAAACCTCTATTTGCCGTTAGTAACTAGCTCTATTGAAAGATAACCTTGAAATACATCTGCCAACTGCAAATGATACAGCCACAAAGTAAAATTCTGGGAAGAAATAGGGAAAGATGACAGAGTATAAGATGTATAGGGTACCTTAAAAAAAGATGCGTAAGGCAGTTTTTTTCTTTCAAATCCTTTCTTTAACAAGGCCATGAACAAAATTTGTACAACACAAAGGAAAAATTCCAACAACTACAAGCTTTATATGAGAAATCAGGTAGAAAGATGGGAAACTGTCAAAAGAGTGGCAGGATACCCTATCTATTACAAAATACAAATTAGTGCATACTCAACATCATTAGTTCTGTCCATAAGTTTAAGAGCTTCAACTTCGTACCTGAATTATAATTGAAGTAGTTGTATTTGGATGAACGCTTAAGAGACAGATGCTTTGCAATGTCCGCTTCAATATAATCTCACATTCTTTTTCTGGTTTCCCTGAGCATTGAACATGCAATTTAACTAGGTGAAGAATGATCAATTGTTTCTATATCTGAGCCCATATTACATTTATGAACTCTATAATACAAAACAATTCGAGTTTTCTAGAGAAGAAAAAATATCCAGGTAACGCACCTATCTGCCCAGTTTTGGGCTTCCAAATGACCTCAATGCAAGCCTTTTCCGGGTTTTCATTCTTCTTTGTACCAGCCTTGGGTCCATAAACTGCAGCAAGAACCTTGGTCTCTCCTAACGCCAAAGCAAAAATAAAAACTATCAACATAAATTCCAAAAAAGATTCCTACTTTCATAGAAAAACAAACATAGACCGATTATCCCCTCATATGTGTATCAAGAAATTCAGGAAAGCAAAATTTACCATAAATCCCAAGAAATAGGCAAAAACTACAAACAAAAATTATCCCATAACACTTCTTAAATCAATTCCTGAGACCCAAAGACGGAACATTTGACCATAATTGCACAAAAGGCATCCTAAAATACATCTACACATCCATAGATATACATGAGCGACACAAACAAAAAGCAATAAAAAAGTGAACCCTTGTCAAAACTGCTTAAATCAACCCAAAACCAGATGAAGAAAAGCCCCACAAATTGCAAAACCAATCCAAGATAAAAACTTTCCAAAAGGGATTCAAGAAAAATTAGTATTCACTGCGAAACGCAATTGTTTAGATGACGAAATTATAAGTATAAACGATTGAGCTGAGAATGGTAGAAAAAGAATGCACCTTGAGACCAACTTGCAGAACCATGAGCACGGTTGAGAACTCCCCGAGAACAAGCCACCGGTCTTAACTGATTTGCATTGCGCCCATCTCCTCTGTCTATCTCCATTTTTAATTGTACCCTTTTGGAGCAACAGAGAGTGTGGGGGAGATTTTGGGGAGAGGGTTTTAGGTAGGGGTTTACAGGTTGAGTTTGATTGCACTTTTTTTTTCCCTATTTAGTGTTTTTGGAAGGCAAAAGTTAGTTTGTTTAAGGAAAAAAGTTTTTAAGAAAATATAAAGTTGATAATCAGTTAAATAGAATTAGGAATACTCCTAATAAAAATTAGAACTTGTAGAAAAAAAGATGAAAAAAAAAATTATTTTATTACAGCCAACTTCAATGGGTTTAAGAAATTCAAATTTTAATGCAAAAGAAACAAAAGAGAATTCCATAAACTCAATTACCTTTTGGAAACCATGCAGGCGTTTGTTTTTCATTTATCATTTATGATAATGGGTTCCTTCCTGTTTTCATTCCTGATAAATTGCAGAAAAAGCAAGATATACATGGGATTGGGAGATAAGCATATCTTTGAGGTAATTATCTTATTTTAGTATTTATCTGTTTGAACAATTAAAACGTTGTTCGATGCTTTTCTTGGTAGTTTTATTGAGAGATAGAAATGGGATTTCTATAGCTATACTTTATCTTTATTTCTTAGATAATTTTCTATGATTATCACTAATGTTTAATTATCACCAATGGCTAGCTTTAAAACTACATTTTGCTTATCTCAATTCCTTTGCATGATTAATCAGGATCTCTTTGGACTAGTGAAATATAAGCAAAGAGTAATTGTTCATGCCATTAAAAGTAGTGTTTTCTTGGATCGCAGTATCATCTGATTGAACCAACAATATTCATGGGAGCAAAAGTGATCATGGATTTTGAAGCCTTGAGAAAGATTTTTGTAGAATTATGAAGATACAATGTTCAAGTCATGATTTTCTGACATCTGTTCTATTGATAATCTGTGTCTTATGCTTTGTTCTTGTAACATTTTGTGGTAACTGAAACTTTCAGGGGGGATCTCTGAATCTCTTGAATTTTTCATCTCTAAGGTATCTGCAAACTAATCTGTGATAATGGGTGGCAAATATCAATTTCAATTTCCATTTGACAATAATAGGATTGTGTGGTTGATTGTACTGGTGTTTGCATCAGTTCTTGTTGTTCAACATTTTGATCTTCCATATGGAATTGTTGAATCAAGTTTAATCTCGGTTGGCAAGGTTCATAGTTCACATATTTCTACACAAGATGATGTTCATGGGCTTGCTAATTTTTCTTCATCACTGGATAAAATCAGCAAATATCCAGTGAATAATTCTGCATCATCAGACAAAAATGGAGGTTCAATGATAAGAAACAATAGCTTGGAGACACACAAGGCAAGAGATTTAGAGTTTGAACTTCTCAATACAAGTGTGAGTTCTACTTTTGGAAGTTTTCCAAGTTTTGAAGAAATTGGAAAGTTAAATGCCAGTGCTTCACCACCTTATGAAGATGCCACTCCTGGAAATATAGAGAGAAACAAGAAAAAATTTTCAGTTTCATTTGTCTCCAACACAACTGCAGTGGACAAAAATCAACAGCAGATCCAATCAAGGATAAAAGAAGGAGAAGTACTGTCAATAAGGGAGTTGAATGACATGTTTCAGAAGCATACTTCATTTCTTCCAAATCTTAGGGTATATTTACTTCAAGTTTGTTTGTTAGAGCAATCTGTGCAGGCATAAAAGTTTCTCTTAGTCCTTTTTATCTCATTGTATCTGTCTGTCTACAGAAATGGCCGCTTTCATCTAGCGATCAACAATTACTCAATGCAAGAGCACAGATAGAGAAAGTAACGATTGACAAGGATGATGATGATGATTCTGGCCTTTATGCTCCTCTTTACTGGAACATTTCAAGGTTTAAGAGGTACGCACGCACAGAATAAGTTGATTTTTGCTCATTTAGATAATTTTCAGGTTTAAAGTAGATAGATTTTGATTATATAGGACTTGGGGAAATGTTACCCTTCATGAAATGAAATGCTGTGTTGTGACTTGGACTTTGGTTTAGAGCATATCGTTTCTTGCCATTTGCATTACGTTTCGAGAGTTGAAGAGCAACAAATTTCAATAAAATTTCCAACAAACCTTTCACAGAGAAGAAAAGAAAACCTGTTTAGTTTATTCAGCCATATTGAACTGTGAAATGCAATTTGACCAATTATTTTTCTCATACTTGCAATTTTCTTAGTTTGATTACTTCAACACATGAATGCAGGAGCTATGAGTTGATGGAACAGACATTGAAGATTTATATCTACAAAGAGGGGAAAAGACCGGTATTCCATCAGCCAAGCCTGGAGGGAATATATTCTTCAGAGGGTTGGTTCATGAAGCTTTTGAAAGAAAGCAAACAATATGTTACAACTAATCCAGCAGAAGCCCATCTATTTTACTTGCCATTTAGTTCTCAACTATTGGAACAGACTATTTTTGTGCCTAACTCTCACACTTTTGATAAATTAAAAGAGTATTTGAGAAACTACCTTGATATGATCAAGGCAAGGTACACTTTCTGGAATAGAACTTCTGGTGCTGATCATTTTCTTGTTGCTTGCCATGACTGGGTATGGTTGCATAACATCTTATGCTTTTGAATTTATTCTGAATCTATTAATATCTCCAATGAACTTCTTTCGTATGTTTATGTAGCTTCTTAAAATAAGAAAAATTATCAAGAATATGTTACTGCTACATGATCTAATGTTTACTTCCAAACCTCGATACATTTTTAGGCCCCAAAAGAAACTAAAAGACTCATGGCTAATTGCGTACGAGCTCTCTGCAATGCCGATATGAATATGAAAGTAGGATTTCAATTGGGCAAGGATGCATCTCTACCTCAAACATATGTGCACTGGTTACCTCGAGGAGGACTGGAAGGTAAACCTGCTTCCCAGAGGAAAATCCTTGCCTTCTTTGCTGGTCAAATGCACGGATATGTTCGCCCTCTTCTGTTAAAGCATTGGGAAAATAAAGATTCTGACATGAAAATCGTTGCCCGGATGGACATGGCTGACTATATTCAACACATGAGGAGCAGCAAGTATTGCATTTGTGCAAGAGGTTATGAAGTCAGTAGTCCAAGGTTAGTAGAGGCAATCATGTATGGCTGTGTACCAGTGATTATATCAGACAATTTTGTGCCTCCCTTTTTTGAAGTTCTGAATTGGGAAAAGTTTGCCATCTTTGTTATGGAGAAAGATATACCAAATTTGAAGACTACACTCCTCTCAATCTCAAACAAGAGATATTTTGCAATGCATCAAAGAGGGAAGCAAGTAAGGCAGCATTTTCAATGGCATTCTTTGCCTCAAAAGTATGATATTTTTCACATGATACTTCACTCAATATGGTACAACAGGGTTTTTCAATAGCTCCTCATGCCATTTTTTTTTTTTATATGTTGTGGTAAAAATGCAATAGTAAGGATGGAATACAATAGAAAAATGTTGCAAGCCTATGCTTTTGTTTGATGCCATGATCATGTATTAAAACCTTTGTTATCCATTATTTGTAAAGGAAATCCAATTTATTTAATAACTTCTAATTTGGATTTCATTCTGATAAGGGATGCAAAGTCAACAATTATATTATAGGTGCTTTGTTTTGTCAATTTTTTTAACAAAAATAAAATTATTAAATTAAGAAAAAGTTAATCAAACATTGCCCCTTTTTGTTATGAGTATTTGACTCTTTGCCACTTCAACTTCCATTTATTTATAGTTTGTCCCCCTTTTGGCCAAAGTCAAAATTTTATTTTACTAAGACTTATAAAAAAAATTTGAATGAAAATACCATAATGGATAAAGCAACTTTCTCTTTATTACCCAAAAAAATTTAATCTAACTTTCAATTGTCTGTTGAAACTTAAAATACTAGGTAAATTTGTTCCAATTCTTTTAAATATACAACACAAACCTTAGTTGCTTGATTGTAAAATTTTAGCAACATTTAAATTATTAGTCTTAGTGTAATTATTTAAAATTAATAAATAAGAAGTGATAAAAATAAATACAAAAAAAAATACTTTCCATCTCATAGATAAGGAATATGAAAAATGAAATTTCTTTAGTTTCTCTCTTTTATATATTTGTAAACTCAACTTAAAGTTTGATAAAAATCATAAGTTACTTTTTATTCTTTTCTTTTCTTTCTTCTATTACAAATTTACAATGCTCTAACCTTTAAAAATTAATAATTTTTATTCATTCAACAATTTAAGTTATCCTTAAAATTGAATAAACATTATCATAAATTATTTTTTATTTTCTTTTAGTAATCAAACTAGTGAACATTGGAATATTTTTCTAAAAATCTATAAGGGAATGTATACTTTTTTTTTAATCGGATGAGAACACAATTAAATGACAAATTGTATATAAATAAAATTTTAGATGTTAAAATGTCAATTATTAATAAAAACAGGGGTCAAAGTTAGATTAATCGTAAAATAAAAAGTATATATATATAAAGAAACCTCGTGGTGTCGGCTAACTGACTGTAACTGTAAGTTCATATTCAAAGCTTCTTCAAAGCTGAAAATTTTCTCCTCATTATTATATTACTGAAGTGGGTCTTGGCCATTGGCATTTGAGCAATTTCTGTTGTTTTTTATTTCTCTTGCAAGCTGAAAATTTTCTCCTTATTATGTATCTGAAAGGGGTCTCGCATTTGAGCAATTTCTGTTGTGTTTTCGATCATTTATCTGTATTCCAACTTCAACAGGTATAGTTTAACTTATAACTTAATCTGGGATTTTATTAGTTTTAATGGATTTTTTTATTCTATTATTTTCTTGGATTCTGTTCTTGTTATCTGTTGTTCTCTGGTATAAAATGTCTGGGTTGGAAGCAATTCTTGTTATTGTTTCTAGTTTTGGTTAATTTGTTGTATACTTTATTATTTTGCTGTTTTGGGATAGAACTTATTCTAACTTGGTTGCTGAATTGAAGCAGCACAGTAAATGCAAAAAGAACAAATCTTTTTTATGGGTTTTTGTATTTGTGTTGTGTTCTTCATGGTTAGCTACATATTGAACCATTTTAAGTATTTATTCTGTTGGAAAACAATAGCTCAGCTTATTTAGTCTGATCAATCTTTATTATTGTTTGAGTATGATGCTTCAATGTGTTAACTTATTCAAAGGAACTTAAATTCTTGAAAGCATGATATAAGAGCAATTGAGCAAACATCAAAGTTGTTTTAATGGTTTGAGTTGTTTGTTGGACAGCAAACCTCTATTTACTGATTCTTGTCCGTCTCAACTTTCCAAATATGACATTCAGATGTTTCAAAGTCCAGGAAATTGAATACTTCAAAGCTCCAGCATCAGAATTTTTTACTGCATTTTGCTGATCTTGATCTTAGTTTGTGTAATTAGTTCAGGTGTTTGATTACCGAACTTCATAGAGATCAAATTTGTTAAGACTGATGAAAATGGACTTTATTTGCCTGTTTATGATCTGTTTAAGGGACTGGAGATAATTGGATTTAAGAATTCAGGAAAAGCAAGCTCGTGCTAATGGTATTGTGGACTTTTCTATAGATGTAAGAGCTCATGTTAATTGAGTTGCTGCTTCAATATGTACAATAATTATCGGCTTGCAAACCTGCTGGAGAATAGGAGACTGCTATTGCTAGTGGCACTATTATTTGCTGTTGTTTTTTCAATACAATATTTTGAGCTTCCATATGGAAATGCTTTCTTTTCTTTATTTTCTGCGGGAAAGGCTCAAGTTGCATCAGTTGGCAACTTCTCTGAAGGAAATTCCTCGAGCAGCTTTTCTAGTGCAAAGTCTTCAGGTGACAGGAACTTGACCTCTTCTGCTGGCTTAAATTCCAAAGAACAAACTACTCTTAATGGGATTACTGATGGGAAAGATGCAAAGAAAAAAAATTCTGTTGATTCCCTTGACTTTGGTTCTGATAGTGACCCTGAAGATAAATCTTCATCCAATGACTTCATTGAACTAAATCACAACTCAACGGTGACAGACGTAGGAGGAACCAATAGCCTAGCACCAGAGAAAGCTTTGGAGGATCCTCAACATGTACCAGCATTTGATACTGCTTCAACAAAAAATGTTTCAGTGAACAGTAATGCCACACAAAGTATTGCACTATCTTTGGTAGAAAATGAAACAGTAGATACCGGCCTTTCAACCTCTTCAGCTGCAATACAACCATCAGTTTCACCGCCTCCTTTTGGGGCCCCAGCAGGCATGGGAATCAATTCAAGAATTCCTGTTGTCTCATTTGATCCCAATGCATCTTCGGTTAACCAAGATGCAGGCAACACATTTCATAAAACTGAAATCCCTGGATTTTTGAAGTCTGATCTTCCTCATACATTCAATTATTGTTCTAGGAATAGTCTTGCCAATGTGAATAAAAAATCTGAAAGCCCTGAATGTGCGGTAGTTTCACTTTCAGAAATGAATGATATGCTGAATTGGAGCCTCAAAAATTCCTATCATTCAAAGGTATAGCAGCACTTGAAGGTTTTTATCTCTGTTTGACCTTGCAAGCTATGAAATCTCTAGCAGAAACTATTTTGTCCATCTTCATTTCTGATGCTTGTATCTTTTCTTTTCTTCTTCTTTTGATGTTGTCTTTAGAAGCCACAATGGACTTCAGGTTCTGATCAAGAATTGTTTCTTGCAAAATCTCTTATTGGGAATTCCTCCAGCGTTCCTAATGAGCCCAGCCTACATGCTCCTCTCTTTCGAAATTTTTCAATGTTCAAAAGGCAAGTGAACATTTACATAGAAACTGTTTGCATCAGTTCAGCATGTTTTTTTGTCTCCAATTTTATATTCTCTAAGCTTTTTAGATGATTAAGAAGCTTATCATGATGACATATATGCTTTTTGAAAATATTCTACTCAGAGAATAAAATTATTCACCTAAAGAACCCACTCATTCCTCTAGCTGTTAAAAATTTCTTACCCAGTAGCAAGAAGAAACTCCACTGAAAACGTCTGTTATTAAAAGTTGTTTCTTGTTTGAAACAAAAGTTGGACTACCGGGCTTTTTAAATCATAAGTTCTCCTCTGCTCTTGTTGTCTTACAGACTGTTGATGCACAACTTGAGGGGCATTACAACCATCTTGGGTCAAAATGTGAGCCTAGCTAATGCATTTTCTTTGCATCTTTAGAAAATTTCAAATCATAAAAAAACAAAAAATCGTTTTGAGATATCAGTTTCTCAAAATGAATTCTGAATAAGGCTAGATAACTGAGCCTACCTATCAATAGGAATTGGAAACTTTAGCAGAGATAGATATCAATTGTCTCCTTATTTCATTGAGCTGCAGAAATTCTGGCCAAGAATTTGCAATGGAGGTATAGAAAATGAAAAGCATACATAGTTGATTATTATGTTTGAAATCCTGAAGTTTTGAAATTTTTTATTTACTTTTCCTTTTCGAAAATTTGTTGAAACCAACCAATCTTTTACAGAGCAGAAAAAAGACCTGTAACTTCAGACATGTTGAACTGTGAAATGCTGTTTAACTAATTATTTTTATACTTCCACTTTTCGTAGTCTGATTACTATAAAACATCATTGCAGGAGCTATGAGTTGATGGAACAAACATTGAAGATTTATATCTACAGGGAGGGGGAAGGACCCGTTTTCCATCAGCCAGAGCTCACTGGAATTTATGCTTCAGAGGGTTGGTTCATGAAGCTTCTGCAAGAAAGCAAACAATATGTTACAACTGATCCAACAAAAGCCCACCTATTCTATTTGCCTTTTAGTTCTCAAAGATTGAGAGAAACTGTGGCTGATTTCCACAGTAGTGACAAATTAAAACGGGATATCAAGGGAAGGTACTCTTTCTGGCTTTACCTATTTACTTACCTTTTAGTTCTCTAAGATGGAGATAGACTGTATATGTGCCTAATTCCCACAGTTATGACGAGTTAAAACCGTATTTGAGCAACTACCGTGATACGATCCAGGCAAGGTACTCTTTCTGGAATAGAACTTCTGGTGCTGATCATTTTCTTGTTGCTTGCCATGACTGGGTATGGTTACCTAATATCCTATGCTTTTGAACTTATGCTGGATCTTCTAACAACATTGCCAATGAATTCCATTCACATCCTTATGTAGCTTATTAGAACAAAAAAAATAAAGGATTGTTTTAATACTATTGGATCCAATGTTTACTTCCGAATGTGACACAATTTTAGGGTCCAAGAGAAACAGAAATACCGATGGCTAATTGCATACGAGCTCTCTGCAATGCTGATATGAGCCAAGGATTCCAACTGGGCAAGGATGTATCTCTTCCAGAAACAAAAGTGCACACATCTCAATTCTATAGAGGAGGAATAGGAGGTAAACCTGCCATCCAGCGGCAAACCCTTGCTTTCTTTGCTGGTAAAATGCACGGTTATCTTCGTCCTCTTCTGTTAACACATTGGGAAAACAAAGATCCTGATATGAAGATCTTTGGGCTGATGCGCAATACCAGCTATGTTCAGTACATGAAGAGCAGTAAGTACTGCATATGTCCAAGAGGTAGTGAAGTGAATAGTCCAAGGTTAGCAGAGGCAATCATATATGGCTGTGTTCCAGTGATTATATCAGACAATTTTGTGCCTCCTTTTCTAGAAGTTTTGGATTGGGAAAAGATTGCCATCTTTGTTTTGGAGAAAGATATACCAAATTTGAAGACAATACTCCTCTCAATCTCAAAGAGGAGGTACATTGCAATGCAGAAAAGAGTTGAGAAGGTAAGGCAGCATTTTGAGTGGCATCCTTCACCTGTGAAGTATGATGTTTTTCACATGATTCTTCATTCAATATGGTACAACAGGGTTTTCCAAATGAAGCTGTGATACTCATTTTACCAAACTCTGCAAAAAGTTTTTTGATTGCAGAAAAGAAATCTCATATTCATACAAATTAAAGAAAGGAATAAAATATTCTCCTTTTGTATGTGGAAAGAAACATCCCATTAATTTACATGCCTCATTCAGTGATTCTCCATTTCAGTGTAAAAAAAAAAAATGAAATCTAACAAATTCTACATTACAATGACTAACTCTTTGAAATTCTCAAATGGCTACAATTAAGCATCAAGAATTTCTTGCTTAAGAACAAAATAGAGAATAATTGAAGTCAACAATGTCAAATTCATATGAATATGGAAGGTGAAGAATGGAGAAATTAATTAATATATTGGATATTTTTAACAAATTCTCCCGGACAAGATGCTCTCAGCTACATCATAGCTACATCATAAAATAGTGATTTTTTTGCTTTACTATGGAAAATTGCTCACAAATTAAAAAACAGTAAAAAAAAAAAAAAGCCTTGTATTCGTTCCGAAATTGAGAATTGTAGAGTAGAGATTAAAGTTTTTTTTTTTAAAATGTTGTTTTTATTTCAAAATTTTTGTCATTAGCATATCCATTCTCCAACCACTACCCACTAAACATTGATCTTTGCTGTTCATTTGGTTATTGACAAAAAGTCATCAATTTTAGCTGCCGTTTACCCAATTACTTCAATCGGCATATTTGTCTTATTAGTATATTATTATTAATCGAGCAATGACATAATAAGCAATTAGTAAGGATGCAATTTTGTCCCTCACTGAATTAGTCATTCTATCTCATTAAGTATATTTTTAAAGAAAACATACATGTGTAATAATTTGACGATTACACGTGTATAATTTTTGTTAAAAAAATTAGGCGTAATTAGATGAAAAGATAAATTTGGTTAAAAAAATATGCCCACGTTTTATTAGTTTAAGAGTCATTCTTACGTGAAATCGATAATTCACATATCATGTCTTATTTATAGAGGTTTTATTAGTTTAAGAGTCATTCTTACGTGAAATCGATAATTTACATATCACGTCTGTCATTCTTAAGTGAAATTGATAATTTACATATCACGTCTTATTTATATCGTATCACAAGAAGTTTTGTATTATTAAATAAAAGTGAGGAACGAAATTGCATTATTTTAAATATAAATGATAAAAAAAGTTTTTTCAACCAGAAAATGTGAAATTCCTTTTAACATCTAAAACAATTGTTTTTTTTTTACCCATTGAATCTCATGATTTTTATTGTGTTCCAAAAAAGTGGTTTGAACATTGGTAATAAATATCAAACATGTGATATTATGCTCTTTTTTAAGCACTTATTGAAATTTCTACAAACATCATTGTCAATAAGGTTAAGCTGTCTAAATCTAACTTTTTGTTTTTTATCAAAATCAATAAAAGAACAAAAAAAAAAAAAAAGGAAAGATGGGATTTTGCTTTTTTTTTATCAAACAAACAAATATTCATATGATGTGTCATATCCTCAAAACCAGCGGCAGTTGTTCGAAGAACAATCAGCTGCTGCTGCTAAATAGAAAAAGAGCTTTGAGCTGTCAGCTCACTGACTCTCTCTGTAAACTCCATATTCAGTTCTTTGACTGAATTATCTCCATTCCAACAGCTAGATCTCTCTCTCTTTTTATTGTTATGTGTCATTCTTAGTAATCTTTTCTTTCCAGAGGAAGCTTCTTCGAAGTTGAAGTTTTTCACCTCATTAGCTGAAAAGGGTCTTGGCATTTCACCAATTTCTGCTGTTTCTTCGATAGTTTATCTGTTTTCCAACTTCATCAGGTATAGTTTGGCTTCTTGTTTTAATATGGGATTTTGTTATTTTTAGTGGGTTTTGATTTTCTTGGCTCCTTGGATTCTTTTCTTGTCGTATGCTTCTTCTTTGCTACAAAATATTTCTGGGTTCTGAGCCATTTTTCTTGCTGCTTCTATTTTTGTTGTTTAACTTACTGTTGTGCGTTTTTGAGTTTGTTATTGAGTTGAAGGAGCATAGTAAAGGCATAAAGAACAAATCTTTTTTATGGGTTTTGGTATTTATGTTCTGTTATGTTCTTCATGGTTAGCTTATCTTTAAGTAGTTTGTTGGCAAACGATGTCTCAACTTATTTATTCTACTAAATTCATGTTATTTTTGTGTGAGTATGATGCTTCAACGTGTTAATTAATTCAAAGTAACTTTTAAATTCTTGAAGCGTGATGCAAGTGTAGGACATTCTGATGTGTTCAACTCTATTTCTTCATAGCTCCAGCATCCGATTTTGACTGCATTTTGCTAATCTTGATCTTATTTTGTGTAATTAGTTCAGGTGTTGTTTTACGTGATTTCATACCGATCAAATTTGTTGAGGCTGATGAAAATGGGATTCGTTTTCCTGTGAATGTTCTGTTTAAGAGAATAGAATGAATTGGACTCGAGAACACCAAGGAAAAGCAAGCTCGTGCTAGTTATTGGTATTGTGAACTTGTCTACAGGTGTAAGAGCTTGTGTTAATTCAGTTGCTGCTTCAATATGCACAATAAATATCGGTATGCAAGCCTGGTAGAGAATAGGAGGCTGCTGTTTCTGGTGGCCTTATTATTTTCCTTGGTTCTTTCAATGCAATATTTTGGGCTTCCATATAGAAATGCTTTCCTTTCCTTATTATCTGCTGACAAGGCTCAGGTTGCTTTAGTGGGCAACTTCTCAGTAGAAAATTCATCCAGCAGCTTTTCCAGTGCAGAGTCATTGGGTGAGAGGAATTTGACCTCTTCTGATGGCTTAAATTCCTCAGACCAAAGTGCCTTGGATGGGATTAATGATGTAAATGAGCTAAAAGATGCAAATGATAAAGATTCTGTTGATTCCCTTGAGTTTGGTTCTGATAGTGACCCTGAAGATGAATCTCCATCCAAGGACTTAGTAGAACTAAACCACAACTTGACGGCGGCAGAGGCCGGAGGAATTAATAGCCTAGCACCAGAGAAAGCTTTGGAGGATCCTCAGAAGATACCGGCATTTGATACCACTTCAACAAAAAATGTTTCTTTGGATAGGAATGACAGTACTGCATCATCATCTTTGGTAGAAAATACTGGCCTTTCAAGCCCTTCAGCTACAATAAAATCATCAGACTCACCACCTCCTTCAGCAGGCATGGGAATCAATTCAAGAATTCCCGTTGTCTCATTTCTTCCCAAGGAATCTTCAATTAACAAAGATGCAGGCAATACGTTTCATAAAACTGAAAGTCCTGGAAATTTTAAGACAGATCTTTCTCCTTCAGTCAATAATTCGTCTAAGAATGGTGTTCCGGCTGTGAAAAAAAAATCTAAAGGCTCCGAAGTTGCAGTACTGTCACTTTCAGAAATGAATGATATGCTGAATTGGAGCCTCACTTCTTATCGCTCAGAGGTATAACAGTTTGAAGGTTTTCATCCCGGTTTTCCTTGCAGTATATAAAATCTCTAATTGAAACAATTTAGTCCATCTTCTTTTCTGATGCTAGTCTGAATTCTGTTTTCTTCTTTTCTGTTGATGTTTTCTTCAGAAACCACGATGGGCGTCAAGTTCTGATCAAGAATTATTGCTTGCAAAATCTCTTATTGAGAGCTCCTCCAGTGATCATAATGACCCCAGCCTACATGCCCCTCTGTTTCGAAATTTTTCAATGTTCCAAAGGCAAGTGAACGTCTATATAGAAAGTATTTGTGTCCATTCGGTATGGTTTTGTACTCCACCAATTTTATGTTCTCTAAGAAAGTTGGATTATCTATTTGTTCATCATGCGAAATGTATGCTTTTTGAAACTATTCTAGTCAAGAGTGTAAATTATTCACCTAAAGAAGCCACCTCCTTCCTAACTGTCAATAAATTTGCTGCCCTGACACAAGGAGAGAATCTAAATTGTGCTTGTTAGTCAAAGTTGTTACTTGCTTGAAAGAAATTCAGTCAGGCTTTTTTAATCATAAGGTCACTGCTCTTGTCGGCTTATGGACTCTTGATGCAGAGCTTCGTAAGCCTCGAGGGCCCTTACGATCATTTGTAGTCAAAAGGCAGCCTAGCTCAAGCAGTTTCTTTGCATCTTTAAACATAATTTTTTACAATATGATACTTATACCTGTCGATTAGACTGCTGTTTTTGAAGTTAATCCTTTATGTAATCATCGGTGTAGTTCATCATAAAGGCCATCTAGGACTTGACGATGCTCGATTGAATTGTGCAACACTTAATAATATTCCATATTTTCGAATGCAGGAGCTATGAACTAATGGAGAAGACTCTCAAGGTTTACATATATAAGGAAGGAGAAAGACCTATATTCCATCAGCCAGTTCTTAAAGGAATATATGCTTCAGAGGGATGGTTCATGAAGCAGCTCAAAGCAAGCAAACAATTTGTTACTAAAAATCCAGGAAAAGCTCACTTATTTTATCTACCTTTTAGTTCACGGATGTTGGAGGAGACATTGTATGTTCCAAATTCCCACAGCCGCAAGAACTTGGTTGAGTATTTGAATAACTACCTCAACTTAATCAGAAGTAGATATTCATTCTGGAATAGAACTCGAGGAGCTGACCATTTCTTGGTAGCCTGCCATGACTGGGTATGTATATGAGGTACTACTCTACCGCTTAGTTAACCAGGTTCGTCCATGGGACGATCGTTTTTGTGCCCATGATCTCTCTTCTATGTAAAGCTCCAAAATGAGCTTCTTTGACTAACACCTCATGTCCTATACTTTATTTCTACCTCGTAGGATACGGTTATCACTCAGTGATAGACTTGCATTGTGACTTCCTGTCTAGTGAATGGTATCTAGTGCTTTGGGTATGAAAGAAACAGGCTGTAAAATTTTTTAACCTTTCTGCATATTAAAATTCAATGAAGATATATTAAAAGAAAGTGTATTTATTCTTGCAGGCCCCCGCGGAGACGAAACAGATCATGGCCAATTGCATTAGATCTCTATGCAACACTGATATCAAAGAAGGATTCCAATTTGGCAAAGATGTATCTCTTGCAGAGACATTTGTGCAAAAAGCTCAGAATCCCCTTAGAGCAATTGGTGGGCAACCTCCTTCCAAGCGACATATCCTTGCTTTCTTTGCTGGGAACATGCATGGATATCTCCGTCCTATTCTGTTGGAACATTGGCAGAATAAAGATCCAGACATGAAAATCTTTGGGTGGATGCCAAGGGTAAAGGGCCAAATGAACTACATCCAGCACATGAAGAGCAGCAAGTATTGCATATGTGCAAAAGGTTATGAAGTGAACAGTCCACGAGTGGTAGAGGCTATCTTTTATGAGTGTGTTCCTGTCATTATATCTGACAACTTTGTGCCTCCTTTCTTTGAAACTTTAAACTGGGAATCCTTTGCTGTTTTTGTTTTGGAAAAGGACATCCCAGATTTGAAAAACATACTTGTGTCAATACCAGAGAAGAGGTATCTGGAAATGCAGCGAACTGTGACACTGGTGAGACAACATTTTCTGTGGCATTCAAGGCCAGTAAAGTATGACATCTTCCATATGATACTCCATTCAATTTGGTATACCAGAGTTTTCCAAATAAGTTCCAGGTGATACATTGTGGCACATTTGGTAAAGTTTCCGATACACTCTTTAAGAATATCTTGAAATGGGAATTTAAAGTAGGAGTCTTGGTGGTAGGCCTGGCCTTTGGAGGTTAGCAGTTGCTGTAAATCTTTAGAATGTGCTTAGTTAGCACGAATTGATGCTGGATATCTTGCTGTACATACTGTTAACAAATAATTTCTGGAAATATTTATGAGCAATGAATTCTCTCTCACTGTTTACATGAGGTGCTCATGTCTGAACTTTGTGTATTGCTTCACATATCTGAACTTCATTTGTTGTGGAGAGTTGATCTGAAATCAGGGTGTCATTGTGCGAAAAGGGTATGTTTTTAGCCCACTGATGATTGGGCATCTTGACATGACAACAGTTAGTCAGCATATGAAGAAGCAGAAGATAATGCATCTGCGCCAGAGGATATGAAGTCAATAGCCCATAAGTCAGGGAATCTAAATTAGACATAAAGATTTAAGAAAACATTTACTCAGAACTTCTAATATGAATAAATAATTTTAGGATGAGGATGAGTGATGCATTGAATTTCCTTTTCAAGAAGATTCATCATGTAATGAAATTCAATAAACAAAAACTTGTGCAACTTTTATAATCCATTCAAATCGCGATATATATTCGTAATCCGCTCCCTATGAAACCAACCAACCAAATTGAAGATTAGCTGATTTAGCAATTTTTATGTATTAAATACGGTAAAAAAGAAACTTCTTGATGTGACCATGAAACTGCTATTAGAAGGAAGGATTGTGTGCGTTAGTAATTACTATTCGTTCACAAGAAAAGAAAACCAAAAAAAAGTAAAAAAAAAGTCGTGGAATTCAGACAATCCAAGAAGGAAAGCAGCAGCCAATGAATAAGATTTGCCTCCTGTTCTGACACATTTAACAGTAAAACATTATTTTTCAAGAAAAGCAACACAACAGAATCCTATGAACTGTTACTTTAACGTTAAATTCCGTGAAATTATCCAAAATCCAAAACTGCTGAATTTTGTCTGAAAAGACAGATGAGTGAGTGAGTGAAACACCAACCAACCCCAAAAAAAAAAAAAAAAAAAAAAACCCATATGTTTTTCTTCTTCTTTTTGTTTCAAAGTTTTAATACTCTTTTTTTTTTTCAACTTACATATTTAAAAACAGAAATATTTAACCATTCAAAAGTTAAAAATACACTAATACTGTTATGGTATGTTATTTTGCATCTAAATCATAAAATCTTGGATGCACACTGTAAAATCTTCCACTTCAACCTTTGGTGGAAGCACTATCACCAAAGACCTTTCTTCTTTTTTTTTTATGCCATATTTAGTTAATTTAATTTCAAGAACTTCACACATAAACAATTACTAACATTTATGTTTCACACACACACACAGAGAGAAAAGATAGATTAGCTGATGTATGTTCAATGAAAAAGAAGAGCGATCAGGCATCATCATCATCAACAACAACAGATTGTACAGGGAAAATCAAGAAATAAGGAAATAATATGGCCCCGGAGACCAAATCTAATGTTGTGAAAGCCAAGCCCAGTAGTGGAAACAAAGTTGGGTCCTCATCAATTTCATCATCAAAGGGCAAGGTTGATTCATCATCTGTTATTAAGAAGAAAGTTGTTGAGAGCTCATCATCTAAACAATCTGCGATTGCAAAACAAAAATCTGCCTCAGCTACTGTCTCCAAAACTGAGGTACCCCTTCTGTAAAGATCAATTTTTTCTGAATTTAATCTTGTTTTACTGTGCTTTTCTGTTGTCAAGTTATGATTTTTATTGATCTTCTGTATAATCATAATCTGGATTTTTCAGACTGTACAAAGTCTTGGCCTTTTTTTTTCTTTTTTTCTTTTTTTGGCTCTAATGTAAATGTATGCTCATCATTGAAAAGGGATTTATTCTTACTGACAGATTGCTTTTTGATTTGCAAACTCGGTAGCTTGTTTCTCTAAATTGGGTTTTTCATTGGTGCGCTTCTTTTATGTTTAATTAGTTTCTGTGGTAAACTTCAATGTTGATAATGTGATTTGATTGGTGCTTTGGTTTAGATTGTTTTAATAATGTTTGATGAAGTGGCTGATTTGCTTGTGTTATTGGCTATGAGAAAATTCACACGATTGATATCCAATTTTGTTTACCTTATAAATTTCGAAACATGGTATCCACAAATCCCTTTTATCTGTCTCATTCAGCCATGAGAGTAAATGCGTGCCCAAACACTTGTGCACACAAAAGGACAGCTAAAGAGAGACCTAAACATATACGTATTTACTGGCCTGTTGTTTTTTTTAATGATAATTGTTCTGATTAGATGTTTTTGGTATCAAATGATCAAGCAAAGGTAAAAGCAAAAGCAACATCCAGCTCATCAAAGACTGTGACGAAGACGGTAACAAAAACCCGAGAAAGAAAAGTTTTCTCTCTGCCAGGCCAGAAGTATGACGTTCCCGAGGAGGTTCGAACTTTTCATATTTGATTTTAGTGTTTGTTTGAAGTTAATTAGGGGCTGATACCTTGCTTTATTCCACATTGGCGATTCCTGTAAACAGCGAGAATCGTTGAGGATATTCTACGAATCACTTTCAAAACAGATACCTTCGAGTGAAATGGCAGAGGTTTGGTGAGTTAATCACAATTACATGGATTTTTCTTTCTTTGTAATTGTTATGTTGTTGAATCTGCCAGTGTTTATCGGATTTAGTTCATACTTAATGCAGCAAACTGAAACGCCAGTATATTACATTTGAGGATATGTAGTTAACTGCACTATCACTTGCTTTTAGTTGTCCGAATTGTAGCTAGTTGAAATGGCGACAACTGTAGATGTGCTTATGAGTTAATAGAGTGTAAATTTCAAGTAACATTGTGTTGTGTGGGGTGGTAATCATACATATTGTCCATTTAAGCTTTGCAAGGATTGTACAAGGCTTTCCCTTTGCGAGATAAATGAAGAAAACAATTAAAGCTAGTTGATATCTTGGATATTTAGCTTTATATATTTCCTTTTGTTCTCTTTTTTTGTGGAAGAAACGTGGACTGTTGTTGGTTGACAGTAGAAATAGAATTTTTAATGGTACTACATCTTGCAGCCATTGTGGCTAGCAACTGTCGAAGAAGACAGTTGATGAGTCGCTCTTCTGGCCCTTGTGGTAGGTTGCATTACTGTTATCTGTATTTTGTAAAGAATTGGCATGACTATCAAGAAATGAGATGGCATGGTACTTTTCTTTAGGAGTAAATACTGAGAGTCATCAGTTGAGTCCTTTCCATCTCTCTCTCATGGTCTAATGTTTTCTCTCATAAAAATGGCAGCAAGAAATGGTTAATAGTTGGACCAAGTGTAAGTTGTCTAAAGTGATTTGGATGACTTTTCACATAGTAGATAGTTTGGTTCAGGAGAATTCTTCTTGAAAGTTTGATATGTTCACTGCCCATTAGGCTCCTTCACAGGAAGTGAATGAGAGTGAGGAATTTTATGGACGAGTTTATATAGTTGGGTTACTCTAGATAGAGACTGGCAATATTTTCATCATTTCTTCGTGATATGTAGCTTTAGTTTTATGTATTGATATTTTTTGACTGACATGCGGAAGGATTGAAAAAACTATGCATTCATGACTCTAGCATTTTATTCTCTAAGTGTTCCATACTGAAGATACAGCTCACAGTTAAAGAAAGTAACATGTCCTGCACTTCACTTTCTGTTCATATGTTAAAACTTGGCCTCCTGTCAGCTGCACCAGATTGTTGCACAAGCCAACTCTTGACAAAGTGGCTCGTGGCCAGCTTAAAGAGGCTAACCAAGCTGTTTATTATTCCATCTGTGGGAGGATGAGACAACAATTTTGTCATCGCCAGAATTTTTTTTGACAACCAAATGAAAAACATAATGTTACATGTACATGTCGTTACTCAATTTTCAGTAAGAACATTCATCTAATGCAACAGTGAGAACCCTAGATGCTACCGAGGGTATAATCTTTTGAAGCTACCAACTTGACCAAGTGATTTTCCCCTTTCCCCTTCCCATTGCTTTTCTTGGTTTTAGGTGTACTGTTTTTATTTTTTATTTTTTACTTTTTGTTGTCAATCCCATGAGTAGCCCAAATGAGCATTTTGAAGGCTAATAAATGGTATGGGTGTTTTGAGCAAACTACAATCTGTGGATTCCCAATGTGACTTGTCCTCTAGGACTACTTGCTTAGGCAAGACACTTGAATTGACGTTTTGACTCATTTCCAGTTCTAAGACTTTTGTATCCATGTATGGTTGCCTGAAGAGCATATCATAGTTCAATTTACCTGTGGATTTCATAGCTAAACCATACTTGTCTAGCAAAAAAAAAAAACATAAATTATGTAATATCTCTTGTTAATCAACCAGTGGCCTCCATGGGTACCAAGGTGGGTTCAATTATACTTGTGTCCAATTCTTGAGAGACTTGTTTTTAGCAGCCTTGATGCACTAGCAAAGGCTACATTAGGTCTTCCCCCAATTCAACTGGGTATTGGTGTTTGAAAACATATTGAGTATGGTCTGAGTATCTCAAGTAGATCGGTTGTTGAGGGGTATTCAGTGCAAAGTTTCATCATGTGATATGGACATGTATAGTTTGAGCAATTAGTGTCTTGCACATAAATTACGAACATTTGGAGGAGTTTTCTGGTTAAGATACTGTCCAAAATTTAGCTCCAGGAGACAATAGTTAGATGTCAAAGTTGATGGTTCCCTAGATCTCCCCTTCCCCCCTCATAACTCCAGTATGTAACTGTCTGCATTTGGCAATGCTGACCGAGGAAGCGATAAAACAGGTTGTCAGGCCTTGCTAGGATACCCCCTCCCCTGGCTGATCTCTTCCTCCAGTTTTATCTAGCTTTCTTTTGATAGGGCACATACATTTCTCTTCTATGTTTTCGGAAGTGTACTCACCAATTTCAATCATCACATTTATACTCATTAGGACTGGAAATTCTTGAAATTGCCTACTTACAGATGAAGTACACTTCCAATTTCAATCATCACATTTATACTCGGTAGGACTGGAAATTCTTAAAATTGCCTACTTGCAGAAGAAGACGTGTTATTTATGCTCATGGATAGACTACAACGTGATCTACAAAGGACACCCTGGCTGGTGCTGCAGGACTTTTGTATCCATTGAGATTTTCTGGTCTGCAAGTATCAGAAACTGGCTAACTATTTCCTCGACCTAAGACACAGCTATAAGATGACGTGTAGTGATACCAGATGCTGTAATGGCAACATCTTCTTAATCAAACAGCTTACAAATCCTTTGTCCTAACCCCCATCCCACAAGTAACGTCATTGCTTGAAGAATGCTTTCAATGTTATTCCTATATGCATTGCTTGCATAATTTTGGCATTCAAATATTGTGCCTGGCAGCTATGCTATAACAGAAATTCGAACTCCATGTTGTTCCATACTCCTCTAATTCATCTTTGACTACACTTGGGTGGAGTTCTATTTTCACTTGTTGAACTTGATTACACACATTTCCATTCCACATCTATACTTTGTGTAGTGTGTCGTACTATTCTTTCAAATGATGGGAATTATGCTGGTACAACCTGAAGAAGCTTCAAATATGCAGGAGGTTTTTCATTAACTGAAATCTGTTCCTTTAAGGAAAGAAAATACATTATTTATGAGGAGAAAAATCACTTTTCTAAAAAAATCTTTGCCTCTAAACTATCAGAATATAGGACCTACTTATGTATTTTACTTCTTATACCACTCCTTAAGAGAAACTTTCCCACATTTAGATAAAAAATTGTAAATCTCTGTTAATAATTCTTTTTTATCAAACAGATCTCTATAGGTGAAATTTTCACTTATTTACAGGCTATGTGCCTTTTAGGATTTTCAAATTTCAAGGTTAGCTATAGGATACTACAAAAGCCTATTCTGAACAAACAAATATTCCTAATACCAAAATCAAGTTATCAGTACTCTTAAACTGAACCATTGCAGCTTTAAACTCAGTCTGCATATGTTTCAAAATATGCCAGATTAATGCTTTAGCTTTGTTACCCAGCCTTTGAAGCAGAATTGTTATGCGTTCTATAAACGTTAGTTGATTGCTGCATTTTGTCTCTATCCTTTGAATGTTTGTTATTATTCTCCCCTTCCAATTGAATCAACAGTTCCGTTCCAGCCCTCCATCTATATTGCAATGAGAACTTTGTGATGTATCTGCCGTAATTATATCAACAGCAGGCTATTTATTTGTACTTGCAAATTAAGCAGCTCTGCACTAATGGTTTTGTCATGTACATTGTGCAAAAACTTGGTTTCTTTATTTCAACTTCCTTCTTTGCTTATTTTCTCCGAACACATATTCGACCTAATGATTGCATTGAGAATGCAGGATGATGGAACATGGGTTGTTGTCACCTGAAAGATCAAGGAAGGCCTTTGAGAAAAAGCAGAGGAATCAAAAACAACTTCGGACAGGAACGTCTATGAAATCTCCACCACCCCCACCAAGAAGTAAACCTGAGAGCTCAAAGAAGCAGCAACAGGTGTCAAAGAATGGTGAAGTAAAAGCAAAGAAACGAATCATGGATGACAGTGAAGATGATGATGATGATGATGATGATTTTGTACTGAGCCGTAAGAGGAGGAAGGTGTAAGGAAGACACATCCTACCCTTTGTAGTATTGTCACTCTGATCTTGATTCATTTAAATATAACTGAAGAACATGCAAGCGAGTGACCGAGAGAATGGCAGGAGTAGAGATTGTTTGCACATTCTTATATATAAAAGCAATAAGCAGAAACAGGAACATGGATTCTTGTTAGTTCAAATTTCAGTTGATATCATTGCTTACTTCTGCTTGTGGTATCTGAATAGCATTCAGAAAAATGGCATAATTCTTTTAAGCAACTAAGAACAATGTTCTATTCTAGTGTTATTCATGTTGCATCTACTCATTTCTCTGTATTCCCAAAGCATAGATATTTACTGAAAATTGGAAATTTCCCTCATTTTTATGATGTTTTCCATCCTCCAGGCTTTCATTTTGCTTAGCAAGAGGATGTAATTTCTCTTGATATTTTTCGATTGATTACCATTAATGAAGATCGTCGATCAATTAAAATATTTAGATATTCCTCCTTGTACTAAATTATTATGGTATGTATTGCTTTTCTGATCACCTGATAAGAGTAGATGCTTGCCATTCAGAATCCATAAATGGTCTGAACTGAATTCAACCAAGAAATGCGAATGCAGTGCACCAGTGATTAGCAGTATGTAACTTTGATTATGTATATAGAGTTATTAACTTCTCAACTGTGTACATACATGATACATGGGGAGGCGTTACCTTCCCTTTTTAATACTCGTACCAAAGAATAACAAATGCTGCATTAATGGAAAAGGAACTTGCTCCATCCATCTCAAGTATTTTGGAACTTACTTTGTTACAGCCTTTACAGGGTGCATGGTAACATTGGCAGACTTTTGCAGAAAGCTGGCAATGATTCAGATGAGAACTTACAGTGTTTTCATCATACATCCTACAGACAGGGACATGCATTTGCCACATGATATGCATATGAATGGAAGCAACACAAGAAATTATTTGTCTATCCATCCAAGTAGCTGCCAAAATATTTGCAAAACTGTTGAAAACTAAAAACCCTCCTCATCTTCTACTCATTATGCATGTTTTCAAAAAGATTGTTCTCTTTTTTTTTTGTTCGTTTTCTGGGATATTCAGGAGGAAGAATCATCAAGAACCCTGATCAGAAACCTTTCAGTACTAGGAGCAAGCATTCAATCACTGGCCATGTTTTGCAAAGTTCCAGATTGGTTGAGCAAGAAAATAACTCCCCCTATGACATATTTGCTAGCTCTTAAATCATCTCAATCAAAACTTGCAGCGAAGTTATGTTTGTAAAAGAAGTGCAGAAATTAAAAGTTTACAAGACTAGTTGTAGGGCTACACTTGTACAACATTAATTTTGGCAGCGCATTGATTCAACCAAAATAATAGTATATTGAAAACAACAATAGAGTAACTACATTGGATGGGTGACAACTTAACATTGAATGTAAATGGGGTCGTTCTCGATTTGATAATTGACAGACTAAGACGAACCATCCTATTTTTTTAATTTTTTTGTTCAGTTTTTCTTTTTCGCATGTGGAACAGTTTCAAAGATTTGTTATCATGAGATCGATTGTTGTTAGGCATTCCTTAAACATTTGAGTAATTATCTGTGTTTTTTCACTGTTTCTTGATGGAGTTGATGCTAATCCTTGGAACTAAAAGTTTCCAGGTTTAATGCATGAATGGTCCAAACATCATAATGTTTAACATTCAAAATCAAAGTTTTAATTAATTGCATTAAAACTTGTTCCACTTTACAGCATTGGCTGTACGTAGGATCCCGTAATGCAAAGTTTTATCCATTCTTTTTGGCATATTAATCCTATTCTTGTGAGATGATACAACATTATAAGTGTCAGAAGAATCATGTGGAACAATCAATGATAAAAAAATCCCAGTTGAAATTCCAGCCCAGACGTGGAAAATTTGCAACGAGAAAAGGGTACAAGTCCGGGGACCAGGACAAAGTAGTTTTCATTGCCCTCTTTAATCACAAGAGTGGTAAAAAAATTTCAGCCGGTTCAACTCATTTGTTCATTTGTCAGAAACATTAAAAAGTTTATAACAAAGTACCATCATTGTTGTTGTTGTTGATCGAGCTCTCAGTTCCTGAGTCCTGATCACAGAGCTGTCTTTTTGACAGTATCAAAATGTGTCCTGATCATACTAAATATGAACTTAAGAGTTTGTTTCTTTGATGAGTGATTGAATGGATTGATGATGATGATTTTTGGGTTTTAATCACTTCTACCACTTAGTCGGTTTTAATTGAATCTTGACTTCTGAGTGTTTTTTTTTTTTTTTTTTTTTTCAGCATTAACTCAAACTGGATAAGAGTCAAGTTGGATTTGACCGTAATCCAACTTGGACAATACTTGGCTTCAATGAAACAAAGATGAGCAATTAAAAATTTGACATTTTTGAAAAGCACTTATAATGTTGAGGTGCAATTAAAGTAAATAGATTATAATTCCCCTCTTTCTGAAAATGTAGATAACTTAATACATGACCTTATATTTTGATGTGGGACAAGATCGGACCTTGATGCAAGCATCTTGAAGCCCAAGTTTCTTTTGAGTTTATTTTACTTTCTTAATTAGTTTTGTTTCTTAATTTGATTGTTTTCTTAATTAGGCGTCTTTCTTTTGTTTCCTAATTAGAATTAGGAATTCTTAGTTCTATATAAACCCTTGTATGCCTTTATTTGGGAGACAACTCTTATTATTCAGATTTTGATATTTTGATATCTTTCAAATTCTGCGGAATTTGCGTCTTTTGTGTTCTTTTCGAAGACTGTGTTTCTTCCACGTATCTGTCCGCGTTAGGTGGTATCAGAGACCAAGGTTTCTCCTTGTTTGCGATGGCCAATCTAAGTGGTGAAGATGTGACTCTTTCTGACGTGATCAGAGAGCTTCGAGCCCTAACTGTTCGTCTAGAACGATTAGAAGCAGAATCTCAAACAGTGCGGGTTAATCATGGCAATATAGGTGGCGAAGATGGTTCTAGGAGATTTGCTTCAAGACCTCAAGTCAACCCGATATTACCCCAACAAACTCGTAGGGATTTTCCCAACGAGGATCGTTCGTCTCATGAGGAGACTATAGAAATTCATGGTATATTTGTTGAAAATAATTCAATTGATGAAAATTCTAAGTTGGTTGAAAATTTTAAATTATTTGATGCAATTGATGAGGAAGAAGTAAATAAGGAAGGAAAAATAATTGATGATTTTCTTCCTAAAGAAAGAGAAGCAAGCACGAGTTTTGAGGAGAAGGAGAAAATTGGGAAAGAAAAGGAAACTATAGATATGGCTAATAAGGAAAAGAAAATTACCAAATATATAGTTGAAGAAAAGATTGTTAAGGTTGTTGATTTAACTTATGAATTCATATATTTTGGAAATTATATTGGCGATCCTGTGTTAGCGGAACATACATGGAAGTGGAAGTATTTTTACAAAGAAATGTCAAAAGAAATTATTTATGTATGCCACGAGATTTTTGCGAGTTACAAGATTTCTCTTGGGGAGAAGAAAATTAAATATAAGATTCAGACAGCAAAGGAAATTTCAAAGGGAATTATAGCACGTGATGGTGAAGGTTTTGATTCCAGAACGAAGGCCTTATACCCATATCACTCGAGGCGAGTTATTTTCAAGTGAAGGGGACTGATGTGGGACAAGATCGGACCTTGATGCAAGCATCTTGAAGCCCAAGTTTCTTTTGAGTTTATTTTACTTTCTTAATTAGTTTTGTTTCTTAATTTGATTGTTTTCTTAATTAGGCGTCTTTCTTTTGTTTCCTAATTAGAATTAGGAATTCTTAGTTCTATATAAACCCTTGTATGCCTTTATTTGGGAGACAACTCTTATTATTCAGATTTTGATATTTTGATATCCTTCAAATTCTGCGGAATTTGTGTATTTTGTGTTCTTTTCGAAGACTGTGTTTCTTCCACGTATCTGTCCCGCGTTATATTTTGATAGGATATCACTGTCTCGTGATATAAGTATATTTTGAATAATTCATATTTAGGTTGTGTGTTGTTTTAAACTTTTATTATAAATAAAATTTGATCCTGATATTCCCACCCGTGTACATACAGTTTGCCATTAAAAAGTTAAAAAAAAAAAAGGACAATGTTGTTAGAACATCTCAAAGGAGCAAGTGACAATGTTCAAATGAGATGGAAGAAGTATCTGCATCTTTTCAAGTTTGTAAAACAAGGTTAGAATTGCGGTAGACTTAGATCAAAACAAATTATTTCAAATTGTTTTAACGAAACTAAAAAGAAATAATCTCATTATCAAAATAAAACAAACAATAGAATGTTTGATGATGAGCATGTAATTGAACCATATAGTGCAATCCAATGTATAAATTTTAACTAATTGCAACAAATTGTTGCAGAAAATAGTTATATATTGACCCATATTCTAAAGTTACATTTGCCACAAATTTTCAGTAACATTGGTGTGGTTCCATTTTCCACTAATTTGGTGCAGTTGTAAAAATTAGGATAATTACCTGTGAAAATTGAATTTTTTTTTTATTCTTTATATTCTATTTGTAATCCCTTATGTTGAAAGCCATATTTTAAAGTAAACTATGCCTTACCATCTTTTTCTAAACATATTATTTTGCTTCTCTTGTTAACTTTTTAAAACATGCACACTATGAATGCACATGACCTCGAAACCAATCTTTTTTTAAAAAGTATTTAAAAAATATCATACTATTAATTGAATAAACTATTCTTCAAAATGTTTATATTATGTAAGACTAGATAAGAGTTACTATACCTATGACTTACCATACAATTCATTGCGTTGGATGTCAGTGAAATAGATAAGATAAAATGTAGATAAGTCTAACTCTAGAATTTGGTTTGATTTTTTAACATGTCAATTTCAAGTTTTATAGTTTATAATTACGAAAATAAGTTAAAATAAAACAAGAAGTTAACAATTGACATCGAAAGTGTTTTTGGGTTTGTTATTTTTATTAATTCAACAAGTTTCTCGAGTCAAGGATGAATAGTTCTGTTAATGTTTCAATCTAAATGCATTTATCAAATTGATTTTTAAAACTTAAGAACCAAATTAATTTATCAACATTATTAAGGCATTTAATTAATTATGCTATGATTATATATTTTCTCTTTCAATTTAGTTAAGAATTCGAATTAATCCTTTTATAATTTTTTATTCACTTATATCTTTTTTGTTTTAGATTTCTAATAAAAAGTTTTAAATTATAAAATAAATTGCTAATCATTTGGTAGTTTGCAAGTGTAAGAAAGGATAAGTGAGTGAAAGATGGGGCAAAAGGAAAAAGAAGATGGAAAATTTTGAAACGACAATTTATATTAAATAGGATATATTTAAAATCTTTGAATTTTAATGGGAGAAGTCCTTGGGGGTATTTACCTAAATAATGCTAAAACAAATCAAAATTAAAGAAATAATGCTGTTTTTAATATTCTTCCAAAAATAGGGAAGTCGCAATCTGAGATTGCGAACTCTAAATTCGCAATATGAGATTGCGACTTCAGAGTTCACAATCTGAGATTGCGAACTTAGAGTTCATCAGATTTCCTCATAACGTTTTCAGATGATGTACCAAGGGAGAACAAAAAGTACCATAAAGTAACATATCTTACTTACTCAATCCATGGCAACAAATTAACAGAAGATATGGTGAAGATAGTTAATTGTACTCTTTTCTCTTTGCTGAAAGAGATTGACATCATTAGAGTAGACATGTATTTAAGATAACAGCAAAGTCATATCCTCTTTGAAGGATCAAATTCAAAGTCTTCAGGAGGATATCAAAGGCATTGAGTCTAACTTTTAAGGGTGGGAAATTGTTCTTAGATCATACTGCAGATGTGGCTCCTGAGTCATCATCTCTAATTTCCTCACTTCATGTCAAGAAGGCCTTAGATTCCTCAGAAGACAAGGTTAATGAAGTGAATATTTCCGTTTTGGGATTAACTGATATTATCAAGGCAGAATTTTTTTTGATGGAGCTACGAATCGATGAGGTTGGTTTGATGGTCCATATGAAGGATCAAGCTCAAAACCTTCAAGAAGTCCTTAGATTCCTCAGAAGTTTTCTGATGAAACCTCGGAGGAAATACAATGAAGAAAAGGAATTGATGTTGAATTGAGATTGCGAACTCTGATGAACTCTAAGTTCGCAATATCTAAGTTCGCAATGTCAAATTGCGACTTCCCTATTTTTGGAAGAATATTAAAAACAGTATTATTTCTTTAATTTTTGCTTGTTTTAGCATTATTTAGGTAAATAACCCAAGTCCTTGGGACTTTAATGATATTTAAGTATTTCAAATACATTGCACCAAAAAAACATCCAAACAACCAAAATTAAGGATTTGAACTGTTTTAAATTAATCTAACCTAATCCTCCCTTTTGACAAATTTCCAAGTATAAAATTTCCATACACTTAAAACTAAATTAAATGAGAGTTTTTTTTTTTAAAAAAAGTTAGAACTATATATGAGAGCAAAATATATGTAAAGATAAATCTTAATGGACATTGGGAAGCCAATTAATCACCTTTTTTGTGAATCTAAAGTAGCATAGAACATTCTCAATCAAATCATTTCTGAAATTATAATTAGCAAAAAAATCAGAACAAATTAAGAATTAATGATGAAAATTTAACATTTTGTAATGAGTATAGAAAGAAAGCTGAGTTTTAACTGTACAAATGGGTCTATAATGAAAGCTCAAAATTAATGTAGAAATGACATAATTATGACAGCTCTACCCTACCCGACCAAAAAACAAGCACAAAGTTAATTTGATGTGACTCATTTTTGTACGAATCAATTTCTTCATCATAAATTAAATTACTACTATGAAAGAGAACTTTCGAATAATATATTATATATTAATAGAGCTGGATATATATTCACTAAGAAATCTTCATATTTAATTTATATATGCGGTGTTGAGAGATACTTTATTAATTGTAAAATCAATTAATGTCATTCCTATTAAGGTGGATTAATATCCCAATTGGCCTCAAAAGATGAACTAATTGGCAGTAAAATCTTAGGCATTCAAATCTTTTGAAGCCTTGAATCTCAATGAACTTGAAATCTTTTTCATTGTTCAAGCCTATTCAACAGGTCCTCTCAAATGCATTCCAGCAAACAGTCTAGCAAATTATGGGAAATAAATTGAAGTAACAATATGCTATATGGTTGAAGCATTCAAAAAATGTCAATAATTCTAAGGCTTTACTTTGACATTAATTGTGATGACGGTATTTTTTTTGGATGGAGCCATTATCTCATGGTTCATTCAGCTATTTTAAACAATTCATGGTTGAATTGATATGTAATTAATAATTTCTTTAAATTTATAAAATTAAGACTAATATTCTCCCCGGTATGAATTTATCGACTAAAAAAAGACAAATTAAGCATTTAAATTTTTACATTATACAATTGGTGTATTACACATTTAGAAGTCTTTGAAACGAAGAAAAGAAAAAGAAATTACATGTAAATTTGTAGGAATATAATTGAAGGGTTCTATATAGCTGGGAGCAATCAAGCTACAATAGTTGAACTGTGACATTATATTTAAGGATGAGATATGATCATTTCAAAATATATTGCTTAATTCCCGCAAGAAATGAACAATAAAACTTAATGGGAGTGATTGTGGATCATAATACAAGCAGCACAAAACGCTCTGAGATATTAATTCAAACTAAATGCAGCTTTCCCAGTTGTCAAGCCATTAAGGTTAGACAATCATTAATTTCTTAGCAAATGGTGGCAATAAGTCTATGGCTTAGTAGTCTATAATGAGGAATACGTAAATGTATTAATGATTCAATACAGTGATTGATGGAAGCTTATAAGCCCAAATTAACTTTCCATCAACAAGTCATTTCAATGAGCTCCATTCAACTTCTTAACCAAAATGCAGTACCACCATAAGGGAGCAACGATTGAAGGGCATATGACAATCATTCCAACAAACTTGTGGTTATGCCTAGGGTGATATCGAGTCGAGTCGAGCCCAAACTTTAGGATGTTCAGCCCCTGTTCGTTTATTAATCCAGCCTAAAAATCTGTTCATGTTTGTTTATTTATTAAATAAATGAGTTCGAGCTTGGCTTTACGTGAACAAAGACGAGCCCGAGTTTTGTTTGTGAACACTTCGCGGCTGGCATAAGATGGTATAATTTAGTTAAATTAATATATTTTGTCTCTTTACATAAATGTCCAAATTTAATTCAAACTCATATATAATGATTTGTGTGCTTATATTTATAAAAAAAATTGATTTTTTCTATTATTTAAGAGTTTTACTTAGGGTATATATTATTTATATTATATAATTTATATTTTAACTAAATTCTTAACCAGCTGTTTATCAACCTAAACGAATCTTTCACTTGCTTATTGATTTATTATTCATTTATTAATAGAACCTAAAGTTTTGTTTGTGTTCATTTGTTTATTAAGTAGACGAGATTGAGTTTAACTTTAACCGAACTGATCCTGGTCTTGTTCATAAAGGTTTATTTTCGTTCTCACTATCTAATAGTGTGATTTGTGTGTCAATAAATATATATATATATATATATATAAACCCAATTAAATATTTCTATTGTTTAATATTTTTATTTCGTATATAAGTTCAATTGTATTATATAATTAATATTTTAACCCAGCTTTTAACGAGCTTTAATCGAGTTATGAACGAGCTTTTTAACGAGCCGTTCATGAACGTAAATGAGCTTTCACGCATGTATTCATTTATTGTTCATTTATTAATCGAGCCTAAAATCCTGTTCGTATTCGTTCATTATTAAATAAACGAGTTCGAGCCGAGCTTTTATCTAGTTGAGCCTGAGCTTGTTCGTGAATGTTCATGTTCGTTCTCAGCCCTACCTATGGCTGCACTATAAAAATTACCTTCAATTTTTTTTTATTGGCTGCAATTAATTTGTGTACACTGTGGGTATTAAACAATCGAACTACTCAGCAATTGTATTAATAGAGTATTGTGTTCTCTCTCTAGTTTTTTCTCTGCCTCTCTCTAAGTTTAGCACCTTTTAGATCGCCACCACCACCGGCACTGGCCTCTTGGCCAGAGGCCAGAGCCGGTCAACTCCATTACGTTAGCCTTTTCTCTGATCTCTCTTTCTTTCCTCTACAGTTCTCTCACTTCTCTTTCTCAAATTATTTCCATCCGCTCTCGCCATCTCCACCGGCCCCTAAAGCCGACCAAGTCTTCCATTCACCAACTAATGCATCTCAAAAGGGAGCCCCACCAAAGCTCCCTCGACACCCCTCAGCCGAAAACTTCACCTGAAGTTCTGCAAAGACACGACCTAGGGCTGGATTTGCAACAGGAGCCTGCTCAGATCTGGACTCCGGACTCCGGCGAGCTCAGATCGTCCATCGCCCATAATGATCGGACCCCCGACAACTATTTATCTAGGCCGATCTGCCAAGATCTGAACACTAGCTGCTTGGGGGACTCAGCCGATCTCACGGCGGCTCAGAGTTCACAGCGGGCAACATTCACAGCAGCTCAAAAGGGTTTCCAATTCCAAATCCTTGGGTGGGCTTTTTGAAGGTGGACGTTCACTCCTTGGTTCTGGTGGGTGGATTTTTGGTTATTGGTGAACTATGAAGTGGTTCTGTTTGAACTGTCCATATGTCGCTTATCATGAATTCTGAACTTGATGCTGTTCTTTTTTTTTTTTTATCTATCCAAACCTGATTATTCTTGAAATGCCCTGCTTGGGTGATGCTCTGCTGGTTTTTTCTTTCATGGAGGTTTACATGATTACTCGTGATTATGGATTGCATTTGTTCTTTCTTTGAAATGCGTGGTACATGTAATGGTATGAGGATAGATTTTTTGATTTTAGAAAGTGGGAACCTTGCTGCTGTTCTGCTTGAAGCGTCTCATGTATTGATGAAATGGCAGAGGCAAAACCACAAATTCAATGTGTTTTTCTGTTACTGCTTTTGCTTGGCCAGTGCGAAATGTGGCCAATTAATTTCTCATTTTAATGCTCGATGATTGGCCTGTGATGGAAATTGGAACCTTGAATAGCTATATTTGATTTGAAGACTCGAGAATGCTTTTTGGGAGTTTGATTGATGGATTTTGGTCAGTTTGCACAGCAAACTGAATCCAACACATATTCTTTGGATGTGATTTGCATTTATTTGGCCAGTTTTCTGGAACTGAAATTGTCTTGTATTTGATTTTCTGAGGAGAATTAAATCTGAGCTCATCCGAGTCCCCTTGCTGTTCCGCTGCCCCGATGTTAATTTCCGAGTTTCACCGAGGTTCTTTCGGCGCAATCTCATTTACTCCCACCAATTGCCCTGAATTATATCTTGGAACAACTTTGAAGGACCTTCGGATGGCAGATGGACCCATAGGAATTCTGGGGATAACTGATTTTTAATTCCCTCCTATCTCGAACTTGATGTTACTGGCTTTTGGGTTTGTGCATATATCTAGCTTCATGTACTTATATTAAGATTAGGCCCTGTCTCTGGCAATATTTGGGGGAAGAACTCTACTACTTTGGTACTTTCTAAAGCAGTGGTTTTCTTCCCCAAACACATTACCAAGGGTCATGTTTTTCTCTTCCTTTTGAATATTGGTGCATGTATTCGAATAGGACTGAAAAGCTACTACATTTACTTTGAATCTCATGTAATGGAGTAGTACTCCACATTTAGTGCATTATGATTGTAACGGTGTGTTCGGGTATATCCGGCACCGTCTTTTGCCCATATATATATAGATATTTTCCAAAAAAAAAAAAACAATCGAACTACTCGTGAATAACTTAGTCAACTATCCGAGAAACGGAACTCAAGTTCTTACTTTTTAAATAAATTTTTTTATACTTATATTTATATTTTAACTGCTAATATTTTAATGAATTCTAATTTAAATTATTTATATTTATATTTTAGTCTTTAATTTTACAGTAAATTAAAATTTAACTTCACTAATTTTAAAAAATTACAAATAAATTCTATAATTTTTTGAAAATTTTAAAAATTTAGTTCAAGGTCGAGGTTGAGCTCAAAAAAGGATACTCAATCGACTTCGACTTCGAGTATCACCCTTAATGAATCCAACTAATTTGATTAAAAGTGTACTCGAACTTAATTTAATTCTATTACACCCCTACTATACACCGCTAACTAGTTTTAAAATCTTCCGATTTCATATAGATGCACAATAAATTTGAAGGATATTGGAATACTTGCATTTCCCTTCTCTCCATCTTATAAAATTGGCCACACGCCACAGACACAAACGTTCCATGCATGTCAAAATGCTTTTTATTCCTCAAATTGTTAGTACAAGAGCAAGAGCAAAATCAAAGAAAGTTGGAGAGATGACATTATGACAAACAGTGAAAAATAATTGGACCGCGTAACATAAGTACGGAACAACTATACTATAACAGTATAACTAGGATAAGATCGAATAAGGAGTCAATATTAATTAAAGTTAGTTAACCCAACCCTACCCAGATTAAGGTTCAGTACTACTAAGGAAAATGTTGTGCACATTCTGAGTAGAATTCTTTGCTAGAAATTCCTGTCCATTTCCTCATCTCACTGATGATTTGATTTCTGTTAAGGCCTGTAACACGGATCCAACTCGTACTGGTTTATGCACACACGTAGGGATGGAATATACAATTGACCTATTTAGATCAAAGGTTAGACCTTGATATGTACATGATATTGATCGTCATTGCCAGCTCCAAATACAAAAATCAAACTTTGTGTCTATGAAAGCCATATTTATGGCCATGACAATGGCAAAAAATGTTCATGAGTCAAACCCTCAAACTTACTATAAATAAATAAATTTTTATGGAAAAATATATATATTTTTAAAAGAAAGAAAGTCAATATATACAAAATCATCAAATGACAAATTGTCCCTTAAAAGTACCTAGACGAACTTGTTACAATATTTGTCGGTTATCTTCTATACTATTGAACAAATCAAAGGGATAATTTGATATAATTAATATAGTGTATAGGGCACAAAATTATATATTACTAGTTGCAAAAAGCATCTTTACCCTAATAATTGATTAATAATATTGATTTGGTACAGGTACTTTTGATTTTTTTTTTTCTCTAATTTCAAATCTCTGTCACTCTTTTTCATTTGTTAAAATATTTTCTAGATATTCAGCTTCTTTTTTTTGAAAATTTTTCATTTATTCCACCACTTGGTATTCTATTTTTAATTATATTTTTCAAATTAATTTGCGCAATTTTGTCAATTGTTCATTGTTTTTTTCATAGGTATACAACATTTGCTCTAGCTAGATGATTTGAAGAATAAAGGTATATATAGGGAAAGCATCGATCAATGAACGATTCATAATAATATTGGAGAAGAAAATCGATCTTCTAAATAAGAATATTCAATCTATGTTGATTTGGAGCCATTAATGGCGGATAGTGTACTGCTTATAACTAGCAAGTAGTCGACATAGCAGTAGTAATGGGAACCCTTTATGATCATCATGGGCGCCGTAAACGCTGTTCGGATTTTACTACGTTGAAGAGATGATGATGTTGATTTCTATATAGGAAAGTAAGAAAGTTCATTTATTGTTGAAAACTAATTAAATAAACTGAATTATTAATATAGGAACTAAAAATTTCTTGATCTTTTTATGAGTTGTGAGCTGTGTCCAATGTCCATATCCTTCATATCTCTCTTGCTGGGACAATTGAAGAGTGAATTGATGAAAGGGTTGAACACTTGAGCCACACAAAAACACGCAGTGGACGCACTATAAGTTCTTTAGGGACCAATTTTTGGATTTGACTCATATGCTTTGAGGGCTCAAATATACTTAAAAAAGTTTTTTTTTTTTTTTTTTTTTGAGATGATCAATGCAACTACTACCAGCCCTTGAATAATTAGTAACCATTTATGTATAATTTATGAAACCTAAATTAATTAAAGAATCATTATTAATAATATTATCATCTCAAAGATTAAACAGTGTAAAAATTGCTTTGATAATTTGTATGACGACAAGAGGAATTGATGCTTTTGGAACCGGAGTTGTTATGGGGATGTTCAAAAAGGAAGGATTTATTTACCAATGATATTTCTGAATTCGTACAAAACTAATGATTAATTTAGTTTTCAGAGTGTGCATAACACTACAAATCGGCAGATTAAATTGATAGTAGTAGGACAAAGTTTGTCCAAAAATTAATTAATTAATATATGCCATTAATTATTTAGTTCTCTCATCATATCACTTTTTTTATTCTTCTAGATTAAAATGCATTATGCCCTTTTGCTTTGAACAATTTCCAATGGATAAATTTGCATGTTTTTACAACAAATAATAAGTAGAGAAAGGGGAAGAGTGAAACTAAAGGAGCCATAAATAAACCAAAATAATGGAGATAATTAAAATATGGAATTTTATAATAAGGTGTAGTTACTTTCAGAAATCCACAGAATTTCTTGTTTTAGTTTTTGGAAGGGTTTTGCTTGTTTGGTTTGGTTGATAGGTATGAGGGCATGATTACATCAAATACATTAATATCCATTTCTAGAAAGAAAAATCAGACATTTCTTAATTCTTATTCTTATATTTCTTTTTCATTTTACCTTTTCTGGTGAATATGACAAGATATCTTGTCACAAATTTGTATGCATTCACTTAGAATAATATTATTAAGAGGCACCTGCATATATATATACATCAACAATTCAACACAAATACTCATAAAAATTTATCAATATAATTGTTTTTTGATCAATGGACCCCTTGCTGAAATCTTCAAGTTGTTTCTTTTGCTTGTTAAATACAAATGGGATCGATCAACTCATCAACATATATAGTCCACAAGTTATGTAAATGATTCACATTGTTTAAACTCAAGGGGTAACTTTCTTTAATGCACCTTCCCAAACAATCGAACCTAACAGCCTAAGGTGCTCTAATATTTTAATGAAGGATGTTTTCTGTTCTTGTGATGAGCATGATGAGAAAATTGCAGTAATAAGTTACATATCTAATAGTAATAAGCAAATAAAATATTTTTTTTATTGGCAAAACCCCGTACTCGAAGATGTCAGTTCCAAATTTATAAAGAGTTTGTTTCATAGGAAACGGATTCATATTTGAAACGAGAGTTAATCACGATTTCAGAGTACAATAAAAGTTACAGGAAATTAAAATCACGATTTCAACGGTGATTAATCGTCCGTTTCACATATAAACCGATTTTACAAGAGTTTTTTTATTTTATAAATGGTGAACGATGAAACGAACGCTCAATCGAGATATAAATTGTTTAAATAGATGAAAACATCATAATAGGGCATAGATAGCTAAAGAAAACATTGGATTTGAAGACAACAATTCTTATTTATATAATAATTAAACCTAAAGAAAAGGACATACCATATCTGAAGAAAGCCAGTTAATATCAACTCATCAATCTGCACATACACACACAGTCACACACCAATACAAATGCATATATATATATATATATGAACATATATGCTGCTACTAAAGGATAGATAGATCATATAGTATAAACAAAAGAAAGACACATAAATCTATAACAACAACAGTGTCGAAAATGTTAAGGGGGGGATAAATGTACAGTGTAATGTAGGTGAAAACCATGGAAGATATATATACAAAAATGAAGAAAATTTAGTAGGGGTTGCGTGGTACCAGAGAAGGGGACCCCATTGCATCATAGGGTATAGCAAGGCAACCCATTTCTTCAATGGGACCCTTCACCATCCCTCCCCAAAAAAACCCCAAAAAAAATAAAAAAAAAAATCATTTGTCCAAAAACTCTTTTTAAGAGTCACCCCTTCTTCTTCACTCTTCCCCTCTCCTTCAATTCACCCTCCCCTTATTATAAGTGTGGCATGAGTCATTGGGAAATGATGGAACCCAAAACAAACAAATAAATAAATAAATAATTTAAGTCTACTCGAAGATCATTCCTCCATTCATTGATCAAGCGGTAGCCTGTGATCTCTGGATTTTGCAATTGTTGCTATAAATATTCCTTTGCCTTTTCTCTCTACCAAATAAAAGTCTCTTTGCCTCATCCTGAAAAATCTTTCCATTTCTGTGTCTCTGTCTCTTTACTTCACTGCCTTTTTCCTAAAATTAATCCTCGTTTGTCAGCATTTCATGCTTCTAAATCTTTTACACACAAATAGCAAAAAATAATCTGTTTGTTACCACGACGATGAGTAATATTGATCCTGCAGAGAGCAGTTCAAACTCGATATTTTCATTCTCATCATCACCAACCTCCCCATTATCATCAGGGTCAACACAATCTCAATCTCAATCTCAATCTCAAACCCAAACCCAATCCCAATCCCAATCCAAACCCGAAGATGGTCAAGATTCAGACAACAAAAAGAACAAGAGAATCAGAGACAGTAGTAAGCATCCAGTGTACCGTGGTGTCCGAATGCGAAACTGGGGAAAATGGGTGTCTGAAATCAGGGAGCCACGGAAAAAGTCTCGCATTTGGCTTGGTACTTTCCCATCACCAGAAATGGCAGCTCGAGCTCATGATGTTGCAGCCTTAAGCATAAAAGGAACGTCAGCGATACTCAACTTTCCAGAACTTGCAGGATTACTCCCACGCCCAGCTTCACTCAGCCCACGAGACGTACAAGCGGCCGCCTCAAAAGCTGCAGCTATGGAAAAGTTTGATTCTTTTTCATCATCATCATCATCCAAATCACCATCATCATCATCATCAACAGGAACGAAGTCGTCCTCGTCTACATCATTTACGCTGTCTTCATCATCTTCGCTGTCATCCTTGGTTTCAGCTATGGACTTGTCTACAACTTCAGAGGAGGAGGAAGAACTTTGCGAAATCGTGGTGTTGCCGAGTTTAGGAACAACGACTTACGAGTCAGTGGAATTGAGGAACGATTTTGCATATTTTGATTCGGTTGATGGATGGTGGTACACTCCTCCTCCTCCTCCACCTCCTCCGTCGTGGGGTGGAGATGAAAATCACGAGGGAACATTTTCGAGTAGTTTCGAGTCTTTGTTGTGGAATTATTAGTTTTTTAAAAGTTTTTTTTTTTTTTTTTTTTTTATGTGTTTTGTAAATGTGTGTATTTGTGTGTGTGGAATTTTAGCTCTTCTAATTTTTCTTGCAGAGCTGAAAAAAAAAAGAAAATAATTTCTCTTTTTTCTGTCTACATTTCTCTCTGTTTTTTTTTTTTCATTATTAATTTGTTGTTGTGCTCTTTGTCTGTTTGCTACTGTAACCTCTTCAATGAATCTAACAATACAGTGTTAGAAGGGAAATAAAAAGAAAATGTCATAAATTCCTTAGAATGGTTGGTGCATATGCATTCATATCTCTATCTTTCTCTAACCTTTCTTTTTTTTGTTCTTTTTTAACTATTGTTTTTCTTTTCATTTTGGGAACTTGGGAATAGGGGGCTGGTTTGATAGCTTTCCCTACAGAATTTGCAGAGGCAGTTTCTATCTGCAGAATCATTTTTGGGTAAAGTCAAAATTTTAATTTTATTAAAGGGGGAACTTTAATTTTCTCACAATGAAATAAACAAACTCCCTAATAATAATGATGGGATATGCCATCCCCACTTTTTTTTTAATAATTTTGTTGTTAAAATTTATTTCCATTTTTTTGCAAAGATTTTTCACTACTAAAACCCTAACTTGTTTTTTTCTTTAATTTGTGTTTGACTATTTGTTGCCTGGCAGGTGGCAAAATTGAGGGTGGTGAAAGAGTGTGACAGTGACCAAATTTTTTATCCAATTATAGAAACAGTATCTTCTTAGGTTTTCTTTTCTTCTTTTACTATTCAACTGATTGCTTTGGTGGCTCCTTAATTTTGCTCTTTTTATTCAAGCACTTATCATGAGTTCTTGATCATTAAACTCCACATTCAGCATGGCTTATAATTTCATACTTTTTCTGCCATCTCAAACAAGTTCCCATTTTGTTTTTCTCATATAAAAGCTCAAGCAAGTTCCTATTTTGTTGTCCAGGGAGGTAGATTCCCGATCTTTAGGTCTAGTGTTCAGGATTTGGGGATGTATTTGAGGATGTGCGTTAAAAAAAGAAATTATATTTTGCTTTTTGTTTATATATACAAATTAAGCTTCAACACCAAAAAAATAATAATTTCCCATCTAATTTCCTATGGAGACTTTCATGTTTTTGTCATTTCATTTGAATTCCTATGGGAGGAAAAAAAAAAGATCTTTCTTCAAGTTGCATGCATTTGGATTTTCCATTGCATTTTGTAATAGGTTTACATTTCTTTGGAAAATGCAATTCCAATTTACTTGAATATAATCTTAATTTAACCAAAGATATACAGCCAAAGTTGTATAAATCAGTAAGAATTGAGCTATTGTGAATCACATATTAATTCTTTTTCAAGTTTGAATGGCCAGGTTAGAAAGCACATGAGTTGAAATGCTAAATCCCCAACTCTACTTATACAAACTCACCCATATGTTAATCAATTTCACAATTTTTATCACATTGTAGAATTACCAAGGACAAAGAATTAATTATCAAATAACTTTAAAGCATTAAACATTGAAAAAATTAAGACTTCTGAATTACCTCTTAGAGAATGTTATTAAAATAAGGGTTATTGTATTTTGGATACAAATGTTTGAAACAAACTTGTGCAAACTTACAGGACAAAAAATGCCCAATTTAATTAAATTAATATATGTTTGCTAATTAGCACATAATCCGTGATATGCATAGGAAATGCAATTTTTTAAAAAAACTATCTTTCAAAAAATAAAAGATCTTTTGTGCATACTTTATATGTATTATATAATGTTCTAAATAAAAAAAAAATAACTTTTATTTGGAAGATTTTAAGAAAAGAAAGTATAAGGTTCTCAAAAGAATAAGAAAAGAAAGTAAGAAAACAATTGTCATATGATAAGTATAAGAAAATATTATTTAAAATTATTGTCTAATTATTTATTATGTCTAAATTAATATATTGGTGAGAAATCATTCGAATATGACTTGTCTCAAATATTTCAATTTTTATTGTAAAAATTTAATAAATTAGAGTAATATATGATAAGCATAGAGAATATGTTCAAATGTTTTGAAATTGAACAATTAATAATTTAGGGTTATAAAAATAAATAATCTATTTAGTTAATTTCACAATGTATTTACTTTAAATTCTTATTCAGTTATAAAAATAAATAAATAAGTAACACATGGCACAAAACTAAATACTCAACGTTAGTCAAATAGAATTAAAAATGAAAAGAAAGCAATTTATTAATATATTAGATGATGACAAATTGATGAGTATAAGTTAAATGTTAATTTCTAAAGTTACCATTGTAATAATTTACTATATATATAGTTGTGGTACAAATCACAAGAGAGGTAGTACAAAGTACTTATAAAATGGTGAAAAATATAAGAAACAAAGAATGGTACTAATTAATTTGTTGGGAGTAACAGAGAGTTACCTGCATAAAGTCAAGTTTTCTTGTCTCCCTTTGGACATTATATGTGTGTTTGTGCCACAGAAATTGTCTCGAGGAATGTTCGTATTCTGAGAGTTTAATTCATCATCCAAAAATATTTTATAAACTGAGTTTTGTGTGTGCTGCTTTAATCACACTATTGGGACAAAGGTACAGCTTCAACCTGAATTTTTCAAAAGTTCATACAATAATTGACAAAACTCTTTTCCACCAACCTTTCTCAATTTTCAATGGCTGTTTCAATCAAAATTTACTTGAGATAAGGAATTAAGCTATATATATATATATATGAGAGGTTCAAATTTTTTTATTTTTTTTTTGGCAGAACCTCTATTGCGTGGTGGTTCGCCACTCCCACCCTTACAGAATAGGAAACCCATTGAACACTATACTATTTATAAGCATAAGCCTAATGGCCTAATGATCCAGGATTGTTAAAAAAAAAGTACCAGAAGGAGTACTACTCCATTTACAATATGTGTACAAAACTAAAGTTGGAATACTACTCCATTTACATCATAATTAAGTTTGTGTCTATGTGTTGAGGCTTGAGAAAATAAGCAATCACCACACTCAACTTATTACATAGCTAGTTTCCTTATAGGCAAAACTCCTTAGTGAAGGAGGAGGAAACTTAACAATTTTTATGACACTGTAGGACTCCAGGAGAAGTGCCATGTCAGTTCGTCCCATCTCAAGGATCAGCTAGACTATACATATTCTTATTAATTAGTTATGTCATGCTAGACTATACATAAAATATTAGCTTAGATAATATATGTTTACTTGGATTATATACTTACTAAATTAAAATGGTAATTAAGCAATTAATTCACTACTGCAAAATGGCGATTTTAAACCTCCCTTTTTAGAGCGGTTAAACATAATCCGGTGTAATTTATAAAAACGCGGTGGCATTATCGTAATATTAAAGTGAAATGAGAACTTTTTACACCGGTTTCTTATAACCGGTGTAAAAAGTATGTAAATAGTATACTTTTTACACCGATTTTCTTATAATCGGTGTAAATAGTTTTAACATTAGAATCCTTTTATTCGCTCCTTTTCTACTATAATATAGCTACTTTTTACACCGGTTTTCTTATAACCGGTATAAATATTTTGACATTAGAATCCTTTTATTCGCTCCTTTTCTATTGTAATATAGCATTCACTTATACATTTATTGTGTAATTCATCGGAATCATACGGCAGCTCCATTAGCTTGATTTTTCAGATCTCAAACAGTACAAACTCACATTTTCCAGATCTTAAAGGACCGATCCATCTTTTTTGTTCAGATTCAAAGCCCAAGCCGCTCAACTCGATTAGCACCCGCAGGTGGGAAAAACTCAAGGCAACCTCATCTATGGTTCACCTTACCGGAGTGTGGACTTTCAAGGCTCAGATCTGCCAAACGTGTGCTCCGACCTGCCCATCAAGCGTGTGCTTCCAAATTCGAGCCCCCTATCCCGATAGTAAGCAGCGGTTTTTTTGGAGTTGCGGGATACCCTCCTTGATGATGGATGGATGTTTCTGAACTTGAGCTGGGTCTTGGGCTCAATCTTGGTTGCGGTGGAGCTTCTCTTGTCAAGTCTAAGCCGGGTTCTTGGGGTCAAGGAAGGATCTTTACGGCTCGAGATTTCCCTTCTGTATTGGCTTCTAATTCTAAGGCCGTTTCCTCGTCTTCATCTTCTTCTGCCACCAAAGCTAATAATACTGGTATTAATACTAATGCTTCCTGTGGCACCAAAAGAAGTGCCGATTCTTTCTCACCTCCTCGTTCTGGGGTCAGGTATAATTCTCTGATTGTCTTCATCATTTTTTTTCTTACTTGCGGAATCCGACCATTTCTTTATTTGAATCGAAGTTGATAAGTTATTCCTTTTTGGTAAATTTCGATAATGTTGTAATTGTTCTATTTTGTTCTTAGAGTAACTGATATCTGATAAAGAATGCTCTTTGCTTGCTGTCTTTACTGTTTTCTCTTTTCTTTGCTCTGTTCATCTCTAATTTTTCCCACCAGGATGTTTTGCGAAGGAGACAACTTATCGACCCAACTAATACTACTTAAACATTTCACAAGGCTCAGATCTGCCAAACGTGTGCTCCGACCTGCCCATCAAACGTGTGCTTCCAGATTCGAGCCCCCTATCCCAATGGTAAGCAGCGGTTTTTTTGGAGTTGCGGGATACCCTCCTTGATGATGGATGGATGTTGTTCGGCTATGGATGGATTCAGTAACCGTGAAAGGAATTTGTGCTTTAGTTGATTGGATTCTGGTGGCTGGATGCATTTCTATAATTTCTGTTTTTGATCCTGATGAATGTTTATAGTTAATTATTCACATATCTTGGCTGCTGTGTGGTGCTCATTTTTTTTGGGAGGTTTTTGTTTTTTGCACCGGTTATATAACCGGTGTAAAATAAACGTTTTTACACCGGATTTATAACAAAGACTTTTTACACCGGTTTATAAAATCGGTGTAAAAAATATATACCTTTTACCCCACCTGTAGATACACCGGTTCATTTTTAGAATAACCGATGTAAATATCTAGATTTAACCGGTGTAACAGGCTATTTTTGTACTAGTGATTAAACTTCCAATGACTTTGTTCTTAATTATATATCTTACAATGTTCGTACTAGATTAGCTTAGTAAAGTGCTGCATAAGTATTTCTTGGATTACTACATTAATAACTACTAGCCCTAAAATTTTTTGTTAATCCTGGTACACAAATACTTAATTTCTTATATTCTTTCTTTTATTGCATCCTAATTTTGGAAGTATAATAGTCTAAAATAGATGAAAAAATTAGATCAAACACGTTTAAGATAGTTTGAACATGTACGTAAGAGAATTTAAATACACCAATAAAATGATTAAAATAGAGAATTATTAATTAAAATATAAGGGAAAGAAGAAGACAAAAAAAATAGAAGAACCATAAGAAAAAAAATTTATATGTAAGTTTAAATAAAAAAATGATTTTAAATCTAGTTCAAACTTATTTAGTGAGATAAAAAATAGAACAATTAAAGTTTTTCTCTTATTTGGTTCTTATGAATATTATTGAAATTGAAGTTTTTTTTATTAAGAAATGTAAATCAAACCTTATTTAAAGCAATTCCAATCCCAATTCCAAATTAATTATAGTTTTTATAAGATTAAAAATGTATTCAGCAGAGTTAATTAAAAGATAGGTTTAAAATGGCCAGTAGGTTAAATGCTGCATTTTTGGAAGTAATTTATCATCCACAACAAGATAGGCAAAGGATTAAATATATATATTGATCACCACTGAAAATAGAGTATATATTGCTTCAATTTGTAGGGTTGTGAACTTCACTTTTTTGAGTCAACTTACTTATTATATTCTTTTCAAATTATTACTAACTTATAATATTGCTTCTTAGAAGTCAAATACAGGTTTCAAAATTTAAATTTGGAGTAGTACTTTGAACTTGTTTAATAAATTTTTAGAATTGGAAAATATGGTCAATTGTTAGAAAATTTTTATTGGTTATATATATAATTGTTGTGAAACTAAATTAATTTGTTTACACAATCTTTTATATCTATGTTCAACAGATCTGTGCTTGATGCATGAATTTTGGTCAAAAGATCATGTATGGACATTTATAAATCAATTTTTTAAAAAGAATTTTTAGTAATAAAAACCAAATCATCAAAACTTTTTCCAAAATATTCAATCATGATGGACAATTTATATAAGTAAAATAATAATTTTATATTTTTGCATTTCGAAAGAATTTTTTTGAAGTCGGCATTCAGAAAGGATATGGAAGTCGGCAAATGCAGTCTTGATCATCACCGCAATTAAAAGTAATGGAATCCAATATTTTTGACTAAATATAATAGTTCCATCGTTGCACGTAGCATCACTAATCTATACCAAGCTGGCAAGCTGGAGTGCTCAAAGACAAGTTTCTCAATCATTTTCGTTTGAGGACTTTTATCCCACGATTTTTGTTTCATTTTCAGGCAAAAATCTTGTCGACAAGAGAAGAATCCATTGTTCATCACAATCAGAATTAAGCTAGCCATGAAAATATTAATCAACTGATAAATGATCGAGTTATTAAAATAAACTATTTCGCTATGAGATTAAGTTTAATTAGCACTTTAATTTTTGTACTTATGAATTTGCATTATTTTGTGAAGTGAAAGAATTTGAGGGCTTGTGTGTTTTGAAGTCAAATGCACAATCATATATATTAATTAATTAAGATGTTATTAAGATAAACTATTTTACACTCAATGCATGTATAGCATATATCCAGAGGCCATACAAGATTTAAAAAAAAATAATTTTTTTCAGACTAAAAAGATTAGAAAAATTAAATTCTATAATAGATATTTAAAAAGAATTAAAAATTTACTTCTTTTCATTAAAAAAAATCCAAGTAATATGCATTAGAAATACCATATATACCATTAATTTCAGCCCCCCAAAATATAAATCTTGAATCCTTGGCTGAATATTCATAAACACTCAATTGTAGGATACTTGAAGGGTTTGAAAGTTTATTCTACATTGATCATAGAAAATTGTCAAAATTGAAATAGTTCTCACAGAATTAGGTTTTTTTTTTTTTTTTCTAAAGGAATAACTTCATTTCATATATTGATACGAAGAAGAACATATTCCACAATGCAACCAACTGACTGAAACTGTTTAATCCGACCAAATTATTACTAAAAAAATCAGTTTTGAAAAACCAAAATGCACTTAGTCTAAAATTGAAAACTCAATTATAAAAAATCAAAATTTCAATCGCCATCACAGAATTAGGATTTACTTTCATGAAAATTGAAATTACATGCCTATAGCAAGGCCTCAATGCAACCATGAAATCTTGGCATAATTTGCTTTGACTTTCTAATTCGCTGTTGAGTTTGTCCGTCACTTTTTTTTTATTAATTTAATAAATTTAGGAGTTGTGCTCGGGGTTAGCAAAAAATAAAATAAAATTCTTGTCTAATTAACTTGTGGTGGGGAAGTTGATAAAGTTTAGTGCTCTTAATCAAGATATTAATAGTAGTGTGATCAAATATATATATTTAAGTTTTGGTGAAGTTTGTGTGCCTCTTGATTTCATCATGCATGACATTTAAACTAAATTAATTCTTTAATTTATAAATATATATATATATATATATATTATTCTTAGCTAGGCAGGCAAGGAAGTTGTTTAACACACATGAATTGAAGATGATATTATGGCTTTTGACATACCTATTGTTTCAGAAACTTGAAGCCCACCACTAGTTGTATCTTTTGTATTTTTGCTTTCACATAATTCAACTTTTAGGACCCTTAAAAATAATTGAGCAAAGATAAAGGGAAACTTTTCAATGGATCTCCAATTGTTTCATATATGCAAATTCCACTCAAATAAGACACCAAAAATCATCAAAAACCCTTTAGGACATATCATATCCCAATCCCATCTCTCTTTTTAAAGGGAATACAACTTCTCCAATCCAAACAGATTTATTCGTACGAGAAATCAAATCAATCCGACCCCATACTTAGCTGTGGAGACCAAAACTCTTTCTCTTTTTTGAACCACTAATTTTTTTTTTTAATTTCTTTTTTTAAAAAAAAAATTTATTGAAGGAGAAGGACCCCATTTAATTTGTATAAATAGGAATTAATTTTATTTTTTTGTACTTTAGCTTTACCAATCTCTGCAACTGCAACTGCAACTGCAAGTCCATGCATGATCCTATTCCTACCAAACAAAACTTTGATCATGGAGTTGGGTTCATCTTTTTCTCGATAGGTACAATATATATATATCTTCATGGTACGTTTGTTTTATTATTATTCTTCTTTGACTAATTCCATATGAATTTGGTTTGTTTTTAGTAAAAGTGTTTTTCAATTGGAAATGGACAATTAATAACTAATGAATTAGACAATTAATAATCATTGAAATCATTATTTTATTTTACTGTCACTTTTATCGCACGTTAACATCACGATTAATTCGTCGTTACATATATGAACTTGTTTTACTGAAAAACTAGCTACCTAAGCTAAGAGCTAAACTAAGCATTTATAAGTCTCTATATATGTATTTCGGAACTTTATTCGGTGTTGCTCAGTGTGAATCAACAATTATATATTGGTTTTATGAATTAAGGAATATTAATTAAGTAACTAATAATTCTAAAACGACTAATCTCAAATAAACAAATTCCTAAACTATATATAATTGTAGAACACTTGTTTTTCACTTAAATAGTTTACAAAATAAGACAACCTCAGCAACCATTGGTAAGATTCATCATTAGCTATTATATAAGATTCTAATCACGTGATTTATATAGCTAATCATGTTTAAGAGCAGTTGATTTAATGTGCATGAAAAAAAATAGTTCATATATAGTACATATTAGAACCAGCAGCAATTCATTGGTAAACTTCAGTTTTGTGTCAAATCAATCAACTAATCATTCCTTTCCAACAAGCATAATTTTAAGGATAAGCGATTAATTAATTTGTTAATGACATAAACGCAACAAATTATGAAACAAAATTTCGTCACTCGTATCTTTACAAATCACTTAATCATTTTTTTTAACTGTCATTATATAAATAAAGTTATAATAATATGTATGCCGCAATATATCACTGAGTTAGAGCATATGACTGTAGCCCATGTTGGATTAATTAATTAATATTTTAATTGTTTATTACTAATTAATCAAATCATAGGCAGCTTTGATAATAATTTGCTGTTTTCCAATGTTATGCCATTTTCGGAATCTTGTGGCGCAACTTGAGCAAGTAGGACCATCAACAGTGTTTGAATATAGAAATTAAAGCAACGTTTTCGATTTTCTTTTTCTCTTTAATTTTTTTTTAATTTTTTAATTTTCTTTGTGTCAATATTGGGATATGATTATTTCCTCTTTTGAGAGATTTAGACCTTGAAACAGTTTATTATTCATATGATTAGACAAGAGTTGCACTTAGGATCAAAACCCTATTAACTTTTGAAGATTTCTTGTAGATATCTAGGAAAACCAAATAGTCATAGGAAACCTAAACCTAGGAGAAGACTATTTTTACTTTTAGTTTATATTGCAGATCATGAGCAGATTGCTGGGACTAAACAATATATATATATATATATATATATTATCTATGTGTAATTATCAAATATATGAAATGAAGGAAGAAATGTTGAGTTCAGACAAAATTAGAGGGGCCATTAATTTTTAAGTTGGTCAACACTTTTTTTGACAAAATTTAATTATTTTTGTCAAAATAAATTCTAAATTAAGATAATTGTAATGAAAAGAAATTTTTTTGATAGTTTGTAATATATTGCCTACTTGTGCAAATCCATGCATGTGAACCTAAAATTTGCCATTTAAATTCTTCCATCTTTTGGAAATTAAAGGCAGGAAATAGTTGACAAATTAATAATTGATTAGAATTTGTTATGACCAACAAAATATTTACTAATAATTCAGTGACACTTAATTAATCAGTCAATATTATTTTATTTTCACAAAATCAATAATAGATATGATTCCCATGCGAGAATATTAATGATGGAATCTTTTGCTAAACATATATATTAGTCATATAATTGATCAACAACTTTAACGGCCATGTTCTTGCATCTATATATGAAAATGCAATGCAATTCTAACATGTGAAATTGAAATTGGAGCACCCAAATGAGGAAAAGAAACTTTTTAAAGTCAAAATATAAATGTTGCCCCGTTATATATTGTTGACTAAAGAATATACTATTTAAGTATTAAATAAAAAGAGAAAGAAGCTAAAACCTTTATGGTATTTCTCTAATAATTAATTAAATGGAATGTGCCATAATATTCCTATTAATAACATTTTGGTAGTGTTTATATATTTTTAATGAGAAATGATAGGGGGAGTGAAATTCTGGAGTGAAAAATTGGAGTGACTGACGTGGCAGTGATAAAAATACAAACTTATCCCTTACCCATTAGGGTTCACTCATCATTTGGTTAGGGTATTAGTTTGTCTTTTTATCACTGCCACATCAGTCACTCCAATTTTTCACTCCAAAATTTCACTCCCCTATCATTGCTCATTTTTAATATACGATTAGGGTGGTACTCTTCTTCACTATTATATTATGAGTCTTTTTTCGATTCTTCTCTCGATGAATTTATAAATGAATAAAATTTGAATTGACATCCCTATTTCGTCTACAAGGTTTTGTAAAGAAACAAAAGTTTTAGAGTTTAGACATGGAATCCTGGCTAAATTTTCATTTTTAAAAAAAAAAGTTAAATAGGATTAATTAATTTTAGCTCTCCCTGGGTTTATCAAAGAAAAATGACAATGAAAATGCTCTAGATTTCAGATTATATAAAGAAAATGTTCATACTAGCTAAAATGTTTTCCTTCATATCTGTAAACACAAAAAAAACAAAAGAAAAAGTGTAAACACAAAAACAGATATTAGAAAATTAGTTGCCCAGTTAATATGACTTTATAAACTGCAGCAACATTAATTTATAGACCATTGCCCTAGAGCTCAAGTACTATTAAGTTGTACGAACAATTTATTGTTGAATTACGTATGTTTTTCTCAATTAATTATTTATAAAATTTGGGATCGGCATTTTCTCTAGGTGTACGAAGTTCTTGCCGATTAAAAAAAAAAAGCTTATATCGACCATTGCATAATTTTACTAGTTTTATAAGGGGAACAGTAAACGTTTCAATCATACCATCTCAATCTAGACAACATCTTTTAATGCACTGCAAGACAGTGTAGATATTGCATGGAAATTTTTTATGCAACAAAAAATGGCAAGAAAATGATGGGTCATAATTTTGTTTGAAGAAAAACATGAAAAAAAAAATTGAAATGAATTTTTTTTTTTTTTTCTGAGCATTTCTAATCTGGCTACTGCTATAGACCAAAGACTCTCCATCGTTATCACCATGGTTGTGTTGTGTGATCGATGGGACATGTCAAGCTCTTCTTTCCCGAACCACCATGCAGCGGGACGTAATTCTTTCCCATTACTAAAAGTCTAAAATTCTTTAAATTGGAAAAAAAATTGAGAAAATTGCCAAACTGACATTATAAAAAAAAAAAAATTATTTTGTCATTCACATTAAAATAATGCATTTTAGTGTTTAACATTTAAAAAAATGCATCAAATTAGTCACCAACCAAGCTTTGTTAGCTTTTTTAATAAAGAAAATGCACGTTCACATCATGTACCACTCCATAAATGGGTAAAAATGAAAATCGATTTATTTTTCAAACAAAACTCTTTATGATTTATTCATATTTTGTCGCTGATGGAGAAACCATGCATCCACTGATAGGAGGCAACGAATAATGAATAAAATCATTGTATTAAAGGGTTTTGTTGGAAGAATAAATAGATTTTCAACTTTTACTCTTTCATTAAATCTCTCTTGATGTGAACGTGTATTTTTTCTGTTAAAAAACTTAACAGAGTTTGATTGAGTGACTAATTTGGTGCATTTTTTAAATATCAGTGACTAAATGTATTATTTTTAATGCAAATGACAAAATATATATTTTTTTTGTGTAATGTCAATGACTATTTTGACAGTTCTCCCAAAAAATATCAATCTTGAAATGTATTATTAAATAAAATATCATATCAATTTATTTGCTCGTAAATTTTGTTTATTATAATCATATTAAAAGAATAATATTAAGGAGCAAATGCTGGTGGTGCAATGGCCCTTTTTACTCGTTTTACGAATTATATTATTTCTTTTAATTAGTTTGTAATTTGCTCAGAATTTTAAATTGATACATTAAGATTTTTAAAATGTGGTTTCTCTAATATTTGAAGGTACATAAATAATTATTACACTAAGACTGTCATTGTGTGAAATTTCTAAATTAAAAAAAAAAGAGGATAAACAGTTTTGAAAAGAAAGAAATGTTTAAGGTTTTGCTAGAAGAAACAAAAATACCCGCAGAGAATTTGGAAAGAGATTGGAAAGAATAATTAATTTCTGAAAAAGAGAATTATTCTTTTTGACTAATCAAATGAAAATTCTCAAATGATAGTGATCGTGTAAAAGGGGGAAAATGATTGATCTGTCTAGTGGAATATATACAGATCTAGAGAGATTAATCAATCAATTTTAAAGTATGATTTGGGATTAATGAAACTCGAAAAGAATCCTCCAAATTGTTTAAAAAGTTTGCAAAATTTACAATACTTAAATGGTCAAATTAAATTTTGAAAATGCATGGTAATAGAAAAATTATCTTTTAAATTTGAGGGACCAAAACAGTCAAAATGTAATGTGTGGGACTAAATTAGATTTTTTTTTTTTTGTTTTTTTTTACAAGATGAAATCATGCATGCTAAGGAAGAAGATTAAATGGTGATTAATTACTCATGATTATGCATCCTAGTGATCCATTCAAAATCTATCCGTAATGTCATTTGCAAAGTTGGCATTGTTTCAAAGTCGTACAACTTTCTAAAAGTAGAAATGATTCATTCAAAGTGAATAATTGGATTGACTGCCAAATATTTTAGGCAACTAAAATAAATTTAATTATGTGATTAAGATTTAAAATATACATATCTTCCAATTAATAAACTATTGCCTTAAAATATATATATACATATATATATACATATATATATATAGATAAAGTTGTTAACAAAAATGTACAATTTTGAAATTATACTTCTTGAAAATTTGGTTTAAACTTACAAGTCTCAACATAATCACTTCCTTTGTTCTTTTGTGGAAGATATTCTTTCATAAGAGGGTTCAAAAAGCATCAATTTACCTACCAATCTTGATAGATGACAACATAATTAACCCGTTGTTTCATAACTTTTTGTTTTCCTCTTTCTATCATTTTCGTTTAATGACAAACCCTGCATATGGGGAGGAGATATCAATTTCAAATTTTATAAATATTAATAGTTGACCAAAATATACATTCAATTCAAATATAAATTATTTAAATACACTATCTGTCATAATAATGTTAAAATGTCAAATTGCAAATTACAATTAAGCTTTAGAAACCTTAACTAATATTCTACTAAAATATAAAAAGGGAAAAAAATTCATAGACGATTATATCGAGTCCTAATTAACGAACGCAACGACTTTATCGGTATCTATATTAATTATTAATAGTTTTTACTCTTTTTTTTGTTCCAATAAATAATATTTTTAAGAGAGTTTATAACTCTAGAAAGTTATAACTAATAAAGACAGGAAATAATTAATTTCTCGAAAAAAAAAAAGGTTGAAATTAATTATTTTTTTCTTGAATAATTTGCAAGAATTAATATGTCCCTAATAAATTGTGATCAAGTAGATAATACATCACTGTCATTTGGTCGCTCTCAACCCATAAGACGTAATTAACAGAAGAATATTACTGTTGTCGGGACTCGGGGCGTTCAAAAGGAGAGTTAAAAGAAAAAAAAATAAATAAATAAAATGAAAAAGAAAAAAGAATAATACTAAATGAGAAAATTAAAAGTAGAGCTGTACTCATTAGCGACAGTAAGATTACGAATCAGATTCTGATAGCGACTGTCGGCACGCTATCTTCGTGCAACGTGTCCCTTTCTGACGTCATTTGTGGACATTGAATAATTAATATTTTGTACTCAACAGCGAGAAATTTTTAATTAGTTTTAAATTCAAAGAAAAAAAAATGGTCCTACCGCTACTAAAACTAATGGGCCAACTTCATTACAGGATTTATCCTTAATTACTGCACAAGTTTCTTTTTTCTTTTTTTTTTTTAATTTTTTTTTAACGTGGGCAAGCACAATTAAAATGATAAATTTGGCCATCCATTTATAAAACCTTGATTTTCTTCTTTCTTTTTTTTTTCCTTTTTATTGTTCTTGTTTTTCTACTGATCAATGTGACCAATGAGTTATTACTTTTTGTACATGTTTTTAAAATTTTAGTTTTAGCAATTAAAAGTTTTTGATTAAATTTTCAAAAATTATATAATGATTTCTACTGGTCATGGTATACAATTTTGCTAAAAAAAATACAAAATTTCAGGAACCATCCAATGCATACAAGCCGAATTTCAATTTAGATTAAGATTCACTTTATCATCCTCGCCTCAATAATTAATTAATTTTCACTTTTTGGCTTTCTTTTTGTTGAGCTTCTTAATTTTTACTTAATTTTATGATTAAATTAAGAATTAATTAATATAGGCTATATTATATATGGATATAGTTTTTTTTTTTAAAAAAAAAAATCAGCCTCATCTGAACTTAACAAAACATGTAGGTAGAGTTAGGCACTTCCATGCAAAACATTCATAATGAGATGCGAAAAGCCAGCCATTTTGCAAAGTCAAGTACCAATGAAACCTTAAGATGTGACAGAAACAATAATACTCTACTCCAACCTAACTGGAATTCAATTCAGCCATCAATTAATGACCAATATTTGAATTCTGTCTCTGTGTGTGAGTGTGTGTTTTTTTTTTCTTTTTTTTTTTTTTAAAAGTAGGGTTATTGAACATTAATGAGGATTCGATTCAATTCAGTGACAAATGTAGAGAGAGCTCCATATATGATGTTTATATGGTTGAATTAAATACATTAAATCGAAGATATATATGTGAAAATCAATAAAATGTAATTGTAGAAATTAAATCTAATTTTTGTATATAAACCACTAAATTAATATTAGTGACTAACATGAAGATTGGTCATTAATTAATGTGACATGTATGAAATGAGAATCAAACACAATTTCTAATGTATAATAAAAATAAATATAAAATTAATTAAATTTACAATTTTAAAGACTATTAATTATACTTTTTATATAAGAAATTATTTCATGAGAGTTTTTCTCTTAATTAATTAATTTAGTCAGCATCAACTCACATTGGATACTGAAGTAGGATTGAGTTGCTGGGGTCCTTTTCAATATTTGCGGCTTTTCCTAAGATTATTCATAATATACTTCTACTTTTGGTACCATTCCGACATGTAATTTGAAATGGAAGCACTGATGCAGCCTGCACTCTGCCGTTTAGTACAAACGTAAATATCTTTGCACTAAGATTAATACATGAAAAGGATTGAATTTCCTGTATTGATCCAAACTTCCAAAACTCATGCATGTTTCTGTTTATATATATATATATATATATATATATATATATATATGTTTGGCAAACCAAATTTTATGTTGAACAAGACTTTTCATGCCAAAAAATGTTTTTTTGAAAAAAAGAAATTGATAAACAGTAGAGATCTGAACCCCAAACCAAACAACAAGCAATCATTGTTCACTGAATTGTAACATTTGTGATCAGTTTGGATTTTTGTTAATTAAATTATATAAGTTAATCTTTAATTATATCTTGTGGCCAATGGAAATTAGAGTAGAATAGGATAGATTAGGAGCACACATATATAAAAAAGAATATTGATATTATGATCTTGTTCAATGGATCAATAGGATTTTGATCCTTGTACCTTCTGAATTTCTTAGCTTGTGTTGTTTTTGTTTTCTTTTCAACTGGTGGTTTCTCTCAGGCTTGTTAACTACAAGATTGAGATCTAACCTTATTGAGTTAGTAATCTTACTTCTTATGCACATAAAATGGTTTTGAATCAGTTATATTCTTAGCAACATTTCCATGATGGATTTCTAAGGTTAATTATCACAAGAATCATTAATGTTGACATATTAATTATGAATTCTATAAATATATTATAACTTATATATATATATATATATATGAATTTTTATGGAGAGATATTTGTAGTATAACAAACCTTGAAGAAGAAATGTATATATGTGATAGTAATGTAAAAATTTAAATGCCAAATAAAAAAAATGTAAAAATTTAAATGTGTGTTAGCCAATTTCTTAAAACTTCTATTTAATTTCCACGAATTTGTCCAAATTGTCACTGTGTATATATGATTATTTGTACAAAGATTTGCAACCGGAAGTAGCCATTATCGAATATTTATGTGAATGAGCTTAAATAACAATAGAAAAATTGCCTCACTGAAATTAATATAGTCATTCTATTTAAGCAAATATTATTTAACCAATATTGTGATAATTTTTGGTATTTCTACCGACTTAATTCCACAGTTTGTTTATCTGTGTAGAACACTTTCCCTTCATAGTCAAATCAATCACTACCACCTTTAATTCGAATTTGACCAATAAATATATATAGTTGTCATTAGTGTAGTCACTGTCTCTTTTTGTTGCCAATTTCTTAGCACTATATATTTTTCTTTAAAATTCAAATAGTGTACAATAAAAGAAAAAATCCATTAAAAAGTGAAAGAAAAATAAAATTTGATGAGTTCAATTATCAAAAAATAGATGTTAATTACAAAGGTCATGAAGAAAAAGTTAAAACAAATTATAGAATTAATCCAACATGATAAACTTAATTAGTCCTCAATGCCAACAATGTAAATTAAGCTAGGGCACAGGGGCATATTCTGCAATTATACATAAAATTAGGTCATGGGTTCGCCTTAATGAATATTGTCTACCTATGTCCCCTGGGCGATGTAGACACAGAGAAAGGTGTATAAAGCAACACGTAGCCAAAAACGTATTTTTCATTTTTAATTATGCAACTACCAATTTTGTATGATTAAATGTTACTGTCTCCAAGATCCTTTGATTAGAAATAATAATTGTTTGGGTATGACCCCATTTTGATCAATAATCATTAAGGTTTAATCATTCTGGACAACGTTATCTTTGTTTAACATTAGGTATTGTAGCATCAGAATCCAGATATTAACAAAGTTTAAAAAATTCAGAAATAAAAGCTCCAGTTTCCAATAATGGCAACTGTGCCAAGTCAAATTGGAATTAACAATATGCCAAGTTGTTGTTAGGGAGTTAAATTAATGATCACCTCCCAATAAAATTGCTTGGTTAAGTATGGGTGCTTATCTTTGGGTCCATGGTGGGAATTACTCTACCCTTAATGCAGTGCTGCAACCATCAACAAACTAGAAGTATTTCGAATACTAAAAAGAAAATGGTTTTTTTTTTTTTTATTTATTTAACAAGCATGGTAAAAGGAAAATATTGAAGCATGAAGGTATTAACTACTCTAAATTTGTTTGAGTGGATAATAAGATCTTACATTTGTAGGATAAAATTTTATGGGCAAATTTTATTCGAGAAAAGATTAATTATGTTACTCTTCAATAATGAAAAAGAAAAAGAAAAAGAATCACAATCTGCTCTTCAATATGTAATTTGATTATATGTTGGTTATGTGGCTCTGTTGAAGACAAGTCTACTGATATTCAGCCATTGGGGCTAGCCCAGTGGTTTGGGAGTTAGCTTCCCGACCTACAGGTCTAGAGTTCGATTCCTGTAAGATGCATGTGAGGGTGTGTTTATTAAAAAAAAAAAAAAAAAGTCTATTGATATTCTCTGTTTCTGTTGGTAGGATTTTATTTGAGAAAGATTAACTTTGTAACTTTTGAATGAAATAGGAAAGGAATATGTTAAAACCCTTGATTGCTCGTATCATAAGATCTGATGTCATTAATTATATGTTACTGATATTAATTGAATTAAAAGTATGCTTGAATTCAGAAATAATAGTCTATGTAATTTTTTCAATTTCTTTTCTTTAGTCCACCCTAAATAAGAGTATATATATATAATGTTAAGGAAAAAGGATTCCCATTTGAAAATTTTAGAGGACCAAGAAAAATCCACTAGATACCAAAGGCATAATTAATTAAGAGTATGTATAATAGAAATTGTCATACAGAATCTTGGGGTTTATAATTATAATTATTACATTATGTTTGTAATAAAAGGGATTTCTATTGGAAAATTTTAGACCATCGGAAAAAATCACTTGTTACAAAAGTAAAAAATAATTACCCTGAAGAATGTTTGTGGTTTGAATCTATTAAATAAGTTTGTATTATACTATGTCACTCATGCAAGTGGACGTACAAGATTAACAGTCTTACATGTGTTACAACTCTTGGTAATTACTTTCAAACATATTTACAATCGTAAAAATGTTATACTAACAAATTTAAGACAAACATTACAAAATTTTAACAAGTTTGCAGCTTTGCACTTAGAATATTTTGTTTTCTTCCAAAGTAAATTAATGCTTAGCTTTTGGAGGCAATCAAAAGTTTTATAATAGTTCCTAATTTCATTTTTTTTTAAAGTTAATACTAAGAAGGGTTTGTTTTTTCTTTTGGCACATCAAAGTAACTTATGAATTAATGCACTTGCATATATTATCATAAGAAACTAGCTACAAGCATAGTCTTCATGTCTATCCTTTAATTTGTATTTTCGTTAAGTAATAATATTTTGATAGTAAATTATTCTTAAACAGAATTTTTTTTTTTGAATGTAATTGATTGGAATAACCATTTTTAATATGACATTATGAATTTCCTAGATCTTTTAAGTTTCAATTTTGAATGTTTTATAGTGATTTTTCAAAAATAAAAATAAAAAAAGTTCTAATTGACCATTTCTAAAATTTTAGTAGTAGGAAGTGCCATTAATAAAGAGTAGAGTTTCAATATATATATATATATATATATATATATTTTAAATTCAAAATAATAAATTGATTCATCAGAAATTAGTTTACAATCAACCAACTGGTTGCATATTCTTTTGAGCTCTTCCAAATCTCGATACACTTATCTTCTGTTGCCTTCGAGCCATATTATTCACTTGTACCTATATATATATTTACATCATTAATTTTTTAAAGTACAATGGAGCTAATCTATAATAACATGAACAATGCAAGTACAATGATTTGGCATTAATTAGTTTTTTTTCGGTACAACTCAACAGAATTAGCACTATAGCAGCCATTATATAACCAATGTCGACTTCTTCTCAGACAGGTTACAGAACATGTTTGGAAAATCAATTCGGATGATTACTCCAAAAAGGAAAAAAAAAAAAAGAAAAAAAAACTTGGATCTTACCCTTAGTGCAAAACCATAAACCCTCATTGATGGACTCCTAATCAGCATTTTCCTTGCATGGTCATCTTTAATTTTTCATTTCTCCACTTTTCCAGGTTGCCCCTGATCAGAAATATACTTTTTGTTTATTATGGATAAAGGGTTTTGTCGCTCCAATGACGAGTGTAATGACAAACTGCGCATTCAACTAATGTCGACACAGAAAAAACAACAAATGGAAAAGACTATAACAATGTCAAAGTTTCAAAAGTAAAAAGTTTAGCTCCACAGATCGACAACGTTATCGATCGACTGATGATCGATGAGTAAATATATATCATGCATATATATATATATGATTCTTAGTTTAAAGCCTAGTGGGTTTACTTAAAAAACCTAAGCCTTCCCATTCTGTGGTCTCCCAATGGAATTTTTCTTTGAACTTTAAACATCATGTTTGAACTTTGAACACAGAAGAAAAGCAGCCATCAAAGCAACAGTGAACAATATGGATGCGATGGGACGCTATTCTTTTTAATGTCATCACTCATCATTAAAAAGTCACAATTTAGTCGGTAATATCTAATCTTATGCTATATGTTCTTATGTGAGTTCAATTTGCATTAATTTTTCATAAACATAAAAGACAAAAGAGATATTGAAACGATTCGCCAGATAATTAATGCAACTTTAGGCTTCACACTGTTTCAGACAAGCTAATATCTCAACTGATATTCTTGCTAATTTAGATATATCTGCTAATATACAGAGGTATTTTTTTGTGTTACAGGCAGAATTGCCCGTCAATTAAGATCAAAGGTGGAGTTATGGTAGACAAATTTGATTTACTAAACAGTATGGATGTATTTTGCATATATTTTGCTCTAACTCGGGAACTATCAAGATTATTTCTATAAACAATTCATTTATGGATTGCGTATTATTTTCAAATTTCGATTAATTACCTATAAAATTTGTAGCTGGCATCTCCCCATATAGTCATTTAAAAAAAAAAAAAAATAGAAGTGGAGAAAAGTGAAACAATATATTGTTCAATCATTTATTTCCTTTAGGCAGTGGAAAATCTTGTCTTAAAAACAAACAAGTTTTACTACTATATACTTGTGTGTCTATTAATAGAAAATGCATGATTGTTCAAGTGACACGTTCAACTAATTAGTGGTTCTCCATTAAACTCCTTTTGTAAAAGAAACAAAAACAATTATACCCACATTACTATTTGTTAATATGAGCCGACCAAAATATTTTAGAAGAAGTTGTCCTTTACAAGAAAAGAGAGAAATACATATAAAAAGTATTGTGCTTTTAGGGGACATTAGGGTACCTCCAATGAAAGTGAAATGAAGGATGGAGGAAGGGTAAAGTCAATTTAAAGCCAACCTTCATATATAATTTGATAATTTCTAAACCTATCAATGTCAAAATCCCATCTCTAGCTCTTTCGAATGATCAAATAATAACAAGGTCAATATATTGCCTAAGGGAATTATGTGGAGGTGCACAAATAATATATATATTCTCTCTTTGTCCTTCTTAGAGTGGAGAACATGTTTTGTCAATGAACCTACAACATTGGCTAGCTATATCCATATAAATACTTGACATGATAATGATGTTTTAACCTGTCAATTGACAAAGAAGCAATTGTTATTCACCGTATATTTTTTCTCTCACTTTTTTTTTTCTTGGTTCCTTCTTGTGCATGATTCTATTCGGCCTTCTTCTTCTTCCTTCTCCATCTGATTTTTTTTTCTGTAATAGTGGAGGGTTTTGGTATGAACTCGATCTTACTAGACTATTCACTAATAACAAAAGATAAAATAAATAAAAAGATAAATGTGACTTTACATCTAATCTAATTGACATTGATCAGCATAATTCCTCTCAGTACACAATATATATGGAGTGAATTGGGGATGCGTATTAAATTAAGGAAGATTAGTTTTAAAAGGTAATACGGTAAAATATACCGTTAACTTTAAATAGATGTAACTTTCTTGTTTCGACTTATAATTGTCTTTATTATATATTATTTTTGAAACTCTATAAATCTACCAAGATGACTTATAATTGTCTTTATTATATATTATTTTTGAAACTCTATAAATCTACCAAGAATCATCTGTGAAGCCCATGAGGTGTACTATTTTTCAACAAAACTCGTTTATTTAGACCACTTGCGGTGTATTAAAATTTTCTGAACTAGTTATTTTTTAATTGTTTACTTTTTTGATTTAGAGTTTTTTTATAATTATATAAACACTTCTGAGCTTTATTTTTCGTTATTATGACTTTGATTTATTCAATGTAGCTTTAAAATTTTCTGAATTTGTGTTTTTTTGAAAATTGTTATTTTTTCCTTTATTTGTCTCGTATTAGAACATGTAAGAATCAACTAAACTTTGTTGGATTTGAAGTCAAAATAGGTACGAGTAAAAATAGACAAATAATTGCAATTCATTTTATAATATAATTAAGTTAAAACTATTTTTCTAACAGAAATAAATCCAAAACTTATTTAAATTTAAAACTCATTGAGTATAATCAAGAGAAAAAAGTTTTGAAAGTTATAATACGCCAAAAATTGATTGTTGCACACAATGACGGAACCAGAACTAAAATTGAGGGGTGATTATATATAATTAGTATAAAATAAATTTTTTTCATTAAACAAATATATATGACTAATAAAGTATCAATTAATTAACAATCATAATAATAATATATATATATGTGTGTGTGTATATATATACACACATACCACCTACTAATAAAATACTTATTTACTAACATTTAAACATAAAATAGATGTGTCATATAAGTCTACAATTGTTATAAATATTGAAAAAATTATTTATTTTATTCTTATCCTCCATGTATACTAAAATTGTCATAAAAAAAATCATAGAATACCTTTAATTTATTATTTCAATATGTTCAAAATTTTCAATTTTGATGAAATAGACAAAAACAATTCAAATTTAACTCATGGCTTATAGATTTCCCAACTTGAACACTTTATTTGGTTGTCTATTTTTCTAAATTTAGTGGACAATTTTAACTTTTTTTATGATAAGTCAAACTATCAAAATCAAATTAAATTTTAACGTTCTTATTTTATGATAAGCTTAGTCATCAAAATCAAATTTCACTTGTACTTTTAGTTACTACGTATTGAAAGATAAAAAAAAATGGTACTACATTCTCTTTCCTAAATCTCAACCATTATAAACTCATCCCTAAAATTCAATTTCCCTTTTATCTCTACCACCTCTAGTTACCTACCACAATCAAATACTATAATTCAAATATATATATAAATATCTTATGTTTTTATCGTATTTTTTACCATATTGAATGACCAAGCGGACAAGATTACCGATGCTAAAATAATGGGAATAAGAGCATTAACCCTTACTTTTTAGGAGCAACGGGGTATCCGCTCGCCCCTCTCCCACCTAGATCCGCCAATGGTTGCACAACACCTTCATCTTATCCTAGCTATCTAATAATTGGAGTAAGTGTTAGGTGGATGTCTCAATTTTCATATTAGTAATAGTGAAAATTTGCCATCACTTTCAATTGTCATTTTAAGGATCTTATCATTTCCGAAAACAATCAGTTGTCGCATGATTTAACCAAAGTAACCATAACAATTTTAATGATTAAGGAGTTAAAGTTGCTCTATATTGATGTTCATTGTAAATTTCGATCCAAATGCATGCCACACATACATAAATAAATATATTTTTGTGCTGCTCCGTTTTGTCTAAAAAGGTTAAATTGACATTGTCACCAAAAGGAAAGGCATTAAGAAAATAAAATTTTGTTCTTTATAAAACATCAGAAGAAGATTTATTTATTTATTTTAAAGGTGAGCAGGAGCTTAATTAATTAGTAGTTCAATTTTTGGCTCCTTCTTCTAAAGTAGTTAAACAAAAAAAAAAAAAAAAATAGAGGTTGAATATCATCAAGTTAATTGTCTAATTAGCATGATACACCAAATTAAGTCGTTATATTCCTTCATTATCAGGTAAAATCTAAAATATTTAACTTTAGTAAATTACTTAAACTCATTAATTAGAAGATTAATGGCCTTGTCGAATGAGAAAATTAATCACTCAAAAACAAAAAATAAAAGACATATGATTGGTCAAACTATATATACGGAGCCAAACCAAGTTTATTTATATATTTTTCTAAAAGAAAAATGTAAGAATAACAACAAGAACAACAACAACCAAACTTTTATCTCACTATGTGAGGTCAGTTACATAGATCATACTTTACTATCGTTTTACATGGATCATACTTTACTATCAAAATGAAAAATGTAAGAATAGAAAAAAGAAATTTCTCGAAGCTATCCTTAAATACATAACCCAACATATTTTCACTCCCTAACATATAACCATTAGAAAATTACATACTAGTTACAAAAAAAAATGCAACTCTATAATCTCCATCTCCATCTCAATCTCAATCATTAGAAGAGTAATCCAAAAGTAAATCTTAATTCTTTACTCTCCATTAAAAACAAGTTAAACAAATAAATCATATTGCTAAATAACTCTTGTAACTATCACCTCGTCTCCTGTGAAGCGGATTTATTTATGTGACGACGAGTTAATTGTAATTTTAATGCGCGATAAAAGTTATAAGAAATTAGAATCACGATTTCAACGACGATTAATTGTCCGTTTCATATATGAACCGCATCTTATATATAAACCAGTTACACAAGAGTTTTTATGTGTAAACTATATACAAAAATATATATCATTTCTAATTAATTAAATTTAGTTTTGTTAATATTCTGAACAGATTGCCAAGTTTAATTAATAAGAAAAATATTCTAGAACATAGATATTGGCATCTTTTGTGCCCTACCATATACCCTAGAGCCATTCCATGCATCTAACAAGTGCAATAGCCTTTGTCTCAACATATAAATCTGCCCTTCTTCTCATATCAATGCTCACTGGCCGTTATAAGATCAAAATAGTGGGGACATGCTCACGGATGGAAGCCATGCATGGAGGGTTCCACTTGTTTATTCTCAATGCATGAGAGTCATCATGCTGGGCTTTCGTGTCATACGATCATCATTTTGGTGAGGAATGAAGCCATGGAAGAGCCAAATGTCTAGCTATGCTGCATGCTGTGAGTGAGGAACATCAGTCACATCTTAATTTCCTTCCCCAGAGCCTTATATTTTTCATGTTGAAGTTGCCACGTATGCATCGTTTACACGTCTTCCGTACGAACTTGGAAGAAGAAAAAAATCGCCATTATTATGAAAGTGAAGTCTCGGAGACATTATCAGAGACTGAATTGAGACCACAACAAAACACTAAGACAGCATAGCACCATGAATATGCATAATGCATGTGTCCTCCTCACTCCTTACTCCTTATTAGGTGCTACTATGTATGCACCAATACTGTTTTGTTTTATTTTGTTTTTTGGAATCACATTTTAATTATTAGCGATTTTTATTATATGAAATTACTCCCTCTGATTCAATATAAATGACGTTTTCGATGTTGTTTTGTTTTATAAAATAAATGTTGTTAGACCATAATAAGCAATTTAGTTATATAACTAGACATTAATGGTTTGCACAGGCTTCAACAAAAAATTGTGTTTGATCACTAAGTAGACATTTAGGGATGTTTAGTCATTTTAAGATATGTCTTTATAAGTGTGAAAATCTTCCAAACGTCATTTATATTGAATAAGAGGGAATAATATTTAGCAATTTCTTAGTTTGATAGTATGACACCATTATTTTGTTAGAAAAAATAAGTTTATAATTTCTTACAACTAAAAAAATGACAAAATGCCAATAAGATTCTATACCCATCTAGAAAAAAAAAATTTAAATTTCGAGAGAATAGCAAGTGTTAAAAAACAGAAAATAATAAAAAAATAAACCAGAATAAATATGCTAGGTCTTTATCAATTTCGTGGCTGATATATTTAATTCATAGTAATAAAAAGAAAGATTTATTGGTGAAAATTAGAATGACAAAATACTTCTTACTACTTTGGAAACTTTACATATACGTGGATGATGTAAATATGCAGCATGGTTCTTAATACAATGTTACATATGTGTACTGATGGTGCTCATTCCTTGATTTTCTTTCTTCATTTATTTATTTATTATTATTATCATTATTATTATTTGGTTTTGAAATTCATGCATTGATCATTTGTTCAAAATTAAGCTAAAAAGTATCAAATTATGTTGCCAAAAGTTATTAAAATTTATCCAGATGTAGTAATAAACGCAAGTTCAATGGTGTTTTTTTCCTCTTTGACAAGATGATTGTTTGGACCAATTTATTTTGTTGTCCTCATATAAGCACAAATGTGCAAAAAGGTCAACAAAATCATGTGAAGGAATTGAAAATGGAGAACATTTGATCCGAAATGTTTGTTAATTTCTCATCTATAGTTATTTAGTTAGCTAATGCAATAGTTGATTTATTTGTTCTCTAAACTCATTTGTCTTCAAGTTAATCTTTATATATTCTTTATTTTTTTTTTCAAAATAATTCTTTTACTATAAGTCATCATGAACAATAGAAGACAAAAATATCACAAGAAGAAAATTTACCAAACTTGGTTCAATGTATATTTTTTTATTTCAATATCTATATCATTAATATCCACTCCCATCTTAGTTTTTTTTTAGTATTATTTCTTAACTTCTTAATATTTTAAACTATTTTTGGAAATTTTTTACCTAGCTTTTGGACTGAAAAAATTTAAATAGAAAAAAAATCTTAATGTTAACAAAAAAAAAAAAAAACTAGAATGTGTGTGTGAATACTAATGGTATAAATATTGACATTAATACGTATATACATTTTAAAATATTAAGAAAAAATAATGATTGAAACTTCAAACGTTTTTACCTAAGTTCTATTATTACCCAACAAATATATATTTATAGTGAATAATATAATATTGCTATCATTATTCATTAACAAATTGTGGAAACATTAATATATATATATTTATTCGCTGCGAGGATGATGATGAGATAGCTAGCAAACACTTGATTTTAAGAATTTTGGCCTTTGTAAGGCCCAATACCATTTGGGCCTTACCCATTCAAAATCATGACCACTTTGCAAAATTTAATTTTCAAATAAAGAAAAGGGTTAAATATAGTTTTTTTTTTGTCTAATAAATACTGCCCTTAAATGAATTATTCAGCTCCAGTCAAATTCAAATGAAGTTGCCATGAATTCAGTTTCATTTTGGACCCAACTTTCACGACGTCCCTAATTTTCTTTGACTTTGGCAAACTGGAAATCACAAGGATGCTGGACCATCAAAATTTATTTTATTATTATTTATTTATTTATTTATTTTTTTGAGTTTAAGAACTGGACCAGCATGAATGATGAATGAAGAATGCATGCAGATGCAGCTAACTACTACTGTACTGCAGTTCATTTGTCCTGTGGGAAAAAAAAAATTGTTAGTTTATCATGTGCCAATAATTACTCTATCGTATAATACCAAAATCCACAATGACAATAAAACGTATTTAAAAGTAAACGATAGAGAGTACGAATATGTTTACTCCAAATTGTAATTCCAATCACGTCAAATTTTATTATCATTCAATCACTTATCTATCTATCATACGTACACATTAATAAGATTTCGATAAGGTTAATAGAATTATAAACTCAGTCGTAATTTTTATTATTACTCTGTCAATTTTATAATCAGTTATAGTCGAAGATTAAATCTTGAAGTTTTAATTGTATTCTTTAATCCAACTATATATAAATTTTAATGCCATTATCCGGACAGGATCCATGCATGCATGGGACTAAATCTAAATCTAAAGTCTAAATATATATGATCTAAAACTAGCTTAGCTAGGTTTAAATGTTTAATTCAAACCAAGATAATATTGATTTGAATCAAAATAGGGCCCAAAAATCTCTCAAAATTCAGCAAATATAAAATAAGAAAAATGAAAAGATGCATTGAGTTGAGACTTGCACGAACCAAACGTAGATTGTCAGTAAGTCTTCAGCTGAAACATAAGGCCTATAAGCCTATTGTCTCCGGTTGATGAATGATTTGCACAGTTGCAGAAGACAGAGATGAAGAAGTAAGCAGGCCGGGCCCATGTGAGAGTCACCAGCGACGACTTTACGTACAGTAAGGGTTAATATTATCATGCATGCATGCATGCATGGGTTAGTTTTTACTTGGGTGTGGGGGAGAAATGGTAGAAGAAGGAAAAATCAAGATTCTTGAGGACCATTGAACAGCTAGCTGGAGTGTGGACCATTCCCATTTCCATCAATAGTGAGTGTCAAAATCACTGAATTTATATACACACAGTTTTCAAACAATTATTACTCCTTTTGTCCTTCCAAAAACTTTTGGGATCAGATGATTCATGGATGGATATAAAAATTATAAATTCTTTCTAAGGATGCAAACAAAGAAGAGGGTTTTTGTAACTTCAGTCTTTCTGACGGTCCCGGTTGATGTAAGTAAATTTATAGTTTTGTGTTGTGACGATCGACAAGACTTTTGATGGACATTTTGTCTCTTTATTTTACACTTTTTTTTTTCTTTGAAGAACGAAAAAGCACCATAATCAGTGATTAATTCTGTTTCTAAACATTCCAACCAATTCTACCTTAAAACTTGAGGAAAATGCATCATTCATTCAGCATATATCTCACAAAATAACTAGTGATCAACCTTATGAAATGATGCATTGCTTAGACACTAGATTCTTAAAATCATTTAAATTGAGATAGTTCATTTTACTTTATGACTTAGATACTTTGCGTAAAAATCATATATAGTTAGCTCTAAAAAAGAGGAAGGTTGAATTACAGTGACAACTAACGTAAAAATTTGTCGCACTAATCTCTGCTTATCATTTTTCTTCCTTTTGATTATCATTTTTCTTCCTTAAAAAACAATTAAAAATCTCTCCTTATTTGGGTTTGATTCTTGAAGAGCTTCGCAGTTGAATCCAAAACCTGGGCACTAAAATTTGTTACATCATCCAGGTATATGAACAATTTATAAATTCCATGATGAAGGATGTACCTTCACTGATGTTAACATTTTCTATGTATATAAAATCATGATGTTTTCCTAAAAAGTTCTATTAACCAAGGCCCAACTGGGTTGGGCCTGCATAGTTTTGAGTCATGGGATTTCTAATAACCTCAGAATGCTTCTTCCATTATTTCATAGCCCATCCAGTTGAGAAATGTGAAATTCTGTTCCCTTTTTTCAAATTCTAAGTTATATAAATGAAAAAAAAAAACAAAACAAAAAAAACTGTCAAGTTACATATGAAATTGCCATTGCCTTGCCTCTATACAACAATAACAACAAAATTGGGGCGTTTATTGCCGCCATCTGGTTAGGTAGGTCGACTATATAGATCATATTTGATCATTCAATTCTATTTATACATATTAACATTCTCTGTTTCCTTTTAATTTCGGTAAATATTTTTTCAATTTCTCACTCTAAGAAATCTACTATATGTAGACATTCAAATCATTTCAAGTGAGTTTCTCTTGTTTTCATGCCATTACCTATATATTGAAATTCTTAAGAGATTACGAAAATCCCAATGCAAAACAAACAAAAATTGAATCATCATAATCAAATGATTGATATTCTGGGCTTTTTTTTTAACTTCCCATATAAATTAATATATCCTATTTGTAAACTAGCCACATGAAGCCTAACCTCTCTCTTCTATATTACTTCAGAATATTCTGCTGTGTTCTATTCTAGATCTTGCAGTTTATTTAGTTGAAAATGGCTGTTTTAGGAAACTTAATTCTGCTAGCTCTTTTTCACATTTATAATTAACATTGAAAATTACATATCATATACTCTATAGAAAGATTTTGTTTTAATATTGTTTTCTTGCTATGAAAATTTGAGTTGATTAATTTCTGGTAAAAATTAAAGTAGATAAGGCTAGAAACTTTTAACATAATGCATTTACAAGCGAATCAACAACACTCTGGATTGGAGCAGCATGATTAATGAAAGACAAAGGCAGCTGTCAAGTGTCAACTGTATATACATGGAAGTACTGCAACTCATTTGTGTTGTGCATGACAATGTGTACAATTGTACATGAAGACAGTTTACTGTTTACGTATTTTTAACAGAAATGCATATTGATGATCGATGCATCCATGCATGCATATGCATATGCATATGCATATGTTGTATATACTCATTCTGCCAAGAAATGCCAAAAAAATTGATCATTCAAATTGGGATATCGACAGTTTCTTTCCCAATCCAAGATATACTCAATATGATCATACAATGAACATGAAGAAAACGAAAAAACGTGCATGCAAATCTCTACCCATCATAGAGAGAGAGAGATCAGAGTCAACAGTTTTAACCTGATCAAACTCAGAGATCGATCCATTCTGGCATTACGTAAATGTCAGCAAGCATTCAGCTGATCCATATGCCTACAAAACCTATTGTCGGGTCTCTCATCTCCAATATAGGAGACACCCATGTGAGGCCAGTCAGTAAAGATTTCATGTATATGGAGATCAATCAAGATTCAGAATTTCTCAGGAAAGAACAAATAATCAAAGATTCAAGTCTTTAAAAAACAAAGTTTGAGCTAGCTGGACCATTCATTCATTCACGTAAACTGTCAAAATCATTGCATGCTGCATGCATGTGAAGACATACTTCATTAAATGTTTCTTCTTTTTGTCTTTCCAAAAACTTTTCGGATATATAGACAGCATTCAATTCAACATCATCCAACTCTTAATTTCCAGTAGTCCCAATTCATGTCTGCCGCTTTCCAAGTGTTCCAACTGCAATCGCAGATAGTTTCTTTTTTTTTTTTTAGGGTTGGGGGGGGGGGGGGGCGTGGGTGATGGGTTTGGTGATAAATTTCAACCTAGTAGTTATCACATCTATTTTTGTTGTTGTAAATGGTGTTCTTAGTTGTTTTTCTCAATAATGAAAGTGTATTGAATTATTTTTTTTGTTTCTAACAATTTAAAAGTAAAATTAATTTACAGATATGAGTGATTTATTAATTTCAATCAAAAGAGTCACAAAAAGGGTAGCAGATATATATATACCGAACCACCATTACACTTTTAGAAGTTTCGACTACCTTATATATATATATATATATATTTTTTTGGGAAAACAGAAATTATATATCATCCTGAGCAAAAGCGGCGCCGGATATACCCGTCACACCGTTACATCAAAAGGGGCAAAAAACATGTAAATATAAATTTGGAGTACTACTCCATTACATGCAACTTCTAAGTTTCGACTACCTTATATTATAGCAAAGCAATTAAATTAGGAGGTCTCCTCCATTACAAAGTCTATTCGCAATCCTAAGGAAAAAAGGTGGGCATTGGAGTTTGATAACGAAGATAATTGGCTTTATATATATATAAAAGCTTACCTTTGCCATTAATTTACACCAATTAGAGGAATTTCAAATCAATTAAATAAATTGACAGGGAAAAAAAAGACTATTTTGATGTATATATTGTTCAATGGTTTGTAATGAGGCCACAAGAGGAAATTCTTCAAGTATTAAATATTTAATAATTATTTTCTGATCAAGTGAATTGATAATTAATTATTTGAATTGAATCATGTTTCCATTAACCATTAAACAGGTGAGTAGTAGAATACTAGAACATCCAATCTCCTTAATGATAAACATATTTATATATTTTGCAAGCTTGTTTGTTATTTCACATTTTCATCATCCCTTACACAAGTGAATAATATATATATATAATTGGGTGGCTTATTATCATTAAAAATTAATCATCAACTCATATGATGATAAGTCAGTAATTTGTTATCCTTTTACCGCCAAATAGACTGAACAATTCATTTCTGAATTGCGATGTAATTTAATTTTTCTTTTGATTATTAATAAAATTGAGGCCTGCATCCTCTTCTGTACGGGCTTGCGGACTAAAAAAAAAAAAATAAGTCAGTAATTTATTAATCAACTAATTAATACTTTATGAATAGTTTTTAGTCAAACTTGCACTTAATAAAATAGATGGGCTGGCCTTGATTTTGTTGTTCAATGGTACGTTCGTAACGAGTCCACATGGAGGAAACATACAATCTTTCATGGGCTTTCTAATATGTGTCCATCTCTTGGGTTGTTCGTTCTAGTTTTCGATACTGCCAATGTCGATGTTTGTTTCTCCAAAATCATTCCAAGTTATACAACGTGGAAATTTCCAAAGATATTAACAATAGTATATAATGGACTAGTAAATTGCTTCGTCGTGATACAGTTGAAGTCTATGCATGATTTGTAGACATATTAACAATATTGTTTTTCAAGAACAATTTGTCTTTGGTCAGAATGCATGCACTAACGCCATGCAAGCTGCTCAAAGTGAGGATTTGTGTGGGTTAGCAGTCCTTTTAACTTTTTTTTTCTTCGTTGATTATGAGAATTTGTTTGTGGATCAGCAGTCCTTAATTTTTTTACTTCGCTGTTTTGAGGTCAAGTAGGAGTAGCTCTAGTTTACATAGTTTGAACATGTACATAAGGGAAAGTGTAGAAATGAGAGAATTAAAAGTTCAAATCAAAAGGAAAGAGGAAGATAAAAAAAAAATAATTATAAAACAATTATAAGAAAAGATGTGGTATATTTAAATATAAATAAACAAATGAGTCTAAATCAATTAAAATAGCAAAATGTAATTCATATAATTAACTCTATTAGTGAGATAAAAATTTAATTATTATCATCATCGTTGTTGTTTTGAAGGCCTCAATCAAGTAAAATGAGAAAAAAAAAAAAAGAAACTATAGATTATAGGATATTAATTGCATTGTAACAAGATTTTAATTGAAGGGCTATATAAGAAATCAAGTGCATGCAATGATGAGCAGAGAGAATTAATATAAAAGGGGCACGTACATGCAAGTCTAAGTCATCATCGTTTTCTGGAATAAAATCTGTGATTCGTTACGCATTGTGTCAACAAGAAGAGCACAGAAAAGAACAGCATATGCCGTCAAGCATAAAACAGATCGATTGCGTTAAATACAAGTGTACGAGCAGAAAATTAATTCTTTTTTTTTTTTTTTTTGCTCAATAGCACAAAATTAATTCAGTTAATCTCTGGAGGAATATTAAGGCACCGTTATACTCCTCCTACAATGACAAAAAACCAAAGAAAAAACAGTTTCATATGAAATTAAATTGAAAAGGATATGTACACTTGTTGTTGCATTCAGGGTGTTGAAAAGCACACATACAATTTATAAAGCACGTCATCTGTGTCCATAATATTTTACAAGAGTAATGGTTGGAGGAGTGAAAAATTAGAGTGTAAACGCAAAGTGAATGACGTGGCATGTATAAAAAGACAAACTAATTCATTACCCATTAGGGTTCACGTTAGGATATTAGCTTGTCTTTTTATAACTGCCACGTCAGTCACTTTGGGTTTTCACTCTAATTTTTCACTTCACCTATCATTACTCATTTTACAAAGTACAGATTAGTTTGAACATATTAATAATCAATTAATCATCCTTTCTGACGTCCATTCTCCAAGAATTGGTTCTTTATATATATATATATATATATATATATATATATATATATATGCAGTGTAGATTCTTAGTAATATATTCCTAAATCTTTAGTGGTTGAGAGTTTGGCGTATATATTATTCTTGTCTGGCATTGATCGATCTTTGGTTTTCAATTTTAGGAAAACTTTATATAATTACCAAATCTGTGGATTAGCAATTCAATTAGTGATCAAAGCTCTCTAATGTATATATCAACATAGGTTGGTTAATTCCAGAAGTTTCCTTAATTTTCATCATATGCTATTGTATATAAGTAGGCTTTTCCAGTTTGAAGAAATATACAGTAAGTCATGGATGTCATGGAATGGATCAACATAATATTAGTATATAAGCCACATTTTAGAGAAACAAATCAAGGATTCATGATATTGTGTTTGAGTAACATTTTACATAGTCTTACATTTTTTTTTAATAATAAATTTTATTTTATTTCATGCCAACATTTGAAATACAATAACTAAGAGCTGATGAGACAGAAATACTAATCCCTTACATTAATGTTCCAAACTTTACATTTTCGAATGTTAGTTATTCCAAATCTATCATATCTAATAGCTCCGCGAACTATTGAAGGAATAACACTTTCACCCGTGTAAATAGTGTTACAACCTTGAACACAACCAATATTGGCCAGTAGGTTCGTAGGAGAGTTATCCTGTCTAAACCAATGAGAAATGGTCACTCCAGACGGAATTAATCGTCCAAGCATGTTCACTTCCTTTAATATCGACCAAGGACATGACACATAATTTTTTAGACCAGATCCTCTGTCCAATATTTATCGTGTCTTATTCTGTCTAATGTTCAAAACTACGTAGTTTCATTAAAAGTAGGGACTAAATTCATAAATATCATTAAAATTACTTTACAATTATTAGACCCTAATCAAGAGATTAGTGAACTTTACGACGTAGTTTTAATTAAAACAGAATAAGACAGACAAAATGTTGGACAGAAAATCCCGTGTCATAATTTTTTAGAATATCAACCAAGAATTTTGGAATCAACTTCAATAGTGAAAGAAGAATATCCCTGATTTAGGCATTGCCTAACCCCAAAGTAAAGGCTATGAACTTCAACTTAGTATTAGCGTATAACTCTGAGGCGAATACAGGTGGGGGGTTGCGGCCGCCCCCCAAGATTTTAAAAATTGTATTATGTCCCTTCAAAAAGTTAAAGTTTTCAATCGAATCTTTAAGAAAATTGGAATTTTGCCCCCCTCAAAAATTAAAATATAACTTCTACTACTAATATTATATATATATATGTGTATATAAAACTTGATATGCATCTGTATATATGCTTTCCAATATTGGTGAAGAACTTTTGGCAATCTTGACATTCATATTTGTGTATTTTAATATACTCCCTATGATTCATATTAAGTTAAGTTTTAAATTTTATTTTTCTTTTCAAAATAAGTGTCATTTTATATTAATCATATAATTTTATCTTTGTAACATTTATTTTTTTACGTTTATCTAGATATTTTTTTTGGTTTTGATTGGTATTTCTTTGTAATATTATACATGCAGTCATCAAATAATTAAGACAAAATCTCATTTGAAATATATGAGATGTATTTTATATATGAAATGGACAATTAATATTTATTGAAATCTTGATTATAATATCTTGCAACTTTTAGGAGCTGCTTGGTTCATTTATAGGAATGGTAATAATAATGGGTTTGATAGTATTCTAGAATGGTAATGAATATTTTGTCAAACCTACCAAATTAGTTGGGTATGGAGAATTCCCCAATAATTGGATATGAGTGCAATTTTATCAAACCTATAGATATGAACCAAGCATGTGAAAATGGTATCATACCCTAAGAACCAAACTCAAACCCTCGAACCAAGCAGTCCCTTATTGAATTGTACGTTTAAATCGTGATTAATGTTTCGTGGAGAATTAAAATTGCAAATTAACTTGATTCACGTGAATGCGAGTCAGCACAGACCCACCTTGATAATTATGGTTAATGGGCGACTCATCTGGTGGCCTCCCATAGTCCTATACTCCTATTAGTTAATTTAAGAATTTTAAATCAGTTGAAAAACCAATGTTTGTAGTACAAATTTTTGTGAATTTTAGTGTGTCCCTTTTTGTGGGAAACCGTAATTTTGTCTGCCACATTTGATCAATGTCAAGGGCTGTTTTGTTGATGCTTGTGGGAATCAATGGAGGCATGAAGAGACTGAAGCAATTAGTACTCCCCAACTGGGGGCTTTAATTGCATTAAATCAACAACAATACGTAAGTATAGCCCTCCAAATTGAAACCCAGATTTGACATATTTGTGTTGAGTGCATCATACATCATCAATTCGTATATATGTAAGCATACAATTGACTTTTCTATTTTTTTTTTCTTGTTCATAATAATATTCTTGCACTGCAGTAATTTGACCTTCTGTAGGTGTGTGTGTGTGTGATTGATTCATAGATTGATTTTTTTTTTTCTTGTTAAGAACCACTTGTTTGGTATATTCATTGAAAACTATTTACATTTACACAGCTATGCGTGAGATATTTTTATTTTATAATTGTACATATTATTAGTGACAATTTAATTATCTTTTCATGCCAATAAATTAGAATGTCTGTAATTGTTCTTCATTTCAAATAACTACCCACTTCTTACCCTGTAAAGAAAATTAATAAGCACATTATTAATTCATTACAAGTGAAAAAATCATATAAAAAAGAAAAGAAATAAGCAAAAGTGGAAAAATAATGCATAGTCTTGTTAGTTGTAACGAATTGGATGCCCTCATTTTTTTCTCTCTCATATATGATTCATCTATATTACTCCCTCTCTTCTTTTTTAATTGTCCATAAATAACAAAAAGACACAAATTAAGAAAATGATAAATTTGATTCATTTACCCCTAATAGTAATGACTCCACAATTTTTTATATTCTCTTTCATTTGATTAATGATAAAATCGAGGTGTATTAATAAGAGTAGAATTGAAACTTTCCTCATTTTTTGTATTGAAATGTGAAAAATGACACTTATTTGAGAATAAAAAAAATAGTACTTAGGACACTTAAAAAGAGAACGGAGAGAGTACTTCTCAAAGTTTAATATTAGGATAGGTCAGCTGGTCAGGTGGCTGTGAGCGTAAAATTTTAATTGCTAGTCCCTCTGTTATCTAATAAGTTTCGTTTTAAATATGTGCATACTAATTAAGAAAAGTGATAAATTCTATTATTTACCCATATTTATAACCATAATTTTCTCTCTCTTCTTTTAAATAACATTACATAGATAAATGGGACAAATGGTAAAATTGAAAGCTTTTAGACTTTTTATATTAAAATTTGTAAAATGACACTTATTTGAAAACAAAAAATGAGAGGTAAAACGACACTTATTAAAGAACAGAAGAAGTACCGCTTATGAATTATGATATCAATCACGTTAAAAATCATGATCGCTTGAATACAATTGTAAAATATGACCCGGACAAATGACCCATTAAAAGAGTTAAGTAAAGACTTAATATAGTAGTAGTTGTTGTTGGGAGTTGGCACACCGATAAAGACCACCAGGGACAATAATGTTGGAACTCACTACTATTCTTGAAATTTAGTAATTCATTAAGCTAATGGTTTTGGATTTTGAAAGTATCCATGAGAGATGAGATGCATGTAATCGTTCATATTCCGTAAGCTCGACGTGTGAAATTGATATTGTTAAAAAGTAAAATTAATGTTTGACTAATTATTAATTATTTATATATGGACAGTACGTGATCATCTTGGACATGATGAGCATCAAGAAATTTGAAAAAGCATGAAGGTACGTGGGTCTAAGTTGCAATGGACCAACATCTCAAAGATTCCATGGATTAAAAAAAAAAATGGTAATCAACATCTCAAAGTTATTTTAGCAAAGATATTTTTTTCCCCATGAATTGAAGTAACTTAATTAGTATCATGAATAGTTTTGACATGAAACAAATACTAAGTGGCAGACACAAAGGATGATGATGATATGTACAAAATTTTTGGGGAATTTGAGATCGATGGCCTCTAATTGTAGTAAATATTAATGAAGAAAGTGGAAGCTTTAAGGAACCACTTTCCTAAAGGGGTATGGACTATGGAAATGGAAGGATATTGAGAGAATGGTATATAGTCATAGTGTCGTCCCAATTATTAAATGGAAAACATTATCATACCCTTCAACTCCATATATATGGACCAACACTTTTATAGGGAAGTCGTCATAATATATATTCTTTCTGCCATTTTGGATGCCCACATAGTTTAAACTTTTCTCTTACAATTTTTATTTTATTTTATTTTATTTGGCAAGAGAGAAAAAGAGATTCTTGAGCCTCAAAACAGTAGGGAAAAGAGAACCTAGCTAGAAGATTTGTTAAAGTTTCTAGCTAGGTTATATGTTTTGGTACGTAGTTAATCCAATTTCATCTTGAATCTTCTCCTATGCCATTTCCGCAGTTCTTGGAAGCTAAGGATTCAATCAAAAGTAGCCTATTAATTAAAATTTTTTGCTTCATGTTTACAGCACAAATTTTTGTTATGTTTCATCCTCTTTAATTTAATTAGTTATTAGTGTAACAATGCATTGAAATTAAGAACATATTACAAAATGATATGATTCAACCTAAGACCAATTTAAATAATTCTCAGTGACACAAATGGCAACCAACACCATTCTACTTGCCCACTTACATAGTTAAACATGCAAACAATTTTACAAGTAAATTTTTTTATTTTTGGTTTGCAAAGTTGGCCTGAATTAAGAGTTAGTCTTCAAATCCTGGACTCAAAATTCAAACATGTTAAATTTGTTAGATTTATTTTGATCTTTAAATTTAAACCTTGTGTTAATTAGTCACTCTTTCGATATGTGGGTGAATTTTTTTCTTTTATTTTTTAATCTGATTCAAGTCTTCCCCTAAAGTAGCATATATGTGAGGTAGGTTTCTCTTTCTCTAATCTCTTTACGACATAGTACATAGTATATGTAGGTATTCCCGCATTTCAAAAAGGCACTAAGATATTATGGAGACTTTTTATGTTGCAATTGGGCAACTACATATAATTACTCTAAACATTGGCCATGACATTTTCTTTTTATCTGGCAATATATAACTAGCTAGGGGAATTGCCATTGTTTTCACAAGATTATTTAGTGTATAATGTTTCATCGATCACCTACCCAACTCCACAAAGAAGATCACTTTCTTTTAAAAAAAATTATCATTTGCATTGTTGGTCGGTCCCAACTCCCAAGGTAAGGCCTTCATGAATATACTAACTTGTATAATAATTATATTCTTATGCCTTGATCGAGAATTAATTTTCCTTTCTCAAAAAAAAAAAAAAAAAAACATTAAAGAAAAGAGTTTTAGAAGAAAAAAAAAATTCTTGCGTAAGAGCTGATGATCAATAGGACTTCATATTCTTGGAGGATATGTTATTAGATCCCTAAAATTAATCAAGATCTTAGCTTATATCATTCAAATAATTCTTTCTTATATTTAATATAATGTAAGAACATGCAGGCTATAGCCCCGCATGCATTTAAAATTTTACTCAATGATTAATTGTCAAGTTTCTCAAGTTTGTTAATGACTTAATGTTAATCTGGTTAAGGATTTTTTTTATGGTTGTTTGGTATTTCATTGAACGGTCCTGCTAAGAGATGATGCGGCATGGGCAAACGTTTGTATGGATTGATAACACATAAAATCGCGAAGGTTTTCCAAGAGTAAGATTACTGTCTGCAAAGCCAGTGCAATTATAGAAAAAAATTGGATCATTTTTTATGGACACAACATCTCCTTTTCAAAATTTTTCCTTTCTTATTTGTATTAATTAAAATTTGGGTTCATTTGGTTAAAGTCTAATAATTGTAAAATAATTTTAGTAATATTTATGCATTTAGTCCCTAATTTTAATAAAATTATGTCATTTTAAACGTTAAAGACAAGATAAATATAAGATAAAGGATTTGGTCTCTTTTTAATGTACAACCGATCTCGCAAATGAGTATTGGATTGTACATGCAGATGACAAATTGTATTTTTAACTTCAAATGGGTATAACTTTTCAAAATCAATATAATAACTAAACGTTTTGAACGAAATAACGAAATGTACAAAACTCAAAAACCGTTTTCTGCCCTATTTTCAAGTTCTAATCAATGTAGACATTCTTTTTTTATTTAGTTTGGAGGTTGCTAAAATTATATAAACTGATTAGGTTTTATTAATTTTAATCATAGAATATTATTATTATTTAATAAAGTCTTTCAAATGTTTTGGAATTTTATCTTTGTGAAGATTATTGTTTGTCATTAATTGATCCCCTATTAATTTGTCGTCAACTTATCCATATTAGAAAAAATCTATACAAGTGGCCAACGTTAATCTCCAAGACACACCCTATGCATGGCTTGAAGTTGAACCTTAATAAGAAACGGCACAAGAGAGATTCCATACTTATTCTTCCACCATTAAAATTCAAGATCCCCCTAAAACAACTTGTCATGTTCTCTTTGGATTAATTAATACTCCCATTAACGTACTTACTAATTCAAAGTTCAATTACAATCATAATGACCCGAAAGCATAAATTAATGATACAAAGAAAAATACAATCACAATGACCCAAAATATAAATGATACATAGCAAATAAAGAGATAGGTCATGTTAAATTAAATAAATATGCTACACATATAAGAAGAAATTCATATATTTTTGTTGTACAAGTTCATTGTTTTGATAATATAGGAGTCTCTTTTCTGGGGAAGATAGGACTTCATTTTTTTTTAATATAGTATAATGACCAAAGGAAATAATATAATGACCAAGTCTAATGTTCTGAGAAAATTAAAAAGAATTATAAAAAAATAGCAAAATTATTAATATATATATTCTTGTTGGGATCTTACATCCTTTAGAGATTAATTTTCTTTAATTTCTCTCCCAAGGAAGACTCGTTAAAGAGATCAGGTCACATATATGCTGCATTATTCATCAATTGTGTGTTTAGTGATTTAAGTCTGTAATGAACTGTCTCCCCATGCCAACATTAATTTAACCTAATTAATCCTGAGCTCTCATCTTTTCTTTCTGCATTTTTGAGGCATGTTTGTCTATAATATAGGCTTGTTGCCTGTACAGTACTGTTTATTACTATCATCAATAAAATCCTAATTCCAAAAATTTCCTATATATTAAAAAAATAGTGAGCTATTATTATGGACAGGCATTCATTTGTTATGAATTTTATATGAATAATCAGCGAGAGATAGATTTATGAAATTAAGGTTGATTCTTCAACAACAGCTAACAGTTTGTTGTGGACTTAGATCTTACGTAAGAACTTAATTAATGATTTGCTCAATCTGAATGTCAGAGAATATAAAAAATCTTTGCATGCATGCCAATCAAGAAACGCCAGCATTATCAAACAAGAAATTAAAGTCCCGTTATTATATATATCAAACTATATATTTCTCTTAGCATGCCAAAAGACCATCCATTTCAAGTTCGATTGTAACGTTATAATCAAACCTCAACAAACACCTAAATGTTGTTCGACAATTTTAAAAATACATGCTTCGACTTATGCAAAATACTGGTACATAAATCCCGCAATGTGGTGGAGAACAGAGATATTGTGTATAGTAGCGTTAACTATTTCAATATTTCAGCCAGCTAGTGTTAGACACCAATAGAGATCCCGCACAAGAGATGTTCCTAGGTGCATCAACAAGTGATTGTAACAGTGTAGGAATTCAAGTGATGGATTATAATTAAAAAAAAAAAACAAAATTCATATAGCTTGAGGATTAGTCATACATTGTTTAAACAATGAGTGGACATTTTGTTGTTCTTGACAACACTTTTGGATTCATAATTTAATTTCCAAGCATTTTACTTGGGCTCAATTTCGTTGCTGTTTGAAGACAACCCCAATCATATAAACCCCAATCGTACGATAAAGAAATTATTCCGGACTAGCATTTTCTGATCGTACTTTGTCTAGGCTCAAAAGCGTAGATAAATCCAAAAATTTGTATGGAGTTTATGACAAATTGGAAAACATTTTGTAGTAACCTCTGTCGTATTTGGTTATACACATTCTCTAAATTAATATTGCATCACCTCATTGATCATTTGGTCAATTTTTGGTGTTTGAACATGGAGATAGAGGGAGCAAGATTAAAAAAAATAAAAATGTTCTGATCTACTATGCCAATCCACCCCAATTAATTTGTTTGGTTATAATATGCCATTAATCTAATCATATTTTTCAGTTTCCGTGTCAACTTTGATTTGGAAAATCAATCAAGCAGCTAACTGGAGGATTATTCCTAGCCGGTGGTATTTGTAGATTTGTGTTCGTAAGGACGCATAACTATTGGTAACCATAACATTAAGCTGTCTTCAAGTGTAAAGGAATTCCACCAATCAAGATACCAACCATTAAATACACTATTCTTTTAACTTTGCAAACTTTTTTATTATTGTTGGTAGGGTTAGTACACAATATATTGGGGGGGGGGGGGGGGGGGGGGGGGGGGGGGGGGGGTGGATTTCGTCTTCTTGGGGGACTGTTGATAATGACTTGCATACTCCTTTTTCTCCTATAAATACATCTTTGCAGAACCCTCCAATATTAACCTCACAAGTTCAGTTTTTATTGTTTTGCACAAATTTGAGAGTTTTTTCTGTATGGCTTCCCTTCCATATTCTGCAACCAAAACTTGTAGTAGCCCTTTGTACACAACCCTTCTTGGAAAATTTGATCACCTGAAAGATGATCACTACTCCTTGTTTGGAAAGGTGAACTTCACTGATAAGTGCAAAAAAAGCTACTCAAATATTACAAATGTTGCTAGCAAACCCCGACCTGCAGTTGCTCCGCCGGCGAAAAATACAGTCGAAATTGAAACAAAACATGTGGCATGGACCAGTATAAAGCAGGAGAGGTGGCAAGGAGAGCTTCAAGTTGAAGGAGAAATACCTCTCTGGCTGGTAATTAAGTGAACTATATATATTTTATGATGAAGGTTAAAAACTCATAATGATTATTACCAGAGACAATGAAGTTAAATATAAGATAATTTTTTTTTCCCTAACATAATGTTGTCGTGTTGCATGTAACTTTTTTGTTTTCGTTTGAATGATGATTGGAGAATATAAAGCAAAAGAGGAGATTAATCATCACCCTCCCTCCCTATTGGAATCATACATGATCATAGTATTTAATTCATAGTTAAATGACATTCTTGATGAACTCCTAATGATCGATGTTGGCATATATCGAATCAATAATGATGACCGATAGAATTGTTCTTCCATATTTCAGAGATGACTCTGATTAATTGTTTTTTAAGAGAAGAAGTTCTTGTCTTCTATATATGATTAAGATATATAATGCATTAATTGTTCATCATGGATTTGGTGAGTCTTTGCATGATCATAGCATATGTCTTAAATCCAATCAATTTGCAGATGCTTCGATCATTCCCACTATATCATTATTTTATGTTATGTACAGTCACACAAAATGATTAACTTTGTTTGGCTTATGGATCGATGATTTCATGTAGAATGGAACATATTTAAGGAATGGTCCCGGATTGTGGCACTTGGGTGACTACAATTTCCGTCATTTATTCGACGGCTACGCCACTCTTGTCCGATTACACTTTGAAAATGGCCGTCTAATAATGGGACATCGCCAGATTGAATCCGAGGCATACAAGGCAGCCAAGAAAAACAACAAACTTTGTTACAGGGAGTTTTCTGAAGTTCCAAAGTCAGATAATTTCTTGGCCTATATAGGAGACTTGGCCAAATTATTCTCCGGTGCATCATTGACCGACAACGCTAACACCGGTGTCGTTAAGCTTGGCGATGGTAGAGTTGTTTGCCTTACTGAAACAATGAAAGGGTCCATTGTTGTTGATCCTGAAACTTTGGATACGATTGGAAAATTTGAGTACGAGGATAATTTAGGATACTTGATACATTCGGCACATCCGATTGTGACTGATGATGAATTTATAACTTTGTTGCCTGATTTGATCAATCCTGGCTATGTTGTTGCGAGGATGGAACCAGGGACGAATGAGAGGAAGTTTATCGGCAGGGTGGATTGCCGAGGAGGACCGTCTCCTGGTTGGGTCCATTCGTTCCCTGTCACCGAACACTACGTGATTGTGCCGGAAATGCCACTGCGTTATTGTGCACAGAATTTACTCAAAGCTGAGCCCACACCACTTTATAAGTTTGAGTGGCATCCTGAATCCAAAGGGTTCATGCATGTTGTGTGTAGAGCCAGCGGCAAAGTTGTACGTTTAATCTTTCTCTCCCTCTCATTCATTATTCACACACTCACACACTCACGTCCACTCACACATATACGTGTCCATATATACACAATATGAATCAATCTAATCATTTCAAGGGACAATAATATTGCATGAAACTTATCTGAAGTTTTCCAAATAACACTCCAAGAATTTTACTCACTGAGTTTTTTTAGTAGCAAAATTCGGTACACGGGAAGGGATTTTAGCCTCGAATTTTACTAATAACGTTAAAGATTACAAGCATTTCAGTGAAGGAAATGTTCAAATACATTACCAATCATGAAAAAAAGTGATAAAACATGATCTAAAGATATACATGAAATTATATCATGCTTTAATTAGCACATTTTCTAAGACATGGTAATAATCCTAATTAATAATCTAATCACTTTGATTACAACGTTTTTCATAGTTTATGTTGAGGTTTATAAACATAAATTCACATAACTATATGCAAAATATTCAACGTAGATACTAGCTATAGCTTGACTTAAGTTGATCCACTTATATAAGGAAGTTCAATCATTGGAGAAGCTTGAATAATAAACAAGGTAAGTTTTCTAATAGTATTTTAAAGCTTTGATTAGTAGAATAGAATCAAGCTTATTCGGCAGGGTTGCTGAGCCGACACATACACACGTACGTGTGCATCATGATAATATACTATGAAAAGATTAATTTAAACTACAAGTGAGAGTTGAAAAAAAAAATCCATTTTTGTATATGCTAATTAAGCTAGAGAGGGTTCTGAATCTTGATATATAAAATTAATCTATTAGTACTATTGTCATCGAGGATGAATTTCATATTGTAGTTTATAGCCATCAATCACTTTCTGTCCAATACTTTTTTTTCATCCATCACTTTATTAAATAAATACAATTAAATGGTTGTGTATTTCAAAGGTGGCAAGCGTAGAAGTTCCCCTTTATGTGACATTCCACTTCATCAATGCATATGAAGAGACAGACGAAAATGGAAGAATTATGGCCGTTATTGCAGATTGTTGTGAGCATAATGCTGATGCAACCATTCTTGAAAAGCTGAGGTTACAACAACTTAGATCATTCAATGGTGAAGATGTTCTTCCAGATGCAAGGTGCGTACACATATAGCCGTTGTTTTGATCATTAAACATTAATTCCATGTTTGTTAAGGTTTTCAAATTAGCCCAGATTTTGTTTTATCCCAACATCAACACAAATGACACAGATTAGAAAACTTGAAATTACATTAATTTTGTTCACTTCGTAAAATCCTTTTTGCTTGAAATTAAAAGGGATGGAAAGTAACGACTAAAAAAGTGCATGTAGCCCTCAATTTGGAGATCTAGAGTTGGCAGTAGTGCATGCATGGATTCTAGAATATTCATAGTTTATGTCATTTATGCAATCAAAAATTCTTGGAAGAAGTTGGACAAATGGCGACATCTATATCGTGAGTGGCAGTAAAAAAGCCTGAAAACGAATCCTAAACTATTCCAAACCTAGTAATTCATGATGAACATAGTTGCATCATCAAACTTTTTCCAGTTGTAAACTAGTTCACAAAGTTGCCGGCTTTCGCTTTCCTACGTACATTTCGTCAAATATGCCTTTTGTCTTTTCATCAGTTCGTTTTTTGAACCTTACATAGTGCTTCTTTCGTCTTTCTTGTTTGACATTATTATTATTATTAACGGTTGAGGGCTGAATTTCAATGGAACTTTCAATGGTTAAAACTACACCATAGAATATATACTAATGGTTTAGATGTAGAGAACAACTTCATTAATTTTTATGACTTGAAAAGAACACATAATCATAAATTAATGCATACCAATTTCAGGAATTGGGTCAAGATTTTTCACTTCTACACATAATCTTCACTACACAAATACAAAAACTTGCGTAAAATCGGTTCGGTTCGTATACACAGTCAAAATTGTGATTCTAATTTTTTGTCATTCTATTCTTATGTGAGTTAAAATCGCGATTCACCGGAAACCAAATGCACCCAAAGTTTTAATTTATCTCAATAAAATGATCTTCACATTGTGATATATAGCAAAAATGGAATGTTATCATTAATTTGGCATCTTAAATTAAACAAATTAAAGTTTATGATGATGATGATTTAACAGGGTTGGTCGTTTCATAATACCATTGGATGGGAGTCCATATGGGAAATTAGAAGCAGCATTGAACCCGGATGAACATGGAAAAGGCATGGATATGTGCAGCATCAATCCTAATTATTTAGGAAAGAAATATAGATATGCCTATGCATGTGGAGCTCAAAGGCCCTGCAACTTTCCAAATACCCTTACTAAGGTGATTGATTACCTCTTCAACATCCATTAAAAAGCAAAAATGGCTCAAGATTATTGCTTTCCTTTTCTTTTTTTAATGAAAAAGTTGTGTCATAATCTCACTAAGCAGTTCCTTCGTAGATTGACTTGTTTGAGAAAAAGGCAAAGAATTGGCACGATGAGGGCTCCATACCCTCTGAACCGTTCTTTGTGCCTCGGCCTGGTGCTACTCAAGAAGATGATGGTACGTTTTGATTAATATATCCTCCTCCCATTATATTTGACATTTTTTTTCATCCAATCTTTTTGGCTTTGGGACTAAATCATATTGCAAAAAAATTTATTTTTTGTTTACCTTGAATATGTAAATGAATAACAGGAGTGGTGATCTCAATGATCAGTGACAAAAATGGAGATGGATATGCCTTGGTGTTGGATGGATCAAGTTTTGAAGAAATTGCAAGAGCAAAGTTCCCTTATGGTCTTCCATACGGACTTCATGGTTGTTGGGTCCCAAAGAAGTAGAAAAAAAAAAAGAAGCAAAAAAGAAACTCAAGAAAACACACCACTGCGCATCAATCACAAGAATTATTATATATGTTCAGTTTGAATATCATTGTGATTATTAATCCACCATTGCGATTATATGTATGGAACTACATTTTAAGTTAATCTTTGTACAAAGATTAATGTGTTTAATTAGTTCATCAGTAAGATGCCTTTAATTGGCATATATATATATGTTGTAGGCATGGATCAATCTATCGAACTATCCCCCACTGTTTTATAATGTACAACCAAGTCTTTTTCTTAAAATCAATCTAAACTCTCTGTTGTAGTATACTCCTATTGAAGTGATGAGCATGATGATAATGAAGCTTACCTATGGAGATTTGCACAGAGAATTAGAACAAGTCAAAAACTTAAAACTAGCACTCATATCTTCCTCTCAAGGAAGTCAACAAAATGGCGAATCATCTTTGCTAAATATGTTCCGTCTGTCGAATCAAATACAAGTTTAATCGGAACATGAACTGCTCAATGTGGTAAGGGGCTTATGTCGAGTTAATAGATGGTAGAAAAAGTGGTCTTTAACGTTATTAACTCGGGTTAACATCCCGAGTTAATAGATTAGTAATACCATCGCTTACAAAAACTTATCTTTAACTAAGGGTGACCACGGTTTCAGAACCGGCGGTTCCGGTTTCGTCCCGGTTCGGTTTCAGTTCCGGTTTTGATTCTGATTTTGTTCCAATTTCGATTTTTTTTTTTCGATATTTTTTTCGAATTTCGATTATAATCCCACTTTTAAATTTGATTTCTATTGAAATAATGATTAAATTATTAATGGAAACTCAAATAATATAACATAATAATATAATTAGAATAATAATAGTTACAATTGAACTTAATTAATATATAGTTTTTAGATAATAGAACTAGGAAGAATTAGATAAGTGAGATTCAAGAATATAAAAATAATAAGAATATTTGAATATTTGAATTATTAATTAGAATTCAACTAGTATAATATAATAACATAATTAGAATAGTAGTTAAAATTAAACTAATATATGAATTTTTTAGAATAATAGAATTATGAATATTAGATAAATGAGAAAGAAAGATATAGAAAGAATAAGAATATTGAGAGAATGATAGAACTATTAATTGGAATATAAATAGTATATTAGCATAATATAATAATAGAATTAGGATAATATAAATTAGAAAATTAAGTTGATACATAATATAATTAGATTAATAGTTGAAATTGAACTAATATATGGAGGTTTTAGAAAAATAGAATTATGAAGGATTAGATAAGTGAGAAAGAAAAATATATAAATGATAAGAGTATTGAAAGAATGATTGAACAATATAATAATATAATTAGAATAATTAATTAAAAAAATTGATAGCCTAATCCCTAAACTATAAACATTAAAACTTACAATATAAAGATTAGAAAATAATTATGTGATAAAAATAAAGTGGTATAGAAATATTTATATATAAAAAAAATTATTTTTTTATTTTTTTTTGGCCCGGTTCCACAAAATCAGTAATCAGAACCGAACCGTCCATAGGACGCCAGTTCTGATTTTGTGGGGCCACAGTTTCAGTTCCAGAACAAGAAGTTTGGCCACCTCTATCTCTAACGTTATTAACTCAAGGCTAACATCCCGCTTACGAATTTTGCTACTAAAAATACTAATACCAAATACCTCACTAGTTGTGCGCATTTTGCAATGGTAGGCAAGTAAAAATATTTGATCCCACTTCATGTTACCAATGTGTATGAGTTTAATAATATGACAACTAGGGGCGGATCTATGCCGGGTCTGGAGGGGACTTCAGTCCCCGCCAAGCTTGCCGGAGGCTATGAAGGAGGAGGATTACTGCTGGCTACTGCAGTCAGAAGGTTGAAGAAGAAGAGGCCGAAGAAGAGGCTGAAGAAGAAAACCAATTTAACACTTACAAAACGACGTCGTTTTAGTGTTAAAAAAAGAAAAGAAAACATGTCACTTAACAAAACGACGTCGTTTTAGTGTTAAAAAAAAGGAAAACATAAGATGCATCGTTTTAGTGTTAAAAAAAAGAAGAAAAACATAAAATGCATCTGCTAAAAATATTTCAACTCATCCTCAACACATTGAGAAACATTCCCAAGCAAAGTGTAAAGTCATAGTTTTTTTTCATAACCCTTTCCAGTTCTCAATTCGCATCTATTTTTGTTTTCTATCTATAATTTCATTCATCATTATTAAAAGTAATTTTATTTCTCCCTTTTTTTTTCCTCCATACTGTCTATTTCATCGTCTTTATTTTTGCTCTTTTGCAAAGATTAGTTTTACTTCCTTTTTTATATAATTTAGATATTGTTGATTGTAAGTTTAATAAATTTTAAATTACTAAATTAATTTCGATAATTTTATTAGGAATTTCATGGATTGAATATTTAGAGATTTTTAAGTTAGATTAGAGATTTTGTAAATGAACTAATTCGAGAAAGATATTTTTTCAATAATTGAAAATGAGCAAATCTTGCAACATTTTCAACGGATGTAGACACGTAAAATACAAATACATTATCTTCATGAAAGTGGTAATTCAAGTGTTAGACAATAGTGCAATTGTGTGTATTTTTATATATTTTTATCCATTTTATAATTGTAAATTTAGAAATATATTTGTTAAATAATTTTATTTAAACAAAAAAAAATCAAGCTAGCCTCGATAAAATTTGGTGCTAGTTCGCACCTTATGACAATGTCATAATAACATGCACTTAGAGATCAATGAGCCTTGTAAAACGTCTAAACATCCCTTAGTTTAAAGAAATCCATTCAATTCCTCAAAGCCAAATAATCATTTAGGCTCAAAAGCCAAATAAGAAATCAATACTCTTAACTTACACTTTGAAACGAATTAAAGGACGATAATTAGACTTTCAACACACTGTAATAACAATTTAGTGGGACAAAATTTGATCATTTGATAAATGGTTAACACATTCAGATAACAAATTTATTTGAGAACTCCAGTCCATCTTTTTTCTTTTGTTCCCTTCAACACTAAAACTTGCTTTAGCAATGGTATTGTCATGAACTTTATAGAACATGAAGTCATGGAATCGAGCTACAAGTAAAAACTTTCAAAGATTGGCATCTATGGGCATCTGGTGAATAAAGATCTTCTACAATGATTTGTTCAAGACAGCAAAGTATCCCGGCCTGCTTCAGTTTCTCTTTTCATCAAAACAAAGTAGGAAAAGGATTATCTTTCCGGTAGCAATTTTCAGTCATGCAACCTGAACTTGATCTAATCTGCTATCAGCATACTACTCCCATGTATGACTGAATGATCGACGCCATCCATTTCTTCCTGAAGTATAAAGTCCAACAGCTCCTGAATCTCCATCAAGAAGTAGCTGCTCAATGGAAATATGTATCTCATAACTTCTGGTCAGTGTATACGGCATCAACATCATCAAGTTCAAGTAGTTTAGACATGAGTTCCCTGTTCAAGTCCATAGCCTCATCATCTACCTGAATTCCACCAAATAGCCTCTTCAATTACTTGCACGTTACATTAAGGTTTATAGCGCTTCTCCCCCACCCAAAAATAAAATATAAAAACAAACAAACAAGCATCTTTAGCTTAATACATGAATCTCAAAATTGTAGGGACTACTACAGAAACAGAAGTCGTTCCCAAATGTGTGTCAATATATCAGTCTAACAAAAAAAACTAACTGAGAAGACAGATCAAACTGAAGTCACACCTTGTTTCTTCTCTTTGCTCTCAGGGTTCGACATTTAAGTATGTACAGAGACTGTTCTTAATAGCTCAGTTATGTCTGTACTTAACAATGTTTCGCCATAGCTAGACTGTTCTTTCATAACAAGAAATTTGCTTTCTCAAGTAAACCTTCAACAAAATTAACATGTAGCACTTTTCTTGGTCACCACAGTTGCAATGTGATGGACATTATATTTAACTCTTGCAAAAGATGGATTCATCTTTATAAAAGCAGAAATTCATTGTAAAGTTAACTAAAGACCACATTTTTTGTCACCATATTCATGAATCAGTGGGTCAAGCCAATTAGTGCAGTATAACAACAATTAGAAAAACTTTCTTAGGAAGTTTCAAGATGTCAGAGAATCAACTTAAATTGAACTCCACCATTCTTAGGGTGATGAAAGGAATATAAATTCATTCTGCAATGTTTGCTTACCTCAATGGGATTTATAGGAAGGAGCTCGGATCCATTATCAGGTTCGCACGGTATTCCAGCTTCACGTAGCTTATATAGTACTTCAGTGTAGTTTTCTGCTGAACTAACAACTTTATAATATCTACCAAAAGGACCATGAGGATATTAAAATCTTCTACAGTATATAGTACATAAACAATAGGTTGCATTACTTTCTTCAGATGCTGCAAATAGAAACCAATAAAAAAATCTAGGAACACAATTTCTAGCATGAACAGACCTTCCTGCAAAATCTGTCCCCCTAAATACCTTAGGACGTAGAGCTCATTACAAAGCAGAAAAAGTAAAGGGTGGAACAGATTCTCAACATACAGTACATTAAAAGAGAAATGGACATTAACGTGAATTTTATAGAGTTCAGCACTCGCAAAGAAGTTTTTGTAAACAGATAGTATAGTCATACGATACATGCAAAACACGCTTTTTGTAAAAGGAGAATTATGTCAATTGCATAAAACATATATGTGCAGAACAGAGTTCCCAATACCTCTCTGAGATATCTTCTTCAGAATCATCTGCATGCATGGAAGGCTCTATGATATCTTCAGCACCAGCATCTAATGCAATGGAAAGAAGCTGATCTTTATCAACATCTGTGACTTTTATGTTCACAACCCGAGAGCGCTTGAACTTAAACATTATGGAACCAGAATCAGCCATCTTTCCTCCATTGTCTTTAATTACCCCTCTAATACCTGCTACTGATCTGTTTATTTTATCAGTTAATACTTCCACAATAATACCAGCTCCACCATAGCCATATATCTGATATATAACAGGAACACACTTCAATGGTAATTACATCAAAATCGCCAAAATAAAACCACCATGAACACAGTGCGAAGAATGTTTCACGGGATAGATAATTCAGGAAAGGAACGCTATTAAAGAGATAAATGCTACCTCATAAATTTTCTCAATATAAGCTTCCTGTCCCTTCTCTGAAGCTCTCTTAATGTTGCGCTCTACAATTTCCTTAGGCACATCAAGCTCCTTAACTTTTTCAAACAATGCAGCAAGAGCTGTATTAGATACTGGACTGGGACCACCTTTCTTAACCCTATATTAGCAATATCAAGAAATATGAATTAGCAATGATGTGCTGATCAACAAACGTATAATATTATCCACATAAGAAATGCCATGTAAGAACAAAACTGAACTAAACCTCCTGCATCTTACCACACTTTTGGAGAATCTTCAGTACATTAAATGGTGAAAATTGGGGGAATAATATCTATTTAATTGGTAAAATGAAGTGGTTGAAGAGAAAAACTTACACAGACACAACCTCTTTTCCAATTTTTGAGTATAACTTTGTCTTCTTCGCGTCCTGGGCTGTCTGCAATGCATAGAAGGTTCAAGAAACATCTGAAGTTAATGACAAAACAGCACCCATACTGTCCTGCTCCAATACCAAGGAAGTAAAACATCAATAAAATTAATGCAGTCGCCACCCTCATAATTCACATTATTTCTCAATTTACTTCTTCTCCATAAACTTCCTACTTCTACATCCATTTGTAGATGATCAGATAAAACAAAAAGAAAGCAAACAAGACCAAACCAAGGGATTATAGATAACCAGATCATGTATTCAAACAATCATACTCTTTGTGCTGTTTTTCTTCTTCTTTTTTTTCACGCGAAGTTAAAATTTTCTTTATAGAGAAAATCAGAGTACACGAAGTTTGAGTTACACCAAGATTACAAAACTAACTGCAAAACATAATCCTTCCTAGTTGAAAAAACAATAACAACTCTCCAATATAGTCACATCTGTTTCAGAAATAGGCTTTCATCAAATCCCCACATGATGCTCAGTTCCAGTTGTCCTTGCTATTTCTTATGTTTCTCTATGAAGCAACACATTCTCCCATCTCAGTCACCACAAGGTGAGTAGTCTCAAGGACAGAATTTGCTATGTTCAAACACAACCTTATTTCTTACCCTCCAAATATGATATAAAAAACAGATAAAGAAAGTCTAACTATGTCCTCTTTAAATCCTTTAGCCTTAACATAGTAGCACCAACAAAGTAATTTCCACTGATATCACAGCCTCCTCATTTGACAGGGCAGCAATCACACTATCAAAATCACCCGTTGGAAATCCAAAATGTTGTCGAAGCTCAAATTAATGAACCCAATTTACTCATTATGATACGTTAACTACAACCCATCGTTGTCCTTAGCAATCTTTTTTAACTGCATAATGCAGGACATAATCAATTGATAGAATTAATCACGAGTTTCTCAAAATAGTACTGGCCCAGCTCAAGTAACATGACATAGTAGCTCTTTTGAAGAAAACCTTTAGCATTTTAGTTTCTACAGTTGTTCAATAAACTCTGTGACGATTTTAATCAAACAAGTGTATCATGAAGTTTAATAGAGTTAATGCAATAAACAAGATATGCATCCATAAAAAAGAACACAGACAATTCTCAAAACCATCAGAACCGCCAATTTCTCATATACACAAAAACATATAGAAATACACATACATACCTTCCTGCCAGCAATTTTGCAGGAACGTCTGCCCATACAAAGAGGGGCGAAAGTTCGAATCTTTCTAACCGAATTGCCAGATTGGAGTTGAACGGCTGAAACCCATTTGCCTGAAGATGAGTACCATAAGCAAGATGAAAGCTTTTCCCTGAACAATAGAGTACCTGAATCAAGAACAGCCCACCAATTGAAATATAAGAAAAAAGTTCAAAACTTTACAAAAACGCGAAGACAAAGAAGTTGTTTGTAGGTTGATACAGAAAAGGTTACGTTGACTAGTGAATGATTGAGAAGGTTTAAGGAAGACCCCATTTGAGAATCTGCAAAGCAATGAGCTCATCACTCTAATCGAAGAACAAGAAGCAGCCATGGTGCTCTTCTCTTATCCCCTCTCTTTGTAACTTTTTTTCCCAAATTAATTGGTTCTTTGAAATTCTTTAATCCCCATATTTGGAGAATTTGGATCAAATTCAAGGGTGGCAGAAGATAAATTTACTTCTATTGCAAATGCACACCCTTTTGCTATTGTTATCGAATTCACAAATATTTGTTGTCAATGTTTATCGTCTGAAAATTGAGAATTTTTAAAATTTAATCACTAAAGACATACGTACATTTTTGTTGAAATATTGCGTTGGATTTCTCTCTAAAAATATATTAATATAAGGCTCGTTTGGACAATATATATTTTTGTTTTTGAGAAGAAAAAGTAAATTGGACAATATGAATTCTTGTTAATCAATATATGATTAAAACTTCCAAAAGAAAATAGATCAAATACAGCCTCAAATAATGATACACTCAATGAGGCATCTTGCTACATTTCTAGTGATGAATATTTTGGTTAGAAATTATTCTGCTGTAGTGTAGACAAGAAAATCTTTAATTAGCAGCTGAATACTATAGCACTGAATTTATTGGCAATTCTTTGTATTTTGGAATTGTATACATTATATAGCTCTAATTAGGACGAAGAGAGGAGAGGAGGACATCTTGTAGAGAACTGTCTCTTTGCATTGCAGCTTTAAACTCTTCAAATGTGACTCTTCCATCGCTGTTTGCATCCATTAGATCAAATATCTCATCCAATTTTCCAGGTTCTGTTATATCCACTGGAAGACACTCATCAGGCAATGCCTGCAAGATTCATATACACTGTGGCATTGATAATCTTAATAAAATTTGGGAGTCGCGTCCCACACAATGTACAGATTAGCCCATTAATATATATATATATTACACAAATTAATCATAAACCCTTTTGTGAAACTACTCATATTTTACATTTTGCCATCTCTCCTCTAAATAAAAAGTGCATGCATGTTCTTTCCCCTTTGATGATAAAAATCATGCATGCTTGTGTTTATGAGGCCTCTTTTGTTTACTTCTCCTAATTTTGTTAAAATTGGTTTGTTTCATGTTACATTATTATTAAGAGTTGCAACATGCATGGCATGGAATGATGGAAATGGAGTAGCAATTCTTATTTTAGCCTGTATAACTTTGATTTAAAGAATAAGGAAGGAGTGTTACTCTGAGCATTGATGCTACTTCTTCCTTGCTGATGCATCCAGATCGATCTGTATCGTACATCTAAAACCAAATTTACACAGAATTGGTTTAAGTTATTAACCTTTAAAGGGTTGCGAATAATGGACAACAAAGATCATATTACACAATTCTTTTTGATAACTGGTAAAAAGCCATGCATAGCAGGAGCATATATGTTATGTAAGAATGCAATTTTCTCATGCTTTATTTTTTCTTGGAACTTCCAAGTTTATATCAGTCATTGTTTTTATGCTTAAATCAAAGAGGGATTTCTGCAGGATGTAATAATGAATATTTGCCTCTGAAAAGAGATATAATAATATATATGTAAACCTGGAAACAAAGACGAAGTGCATCATCTCCCTGTGAATATTTAAGACTTGAGAAGCCACCAATTATTTCTCGCATGTCCACAGTGCCATCACGATTATTGTCAAACAAATCAAATATGCGAGCTGCTAGAGGAACCAGTGATGACATTTCCATTGATTTCAGCACTTCTTCAAACTGAGATAGAGTAGCATTTTCGCTATCTGTGCATCTGCACTTGCCAAACATGCATATTTCAATCTGTGTTTATTGAAGCCAAAAGAATTGAAGTAGGGTTTGATGCTGTGCATGCATGCAAGTTGAGATGAATTTTACTTAATCCAAGTATTGAAATCAGCATCTGATCTAGTGGCGCTTACGTTCTCTTGAAATGCAATCTGAGATGCTCAAGTTCCTGGGGCTTGAGGTCATAAGAGCCCACCAAATTCTTAAGCTTTTTGGTTCTCAACGAAAAACTACTGCTTAAAACGCTTGCCATTGCTGCAGCACGAAACTTACGCCTTGCATTGAATTTCTGAAGACGTGAAACAATCTCTGCATCCATCTGTTCTTGTTTTGCCAAATCCCCAGTTACCCATGGATGTTGAAGAACCTAAAATAATAATGATCATCATGTCAGGAAAATCACTAGCATGTTTATAACTTCCACATTTTTAGGTTCAAAAGGCATTGAAGTCTTGGTCCAGTTGCAAAAGAAAACATATATACCTCTGCAGCGCTTGGTCTCATCTGGGGATCAACAGTAAGAAGACTGGAAATTAATTGCTTTGCTGAAGAAGATATGCTCTTCCATGTTTTCTCGTGAAAACTGAAGTATCCCTGAATTAATGTAGTTAAGATTTTTCGTAGTCATGCATTGAATATGAGAAAACAACTAGAGAAGACAAAGACTCATTGTGCAACTATTGATATATGAGTCGTATTTCATATATGATACTGGTAATTAATGTTAGCTAAAATCTTGATTCTAATTTTATTTTTTATTTATTTTGCTTTGAAATTGTTGATTAACTCCCAATTTGAATCTGCGCCGCATGAAACTAACTCAGTAGAGGAATAACATGCTGGATATACACATGTAATAGTAGAATAGATCAGGAAAACTTACTTGCAGTATCATTTGTTGCTTTTGCCGAGTTGACTGTGCGATAAAAGGCGGATACCTAGGCAGTAGTACAACATTGAATTTATCTCAGTTAAGCAAAAAACATATGCAGTAATCAAATATATACTCTGTTATTTCTTTCTTGCTTTAGGCCTGATTGATGCTACATCAAGAACATTCAAAATATTATGATTTAGTAATTGCTCCAAGTTTCAATTTTACTTTCTACATCCAAAAAACTGATCATGATGAAGCCCAGATTAAGTTAATTTAATTTCCTTTTTCCATGGAGCAAGAAATCTGAAATGAACCAACAAATACTTGTAAATGTAAAATAGTACTGCCATTGTGCGAAATTAATTGGTCAACATACCCGGAGAGGAGAATATAGAGGATGACACCAAGTGACCATATATCACTTTTGGAAGTAATTTTGTCCTGAGAAAGTGCTTCTGGTGAGACGTAATCAATCGAACCAAACAATCCAACAACAGAATCAGTAAAATCCTCCACGGAACTCAATCCAAAATCCATGATCTTCAAGGGAGAATTCTCATCTTTATTCAAGAAAAGGCAATTTTCAGGCTTCAAATCCCTATGAACAATATTAGCTTTATGAAGTGCATTTAGCCCTTCAGCAATTTGCCTAACAACAGCTGCAGCACCAGCCTCAGAATACCTCTCTTGTGCCACAATTCTATCAAACAATTCACCCCCACAACAAAGCTCTAAAATTAAATGAACCCCATTTGAATCTTCACAAACATCATAAAGATGGATCACATTTGGATGTGGTGAAACATCTTCAACAATTTTCCTCATGACCAGAAGCTCATTTGTTAGCAAAGCATCCGAAACCAGGGCTTGTCTTGAACTTGGTAAACCATTTGAGGAGGTCATACTTTTCTCCTTGCTCCCACTTGAAGTTCTTGCAACAGCCCCTGGTGCAGGTTGAGGCATCCATGGTCCAAATCTTCTTAGTGTCTTAATGGCCACTTGGGTTTTTCCTCCGCTTGATTTTCTTATCCCTCTCCTTACAACTGAAAATCCTCCTCTGCCTAAAACATCTGTGACTTCATATTCATCATGAAGTCTTCTTGTTTCTTGTCCCATTAAATTCTTGAAGGGGAGGGTTCAAAATTAAAAGAGAATAAGAATCTTTAAAGGGGTTTAAGAATTGCAGGTCAACTATGAGAGTGAGGACAGGATGTTACTTCAATGATGAGGATGTGAAGAAGGTTTGGTAACATGTGATGGGGTGGTTTGACACGGATTTGCATCAGCATAATGAACAACTCTAATGGAGTTATTAGCATATAGTATGGATTATATTTTGTAGATGGGCAGCATTTGGACTAAAAGTTAACGTGGATAAGCTGAGGAACAAGACAATGACCAAGTCTAACAAGCTTTGTTTATTAATATTATTATTCTAATAAGATTAATCTTTCTAATTGTTCTTTCTCCCATTGAGGTTTGGCTTTTGGCCTACTTCTTCATTTTTCAACTATTAAATAGTGCTAGGATAATTGGGTACAAAGTTTTTTATATATATGGTCTTAAGACTCAAAAATTAATCCATTAATATCACATTTTATGATGAGATTGATTAGAGAACTAGACACTAGTACTTAATTGATTGGTAATAATTGAAACTCAAAATGTATCCATTACCTACATTGATAATTTCTTCCTTTTGATTTCCTTCACATCTTAAACATTAAAGCATTCATGTGGAATACATGGATAATCTTCGTGTTTAATTTGCTTTGATATTCTTGCATGCATATGGAATAAAATTAATACTATAAATCCCATATAGAGTATTGTATGTACTTAGCTGATTACTTGGTGGACAACTATCAATACTTTCTTCCCACGTGTGCACTAGGACAACTATTATATGGACTCGTGCATTGAGTAAATTAAAAGTCAGTCAATCATAATAATAGGCTATAGTGTATACGTGTGAAAATATTGGGTAGTTAATACACACCAACTTAGCTGATTACTTGGTGGACAACTATCAATACTTTCTCCTCACGTGTGCACTATGACAACTATTATATGGACCCGTGCAAGTCAGTCAATCATAATAATATGCTATAGTGTATACGTGGAGAGAAAATATTAGTAATTATTCACCAACTCAACTAATGAGCTGGTAGTTATTAACCACCCAATACCTTCTCACTATTTACCAGTTATGAAAGGGAAAGAATTTGAGGTGCTTGAAATAAACGTATATCCCATCATGGTAGTGGAGACTATATTGTGGCAAACTTGCATTGTAATATTACATTGTGGAAAAGATTAATTGAAAGAATAGGAAAAAATTGGCAAATTGCTTTAAAGTGGAGTTTTAACATACGGATTTTTAGAATATGAATCTAATACTGCGATTTACTATTTTGATAATTTAAAGTAGCTTTGCTTGATTTGCAAGTAGTTTTGATTGATTTGCTTTTCAGGGTGTTGAAAATTATTTACACACAAAAAAAAAATATCCTACAAATTTTATGACCGATGAACTTGAAGAAAGGAGAATTTCAACCTCGGATTATAGTCCCTAATGAACTAAATATTTTTACTTAAATATCTTTTTGAATTTAAGTGACTTCTTTTTCTTCATGAATTACCCTTTAATATTGGAACATTTGTTCTTTCTTTATTTATGTTTCTTCTAGAAAGTTATCTAAAGTTTCTCAATAAGCATTGTGTATGACTGTATATGCGTTGCATGTAGTTCTTCAGTTCCTTGTCTCTTACGTAAACCAATTGGGCTGGCCCAAATCCCAATATATTCAATTTTGTAGTCCTACAGCTTTTCTCATATATTCAATTTTGGAAGCCCGTGAACTAATAATGATAATCATGATTAATTATCTTTAATTTTTTTAAAAGAAATTACAAGAATAAATGTGGTACTATTATTTATTAACCTTTTTCCATCCATACAAAAACAGTAAAAAAAATTTTCCATTATATTGAATCAGCTATATAAATTATATTATATTTCACTATTGTTTGATCAATCACTCATCAAAATTAAATAAGGAATCAAGATGAATTCTAGCTAGTCTAGCTTGTGATTTAATTAGAACCCAAACAAGCGAATGTTTTTACACTTATTTCCCAAAAACAGTGCTGCGGCTTAATGAAATAAATAAAATAATTAAGATAATATAAGTTGACTATTAAATATATCATTTGTCTAACTACATCATTACTTGTATAATTAGTTAAGGCAAAATTGAATGCCGCAATTAATGTTCTTAAACTGTTGTTGCATTGTACAACAAATAAGAATTGAAGAAGTGCAAATATATTGTTTGACTTAGACAAAAACACACATTAGTATTTAATTTGCTTTCCCAATAGGCTTAATTTGTTGAATAATTTGTTCAAACTTTTAGGATATCCTTCTGTTTTGGGGCTTTACAATATTAATAACTTTCAATTTTTCAAATTAACAATGCAATTAATGAAGAAAACTCAGGCATATATACCATGAATGAATGAAATCCATTTAGAAGTTTTAGAAATTATTATTAATTGTTTGCAATTATCTTTACTAAGTCCAAAATTGCATGACCACAGCATGTGGGCAATTTGTCTTTGAATTTTCAAAATATCACAAATCACAGGTATGAGGTCTTATTCACAGGGCAATGCAGCTGTCCTAATCAATTACTGGACAATCTATCCATATTTTAATTAGCTCAAGTAATAATAATACACAATTATATAGTATTAGTGGCATATATTAATTGAAGGGACCCCATCATTCCATAAATTATATATATATATATATATATTTCATGTTCTAGAAGAGGCCATTAATATTTTGGATTATCATCACCATCTTGATATTTGCCCCAGAAAACAAACAAAATTATTTAGTAAATAACAACAGAAACAAAACACACACACACACATATATATATAAAGAAGATTAACGAAATTAAGCTGTGAAGATGGTTACTACATCAATTTCTCTCTGACAATGACTTCTAAGCTAAGAACATGTCATTTTGCAACTCTTCTTTGTAACAAAACAGTTCAATGGAGTAGGCCTAAGTACTTATGTATACACTTACGTGATACTTTAAATTTCACTTTCTACAATATTTTACATAACTTCATTATGTGTCTTTTGATTAATCCTAATAAGAATTATTAATCGTTTATATTTTTAATGAAAAAACATGTAAAACGTTTATATAAAATGTTACAAATATTGAAACTAAAAATATCACAGAAGATCCATCGAGACAATTATATACTCATTTCAGAATAGAAGAATGCATAGCCACCAACCTTTCAAGCTTTAGCATAGTCTGCAATGAGAACCTGCCAAGAATTCTTTTTGGCACAAATATATTGACTCATTTTTCTAGTGTTTGTTACCCAAATTTTTAAAGTAAATTTTATGCTCTTGGAATTATTTTTTGTCACAACCTTGTTATATAGATGTAATCATGCATGGTAGTAATATATACTTATAATATACACGTGGGCAGTGGCCACCATGCATCAATATTTTCCCACAAATCCAACCTATCTCCTGCTTATTCCAGCTTGCTTCTTACTACCTTTGTAATCAGTAGTTCCCTTTCCATAGTTTTCAATCCTCACCATCACCACCATCAATATTTCTCAGATGCAAAACAGCACTCCCACCAATGACCAACCTTATAGCTAACTGCAGGCTGATTATTTAGTCATAAAGAAACAGTCATTGGGAACATGGGCATTAGTTCATGTGTACAGCTATATTAAAGCTGCATGCTTTACCAAGACTTACATTCTCCTACAATTTGATATATTTTTCAACTTTGGTAAAACTTCATATAAAGATCAAGGAAAACAAACTTGCAAGTGTGTATATATATATAGAGAAAAAAACATTTTTAGTCCCTAATGTTTGTCTACTCGACACTTTTAGTCCCAAATATATTAACCTCAACACTTTTAGTCCCCAAACTTGTAGAGAAAAAAACATTTTTCGTCTCCAATATTTGTTACTCGATATTTTTAGTCCCTAATGATTTAATCTCAACACTTTTAGTCCCCAAATTTGTAGAAAAATTAGCATTTTTAGTTCTCAATGTTGTACCTACTCGACATTTTTAGTCCCCAATATTTTAACCTTAATATTTTTAATCTCTAAATTTATAAAAATTTTGCACTTTTGGTTTACTCAACACAATTGAACAAACTATAAATGAAATTTTCACATGACAATTAAATTTTTCATAAATTTAATGTCGTATAGGAATTAATTTTTTAAACTTTTGCTTCAAATAAAATAAAATAAAATTGACACACTTGTGATACCTATCCTAACACATGAATTTTTTTATTATTTTATTTGAAGTAAAATCTTAAAAAAATAATTACCAGACATTAGATTTATGAGAAATTTAATCGTCACATGGGAATTCCGTTTGTAGTTATTTAATTGTGTTAAGTAATTAAAAGTGAAACATTTTTATAAATTTAGGAACCAAAAATATTGAAATTAAAACATTGAGGACTAAAAGTGTCGAATAGGTAAACCATTGGGGACTAAAAATGCGTTTTTCTCTACAAATTTGGGGACTAAAAATGTTAAAATTAAATCATTGGGGACTAAAAATATCGAGTAACAAATATTGGGGACTAAAAATGCGCTTTTTTCTACAAGTTTGGGGACTAACAGTGTAGAATAGACAAACATTAGGGACTAAAAATGCTTTTTTCTCTCTCTCTATATATATATATATGTATGTTACAGCCCTTTTAATTCTGCAGATTCATGCTAGTACTATTTTTGTCACTAGTCCAAGGTTTCAAACTTTGAATATTACTCCTATATAGCCTTTCCAAAATTAGAGGATTTTTCTTTTTGGAACCATAGATTTATCCAACCAAAGGGAACTTCAAATCTTCATTGAAGAAGACTCACAGATTGTGAATGTTTCACATCATCGAAGATGCATGCATGATATAATCAGGCCAGCTTATGATGAGCATGTTTAAAATTGTCTAGGGCTTCTAGCAAAAGCATACTTCTAAATAAAGAACTAAACTTAATGAACAAAAGAAAAAAAAACATAAAAAGTTATGATATATGAGACTCTTTTCATATATAAAATGGACAATTAATGACTGTTAAAATTATTATTATAATTTTCTGACATCGACTGTTAAAATTATTATTATAATTTTCTGACATCTTTATTGTACATTGAAAGTATGATTAACTATTATCTTATGTATAATACCTTTCACCCAAGTTTTTCTCGAAAGGGGGTTAAGCATTGACATTGCCAAATAAGCAACTGATTATTAAACAACAAAGATGGATATTTATAACTTTTGACATAAAACGTAGAAAAGGTCATGTAATCTCACTATAATTATTAAATTAACACAAATATACAATTAGTAAAGCTACTTCCAATAATAATAATAATAAAAGACACAAGTATTTATCATAAAATAAACTCTTACCTTTAAGTACCCAATGAATTTTATATTATATTATGTGTTAATGGATAAACGTCTGTTTTTAACAGGTATTTCTTAAAGTTTATTAGTTACTTGATAGGATTTAAAAAAAATACGTGTTATATAAATAACGTTTCAAATTCAAAAAAATGAAAAAAAGTTATTTATGACTTATAAATGGTTAATTCTAAATTAAAAAGAGAAAAAAAATTACACAAATCGTGTTGTATTAATCATAAAATAATGAAGAGCAATCAAAGTCCAAACCAGCCCATCACGAATTATCTCTAAGTAGAAAAACTCAACATTTCGAATCAAATCTATAAGAAAACAAAGTGAAAACATCAAAAGTATATATTTAAAATAAGAAAAAATAAAACTCATTTTTTCCCCAACTTTCTTTTAAGAGAGAAGGAAAATAAATAAATAAATACTATAAGTACTAATAATAAAGATAAACAATAAATAATGATAATAATACAGCCCAACACAGACCAACCAATAACATTCTGTCACTCTCAGACTCAGTGGTTATCTTCTCTTTTACTCAATTCGTAACTATTCTACTACTAACAGTCCACTGCGTGACTGTGTGTAAAACTTCTCTTCTTTCTCTTTCGCAACAAACGTTAACGATTATTTAATTATTATTTTTTAATCCAAATAATAATGGCGTCTCTGTTTAGTAGGGACCGTTCTTTAGGCCATTCTAGAAGAGACTCTCATTCCTCCTCCGCTTCCATCACCGCCACCGTCACAATGCCCTCACCCGCCGCTACATCCAGCTCCCGATTCTCCCCCGCAAAAACCGCCGCTAGTTCTGCTGTTTCTCTATCTTCCCTTCCATCTCCATTTGGCGACCTCACTGCTACTCTCTCCGCCACCGACCTCCGCGAAACCGCCTACGAGATCTTCGTTGCTACTTGCCGGACCTCCACTGGAAAACCCTTGACTTACAGTTCAAATAATGGTAGTAGTTCTAGTAATGGGAATAGTTATGCCAATTCGAATTCTTCGCTGTCGAATTCGAATTCACCGTCGTTGCAGAGATCGTTGACGTCGACGGCGGCGTCGAAGATGAAGAAGGCATTGGGGTTAAGATCTAACTCTAGCATGAAGAGGGTTGAGGGTAGTCCGGGTTCTGGTTCGGGTTCGGGTGGGAAAGGGAAGAAGCCGGTTACCATTGGGGAGCTAATGAGGATTCAGATGAGGGTTTCGGAGGTTTTTGATTCGAGGATTCGGAGGGCTTTGCTTAGAATTTCTGCTGGCCAGGTCTGCTTCAGTCAACCAACACTCTCTACTTTTGCATTTGTGTGCATTTCTTTCATGATATTTGGTAGAGATGGAAAAGTTGCAATTTTTAACGAATTAAGGATCGTGATATTTGGTAGAGATGGAAAAGTTGCAATTTTTAAGGAATTAAGGTCGTTTTTCAGGTGAGGTGTAGGGAAATTGTGGAATTTTTTTTTTATATTTTTAAATTTGCAGCTTTTGTCTCTGTGGAGATTTAAGTTTGAGAGAATTATTTATATTATGAGGAGAGATGGGATTGCTAATGAGGGATCTGAATGGAAATGTGCCATTTTTTGCAGAAATTGAGCATTAAGTTGTGTTAAGATTCAAGTAGTATTCTTTTTTAGTAATTTTCCATTTGATTAGTTATGAAATGGATTGTACAAAGTCTGATCCTTTATGCGTTTGTGGCCTTTTCTCTGGGTATTGTTTTCGGTTGGGGTTGTTGTAAGTGAATGGGTTGATTTACTTTACATTGTGTTGGAATCTACTACATCGATTGATTTTTTTTGGTTCTTCAAGTTATGAAGAGTACCGGTTTTGATTGTCTGCCTAAACATGTAATGAGGAAACTTCTTGAAAAATTACTCAAAAGTTTATCATCTTTGGATTGAGGCTTTGTTGTCTGGATGTAATATTGGATTGCTCAACTCATGTAAATATGCAAATATGCGTGTGTTAAAAATTTAGTGATCGAGTTATTAAGCATATTTAAAATTTTTGGAATTGTCCAATAATTGACAGGACAGTTTCATTTTGTTTGATTCATTTCACGTCGATAACACTTTGTAATTATAGTATTAAACTTCATTCTAAGCCATTTGTTGTCCTTTTCTGTACAACTGGTATATTTGTTTCTACTGCTTTCCTGACATGGAAATTTTGGGTTTGGATGTTTTTTTGTCATGACTATTGATTAAAATTTCGCCATTTGGGCTGATGTTGACTATGTATTGGCCAAATTTTTTTTGCCAACTTATCTATTTCCGGTTAAAAAGAAGCTGTGAGCAGGTCGTGACCACCTATCTTACCGCCCATTTGACACAGATTTTGCTTTGATATTTGGAGCTCTCTGTCTTACCCTCAATAGCCTGCACATTTTTGGAATTAACTTGAACAATAAAATATTTGACTTTTTTTTCAATAGGTTGGAAGGAGGGTCGAGTCAATGGTTCTTCCACTGGAGCTGTTACAGCAATTCAAGACATCCGATTTTACCGATCCAGAAGAGTATGATGCGTGGCAGAAGAGAAACCTGAGACTTCTTGAGGTTGGTCTTCTTTTACATCCACACCTACCAATTGATAAGTCCAATGCTGCTGCACAACGGCTGAGGCAAATTATTCAAGGGGCCTTGGATAGGCCTATAGAAACAGGGAGGAACAATGAGTCAATGCAAGTCTTGCGCAGTGCTGTGATGAATCTAGCTGGCAGATCATCCGATGGACTCCTGGATTCATGCCACTGGGCTGATGGTTTTCCATTGAATCTCAAACTTTACGAAGTGCTTCTTGAATCATGCTTTGAGGTTAGTGATGAAACATCTATCATTGAGGAAGTTGATGAGGTTATGGAACTCATAAAGAAAACGTGGGGAATCCTTGGACTGAATCAGATGCTCCATAACCTTTGCTTTACATGGGTATTATTTAACCGTTTTGTTGCGACTGGGCAAGTTGCCATTGATCTACTATATGCTGCTGATAATCAGCTAGCTGAAGTCGCAAAAGATGTGAAGACAACCAAAGATCCAGCATATGCTAAGATCTTAAGTTCTACTTTGACTGCTATACTCGGTTGGGCTGAGAAAAGGCTTCTCGCTTATCATGATACATTTGACAGCGGTAATATTGATTCCATGCAAAGCATTGTTTCTCTAGGGGTATCATCAGCTAAAATCTTAGTTGAAGATATTTCTAATGAGTACCGCCGTCGGAGAAAAAATGAAGTTGATGTTGTGCGCAGCAGGATTGACACTTATATAAGATCTTCACTTCGCACTGCTTTTGCTCAGGCAAGTCCACTTTAGTGTTACTGTTTTTTTTTTCTTTCCCCCCAAGAAGGAGAAAGCAGCCATTGATGGAATCAAAACGTAGGAGTCTTCATATTAAGAAATCCTTTAGAAAATCTTTTTTCCTGCCAGCTGTACAGGCTGGTAGCTTGTACACTGAAATAATATGATAAAAATGTAGTAATCTTCTACTTGTCCAAAAAAGTACAAGGAAAAAAAGAGCGCAGGGAGTAAAAGATGCCTAGGAAGTGAAAAAATGTTTGATTTATTGACTTGCAGAGAATGGAGAAGGCAGATTCAAGCAGGAGAGCATCAAGAAACCAGCCAAATCCTCTTCCAGTCCTTGCCATTCTTGCAAAAGATGTTGGTGACCTAGCTAGTAATGAGAAAGAGGCCTTTAGTCCCGTCCTAAAGAGATGGCATCCTTTTGCTGCTGGTGTTGCAGTCGCCACTCTTCATGCTTGTTATGGAAATGAGCTGAAGCAGTTTATTTCAGGCATAACAGAGTTGACACCAGATGCTGTTCAAGTGTTGAGAGCCGCAGATAAGTTGGAGAAAGATCTTGTCCTGATTGCTGTTGAGGATTCAGTCGACAGTGATGATGGTGGGAAGGCCATTATTCGTGAAATGCCTCCATTTGAAGCTGAAGGTGCAATAGCCAACATGGTGAAGGATTGGATTAAGACAAGAATAGACAGAATGAAGGAATGGGTTGACAGAAATCTCCAACAAGAGGTACCCACCCCCTACACCCCCAAAAAAAAAATCCCATTGTCTTGGATGTGAAATTTCTACTACTCAATTGCATTTTGCCTGTGAGGCATTAAGTTTGCAACATTTCTTTGATTTTGTTTCTGGTTAACATTATAGTGCCACTTGGTTTGGCTAATCGGAAAAGGAGAAGTCTTTTAATTGAAAAGCAAAAGAAGAAAGAAGAATTTCATTAGTTCATACCCAATTAGTAATTTTCCCCTATTACCCAATTAGTGTGGGATGAAATTACGTATCCCAACTCAAAGGTAGCTAAGTCAGTTTTCACATACTTTGTTTCATCTTCCTCTATCTTCATTTGTAACTCACTAGAGTGTGCTACTGCTCTTTTTGAAGAAGGAAAGCTTTAATCCCTTATTGAACTTCGTGTATGGCTTTATTGACCTAAGTCGGCTCCCTTGTACTTGGCAAAATATAGGTCTGGAATCCACGAGCTAATCAAGATGGATATGCACCCTCTGCTGTGGAGGTCCTACGAATAATTGATGAAACCTTGGATGCATTCTTTCAGCTGCCTATACCAATGCATCCAGCACTCCTTCCTGACTTGATGATTGGCCTTGATAGGTGCCTTCAATATTATGCCACCAAGACAAAATCTGGCTGTGGTAATGATTGTAGATCTCCACAAAGAATTTGTACAATATATGTGGCCATAGAATCTTCTTTCATGTTTTTTCCCTTTTATTATATGTAGGATCAAGGAACAAATTCATCCCAACTATGCCTGCTTTAACAAGATGTACAGTGGGGAAAAAATTTCAGGGAGTGTTTAAGAAGAAAGAGAAACCTGTTTACTCCCAGAAAAAGAATTCGCAGGTGGCTACAATGAATGGGGGTGATTTGTCTGGGGTACCGCAACTTTGTGTGCGTATCAATACTTTACAAAGGATCCGGACAGACTTGGAAACTGTGGAAAAGAGAATTATAACCCTCCTACGAAACTCCGAATCAGCTCAAGTTGAAGACTTTTCAAATGGCTTGGCCAAAAAATTTGAGCTCACACCAGCAGCTTGTGTTGAGGGGATTCAACAAATTTCTGAGGCAGTGGCTTACAGACTTGTCTTCCATGATCTAGGTCATGTGCTATGGGATGGTCTATATGTTGGGGAGCCAGCATCGTCTAGGATTGAGCCTTTCCTTCAGGAGCTTGAGCAGAATCTGACAATCATAGCAGACACTATAGATGAAAGGGTCCGCACGCGTATGATTGCCGACATAATGAGAGCATCATTTGATGGTATCCTTTTTGTTTTACTAGCCGGAGGACCTAACCGTGCTTTTTCTAGGCAGGACTCCCAAATAATAGAGGAGGATTTCAAGTACCTTAAAGATCTATTCTTTGCCAATGGGGATGGATTACCAAATGATGTAATAAACAAGCTTTCTACTACCGTCCGTGATGTCCTTCCCCTTTTCCGGACAGACACAGAAAGCCTCATCGAGCGTTTCAGACGGTTGACTCTGGAAACTTACGGTTCCTCTGCAAAATCTAGACTTCCCCTACCTCCAACATCAGGCCAGTGGAACCCAAATGAACCAAATACACTTTTGCGCGTTTTGTGTTACCGGAATGATGAAGCAGCAACAAAATTCCTCAAGAAGACCTACAATTTGCCTAAAAAACTGTAGAGGGAACACGGTGCCAGAACATCTGGCAGGGAGCTGCCGTTGGAGAGAGAGAGATTGGCAGCACATTTAAAATGCTCCAGCTTGTAATTAATATATTGGCCAGGGATGCTTTGTGTCTAGCTAGTGCAATTTAAGAGTTCAGAGTGCCTTAGAAAGTAGTAGATCATGTATAGAATACTTTCAAAAAAAGCTTGGTTGTTTATCTCCAGCCTGCTGCTTTCACGAGGATCCAATTTTCTGGTGACATCTAAAGGATTCTTTGGACGCAGATGCATTTGGAGATGATGGTATTTATTTGATTCTATTGCCTGTAGATTTATAGGATATAGTTCTGTTCTTTAATTCTTGCTGCATTTATTGTCATTGGTTGATTGAGATTATTAATCTCTCAATATTTCATTTGTTTGTTACACTTGTTGTTTTCATTTACGACAATGTAGATGATCTAGTGATGGTATTCTATTTGTTCTAATGTCGATTTACTTTCCTTTCAGTTGATTCCCCTAATTTTATCTACATTTATGCTCCTTGTGAATAAAAAATGTGGTGAAGTGATCCTTGTTTTGGTTGATATGAATTCCATATTTGATGTCCAGTTTAAGGTTATGGATATAAGAAATCATATCGAAAACTAAAAAAAGAAATGGGATCCGTTTTGTTTTTAGTTTTATTTTTTTTTAAGAGTCTAATCTATTACAATTTCCTGCTGAATAATGTTTGGGACCATATTGTCCAATATCTCTGCTGGTATCTGGTGTTGATTGGAACCGTTACAGATGAGATCGCATATTGGGAGTGAGATTGCAGCAACTGAATTCGTATACTGGTATCTGGTGTTGATTGAAACCGTTACAGATGAGATCGTATATTGGGAGTGGGATCGCTGGTGTTGATTGGAACCGTTACAGATGAGATCGTATATTGGGAGTGGGATCGCAGCAAGTGAATTCGTATACTAGAGAGAGAGGATTTCGTATACTAGAGATAGAGGATCTCTGCTAGTATCTGGTGTTGATTGGAATAGAGATAGAGGATCTCTGCTAGTATTTGGTGTTGATTGGAACCGCTCTCTTTCCCTCTTTATTATTTTAATTTTTAATAATTTCAAAATAAAATAAATTTAAAAAAATTAACTTTTCACCCATACTAAAGTACTTCAAAACAGATTTTGAATTTAAGAATATATTATAATTCCTCAATCATCTCATAACCTAAATACAATTATTACATGCTTGATGTTTCTTTCATAAACTATTTTCCCGAAACCAAATTAACAAATATATTTTTGTATTTTTTTTACTTAAAAGTGTTTTATTTCTGGGTAAATTGCAAAAAGTTTCCTATAGTTTGAGACATTTTCAAATTAATCCTTGTAATTTGAAATTAAAATTTTCACAAAACTTCAATTTTTCATGGGTTATACAATATGTATTTTGGTAAAAAATGGCAAAGTAAAAAAACGTGTTGTTGATGTTGGCTTTTTCCTTACCATTTTTTAACCAACCTCAATTGTGAATATGCATTATTGTGAATAGTATAAAAAAAGTGAAATTTAATTTTTTTTAATAAATTTTTATTTTTTATTAGCTAACACACGTATTTTAACAAAAAATGGCAAAATCAATTCCAAAAAACGCATTGATTTTGACTTTTTTTTACCATTTTTTGTAACCATCCCAATTGTAAACATGCATTCTAAAAATGATTCCACCTCATTGGAAGCCGCCTTGCAACAGTGAATGCATCCTCAAATACTCCGCTCTCATGCAGATTCCTTGGAGAGTATTCTGCAAAAAGGATGCGATTCTGAAAGCGATACATGGGATGAGTGTTAGGAGGAATGTGATGAGATATGCTATAAAGATCCAGTTTTCAAGGATTATGTCATGATCTTGTCATGAATCCACGAATTCAGTATGGACAATCAAAAGTATTACAGATTTGGATAAAAGAGAAGAGAGAATAAAGATGAGTTAGAAAGAAGGAAAATTCATAAAACCCAATAATCCCCCTCCAATGAGACATCAGCCCTTATTAATACTAAGGGCCATCTATTACAAAAGCGTGGATTACAACTCTAAAATCGTGACAGATTATCAATACAGTGCTTAAATCGATTGTTCTCCTGGTGCTGCCCGCTACTCGGAGGGCTTTTCCACTAAACCTGTTAGAGATTTTTAATATTGAAAGACAATTTGTAAAATAGGAAATTTTGTGAACGTCACAATGTTGGAACAAACGTTACGACGTTGGAGTGTTCAATGAAAAGTGAATTTTCATGAATGTTGTGATGTTGATATTTAATGTCGTGAGATTGAGGCTATGTTGCAATAGAGGTGAGTTTTTGATCGTGACTGAGATAATTGTTTGGCAAATTGAATATTGATAAAATCCAATGTCGCGAATTAACGTGGCGACTTTGAGTGGAAAAGTTATGCAATACGAATTTTGAGTTTGTACAGTCATTTAGATATACATAATTTCCAATGTGTAGTTATTCTGTGTGTCTAATTTCAGACACATATCTCTAATAGATATTTATCTATTAGAGGTTATGTGGAAGTTGTAACCCTGTGTAACTATACAAAGTAATATCGAAATAAAAGTTTAAGAAAAAGAGTCATTCAGAAGAGAAAAAAAACATTTAGAATTCATCTTTGAGAAAAATACAACTCTTGCAAACTCTTCTTTTGTCTTAAAGAGATTGAACTATGTAAACTACATTATGTAATTCTAAATACTTCATCTTATTCTGAAAAGTATTTGTTCAGATAATTATTGCACAATAAGGGAGCAAATAGATTATAAAGGAAAATGCATTTAGTACACAGTTTGAAGAGTTTGTTCATTACTGCAATTTTATTGTAATAGATAAATTTCTATTTTATTGTAGTATCATGTAATAATTATCAACTTTATTTTCTTGTAAAATCCTATTGTAATAGATAGTTATCTATGTAATAGATATAACACTACCATTGTATTTCCCTTGTACAAGAATTTCCAGCAAAACTTCAATTTTTCATTAGTTATAATACATATTTTGGTAAAAAAAGTATTGATTTTTGCTTTTTTTGTACTGTATTCTCACACACCTCAATTGTAAATATACATAACTGTAAACAATGTAAAAAAAGTAAAATTTAGAGTTTGTACCAAATTACCATATTTATGGATTATAACATACCTTTTAGCCAAAAATGGCAAAATAAAAAAATACGTTGATTTTGACTTTTTTTATACCATTTTTTTGCGTCCATCTCGATTGTAAACAAGAAATCTCGTGAAAATTGTCAAAAAATGAAAATTTAAAATTTCAGCAAAGCTCAATTTTTCATAGGTTATAACACATGTGTTTTGGAAAAAAATTACAAAATAAAAAATGTGTTGATTTTAGCTTTTTCCCTATAGTTTTTTCACCCACCTCAGTTATGCACATTCATAATTGTGAATAGTATAAAAAAATAAAATTTAGATTTTTACCCAAATTTTTATTTTTCATGGGTGATATATAACACATGTTTTTTATTAAAAAAATTACAAAATAGAAAAAAAACGTTGATTTTTACTTTTTTTGGTACCATCTTTAGCACCAATCCCGATAATGAATATGCAATCTAGTGAATATTGTCAAAAAAATAAAAATAAAAATTTTCATAAAATCTCATTTTTTGGTCAAAAATAGTAAAGTAAAAAATCAGGTTGATTTTGATTTTTTTCCCTACTATTTTTTCACCCACCTCAATTGTGAATATGCATCATTGTGAACGATGTCAAAAAAGTGATATTTAGATTTTTTTTTTATCAAATTTCTATTACTCATAGTCTATAACACATGTTTTTAGCCAAAAAATGACAAAATCTAAAAATGCGCTGATTTTGATTTTTTTTACTGCGTTTTGCACTCATCCCAATTGTGAACATGCAATTCAGTGAATATTGCCAAAAAAAAGTTAAAATTAAAATTTTCACCAAACCTATATTTTTCATAGTTATATCACGCGCATTTTGGTAAAAAATAGTAAAGTTAAAAAACGTGTTGATTTGCATTTTTTCCTACTGCATTTTCACCCATATCAATTGTGAGCATACATCATCGTGAACGGTATTAAAAAAATTGAAATTATAGATTTTTTTAACCAAATTTTAATTTTTCATGGGCTATAACATAGTTTTTAGCCAAAAATGGCAAAATTTAAAAAACGTGTTGATTTTGACTTTTTTGGTACCATTTTTTGCACCCACCTTTTGAATATGCATTATAATGAATATTTTCAAAAAAGGTGACAATTAAAATTTTTACCAAACCTCAATTTTTCATATGTTATCACACATGCTTTAATAAAAATGGCAAAGTAAAAAAACATGATGATTTTTGCTTTTTTTCTATTATTTTTTTCGCCCACCTCAATTGTGAATATGCATAAATATGAACGATGTAAAATTATAGTGAAATTTAAATTTTTTTACTAAATTTTCATTTTTCATGGGCTATAACACACGTTTTTTAGCCAAAATTAGCAAAATAAAAAAAACATGTTTATTTTGACTTTTTTGTACCTTTTTTGCACTTATCCAGATTGCGAACATCCATTCTAGTGAATATTGTTAAAAAAAAATAAAAATTGTAATTTTCACCAAACCTCCTGATAAGTTCGTTCTGTACTGACTTATATATCTTATTTTACTGGGCTTTTGTATTGATTTATGTGTTTTCGTGGACTTATATGACGTTTTATGTGTTCTGGAGGTTTATGTTTTGAGAAGCAGAGAAGTAAGAAAAATGGTCAAAACAGCATGTTTCAGCTCGTTTCGGCAAGTTTAGCAGCTGGCTGTTCACCTTGGCATGTCAACCTTCAACCCTCAAGCACACACCCATGCCAACCGCACAATAACTCAAGGAAGCCATGCCGACCGCACAATAACTCAAGGATGCACACACCCATGCCAACTGCACAATAACTCAAGCATGCACACATGCACACAAACACATGTACAAACGTCGGCATACCTTAGCATGCCGAACAACACACGTACACAACTATGCGTCTTGGCATGCTACACACACCCATGCACCTTGGCATGCCAAGCATGCCGAGAAGCAACACAAGGCTGGAGCATAGTGCGCCAACCCCTCACACAAGCTTGGCCACAAATTCTTGACTAGTTTTGTGAGTTTTATTTCATTTTAGAATTTCATTGTGTGATATCTTCTCATTTGATTTTTGGTGAATTAATCTCTATAGGGACACGTGTGGGAGGTTTGTTGGAGGAACGTGATTTTGAAGACATGCATGTGTTTGTGAAAGCGTGGGTTTCCAACGTGTCAGGTTTATAAATATTTGTCTGTAGAGATTAATGAGAGAGGAGTTCATAATTCTAGAACATATTTTTGGGAGCTTGTTTTCTCTCCCGCTTAGTTTTAGTTTAGTTTTTTTTTATTTTTACTTTCTCTCTCTAGACTCATTCTCCTTGTGAGCGGGAATTGGTCCTTACTCATTGGAATTCTTTGGATCATTGATCGGAGCAGAGATTTCTTTAGAAATTCTTAATACATCTATACATTTTGGTACTCTCAACTCTTGATTTACATAAATGTTCTGTTCTACATTGAATATGTCTGGAATTGATCCAATTGAGTCCATGACTGGCTAAATTCTCATTGCCTTAAGATACTTGTGAACTTTATTACTTATTAATGGTGGAATTGACATGAATCTCACATTTTGTGTGATTCTGTTTACATTTATCAGTTTACTTGTGTGAATTGGCATGGATTCATTGAAATTCTACTATAATTATAGTCATTAACTAAAGCATGGTTAGATATAGGCAATTTATATTGAGTTCATACATATTAGGACTGATTGATGATAATTTGAGTTTCTATGACTTGTTTTTACTTCATTTTCATGAATGCAGCAGTTGTACCGGTGAGCGTTAATGAAATCCTGTGAAAAAGGCATAGCAATGTCTATTGTAAGTGAGTTGTGGTTAGTGAGTCGGTTTTTTGCCTTTGAAATGGGGGAGACCGATGAATTGATTTAGACTTTCTATGTTAGTAGGTAGAGATATGCGATTTGATTTTGTGCCGGTGCTTGTCTCAATCGTAAAAAGTAGCGGAGTTTGGTAGGTTGGATCAGGTGTGGTTGTCATACTAGCCGAAATTCAACTTACTAGGTAGAGAGTCTCCTTAATTTGGTGGTAAATGTCAACGAAGTCATTAATAAGCAATGGTTCACGGATGTACCTTAAGGCATCGTTTCGTTCATTGTGTTGACAAACATTTTTGTGTGTTTATTTCGTTTGTATTTACGTGCAATTTTTACATTTGAGTTGAGGAATCAAAAGATTTAATACCTATCATTCCCTATGAATACGATACCTTTTCACACTTCTACAGTAGTTGTCTGAGGGTTAAATTGCAGTGACATGACTACACTTAGCACTAGCTTTCCCTTTTTTTTATAGTATTCATTATATAGCACATCGCTATTTGATATGATAGCAAAAATGGGCACAAAATGGCTAGTGATAGCAAGTTTTTTAGATTTGTCATTTTGGCCAAAAAAACGTGTGCTATAACCCATAAAAATTGGTCATTTTTGAAAATTTCTAACTTTCCTTTTTTACACCATTCATTAGATAGCACATCACCAATTGATATGAGTTCAAAAAATGGCACAAAAATTGCCACATACTTCAAGTTTTTGAGATTTGCTATTTTGGACAAAATACGTGTGCAAACAAATTGCCCCCTTGCTGGTGTAATTCAATCATGTACTTCACTGCTGATTAACTATATGTTCTTGGATTCCTGAGCCTAAATGCTTTAACTCTGGATTGCCACTAAATGTGATTAGTGGCTCACTTTCATAAACTTTCAGCTTTCTGTTCTTCATGGTAGTATTAGTCACTAAATTTGGTAGTTTTTTCATATACTCCTCATAGGGAATTAAAGCATCGATACTTTGGTAATCACTGAAGTCGAGGTTCTATAATTCCTTCATTTTGTTCATAGATCATAGAATATTTCATGTAATGAAGTAGTACTCCAAATTTTTGTTTCACATATTTGTAGCGGTGTGGTCGGGTATATTCGGCATATTTTGTTCATGATGGTATAAAGATCTTTTTGTAAATATAAAAAAAAACGTGTGCAAACAAATGGTCATTTTTCAAAATTTCTAATTTTGCCTTTTTTTACACCATTCATTAGATAGCATATCTCCAATTGATTTGAGTGAAAAAAAAGTCACGAAAATGGCTACTGACGGCAAGTTTTTGAAATTTGTTATTTTGGGCAAAAAAACGTGTGCTACATAACCCTAATCCATACATACTCCAGATTGGTGAAGACCTGCCTAACTCCTAATCCATACATACTCCAGATTTGTATATGCAGTGATTCCCATATCTGGAAGCTTGAAAAATATACTCTGCTATTGGTTAGAGTAGTCATTTCCTCCCTCCCAGCATAGACTTTTGATTAGTAATCGTATAATGTAGTACTCCAAATTTTATTTCTTCTCTTGTAACAACGCTTTTGGGTATATCCAGTGTTGTCTTTTGCCGAGTATGTATATAAGTATGGTTTTGTTAAAAAAAAAAACGTGTGCTATATAACCCACAAAAAATGGTTATTTTTCAAATTTTCTGAATTTCTCTTTTTTTACACCAATAATTAGATAACATATCACCAATTGATATGAGTGTAAAAAATGGCAAGAAAATGGGCAACGATGGCAAGTTTTTTAGATTTGTTATTTTAGAAAAAAAGTGTGTTGCAACCCACAAAAAACGGTCATTTTTCAAAATTTTTAATTTTTTTTTCTAGATCATTCATTAGATAACACATTGTCATTTGATATGAATGCAAAAATACGACATGAAAAAGGGCACGGTAACTTTTTGAGATTCGCCACAAAAATGGTCATTTTTAATATTTTAAAATTTAATTGTGAAAGAAGCAAAAGAAAAAATAAAATTATTATCATGCTTAGGTATTCCTCATCCTAGCACATATATGATAGTAGAAACAGATGCATCAGATATAGGGTATGGTGGAATATTAAAACAAAGAATACAAGTTAAAGAGCAATTAGTTAGATTTACTTCAGAAGTGTGGATAGGTTCTCAAAAGTATTATTCAACAGTACAAAAAAGAAATACTTTCAATTATTTTATGCATTTCAAAATTTCAAGATGATTTATATAATAAACAAGTAAGTCAGCAAAAGATATATTACAAAAAGATGTTCAAAACTTAGTATCAAAACAAATTTTTGTTAGATGGCAAGGTATACTTTCAGTTTTTTATTTTAGTATTGAATATATTAAAGGTGATAATAATTCATTACCAGACTTTCTTACTAGAGAATTTCTTACAGGAAAACACAAGGATGTCGAACAAGCCAGTGCAATCATACAATCAAAAGATGCAAAGCCCGGAAGACTATGCTTTCAAGATATTAGTTCCAAAACCATTGTCTCCAACCATTCAAACAAGTAATAAATTCATTTTTTTAGAAGATTTTCCCTCTTTGCCTTATGTTCAAGTAGCAGCAATACCTTCAGCCAAACTTCAACCTCATTCAAAAACACAATTAATTCCTTCTATTCCGAAGAGCAATGACCCCATTACCCATTCAAAATACTCCAACATCTTCGAATTCAAAATCTCCATATGTTTTAAAAGAAAAATATGAGTATTTACAATTGACAACATTCAAAGAAGCTCATGATATTCCAGTATTAAGAGCTTACACTCATAAATTTTTTACTTATTATTTTTATTGGTTTTGTGAGGATTCAACAAAAAATAGAACTTTTTATGAATTCATATTAGTAGATTCTGGTTCAACAAATATTTTTCACAACAAAGATGAATCAGGACGTATCACTCATTCTAAATGCATTATTAAAAAACTTCTTAATTCAAATGATGTCAGAGATTTTCACACTCAAAGAGTATTTTCTATTCTTATACTCCACAAGGTTATAATTATCAAGATTACAAACAAGCTTGGATAAGAGCTTTTTATCTTAGACCATTCGATAATTCCTGGTTTTTCATTTTAAGTAAAGATTGCCAAAACGATTTCCCACTTTGGTTCTATAATTAGTGGAATACTCATGGATCACAAGAGAGTATTTTGCCGTCTTTGCCTAGGAGGGGTTAAAAAAGTGGAAAAAAGAAACAAAAATGCAAGATTACATGAAAGAGATTCAATGGCATGCAGCACTCAAAGTCCCTTGGATTTGGTGCTGGCATTTTCAAGTTATTCAAGCACAACCAAAGCCCAAGCCAATGTCATTAATAAGGCAGTACAAAATCAAGTGGTGGGATTCGTGTCAAGCGAATGTCTGTTGCCCTCAAGCTGTGGCAAAATATCTGGTAACAGGCCGAAGGACATGGATTAATCAACAGGGAGATCAACCTATTCAAAGCACTCAACAGCCAATTCCATCAACAATTCCAAAACCAGTTCAAACTATTCCAAGACAAAGCCCAGTTTCTGAACCAAGCCCAAATATTACTACACCAGCTCTTTCTCACACTCAACAGAAAAATGAAGAAATGGAGGAGTTTTGCAATATTATTTAGCATTCAAAAAGAGTAAAAATATTCAAAATGAACCCCCAAATTCAACAGAATCCAGAACCTCAATTTTCTGTAGACTCTACTCAAAGTCCTTGTCAGGATGATTTTTATAGAGGTCCTTTAGCACAGGATCCCTATGAATATGAATAAAAAAAAGAGAGAAAAAATTAATATTTTAAAATTTGCAGGTATTATTCAAGAAACAATTTGCTATGGATTGTAAAGCTATAAAGACTTCATCTGCAACAAGTATTATTAAGTTATTACATCAGCAAGAAATTGGTGGTCCAAATCCCGTTATTATTAGTCAGATTTAGCAAGATTCAATATTATCTATCTCTACACAAAAGCAGTCTAAAAAGGCAGCAATAATTTAGCATTGGTGGAACAATTATGTAAAAACAAGTCAAAAGAATTATTTCAATTACTGTTATTCAATTAAAAAGCAGCAGAAGGGTTGATAAGATTCCAGACAAAGTAGCGAGGCAATGAAGTGACATAAAGAAGTAAGGAGGCAATGAAGTTACATAAAGAAGCAGGGACTACTCAACAAAAAGAAGACACAAGACAGATAGAGAGCACTCAGTAAAAGTAATTCATCAATTCATCCACTAAAGAAAGGATATTGAGACACGCATTCAAAAGATGAAGATTCGAAACTCAAAAATTTATGTATTAGAATTTTATTTTATTCTATAAAAGAAAGAAGGAAACAATGTAGAAAGCATGAGTTGTAACGAGTTGTTTTAAATAAAATTTCTCTTCTTTGATTCAGCTCCGGACTTTCTTTCTCTTAACTATTTTAGTTATCTTCTTATCATTCATTCGAATTCTTCTTACCATTCATTCGAATTTTAGTGAAAATACTAGCATTATTTGGGAGTGGAGCTTTAAAATTAAGTTTTGTATTTTGTATTGGGATTTCTGAATATAATTCAGGATTATTATTTATATTAATATGTTGACTAAAACTTCTTGTAATATTTGGATTATCAGAAATAGAATATCTTGAATTCTGTATTGGTGTATTATATCTTAAAGAATTACTACTTCCATGTCTTGTTGATCTTATATTATTAAAACTTATAGTAATGCTACCATCTTCTTCAGTTTCAAATCGAGTTGGTTGATTTTGTGGAATATTTCGTGGTTGTTGTGGAGGTGGTAATCTAAAAACTTCTGGAATTGTAATTTCATGCCATTTTAATGTTTTAGGTGTATATATTGATGATTTTGGTGCATCTTCTTCAAACAAAACTGTTTCTGTTTGTTCAGATTGATCTAACTTTAATTGAGGATCTATGAATGTTTTGAGTAATTTAAAACAAACTTTATAAATTATTGCAAAACTTCTACTTTTTTGACTGATTCTATTTTTATCTATTTGAATATCCATAATTAATGAATCTAATATCAAATCATCATATAAACTTGCAGCAAAATTAGGAACACAATTAAAAGATATTGCTCCATCAAAAATATTAGTTTGAATTAAAGCTAATATTGAATCATGATATTCTGTAAGTCTATTATCTCTTAATGCAATCAAAATTTGATTATCTATTCCTATCCTATGTAATGGTTTAACTACTACTTTGACTAATCCATAATGAATGTATTTATAACCTTGCTTTTTATAATGATTTATAGCTATGCTCAATAATAATTTAATAGTTCTAGATGTTTCTCTGAAATTAATATCTTGTTCATGTCATTTTACAGCATATGAATTATTAAAACTTAATTTTCCTATATGATACACAGAACTTAATGTTTTACTAGTAATATCGAATTGAATCTCATGACTTTGTCCTACTTCATTATCCTGTTGAATAGATGTAGTTTCTGAACTCATATTGTTAAATAATTTTCTAAAAACTTCCATAATAAACATACCTCTATTGCTTAATGCAATATGCAGAGTAATAATGCACGGGGAACGCTATATGACCTAACTTGGAATACCTTTTCTGCAGGCTTACCAACGGACTTACTAGGTTCTCAACAGCTTGCCAATCCTTACAATATTAATCTTTATATTACCTTAAGTAATATAGCTAGTTGTATTATGAAACTTTTCTAAAATTCTTTAATGAATATGGCTCTGATATCAATTCTAACTCAGGATATAAAACAGGATATAATATAAGCTAGAATAAATATAAGCTAGTATAAGCAAGTGGAAATCAAATGAATTTAATACCTTTGAATTTGAATGAATGGTAAGAAGAATTCGAATGAATGATAAGAAGGTAACTAAAATAGTTAAGAGAAAGAAAGTCTGGAGCTGAATCAAAGAAGAGAAATTTTATTTAAAACAACTCATTACAACTCATGCTTTCTACATTGTTTCCTTCTTTCGTTTATAGAATAAAATAAAATTCTAATACATAAATTTTTGAGTTCCGAATCTTCATCTTTTGAATGCATGTCTCAATGTCCTTTTCTTTAGTGGATGAATTGATGAATTACTTTTATTGAGTGGTCTCTATCTATCTTGTGTCTTCTTTTTGTTGAGTAGTCCCTGCTTCTTTATGTCACTTCATTGCCTCGCTGCTTTGTCTGGAATCTTATCAACCCTTCTGCTGGTTTTTAATTGAATAACAGTAACTGAAATAATTCTTTTGACTTGTTTTTACATAATTGTTCCACCAATGCTGAATTATTGCTGCCTTTTTACACTGCTTTTGTGTAGAGATAGATAATATTGAATCTTGCTGAATCTGACTAACAATAACGAGACTTGGACCACCAATTTCTCGCTAATGTAATAACTTAATAATACTTGTTGCAGAGGAAGTCTTCATAGCTTTACAATCCATAGCAAATTGTTTCTTGAATAATACCTGCAAATTTTAAAATATTAATTTTTCTCTCTTTTTTTATTCATATTCATAGGGATCCTGTGCTAAAGGACCTCTATAAAAATCATCCTGACAAGGACTTTGAGTAGAGTCTACAGAAAATTGAGGTTCTGGATTCTGTTGAATTTGGGGGTTCATTTTGAATATTTTTACTCTTTTTGAATGCTAAATAATATTGCAAAAACTCCTCCATTTCTTCATTTTTCTGTTGAGTGTGAGAAGAAGTTGGTGTAGTAATATTTAGGCTTATTTTAGAAACTGGGCTTTGTCTTGGAATAGTTTGAACTGGTTTTGGAATTGTTGATGGAATTGGCTGTTGAGTGCTTTGAATAGGTTGATCTCCCTGTCGATTAATCCATGTCCTTCGGCCTGTTACTAGATATGTAGCCACAGATTGAGGGCAACAAACATTCGCTTGACACGAATCACACCACTTGATTTTGTACTGCCTTATTAATGACATTGGCTTGGGCTTTGGTTGTGCTTCAATAACTTAAAAATGCCAGCACCAAATCTAAGGGACTTTGAGTGCTGCATACCATTGAATCTCTTTCATGTAATCTTGCATTTTTTTTGTACTTTTTTGTTATAAGGTTATAATCACATTTTCCCATTTTTCATGGGTTATAACACACGTATTTTCACAAAATTTGCATAATCCAAAAACGCATTAAATTTGACTTTTTTGTATGGTTTTTGCACCCACCCTAATCGTGGACATGCATTTTAGTGAATGATGTCGAAAAAATTGAAAACTAAAATTTTTACCAAACATCTATTTTTCATGGGTTATAACACAAGCTTTTTAGCAAAAAATGCCAAAATCAAAATAATGTATTGATTTTGATTTTTTTGTACCATTTTTTGCACCCACCCCGTTTGAGAATATGCATTCTAGTGAATAATATATAAAAAAATGTGAAATTAAAATTTTTACCAAACTTCCATTTTTATGGTTTATAACACGTATTTTAACAAAAAATGTCAAAGTAAAAAAAATGAATTGATTTTGATTTTTTTGGACCATTTTTTGCACCCACCCCGTTTGAGAACATGCATTATAGTGAATAATGTCAAAAAAATTTAAAATTAAAATTTTTACTAAACTTCCATTTTTCATGGGCTATAATTATGCAAATTTTTGCAAAAATTTGCATAATTCAAAAATGCATTGATTTTGACTTTTTTGTATCGTGGACATGCATTCTATTGAATGATGTAAAAAGAATGATAATTAAAATTTTCACCAAATCTTCATTTTTCATGGGTTATAACACACGTATTTTAGCAAAAAATTGCAGAATAAAAAATCTATTGATTTTAAATTTTTTCTACCATTTTTACACTCACCCCGATTGTGAAAATGCATTTAGTGAATAATGTCAAAAAAATTGAAAATTAAAATTTTTACCAAACCTTCATTTTTCATGGGTTATAACACACGTATTTTAGCAAAAATTTGCATAATCCAAAAATGCATTAAATTTGACTTTTTTTGTACGGTTTTTGCACCAACCCCAATCGTGAACATGCATTCTAGTGAATGATGTAAAAAAAATTGAAAATTAAAAATTTCAACAAACCTCAATTTTCATGGGTTTAACACACGTGTTTTAGATAAAAAGGAAAAAATAAAAAAATGCATTGATTTTTTTGTACCGTTCTTTGCACCCTCCCTGTTTGAGAATATGAATTCTAGTGTATAACACACGTATTTTTGCAAAAATTTGCATAATCAAAAAACGCAATGATTTTGACTTTTTTTGTATCGTTTTTTGCAACTTCCCCAATTGTGAACATGCATTTTATTGAATGATGTAAAAAAAATGAAAATAAAAATTTTCATCAAACTTCCAATTTTCATGGGTTATAACACACGTATTTTAGCAAAAAATTGTAGAATAAAAAAACGTATCGATTTTGACTTTTTTTGTATGCATCCTGATTCTGAACATGCATTCTAGTGAATAATGTAAAAAAAAAAATAATTTTTTTTTACCAAACCTCCATTTTTCGTAGGTTACAATACATTTTTTTAGCAAAAATTTGCATAATCATAAAACGCATTAAATTTGACTTTTTTTGTATGTTTTTTGCACCCACCCCAATCGTGAATATGCATTCTAGTGAATGATTTCAAAAAAACTGAAAATTAAAATTTTCGTCAAACCTCAATTTTTCATTGGTTATAACACACGTGTTTTAGATAAAACGTTTAAAAAAAATGCATTGATTTTAATTTTTTTGTACCGTTTTTTGCACCCACCCCGCTTGAGAACATGCATTATAGTAAATATTGTCAAAAAAATGTAAAATCAAGTGTCGATTATTGCATAATATGTGTAGTTTCTGTTCTAAATGAGTAAGAAGTGAAATTGGTAGAGATTGTGAAGAAGTGTTAAAATTGTTGCTTAAATTATGTGAAGCATACATGTATTTGATTGAATGCATATATTGACACAGCTGTTCTCACAACTCTCAAGCACACACAAAAGTCCCAGCTATCAACACTACACACATCAACACACTACACACTGAACACACAAAACGCGTCCGCCAACACACGTACACACAAGTTGTGCGAGCGCACTAGGCACCAGCACAACTAACGCACCCACACAGGCTCCCACCCTCACACTCACACAAAGGGTGCTAGAGCGCTAGGCTCCAGCACCACTCACGCATATACACACGGGCGGGAGCCTAGTGCTTCCGCCATTGCACTCGAACATAGGGTGCAGGCACCTGCTCCAGCCCCTCTCGCACACACAGCCGAGCTGGAGACTAGTGCTCCAGCCCAGCTCGCACACATGCAGCACTCAACAGCCCTTCGCGCGCACAGCGCGTGGGCATCACTTGCACACGGCGTGCACACAATGCAAGCACCTCGCACACACTCACGCCTACACTCGCACACACTCGCACTTATTCGCATTAGCAATCGCACACACTACACATTCACACTTGCACTTTCTCGCATCCATCACCTACATTCTTTGGCAATTACATAAGTACAAGTTACACTTGCACAGGGCACAACACTTAACACACTCAGCTAACTTCACCAGCACAGTCGGTCGTTATGTCGCCAAGTGTTCGATAAAATGCTTTCTTAGTGATTAAGTAATCAGGGTTGACAACTTGATACGAGATGACCTCACCTCATTAACTGATTGCATTTGTAGGACACATGGCACAAATCTTTTTGAAGAAAAAGGCACACAACCTCGATGATTCTGCCATATCAGCCAGAGAAGGGTATAAAGACTAGGTACACAGAACACAAGAGAGCACAGAGATGAGAATTAGGTTTTCCTTAGTTAGGCTAGATTTAGGATTCTTTCTCACTTTTTCTCTCCACAATTTCCCTCTAACATCATACTGCCTTGAGGATTCAATTTTCATAGATATGTAAATAGTTGAGACATCTTAATTATATTGAGCAAACTGCCCAGGAGGTCACTAAACTTTCACTATATCCGGCTTTTGGTCACTAAACTGTTAAAGTTGTATAAATGGTCACCGAACTTTTCGAACATACAACTTTTGGTCCTTTCGTCCAACTGCTCCTTGAGTGGAAACGGAAATCACCTTTTTGAAGGGTATTTTTGTCTTTTTCTTGAACCTTCTTCTTCCTCCTTCTTCTTCTTCGAAATTCATTAATGCCCAGATGGGTCTCCAGCAGTTGCACTCTAAAAAGAAGGAAAGCATTGAACAGAGTTGATAAGTTGGTTTTATACCAACTAATATGTGTTAAAATGCTTAGCTTTTGCTGTGTGTTTTATGTACATATGTGATGTTTTGAGAGGTTTTATGCATTTATATGTTTGCAATGTGAAAATGATCAAATGGTGCAAAAAGAGCAAAAATGATGGTAAATGAAGTGAAAAATGTCAAAAGGCAAATGAAGGAACCAAAAATGCATATTCGGCTAAATTAGGGTTTTGTGTTATAATAAGTGCTGAAATTGTTGTGTGAATAACTCCTTCAATTCTAATCCAAATGAGGAGATCTTGGATAATTTGGAAAGCTCTTTGTTTGTACTTTAATTTTTGTGTTTTAACTTTCTCCAAATTCTGTGTGCAAACATAAGAAACGAAAGCATCTTTGTTATGTTTGGATTAGGATTTGATAGAGTTTTATCTTTCTGCCACAGTTTGGTAAATTGTGTATATCTTGAGCTACAAATACCCAATTTAGGTGCTGTTTGATCCTATGGAAATCCAAGTGATAGACCTAGAATTTCTATATTTACCCTCAAGTCCAATTAAGGAGTTAAGGCACATGAATTTGGCATAGAAGTTGGGTTTTGTGCTGGAATGAACACTTTGCCATTTTAGATGATCTTGTGTTTGGCTTTTGCACTTATCACTACACTTCACTCATATGCACTCACTGCACAAACAATCTCGCACACTAGCACTACACTCTCACCGCATCACTGCACACACCTCACTACACTCATGCGGCGAGATTGATAAGTCCGGTTTATACCGACTTATATGCGAATTATTCTTTGAGACTTTGTGTGAAAATCTAATGGAAAGAGTGCTTGGTGAATGGATTTTGTACATAAATGTTATTGATCTCACTATAGAGGAAAATAGCTAAGTGTGGGTGAAATGTGATGAAATTGGTCTGAATAGATGAAATTGGGCTCACGCACACACTTGACCCTTGGACCTCACAAATCACTATTCACTCAAGTCACAAATCACTATTCACTCAAGTCATAATTCATGCAGACTCCCAGCACACAACTCACCCAGCACACACTAACACACCAATCCAACATTCACTTCACAAATCCACACACTAACACACCACACCTACACACACTCACACTTGCACGCACATTGCACGGTGCGGGGGCACGAGGTGCCCGCACCACTCACGCATTACACGGTGCGGCCGCATACACACACACCCACACGGTACACACACGATACACGGTGCGGGAGCACCATGCGCCTGCACCATGCACACACACACTCACGGCGGGCGCACAAGGCGCCCGCCACACACACCTGCACATTTTCATATTTTCCCTTTTTTGTGCATTTTCATTTATTCATGTTTTTTGTACATGTTTGCTTACTTCTCACTTGCACACTTGCACAAACACTACTCACTCAATCTTTGCCCCATAGTAGCACTTAGCACACACAGCCTTAAGCTCACACAAGCAAAGCAATTGACACATCTCCCTCATGGGCATCAAATGTTTGATATTTTGCATTGAGAATTCTTGGTCATTAAGTTTAGTGCTAGACACGTGTCCTCACTTCAGCTTTGATTAATATTTGCAGGCACGTGTCGACATCTCCGCAAATGAAGGAATGTTCCTGGAACCTACATGACCAAGTCACTGAGACAAAGCTACAAAAGGAGAGGAAGCTGCACAATCGAGGAGGAGAAGGGAGAAGCGAAAACATAACAGAGCATAGCATCCTTAGATTAGGGTTCTTAGTTTAGATTATGATTTTCTCTCTCTTTTCCCTTCCTTAGATCATACTGTCTTGAGGTTCAATTGTATGGATCTTTAGCTTATTTGAGACAATTGAAATGGAATTTATCTGTGTTCATTCATGTTCATATTTCTGCACTTGTTATGTTCGATGAATGGCACTCTAGATTAACTTCACATTTAGGTCTGCGGTACCAACTGAGGTCGGTGTGAATATTCCAATGGCAATTGATCATAACATGAACTGATTGTGAATGTGTTTATGTGAGTCTTAGGTCTTTTGAGACTTTGTGATCTTGACTGTGCGGTACCCACTGACAGTCAATATCAATCCTTCGCGTAGGTCTAAGAGAGTTCTTGTACTGCGAGTCGAAGTTGTGAACTGGTTAGCTGCCCTACCAAGGGAGATAGTCAAGAATCGAATTAGATTTGTGTTAGGAGAATTTGGGATCTGGGAGAGTCTGACTCGTGCCAAGGACTTTCCCTACCAAGGGAAGTTCGGGGAGTATTGTGAGTCTGGGTTGTGAGAACTACCAAGTTGATTAATCCCAGTTCATTAGCAGGAAAAGTCCCCTCACATTTGTTTACACAAGTCGATGATAATAGGGAGAGATCCATACCAATTGATTCGTCCTCAAGGCAGTGCTTGCATACTAACCTTGCATCCATTCTTAACTTGCATTCATTCATAGTAGCTTGCATCTATCTTGTTGTCTTCATTTCATTTCATGCTTATGTATTGTTGAGTGAACAAACTGGTCTCTAAACAACCAAACCTTCCCTGTAGATACGATCCCTCTCACCACTACTATAGTAGTGTTAGGGTATTTGATGAGGTGATACGACTAGCTTCCCATCAAAATGGCGCCGTTGCCGGGGAAGGCACGGTTGTTGGAGATCAGTTGTTCTCTTGACTTGTTGATTTTTTGGTGTTTTTGTCATTCTGCTTTTGTGTGATTTTCTTGTTTTTGGTTTGTTAGTTTTTGTGTTAGTAAATTTCGGTTTTTGTTGTTCTGTGTTCTAGTCGGTTGTATTCAAGTTGTGGTAAGTGTAGGGGATTTGGAATTTATCTGAAATTGAACTGTGCACTCCACAAGAGGTCAATTATGTCTAGGTGGTTTGGGGATTCTTTTGAGCCTTATCATGATTACCCACCAGATTGGATGGATGACACACGACCAACACCTGGAATATTTGGCAACTCCTCCCCACCATGATATTATGAGACATGACACGACCAACAATAGAGCAATGAGTCCTATCTCAGAGAAGAGCAAGACCGAGAATACATGTTGTCTCAAATTTTGGACAAGGCGGATAGAGTTAAAACAAGGTTGGCTCAAAAGAAAGAGAAGGCTCCAGAACCACTACAGAGACTTGATAACAAGAGGGCCTTAATGAGCAACTTGTGGGAACAACTTGAGACACCACTTCAAGATGCTCAAGGCCACTCAGAAGGTATATCTCTCCTTACCGAAACACCCACTCCTAAGGAAAATCATTTTGATGTGAATGCAATTTTTGATTGTGGTTTAAAGAGTCCAAGGGAGTTGGAGTCTATAAATGTTGGAGATGTTATGCATGAGTGCTTGGTTGATGAGTTCCTTGTGCATGAACGTTTGAGTCCTTCTTGTGAGAATGATGTCCCTTGTGATGAGTTTAGTGATGAAGAACTTAGGGCTATTTGGTTTCTTACTGCCAAAATGGAGGGTGTATCTAATGAAGAGTCTTATATCAACTTTATGAATTACCATGAGAATGATGACATTGTTAGACTTCCCCTAGATACCCCTCCTGTCCTTGAATGCCCGGTGAATTGTACAGAGACACATCTCATCAATCCTTGTTTGAGAATGAATGAAACCAATGTTGCACATGTTAATAAAAATGACAATATGATCATTGAGCACTTTGTTGAGCCACCAAATCTTGAAATTATACATGAATCTGTAGTTGTGAATGGTGACCAACAAATAGAGGACATTGAGATACCTTTGTTAGATGTGCAAAGTGAACCAATTTTTTTTAGCAAAGGAGAGACCCAAAAGAGTACCCATGTTAGTCTATGTTATGAGGATTTAATGCTTTGTAAAGAAATTTCTAACATGGTGGAGAATTGCTTTGTTGATGCATCCATTTTGGAAATTACTGATAAATTTTTTGAGACTATGGATACACAATCTGTGGTTGAGCCTTGCAGGATTTCAGAGCCAAAGGTGGTGGAAGAGGTGAAAGAGGTGTTTCCTATGGGGGAACATACATGGTATAAAATGGAATTCATTGAGATGGTTTCCCAGGTGCATGAGCTCCAACACCTCTTTCTGAAAAATATTTGTCCAGCTCCATACTGGAGAAAAAAGAGTGCTCATGAAACAGGATTCTTCTGGTACAGAGATGGATACTCTGAATATTGAAAAAGGCCTCATGAATAAAGTCTAGCTGGAGACTGAATAAATCCAGAACTACTTAATCCACTTCTCTTGAATAAATTGATGTTTGATGTTTTTAGTCAGTTTTGCTTTTGTTTTGTTTATGTAGTTAGTTGTCTCTCATGTGCAGGAGCCTCAAGCAAGGGCCTCATAAATGGTAAGTGTGGCGGTGTTGGCAAAGTGCTAGTAACTTGACATATTATACACCACCATGACCCAAGGTCATGGTGTGGCACTCACTTGCACACCACATTTTTTCTCTACTCTCTTGCACATCACAAGTCACAATCTCACACTCTCGCACAGTAGGCACCACTTTAACACCAAGTTTCCAATGAGTCAATATTCACTCATATTTGAACAGTATAAGGTATGAGCTCATTCCCTTGTGATTTCTTGAACTCTATTTTGTGGGAAATACCTTCTTGAACTTCTATTGTCTAATATGAGGTGAATGTTCGTCTAGTTGATTGGGATTTCATGCGTTTCATAGAAACTGTGAAGTGGTAACCATGTGTGAAGTTTAAACTTGCAATGAACATAGTGTATTACTGGGACGCCTTTATTGCACGGAGTTCTGCTTTGAGATAAAAAACATGGTTAGTGTGCTACATGAATATATGATTTATCCATATAATGAGTTGTGTTCTTTTGGTGCAAGGATTCATGAGTCCAAGTGTGGGGTGTGCAAGTGGAAAGGATGAGCTCGAATGCTGGATCCAGTACACCAAATTTCCGAAATGCACAATCCTCTTTCCTGGGTTTCTCCAGTTTTTCCAACCAGCCTCCACCGAGCTTAAACGCGGTAGTCTCTTTCCTTTTTCACAATAGGAACCATTGTTAATTTAAAGTGTGGGGGGAGATATGCTATTGGGGATGTTGGCCTGTGATGATGCTGTGTGTAGTTGCCTGACCTCTAAGCTTTAAGGAATGCTTGTGTTTGTAAGGCCCAGTGCCTTTGCTTAAGAATTTCTTCTGTTGTGTTGCTTTGGGTATAAAAGGGAAATGGTGGTGGTGTGTAGTACATTAGTAAGCATGTAGGATGAATAAATTTGTGTTGTTGCGGAAAAGAAAAACAAGTCAGTGACTAGCACTGATCTTGTAATGTGCTTTAATTTCCTTGTTGTTGCGATAAATGTGATTGTTTGTGTTGTGTTGTGAAATATTCCACTGGCTAGTCCATCCAGCACACCTGCACACTCAAAAGAACACTCGCACTCCCAACCCCATCGAAAAACCCATAAATGTATTCAATGGTTCATGCGTGAAAATTTTTTGAGTTTTACAGTATGCATTTGATGCACACAATTTGCTGGGTAAAGTGCGATGTCAAAGTAAGATAGAAACGCCAGCACCAATTTTGACATAGGAGAGAGCTTGTGATTCTTTACTTGTATGTGCTTTCTACTCGTAAACACTTATTCTTGTATTTTGGATATATAGTCTATTGAAGGCACACACGAACATGAATTTTGTTGAAATGATGCAAATGTGAAGAAAAAGCCAGCAGGCGAATAAAGGGAAAAAAGAGCCACAAAACCCTGGGCAGCCAAGCACCAAAGTGCGGCATCAATGTCAAAAGACAAATAAGCACCAATGTGCATGCTACTATTTGTTAAGCTCTTAATGCTTAAAGTGTACGTGTGTGTGGACAACAGATTGTAGTGCAAGAATTTTTGTTAAAGTGTCTACTTGAGTACTATGCATAGACAGTGTGAGGAAACATAAGAAACTCTCAGCACACACTGCACGCTGACGGTTTGGTCTTTATTCGTTGCACCTTACTCGACAAATTGTGTAAGTCAGATGAATTGTAAACTCACTGCTCATATCTTTTTGTTGCATGCGAAAATTTTGTAAATGGACTGTCGATGATGTTGTGAGTGTTTGAATGTGGGATGGACAAGAGCTTAGTTATTTCTTTACTTTGCTCGGGACTAGCAAAGATTTAAGTGTGGGGGGTTGATAAGTCCGGTTTATACCGACTTATATGCGAATTATTCTTTGAGACTTTGTGTGAAAATCTAATGGAAAGAGTGCTTGGTGAATGGATTTTGTACATAAATGTTATTGATCTCGCTATAGAGGAAAATGGCTAAGTGTGGGTGAAATGTGATGAAATTGGTCTGAATAGATGAAATTGGGCTCACGCACACACTTGACCCTTGGACCTCACAAATCACTATTCACTCAAGTCACAATTCATGCAGACTCCCAGCACACAACTCACCCAGCACACACTAACACACCAATCCAGCATACACTTCACAAATCCACACACTAACACACCACACCTACACACACTCACATTTGCACGCACATTGCACGGTGCGGGCGCACGAGGTGCCTGCACCACTCACGCATTACACAGTGCGGCTGCACCATGCGGCCGCACCACACACACACCCACACGGTGCGCCCGCACCACACACACGATACACGGTGCGGGCGCATGGCACACACACACTCACGGCGGGCGCACAAGGCGCCCGCCACACACACCTGCACATTTTCATATTTTTCCTTTTTTGTGCATTTTCATTTATTCATGTTTTTTGTACATGTTTGCTTACTTCTCACTTGCACACTTGCACAAACACTACTCACTCAATCTTTGCCCCATAGTAGCACTTAGCACACACAGCCTTAAGCTCACACAAGCAAAGCAATTGACACATCTCCCTCATGGGCACCAAATGTTTGATATTTTACATTGAGAATTCTTGGTCATTAAGTTTAGTGCTAGACACGTGTCCTCACTTCAGCTTTGATTAATATTTGCAGGCACGTGTCGGCATCTCCGCAAATGAAGGAAGGTTCCTGGAACCTACATGACCAAGTCACTGAGGCAAAGCTACAAAAGGAGAGGAAGCTGCACAATCGAGGAGGAGAAGGGAGAAGCGACAACATAACAGAGCATAGCATCCTTAGATTAGGGTTCTTAGTTTAGATTAGGATTTTCTCTCTCTTTTCCCTTCCTTAGATCATATTGTCTTGAGGTTCAATTGTATGGATCTTTAGCTTATTTGAGACAATTGAAATGGAATTTATCTGTGTTTATTCATGTTCATATTTCTGCACTTGTTATGTTCGATGAATGGTGATCGTCATGTCAAGTTGAGGATTGATTCACCAATGTTAGTGAAGATGCATGAGATGAGAACCAAAGTGTGATTGTCTGAGTCTTTACACTTGCTTTCTACGATTATTTCATTTCTGAGAATCAGGCCTCGCCATAAGAAGCTTCGATGAATTGAAACATTAGGAAAAGTGTTAAAGAAGCTCTCTGTGTTAACAATGAAGACATTTGAAGCATAGGTCGGGCCTCGCCATGGGATTTCCTAGGTTTTGCATATTAGAGTAGTTAGTTTGGAGAGTTGAGACGTTGCGGAGATAAATTCACCATTCTCAGGCCTCGCCATGGGAGAGGATGGTGTCGAGGAGTACAGGAAGTGGTGTGGTCGCCATGCTAACCATAACTTGAGATTCTATACAACTTAGGTCTCCTTGAGATTTGCTTTGTTTGCGAGTTGATTGCATAGCATAGATTTGCTAGGTCTGTATTCATCCGATACAAGAATCCTAAGATATCTGTCTACACTTGTTCGTAGCTTTCCTCTTATTCCTTTTATTTTTGTTCCTTTGCGAGTTTTAATTTTGTGATTTGATTACTGTGACAATTCTTGGAACAATTCTTGAATTCTTGAACACTACACCTTCCCTGTGGATACGATCTCTACTTCCACTACTACATTAGTGTTTAGAGTTAAAATTACAAGTGCGCGACTACGCTTGTTCAAGAGTCCATAAAAGCGCAAAAGCCTTTTAAGTTTGTTGCCTGGGTTAAACCAATCAAACCTCATTGTCAGTAACAAAATTTCATCGGATCTGAAGCGAAGGTTAATGAATGTTTAGATAAATCCAATACGCTATTCCGTAATTCACAGTCTACAGTCTACACTAATCTAAATCTGTACTCCAGTGTACAGTGTATCCACCCTCGAATAAAATCCTAAACCCCAACGAAGCAGGGAGAATTCAGAATTGCAACACAAGAGTTCATTTTAAGAATCCCAAAAAGGATTTATTATGAGAACCTCTGTGCTACTTACTGTATAAGCCCTTCTGATTCTTTCATTTTCCAATGGTATTCAATTATTAATGTCAATTCTTACAACAATTATTTCATTTCGGAAGCTTTCATTTTTTTCTGCTATTCACAGGATCTGGCCGAAAAATTATGGGGGAAAATTTTAGCTACAAAGTTAGTACTGCTGTTTTGCCAGAGGTTTCGTTTTTTCCTTTTCTTTTTTTTTTAATTTCCCTTTTTGGTAATGGTCTCGTTTTTCTCGAATCTGTAACGTAAAGTTCTTAGTGGCAGACAATATTACTCCATTCATTTTGTATTCTTCTTTTACAGGAAAAAGCAAGGGAGATGATCCAGTTGGACTATGTTGATGCTGGGCCCAACGTTAACGCCAAATCTGGCTATCTTCTCGCTCCGCCGCCACTGTTGTGCTGCCCAGAGGAGGAAGAAGAAGGAAGAAGAAAAAGACAAAAATACCCTTAAAAAAGGTGATTTCCGTTTCCACTCACGGAGCAGTTGGATGGAAGGACCAAAAGTTGCATTTGCGAAAAGTTCGGTGACCATTTATACAACTTTAAAAGTTTAGTTTCCAAAAGCTGGACATAGTGAAAGTTTAGTGGCCTCCTAGGCAGTTTGCTCTAATTATATTTGATCTGTGTTTGAATGAGTTCTCTATTTATTGATTGTGAAATTCATCTTGCATGCATTGAACTGATGAGATCTGGGTTTGATTTGCGGTAGCCACTGAAATTAATCTAGATCCAAGTAATATGAATTGAATTTGACATGATTTAATGATGAGAACCTTCAATACATGAGTTTCTAGTCCTGATTTATTTGTTGATTTCATGTGTGCGGTGCCCACTGACATTTGAAATCAGATCTATCAAAAAGGGCATAGAATTGTTCTTGTTGGACACTTTGAACACACGAATTGACTATCTGCCTTGCCAAAGGAGATAATAAGTAGTGAACTAGGATTGTCATACAGAATAGGAATCTAGGAACTTAATTTGTTCGAAAGCTTGCCCCGCCCGGGGAGGATTTTGGAGTATGTGGAGTGAATTTGAGTGAGCCGCCCGGCTACTTGATTTTCATGACACAGGCAGTTGAATCCTCTCATTAATATACACTAGTTGATAAAACCATGAAAATATCTATGAATGTTGGAACCCCTCGAGGTAGTACTTCCGTTCTTGTTTGAACACTAACATTTTGCATTCATTCTTACGAGCACGCACTTGTTTTCTTTCCTGCATTTCATGCATCAGTAGCTAAGTGAACAAATGATCTCTGGATAACCTACCATTTCCTGTTGGAACGATCCCTCTTACCACTACTACAGTAGTAAGTAGGATAAAATTGGAGAGTAGGCGACAACTCACACCACCCACCCTGATTGAATACATGCATTTACTGAATAATGTTTACAAAAAATGATAAATTAAAAATTTTCACCAAAGCTCAATTTTTCAATTATATATAACACACGTATTTTAGCAAAAATTTGCATAATCCAAAATACATTAAATTGACTTTTTATTTGGCTTCATTGTTTTGCATATCCACCCTTAAACTGTGAACAATTGAATTGCTACTGAATGATGTTTGAAAAAATTGAATATTAAAATTTTCCATCAAACCTCAAATTTTCATGGTTATAACACATGTGTTTTAGCAAAATTTGCAAGAACTCAAAAACGCATTGATTTTAACTTCTTTATATCATTTTTGCATCCACCAGGACTTGAGAACATGCATTCTAGTGAATAATGTCAAAAAAATTTAAAATTAAGAATTTTCACCAAACCTCCATTTTTCATGGGCTATAACACATGTATTTTTCCAAAAATTTGCATAATCCAAAAAAGCATTGATTTTGACTTTTTTGTATCATTTTTTGCAACCTCCATAATTGTAAACATGCATTCTATTGAATGATGTCAAAAAAATGAAAATTTTCACCGAACCTCCATTTTTCATAGGTTAAAACACATGTATTTTAGCAAAAAATTGCATAATTAAAAAAGGTATTGATATTGACTTTTTTTGTACCATTTTTTTACCTACCTCGATTATGAATATGCATTCTTGTGAATAATGTCAAAAAAATTCAAAATTAAAATTTTCACCAAACCTCAATTTTTCATGAGTTATAAACACACGTATTTTAGCAAAAATTTGCATAATCCAAAACGCATAAATTCAACTTTTTTGTACATTTTTTGAACTCACCCCAATCGTGAACATGCATTCTAGTGATTGATGTCAAAAAATTGAAAATTAAAAATTTTACCAAACCTCCATTTTTCATGGGTTATAACACACGTATATTAGCAAAAAATGCTTTGATTTTGATTTTTTGGTACCGTTTTTTGCACCCTCTCCGATTGAGAACATGCATTCAAGTGAACATTGTCAAAAAAATGTAAAATTAAAATTTTCACCAAATCTTGATTTTCATAGGTTATAGCACACTTATTTTAGTAAAAATTTGCATAATCTAAAAACGCATTAAATTTGACTTTTTTGTATGTTTTTTGCACAGACCCCAATCGTGAACATGCATTTAGTGAATGATTTAAAAAAATTGAAAATTTAAATTTTTGCCAAACCTCAATTTTTCATGGGTTATAACACACGTGTTTTGAATAAAACGTCCAAAATAAAAAAAAGTGCATTGTTTTTTATTTTTTTGTACCCTTTTTTGCACCCATCCTGTTTCGGAACATGCATTCTAGTTAATAATGTCAAAAAAATTGAAAATTAAAATTTTCACCAATCCTCCATTTTTCATGGGTTATTAATTATTAAATGCTGCATAAAGAGACAACACAATTTTAATTTTTCAGAAGAAACTCAATGCCCAAACATAGGGAAAGAGAAGCAATCGAAAACATGCTGTCTAAGCAGCTGAAAGGATCGCAGCTGCAATCCATTTTTCATGGGTTATAACACATGTATTTTTGCAAAAATTTGCAAAATCTAAAAACGTATTGATTTTGATTTTTTTTGTATTGTATCTGACAACCTTCCCAATTGTGTACTTGGATTCTATTAAATGATGTCAAAAAAATGAAAATGAAAATTTTCACAAAACCTCCATTTTTCAAAACTTATAACACATGTATTTTAGCATAAAATTGCAGAGTATCAAAAAATGTATTGATTTTGACTTTTTTTGGTAACGTTTTTGGCATACTCCTCGATTATGAACCTGCATTCTATTGAATAATGTCAAAAAAATTGAAATTAAAATTTTCACCATACTTTCATTTTTCATGGGTTATAATACACGCATTTTGGCAAAAATTTGCATAATCCAAAAATGATTTAATATTGACTTTTTTTTTGTACGTTTTTTGCACCCACCCTAATTGTGAACAAGCATTTTAGAGAAAGATTTCAAAAAAATTTAAAATTAAAATTTTTTACAAAACCTCTATTTTTCATAGGTTATAACACCCTTGTTTTATCAAAAAATACCAAAATAAAAAAAATGCACTGATTTTGATTTTTTTATACAATTTTTTACACCCACCCCGATTGAGAACAAGCATTCCAGTAAATAATGTCAAAAAACATAAAATTAAAATTTTCATCAAACATCCATTTTTCATGGGTTATAACATACATATTTTAGCAAAAAATGCCAAAATAAAAAAATGCAATGATTTTGATTTTTTGTGCCATTTTTTGCACCCACCCCGCTTTAGAATATGTATTCTAATGAATAATGACAAAAAAATTGAAAAATAAAAATTTCACCAAACCTCTATTTTTGCAAAAAATTGCATAATCCAAAAACGAATTGATTTTGACTTTTTTGTATCAATTTTTGCATACACCTCAATCGTGGATATGCATTCTAGTGAATGATGTAGAAAAAATTAAAAATTAAAATTTTCACCAAACCTCTATTTTTCATGGGTTATAACACACCTGTTTTATCAAAAAATGCCAAAATCAAAATAATGCATTGATTTTGATTTTTTTTGGTACCGTTTTCTGCACCCACCCTAATTTAGAACATGCATTCTAGTGAATAGTGTTAAAAAAATGAAAAATTAAAATTTTTACCAAACTTCTATTTTTCATGAGTAATAACATGTATTTTCGGTAAAAATTGCTAAAATAAAAAAATGCATTAATTTTGATTTTTTAGTACCGTTTTTTGCACCCACCCCGATTTAGAACATGCATTCTAGTGAATATTGTCAAAAAAATGTAAAATTAAAATTTTCACCAAACCTCCATTTTTCATGGGTTATAACACACGTATTTTAGCAAAAATTTACATAATTCAAAAACGCATTAAATTTTACTTTTTTTTGGTTTGTTTTTTTCATCCACCATAATCGTGAACATGTATTCTAGTGAATGATGTTAAAAAAGTGAAAAATTAAGAATTTTCTCCAAATCTCCATTTTGCATGGGTTATAACACACATATTTTAGCAAAAATTTGTAGAATTCAAAAAAGCATTGATTTTCACCTTTTTTGTACCGTTTTTCGCACCCAACGCAATCGTGAACATGAATTCTAGTGAATGTTGTCAAAAAAAGTTTCAATTAAAATTTTCACTAAACCTCCATTTTTCATGGGTTATAACACTCATATTTTAGCAAAACATTTGCTAAATCCAAAAACACATTGATTTTTGATTTTTTTGTATCATTTTTTGCACTCACCCCGATTGAGAATAGGCATTCTAGTGTATAATGTAAAAAATATTAAAATTAAAATTTTCACCAAAACTCTATTTTCCATTGATAATAACTCACGTATTTTTTCAAAAATTTGCATAATAAAAAAAACGCATTGATTTAGACTTTTTTGTATAGTTTTTGGCAACCACCTCAATTGTTAATATGCATTCTACAAAATAATGTCAAAAGAATGAAAATTAAAATTTTCACCAAACCTCAATTTTTCATTGAGTGTAACACACGTATATTAAAAAAAATTGCAAAATCTAAAAACGCATTGATTTTAAATTTTTTTTGTATCATTATTTGCACCCACCACGATTATGAACGAGCATTCTAGTGAATAATGTCAAAAAATTTGAAAATTAAAGTTTTCTCCAAACTTCCATATTTCATGGGTTTACACACGTATTTTAGCAAAAATTTGCATAATCCAAAAATGCATTAAATTGACTTTTTTTTGTACGTTTTTTGCACCAACCCAACTCGTAGACATGCATTCCAATGAATGATGTCAAAAAAAATTGAAAACTAAAATTGTCAACAAACTTCCATTTTTCATGGGTTATAACACACGTGTTTTAGCAAAAAAATGCCAAATTCAAAATAATGAATTGATTTTAACCTTTTTCTTCCTTTTTTTGCACCCACCCCGATTGAGAACATGCATTCTAGCGAATAATGTCAAAACAATGTAAAATTAAAATTTTCACAAAATCTCAATTTTTCATGGTTCATAACACATATTTTAGCAAAAAAATGCATAATAAAAAAAGGTATTGATTTTGACTTATTTTGTTCCGTTTTTTTCACCTTCCTCAATTTTGAACATGCATTCTAGCGCATAATATAAAAAAAAGTTATAATTAAAATTTTCACCAAACCTCTATTTTTCATTGGTTATAACACACGTATTTAAGCAAAAATTTGCATAATCTAAAAACGCATTAAATTTGACTTTTTTGGGTCTGTTTCTTGCATTCACCCTAATCGTAGACATGCATTCTAGTGAATGATGTCGAAAAAACTGAAAATTAAAATTTTCACCAAACATCCATTTTTCATGGGTTATAACACACGTATTTTAGCTAAAAAGGCCAAAATAAAAAAATGCATAGATTTTAATTTTTTTTACCAGTTTTTGCACCCACCTTATTTGACAACATGCATTCAAGTGAATGATGTCAAAAAAATTAAAAATTAAAAATGAAAAATTTCACTAAACTTCCATTTTTCATAGGTTATAACATGTGTTTTAGCAAAAAAAGCCAAAATAAAAAAATGCATTGATTTTGATTTTTTTGTTCCGTTTTTTGAAACTACCACAATTGAGAACAGGCATTCTAGCGAATAATGTCAAAAAAATATATAATTAAATTTTTACAAAACCTTCATTTTTCATGGGTTATAGCACATGTATTTTACTTTAAAATGCATAAATTTTGATTTTTTTTGTACCATTTTTTCACCCACCCTGATTGAGAACATGCATTCAAGTGAACATTGTCAAAAAAATGTAAAATTAAAATTTTCACCAAACCTCCATTTTTCATAGGTTATAACACACGTATTTTAGTAAAAATTTGCATAATTCAAAAACGCATTAAATTTGACTTTTTTTGTACGTTTTTTGCACCAACTCCAATCGTGAACATGCATTCTAATGAATGATTTCAAAAAAATTGAAAATTAAAATTTTCACCAAGTATCCATTTTTTATGGGATATAACACACGTATTTTAGCAAAAAATTGCACAATCAAAAAAGGTATTGATTTTTATTTTTTTCTACCATTTTTTAGCCCACCCCGATTGTGAACCTGCATTCTAGTGAATAATATCAAAAAAATTGATATTTAAAATTTTCACCAAACCTCCATTGTTCATGAGTTATAACACACGTATTTTTGCAAAAATTTGCATAATCAAAAAATGCATTAAACTTGACTTTTTTGGTACATTTTTTGCACCCACTCAAATCGTGGACATGCATTCTAGTGAATGATGTCCAAAAAATTGAAAATTAAAATTTTCACCAAACATCCAATTTTCATGGGTTATAACACGTGTTTTAGCAAAAAAAATACCAAAATCTAAAAATGCATTGATTTTGATTTTTTTGTACTGTTTTTTGCACTCACCCCAATTGAGAACATGCATTCTAGTAAATAATGTCAAAAAAACTGAAAATGAAAATTTTCATCAAACCTGCATTTTTCATGGGTTATAACGCATGTATTTTTGCAAAAATTTGCATAATCCAAAAACAAATTGATTTTGACTTTTTTTTATCGTTTTTTGCAACCTTCCTAATTGTGAACATGCATTCTATTGAATGATGTAAAAAATGAAAATTAAAATTTTCCTCAAACCTCCATTTTTCATTGATTATAACACACGTATTTTAGAAAAAAATTGCAGATTCAAAAAATGTTTTGATTTTGACTTTTTTGTACTGTTTTTTGCACTTAACCCGATTGTAAAAATGCATTTTAGTGAATAATGTCTAAAAATTTGAAAATTAAAATTTTTACCGAACCACCATTTATCATGGGTTCTCAACAAACGTATTTTAACAAAAATTTGCATAATCCAAAAACGCATTAAATTTGACTTTTTTTGTACGTTTTTTTCACCCACACTAATCGTGGATATGCATTCTAGTGAATGATGTCAAAAAAATTGAATACTAAAATTTTCACCAAACCTCCATTAACACACATGTTTTAGCAAAAATGCCAAAATCAAAATAATGTATTGATTTTGATTTTTTTTTACCTTTTTTGCATCCATCCCGATTGACAATATGCATACTAGTGAATAATGTCAAAAAAATATAAAATTAAAATTTTTACAAAACTTCCAATTTTCATGGATTATAACACACTTACACACATATTTTAGCAAAAAAATGCCAAAATAAAAAAAAAGAATTGATTTTGATTTTTTTGTACTATTTTTTGCACCCACCCCATTTGAGAACATGCATTCTAGTGATGAATGTCAAAAAAAATTTTAAAAAAATTTTCATTAAACCTTCATTTTTCATGGGTTATAACACATGTATTTTAGCAAAAATTTGCATATCCAAAAATGCATTGATTTTGACTTTTTTGTATCGTTTTTTACAACCTCCATAATTTTGAACTTGCATTCAATTTTTTACAACCTCCATTTTTCAGGAGTTACAACACACGTATTTTAGCAAAAAATTGCAGAATTAAAAAATTTATTTATGTTGACTTTTTTGCACCATTTTTGCACCTATCCCAATTGTGAAAATGCATTTTAGATAATAATGTCAAAAAAATTAAAAATTAAAATTTTTATCAAACCTCTATTTTCATGGGTTATACCATGCGTATTTTAGGAAAAATTTGCATAATCCAAAAATGCATTAAATTTGACTTTTTTTTGCACCCACCCCAATCGTGAACTTGCATTCTAGTGAATGATGTCAAAAAAATTGAAAATTAAATTTTCAACAAACCTCAATTTTTTATGGGTTCTAATACACGTGTTTTAGATAAAAAGGCAAAAATAAAAAAAATACATTGATTTTTTGTACCATTTTTTACACCCCTCACGCCCGAGAGTATGAATTCTAGTGAATAATGTCAAAAAATTGAAAATTAAAATTTTCACCAAACCTCCATTTTTCATGAGCTATAACAAACGTATTTTTGCAAAAATTTGCATAATCCAAAAATGCATTGAATTTGACTTTTTTTGTATTGTTTTTTGCAACTTTCCTAATTGTGAACATTCATTCTATAGGATGATGTCAAAAAAATGAAAATTAAAATTTTCAACAAACCTCCATTTTTTATAGGTTATAACACATGTATTTTAGCAAAAAAATTACAAAATTAGAAAACATATTGATTTTAACTTTTTTGTACCGCTTTTTGCACCCGCCTCGATTGTAAACATACATTCTAGTGAATAATGTCAAAAAAACTAAAAAGTAAAATTTTCACCAAACCTCCATTTTTCATGAGCTATAACAAACGTATTTTTGCAAAAATTTGCATAATCTAAAAATGCATTGAATTTGACTTTTTTTGTATTGTTTTTTGCAACCTTCCTAATTGTGAACATGCATTCTATAGAATGATGTCAAAAAAAATTGAAAGTTAAAATTTTCACCAAACTTCTATTTTTCATGGGTTATAACACACGTATTTTAATAAAAAAAATTCCAAAATAAAAAAAAATGCATTGATTTTGATTTTTTTTACCATTTTTGTCACCCACCCCAATTGAGAACATGCATTCTATTGAATGATGTACAAAAAAATTAAAATTACAATTTTCACTAAACCTCCATTATTCATAGGTTATAACACACGTATTTTAGCAAAAAATTGCAGAATGAAAAAAGTTATAGATTTAGACTTTTTTGTACCTACATTGATTGTTAACATGCATTCTAGTGAATAATGTCTTTTTTTTTGCTTGGCTAATCATCCCATTTGCGGGGGGGGGGGGGGGGGGGGGGGCGCCACTCCCTTTTTTATTGATTAAAGAGATAATGTTACAAAAGTTAATTGCGGATATAACCACACCATTAGTACTAGTGAAAAGCTGGAAATAAGGAGGACTCCTCCCTTACAATAGAGCGCCTATAGCTAAGGAAAAAAGGAGAAAATTCTCCTTGACATTAAAGCATTTGAATTACAGTGAGGAAAGTCACAAGCAACAACCTTTCGGGTAAGATTAATTGCAGTGGTTTGTAATTATATAAAGGTCGTCCCAAGACTAAAAACCTTTATATACTTTCAAAGCCCGGCATTATCATCTTGCAACACAAGGGTTGCTATATGCCAAAAAACTCCATACAGTATGTCATTCTATGATTCAGCAGGAGTGACAAAAATGAGAAATACATATTAAAGTATAGTAGTACAGCTCTTGATATGGTAAAATAGCCTAACATCAGCAGCTATTGACCAGTTGTAATGTGAATTGAGTGGTTTGATCCAAAGGCAATAATCACTGAGCATGAGGTACATGATATACAAACATTGGCAAAATGGCCTGAACTCCAGCAGCCATGGCCATATTTGAGCTTACTTGATTTTCACCAAACTAAAAATGTCAAAAAATCTAAAAATTAAAATTTTCACCAAACCTCCATTTTTCATGGGTTATATAATACACGTCTTTTAGCAAACATTTGCATAATACAAAACGAGTTAAATTAAACTCTTTTTGTACGTTTTTTGCACCCATGCATTCTATTGAATGATGTCAAAACAATTGAAAATTAAAATTTACACCAAACTTCCATTTTTCATGGGTTATAACACACATATTTTAGCAAAAAATTAAAAAATAAAAAAATACATTGATTTTGATTTGTTTTTTATACCGTTTTCTGCACCCAGCCCGATTGAGAACATGCATTCTAGTGAATATTGTCAAAAAAATATAATTAAATTTTCACCAAACCTCCATTTTTCATGGGTTATAACACACATATTTTAGCAAAAATTTGCATAATCCAAAAAATGCATTAAATTTGACTTTTTTGGTTCGTTTTTTGCGTCCACCTCAATCGTGAACATGCATTCTTGTGAATGATGTTAAAAAAATTGAAAATTAAAATTTTCATCAAACCTGCATTTTTTATGGGCTATAACACATGTATTTTTGTAAACATTTGCATAATCCAAAAACACATTGATTTTTATTTTTTTAATCATTTTTTGCAACCTCTCTAATTGTGAACATGCATTCTATTGAATGATGTAAAATAATGAAAATTAAAATTTTCACCAAACCTCCATTTTTCATTGATTATAACACACGTATTTTAGAAAAAAATTGCAGAATAAAAAATGTATTGATTTTGACTTTTTTTGTACTGTTTTTTGCACTTAACCCGATTGTGAAAATGCATTTTAGTGAATAATGTCTAAAAATTTGAAAATTACAATTTTTACCGAACCACCATTTTTCATGGGTTCTCAACACACGTATTTTAACAAAAATTTGCATAATCAAAAAACGCATTAAATTTGACTTTTTTTTATACATTTTTTGCACATACCCTAATCGTGGACATGCATTTTAGTGAATTATGTCAAAAAAATTGAAAACTAAAATTTTTACCAAACCTCCATTAACATACATGTTTTAGCAAAAAATGTCAAAATCAAAATAATGCTTTGATTTTGATTTTTTTTTACCTTTTTTGCACCCACCCCAATTGACAATATGCATACTAGTGAATAATGTCAAAAAAAATATAAAATTAAAATTTTTACCAAACTTCTAATTTACAAAATAATAAAATGCATTGATTTTGATTTGTTTTTTGTACCGTTTTCTGCACCCAGCCCGATTGAGAACATACATTCTAGTGAATATTGTCAAGAAAATGTATAATTAAAATTTTCACCAAAACTCCATTTTTCATGGGTTATAGCACACATATTTTAGCAAAAATTTGCATAATCCAAAAAATGCATTAAATTTGACTTTTTGGTTCGTTTTTTGCGTCCACCCCAATCGTGAACATGCATTCTTGTGAATGATGTTAAAAAAATTGAAAATTAAAATTTTCACCAAACCTCCATTTTTCATGGGTTATAACTAGGGGTGTTCATCGGTTCGGTTTTCGAGTTATTCGAGTTGTTCGATTCGGTTTGTTCGGTTTGAACGTCCCTAAACTCAAATTTGAAAACCAAACCAATTTGAATTGAATTTGAATTCGTTTTTCGGTTTGAATTCGAATAAACCGAAAATGATATTTGAATATAAAAATCAAATCTTCATTCGAATTAAACGAATTCATGCAAACAAACTAGACTGGAATTTAGTTTTAACCTAAATCAAATTATCAAATTAAATCACATTTTAGGATTCAAAATAATAATTTCGTTAAATATTATATATTTTATATTAATATATATTTTTAATATTTGAATTCGGTTTTCGGTTTGGTTTTCAAATTGGAAGCTAAACTCGAAAACTAAACCATAAACCGAAATTCGAATTTGGTTTACCGAAAATGAATTCGAATTCGAATAATTCGAGTTCGGTGAATTCGAATTCGGTCGGATATTCGATTTAACTCGAATATTGAACACCCCTAGTTATAACACACGTGTTTTAGCAAAAAATTGCAGAATTCAAAAATGCATTAAATTTGACTTTTTTTTGTTCGTTTCTTGCATGCACCCCAATCGTGAACATGCATTCTAGTAAATGATGTTGAAAAATTGATAATTAAAATTTTTACCAAACCTCCATTTTTCATGAGTTATAACACACGTATTTTAGCAAAAATTTGCATAATCTAAAAAAGCATTAATATTGACTTTTTTTGTACTTTTTTTGCACCCACCCAAATCGTGAATATGTATTCTATTGAATGATTTCAAAAAAATGTAAAATTAAATTTTTTTACCAAACCTCCATTTTTTATGGGTTATAACAAACTTATTTTAGCAAAAATTTGCTTAATCCAAAAACGCATTGAATTTGACTTTTTTGGTATGTTTCTTGCACCCACTCCAATCGTGGACATGCGTTCAAGTGAATGATGTCGAAAAAATTGAAAATTAAAATTTTCACCAAACATTCATTTTTCACGGGCTATAACACGTGTTTTAGCAAAAAAATACCAAAATAAAAAAAATTGTTGATTTTGATTTTTTATTACCGTTTTTTGCGCCCACCCGATTGAGAATATGTTTTCTAGTGAATAATGTCAAAAAAATGTAAATATAAAATTTTCACTAAACTTCCTTTTTTCATGGGTTATAACACACTTAGTTTCACAAAAAATGCAAAAATAAAAAAATGCATTGATTTTGATTTTTTTGAACCGTTTTTTGCACACACTCCGTTTGAGAACTTGCATTCTAGTTAATAACATCAAAAAAATTAAAAATTAAAAATTTCACCAAATGTACATTTTTCATGGCCAATAACACACGTATTTTAGCAAAAAAATTGCATAATCCAAAAACTCATTGATTTTGACTTTTTTTTGTATCGTTTTTTGCAACCTCCCCAATTGTGAACATGCACTCTATTGAATGATGAAAAAAATAAAAATAAAAATTTTCATCAAACCTCCATTTTTCATGGGTTATAACACACATATTTTAGCAAAAATTTACATAATCCAAAAACGCATTAATATTGATTTTTTTGTACGTTTTTTGCACCCACCCCAATAGGGAACATGCATTCTAGTGAGTAATTTCAAAAAAATTGAAAAATAAAATTTTCGCAAAACCTCTATTTTACATGGGTTATAACACACCTGTTTTAGCAAAAAATACCAAAATAAAAAAATGCATTGATTTTGATTTTTTTACCATTTTTTACACCCACCCCGATTGAGAACAAGCATTCTAGTAAATAATGTAAAAAAATATAAAATTAAAATTTTCACCAAAACTCCATTTTTAATGGGTTATAACACACATATTTTAGCAAAAAAAATGCCAAAACAAATGCATTTATTTTGATTTTCTGTACCGGTTTTTGCACCCACCGCATTTGAGAACATACATTTTAAGGAAAAATTTCAAAAAAATTGAAAAATTAATTTTTCACAAAATCTCCATTTTTCATAGGTTATAACACATGTGTTTTAGCAAAAATTTGCAGAATTCAAAAACGCATTGATTTTAACTTTTTGGTATCATTTTTTGCATTCAAAACGATTGAGAACATGTATTCTAGTGAATGATGTCAAAAAAAGTTTAAATTAAAATTTTTACAAAACCTCCATTTTTCATGGGTTATAATACACATATTTTAACAAAAAAATTTGCAGAATCCAAAAACGCATAGATTTTGACTTTTTTTAAACCATTTTTGCACCCTCCCCGATTGAGAATATGCATTCAAGTGTATAATGTCAAAAAACTAAAAATTAAAATTTTAACCAAACCTCCATTTTTCTTGGGTTATAACACACGTATTTTTTCAAAAAAAAATTGTGTAATCAAAAAACGCATTGATTTAGACTTTTTTTTTTATACTTTTTGCAACCACTTATATTATGAACATACATTCTATTAAAATGATATCAAAAAAATGAAAATTACAATTTTCACCAAACCTCCAATTTTCATGACACACGTATATTAAAAAAATTTGCAGAATCAAAAAACGCATAGATTTTAACTTTTTTGTACCATTATTTTCACCCACCCCGATTGTGAACGTGCATTCTATTGAATAATGTCAAAAAATTTGAAAATTAAACTTTTGACCAAACCTCCATTTTTATGGGTTATAACACACGTATTTTAGGTAAAATTTGCATAATCCAAAAACACATTAATATTTATTTTTTTGTACGTTTTCTGCATCCACCCCAATCGTGAATATGCATTCTAGTGAATGATTTTAAAAAATTTGAAAATTAAAATTTTCACCAAACCTCCATTTTTCATGGGTTATAACACAAGTGTTTTAGCAAAAAATGCATTGATTTTAATTTTTTTGTAACGTTTTTTGCACCTACCTCGATTGAGAATATGCATTCTAGAGAATAATGTCAAAAAATGTAAAATTAAAATTTCACCAAACCTCCATCTTTCATGGATCATTACACACGTATTTACCAAAAAATGCCAAAATAAAAAAAAATGCATTGAATTTGATTTTTTTGTACCGTTTTTTGCTTCCACCCCGTTTGAAACCATGCATTCCAGGGAATAACGTCAAAAAAATTGAAAAATATAATTTTCACAAAACCTCCATTTTTTATGGGCTATTACAGGTATTTTTGCAAAAATTTTCATAATCCAAAAACGCATTGATTTAGACTTTTTTTTATCATTTTTTGCAACCTCTTCAATTGAGAACATGCATTCTAGTAAATGATGTTAAAAAAATTGAGAATTAAAATTTTCACCAAACCTCCATTCTTCATGGGTTATAACACACATATTTTAGCAAAACATGCCAAAATAAAAAAAATGCACTGATTTTGACTTTTTTGTACCGTTTTTTGCTCCCACCCAATTTTAGAACGTGCATTCTAGTGAATGATGTGAAAAAATTTAAAATTTAAAAATTAAAAATTAAAATTTTCACTAAACCTCCATTTTTCATGGTTTATAACACGTGGTTTGGGAAAAACTGCCAAAATAAAAAAAAAACATTGATTTTGATTTTTTTTGTTCCATTTTTTGCACCTAACCCGATTGAGAACATGCATTCTAGAGAAAAATGTCAAAAAATGTAAAATTAAAATTTTTACCAAACCTACATTTTTCTGGGTTATAACGCACGTATTTTTCTAAAAAATACCAAAATCAACAATAATGCATCTATTTTGATTTTTTGTACTATTTTTTTCACCCAGCCCGTATGAAAGCACGCATTCTAGTGAATAATGTCAAAAAAATTGAAAACTAAAATTTTCATCAAACCTTCTTTTTTCATTGCTATTACACACGTATTTTTGCAAAAATTTGCATAATCCAAAAACGAATTGATTTTGACTTTTTTTGTATCATTTTTTGTAACCTCCCCAATTGTGAACATGCATTCCATTGAATGATCTCAAAAAAATTGAAAATTGAAAATTTCACCAAACATCCATTTTTCATGGGTTATAACTCATGTATTTTAGCAAAAAATTGCAGAATCAAAAAAGTTATTGATTTTGATTTTTTTGCACCCACTCCAATTGTGAACTTTAATTTTAGTGAAAAATGTCAAAAAATTGATAATTAAAATTTTCACCAAACCTCCATTTTTCATAGGTTATAACACGTATTTTTGCAAAAATTTGCATAATCAAAAAATGTATAGAATTTGACTTTTTTCGATAGCTTTTTGCAGCCACTCCAATCGTGGACATGTATTCTAGTGAATGATGTAGAAAAAATTGAAAATTAAAATTTTCACTAAACCTCCGTTTTTAATGGGTTATAACACACGTGTTTTAGCAAAAAATATGCATTAATATTGACTTTTATTTAGGTAAAATTTGCATAAATCATGAGGAAACAAAAGAGATTCAACGTCAAGTGGATGAACTCCTTGACAAAGATATTGTGCGTGAATCTCTAAGTCCTTGTTCTGTTTTAGTAATTTTATTACCTAAAAAGGATGAATCTTGGAGAATGTGTGTTGATTGTTGTGCCATAAACAAAATCACCATTAAGTATAGACATCCAATTCCTAGATTAGATGATATGCTTGATGAATTGTATGGTTCGTGTATTTTCACCAAGATTGATTTAAAAAGTGGCTACTATCAAATTAGAATGAAAGAAGGTGATGAATGGAAAACAGCCTTTAAAACAAAGTATGGTTTGTATGAATGGTTAGTCATGCCTTTTGGTCAAACTAATGCACCTAGTACTTTGATGAGGCTAATGAATCACGTATTTCGGTCTTTCATTGGTAAATTTGTTGTGGTCTATTTTGATGACATCCTTATTTATAGCAAATCACTTGATCAGCATGTTGAACATTTAACACAAGTGTTTGTTGTATTACGTGAGAACCGATTGTATGCTAACCTTAAAAAGTGTTCTTTTTGCATGGAATCAATTATTTTTTTGGGTTATGTTGTTAGTTCTCAAGGTATTTCTGTTGATGAGTCAAAAGTCAAGGCTATAGAGGAGTGGCCGAGACCTAAGAATGCTAGTGAAGTTAGGAGTTTTCATGGTTTAACAAGTTTTTATAGAAGGTTTGTTAAAGACTTTAGTTCTGTAGCTGCACCTTTGAATGAACTTGTTAAAAAGAACATTGCCTTTGAATGGAAAGAGGAGCATGAAAATGCCTTCACTAAATTAAAATATATGTTGACTCACGCCCCTTTACTTGCATTGCCTAATTTTCATAAAGCTTTTGAGATACACTGTGATACCTCTGGGATTGGTATTGGTGCTGTTTTAATGCAGGAATCAAGACCCGTGGCTTACTTTAGTGAAAAGCTTAATGGGGTAGCTTTAAAGTATGCAACTTATGACAAGAAGTTGTATGCTTTGGTAAGGTCATTACAGGTTTGGAAACATTACTTATGGCCTAAAGAGTTTATAATTCATTCTGATCATGAAAGCCTTAAATTCTTGAAAACTCAAGGTAAATTGAATAAGAGGCATGCTAAATGGTTAGAATTTATTGAAACTTTTGCATATGTGATTAAGTATAAATCTGGTCAAGAAAACATTGTAGCTGATGCATTATCTAGGCGTTATTCATTATTCACCTATATGCATGCTAAGTTACTTGGGTTTGAATTGATAAAAGATTTGTACAAAGATGATCATGATTTCAATGCCGCCTATAATGATTGTGTTTCAAAACCGAATGGTGACTACTACTTGCATGATGGTTTCTTGTTTCGAAAGGATAAATTGTGCATACCCCTTTGTTCAATTCGTGAATTACTTGTTAAGGAAACCCATGGGGGAGGGTTAATGGGGCATTTTGGTATTGCTAAAACACTTACTGTTTTGAATGAACACTTTTATTGGCCTAACATGATTAAAGATGTGAAAAGTGTTTGTGATAAATGTATTGTGTGTAAACAAGCCAAATCGAAAATATTGCCTCATGGATTGTATACAACTTTGCCTGTTTCTAGTCATCCTTGGGTTGATATTTCTATGGATTTTGTTCTTGGATTGCCTAGATCACGTAATGGTAAAGATAGTATATTTGTAGTAGTGGATCGATTTAGTAAAATGGCACATTTTATTGCATGTTCCAAAACTAATGATGCTACACATATTACTGATTTGTTCTTTTAGAAAATTGTTAGATTGCATGGCATTCCACAAAGTATTGTTAGTGATAGGGATTTTAAGTTCTTGTCTCACTTTTGGCGTACTTTATGGAATAAGTTAGGCACTAAATTATTGTTTTCTACTGTTGCACATCCACAAACTGATGGACAAATTGAAGTAGTTAACCGCACTTTATCTACCTTACTTCGAGCCATCATCCAAAGAAACTTAAAGAATTGGGAAAGTTGTCTTCCACATATTGAGTTTGCATATAATAGAACTTTTCATAATTCGACATCTTGTTCACCATTTGAGATTGTATATGGGTTCAATCCTTTAACTCCACTTGATATTTTGCCTTTGCCTATTAATGAGTTTGTTAATGTTGAAGGTAAAAAGAAAGCTGAATTTATTAAGGGGTTACATGAAAGGGTTCGAAATACCATTGAAAAGCGAAATGAACAATATGCCAAGCAAGCCAGTAAAGGAAGGAAGAGAGTGATTTTCGAACCAGGAGATTGGGTTTGGATTCACTTGAGGAAGGAAAGGTTTCCTGACAAGAGGAAATCTAAACTTCATCCAAGAGGAGATGGTCCTTTTCGTGTTTTGGAAAGGATTGGAGATAATGCTTACAAAGTCGAGCTTCCAAGTGAGTATGGCAATGTTTCATCTACATTCAATATTTCTGATTTATCTTTGTTTGATGTAGGTGATTCGAGGACGAATCTTTTCGAGGATGGAGGGAATGATAGCAATCCATCCACTTCCTTGGTGCCAAAGCTGAGCTTACATGATCCTTTGAAGAATCTTGATGGACCAATGACAAGATGAAGGAGCAAAAGGATGAAAGAAGCTTTGCACACTTTGTTGTCATCACACTTTGAAGACTTGGAGGCCGAGAGTTCTTTACCATCTCAACATAGAGTTCTTTGGCATGTTTCTTCAATAATCATTCATGATGAAGTTTCTAGAAGTTCTACATTGGAGCTTAAGGAAATTCCACCTTGAAGAAATATTCCATGGCCGAGTTGAAGTTCAATGGCAAGGCGTGTACTTGGGCTTTTATATGGATCACGCCCTTAAGTAATTTTAGGGTTTTGCTTTGTTGTTAATTAATTAAGTCCAAAACACTTAATGTGGGCTTTAATTAATTCATTAATAAGTTGCTTGGCCCAATTATCTTACATGATAATGGCAAGTATTAATTTAGGCAACAAAGGTAGCAAAAATGTGTTTTGCTTCCTTGTGAAACCGTTTTATCCATTCCTTTTTGGGAAAGGATTAGTTAGTTAGTTAGTTAGCTAAGAAGTCAAGTTGTGTTTTGCAACTACTAGGGTTTCTTGTATGACCGACTTTAAACCTTTATTTAAAGGGGTCATTAACATTTTTTATTCAATGAAGAAAGAAGAAGAATTTCGAGATTTTTAGCTTGCTAAAAATTGTGATTAACACTTTGTGTTGTCCAAGCCTTGGAGAATTATTTAATTGTCCATTGTAGAAGCTTGCCTTTAGCGTAACCTATAGGTGACTTCACCATTGTTCTTTATTTAAAGAGCCGGCCAAATTAACTTGTTTAACTAATTGAATTTTCATAGGTTAAATTGAGTTCATTTGTATTAAAGCGTGGGGTTTTGATTTACTCAACAACTTTGCGTTTTTCCCTTGAATCTTCACCACCCGAGTTCTTGTTGTTTGTGTGTCTTGGAATAACCTTTGTGACCCAATCGTAAACATGCATTCTAGAGAATGTCAAAAAAATTAAAAATTAAAATTTTTACCAAACCTTCATCTTTCAGGGGTTATAACACACGTGTTTGAGCAAAAAAGTGCCAAAACAAAAAAATTGCATTGATTTTGATTTTTTTGTACCGTTTTTTGTACCCCATTTCGATTGAGAACATGCATTCTAGTGAATAATTTCAAAAAATATAAAATTAAAATTTTCACCAAACTTCTACTTTTCATGGGTTATAACACACGTATTTTAGGAAAAATGCCAAAAGAAAAAAATGCATTGACTCTAATTTTTACCGTTTTTTGCACCTACCCCGTTTGAGAACATGCATTCTAGTGAATAATGTCAAAAAAATGTAAAATAAAATTTTTACCAAACCTCCATTTTTCTTGGGCTATAACACACTTATTTTTGCAAAAATTTGCATAATTCAAAAACGCATTGATTTTGACTTTTTTTGTATCGTTTTTTGCAACCTCCCTAATTGTGAAAATAGATTCTATTGAATGACGTAAAAATGAAAATTAAATTTTCACCAAACCTCCATTTCTCACTGGTTATAACACACATATTTTCGCAAAAAATTGCAAAATAAAAAAAGTATTGATTTTGACTTTTTTGTACCATATTTTGCACACATCTCGATTATGAATATGCATTCTAGTCAATAATGTCAAAAAAATTGAAAATTTAAATTTTTACCAAATCTCCATTTTTCATAAGTTATAACACACGTATTTTAGTAAAAATTTGCATAATCCAAAAATGCATTAAATTTCACTTTTTTGGAACATTTTTTGCACCCACCCCAATCGTGAACATGCATTATAGTGAATGATGTCAAAAAAATTAAAAATTAAAATTTTCGCCAAACCTCAATTTTTCATGTGTTATAACACACGTGTTTTAGATAAAAATGCCAAAATAAAAAAAATGCATTGATTTTGATTTTTTTGTACCGTTTTTTGCACCCAACTCGTTTGAGAATATGGATTCTAGTGAATATTGTGAAAAAAATGTAAAATTAAAATTTTTACCAAGCTTCCATTTTCATGGGTTATAACACACGCAAAAAATGCCAAAATAAAAAAAATCATTGATTTTGATTTTGTACCATTTTTTACAACCGCCCCGTTTGAGAATATGAATTCTAGTGAATAATGTCGAAAAAATTAAAAATTAAAATTTTCATCAAACCTCATTTATCATGGGAAATAACGCACGTATTTTTGCAAATTTTTGCATAATTCAAAAACGCATTGATTTTGGCTTTTTTGTATTTTTTCTTTCAACCTCCCCAATTGTGAAGATGCATTCTATTGAATGATGTCAAAAAAATGAAAATTAAAATTTTCACTAAACCTCCATTTATCATAAGTTATAACACACGCGTTTTTGGGTAAAAATGCATAATCAAAAAACGTATTGATTTTGACTTTTTTTGTACCGTTTTTGGCACATACCTCGATTGTGAACATACATTCTAGTGAATAATATCAAAAAATTTGAAATTAAAATTTTCACCAAACCTCCATTTTTAATGGGTTATAATACACGTATTTTAACAAAAATTTGCATATTCCAAAAATGCGTTAATATTGACTTTTTTGTACGCTTTTTGCACCCACCCCAATTTTGAACATTCATTCTAGTGAATGACTTCAAACAAATTGAAAATTAAAATTTTCATCAAACATCCATTTTTCATGGGTTATAACACACATGTTTTTTATTTTTTTCACTAAACATCAATTTTTCACCAAAAAAATGCATTGAGTTTGATTTTTTTGGTACTGTTTTTTGCATCCACCCCAATTGAGAACAAGTATTCTAGTAAATAATGTCAAAAAAATATAAAATAAAAATTTTCACCAAACCTCCCTTTTTTAAGGATTATTACAAATGTATTTTAGCAAAAAATTGCATAATCAAAAAAATGCAATTATTTTGATTTTTTTTTACTGTTTTTTGCACTCACTCATTTGAGAAAATGCATTCTAGTGAATAATGTCAAAAAATTGAAAATTAAAATTTTCACCAAACCTCCATTTTTCATGGACTATAACACACATATTTTTGCAAAAATTTGCATAATCCAAAAACGATTGATTTTGATATTTTTTGTATCGTTTTTTGCTCACACCGCAATCGTGGACATGCATTCTAGTGAATGGTGTGGAAAAAATTGAAAATGAAAATTTTCACCAAACCTCTATTTTTCATAGGTTATAACATAGCTGTTTTAGCAAAAAACGCCTAAATCAAAATAATGCATTGATTTTGATTTTTTTGTACCATTTTATGAACCCACCCTGACTGAGAACATGCATTCTAGTGAATAATGTGACAAATATAAAATTAAAATTTTTACCAAACTTTCAATTTTTATGGGTTATAACACACGTATTTTAGCAAAAAATGACAATATCAAAAAAATTCATTGATTTTTATTTTTTTTGTAAGGTTTTTGGCACCCACCCCGTTTGATAACATGCATTCTAGTGACTAATGTCAAAACAAATTGAAAATTAAAATTTTCAAAAAACTCCATTTTTCATGGGCAACAACACACGTATTTTTGAAAAAATTTGCATAATCTAAAAATGCATTGATTTTGACTTTTTTTGTATCGTTTTTTGCAACCTATCCAATTGTGAATATGCATTCTACTGAATAGTGTCAAAAAATTAAAATTAAAATTTTCACCAAACCTCCATTTTTCATAGCTTATAACACACACTTTAGCAAAAAAATTGCAAAATAAAAAAACTTATTGATTTTGACTTTTTTGTAAGGTTTTTGGCAAACAACTCGAATGTGAACATGCATTTTAGTGAATAATGTCAAAAAATTTGAAATTAAAATTTTCACCAAACCTCCATTTTTCATGATATAAGAAAAATTAATCAACAATTAAATTATTCAAATCAAATTTTATCTACTATAGCTCAACAGGTAGATTTAGTATCAACAAAAATAGATTCAAAACAAAAAACAATAGAGCAATTACATTTTCCAAATGAAATAGCAAAACCACATTTTCAGAAAAAAAATTTATTTGAAGAATTAAATTTATCATTTAGTCCAAAAGAACAAGAGCAAGTTGAAGAGCAAAATATGCTAGATAAAATATTACATAAATTAAGTCAATTAGAAACTAAAGAAAAACTGAGTACTTCAGAAAATAATATTAAAAATATAAATACTTTAGATAAAATAAATCCAATAATAGAGAACAAAATATAGATTCAGATAATATAGAAACTTCAGATGAAGAAGACAATATAATTGATAAGTTGGTTTTATACCAACTAATATGTGTTAAAATTCTTGGCTTTTGTCTTGTGTTTATGCAAATGTGTGGTGTTTTGAGTGCTTTTATGCATATACGTGATGTGCTAATTGGTAATGATGAAATGGTGCAAAAAGAGTGAAAATGATGGTAAATGTAGTGAAAAGTGTCAAAAGGAAAATAAAGGAACTGAAAAGGCATTATTAGGCCAATTTAGGGTTTTCGGCAGTTTCAAGTGTGCAATTTGTTTTGTGAATAACTCTTTCAATTCTAATCCAAATGAGGAGATCTTGGATGATTTGTAAAGCTCTTTGTTTGTACTTCAATTGCCATGTTTTAACGTTTTCCATATTCTGTGTGCAATCATGAGAAACGAAGGCATCTTTGTTGTGTTTGGATTAGGATTTTTAGGGTTTCATCTTCTTGCCACAGTTTGGTATTTTGATGCTATCTTGAGTTTCAGGAACCCAATGATGCTAAAGCTTGAACCTATAGAAAGCCAAAAGAAAGTTCTACAACTTTCATGTGTACTGAAGAGTCTAATTCAGAGGCTAGAGCATACTTATTTGGCATGGAAGTGGGGGATTGTGATAAACTTGACACTTAGCCAAAATTTTCATGCACAACTCACTTCACTCATATGCACACTGACATTATCACCTCACCACTCTCTCGCGCACCACTAGCAAAACTCTCGCACACTACGCATACACTCTCGCACACTATCACGCACACATGGTGCGGCGAGGCCACCTCGTCGCACATGCACTTCGCACACTCACACGCGGCGAGGTCACCTCGCCGCACAAGACCCTCGCACTAACACTCGCACACTCATGCACACCTTCACGAGCATCACTCGCACACACATTGCGGCGAGGTCACCTCGCCGCAACATTTTTGTGCACACATATTGTGCAGCGAGGTGACCTCGCCGCACAACAACACTCGCACAGCTCACCTCACTCATGCGCACACAAGCACTCACACTCAAGCATTCACCGCAACACATTTCTACACACATATTGTGCTGCGAGGTGACCTCGCCGCACAACCCCTGCACACATCATGCATAAAGTGTGTACATTTTCACTCAACATTCGTGCATACACTCAACACACATTTCACTCAATATCTATTGCCATTCAAACTTTACAGCATTCACAACATTCACAGCATTTTGATTTCATAACACTAAAACACTCACTTACATCTACACTACACATTATCACATTATCACACTCAAGCTCACCAACGTTTCCACATTCATTCACATGCATTCACAATCACCTCACTGAAATGTCACACACTCGCACACAAGCTGGCAAGACCTCGCCGCGAGGTCTAGCCAGCCAGCACCTTACACTGCAAGGTCTCGCCGCGAGACCTCGCCAGCAAGAGCATTACACGGCGAGACCTCGCCGAGAGGTCTCGCCACACACACACACTTCACGGTGAGACCTCGCCGCGAGGTCTCGCCAACCAATTTGCTTCGGGAGTGTGATCTTGGCAAACTGGAATAAAATGTCTAAGTGTTGTTCTTACTCAGGTTGCAGCTAGTGAGCAAAGGAGTGGAAGTTTCTGGCCTGAAGGCGTACAAGAGCTGAGTTCAGAAGGGGATGTTGAAGCTGGAAGCCCGAAGGCGTGCTCTGCTCCACTTATGAAGGCGTGATAGTTGCTGGATGAGAAGAGGCTTAAGCGTGGACTGGAGGCGTGATTGCTCTTGGCCTGAAAGCGCTGGAACAGAATTGAAGGCGCAATGCTCCAGGCTTGAAGGCGCTGGGACAGATTTGAAGGCTATTACGTAGGATTTCATTTGGGCTGATTTTGTCATACCTTACGAGGGTACTTTTGGAATAATCTAGTTATTTTACGTTAGCGTATTAGTTGCATTTTTATGAACCTCTATATATAGAGGATTAGTTAACCATTTTAGGGGAGGGAGTTTAGAAGGAATATTGGAGATTAGAGAACCATCTTTTGAATTCTAGCGGGAATTCTCATTTTTCCTCATTTTCTCTCTCTAGATCTATTTTCTCTCACTAAACATTTCTTCTCCGATCTCATTTCCGATCACGATTGTGAACCAGAGATTTCATATTGAACTCAACCGAAGCAACATTGAACTTCCTTCTACATTTCAATCCGTGAATTTTCTCAATTTGATGGAATTCAATTGCTTTATGTTGGAATTTAATGCTTACGAGTTGAATATGGAGTTTTCTGGCTAATTGTGTGATATCTTAGGGTTCTAAACGGATGAATACATAATTTAGAAGATTTGATGCTATGTAATCAACATAATTGATAAAGATTGAAATCGCACTTGAATTTATTACTTGAAATTTGTTAAATTTAATTTCTCTGCACTGATTTTGATTGGATCACGCTTCGATTGTGATCGCCATGTCAAGTTGAGGTTTGATTCACCAACGTTAGTGAAGATGCATGAGATGAGAACTAAAGTGTGATTGTTTGAGTCTTTACACTTACTTTCTATGATTATTTCATTTCTGAGATTCAGGCCTCGCCATGGGAAGCTTCGATGAATTGAAACATTAGGAAAAGTGTGAAAGAAGCTCTCTGTGTTAACAACGAAGACATAAGAAACTTAGGTCGGGCCTCGCCATGGGATTTCCTAGGTTTTGCATGTTAGAGTAGTTTGCTTGGAGAGTTGAGATGTTGCGGAGTGAATTTCACCATTCTCAGGCCTCGCCATGGGAGAGGGGGGTCTCAAGAAGTACAGGAAGTGGTGTGGTCGCCATGCTAACCATAACTTGAGCTTCTAGGCAACTTAAGTCTCCTTGAAATTTGCTTGTTCATTGATTGCATAGTAGAAATTGGATAGGTCTGTATTCATCAGATACAAGAATCTTAAGATATCTGTTATACTTGCTACTATCTTACCTTTTATTCCTTTGATTTTGGTTCTTTTCTTGTGGACATTTCTTTCAATTTTGTGACTAGCTACTGTAACAATACTTGGAACATTTCTTGAATTCTTGGAACCAATTCCCTTCCCTGTGGATACGATCTCTACTTCCACTACTACATTAGTGTTTAGAGTTAAAATTGCAAGTACGCGACTATACCTGTCAATAATATCTCAAATAGAATTGAAGATGAATTTAAAGAAAATGATAATAGTATAAATAGAATAAAGAGAAGTAGAAAGATTAATAATTTTAATACAAATAAAGGATTAACATTTCAACCACGAAAAAATTATTACCCAAGACCATCTCCACCAGATATTCAATTTGAAGAAAGATCTCAATTCATAGCAAATCATTATGATGGAAATGCATTATATGAATGGAATTTAGATGGAAGATGAGAATCATAAATATTAAGAATGTTACAAGAAATGGGAATGGCAAGAGCAGCATATAATCATAAAAGATTTGATGACAAAACAATAGCAGTAGCATTAGTAACAGGTTTTACTGGCAGTGGCGGAACCAGAACATTTTTTTTACCGGGGCTCAATTATACAAGAAATTTGTACCACAAATATATGTAACTAAAGTATCAAATTGATAATATTACAAAATACACAAAATAAATAAATAAATAAAGGGTAAAATATACTCAACTTAATTGTTTCCTTCTATAAGCATCTCTTTTAGTTTTAATTTCAATATTTAATCTCTCTTAATTTTTTTAAGTAAAGAATAATTAGTCTAATAGGTTAATTATCATTCACTAATTAAATGAAATTAAGCACCTGATTTTAATATAAGAATAATTAGTCTATAAGACACAATTTCTCTCCGTTTTCTTTAATTGAAAGATTGCAAATAATATGGAAAAAGAAACAAATAAAAATTATCTTGGATTGATGAAAAGATTTGGAACATCTAATTGCAAATTGTGATAATCATAATTAAAAAACCAAGTATTTGAAACACCTAAAACATTTTACTAATATTCAAGTAAAAACTGATAAAATTTTGGTATTTTTTTTACTTAAAAAAGTTTTTTTTACTTTGTATTAAGTAAAACGACTTCAAAACGACGTCGTTTTATTAAGAATGAAAAAAAAAACCAATTAAACTTTCAGTCTTCTTCTCTTCCCGTCTTCCTCTCTTCCTCAGGTGGCTGGGCGGCGGCACTCTCGCACTCCAGCACAAGAAGAGCCGGTGCTTGACTATGAAAAAGGTATATTACTAACTTAAGATCCAAGATGAAGGGGGCGGCAGCCGCACCGGCTCGCCCACCCCCCCCCCCCCCTTAGTTCCGCCAGTGTTTACTGGTCAGTTAAAAAATTAGTGGGATAACATGATGACAAAAGAAATTAAACAAGAAAAAATAAATCATACAAGCGAGATAGATGAAATAGATGAAAGAGGTAATGTAAAGAAAGATGAACAAGGAAGAATTAAAACTATAATAAAAAGCGATGCGGCAGAATATTGAATATATGTCATATCATTACATTTTGTAGGAAATCCACGAGAAGAATTAAATAGTTCAAAAGTATTTTTGACAAATTTAAGATGTCCAAGTTTAACAAATTTTAGGTGGTACAAAGACATGTTTTTAACATATGTACTCAAAAAACCAGATTGTCATGAATCATTTTGAAAAGAAAAATTTATTACTGGGTTGCCTAGTTATTTTCTCAAAAAATAATGACAAGTATACAAAAAGAAATGGGTACAGAAACTAATGTTGCATTTGGTCAACTATTTGCATTTGTTAAAAATGAAGGGTTAAAATTATGTCAAGAGTTAAAAATTCAAGCTAAATATGGATCTAAAAGAAAAGAATTAGATTCTTTTTGTCAAACTTTTGGTATAACAGGTATTCAAGCACCCTCATCAAAATATAAATCTGTTACTAAGTATAAAAACTTTAGAAGAAGAAAAAATAGTATACAAAAATCAAAATCAATGCATTTTTTTGAGTTTGGCATTTTTTTTGCTAAAACACGTGTGTTATACCCTTGAAAAATATAGGTTTGGTGAAAATTTTAAATTTCAATTTTTTCGACATCATTCACTAGAATGCATGTCCACGATTTGGGTGGGTGCAAAAACCAGACAAAAAAAGTCAAATTTTATGCGTTTTTGGATTATGCAAATTTTTGTTAAAATATGTGTGTTATAACTTATGAAAAATGGAGATTCGGTGAAAATTTAATTATAATTTTTTTTTGACATTATTCACGAGAGAGCATGTTAACAATCGGGGAGGGTGTTAGAAATGGTACAAAAAAAGTCAAAATCAATACCTTTTTTGATTCTACAATTTTTTGCTAAAATACATGTGTTATAAACCATGAAAAATTAAGGTTTGGTGAAAATTTTAATTTTAATTTTTTTTTTCATTATTCAATAGAATGCATGTTAAAAATTGAGGAGGTTGCAAAAAACGATACAAAAAAAATTCAAAATCAATGCGTTTATGGATTATGCAAAATTTTGCAAAAATACGTGTGTTATTGCCCATGAAAAATGGAGGTTTGGTGAAAATTTTAATTTTCAATTTTTTTGACATTATTCACTAGAATGCATGTTCTTAAACGGGGTGGGTGCAAAAAACGGTACAAAAAAATCAAAATCAATGAATTTTTTGTGATTTTTGCATTTTTGCTAAAATACATGTGTTATAACCCATGAAAAATAGAAATTTGGTAAAAAAATTAATTTTACATTTTTTTTCATATTATTCACTAGAATGCATGTTCTCAATCGGGGTGGGTGCAAAAAACTGTACAAAAAAATCAAAATCAATGCATTATTTTGAATTTGGCATTTTTTGCCAAAACATGTGTGTTATAACCTATGAAAAATGGAAGTTTGGTGAAAATTTTAATTTTCAATTTTTTCGACATAATTCACTAGAATGTATGTCCACGATTAGGGTGAGTGCAAAAAATGATACAAAAAAATAAAAAATAATGCGTTTTTGGATTATGAAAACTTGTGCAAAAAATACGTGTTATAGCCCATGAAAAATGGAGGTTTTGTGAAAATTTTATTTTTCATCTTTTTTAACATTATTCACTACAATCTATATTTACAAACGAGTGGGTGTAAAAAAAGGTTAAAAAAATTAAAATCAATGTATTTTTTTTATTTTGTCATTTTTTTGCTAAAATATGTGTGTTATAACCCATAAAAAATAAAGGTTTGGTGAAAATTTGAATTATATATTTTTTTTGATTTTATTTACTAGAATGCTTGTTCTCAATCAGGGTAGGTGCAAAAAACATTACAAAAATAATCAAAATCAATGCATTTTTTTTATTTTGGCATTTTTGGCTAAAACATGTGTGTTATAACCCTTGAAAAATAGAGATTTGGTGAAAATTTTAATTTTTAATTTTTTTGAAGTCATTCCGTAGAATGCATGTTCACAATTGGGGTGCGTGCAAAAAACGTACAAAAAAGTCAATATTAATGCATTTTTGAATTATGCAAATTTTTTCTAAAATACCTGTATTATAACCCATGAAAAATGGATGTTTGGTGAAAATTTTAACATTCTGTCCCTGTAACACATCCCTGTAACATCTTTTCTCTCTCTTTAATTCTTTCCTTTTATAGAAAGTTTCAGCTAGGGTTCCATGGAGGCCCTTCAGCCCAGGGCTGAAGGGCAGCCGGCAAAGAAACCACCACCACCGGATTTCTCGCAAAAGTCATTTGCTCAGATTTTTACCAAGGATGTTCAACCACTGCTGGATTTCCCTCTGACAATGCATAAGGGGGAGGTTGCTATCAAGATTCCTTCTCTGGATATCGATAAACTGGCGGTTCCCTTTAAGTTTGCTTTGGTCGGGAAGTTTTCTCACGGGAGGCCGTCGCTGGAAGAAACAAGAAAAGCTTTAACTAAACTGGATCTCAAGGGTGCTCTCGAAGTGGGACTGATTGACTATCGACATGTTCTATTGCGGTTTTACTCTGAGGCAGACTTTCATCGTGTCTGGACTAGAGGTATATGGCAGATTGGAAAGTTCCCAATGCGGGTCTTCAAATGGACTCCATCGTTCCAAACATCTAAGGAAACTTCGATAGTACCAGTTTGGTTTGAACTGCCAGGACTACCATGCCATCTCTTCGATAAAGGAGTTCTCTTCTCTATAATGAAGGCGGTAGGTGCCCCAATTGCTGTGGATTCTGCGACTTTAAATCTGACTAGACCTAGTGTAGCGAGGGTTAATGTTGAAATTGATCTCCTTCGTTAAATCCCCTCAAGAGTTTGGATTGAACATGGCGACGATGGTGATGGTTTTTGGCAGTACATTGTACCTGAGAATATGCCGACATATTGCTCCTCCTGTTATCGTCAAGGCCACTCAGAAGGTGGATGTAATATGACTGAGAATCGTTTACAGAAACAATGGAAAGCAAAGGCTACCATTAACAATAATTCCATTCCTTTGACATCGTCCGAGAATGAAATCACTAAGGAACTACGTGGTGATGTAGGAAAGTCGATTACGATATTAAAGCGTGACTCTAATGCGGTTGATCAGAGGGGTAATTTGGAATCTGTTTCGAATACATTGGGTGTAGGGGTGTTGGATAATGGGACGAGGAAGGCTGCTGATGATATCCCATCGACTTCTTTTAGCCGTGAAGAGCCAGAGGCTACAGAGGGACAGTGATCAAACTTGCAAGGATTGGGAAAAGGTTTTTCATGTGGTATCTGGGATTTCTTTATTTGATGGGTTAAAGGGTCAAATGAAGATTATTACAGAAGAGCAACCCTTATGTAATATTGAACCTTTAGGGGATGGGACTGTTGATGGGATTTTGATTAATACTGAATCCGAGAGGATGACTGCGCTAGAGGGTGAATTGAAGACAGCTTCGGTGAACAATGAAGTGGTGGATAACGCCGAGATTATGCAGGATGTTACAGGGACAGAATTACAGATTGCTCCTGAGACAGTTAACCGACAATTGTATCAGACACAGGCTGATGATGTTGAGGAGTCTGAAGAGAGGAGAGAAATATGTTGTGTACAAACTGAGATAAGGAAGGAAGCGGGTCTCACAAACCTGGGTTTACATGGACAGAAATCGCAAAATGTAGAGTTGCATGAGACAGATTCAGATGAGGAAATTGAGGATTCCTTCTCTATACATTCAGCGGATGGCAACAGTTTTGGAGTTTTAGAGAGAGACATACAGGATGAACTCAATTTGGATTCCTCAATATCCAAAAATAGCAAAAATCGAAAAATGATGATATTACAACCTCAACGAGCCTGCAGGTCGAGAAAAGGTAAAGCTGAAACTCATTATTTAAGTGGTTTTAAATGTTGAAAGCTATGTTTTGGAATGCACGGGGTGTAGCAAATGTCGCAACTCAACGTCGTTTAAAGAAAATGATAAGCATGCACAATTTGCAATTACTTTGTATAGCTGAACCGAAATTGTCTTTATCTGATATAGAGGATATAAAAAAGAGGTTGGGCTTTGCACAATGCTTAGCTAATGATGAAGGTAGATTGTGGATTTTGTTTTCTCAGAATTTGATGTGTCAAACAATATTGAAAGAGGCGCAGTTTATAACATTACAAATATCTGTGGTAGGGTTTCATGTCCAATATCTTGTATCCTTTGTTCATGCATTCACTACTGTGGTAGCTAGACGATCACTATGGGAAGATTTAATGGGTTTGAATTATAATGGATTACCATGGCTTGTGATTGGGGATTTTAATACGATCTTGAATCCGACTGAAAAGAAATGAGGGTCTCCTTTTTCTATTGGGGACGCAATGGATTTTAATACTTTCGTCACAGATACTGGTTTAATAGATTGAGGTTTTGTTGGCTCCGATTACACTTGGTGTAATAACTGGCAACGAAGGCCAAGGCTGTGGAAGCGACTGGATCGTGCTTTGAAGAATATGGTGTGGAATTCAAGTTTCAAAACAACAGTTTATCATTTAAGTAGAACATGTTCTGACCACTGCCCTTTGTTGCTTTCCATTGAAGATAATGAGGAAAGCATTAGAAGGTATTTTAAATTTATGAACTTTTGGGTTGGAAGAAGGGATTTCTTGAAAGTGGTGCAAGAAGCTTGGCATGGATATTCTGGAGGAGGCAGACCAATGGTAAAGCTCTGGCAAAAATTGAAAAGTACAAGGGCTGCTCTCATCCATTGGAATAAAATGGTGGTAGGGGACATATTTGAGGCCATAAAATCAGCAGATGAGGCAGTGCAAATGGCTGAAATACAGGTACAGATGGATACTTCAGACACTGCTTGGAATGAGTACAATCGCACCCAGGCTCAACTCAAGAAACTCTTGGGGGAGGAGGAAATATTTTGGAAGCAGAAAGCTCATTTAAAATGGGAAAAAGATGGCGATAGGAATACAAGTTTCTTTCATAATCATGTGAAAGGAAGAAGGGCATCAAATGCGATTCATAGAATAAAGGGACAAGAAGGGGTGTGGCTGGAGGACCCAAGTTCTATTGCGCAAGAAGCAATACGGTATTTTCAGAATCTATTCACGGAGCAACATGGAGTAGTAGATTTGGAGACTTTAAGTAGGGTACCATGTTTATTAACTTTGGAAGATAACAATGCGCTAACCGCTTGGCCCACCAAAGAAGAAATCCATGCAGTGGTTAAGGAGTTTGATGGAGATTCGGCGCCAGGACCAGATGGATTTACGAGTTGTTTTTTTGTATCAGCCTGGGATATTATTGGAGATGATGTTTTCCAAGCAGTGCTAGAATTTTTTGCAGGAGGTTCCTTCCCGAGGTCATTTACATCAACGTCCCTAGTTCTTATTCCCAAGAAGAAAAATTGTGAAGGAATGGTGGATTACAGACCGATAAGCTTATGCACAGTACTGAACAAAATTGTTACTAAGATTTTGTCTAACAGATTGGCAACGGTGCTCCCTCAATTGATTTCAGAGCAACAGAGTGGTTTTGTACGTGGACGAAAAATTGCTGATAATGTGTTGCTAGCTCAAGAATTAGTCCATACAATGGGAGGTCGATTTCACAAGCATAATGTTATATTAAAGGTGGATATGGCAAAAGCTTATGACAGAGTTTCTTGGAATTTTTTGCTTCAAGTACTGCGAAGGTTTGGATTTGGAGAAACATGGATAGACATGATTTGGCGGTGCATTTCAGACTGCTGGTTTTCAGTGATCATAAATGGTCAGTCTCATGGTTTCTTTAAGTCAACGAGGGGACTACGACAAGGTGACCCATTGTCTCCTATGTTGTTCATTTTGGCAACGGAGGTTTTATCAAGGGGTCTCAATAACCTAGTGAATGTGCGGAATTTTCTGCCGTTCAAGACGACTAGAGGAGCTCCTGTGGTGATACATTTGGCTTATGCGGACGACATATTAATATTTGCAACTGCAAAAAGGAAATCATTGGAATGTATAATGAGTATTCTTGCTGAATATCAACGTGTGTCTGGCCAACTGATCAACGTGGGGAAATCGCATTATTTTGCACATCCAAGAGCTCATCACGGGATTCATACTATTATTCGGCAGCAGACAGGTTTTGTACAAAAGGAGTTTCCTATGATATACTTGGGGTGTCCAGTTTTTGTTGGGCGTACACGGGCTAGTTTTTTTGCTGATATGATAGGAAAGATTCAGCAAAGAATTATGTCTTTTCATAGGCGGTTTTTATCGTTTGGTGGAAGGATTATTCTCATTAGAAGTGTTCTCTCATCTATGGCTATACATTTATTGGCAGTTTTAAATCCACCTAGAAGAGTTTTACATACGATGCATATGTTATTTGCAAAATTTCTATGGGGTGGTAGTCGCGAGGAAGAAGGTATTCATTGGATTGCTTGGCAAAAGTTGTGTCTCCCACAAGATGAGGGCGGTGTGGGTTTTCGAGACTTGCAAGATGTGGTTTTGGCATTCTCAATGAAAATGTGGTGGGAATTCCGTATAGGTAAGTCTTTGTGGGCTAGATTCATGCATACAAAATATTGTGGATCCTCTCACCCTATGGCCGTTGCAGAAAAATTGGTGGATTCTTATGTGTGGAAACGGATGCTGCGAATACGACATATATGTGAGGAGCACATTGGATGGATTATGGGCGAAGGGAATATGGATATTTGTTATAATAACTGGTTAGGTAGTGGACCTCTAACTGATTGGGCGGATAACACGAAGAGACAGGTAGCGAGTTTTGTTAATGGAAACTCATGGGATACTGAGGCTCTGGAGGATTTGTTCCCACAGGAAGTCATTAATCAAATCTTGACTTGCCCGATTCCATTGCTAGGCAAACAAGATACCATGGTATGGATGCCTCTCGATGCAGGGAATTTCATGACTAAGTCGGCATTTGAGGAGATACGACATAGACAAGGAGTTAATCCAATGTTAGCTAAGTTGTGGGATGCTTATATTCCTTTGAGGATTTCTTTTTTTGGATTAAGACTTTCGTTTGGTAGACTACCGTTAGCTGAATGGTTGATGAAAATTGGGATGGCGGATCCCTTCCCCTGTCTATGTTGTGGATTCTCGAATACGGAGTCCATGTCTCATGTGTTTAGTGATGGGCCTTTTGCTAATCAGGTATGGACATACTTTGCAAATGAGTGTGGCATTCGGAAACGAGGGCCAGGATGGCGTGGTTGGTGGCACGGCTGGTGGAATTGTAAGGGTTCGACTCTTTTTCGATACTTGTGCAGGATAACGCCGTTGATGATTTGCTGGCATTTGTGGAAGAGGCGAAATGGTGCATGGTTTGATAATAAGCTAGGGGATGTTCAATTGGTGCAATCAAGGATTATGACGGATATCTATAATACTGTAATATCTAAATTTCCTCGGCATGACTTTCAAAGAGGTGCTTGGCCGCAGATGGTGAGTTCGGCACAACGCTGGTCGAGAAAAAGAACATTAAGTTGGATAAGGTGGAAGAGGCCGCCAGTTTCATTTGTTAAGATGAATATTGGCACTACTAAGGTTGGGGGATTTAGTGGAGGTGGTGTGGTGGTTAGAGATGCGCATGGTAGGTTGGTGGTTGCTATATCAATTGGGTTCAGAGGTACTAATGCAATCGAAACGGAGATTTGTTCCATTTATGAGGGTATAAAACATTGTGCGGCACGAGGATTAAATGTAATGGTGGAGCTAACATCTACGGTGTTGATTGATATGTTACATGATCGAGGAAAAACGTCATGGTTTTTGAGGTCCACTATGGAACGTTTACATCATTTGAATTGTATTTCTAGTGTACATTTGGTTGATCGGACAAGGAATAACCCAGCTCAATTATTGGCAAAATTGGGATGTGACTCTCAAGTTTGTACAATCTATGTGCATCAATCAGATCTTCCTCAGTGTGTGAGGGGGTCCCTTAATTTAGATGGTATGTCGATGCCTACATTAGCCAGGAGTTATAGGTGATAGAATTTCAGTCGTCTATTCCAATGTAAGGGAGGAGTCCTCCTGATCAATATTTTTTTGTAATATTTTGTGGCTATTAATAAATAAAAAAAAAATGTGTGTTATAACCTATGAAAAATGGAGGATTGGTGAAAATTTTAATTTTCAATCTTTTTGATATCATTCACTAGAATGCATGTCCACGATTGGGGTGAGTGCAAAAAATGATACAAAAAAATCAAAATCAATGCGTTTTTGGATTATGCAAATTTTTGCAAAAATATGTGTGTTATAGCCCATAAAAAATGGAGGTTTGGTGAAAATTTTATTTTTCAATTTTTTTCACATTATTCACTAGAATCTACGTTCACAAACGGGTGGATGTAAAAAAAGGTTTAAAAAATCAAAATCAATGCATTTTTTTTGATTTGGCATTTTTGCTAAAATACGTGTGTTATAACCCATGAAATATAGAGGTTTGGTGAAAATTTTAATTTTATATTTTCTTGACATTATTTACTAGAATGCTTATTCTTAATCAGGGTGGGTGCAAAAAACATTACAAAAGTAATCAATATCAATGCATTTTTTTTATTTTGGCATTTTTTGCTAAAACATGTGTGTTATAACCCTTAAAAATGGAGGTTAGGTGAAAATTTAAATTTTTAATTTTTTTGAAGTCATTCACTAGAATGCATGTTCATAATTAGGGTGGGTGTAAAAAACGTACAAAAAAAGTCAATATTAATGCATTTTTGAATAATGCAAATTTTTGCTAAAATATGTGTATTATAATCCATGAAAAATGGAGGTTTGGTGAAAATTTTAATTTCAAACGTTTTGACATTATTCACTAGAATGCAAGTTCACAACCAAGTTGTGTGCCAAAAACGGTACAAAAAAAAGTCAAAATCAATACCTTTTTTGATTTTGCAATTCTTTGCTAAAATGCGTGTGTTATAACCTATGAAAAATGGAGGTTTGGTGAAAATTTTAATTTTAATTTTTTTGACACTATTCAATAGAATGTATATTAACAATTGGGGAGGTTGCAAAAAACGATACAAAAAAAGTCAAAATCAATACGTTTTTGGATTATGCAAAATTTGACTTTTTAGCATTATATTGCTTATACTAGCTTATATTTATTCTAGCTTATATTATAAATAAAAATGGTCATTTTGAAGACATGCATGTGTTTGTGAAAGCGTGGGTTTCCAACGTGGCCGGTTTATAAATATTTGTCTGTAGAGATTAATAAGAGAGGAGTTCATAATTCTAGAACATATTTTTGGGAGCTCGTTTTCTCTCCCGCTTAGTTTTAGTTTAGTTTTTTTTATTTTTACTTTCTCTCTCAAGACTCATTCTCCTTGTGAGCGGGAATTGGTCCTTACTCATTGGAATTCTTTGGATCATTGATCGGAGCTGAGATTTCTTTAGAAATTCTTAATACATCTATACATTTTGGTACTCTCAACTCTTGATTTCATAAATGTTCTGTTCTACATTGAATATGTCTGGAATTGATCCAATTGAGTCCATGACTGGCTAAATTCTCATTGCCTTAAGATACTTGTGAACTTTATTGCTTATTAATGGTGGAATTGACATGAATCTCACATTTTGTGTGATTCTGTTTACATTTATCAGTTTACTTGTGTGAATTGGCATGGATTCATTGAAACTCTGCTATAATTGTAGTCATTAACTAAAGCATGGTTAGATCTAGGCAATTTATATTGAGTTCATACATATTAGGACTGATGAATGATAATTTGAGTTTCTATGCCTTTTTTTTACTTCATTTTCATGAATGCGGCAGTTGTACCGGTGAGTGTTAATGAAATCCTGTGAAAAAGGCATATAAATATCTATTGTAAGTGAGTTGTGGTTAGTGAGTCGGTCCTTTGCCTTCGAAATGGGGGAGACCGATGAATTGATTTAGACTTGCTATGTTAGTAGGTAGAGATATGCGATTTGATTTTGTGCTGGTGGTTGTCTCAACCGTAAAAAGTAGCGGAGTTTAGTAGGTTGGATTGGGTGTGGCCGTCATACTAGCTGAACTTCAACTTACTAGGTAGAGAGCCTCCTTAATTTGGTGGTAAATGTCAACGAAGTCGTTAATAAGCAATGGTTCACGGATGTACCTTAAGGCGTCGTTTCGTTCATTGTGTTGACAAACATTTTTGTGTGTTTATTTCGTTTGTATTTACGTGCAATCTTTTACATTTGAGTAGAGGAATCAAAAGATTTAATACCTATCGTTCCCTATGGATACGATTTCTTCTCACACTTCTACAGTAGTTGTCTTAGGGTTAAATTGTAGTGACATGACAACACTCGCACTAGCTTTCCCTTTTTTTTATAGCATTCATTATATAGCACATCGCTATTTGATATTATTGCAAAAACGGGCACAAAAATTGCCAGCGATGGCAAGTTTTTTAGATTTGTCATTTTGGCCAAAAAGAAAAGTGTGCTATAACCCATAAAATTGGTCATTTTTCAAAATTCCTAACTTTCCCTTTTTTTTACACCATTCATTAGAAAGCATATCACCAATTGATATGAGTGTAAAAAATGGCACAAAAATTACCACAGACTTCAAGTTTTTGAGATTTGCTATTTTGGACAAAAAAACATGTGCAAACAAATGGTCATTTTTCAAAATTTCTAATTTTGCCTTTTTTTTACACCATTCATTAGATAGCATATCTCCAATTGATATGAGAGCAAAATAAGTCACGAAAATGGCTACTGACGGCAAGTTTTTGAGATTTGTCATTTTGGGCAAAAAAAAATGTGTGCTATATAACCCACCAAAAATGGTTATTTTTCAAATTTTCTGAATTTCTCTTTTTTTTACACCAATAATTAGATAGCATATCGCCAATTTATATGAGTGTAAAACATGGCACGAAAACAGGCAACGATAGCAAGTTTTTTAGATTTGCTATTTTGGCCAAAAAAAAAGTGTGTTGTAACCCACAAAAAACTGTCATTTTTCAAAATTTCTTTTTTTTTTCTAGATCTTTCATTAGATAGCACATTGTCATTTGATATAAATGCAAAAATACGACATGAAAATGGGCACTGACGGTAACTTTTTGAGATTTGCCACAAAAAATGGTCATTTTTAAAAATTTTAACCTTCCATTTTTAACACCATTCATTATATAGCAAATTCCCATTTAATATGAATGCAAAAACGACGCGAAAGTGGCCAACGACATCAAGTTTTTTGAGATTTGTCATATTGGCCATAAAAAACTTGTACTATAAACCACAAAAATTGCTTATATTTCAAAATTTCTAACTTTTCTTTTTTATACCATTCATTAGACAACACATCACCAATTGATATGAGTGCAAGAAATGGCTACAGACGGCAAGTTTTTGAGATTTGTCATTTTGGAAAAAAAATATGCTATAACCCACAAAAATGGTTATGTTTCAAAATTTCTAACTTTTCCTTTTTTTACACCATTCATTAGACAACATATCGTCAATTGATATTAATACAAAAAATGGCATGAAAAAGGTGACATACAACAAGTTTTTGAGATTTGTCATTTTGGGCAAAAAAACGTGTGCTATTATAACCCACAAAAAATGGTCAATTTTTCAAATTTCTAAGTTTCTCTTTTTTACACCATTTATTAAATATCACATCGCTATTTGATATGAGAGCAAAACAACGACACAAAAATGAGCTTTGACGGAAACTTTTTTAGATTTGCCATTTTTGCCAAAAAAATGTATGCTATATAACCCACAAAAAAATGGTTATTTTTCAAATTTTCTGAATTTCTCGTGTTCTATACAACCCACAAAAAATAATTATTTTTAAAATTTTCTAAATTTCTCTTTGATATAAACCAATAATTAGATAGCATATTACCAATTGATATGAGCGTAAAAAATGGCACAGAAATGTCCACAAACTTCAAGTTTTTGAGATTTGTCATTTTGGGCAAAAAAACGAGTGCTATCACCTACAACAAATGATCATTTTTCAAAATTTCTAACTTTGCCTTTTTTACACCAATTTTTAGATAGCACATCGCTATTTGATATTAGTGCAAAAAATGGCACAAAACGGTTTTTAATAGCAACTTTTTATGATTTTGCAATTTGGCTAAAAAACGTGTTCTATAACCCACAAAAAAATGGTTATTTTTAAAATTTTCTAACTTTTCCTTTTTCGAACATTCATTAGATAGCACATCTTCATTTGATATTAATGTAAAAAAACAACACGAAAATGGACACTAATGGCAACTTTTTGAGATTCGCCACAAAAAATGGTCATTTTTTAAAATTTCTAACTTTCCGTTTTTTACACCATTCATTACATAGCAAATCACAATTTGATATGAAGGTAAAAAATGGCTCAAAATGGCCAATGACTCCAGGTTTTTTAGATTGGTTATTCTTGCCAAAAAAGTGTGTGCTATAACCCACAAAAATAGTTATTTTATAAAATTTCTAACTCTCCCTTTTTACACTATTCATTATATTGCACATCGACATTTAATATGAGTGCAAAAAATGGAATGAAAATGGCTAGTGACAGCAAGTATTTGAAATTTGCCATTTTGACAAAAAAAAAGTGTGTTATAACCAGACCGACGAGCAACGGGAAGAGTTTAGCAATGCTGAGGAATTTTGTACTGACAATGACCAATTGATAGAATTACATCCAAAGCTAGAGAAACGTTCCTACAAGAAAAAAAAGCATGACAGGATAAATGTGACCCCCAGTGTAGCTATTAAGTCAGATAGGAAACTTAGAAAGAAAAATCCATCCATTTGTTATGCAGAGGACAAGAATTAGAACCCTGGGTGATCGTGATGTACAGGTAGTCTTTTGGCCCCTGATTGCTGTTGTTAGATCAGTTTGGCCATTTGCATTTTTGGTATCTTGGCCCCTGATTACTGAAGTTAATATTAGTTTGGCCAATTTTGTTCCAAGTTTGTTCATACTTCTTTTGATCCTTGGCTTGAGGATAGTAAGGGAGGGAACATAGTATCCAGTAGGGTGTGGAGGGATAGGAGTTCTACATAGCCTTGTTTTGATGCTCTTAAGCTTTAGGGTTTGTTTGTGGTATATGGGGATCTGTATGGGACTAGCTAGAGTGCTGCTATGTTGAAAGGATGTCCGAAAGGGCAAAGAATGTAATATGGTGAGTCGTTGAAATGACTGAATTTGCCATGTGATTTCTTTAGGGTGGTCATACTGTTTCTGAACCCTTGGTTGTAGTGGGAGTAATGCTGGATTGTTTGCACCATGTGGTACTGGGTAAGTTAATCTGGTACACATCGTGGTTTGTTATGTTAGAATCAGGAGCTTTGGGGGCCTTTGATGGAATATATACAGTTCACTTGTGGCTTGGTTTTGAACGAGAAATGTGGAGACTTGATGAGTTTAATATTTCCCTTATTTAGGCATGAATGGAAGTTCCTTGAGAATTTGGTTAAGCTACTACAATACTGCTGCTGTAGATAGTAGGCATCCAACAGTGATAACGCTCAGGTGGTGAAAAAATTGTGCGCACAAGAATGATAAAGTTGTGACAACAATGGCTTTGGAAAATTGGATATGGTAATTTTTTACCATGATTGACTCGAAGCTGACAAAATGTAAGCTCATGTTCATATAAATATTTTGTGGAGTTAGGAACCTACTACTGGTAATTCAAACACGCACTTAGAAGTAGATCAGTCATATATATTGCACAGGACATTTTGACTGGAAAATAGAAAGCAATACTCTAGTCTGCTCTAGAGTAGAAGTTTTCTTAATTCCAACTTTACATTTAATTAGGAAATCATGTAATGGAATAGTACTCCATGTTTACTACTTTCTCGTTTGTAACGACGTGTTTGGGTATATCCAACATCGTATTTTGTCCATCATGTATATAAGCTCGGTTTAAATTTAAAAAAATATGTGCTATAACCCACAAAAATGGTTGTTTTCAAAAATTTTGAACTTTTCCTTTTTTTTAAACCAGTCCTTAGATAGCACATCAACATTTGGTATAATTGCAACAAAAGAACACAAAAATGGCCAACGACGTAAAGTTTTGAGATTTGTCATATTGGCAAAAAAAACGTGTACTATAACTCACAAAAAATGGTTATAATTAAAAATTTCTAACTTTCCCTTTTTTTACACCATTCTATAGATAGAACATCGCCAATTGATATTAGTACAAAAAATGGCACGAAAAAGGCAACATACAACAAGTTTTTTAGATTTGTCATTTTGGGCAAAAAAAAGTGTGTAATAACCCACAAAAAATGGTCATTTTTTCAAAATTTCTAAATTTTCCTTTTTTTCTCAATTCACTAAATATCACATCCCCATTTCATATGAGTGCAAAAAATGACCACGAAAACGGGTTTTGACTGCAACATTTTCAGATTTGCCATTTTTGCCAAAAAAACGTATGCTATAACCCACAAAAATGGTTCTTTTTCAATTTTTCTGAATTTGTCTTTTTTTTAACACTAATAATTAGATAGCACATTGCCATTTGATATGAGTGCAAAAAACGACACGGAACAGCTACTAGCGGCAAGTTTTTCAAATTTACCATTTTCGCAAAAAAAAACATGTGCTACACCCCTCAAAATGGTCATTTTTTAAAATTTCTAACTTTCCCTTTTTAAACCATTCCTTAGATAACACATCAACATTTGGTATAATTTCAAAAAATTACCGCACGAAAATGGCCTACGAGGTCAAGTTTTTTAGATTTGTCATATTGGTCACAAAAACATGTGCTATAACCCACAAAAAATGGTCATTTTTCAAAATTTATAACTTTCCTTTACCTAGAACATTCATTAGATAACACATTATCATTTGATATAAATGCAAAAAATACACGAAAGTGGGCACTAACGTCAACTTTTTGAGATTCGCCACAAAAAATGGTCATTTTTAAAAATTTATAACCTTACGTTTTTTTAACACCATTCACTACATAGAGAATCACAATTTCATATGAATGCAAAAAATGGTTTGAAAATGGCCAACGAAGCATGTTTTTTATTTGCAATTTTGGCCAAAAAAGCATGTGCTATAACCCACAAAAATGGTTATTTTTCAAAATTTCTAACTTTCCTTTTATTTACGCCATTCATTATATAATACACCGCCAATTGATATAAGTACAAAAAATGGCTACAGACGGCAAGTTCTTGAGAATTGTCATTTTGGGCAAAAAAAAATCTTGTATTATAACTCAAAAATAATGATCATTTTTAAAACAAATTTACGTTTCTCTTTTTTTTCACACCATTAATTAAATATCATATTGCCATTTGATATGAGTGCAAAAAACAACACAAAAACGGGCTTTGATGGTAACTTTTTAAAATTTGTAATTTTTTTCAAATAAACGTGTGCTATATCCCACAAAAAAATAGTTATTTTTCAAATTTTCTGAATTTCTCTTTTTTTACACAAATAATTAGATAGCACATCGCCAATTGATATGAGTGTGAAAAATGGTACGAAAACGGGTAACGATGGCAAGTTTTTTAAATTTTCTATTTTTGCCCGAAAAACTTGTGTTATAACCCAAAAAAATGGTCAATTTTAAAATTTTCTAAACTTTTCTTATTCTAACATTCATTAGATAGCACATCGTTTTTTATATTAATGCAAAAAAATGACACAAAAATAGGCACTGACGGTAACTTTTTGAGATTTGTCACAAAAAATGGTCATTTTTAAAAATTACTAACCTTTCGTTTTTTTAACACCATTCATTACATAGCAAATCACAATTTGATATAAATGCAAAAAATGGTTTGAAAATAGCCAACGACAGTATGTTTTTTTAGATTGGCTACTTTTGCCAATCGTGTGATATAACTAACAAAAATGGTTATTTTATAAAATTTATAACTCTCTATTTTTTTACACCATTCATTAGATAGCAGATCATCAATAGATATGAGTGTAAAATACGTCACAAAAACAACCATTAACATCATTTTTTTAGATTTGCCATTTTGGCAAAAAAACGTCTGTTATAACCCCAAAAAAATTTAATTTTTCAAAATTTTCCTTTTTTTAAACCAGTCATTAGATAGCACGTTGCTATTTAATTTGATTGCAAAAAATGACATGAAAACTGGCACTGACAGTAACTTTTTGAGATTTGCCATTTTGGCAAAAAAAAAGTGTGATTTAACCCACAAAAATGGTCATTTTTTAAAATTTCTAGTTTTCCCATTTTTTTACACCAATCAACATATAGCATTTCGTCATTTGATATGATTGCAAAAATTGGTACGAAAACGGCCAACGATGGCAAGTTTTTTAGATTTGTCATTTTGGCCAAAAAAACCTGTGCTATAACCTAAAAAAATTGGTGATTTTTCAAAATTTCTAACTTTTTCTTTTTTTACACCATTTATTAGATAGCACATCACTAATTGATATGATGCAAAAAATGGCACAAAAATGACCACATACTTCAAGTTTTTGAGATTTGCTGTTTTGGGCAAAAAAAGGTATGCAAAAGAATGGTCATTTTTTAAAATTTCTAACATTGCCTTTTTTACTCCATTCTTTAGACAGTAGATCATCATTAGATATAAGTGCAAAAAATGGCACGAAAACGGGTTTTTACGGCAACTTTTTGAGATTTGCCATTTTGGCTAAAAATGTGTTTAATGACCCACAAATGGTCACTTTTTAAATTTCTAACTTTTTATTTTTTTTTTTACACCATTCATTAGATAGAACATCTAACTTTGCCTTTTTTTAACCATTCATTAGATAACATATTGTCATTTGATATAAGTGCAAAAAATAGCATGAAAACGACTACTGACAGCAAGTTTTTGAGATTTACTATTTTGACGAAAAAAACGTGTGCTATAACCCACAAAATGGTCATTTTTTAAAATTTTTAACTTTCCTTTTTTCTAAATCATTCCTTATATAACTGATGCGAATGTTGTATGGCCGAGGCTCCAACTCCTGGACCAAATTCGAATCTCCCACACAAGCTATAGGACCGTGTTGCTCTTACCAAGATAATCCACAACAAGAACACAAAATTGAATGGAACGAAATCAAAGGAAAAACGCTAGGAATTGAGTAAATCAAAACTTCACGTTTTATTACTAATGAACTTAATTTAACCTATGAAAATTCAATCAGTTAAACAAGTTAATTAGGCCTGCTCTTTAAATAAAGAACAATTGGTGTAATCTCCTATAGGTCACGCTAAAGGGGATTAACTACAATGAACAGTTAAATAACTCTTCAAGGCTTTGAACAACTCAAGGAGTTAATTCACGAATTTTAGCAAAGCTAAAAACTCAATTTTATTCACCAACTTATTATGTAAAAACGTTACATGCACCTCCTTTTTATAGGGGATGAGTTTCGGCCATGCCAAGAAGGAAAAGGAAATAAACCCTAGTAGTTGCAAAGTACAACTTGACTTCTTAACAAACTAGCTAACTAACTAATCCAAGTTGTAAACTAATCAACTTTCCAAATTGGAAAAGTAAACTACAACTAACTACCAAATCCTTGTCCAAAAAGGATTTGTTTTACTTGCCATTATCATACAAGATAATTGGATCAAGTAATTACTTAGCCCATAATTAAAAACACAAAGACTTAAGCCCATAAGTAAATGTTTAATGGACTTAATTATTACAACTCAAAAATAAATCCTAAGACTTAACAAATGGAAACAAAACTAAAAAAAACGGAATTCCCGCCAGTCCAGCAAGCAGCGTCATCTTTACGTGCCAATTTCACCATGATGCTCTTCGAATCTGCGAAAGTGTAAAACATAAAAGTTGTAGATCTTTCTCTTATGTTTCTACAGCCTCTTGAATCAGCATAATCGAAGATCATATGAGAGAGATATGTCAATAATACCGAACTGTGGCATAAGTCCTCAACAATATAATTTCCATGGTGGCAACACCTTAAATGCCGTGAAGCAACAAACCTCTATGGAACATTTAGGAACTGTGATTTCGACTTTATTCCAGGCCTCCAACTATATGATTCATCACAAATTAATGGAATGAATATCACGAACCACTTGCTTATTGACCACCCAAATAATAGGCTTTCTAGGTTCGTATCAATAACACATCGATATTTGGTATAATTCCAAAAAATGGCACGAAAATGGCCAACGACGGCAAGTTTTTGAGATTTGTCATCTTGGCCAAAAAAACTTGTACTATACCATTCATTGGATATCACATCACCAATTGATATGAGGGCAAAAAATGGCACGAAAATGGCCACTAGCTCCAAGTTTTTGATATTTTCTATTTTGGACAAAAATATGTGAGCGAACAAATGGTCATTTTTCAAAATTTCTAACGTTGCCTTTTTTACACAATTCTTTAGATAGCAAATCGTCATTAGATATGAGTGGAAAAAATGGCATGAAAATGGTTTTTTAGGGCAACTTTTTGAGATTTGCCATTTTGGCTAAAAAAAACATGTTTTATAACCTACAAAAATGTTAACTTTTTAAAATTTCTAACTTTGCCTTTTTTTACACCATTCATTAGATAGCACACCGCCATTTGATATGAGTGCAAAAAATAGCATAAAAATGGCTAACTGACGGCAAGTGTTTGAAATTTGCCATTTTGGCGAAAAAATCATGTGCTATAGCTCACAAAAATAGTCATTTTTAAAAAGTTTTAACTTTCCATTTTTTTAAACCATATCTTAGATAACACATTGACATTTGATATAATTCCAAAAAATGGCACAAAAATGGTCAACGACGACAAGTTTTAGAGATTTGTCTTCTTGGCCAAAATAACATGTACTATAACCCTCAAAAATGGTAATAATTCAAAATTTATAACTTTCCCTTTTTTATACCATTTATTAGATAGTATATCCCCAAATTATATAAATGCAAAAAGCAGCACGAAAATAGCTACAGACGACAAGTTTTAGAGATTTCTCATTTTGGACGGAAAAAAAACGTGTGCTAACCCACAAAAATGGTCATTTTTTTCAAATTTCTAAGTTTCCCTTTTCTTTACACCATTCATTAAATATCACATCATCATTTAATATGAGTGTAAAAAACGACACGAAAACAGGTTTTGCGGTAACTTTTTGAGATTTGCCATTTTTGTCAAATAAAACGTGTGCTGCTATATAACCCACAAAAATAGTTATTTTTCAAATTTTCTAAATTTCTCTTTTTTTTACACCAATAATTAGATAACACTTCAACAATTTATATGAGTGTAAAAAACGTCACAAACATGGCCACAGACTTCAAGTTTTTTGAGATTTGCTATTTTTGGCAAAAAAAAATGTGTACTATCACCTACAACAAATGGTCCTTTTTCAAAATTTCTAACTTTGCCTTTTTTTACTCCATTTTTTAGATAACACCTCACCATTTGATATGAGGGCAAAAAAGGTACGAAAATGGTTTTTAACGGCCACTTTTTGAGATTTGCTAGTTTGGCAAAAAAGGTATTTTATAACCCATAAAAATGGTCACTTTTTAAAATTTTTAATTTTGCCTTTTTTTTACAACATTCATTAGATAGCCTAGCACCATTTCATATGAGTGTAAAAAACTGCTATTGATGGCAAGTTTTTGAAATTTATCATTTTGGCAACAAAAAAAATGTGCTATAACCCACAAAAATGGTCATTTTTAAAAATTTCTAACTTTCCCCTTTTTTAAACCATTCTTTAGATAGCATATCGACATTTGGAATAATTTCAAAAACCGCCCAAAAAATAGCCAACGATGTTAAATTTTTGAGATTTGTCATATTGGCCCAAAAAACGTGTATTATAACCAAAAAAAATATTTATATATCAAAATTCTAACTTTTCTTATTTAACACCATTCATTAGACAACACATCCTCAATTGATATGAGTGTAAAAAATGCACAAAAACGGCCACAAACTGCAAGTTTTTGAGATTTGTCATTTTGGGAAAAAAAACATGTGTTATAACCCATAAAAATGGTCATTTTTTCAAACTCTCTACGTTTTCGTTTTTTTTACACCATTCATTATATATCACATAGCCATTTGATATGAGTGCAAAAAAGACACGAAAACGGGCTTTGATAGCAACTTTTTGAGATTTGCCATTTTTGTAAAAAAAAAAAAAACATGTGCTATAACCCACAAAAAATTGTAATTTTTCAAATTTTCTGAATTTCTCTTTTTTTATAGCAATAATTAGGTAGCGCATAGCCAAATAAGTGTAAAAACGGCATGAAAATGGGTAACGATAGCAAGTTTTTTAAATTTGCTATTTTGGCCAAAAAAATGTATGCTATAACCCATAAAAAATAGTCATTTTTCAAAATTGCTAACTTTTACTTTTTGTAAAACATTCATTAGATATCACATCGTCATTTAATATGAATGCAAAAAAATGACATGAAAATGGGCACTGACATCAACTTTTTGAGATTCATCACAAAAAATGGTCATTTTAAAAAAAAATTAACCTTCTGTTTTTTAACAACATTCATTACATAGAAAATCGCGATTTGATATGAATGTAAGAAATGGATGAAAAATGGCCAACGACGGCATTTTTTAAAATTTCTAACTTTGCCTCTTTTTACACTATTCTTTAAATAGCACATCACCATTTGGTATGAGTGCGAAAAACGGCAAAAAAATGGTTTTTAATGGCAACTTTTAGATATTTGCCATTTTGGCTAAAACAATCGTGTTTTATAACCCACAAAAATGGTCACTTTTTAAAATTTCTAACTTTTAATTTTTTTTACACCATTCATTAGATAGCAAATCACCATTTGATATGAGTACAAAAAACGACACGAAAATAGCTACTAACGGCAAGTTTTTTATATTTGCATTTTGGTAAAAACAAAACGTATGCTATAACTCACAAAAATGGTAATTTTATTAAATTTCTAACTTTCCCTATTTTTTAAACCATTCCTTAGATAGCACATCGACATTTGCTATAATTTCAAAAAACACTATGAAAATGGCCAACAATATCAAGTTTTTAAGATTTGTCAGATTGGCCAAAAAAATGTGTACTATAATCCAAAAAAAATGGTTATATTTCAAAATTCCTAATTTTTTCTTTTTTTTAATATCATTCATTATATAGCACATCGTCAATTAATATGAGTGCAAAAAACAGCGCAAAAATAGCCACATATGACAAGTTTTTGAGATTTGTCATTTCGGGAAGAACAACATGGGCTCTGCTTTTGAAGAGCTCAAAAGAATAACCTCTATTAGGTTCAAAACCTCAAATGGCTGGAATATCCATGGAACCAGTTTTGAGATTTAACCATTGCATATTCTAATAGAGTGGTCATCTTTTTCATTAAATGACACCCTCCAGATGAAAACAATTACAAGCTGAATATACATGGTTATAGTACAAGCACTCAAATAGGTTTAGGAGGAGGAATTATTCAAAATAGCAAAGTTGCTTGATTGTTGCATTTACATGTTTCACTCCTACTAATCTACTTTCAAATGATCAGATGTTATTGGGGACAACAATACAATGACTCAATATTTGTCATGAAAAAGGTATTCTTCCACATATCATCGTAGAATCGAGCTCTAACATTTTTCATGTGGAATGGAATTACAGGATGCTCACAAAAATCCCTGGAAAGTAAGACAAAAGATCCAACAAATCAGGGAAATAATACCAAGTGTGAAATAGAGCAAATGTCCAAGAGAAACAAACTCTGCAACAAAACATTTGGCACTAATTGTTGGATATTTAATATAATCCAATAATATGTTCTAATATAAGCCCAATAGATAACGAACCTTTGTAATGAGCCTGAATGGGCAAGAGCCCATTAACTAATTTTAACCCTAGCGTAGCTCTATATATATGCTAGCTGGAGACAGCATGCTAGGTATTCCAAACTAGATACCTAGGGTGTAATGCTTCAAGCAATTGCATATTGAATTGCTTGACCTAAAACTCTAACAATCTTGAAACATTAGAAAAGTTATAGTACTGTTCCTGCGGCGGCAGCATTACTGTTCTGACGGCACTGTAGCCGTACTGTAGCGGTACTATTCTGTACTGTAGAGGGGTATTGTTTCGTACTTTAGCAGTACTGTTCTGTACTGTAGCGGGTACTGTTCAGGTACTATAGCGGGGTACTATTTGGGTACTGTAGCGGAACTATTCTGGCACTGTTCATCAGATACACTCCTTCCAATTTTTATTTTAAAAAATTGAAAAATATGTGCCAATTGATATGGTTAAATTATATGTGCCAATTGATATGGTTAAACTATATGTACCAATTGATATGGTTAAACTATATGTGCCAATTGATATGGTTAAACTATATGTGCCAATTGATATTGTTAAACTATATGTGCCAATTGATATGGTTAAACTTTATGTGCCAATTGATATGGTTAAACCATTTATCCCAATTGATATTAGTCTAATTTTAATTCTTGGAAACGAAAGACTCAGTTTGGTTTAAAATATGAAAATATTTTTTATACTGTTAGAGTACTTTTGTTGATACCACTGAGAATGTTGATGAATCTGACTGCTAAAGAAATTTGGGACAATTTAGATACTCAGTTTAAGAAAGAGGATGAATTCTCAAAAACAAATCTTGTTGACAAATTCATGGATTTCAAATTCAAGGAAGATATGAAAATCACTCCTCAAGTCACTGATCTAGAAAACTTGAGATCTAAATTGATTACTAAAAATATCAATGTTTCTAATCCTTTTCTCGTTGGTGCCATAATCTATAAATTATTATCTGCATGACATTCTTTCAAAACTGAGATATACAGGAAGAAAGTTCAGGTGGGACTGGATAATCTTAAACGGTTCATTAGAATCGAAGATGAGAATCGAGTTAGGAATACATTGGAGATTGTCAGACAGCAACAGTCAGCTGCTAACACGGTAATATATCCCAATGTATTTTCTAAGAAATCCAAGTCTCCCAAAAGTAGGTCTCAACAATTAGAGGCCAAAAAGTTTATCTTTAAGAAAAAGAAGGGCAAGTGCCATAATTGTGAGAAATGGGGCCACTTTATAGCAGATTGTAGGCTACCAAAAAAGGACAAATCTGACACACCATTGGAAGCACATATACTGCTGCAAAAGATTGAGCCTCAAAACTTTGTTGCTATGGTAGGCAATCATGGAAGGCCAATACTTCTTCAGTATGGTGGTTAGATTTTGGGGCAGCATACCATGTTTGTCAAACTAAAAAGTTACTTGATGATGTTGTTGAGACCAACGAAACTATTGCTGTGGCTAGTGGGGCCACGGAGATCGTGAATCACACTGGTACTGCAAATATCAACCTCTCTTCAAGTAAACTTTTAACTTTAAAATATGTTAAAGTAGTTCCTGCGATCCAAAAGAATTTAATTTCTATTAGTCGCTTAGAACATGCTGACATGAATTAATTTTCCTTTAGTGGTAGAGTCACTTTATCTGTGAACTCTCATTATTTTGGTACTGCATTCTTGAATGGTGGTATGTATGAATTAAGTACTGGAAGTGAAACGGTCAACCAAGTTAGTTAAACTCTAATTGATCCTATAATATTGCAAAATCGATTAGGACATGTGAACTACAAGAAAATGGTTAGACTAGTTAAAAGTCATAATATACCTCTCGATACTTCGATCAGATTTAATAGATGTGAAGTCTGTGCTCAAACTAAAATTACTAAAAGACCTTTTCGTCCGGTCTCTAGGAGTACACAACTTCTTGACTTAATACATTCTGACCTCTGTGACTTTAAAAGTTCTCCCACTAGAGGTGGTCGGAAGTATTTGCTCACTTTTATAGACAATTTTTCTCGATATTGTCATATTTATCTGTTAAAATAAAAAGATGAAGTTTTTGATAAATTTAAAATTTTCAAGAATCGTGTTGAAAACCAATTTACTTTGACAATCAAAAAGTTGAGGAGTGACAGAGAAGGAGAATATACATTGACAGGGTTCAAGGAATTTTGTGCTTCAGAGAGCATAATCCTTGAAACTACTGCTCCTTACTCACCTCAATCAAATGGCATAGTTGAACGTAAGAACAGGACGTTAATAGAAATGTTAAACTCTATGTTATTGACAGCTGGCATGCCTTCCTGCTATTGGGGAGAGGCAGCATTGACTGTTAATCATATACTCAATAGGTTGCCGCACTCTAAGTTGTCTTCAACTCCTTATGAGATATGGCATAAACATCCTTGTAAATATGATACTCTTAAAATTTGGGGCTGTATTGCTTATGTAAGAATACCAGACCCTAGAAGACCTAAGGTGGGGCCTAGGAGTAACACTTGTGTGTACCTAGGTAGTGCAGAGGATAGTGCTACTGATCAATTCTTGGATCTATCAACCAATGTGGTTATAGAATCTAGAGATGTTGTTTTCTTTGAAGATAAATTTCTTCAAGATAAAAGGTTGACAGTATCAGGCAGTATCAAAATTATTTCAGAGACACTTATTGAACCTGAATTGGCTTCCTCTGACACTCGGATCCCTTCTGAATTTGTACCTTTAAGAGTATCTACAAGACAACGAGTTCTCAATACGTTTGGTGAGGATTTTATCACTTACCATTTAGAAGATGATCCATCCACCTATAATGAAGCGATGAGATCTAGGAACTCCCTATTGTGGACAGAAGCCATTGATGATGAAATGAGCTCTCTGTTACAAAATCAAACTTGGGATCTAGTCGATTTGCCGAAAGGGGCTAAGACTATCGGATGCAAGTGGATTTTGAAGAAGAAACTTAATTCTGACGGATCTATAGCTCGGTATAAAGCATGTTTAGTAGCTAAGGGCTATACCCAAGTATATGGGATAGATTATTTTGATGTCTACTCCCGGTTCTGTCATTTGACTATGATAAGAATTCTTCTTGCTTTGGCATCTATTGAGCACTATGTTGTGCATCAAATGGATGCAAAGACAGCTTTCCTAAATGGAGATCTGACTGAGGAGATCTACATGAACCCACCTAAAGGGTTTGTCATGAAAGGTTTCGAGATCAAAGTTTGTAAGTTAAACAAATCTTTGTATGAAATGAAAGTACGATTTACAGAGCAAGGTATTACTCTTAGCTCTTTACACTAACAAATTGCTTTCTACATTAGGATACAGTGAATATACCGTGGTTGAGACACCGTATGATTCTAATAGACGGCTGAGCCCCAATGAGAGAGCTAACTTGAATTAATTGGCTTTTTCTAAATTGATCGGTAGTCTCATGTATGCAATGACATGCACTAGACCAGACATAGCCTTTTCTGTAGGCATGCTGAGTCGTTTCACTAGTAATCCCGGCCATGAAAATTGGCATGCCCTCACGCGACTTATGCGATATTTGAAGGGTATCTCTAACCATGCACTATGTTATAGTGGTCATCCTCCTATTTTGGAAGCATTTTCTGATGCTTCGTGCTGCTCATACTTAGGGGATAGTAAGTCAACCAGTGGTTAAATTTTCACACTGGGTAGTGCAGTAATTGCGTGGAAATCCAAAAGACAAACTTGTATTGCTTTGACGTCTATAGAATCGGAACTTTCTGCTCTAGCTTCCGCATGAGGAGAAGCAGAGTAGATAAGAGAACTGACCGTGGATATTCCACTAACCCGCTTAAAGATTACGTCTTTAAGTATGTTCTGTGATAATCAAGCTACAGTTTCAGTGGTACAAAACTCACTCTTTAATGGTAAGAGGAGACATGTTAGACTGAGACATGCCATGCTGACATATCTCATAGAACATGGTATTATTACTTTGGTCGATGTGAGATCGAAGGATAATCTGATTGATGCTCTAACAAAGGGACTGAACAAAGCTCGAATCTTCAAAATTGTGGGGTATATGTGGTTAAAGACTATATAGATATGTCTTAACCTATATTCCTGGGGTTATGGGGTTAAAGACTATATAGATATGTCTTAACCTACATTCATGTTAATTTTGAATTTTCGTATCTCCCTTTGCTAGCTAAGATAAGTACTTGATAATATTTCGACGATGATTATGGTTGTCAATATATCATTCCACATCTGATGATATATCCTTTTTGGGTGCGTTGTCTCATTCCACATATGATGAGGTGATTTTACTCACTCTGGATGTTCTGTTTAGAGCAGTAGTATCATTCCATATTTGATGATGCTGCTTAACTAAATTTGGACTTAACAGCTGTAACATTCCACATAGAAATATTGGAAATGGTTCTTTTGGAAAAGAAACTATTTAGGTCTTGTTCTTATAACGAAACTGGACATTGATGCTTATTGGAAATGGTTCTTTTGGAAAAGAAACTGTTTGGTCTTGTTCTTATAAAGAAACTGGACATTGATACTTATTGGAATAGGTATTGATGTATTTTGACATTGATATATATTTATTTTCAATCATTGAGATATTGTGCTAAGTTCTTCTGCTTGAACTAGACACTTTATTTTGTTACACAAATGACTAAATTCATATTTGGTAACTTACAAGAAATGATGGAAATGATGGAAATGGAGGAGCTAACTGGAATCTTGAAGAGGATGATCTACTTGATGGATAATTCCTCTAGAGCTATGAACTGTGGGGGACTATTATTTAAATAATTGGTCCACTTACATATGCTTTGCCCATTTAGTTTGAGTTTAGAATATTTCTAAAACTATTGTGTTCGAAGTTTAGAGATTTCTAAAAATTGATCTTGATAACACTTTTGTTTATGTTTGGTTGAGTTTAGATTGTTTTCTAAAACTCATAACTGTGGATAAAGAATTCATAATTTGAGTAATGAATCTTTTGTGCTATGAATGATTCAATCATCTGTTTTGAACATTACATTATCTATTTATTGGATTGTGCTATATGTAGAACATAGGAGGAGATTGTTGGATATTTAATATAATCCAGTAATATGTTCTAATATAAGCCCAATAGATAACAAACTTTTGTAATGGGCCTGAATGGGAAAGAGCCCATTAACTGGTTTTAACCCTAGCGTATCTCTATATATATGCTAGTTGGAGGCAGCATGCTAGGTATTCCAAACTAGATACATAGAGTGTAATGCTTCAAGCAATTGTATATTGAATTGCTTGACCTAAAACTCTAACACTAATGGCTGCACAGCAACCAAACCAAATTTTCTACGAGGAAGCCCTACTTCATGCAAAGATTCAGAAACTGATACGCTTGGAAAGACTTGGTATTCCATATGTCAAAAGATCTCATCTTGATGAAATTCATCTCAGTTCATATGCCATATTATACATATCACATTCTGCTGATTTACCTTTTACACTGCATCATACTTTGAAGTTTTAAATTTCAAATATCTTCATTTCACTAGAGGTGGTATGGTTAATTACCAAATGCAAAAGGCAAACGGCTGCTTAGGTTTGGCCATTTGTCCTTTTGTAGTTGATCAAATAGGCTGCATCCTGTTTGTCCTATCTGTCATAACATGCAATTTCTGAGGTAATTTGTTACATATTTTGGTTGATCTGATTTCATTACATGCTCTTTTTTGGTGTGATTTTGAGATTATTGAATCACATAATCATACGTGAGTTAAATCATGCATGATTAAGTGATTATGATTTCCTTACTTTGGTTATCTAATATCATTGCATGCTATCTTTCTTGAGGACTCTTGTTGTTGATGTTAGGCAAGATATGCCTAAACTCTTCTATAGAATTATGATAATGTGGTTTGATATAACACCATTGCAACATATGGAGTACTTCACTATGTTTATGATTCCATACCTTCGTATCCGAAGACAATGTCCAGTTTATATGGGTTTCTGTTTCGCCAGTTTTCCTCAGTTTTATGCTTTGTCTCCTGTAAACCATGCTACATTATGATTCCTTAATCGAGTTGCTGATATATATCATAATAAATAAATCATAAGGATGTCCATATTTAATCTTGGTATTTAGTATCCACAACAGACTGCATCAATGACTGGACTGAAACCCCACTCACGTAGTCATCTTTTGTCCATGTCACTCCTTGTGGAATTCACGCGCAACATTTTTAGGAATTTTTTGTTTTCTTGTACAAATGCGGCTTTGAAAATAAATATCATATATACGTCTATTTCACTTGTAAAGAAGGATTCCTTCTTGTTTATTGTTTTTCTTGAAGTGGGAAGTAAAGTTTGAAATATCATAAAGGTTACTTTGACAGTTTTATAAAAACTTCAAACTCTAAAAATCACTATTTATGTAAAGGAGGAAAAACTCTTAAGTTAGACATATACGCTACAATGTGAGGAGGAGTCCTCCCCATTTATAGCTTTTGTGTTATGTACTAATGTTATGGATATTTCCACCATTATGTAACTAATGGCATAGATATTTCCTCCATTGTGTAACTAATGGTGTGAAAAATGCTCATTCTTTCAAAATATCTATGTTTTTCTTTTTTTTTTTACACCATTCACGAAATATCGCCATTTGATATGAATGCAAAAACGATATGAAAACGGGTTTTAACCGCAATTTTTTGAGATTTGTCCTTTTAGCCAAAAAAACGTGTGCTATAACCCACAAAAATGGTTATTTTTTAAATTTTTTGAATTTCTCTTTTTTTTTACACCAATAATTAGATAGCACATCATCAAATGAAATGAGTGTAAAAAATGGCATGATAACGGGCAATGACGGCAATTTTTTTAGATTTGCTATTTTGGCCAAAAAACGTGTGTTATATAACCCACAAAAAATGGTCATTTTTCAAAATTTCTAACCTTCTGTTTTTTAACACAATTCAGTACATACAAAATCGCGATTTTATATGAATGCAAAAAATACCTCGAAAATGGCCAATGATGGCATGTTTTTTAGATTTGCTATTTGGCAAAAAAAGCATGTGCTATAACCCACAAAAACTAGTTATTTTTCACAATTTCTAACTTTCTCTTTTTTATACCATTCATTAGATAGCACATCGCCAATTGATATGAGTGCAAAATACGGAACAAAAACTGCCACTAACATCATATTTTTTAGATTTGCCATTTTTGGCCAAAAAAAGGTGTTATAACCCACAAAAAATTGTAATTTTTAAACATTATAAAATTTTCCTTTTTTTAAATCAATCATTAGATAGCACATTGCCATTTGATTTCAGTGTAAAAAACAACACAAAAATTGACACTAAAGACTACTTTTTGAGATTTTTCATTTTGGAAAAAAAAAACGTGTGATATAACCCACAAAAATGGCCATTTTTTAAAATTTTTAGCTTTATCTCTTTTTTACACCATTCATTATATATCACATTGCCATTTGATATCATTGCAAAAAAAGGCATGAAAACGGCTAACGATGGCAAGTATTTTAGATTTGTCATTTTGGCCAAAAAAACGTGTGCTATAACCCATAAAAATTGATTTTTATAACCCACAAAAAATGACCATTTTTTGTGGGTTATAGCACACGTTTTATAAAAATTTCTATAATCCACAAAACTGGTCACTTTTTAAAATTTCTAACTTTCCCTTTTTTTATACCATTCATTAGATAGCACATCACCATTTTATATGAGAGCAAAAATGGTAAGAAAATGGCTACTGAAGAACAACTTTTTGAAATTTGCCATTTTGGCAAAAAATCCACAAAAATGATAATTTTTTAAAATTTTTAACTTTTCCTTTTTCTTAAAGCATTCTTTAGATAGATAGCACATCAACATTTGGTATAATTTCAAAAAATGCCACGAAAATTGCCAACGATGTCAAGTTTATGAGATTTGTCATATTGGCAAAAAAAAACTTGTACTATAACTCACAAAAAATGTTTATATTTCAGAATTTCTAACTTTTCTTTTTTATTTACATCATTCATTAGAAATCACATTACCAACAGATATGAGTACAAAAAATGGCACGAAAATAGCTACAGCCAGCAAGTTTTTGAGATTTGTAATTTTGGAAAAAAAGGTGTGCTATAACCCACAAAAAATGGTCATTTTTTCAAAATTTTTACATTTTTCTTTTTTAAACCATTCATAAAATACCATATCGCCATTTGATATAAATACAAAAAATGACACGAAAATGGGCTTTGACGGCAACTTTTTGAGATTTGCCATATTTGCCAAAAAACGTGTGTTATAACACACAAAAAATGGTTATTGTTAAAATTTTTCAAAATTCTCTTTTTTTTACACCAATAATTAGATAGCACATCGCTAATTGATATGAGCGCAAAAAATAGCATGCAAATAGACAATGACGGCAAGTTTTTTAGATTTGCTATTTTTGCCAAAAAAATGTGTGCTATAATCCCACAAAAAACTATCATTTTTCAAAATTTTTAATTTTTCCTTTTTCTACACTGTGCATTAGATAGCACATCGCCATTTGATATGAATGCAATAAACAACACGAAAATGGGCACTGACGGCAACTTTTTAAGATTCGCCATAAAAAATGGTCATTTTTAAAAAATTTCTAACCTTTCCAATTTTTAACACCATTCATTACATAGCAAATTGCAATTTGTTATGAATGCAAAAAACAGCTCAAAAATAGCCAACAACTGCATGTTTTTTAGATTTTTCATGGGTTATAACACACGTATCAAAAATGGTAAAGTTAAAAAATGTGTTGATTTTAGCTTTTTCCCTACTTTTTTCACCCAACTCAATTGTGAACATACACCATTGTGAACGGTGTCTTTTTTTTGTTGGCTAAGCATCCCAATCTAAGGGGGGGTTCCACTCCCGATTTTATTAATAAAAATAGATGATACAAAAGATAATGGCAAAAATATCCACATCATTAGTACAATTTAAAAGCTATAAAATAGGAGAACTCCTCATTTACATTAACGCATCTATCTAAAGTTCTAGTAATTGAAATAAAGAGTACTTCCTCCTTTACAAATGTGTGTTGCCAAAGGTTGAAAATCTTATAAAGACCGTTCGGAGACTAATAACCTTTATATCGATTCAACCTTTAGCATCCACTTTGACCATGGGTAGGAAATAACCTTAAAAAATCTCCCTACAATTAGGCTTGTTTCACTAGGAGTGATGTTAGAGAAGCAATGTGATGCAAATTTCCCAAAGATTAGATGCTTAGTTAAATGCATGACAAGTAAAAGAGATATCTAAATCAGTGAAGAGATTGTTTGTTTTGAAACTGTCTAAGCCTATGATAAAAAGCATTTTTCAACAACTACAGCATGTACTAAACAATTCCTAAAACAGGATCCCAACTATGCAACCCTAATTTTGACGAAGTGATTCCAAAAGTAGCATCCAAAATAGTGATGAAATGAATCCCACAACAGCACATTTGCTTTATAGGTGGACATGTTGAGTGATTTTTTATGAAACCATCTATCTGACATGTCAAACATGCCCAATACCAGCAACATGAGCCATAGACTGATTTGAATGGAGATAACAGTATGTGTTAAACACTTTGATACGATCCTAGAATATTAGAGAATCTAAGAACGTAACCCTAACGATCAATTTAAGGATTGGAAGCTTTAAGAGGAGGCAGCCCTAATTCAATAGATGAATTAAAACTAAACTTATCAATTATAGAAACGAAAACCCTAAGAAGACATGCCATTAGAACCCTCGTTATAAAAAATCCTAACCTATCAATTGCCTTGAATGATTAGAATGGTTGTTCTTTGCAAAGAACGAAAGAAAGTCTGCACTCTCTTAGTTTTAGATTAAAAACAATATTCAAAATTCTGTCTTCTTCAATGACCATTTTTGCCTATTATAGAAGGCTTACAAGAATTAAATTAATTTAGAACCATGGATTAAGACAACCCTTAAACCCTTAACAAAACTAGCCAAATTACTTTTAATTTCTAACCTATAGGCTCAATATAATGTTTGATTCGCAGCCTAAAGTAAATAGAATTAATTAATTATGAAAAATAGAAAAATCAGCTAAATTCTAACGCTGACGAATTACCACATCGCAACATCAGGGGTGCTCTACGTCACAATGTGGAAATAAATGAAATAAAAAAATAAACCTCCAGTGTGCCACGTCGCGACGTGAAAGGGGTTGGATGTCGTAATGTCGGTGCACTTCGCAACATAGGAGATCGCACGTCACAACGTTAGCAATCTTCATCTAACTCCTCTTCATTTTGTCCATGTCGACGTAAAAGTCCTTGGACGTCGCGACATGGAGTCTTATTATGCTCCTTGTCCATTATTTTCACCAACTCTTCCCTCAAATGCTTCATTTTGATCCACCAACCCAATGCACTCCTCTTGAAACACTTCTAAGCATGAAATGAATGTTAGATCTTCTTCACGAACTGATTCATGATCAAAAAGGTCTTCGATCAATTAATGAAGTGCCGTCCTCATTCGCTTAGTTCTCAAACTAGTTAATGGACCCCCGACTCCTTATAATGGATCATCCACGTGTCTCTTCGGCCCATTGTTGTTGTCGGATTGGTTAGCTTCCTCATCACACTTTCTAAAATAGGATCTCAACCATGCAACCCCAATTCCGATGAAATGACTCCAAAAATAACATCCAAAACAATGATGAAATGAATCCCAAAACAGCACCTTTACTTTTATAGGTGGACATCTTGAGTGATTTTTTATGAAACCATATATCTGAAATGGAAACATGCCTAACACCAGCATCATAAGCCAAATCATTTCTGAAAGAGGATTCCAACCGTGCATCCCTGATGATGATGAGATGAGTCCAAAAGCAGCATCCGAAATAGTGATGAAATGAACACCAAAATAGCACCATTGACATGCTTGGAGGTTATGCATATGTTGCGTTGAAAATTTTTAAAGATTAAGGTAAATAGGCCTAATAGCCTAAGACCTTTTCATTTTGTAAAATGACCTAACTTCGGCAGTCATTGACCATTTGTTTTTCCATGCTTAAGATATGTACAGATAATATGAATGTATGAGCTTAACTTACAAATGTTTTTTATTTTCTTGGAAGTAATGATGTGAAGGAGACCCAGTTTTACTAATCAAACGATTTTTTTGTATTTTGTTATGAAGTAGGCTTTCTTCATTGATTGACAGAAATGAATGATGTTCTGCACATTTTGCTAATAGAGTGGCTGCTGAATTTGCTCTTTTAGGGCATAGTTTCCATTGAGGTTGAGGTTACATTGCAAGTATGTGTAGTAATTGATCTCGGAGCTTCCAAGGCAAATTGCCTTTAGATTTGTTTCTTAGCAATGATATTAAACTTTTTGTGCTTGATTCCACACGGATATTTGCAGTTATTCCTCTTTCTTGACAGTACTTCATTCCTATCAATATAGCTTCAAATATAACCTGCTCATCAAACAAAAAGTTAGTAGCACCTGTTTTAGTAAAATGCAAAAATATTCTCAAAATAAATGAAAGTAAAGTGAAATTTAATTTTTTTTTTATCAAATTTTCATTTTTCATAGGCAATAACACATGTTTTTTAGCAAAAAATTGCAAAATTTAAAAATGCGTTGATTTTGACTTTTTTGTATCATTTTTTGCACCCATCTCGATTGTGAACATGAAATCTAGTGAATATTCTCAAAACAAATGAAATTTAAATTTTCATCAAATCTCTATTTTCATGGGTTATAACGCACTTATTTTGATAAAAAAATGGCAAAGTAAAAAAACATGTTGATTTTGGCTTTTCCCAACTATTTTTTTACCCACCTCAATTGTGCATATGCAACATTATAAACGGTGTCAAAAAAAGTGAAAGTTTGATTTTTAACGAAATTTCCATTTTTAATAGGCTATATATATCACACATTTTTCTACCAAAAATACTAAAATTCAAAAATGTATTGATTTTTACATTTTTTTGTACACATCCTGATTGCAAACATGCACTCTTTTGAATATTATTTTTTTTTTTTTTGACTTTAAAAAAAATTTAAAAAAAAAACGATCCTATATATATTTAGTCATGGGCAAAAGACGGTGTCGGATATACCCGATCACACCGTTACAACAAGAAAAACTTGAAAAAGCTTGAGTTTGGAGTACTACTCCATTACATGAAAAGCATTACATGAAATTTTTTGCAAGCTAAGAATGGAATTTAGAGAAACACTACTTTCGGAGCAACCAAAGTAGTAATGCTCTAAATCCCTCCCAAAAGTATAAGCTCAATCATATTGCAATTTGCAAAATGTTCAAAGTAATCGAATTTACGAGCTAATGAAGCTGCTTTGCCACAATAAACCTTATAGCCATCCAAGCACATTCTTTAAAGTGTAGGACTCCATAATCCGCTCATGCAAATATGGCCTCGCATCACAACAGGAGCTTTCCTCAACATACCCAATACTTCTCACCAAGCGGCAAGGGCACGGGAACATTTATCAAATACATGAAAACCAACAGCAAATGGCATGGAGATTCTCCTCAAATATACCAAGGAGACCACATTCAAAATCAGTTCCAAGGTATAACTTAGTCACCACGAACCATTCAGCAACAAATTCATGACTGAGCTACCAATTACATGACAATAACAGTGCAGCCAAGAGCTATACTCCAATGTTTAAAATTCCAATTCAAATTAGCTCACTATCACCAAAGCTTGTGCAATTCCACAGCAAGACTAGGCACACGAATCCAATTTACTCATCAAAACAATCAAAATGACTGGATTACCAAGTTGAGCAATTGTACACTTTATCCAGTCCACAGCCGTCTAGGCTTTTCTCCAAATTCCAGAATGAAAGCAGTGCAACTCCGCCAAACATGGCTCACCAAGTACAGGATAATGTACGACTATATGAGTGAAGATGAACTCCTCACAAGTATATCACACATATCTCCAAAGGTTTCTCATTCAAAGTTCAAAAACAAAATGGAACATATTCAGTTCCAGTCCACAACCGACAAAAAGTTTGAGATGTGGTCCCTCAATGAAAATTTCGAAACTAATGCATTTTAGCCCAGTGAAGGCACAACCATGAATTCAATCATTTAGAAGCTAGAAAAACTGAAAATGAACCAATGAGATCCTGCCTATTCCCAAGCTCCAATACCAGATTCAAACCAAGAAAGCAAACCAAATTTGGGCAGCAACCATACAATTGAATATTGTCAAAAAAAGTGAAAATTAAAATTTTCACCAAAACTCCGTTTTTAATGGCTTATAACATGTGTTTTTGTCAAAAAATGGTATAGTAAAAAAACGTGTTGATTTTGGCTTTTCCGTATTATTTTTTCAAACTTCTCAATTGTGAACGTGCATCTTTGTGGATGGTGTCAAAAAAAAGTTAAATTTAGATATTTTACCAAGTTTCCATTTTTTATGGGTTATAACAAGTGTTTTTAGCCAAAAATGTCAAAATCTAAAAATGTGTTGATTTTGAATGTTTTTGCCCCGTTTTTTCACACATCCTGATTGTGAACATGTATTTTAGTGATTATTTTCAAAAAAAAAGTAAAAATTTAAATTCTCCTCAAACCTCCATTTTTCATTGGTTATACCACAGTACCACACGCAAATTGGTTTAATATGGCAAAGTAAAAAAAATATGTTGATTTTGACTTTTTCTCTACTATTTTTTCACCCACCTCAATTGTGAACATGCATCATTGTGAATAGTGTCAAAAAAGTGAAATTTAGATTTTTTACCAAATTTTCATTTTTCATAAGATATAACACACGTTTTTAGCCAAAATGGCTAAATCCAAAAAATGCGTTAATTTTTACTTTTTTTGTGATGTTTTTTTCACCCACTCTGATTCTGAACATGCATTCCAATGAATATTACCAAAATAAAAGTCAAAATTTAAATGTTCACCAAACCTCCATTTTTCATTTATATTACGCACGTATTTTTGTCAAAATGAAAAATTCAAAACATGTGTTTGTTTTAGTTTTTTCCCTACTATTTTTTACTCACCTCAATTGTGAACATGCATCATCAATAACAGTGTCAAAAAAATGAAATTTACTTTTTTTCCAAATTTTTATTTTTCATGGGTTATAACACACATTTTTAGTCAAAAATGACAAAATTCAAAAATACGTTTATTTTTACTTTTTTGTGATTTTTTTCCACCAACTCCGATTATGAACATGCATTGTAGTAAATATTGCCAAAAAAAGTGAAAATTAAAATAATTCACCAAACTTCAATTTTTCATAGATACACACGTATTTTGGTTAATAATTGCAAAGTTATAAAACCTTTTTATTTTGAATTTTTCCTTTTTGTTTTTTCACCCACCTCAATTTTGAACATGCATCATTGTGATTGGTGCCAAAAAAATAAAATTTAAATTTTTTGCCAAAATCAATTTTTCATGGGCTATAACACATGTTTTTAGCCAAAAATAGCAAAATTCAAAACGTATTGATTTTGACTTTTTTTGTACCATTTTTGCACCAATTCCGATTGGGAATATGTATTTTAGTGAATGTAGTAAAAAAAATTTAAATTTTCACCAAATTTCTATTTTTATGGGTTATAAACACACGTATTTTTGTCAAAAATAGCAAAGTAAAAAATGCATTAATTTTGACTGTTTTATACTATTTTTTGCACTCATCCCAATTGTGAGCATGCATTTTAGTGAATATTATCAAAAAAAGTGAAAATTTAAATTTTCACCAAACCTCTATTTTTCATAGGTTAAATACACATATTTTGGGAAAAAAAAAAGGTAAAATAAAAAAACTTGTTTATTTTGACTTTTTCTCTATTGTTTTTTCAATTGTGAACATGCATCATCGTGAACAGTGTCAAAAAAAGTTAAATTTATATTCTTCTATCAAATTGACACTTTTCATAGGTTATAAAACATATTTTTAGCCAAAAATGGCAAAATTCAAAAACGCATTGATTTTTACTTTTTTGTGATGTTTTTTCCACCCATTCCTATTGTGAACTTTTATTCTAGTGAATATTTTCAAAAAAAAAAGTGAAAATTAAACTTTTTACCAAAACTCCATTTTTCATGGGTTATATAACACGTATTTTAGTCAAAAATGGCAAAGTAAAAAATGGGTTGATTTTAATTTTTTCCCCTACTGTTATTTCACTGACCTCAATTGTGAACATGCATTATTGTAAACGGTGTCAAAAAAATGAAATTTAGATTTTCTTTTGCCAAATTTTTATTTTTCATGGGGCTATAAAATACGTTTTTTTGCCAAAAATAGCAAAATTTAAAAATGCATTGATTTTGAATGTTTTGTAATGTTTTTTGCACCCATCCCAATTGTGAAAATGCACTCTTGTGAGTATTGTTTAAAAAGTGAATTAAAACTTTCACCAAACTTTCATTTTTCATGGGTTATAAAACACGTATTTTGATAAAAAAAATAGCAAAGTTAAAAAACATGTTGATTTTTATTTTTCCCTACTATTTTTTCACCCACCTCAATTGTGAATTGTGTAAAAAAAAGAAAGAAAATTAGATTTTTTACAAAAAAAAATCATAGGCTATAACAAATGTTTTTTAGTAAAAAATGACAAAATCTAAAAACATATTGATTTTGAAGGTTTTTGTACTATTTTTGGCACCCATTTGGATTGTGAACATGCATTTTAGTGAATATTGTTAAAAAAAGTGAAAATTAAAATTTTCTACAAATCTCCATTTTTCATTAGTTATAACACATATTTTGGTCAAAATGGTAAAGTCAAAAAACGTGTTGATTTTGATTTTTTTTCTCTATTGTTTTTTCTCCCACCTTAATTGTGAACATGCATATGTGAACAGTGTCAAAAAAAGGTAAATTTATATTATATTTTTTTTACCAAATTTTCATTTTACATGGGTTATAACACAAGTTTTTTAGCCAAAAATGGCAAAAATTCAAAAAACACGTTGATTTTGACTTTTTTATTCTATTTTTTTATACCTACACCAATTGTGAATATGCATTTTAGTGAATATTGTCAAAAAAAGTGAAAATTAAAATATTAACCAAACCTCCATTTTTCAAGGGTCATAACACGTATTTTGGTAAAAAAAATGGCAAAGTAAAAAAAAACGTGTTGATTTTGGGTGTATACCTATTGTTTTTTCTCACAACTCAATTGTAAACATGCATCAGTGCGAGCAGTGTAAAAAACAGTGAAATTTAGATTTTTTTACCAATTTTCGTTTTTCATTGGTAACATGTATTTTAATCAAAAATCACAAAATCCAAAAATGCGTTTATTTGATTTTTCTTGTGATGTTTCTTACACTCACATTGATTGAGGACATACATTCCAATGAATATTGTCAAAAAGAATAAAATTTAATAAGATTCGTTTGAACATGTGTTTTGTGTTGAGAATGGAAAAAAATAAAGTCTCAAATTGCGTTTTATGAAAAGTATTTTTTTTAAATAAAATTGAATATTTTGATCGATAGATTTTATTTTTATTAATTTTTGTGTAAAATAATTATTTTATTAAATAAAATTTAAAATAAAAAAAAATTATTTTTTTTTAGTTGATAAGCTTCGTTCAATGCTAGAGCACCACCAATCAATGGCGTTGACCACATTCTGGTCACCAACCAACCGGCTGGAATTTGTCAACTCCATTGACCGACAAATTTAGCCGGTCAATTGTCAACACCATTGACCGGCGGTGGTCAAGCGTTGACCAGCAACCTATTTGTTTTAATTCAAAGTTTTTTAAAAAATTAAAAAGACAAATGCTCTCACTTTATGTGTTGAAAATTTTAAAATTTTTTGTTTTGAATATAGGTGGAAAACAAACACACCATTTTGATAAAAGATTAGAAATGGGCAAAAATATCATAACCAAACAAACCCTAACATTTTAGTGTCTATTATATGGACTACACAAATACTAAAACTGCACCAGAAAAGGCCTCTAGAAAGAGAATATAAACAAGAAACGGACAAAAAATATACATCGTTGCAACAAATTTGCTGTAGCATTATTCATTAAGAATGGCACGTCCTAGGTTAGTGCCAAGAGCCAATCTCACAGTTTTTAAGGCTTCAGGTTGCAAATCAGCATCAATAAAGTCTGGTCGCAACTTTGCCATGGAAATTCTTGCAGTTTATTCAATAGCAAATTAGTCTGAGAGACATCAAGCAAGGGATGCTTCGGCCAGTTAAACAATTTTAGCTGCATTTTAATATAGAAAAGGTCAGAAGAAACTCCATAAAGGAGATAAATATTAGGATTTCTTTTGCTGATAGCATCTTTAAAACTATATTTTGAAAATTGAAAATACATGATCACCTGTAGGTGCCAACTCAAAAAATACAGCAACATTAATAATATATCATGAAATTCACTTATTTGTAAAAGAAATTGCAGGGATAAGAAAAGCCATTCCCCAATTAAGACTTGCAAAACCACAAAAATACAAAAGAGGATAAACTCACAGAGTCATAGAGAATAGGCAGCCAAAATCTCTGAGGCGTAGAAGGGTTTTTCATGAGCTGCAAACATAATTAAGGAGATCATTTCTCAGAAGAATAGAAAGTTGGAAGTTAAAAAAGAAGAGACTACATTTAGCAGCAAACAAGAAAGACGAAAAGGCACTATTTCAAAGTAGAGCTCAAAAATCACATCCTCATAGAACCAGACGCTCAAATACCTCCCAGAGTTTTTATAAGTGATATCACAAACAATGACAAACACAAAATTTTTCAGAGCCTTTACTCAAGTATTATTACTGGAATGAATGTGCACAAATCCATGATTGTTGAACAATGTGGGACACATACTGATATAAGGGCTTCAGCAGCTTTCTGAGCAGTATCAGTAGCCACTCCACTATTAACCTGATGCAGAGATTGCCTAAAATCTCTATATCTGTCAGCACCAGAGATCAAATGTAGAAAGAGAACACATTGGAAATGATCGTTACTGATTTGAAGAATGATTTGCATTGGAAGGAAATACAAAGATCAACAAGTACATACTTGTTCAAAAATTCAAGCCCTCCAGCAGTCCCTGACTCAGATCCCAGCAATTCAATTAGTCCTTCCCATTGCTACAAGAAAAAAACATGAGCAATAATAAGGTAAAAGCACCACAGCAATTTGTTTCAATAAACTATAGAAAAACAAAATGCAGTTCACAAACTGAAGTTTGCTAGTTTTTCACAATGTTAATACAACAACCACAACTGAGCCTTTATCCCACTAAGTGGGGTTGGCTAGTTTTTCACAATGTTAATATAAAGGGAAAATTACCTTGGACCCAACTTGGTTGACTGTGGACCAAGTTCATCCCTAAAGTTTTCACAAACACCAATTTAAGTCCCTTATGTTTTCAATTTCAACTAATTCAATGCTTGAAGTTTTGGAAAAAACTAATTTAGCCCCTAGTGCTACTACCAATTGAGTTGAGTATGTTTGGCCGATTTCCCTGTCACTTTGGGATGCTAATAGTTGGGCCGAATTCAGAGCAAAGTAACTGAATTGCTGTTTGTCAATATGTGGTGGAACAAAATTCGTTTAAAAACAACGAGAGACAAAATGGTAACTAACTCTAATCTAAACTTGAATTCCCAGCTCCAAAAGTAAAGCATTAGTAGAAACTATCAGAACACACACTACCAAAGCCACACAATTTTGAGAATTTATAAAATAGTCTTCACATATGACAAATGGTAGGATGACTCACTTGTCCCGAAGTTTGCCATCCTTATGAAAATTCAAGGACCTCCTTTAAGAATTCCTATCATATTAAATAATGAACCACCCCTGGAGGTTTATTTCAGCAAAAGATTTACTTGAAAATCCAAGATTTACCAAATGAGCACTGATAAAGATGGCTGGTTGATGAAATAAAAATAGTAAAAGAATAAGTTGAAAAGATTGATCCCAGAAGTATGCCAAAACACAGAGGAGTTCTATGTAATTTATCCTGATGGTATTTAACTATTACCTTGAAACTTTCATCAGGTACTAACTTTCCAACAAAATAAAACAAATGAAATAAAAATAGTAAAAGAATAAGCTGAAAAACTTGACCCAAGAAGTACACCAAAACAGAGGAGTCCTATGTAATTTATCATGATGGTATTTAAATATTACCTTGAAACTTTCATCAGATACTGACTTTCCAACAAAATCAAACAATTGCTTAGCAATTCTGCTCAAACGAACTTCGTCTCGAGCTTGCTGAAGCCAGAAGACTCCTGAACCTTTCTTTCCATGTTTCCAATCATGCACTCCGGCAATCTGTTTAATGAAGCAGCAAACTAAGAATAAAGCGCATAAATGCAATTATTGTGTATACCACGAACTTGATCAGAACCAAAAGAGTTTTTAACTGTGGGAACTCTGCTTCCCAAGTTATACAAGAAACATACTGTTCTAATGTGTTTGATCATACTCTGGGGTGGATCAAAGGTTATTTGCTTCTTAACGTACCTTCATTATCTTCAAATTAACAGTATCAAGTTCATATAGCCGGCAAATCTCTATGGTCTGTTTACATACACAACAAAATTCATTATTTCATCAGAACACATGAATTATTGCAGATGCTATTCACCTTCAGAAGAAACCTCAGTCATCAAAAGAAACAGGGAGGGGAGGGGGTTGTTTGATATCCAGTTGAAGCTTATAGTAAGATTAGGTTAATAACCTTTAGAAGCACTTGATTATTTTGCAGGGCTTGCTTGCACAATACAGTCTCCAACAAGCCCATTCCTTGTATCATACAAGAAGACAAATATATTGAAGCAATCTGTAAGAGTAACGGAAACATTTAAGATAAAGTCAAATGCATTGACAATGAATAGAGAAATATAAAATCAAAGATATTTACAGGCCTGATTATGGCGGAGAAGATGGAAAGAGAAGACAGCAGGACATTCTCATAACCACAATTGCAGAAAAAACAATCCACTAAAGAAGAACCAAAGCAGACTTTTGACTCTAGGAAAATCATATCTGAATTAACATAATATCTCACCACAGGCCTCTTTCAGTTTTTAGAAAAAAATTCCATGCTTGTATGTTTATAACTAAATCCAGTTCAAATATTTAGGTATTTTCCTTTCGACGGTAGTTTCAAAAATCTCTTTTACCATGTCAGTATGCACATGAAAGTAGGCATGCTTCAAAAACCACTCATGAAGGAAAATGCCTAGTCCAGGAAACAACAGGGTGAAGATAAATAAGTAGCCATCTCTACACCTACTTGCCAAGTCAATGCGTGAGAAGAAAGGACTTGGGCATAGATGAGTCGATTGAGCTCTTCAATGCAGATTCCACCCAATTTAGTTCTTAGCTCACGTAAAAGAACTTCAGCTTGAATGTTCCCAGCTGTCAACAACTCTACAGCATGTGCAATCATCCTAATAAAGTATAAGGAGTCAATGTTAGATGGGCTTGGTGATGTCATGAGCACTTGTTCCAACTCAACTGTATACCCCATCTATATTTCCTTCATTTTGCTCACTTAATGAAAGACTGCATGCTGTCATGCTATTCAATACAAAACAAAGTAATACAAATGGCTCAACATAGAGATGAAAGTCACCAAAATTTATAACTCATTGACTATTCGATATAAACATATTAGTCCAGGTAAGAATTGCAAAATACCGGAAATGAATAAAATGTAAGAACAGAGTGGTTTTAATTACAAAAGCAAACTTGCTCGGGACAAATGAGGAGATTATGCAAGTTTCTAAAGCATTTGCTAATCCCGATACTAGAAAATTTTACAAAGTTCTAAACTTACCAAAAGGAAAGCTTCTCGTGAAAGTTTGATTAAGTTAAGAACAATGGAGCTATATAGGAATCCTACAGCTGCAAGACTTGGAGTTTTTTTAAGACAAGGAAGATAACCGATTGCTAGATATTATGAAAAAACAAGGCAAAAAATAAATGCATAGCAACATCTTTTGTAGCATCTAGGAAGGGTTGAAAATGTATGCCGAACAAAAAGAAAACAAAACTGATGTTTTTTAAAACAGTGTGGGAATGAAGAATGAGTCTAACCATCATAATTTTTACTGTTAAACAGCCATAATTGTATCAACAATTAGAAAAATTTAAAATAGAGGAGCATCTTACCAGGAGCCAAATGATCTTGAGCACTCTGCTAAAACAACCTAAAGCATTAGAAGGCACCAAATGAATTTGTAGTTTGATGGAGGGCTAAATTTAAAAATCATGTCACTAACAATTGTACATATTCTCACCTCTGAATTTTCTCCAAGAATTCCAATTAGGAGTCTAATCAATTTATGGTCAGAAACTGGTTTTATCTGCATGCATTTCTGAGCCAGATTGTACATGCTTTCTAAACCCTGTAGAAGAATGAAATGATTAATTCTTAACCAACAAACTAAAGGCCTTATCATGTCCTGCAAGTGTCGGTCTGTGTGCATATGCATGTGCGAGCGAAATCTGCTTTTGCATTTTCCAGGGTACCATTTAACTGAAGTTGTAGCAAATACACTAGCTGGTAATAGTAAAGTTGATGAATCAAGGAATGAAAGTGCCACTAACAGCCATGAAAGGTCTGATGTATAAGAAGTGAGCGACGTATAGCTCAATCCATTGCAGTGTTGCATTGGAGAGACTATTAGAGTTTCCTAGCATAATTTGAAGCATATTCTTCAGTCCAACCCTTGTCTCCTGGTGTTCACACTGGAGCCAAAATGCACTGCAGTCCAGCTTTGTTATTTGTGCTCGCCACTTTTCCCAAGCCTAGCAAGGCAAATATATTAACAATCTGAAAAAAGTTGCTTTCTTCTTAAAATGGATACAAAAAGGGTCCAGCTTACCTTCATAAAATCAGGCTTCGTCTTATAACATTCACCTAATTTATCTGCTACTAGAACAGGCCGCAGACGTGGCATTTTTGATACAAGAACAGCGACTGCTTCTACCAGGCCATTCTCAGTCTGTTAGAATCCGGTCAAAGGCACGTCAAAGATCATTTAAATCACTACTAGTACTAACTCCAGAAACTTTTTATATACACATAATTTACTGTGAACTCCTTTTCATGCAAGAACATACAGAGGAGAAGAAGAGTCAACTACTGAAGCAAGAATTTAATGATGCCTCTCCCTCATCTCCAAACCACAAAGTTTGAACGCGTAAAGTTTACAGGTCCTACATAGTAGAATAAAAGTACACAAGTTCCTCAAAAGTAATTAAATTTTTAACTCGTGATGAGCAGCACTATTGCTCCCATTAAAAACGCTTAAAGTTCCCCAGAAACCTGTCCCCTCATCCTCCCCCCACACCCCTGAAAAAAGAAAAAGGCCAGGGGATATGTTTTGCTTCCTTCCGTCACAGCACAAAAGCTCGAATAAGGCATAGCAAAATCTCTTCCACTTTTGGGAAGGGTGGAGCGACCAGGGGAAGCTTAGTGTTACAGCAAGAACACTTCACTGCCTTCACTGTCATGTGTCAACATACAGGGATATCCAGCATCATAAAAAGCATAATGACTTTCAAAGCTAGAATAAGAGAGAAAAACAACTATATGGCTCAATATTGTATAGACTGAAGGTTAACCAAACAACTAATTTAGGTATTTAAATTCCTTGAAGTTGATGCCTAGTTTTCATGTACCATTAAGAAATGTAATTCTCACAAGATATGAGGCAGAAAGATACAGCACTCCAAACACATTAAAAAATAGAAAGAGGACAGTGAACTAGGATATTGTCACATAGCAGTTATGATAAATCATGTCATGAATGCAGGTGAAAGTTCAAGTCTTTGATAGAAAACTACCCATGGGTCTTACTTACCTCACGTCTTCCTAGCTGATCAAAGTGATAAGAGCCATGCAAGCGCAGCAATTTCACCTACAATATAGGAACTTGAATCATATACATGTTCCCAGCTTGAATGAAGGAATCATATTCCACAGTGACACATATTTTCAAATAAAAGGATGCATGTTAAAGCACCCAGTAAATATGGATAAAACAAATGCATACCACAATCTCTAGCCAGCCAATTGCCAAAGCTGATGAGACTGCTTCCCAATACTTAGGGTGATCTTCAACTGCCTGATACACATAAAAAATGATAATGAGTACGACGAGACAGAGAGAGTTTGCTTACATTTCCTCTGCTGTGAAAACTTCACTTCATAGGTGACTATATAAAATGACACTGCATAAGTAATCCAGAAACACAAAAAAAAAACATTTGGCAGACTTTTGGTACAGATGGAAAAAAAGGTAGTCAAAAGTATTAATATCTAATGCTAAAAAGCATTAAACACGAGCACATATACTTAAAAAAAAAAAGTAAAAATGTTGAGATTTTCCGAAAAGCAAGAACTTCATGGGAAATAGGTGGGTGTTAGGTGGCACTATCGCAAGAGCTTCCAAACAATCCACGTCCATTTCGAGAAATTTAATGTTTTGTAGGAATTTCAGGACTTTCAAGTCAACTCCTAAAATACAATGTTAGTAGCTTTCCAAGAATAAACATTTGGACAAATGTTATGACCACCTCAAGTATCAAAATAAAATACTATTTTACCCCCACTTTCTTAATGATAGATAAGAAGATGAAAAATATTGTGAAGTAGATATTCATTTGCACTTTTTAGATTGTTTACCAAATTAAAGCATAAAAAAGCACAACTAAAACATCAGTAAATTTTTAAGATGAATTTTTTGTTCCGTTACAACAACAACTAAGCCTTTTTCCCACTAAGTGGGGTCGGCTTTGTGGATCACAATTCTCCATCATGCTTGGTCTAAGCTCATTTTCTCATCTATATTTAAATAGAACATATCTTTTCTTATGGTTTTTTTCCAATTCTTTTTTGGTCTTCCCCTTCCACTTTTAATTTGAATTGATAATTCTCTATTTTGTACACGCCTCACTAGGGCATCTAAAGGTCACCTATGTACATGTCCAAACCATCTTATTCGTGTTTCTCTCATTTTCTCATCTGTTGGAGCTACCCCTACTTTCTTTCTAATGCACTCATTACTAACTCTATCTTGTTCTATTCATCATAAAAATTCCATCACCAGAATGGACTCGAATTCCAAAGAAATTATGCCAAATGGGGTCTATGTTTGGTTCGGAATAACATAAGAATTTGCTACTAAGATTGTTATTTTCAATTCAACCAACACAAAATAGATGTAAGACTGCAACCATGAATTTTGCTTTAGAAAATTGCATATGCATTACTACCACTAGACAGAAAACCTTACAACAATCAATCATAATGGAAAGTACACACAACACAAAGTTTATAAGGATATGGAAAAGCCGTGAGTGCCAACTACTCTTTAATATCTAACTTATATATTAGGGCACAGCAACCTGTAGGGTGACAAGTTCCTTCTGAAAATCCACAAGTTTTGAATGAACTGTTAGTTGTGTTCCTGAGAGAAGACAATCATAATCCTGCAAGAAAAAGAAATTGTTAAATCACCTAAAATTTGTTCTATCCAAAAAAGATTTAAGTACTCATCATAAGCAACAATATCCTTACAGCCAACCAATCTAGCAGCCTTTCAGGGATCCATGCTTGAGATTGCTGGTCTGCATAAAATATATCCATCAGCTCCCAGGCACCTTTCAAACATGTTGGCTTTTTGACAGCCTGAATTTTAATGGCACCAATCCGATAAGGAAGCATTCAGCTCAAATGCAGCAGTAAATGCAGGGACCTAATCAAAACAAAAATTCACCTCCAACATTATCTTTGGATCATCAATAGCTGAACTAGGAGACAACTTTGGACTTCCAAGGAGAGAATTTATCTCCTTACTATACTCCATAATGTATTGCAACCTGAATAGGCAAAACCATATGCGTTATTTCTAATAAAACGACAACAAAATGGTGTATGTGAGATTTTTTTGGGCGAAAAAGAATCAAAAGAACCCTTAGGCTGCATAAGACTAATAGCAAGTACTCTTCTAATAAAAGTAATATCTTAAAATTTATTTCATTGTATTTGGAGCCAACTAAAAAACTTTTTCTGCAATGCAAAGGAAAATCTTGCTTTAATGTCGATCCCACGGGGAAGATGGCACCCGTGATCATGATCAGAATAATTCACACAGTGGTTGGACTACATTTTCTTTCTTTATGTTTTTGAATTTGGCTGTCAAATGTTTCAGCGTTTTTCTGCTCTTCATATTCACATTTCTTTGCTTAGACAAAACCCCAATACAACAAAGAGAACCCTCTTATTTAAGAGTATCAGGAAAAAGGGCTGCTTAATTGCATCTATAATTAGAACAATCCTTCTTCTCCTTCCTCCCTTTCACAGAACATAAGCTTCTTTACACCAAGTTAAAAACAAAAACCAGTAAAAAACAAAACTTGAACTGAAAAATGAAATTGGTAATCTTCAAAATCATAATATCATGCTATAATACTCAGTACGTAAAGATATCATTCACACAAAACAAAACAAAAATTCAAATTTCTTGCATAGTAAGACTAGATTTTTTATTTTTATTAACCAAACACAAATTGGTAATTCAAAAGTTCAAATTTTTACTCTTCCTTACGTCTCTGAGGTATCCAAAGCTGACATTTTTGACAAAGTCGAAATCGAATTCTTCCGGCTCTGAAGAAGGGCAAATGGAGTAACTGAACCGTAGGCGATCCTCCGCCACTGAGCGTCGTCAATTTCGTCGTCTCCATTGTCGCCGAGCTTCACCTCCACCACTCTGCCGCATGCTTCCTCTTCGCCTTCGGCGGAAAACTGAGGTAGACGGAGAACCGTTAAGCGAAGCGTATTGCCACGCGCCCATGAAATTGAGAGGCGAGAGATTGGGGGTTTAAGCCCGTGGTGGAGAGGATATGTAACGAGCTGGGATTTTGGAGAGATAGGAATTAAGGAAGTGGTCCCGTCGCCGGAATCCGATGTCATGCCCGGCATATTCGCCGGAGAGGATTTCTAGGGTTTTGGAGGGGGTTTTGTCTGTTCAAATTGTCCGGAATGAAGCTGAGCTGTAATAAATCTACGTCTGCATTGAAAGTACAACTAATTCATGCACGGAAATGTAGTATATGCAAAACTACAAGTACAATGTGCTTTGGAGTTTGTACATCACGCAAGAAAGTTTGTACACGGTGTCTAAGGAATAAAATACTTTAGATAATGCAACTATGAGTAAATTACACACAATCCACTAGAAATTATAGGCTAAGTTGCAATTTATATTCTAGATTAAAGCTTTTTTTGTATGTGCTTTAAACGCAACTATCCTTTTTGTTCCGAATATTCATGGCCATCAAAGTTCTCGAAGAAGTTAGTTTTTTTTTTTTTTTTGAACTTTTTGAGCGAGATATTCTATTTTTTTTTTTTCAAGAATTTTTTTTTCTCTATATCAGGTCATGAATAGAATATTTATGAAATCCACCATTGTTTGACATTTTTTAATCTAATTTTCTTCTAAATACTAGCTTATGATATGAAATTTAGGTCCTAGGATTTCAATTCTTACACAAGATTTAGTTTGCTATGCTGAAGATAGAGGAAAATTTTTTAAAAAAAAAAAAATTACAACAATTAGAAAAATGAGCAAATGGTAGGGTAAAATGATCACCTCAATGTGCATTAATAAACTATTCTGTTAACTTATTTTTGTTCTTAGAATTTTTTGAGGGGTTTAATTTTGGGTAGCAACATAGGAGGGAGGTGTGGTGCTGTGGAAGGGGTGAACTGGCCAGTTTTTTATACAACATGCACTTTATGTGATCCAATATTTGTAATCCAAGTCTTAAGCCTTATAGAACTTGTGAGTTACGATACTTTGAGAGATTAATGAATTGATGCAAGTTGCTTTTCCATAATTCATACATAAAAACTCCTATGAAAACCGTTCAGGAAGTTCATATATGAAACTAACAATTAATGCATGGTTGTTAAAATTACGGTTATAATTTTTTTCCTACTTTTATCATACATTAAAATCGCGATTAACTGGTTCGTGTATAAAACACAATTTATATACGAAAGTAACAATTAATCACTATTGAAATCGCAATTATAAATTCCTCTGGCTTTTATCGCATATTAAAATAGCGATTAACTTAGTGTTTCATATATGAGCCTATTTCACAATAAACGAGATGAAAATAAAAACTGAAACATGCATGCACACTAAAAATATATAGGCAATACCATTTCAAGATTTGGAGATTTAGTTGGGCATATTTTGGTTATATGTAAAAAACCTCGTTGAGAAGGTGCACGAGTGTTGAGAATTGAGAAACGCTCTTTAATTAACTTCCAACTTTATCAACATGGCATATATATTGCAGCCATGCATGCAAGACTTAAAATGTTTTTAATTTTAATTTTTACCTAAAAAATGCAGAGTCATTGAACAGCGAATGAGATCAGCCGTCCACGGTTTTTCAATCATACTCTTGTGTAAGAGAAATTGGATCTAACTAATGAACTACAAGTGAGGAATATAAGGAGCAACCTAAAGTGGCACAAAAGTGGATTAATGGAAGATCAGTCTCTAACGTAATGCATGCATGCATGTCTCTGTTCCTTGAATCGATCTGATGTGAATTTACAGCTTGAAAATGCCAAGCAAGAATAAGCCCTTTACATTATAACAATTAACAACATATATATGCTACAAGTTGATTTTAACAACGACTAACATACAAGTTTTTGGATTGACTTTGGGAGTTTTGATGATCATTTGAAGCTTAAGGCCATGTGAATTCTAAACTAATTAAAGAGAAGATGAAGTGAGGAGCACTCCCATTAATTTCCAGTTTTCCACCTCAATTGCGTATAATTAAGCTAGTCAGCCATGATGCTTTTTAAGTAGATTGCTTTATAAGCAATGAAATGAACACTTTTACTACATATATAAAAAGGGATTCGTACACAACAAATGCATTATCAAAACACAAAAACACACAAAAATCAAAGAGTAGTTCCAATACATACACATAGCTAAGAATCCATGGCTCCAGCCATGATTCGCCTTACTGCAATCATTTTCTTCTCTATGGCGATCATGGCCCAGGGGCAACGCCGGAGAACCAGTCCTCCTGGGACAGCCTTATGTCTTGACCCTAATTTTGATTGTTACGACAATCCACCATTAGATTGTCCTTCTCAATGCCCATCTTCGTGTGCAGTTGACTGTCTAAACTGTGTGAGTGTTTGTCCAACTCGGCGTACTCCACCACCACCACCACGAAGGAGACCTAGGGAATCACCACCTCCACCTCCTTCAACAACAACAACTCGGTACCCTCCTCCCATTTCCAGTCCACCAACACCTACTCTCAGCCCTCCTCCCATTTCACCTCCAACTCCAGTTTCCAGCCCACCTCCTCCTCCCACGCCGGATGTAAGCACTCCTCCCACTTCACCTCCTCCTCCCACGCCCGATGTAAGCACTCCTCCCACTTCACCTCCTCCTTCCACGCCCGATGTAAGCACTCCTCCCACTTCACCCCCTCCTCCTTCCACGCCCGATGTAAGCACTCCTCCCACTTCACCTCCTCCTCCCACGCCCGATGTAAGCACTCCTCCTACTTCACCTCCTCCTTCCACGCCCGATGTAAGCACTCCTCCCACTTCACCCCCTCCTCCTTCCACGCCCGATGTAAGCACTCCTCCCACTTCACCTCCTCCTCCCACGCCCGATGTAAGCACTCCTACCACTTCACCTCCTCCTTCCACGCCCGATGTAAGCACTCCTCCCACTTCACCCCCTCCTCCTTCCACGCCCGATGTAAGCACTCCTCCCACTTCACCTCCTCCTCCCACGCCTGATGTAAGCACTCCTCCCACTTCACCTCCTCCTTCCACGCCCGATGTAAGCACTCCTCCCACTTCACCTCCTCCTCCCACGCCGGATGTAAGCACTCCTCCCACTTCACCTCCTCCTCCCACGCCGGATGTGAGCACTCCTCCCACTTCACCTCCATTGTCGCCTCCACCAACATCAACTTTAAGCCCCCCTCCGCCTACTCCTAGTCCACCACCAGAAGTAGCTGGAAAAGTAGTCTACTGCCCCCAAAATAGCAAATGCAAAGGCGAGGGATATCGTTGCCCACCTAATTGCCCAGCTGCCCACTGTTGGGCTGACTGCGTGCATTGCAAACCTATTTGCGGTAAGTTTCTTTTATTTTTTCATTCTTTCTTCGATTCTATCAATCAAAATGGAAAAAAAAATTTCACGTTAATTGATATGGTGTAGTTGTTTCGTAGTGATAGATTTTACTTAAAGTACGTAGGATAGTAAAACAAATACGAACTAGAGCAAATTGCATTAATAACTTATCATCCTTAACATCATCAATGCATGCAGCTGTAGCGATTCCATTTATTTTACCTTAAGAATAAATGATAAGTGAACTAGAACGTGCGTATGAAAATGATCGAAGCTGGATATAAAATTTCAATTGAATGAATGATAATTCAACATTCTTTAGATGGAAAACCAACATAATGACAGGTTTTGATAAGAATTACTATTGACAATAACTTTCCTGGAAACTAGAGTTAGTCACCATTATCAAAGACACAATCAACATGGTAGAAAATTATAATCACGATTTGTCATTAATTGTACGTATACGTTTCATATATGAAACAAATTGTTTCACAAGAGTTTTAATTTGTCAAATATTTTTCAAAAATTTCTTGTTAATTTTCATTTGCCCTTGGTGTTCTTCAATTTAAACCCTCTCTGTGAAAAAAATTAACTAATGAAGTATACACATCTTGACATTCATGTGCAGACTGCATAGGTTCAGGAACAATCTGCCAAGATCCTCGATTTGTTGGGGCTGATGGACTTACATTCTACTTTCATGGCAAAAAGGATCGAGACTTCTGCATAGTTTCCGATTCCAATGTACACATCAATGCTCACTTCATTGGAAGGAAAAACGAAAACCTGACAAGAGACTTTACTTGGGTCCAGTCCCTTGGTATTCTCTTTGACAATCATCAAATATTTATTTCTGCCAAGAAGACGGCAACTTGGGACGATGCAGTTGACCGTCTTGGCCTGGCCTTTGATGGAGAAGCAATAAAACTATCCGAAGATGAAGGTGCAAAATGGCAACCAACTACTGCACCCGGTGTTTCCATCACAAGGTTCCAAGACACCAATGCTGCAGTAATTGAAGTGGAAGGGAACTTCCGAATCAGAGCAACTGTGGTGCCAATCACAGAGAAAGAATCCAGGATTCACAAATATGGCATCACAAATGAAGACTGCTTTGCTCATCTTGATTTGAGCTTTAAGTTTTACTCATTGACTGGTGCAGTGAATGGAGTTTTAGGTCAGACATATGCGAGTAATTATGTTAGCAGGGTGAAGATTGGTGTGGACATGCCAGTTCTGGGAGGAAACAAGGAATTTGTTTCTACAAACCTGTTCTCAACAGACTGTGCTGTTGCTAGATTCAGCGGAACTCCTTTGATCTCTGAAGAGAACTTTGAGTACGAGAACTTGAATTGTGCAAGCGGGCTTGGTGTCGGTGGAGTGGTGTGCAAGAGATAAATGATCTCTTTCTCTCTTTAATTAATTACTCTTTGATTTTTGTTTATGGCAAAAGACATTAATATTCCTCCTATATATGTTATCATAAATAAAAAGATTTACTAATAAGGCCAGTTCTAAAATTAGTACATTGTCTGGCCAACTTCACTGTACGTATTCATCATAAACTCAACTATAAATAATATATATATAGTATATATACTTCAATCTATTCATAATGAAAACTTTTTTTTCTCTTAAGCAAATATTGAGATGCAATATTTTCCTCCCAGAACTGGCGTACGTTTTATTATTAGTTATTTGATCAAGTATGATTGTATTGATGCAAAATCATGCTTGAATATAAATATATACTCTTTGTGATCATATTTTACTACTATATATGAAGTGTCCACGACTGAGATAATGATGTAGATGAATAATTCAATAGCTCAAAATAAAACTTGCTGCTAATTAAATAGGTTACATTAATGCTCAATCCAAGTTTTCTCCTACCATTAGCTCGATGACAGTAAGGGTCCGTTTCATAAAACTGAAATTTGAAATGTAAAATCCGAAATTTGAAATATAAAATAATTAAGTACCGAAAGAAACAATTTTAAACATCTAAATCTTACATCTGAATTAATTAAAACTGTTTCATAAACATGTTAATCTGATATTTGAATGGTTCAATTAGTACGATTTTGTCCTTCAATTGCTTATTTTGTCAATAAATATATCATATATTATTTTTCTAAAACTATAGATCACAATTATTATAAAATTTTAACAAAATATAATTTTCTAACCAGATAACAATTACAAAATTGCAATAATAAAATAAATTATTAAAATATATAAGAAGTCATCATAGATAAAATAAAAAAATTCTCAAAATCTCAATGTGAATATTAATTTTAAGAATATAATTTTTAATTAACTAATTTGATTTTCAATCTAGAAAAAATATGAAAGATTAATTAAATTTTAAAATCTATAAAATTCATTATTAAACTATGAATATTATTTCTCTTTATACATTGTATGCATACCTTATAAGAGTCCAAAAAAGAAGAGATTGAAATACAGTAGAAATAGAAAAAGAATTTGAAATATAGTAGGAATAGAAAATTAGAGAAGGGAGAAAAAGATAAGATGAAAGAAATTGAAGGATAATTATGTCATGTTAATTCTTTTTTTAAAATCCAACATTTGACCGCATATTGAAATTAAGCGATAAGCTGTAATTTATCACTTAATTTCAAAGAGTAATTTTGAAATGAAAGGGCATTACTTGAATGCTACTGCAGGTACATGCGAAGAAATGATCAAAAGAGCTGTATTTGCTAGAGAATTGGGAGTTCCTATAATGCATGATTACTTAACAGGGAGATTCACTGCAAATACTAGCTTGGCTCATTATTACCGAGATAATGGCCTACTTCTTCACATTCACCATGCAATGCATGCAGTTATTTATAGGCAGAAGAATCATGGCATGCACTTCCGCGTACTAGCTAAAGCGTTACGTATGTATGGTGGAGATCATATTCATGCTGTTCAAACTTATCGCTTAATTTCAAAGAATAATTTTGGATGAATTGTCGGACCATCTTAATCTATTAAGAGTTTTAATTTTTTCTTATCAAACACACTTAATTGTTTAATGTCTGAACTAATTATTTTCAAACTTAAAGACCTGTTCTCAAACAGGCCCTAAGTATTTTGTCATCACAAAAATTCATATGAAACTGGTTTATATATAATATGAGGTTCAAATACACGATTAACTTTTTATATATATATCCCACTTCACTTCACAAGAAATAAGCTGTTTTGTCATACTGAATTACATTGTCTATGATTCACCCAAATATAGTTGACAGGAACATTTATGTATAGTCGTCAATTTACAAATGTAATCACTCTCCACAAAGGTATATTATCAAATGAAACTTGTAATGTTGTACAACATATCTGCAGAGTGCAATTTTGCACAAAAATTTGCAACAAAGTTCAAATCTCAGCACTATGCAGCTATTTTCTTTCCTTAGTTTCTAGTAGTTGAAGAACTCATGCATTCTTTAACTAATTCTTGTATCCTCCTCTTCATCAACTTGTCTTTAACACCTGCAAGCATGTTACGGTAAAACATATCCAGGCGGACAAGTCTGCCATGATCTGCTGACTCCAACATGCTCTCCCACTCTTTAGCAATGTCAAATCCACCTGATCTCTGCAGTGATAGCGGAATATCTTGCTCTTCAAAAGGCTTTCCAAAGATTGAGCCATGAAGTATGCTTGCATACCTTTCCATTGTGGAAAGCTTGGAATTAAGAAGTTTCATCTCCTCCATAGCAGCAGACAATCTTTTTTCCACCTCTGGAATTGCTTCAGCACTTTTTGCTTCATCTTTTGTATTTCTGTCAACATTTAGTGCTACATCTTCCCTGAAATCCTCTATAAGTGGCGGCCACAAGGTAAGGGTAGGAGTGAAATAATCATCTGCTTGACCATTTCCAAGAACCCCACTTCTTCCCCTGCCCCAAGACCAGAGTTTATACCCTTTATCTCCAACAAGAACTGTATGGGCGGCACCACAGGCAACTTGAACAGGTTCAGGGAACTTAGGCCCATAGAGGCCACTAGACATAATCAACAAAGGAGAAAGAGCATCACCAGGATCAGTTCCAGTGAAACTAGCATCAGGGCACAAACCAAGCCCCTTCTCCATTCCCCAAGACCACACATCTCCAGCTGACGAAGCAATGCTGGTATGAAATAAGCCACAATCAACAGAAATGAGGAATGTGCTCTGCGGCAACTCTCTTACAGGCTCAGGGGACAGGAAACTTTGGGTGGTTCCATGACCAAGCTGCCCATTGTCCCCGAGGCCAAATGTCCAGCAAATACTCTCTAATGCATCACTGGGTCTCTTTTTGTTAGTTAGTACTGCTGTGTGAAACGCTCCACATGCCAACTCGTAGACTTCCCATGAAGATTCCAAATCAAATGTTTGTATTACTTCAGGAACTAGCCTGCTCTCCTTATCTCCCAAGCCTAACTGGCCATGGTTATTGGAACCCCAAGAATAACACAAAAGGTCACCACCACTATAAGTTTCGTCAGCACTAACTAATGCTACAACATGCTCATTCCCACATGCGACTTTAACAACTGTGTGGCCATGAAGATTCCAGACAGGAATTGGGGAAGAACAACTAACAAGAGTGAATTCACCTTCAGCACTCCTGCTCCGCTGAGGATGAGGGCAGTTTCCCCACACCCAGAGACCACCAAGATCATCAATTGCCAGAGACATCATCCCTCCAGCTTTGATAGAAGAGACCTATGAATGCAAAGTCAAAAGAACTAGCCAAGTCTAAAGAACATAGAGGAAGACTAAATGCTTAATCAAATCACAAGGTCTCCAATACCTTCAGAGGTGCCTTAGTTTCCGCTGCAGAATTTGGTGATCCCAGTCCAAGAAACCCATCTAATAAACAAGGAAATAAAGAATTCTGCCCATTGCTACCAATTTGGCCATCCATGAAGTAGTCAAGGACAGACATTCCACCACCAAAAACAAACAGAACTCAACAAAGAAAACAAAGAATTCCAACTATAAAAATCTAATCTTGATCACAGATATCAAACAGGTAGTAAACAGAAAGGAAGAATAAAAATAAAAATTTTAACTTTAGGATACAGACATTATAACCCCAGCCCCAGACCGATCCATCATCTGCCACCAATCCAAAAACATCAACTCAATACAGAATTTATATCAGCACAGTGGTATATTAAGGTTTAAGCCATCCAATTCTAATTACCGAGTATAAATAGAAACAAAGCTACTGAGATAACCTGCAAGAGCAAGACTATGATAAGCCCCGGCTGAAATTCCAACAATTTTGAGCTTCTTCTTGTCAAAGAAACTGATTTTTACAGGGAATAGCTGATCAGCTTCTAAACCAATGCCCAGACGGCCAAAGGTTCCTCTGCCCCACGAATACACACTTCCATCCCCTGTATATTCGGATGCAAGATTCATCAATAAAACCCAATAAGATTATAACCCATAAAATTCAACTATGATTATAATAGCATCAAAAACAAAGATTCAGCAAAATGGGAACTTTCCATCCCAGTTTTGATTACCAGTGAGAGCAAGAGTATGAGCTTCACCAGTGGCAATAGCGACGACTTTTTGAGCCATATTGCTAGAATCAACCGAGTGCGTTGTGGGTTCGTCCATTTTCAGTAAAGTAATGAAGAATCAAAGTAGTACGGCAATTAAAAAAAAATGGCGAAAAAGTTGGGCGAAAGAAATTGAGCTGTAGTAACATGAATGGGTTAAATCTCCAGGTGTTATCTTTTCTTAATTTTCCCAGTCACGACTCACGAGGCATCCATCTATAGTCAACATTTATTATTAACACTTTTTAAACATGCTACTTATTACTATTAAAAAAGTAATAATAAAAATAATAGTTAGATATATTTAATTTCTTAAATTTTGTGGATAGTAATCATAATATAGTAATACACAAATACTATTTGAAAAAAATATCTGAAATTTATTTTAAAAGAACATTTAATTGGGGTCTCATAATATAAGTTAATTACTCATACTCCATACTTTTTCTTTTTCTTCTTTTTTTGTTAAAAAGGGATAATTTTTTTTTTTTTTTTAAAAATAACCATACAAATCAATTTACTAGTTAAAAATTATTGCATTATCTTGGATTATTGTACTAAGAATAAAACATTACAACTTAAAACAATTTATTTTTTGTTTCAAGGGACTAAGTGCTAAACTTTAGAGACATGTAAGAGTCAAAATTTTAACTCCATATTGATCAATTATTAAAAGTTTAAATTGGGTTGAGGTCATATATTCTTGTCCCTTGTCCAATATATAATGTTTTTCTCGCACTTAAGAACATTAATTAATGTTACATTATATACCAAGTTCTAGGCATTCAAAACTTTGAAGTACTTTGAACCAAAATATATTGTGAGAGTAAAAATTCATTAATAGTTATGCATGGTAACTATGGAAACAAATGAACGCAAGTGAAAAAAAAATTAATGGAACAACTCTTGAGGAAACAAATGATCGTGATTCACCATAGTAAATGACATATATAATGTCAATCATTGCAAGAAAAGGATATTTGGGACAGCAAATTGAAAATCCATTTTCAAACAAAATTGACTCTTGATTCTATAGTTATCCATTTCTTAATTTTCTTTCTTTTGAATTTTGGCAACAATTCGGAATCTTTTTTTGTTCCTTTTCTTTGTGCATGTATTTACAATTAATTGTTCCCTAGCTAAGCTAATTTGAGCCATATATCTTGTGCAATCTCTATAAGCATATGTCCAGCTATAGCCTATAGATCAAGGAGATTCTTCTTTCTTAATTCTTCAATGTCTCTATGATTAATCAACCAGTACTACATATTGCTAGCTAGCTGCAATGATCTTCATCTCCAACCATGTCATCCTCACTAATATAAGCTGACAAGTTCAAATACTTGTCCTGATCTGCCGTATTTCTCCACCTTGCGCGACAAAGTACACAACTAGCTGATCTTCTCCTGCTGCTCTTCTTCCATGCCATCAAACATTCCTCATGAATTGCATTTCTGCAAGTCCCACAAGCAACAACCTTCTCTCCTTTTCCCATTTCCTCAAGGCAAACGGGACAGGTAGTTCCATCTTCCACCTCAACTCGAGGACCTGCAGTACTCGGCCCTGCCTGAAAGAACAACTGATGAAACATCTCGCGAACCGTAGCCCCTGCGAATGTCTCAGTCGATGCAGGCAAGGAGAGGAGGCGGTTTAGCTGGCACGGCCTCAGAGTCCGCCTCCAAAGGCAGGAATCATCGAGGGACACGCCAAGAACACGTATGAATACAAAGAGAATGTGTTTGCATGGGGTGGTGCGATCAGGGCAAGTGCATGAAGGGGTGGAAGATAAGTTGACAGTGTACACATTTCCTGTTGCACCTAAGATGAAGAAACTGGAATCAGACCTGTGGAGGAGGCGGAGTCGGTGGCGAAGGGCTCGGATTACTCTTTCGGCGAAGGGTTGCGTTGGCTCGAAATCGGGATGATGGTGATGGTGGTCAGGCGGGGATGAACTGGAAGCTACAGATTCCATACGAGGGAAGTTCGTACTTAGGCTTTTTGGATGGGGATGGAGATGTTTTTGGTTTGATGTTGTGAATGAATATTGATGGAAAGTCAGTCAAGAGGGTGTTTTGTAGGAAGGAATGAGGTTGGGATTCTTTGGGCAGTTTTGAGGGACACGTGAGGGATTGTGTGTAAGGTATACAACCAGAAACCTTGACTTGGTCATCCCTAAAATGGTTGTCCTAAAGGCACGTCATACGTTATCTAACTTGCTTAGGTTATTTGCTCTCCCTAATTAAGGATTAAGTTTCCTACGACAGCATTAGCATTGTGATCATTACTAACTTAATCTTATTTACTACTACTTTTTTACTGCCCTAAATCAAAGAATCCATGCATGCATGCATTCATCATTCATTCATGTTTAGTACTAGTTTTTAACCTTTCATTGATAAAAGATAAGAAGTTGCATTAATCTTTAGTTGTTTTTCCAAAAGGGCCTGATCGATCTATTTCATTATAACAACTTGTGTGTAATATTTTCTCTCAATGATTTAATTTAGTATGTTTAACAACTTACTTCAATAGCTTTATGACAAAGCACATCAAATTGATTTCATTATAATTATACAAATTTTGATGTAACAATGCATTGTTATATATAAGTAACATGTTTTTTTATAACTAACAGAATTCAAACTTTACGAAAGAACAATGATTGCGTTAAATTGATAATCAATATAAAATTTGTCAAGTTCAACGGATTATACATAATGTAACAAAGGTTTAGTTTGTTGTGGTTGTGGTATGCAAAATATGATGTGATTAATTGCTGCCACCAAAGGAGCAATAATTTTTCTTTAAAGTGAGCTTGTTCTGAAAAAGAAACTGTGAATTTATTGTTAGCCAAGCCTCTTATATAGCTATGAAACCACTTGTTAATTGGCATTCTATTTAATGAAAAGATGACTTCCAAAAAGGGAAAAAGATAAAAAGAAAGACAACAGTTTCTTCGAAATTCAGAGCTTCAAAATCCTAACATTGCTTTATACGCTCCCCATTTTGGTGGCAAGAGTAGAAAGGTTATTTTTAGTTTTTATTTTCCTGTGGTGGTTAGGTTCAATTAAAAGTAAAAAGTAAAAAGTAAAAATAAAATAAAATTGATTCATTAATTAGGCCATTTCACTTATTGGGCTTCTCTCTCAAAACACACTTGAACATCATCTTGGGTCCATTTAGCCTATATAACAACATGATGAGCCCATGAATAAAGAGTATAAAACGACGACGTATTACTTGCTTTAGTCCTGAAATTGGAATATATGAAGCCACCAAATATCCCATTTAGCTTCAGCCTCACAACACAAAACTGAAAAACTCTTTTCAGCTGCACAATCACATCCAATTTGAAGGTTTGCCAAAGCCAAATGTTTGGTTCTTCAAGAAAAACTTCTCAGCCTTCAAAAAAGGTACCAAAGGCCCATGTTATCCTTTTTCTTTTCTTTTCTTTTATTTTTTTAATAATCAATTGTTTTATGATAATTCATTTTGCAGACAGAAGAGAAAGAATGGTTAGGAGTGAGTTTCAAGCCAGAGAACTTTTTACCAGGGATCATAATTGGCTTTATTTTGGGGATGTTGTTGGATTTATCAAAACCCATTAAAGCTTCTAGTGTTGCTAAAAAGAGTAATTTGTTGTCAAGAAAAAATCAACAGCAACAAACATTCACTCCAACTGACACTGATGAAGAGCTAAAAATGGTGACTGCCCCTTTTGGAACTCTTGCTTTGATTTGTCTTACTTTACTTCAATTTCATCTCATGTTTTGTCTTTGGTTAAAAAGTCTGCAGCTTTATGTTGTCTTATGTGTATTTTGGCAAGTTTGCCTTTTCCATGCATGTTTTAGGATGATGGGTCCTATGGAATGCAATTAATTTTTGTAATTTGATAGCTTTAATCTTCATGTTATCTTGAAGCCCTATGATACCATGATATGGGTTTATCAAAGAAGTTTATAATCACCAAGAAACGGAGTGAACAGTTTAAAACCATTTATAAAATTTTGTTGCAAATGATTTTCCTTTCATGTATTTGGCGTATAATACAAGTGTGTTGAGCATCACGGTTCGAATAGATAAACATGGTTCTGATACTGCAAATTCACAATCGAGTAGGAATCAGTAATTTATGTAGTTTGTTTTATTGTTTCCTTTGTGTACAATGAATCAAAATGGTTATGCTTAAAGCTTTAGAGGAAGAGATTATATCCGTTCTTTCTATATGTGAGTTTTTGCGTTACTTCCTTTTCTAAATTGGCTTGTTCCCATAAAGCAGAGAGAATTAAGTTTGTCTTGTTAGATTGAAACTTTTAGAGTATTAAAAAAATTTCACCATTTTTTGTTGAGCATTGAAGTATGAATACTGCTCTAGGAGCTTGTTGTTTCATGGATCCTGTTTTCAGCTGTTCTTGTTCAGTGATTGAACAGATCAGATGTAGAAAATTTCTCTTGGAGGTTGTGAACTGGTGCTATCAAGTAATTTAGAGAGAAGAGCTAATGATGTATTGATTCTTTTCTGTTGCAAAGAGCATTTTGGATATTTATTTCTCTAAAATGAGAGTTTTGATTGGCAGGTTTTGGTAGTTCGACAAGACCTGAAGATGGGGCAAGGAAAGATTGCATCTCAATGTGCCCGTAAGTTTTTGTTTTTTGCAGCTTTCCTACCTTTTGCTAATCTAACGTACTATTGTATTGGTCGTTCAATATATTTCTTGCTTAATAAACATGCAGATGCTGCTACTGGAATTTATTCAGAACTTGTGCAAAGGTATAGTAGTAACCACCAATTCTCAAGTATCCAGTTATTGTCAGCAGTTTAAAGTAGTTATGTAAAAGGTTCAAAATTCTTTTCTAGTAGTTTACATATTTATTGAAGAAACTAAAATGATGTTCCATCTCGACAATCTGTTTTTCACATAAACATATGCTTGCATATTTACATCCAAAGATGTATAGGTATAATATTTCCTGTGTGCTGGGAGAAGAAGACAAGGGACTCCATATTTACATGACATTGTCCTCAGATTTAGTTATTGTGTGTATCTGTTTACTATATGAAAGATGCTACCCTATGCAGCCAGCGCTCTCTTTTGAGAGAATGGGAACTTTGTGGGCAAGCCAAAATAGTTGTTACATGCAAGAATCAGCAAGAAATGTAAGTGTGTGATCCACACTTCTTTTTGTCCTCACTTGGATGTATTAAATACACATTCATAGTCTAGAAGTCTTAACACCATAAGAATTACTGATTTGGTTATTTTGTGGGCATTTTATCAGGAATAAGCTGAAGGAAGCAGCTGAGAGCATAGGTCTTCCAACTTTTGTTGTAGCTGATGCAGGACGTACGCAGGTATCCACTTTGATTTATAAAGTTATTACTACTTAAGATCCAACTGAAACTATATGAAACGTAAAGGTTCAAATTTAGAACAGAAACTGTTTTAGTATCACTTAAGCTTGGTGACAAAGATTAGGATATAAGATGGATCAATGAATGTATTTCTCTAGATATCTTCATACTGCTTCTTTATGTCCATATAATTGTGCTTATGCATTTACATCTTGCTCATCCTGTAATCATTTTCTCAGAAATTCAAGATTTAAAGTTGAGGTGTTACAAGGTAGAAAAGTAATGAATGTAGACTCTTCTCCAAAGTGCATATGAAATCTTTATGAGGTTTTTGGCACTGAAAATTGTATTTTGTATTGGTAGATTTATTATCTTGGGAAGTGGGCCCTGGGGAAGTTATGTGCATTTATAACACTACTAAATCCTTGGATGCAACCATCATATCTAAGTAAAAAACCAGGACAAAAGAACCCGTGTTACTAAACTCCATTGGCTTATTGAAAGGTTTTGTAAAGAATAAAGTAACACAGAAAGTTCTGTTTCATAAGCTGCAGTAGAGAAACTTTGTGGAGAACTTAGATAGTCTTCAAGCAGGATAAGATATAATGCTCAATTTGCAGATGAAGTGTACTTCAGGATCATACTAATTACTAACTGCATTTTTAACATGTTATTAAGCCGTTGGATCACATTTACATTGTCTAGTCATTTTGCTTTACACAGGTTTCATCAGGGTCAAAAACAGTTCTTGCAATTGGACCTGGTATGCTTCTCCTTAGGCATGCCTCATCATTTTACATTTTGCTCTTTCATTTTCCCCCTCTCCTACTCTTTATACTTGCTGATGCTTACCATTTGCCCTTCAAGTTTTGAACTTAATGCCAATATCTCTGAATTCTTTAAAGATTATCGCCTGATTTAAAGCATAACTGTCTTTTAATGCTTGTAGGATATAAATCAGCTGTAGATTCAGTTACCGGGAAACTACGCCTGTTATGATGACAATAAATTATTTTTGTGACATCTGACTGATGTACTCAATGTTCTTTGATTAATAGAGATCTATGTTGCAGATTGGGGGAAAAGACTTCCTTTCATTTTTCTGGGGCTTTTTTTTCCCCCCTTTTTATCAAGATAGGAATTCAGTTTCGATTTAGTTATTATTTTCTACTGTAGGTTCTATTGCAAAATTAGTATTGAAAATTAGTTATAGATTCTTGTTCTTTACATGTTCTTTTATTTACATGTAAAACCAAATTGTAAGAGCTAAAAAGGTTCCTAGTTCTATTCTAACATAATGTAATTGAAGAGTATGTATGCCTTTAGCTTTGTTGATCTCACTTAAAAGAGAATATAGTACTTAAACATCAATGCTGAACTATCAATTTCTTGATGGGTATTTTCCCCGAGACATATGAGACTTGCATATATATTTTTATAAAGTATAAAACATTAGCGTATAAATTATTTTATAAAGTATAAAAAATTAGTGTATTAATTTATAAAGTATAAAAATTTAGCGTATTAACGTATAATTCACGTATCATGTTTCCGTCTAACAAGATATTTTATGTGGAAGCATTTCTTTTGCTTTGGCAAGGTTTCAAATAAAGGAAGATAAAGAATGTGGTGGATCTATAAGTTCAAATGCCTCCAACAATGGCCTCAAGTTTTTCCAATCTTTTGCAAAGAAATGCATACCAATGATTCCTATTGGCCTAAGCCTTGGAGTTTTCATCGGAAAGGAAAGCAATTTTTTTTAAAAAATAAAAATATTTTAATTAAATCTTGTAGAATTAAACTAACTCTATTATCCACTAACAATAGAATTCAAGCTGCCTTTATTTTATTTTAAATCGGTTGCTGTTATAGCAATAATTAGCTTCCAGAGCAATAAATCACACATATTCCAAAATTACCCTTAATCAATCAACTCTTTTATTTTTCTCCATTTATCATTAAAACTTATCTTTATCTTCTTTTTAACTTATCATTAAAACTTATCAATTCTTTATAACATTTTCCCGTAACTTCTATTTTCTTCTCCTTTACAATGATTTTTCTCCCAAATTTTTATTAATATAACATTTATTTTCACTCTCAAATTATAAGAAAAAATTATATAAAAATAATATGATACTTATTTCTATTAATAAATTTTATTGTTCTTTCAATTAAATTATAAAATATTTACCAATATATATTTAAAAAATTTAGGCTCCATTTGTTTACCGTTGTCTTAGTGTTTTATTTCACAAATTCAATTTAATTTATTTGTGTTGTTCATTTTTTCTATCAAAATTTGTAAAACAAAAAAATAATGTAACAGTAATTATTTTTGCTATAATATTTTTTCTATTTTTATAAATAAATTATTAAATTTAAATTTGACTTTTAGATTTTTAATAATAAAAAATTCTTTCTAAGACATTTTTCTTACCAAAATAAACTCATAAAATATTAATTCAAATTTGAATTTTAAATTTTTAATAATTAGAAATTCTTCCTGGCTTAATTATATTATGAGCAAATTAAATGAATGCTCATAATATTGTTGGGAGTATAAATGGAAGTAAAAATTTTTAATATAATATACTCCCATATATTTCAAAATGTTAGTAGATCACAAGGAAAAAAATTGTTGGGAGTATAAATGGAAGTAAATATATGCATCTAAATTATAAAGTAAAATTTATTGCTTTTTTATTATTTAAAATCTATGAATTAAATTGTAGCATAAAAAGATACATTAAATTGAGATTTCTATTATCTGTATAGTGGTGATGTCTTCCTTTTAAGTTTTAATTTATGAAAATTATTTTGATAAAATATTAGTATGAGCAGTGTTATTAGAAACAAAAATAATAATTTATAGCTGTCATATGTTTATGTATTAGTATTTTAACAAAAAAATATAACCTGCTTTGGATAGAGTATTTTTTTAGTTTTATAGTATGATTTTTTTCTTGAGATTTGTTAAAAGAAATAAATATTTTGGAGGTGTTTGGATTGATGAGTTTGTTTTGGTGGGCATTTATATTTGATAATTTTTTATTAATAAAATTTAAAATTTAAATTTGAGTTAATATTTTATGAGTTTATTTTAGTATTAAAATGTATTCAGAAGAATTTTTTATTTTTAAAAATTTAAAAGTCAAAATTAAATATAATAATTTATTTATTAAAATATAAAAAATGTTGTATAAAAAATAATTCCTGTAATATTATTTTTTTATTTTAAAAAATTTGATGAAAAAATGGACAAAACAAATAAATCAAATTGAATTTGTGAAATAAAACACTAAAACAACGGTAAACAAATGGAGCCTAAATTTTTTGAAGTATATATTGGTAAATATTTTATAATTTAATTGAGAGAACAATAAAAGCTATTAATAGAAATAAGTATCATGTTATTTTATATAATTTCTTTCTTATAATTTGAGGGTAAAAATAAATGTTAGGAAAATAGAATCAATGTTAGGAAAGTAGAAGTTACGAAAAGATGTTATAAGTTGTAATGATAAGGTAGAAAGAAGATAAAGATAAGTTATAATGATAAATAGATAAAAGATAAAAAGAGTTGATTGATTAAGAATAAATTTGAAAGATATGTAATTTATTGCTCTGGAAGCTAATTGTTGCTCTGGCAATAACAGCAGCCTTTTAAATCCCTCATTTAGAAGGAAAATCATACTAATACTACTATTAGAGCAAATTATCTTGCTATTCATAATTTTTTTTTAAAGCAAATTATCTTAAAAAAAATATAAAAGAAAAGTCTCAGCCTAAACCCTTAAACCCCATTTCTCCATCACTCCAAACTGATCGTCTTCTCCAATGGCAACCCGCTGTCGTAACCTCTCAAGGCCCGCATTTTCTCTCTTCAAATCCTCCATTTCAAAGCCATCAATGACCAAGCACTCTTCACCTTCATCTTTACCTTCATCAGTATTCGGCATCCCTAAACGCTCTTCTCCAACGTCAAAACTCTCAAGGCAATACGCTTCTTGCTTCAAGTTCATATCTTTTTATCATGATTTGATTATAGCATTGCTAGTATTGAACTTTAGGACTTTTTCTCAAATGGGTTTTGCCAAACCTTCCATAAAGATTTGATTTTTGACTGTTTGAAGTTTTTAATTTGCATCATTTTTTCACGTCAGTACACTCTCATACCCAATTTCTTCAATAAGTGTATTTCTTTGATCTTTGAATCTTTTGTTTTTACATGGATTCTCTGAATTGGACTGTTAATTTTGAAATTCAGGTAAAAGAGGGGTTTATGGATTCTCTGAATTGGACTGTTAATTTTGACTGTTAGTCTTGATGAAGCTGATTTTTTCTTTTGTTTAATATTCTGTCTATCAAGAATGTATATTTCATAGTTATATTGAATTGCAGGCCGTTGCCCCAATTGGGATTTCTGCAGTCTCTATTGCCACTCCATACAGCAGTCTCCTCAGCTCGGCTCACCTCATGCCTCGGGTTGGATTCGAAGGGCTCGAGGTCGTTGTCTCAGGGTATGCTCTGCAGTGCCAATCCAGGAGTTTGATACTATTTTCTAATGTATCTGTAAGCAAACTCCTTTTTTTTTCCTGTTTTCTTTGATCAATGTAAGTTGTTTTGCATTTATCATTCTAGTGTAGTTATAATTGCTTCTCCTTTGCTGGAGTTTTCTGCTTAACAAATTTATCTACTAGTAAGGAAACAATTTAAAACTACGAGAGCGATATTGCTGCTTATATTTTGTGTGTCTAATGTGAAGCACAAGAGGTGGCACTAAGGGATCAAACTTTTTGTGATCATATTTATCTACTTCCATATGGTATACTGTAGAATTTAAAACTATGAGAGTGATATTGATTTTGTGTATCTAATTTCAAGCACAAGTGGTGCCCCTAAGGGATCAAACTTCTTGTTATTTTTTTTTTTTTTATAGATTTAGCTCATTCTTTTGGTTGGAAAAATAATTTGGGTACTGTGTCTGGCCAATTATGATGAGAAGAGGACCATGAAGAAAGAGCCAAAGTGCGTCGCAATATAGTTAGAGGATCTGATAGGGTGTTTTTATATTAGGTACATTAGCTTCTTTTTTCAGTTTGGGTTGCACGTATGGACACCTGGTGAGGGGTATGTCTTGACTCGGTTCTGATGTTAATGAATATGATAAGTCCACAAATATACGTGAACAAAAGTTTTTTCCTAAGTTAATTTCTTGCCCTTGAGAGCTTACTGTTCAACTAGGCTGCTTCAGCTGTTGTGTTATTGTTCACTCCTTTGAGGCCCTGAAACATGTCTTATTATTATACACGATCATGTTCATAGAACATGATAAGTCCATAAATATATGTGAACAAGTTTTTTCCCAAGTTAATTTCTTGCCCTTGAGAGCTTACTGTTAAACTAGGCTGCTTCAGCTGTTGTGTTATTGTTCACTCCTTTGAGGCCCTGAAACATGTCTTATTATAATACACAATCAGGTTCATAGAATCTGTTTGAGATGGATCTTCCAATTGCTCTGGGAAATTTTGCGGAACCAATACATAATACTCTTGCGTTCGTGTAACATTCTCCACTACAGACCAAGTACGGAGTATCATGAGAATATTGCGTCCAAACCACTTGGCAACAGGCTAATCATAATTCATAAACCTTATGAAGAACCATTACACGCCAGTTCAATGTATTCATAATTGCAAGATGGACAATTTCTTGAAGGAAAAGGAACAGATTGAAAAAGGTTCATACTTAGGTAAGATAATACTAGGACTCCAAGTGATATGATATTCCATGTGTACTTCTAGATTGTCCACTTGCATTGAAGAAAATGTTGAAGGAGGAGATGGAATTCTTTGCTTTTCTTTGGGCTGTTATTTTCAGGTGTGGGGGATTGTGGAGTTGGAGGACGAAGATCCTGGGGCATGGAAGATTTGCATCCAGGATAATGAAACCTAGAACAAGTAAAGGCATACAAGAAAACAAAAGAGGGTTTGTAAAGCCAATTGAAAGTTTCAAAGCTTAGGACACCCAATTTTTGCTTTGATCTTAGGGAGCTCTCCAGAGTTGTCTGGAGTTTAATCCTTGAACAATATCCTTAGAATTGGGAATTTTCCATTTGGAAATGTGGAGTTCTTATTTGATCAAAATGGATTGTGTAACATTATATTTTACTTAATATTATTTGTGAATCATTAACAGAATGGATGTAGTGAAAAAATCCTTATTATTGGCCATAGAATAATGTGAGCCTTGATTTTACATTAATTACGGAGTTTCTTTGAATGGTAGAAAGTTTGTTAACATGCATGAGAGAAAACTTAGTATATGTCAAATCTACTTGTAGTACTACTTACGTTAACTTAGTCTAAGCTCACACTTTTCATCCAAATTTGTTTCTTTGGCTTCTTGGAAGCTGAAGTTGCACTTTGTTGAAACTAGATGATATCTTGATATGGCAGGATGAGGTTTTGGGTTGAAGCTCAAATTTGCTTGTGGAAGGCATTTAAGTGGGGTGTGGGGGCTGAGGGAATGATGTGGATAGGCTTCTAAACCTACAATCATGTTGATGCTCCATTGAGTGTGTAAGCTGATTACCTTAATATATAGTTTGATGAGTATGAACAAACAAATTTAAGAGTAAATAGTTTGATCCTAGCTCTTGGATAACTGGCAAGACCTTTGTAGAAGAAATATTATCCTGAAAAGGTAGACAGATTAACATTTTACAAGGTTACAAGTTTCATGAGCTTGTCATTCTTTTATAAATACTTTCCCATTGTGTTCGAATTCCTTAAAATGACTTCATATCCTAATTATAGTTATCTCCTTCAGGAATCTTTCAAACTTTACTAGTGGAGTTCATACTATTCTTGCTTCTTTTGAGAACTGAGCTAGGCTTTTTTTCACTACGAAGAACAGTGGGGAAAGTTTTGCTAGATTTTAGCATTTCAGTGGCTACCACCATGTCAAGTTACCCCAGATGGCATGGAATTTGAGATTTGCAGGAAACAAGGCAATGGTAGCCTTCTATGTGTTCATGGAGTGACAACTCTGTGCTCTGTTTAGCTACTATCAGTATATCCGCAAGTGATATCACTTTCATAATTTATTACATTGTAGATTGTTCATCGGCTCTTTTGATCCTTTAAGTCGATTGATTTTTCAAAAACTTTGCTGGGTGTAAGCTGAGGGAAGCTGAGGGATGTATGCAATTTTTTCGTTTTAGAAATAGTACTTGTTTTACAATTTTATTACCTGATTATTTTTAAATGTTTTCGTAGATATTTCACTGTTGATTGACTTGTTTTCTCTTTTTCTCCAGAACTTGGTCTCAGTGTTCCTCGATAGGAGACAGGTGCTAAAGGTGGAGAAATGGCTTTGATGTATGAGAGTGGAGGCTTCTTAGAAAGAATATCCATTCATCTCTTTTCTCAATTACTTAGAGAAAATTTTGTACAATACATATGTTTGGTCTAACTTGCAAACTTTTGCAAGTTATCCTACCATTCTGTCTTCATCCTCGAATTCTTGTTCAATTTACCTTTGTTTTCCCTGGAGAATTCTTGTCCTACTGATGTAGTACTACTGGTCATATGAAATTGCTGGAATTTGAAGTGCAACAAATTGTGAATCGTCTAGTATTGGCTAATTGCTATTTGCTCTCGCTTAAATACTACTATGTTTCACTCTTCTTTTCTTTAAATTCCCCCTTGAAAATAGACCATCTTGTTCAGTTGGAATCTCAACGTTTCTGTCGGATTACTTTCTGTTCCTTGGCAACGGGTCCTGGTCTTTTAGTCGGTGATGAGCAGTGAAGACTTAAAACTTCTTGTTTCCACAAGAGTTTGGCAGAGCTCCTGTTTTATGCATTGCCTCTATTAATAAATCTATCCTTCCACAATTGTGGGATGGCTTATGAAATTGCAATGCTTCTGTGTCCTTCAACAATGATGGAGTCAATTTATGAAAATTTCTACCACATGGGGCAAGCAATACCAAGAAGAAGCCAAATACTTTTGTTGAATTTCCTATGGATTTTTAAAGTTGCTATGGTGTTGGTAACATGAAGGGGCACGTGAGGAAGTGTGAAGGTTGATGATAGTGTTACATTACAGTGTCTCCTATCCCTTTGAAAGGGGTCCTTGGCCCCTGCACCATTGTCTCCATTGATATATCAATGCCTTTACTTGTCGGCCTTCCATTCTTTTTCTCTGTCTCTCTTTCTCATATTATAGTCCTTTGCTGTAAGCTTTTAACTTGTGCACTTCTACAGTTTCTGCTGTTGAAGAGAGCCAAGGAAGCATAGTCTAAATGTGAGGAGTTTTAGTACCATTTTAGGTTGGACTCATTCCTGAATTGCCTTAATAATAATGTCAGATCATAACTGATCATGCATGATTAAGTTCAGATGTTCTCAAGTCAAAATTCAGTTTGAATCCTGGAGAGTTTGATGCAAGAATGGTTTTAGTTCAGAACTTTTGCATATAAGAAAACTGAAAATGTTAAAATTTATCTGGAAATCACCAAATTAAAAGTAATCAAGAACCATATGATATGGCAGAGTTGGGATTAGAGATGCCCCTCCACTTTTATCCTCCCTCCTTAGGATGAAAAACAAGGAAAAACTTGTTAAAATGTGAAATGTTTCGTTTATTTATGTCGTCTGTTTGAAGTTTTCGTTTTCTTGAAAAACTACTGTTTTTGATCAGTGCGTTGAAATGACCATTTCAAGTTCACCCTGAGTTTACTTGTAACCAACACAATATCGCCCAAAGACAATATTCACCTCTTTTTCTTCTTGCAACTTTGCTCGGGCTTAAGTTTAAATGCTTAAAAGTACTACAACTTACATCTTTATACACTTTCATTGCCATTGATACCATTATTTTCCTAATGGTTCTTCTTTTACATTTACACAACGTATTTTTAACACTTATCTCTAAAAGTTCACTAATTATTTTATAAGGTTTTAATTAAACAAACGTGACATGTATCTATAAAATAAAAAAGGGAATGAAATAGAAGATCCGAAATGTATTCTTTTAATACAAATGAGAAAGTTATCAAGCAAAATGAAACACGGAATAAAATAAAAAACATCCAAATGCATGGTACAAATGAGAAAGTGATGAAGCAAAATGAGCCAAAAAAACCATTGAACAAAAACCAATGAAATTATCATTTGAAACAATTTATGCCTTGCAAGTTGCAACTATAGAAATTAAACAAACACGCCATACATAATCACAGTCAGCGAATTGAAGGTAGGTAGTTGTGAAAGGTAAAAGGGAGACAAACCCTTTAAAATTGAACATGGAACTATCGATCCCTTATGCATGAGATGAGAGCCCATATAAACTAATTAACAATTAGATACATTCAAAAGAAGAAGAATCAGAACAGAGAACATATCCATCCACATTCAACAGTGCACATGAGTTGTTTAATTTTCTCCCAAGACATGCACCTACATTGCACTAAGCTAATAAGGGATGGATACATACGTACTTGGGGAGTGTACTTTTTATCAATTCCATCCATTGGAGTAGCGTTGAAGATAATACTTCTTAATACTCCTATAAACTTCAATAAAATAATGCTAACTTTGACCAACTTCTTTATTGGTTATTATAGATAATATATGTATTGGTTAATTGTGACAATTCTTGAATATGCACCATTTTTTTTCTTTTGGATTTTTGTGAGATCGAAGAAAGTCCTCACAATGTCTCCCATGGATGACGCTATCTAGACACGATGAAGCTATCTAGACACGTGCATGCCATTGCTTAGATCGTTATGATCTTTATTTTGGCCGGTGGCTGGTTTCTTGTGCTTGAGATAAAGATATATAGATGTGTTTTTTGCTAGGATATATATCATAAACTTTAAGCTTAATTTGTTTTTCAAATTGATCACAAATGTTTATGTAGTTGAAAAAGCTACAACAATTGCAATCCCTTTTCATTTTAGATTATGGGATTCTAATATCTTAACTAGTCAATCTTGGATGTGTAATTCCTTTGCTTATATGCACTTTGTCTCTAAATTCAAAAAAAAGAAAGATTGTAACAAACGGATAATTGGTCATATTTATAATTTTATCGAGTACAATAGTAAAATTTTATTCATATAGTCTTCCTCACTTAGTGGGATAAATGTTAATGGAGTTGCTATAACATTTGCAATATGGGATAAAAGTTTAGTCGTTGCTGAATTAGCATAAAAGTTTATACCCTGAAATTATATTCACTAGTTATATATTTTCTTCATTTTTCCAGACATATTGGTGGGATTTGACTGAGTATTCAATGAAATTTAACATTGCTTATCCTCTTAATTTGCTTCATAAAAAATCTATTTGCAATTAATACTAAAAATTGTTTCTTTCTAAGAATTTTTGTCATACCATTGTAAATTGTTTCAACCACAACAAATTAAATCCTTAGAATGCAATTAATATCTCCCTCTAATTGTTTTTATTATTCTTTTTAATTTAGTGAACTGTTTAAAATTTACTCCATTGTATGGTTGATTTCCTTTGCTCTCTAAAATTGATCCATTAATTCGTTCCATTTGATCCCTCATCTTCCAAAATCATTACTCATCTCGGTCGTAAATGTATGTACACGCAAGTTGTAAAATCACCCAACCAGTTACTTTGCAAGAAGTGTATATATTATTCATATAAATTGGTTGAGGCATCAGAACATATTCCCAGAATATATAACAAATTGTCTGTCACTATGATACTATAGAGTTGGTTTAAAAAGAAAAAAGAAAAAAATCCAGCAGAATGAGACCATTAATTTCATTGGCAATTAATTTGTCATTGAAAATTTGATCCCTTTTTTAACAGTAAGCGACCAATTTAGTTATTTATCACATAGAATAATTAAAGATGCAATGAATGCTAAAACAAACACTAAAAAATGCTAAGGTGAAAGGAGCCAAAAAAAAAAAAAAAAAAAGAGTCATGTGATCACTGCTAAAATCAGCTGCAAATACAAATTATTTTTACATATATACACACCTGCCTCTCTGCCTGCCTGACACAATTTTTTTTTTTTTTTTTTTTGCAGTTTCTACTGTTATCTAAATTAGTTTAATCAAATATTTTTTAATTTACATTGAATTGCAAAGGACAACAGTAGATTAATTTATTAATTAAAGAAGCATCGAGCACCTTGTATAGCAGTAGACATGCTTATTTTTATATATTTTTTAATTTAAAAGATTCTCAAATATATCATGTATTGGTCACAAGAAAAAAAAAGAACATGATCAGCATATATTAGCATCCATCAATTAAAGATTCTACGTACAGTCTATGGATCACCAACGCCTAGGATCGCACATTTATATGTTCATACAAATTAATACTAATATTTAGTAATTAATTACAAGAGTGTTTAATTCTCTTTCCACACACAAAAAAAAAAACACACACACACACACACAACCACTGTCCATGTAGGTAAATGTTCATGTTTGCATGTATAAATCTATATTTATTGACAATACTTACTAGGACGTGAATGTTTGAGTTGTATTTCCATCTCTTTCAACATCAAGATGAGTTAATTTTCTTCAGTAATTTTATTATTTTTGAAAAAAAAAACTTTTCAAGTTAATTAGTTGTATTAGTTACCCCATCAATAACTTAATTAAGTTTGTTTATAAGAGTGACTGATCATTGAAAAATTAAAGTTAGGAAAATATAGAAACCAAAATTGTATAACATTACTAGCTAATATATATTATAATTTTTAAATCTTGGGGGACAACGGTGCTAATCCTACCCCTCAAATTCCACATTATTGAAAATTGAGTTGGCTGAGTATTGACCATATTAATTCAATAATGTCATCTTGTATTCATAGTTAGTGTGAAAAAAAAGAGACAAGAATTAGTTATTGCAATGTCTTGACACCTGTATATTAATTAAATGCTCATTAAGATGTCAAATTATACAAATTATGGAAAGCCTTTCATAATATATATTTATCGGTCATTTCATTCTCCTTTGAATACGTATCATATCTGACTTACGTATGAATTTCACTTTAACGTGTAAAGTATAAAAAATTAGCGTATAAAGTATCAAATATTAGAGTATAACGTATAAAAAATTAACGTATTAACGTATAAAATATAATTCACGTATCACGTCTCATATATGAGACGATTTCATAAGATTTTTTGCGTATATTTATATATATTTTAATAAACTCGGGCTGATTATAATAAACTGTTCGTTTGTTTATATAAGTAACCGAATTTAAGTATGCAAAACGGAAAAATGTTACGTTAGGTCAACAATCCATGTAAATTTAAGAGAAAATGTTGCGTTTCGTCACTTTATATATATATATGTGTGTGTGTGGGAAGGGGGAGGGGGGGTGGGGGGTGAGGGGGCGATGATATTTAGATATAGTTTGTTTTTAAGGTATGGTGAAAGTGAAAAAAGGGTTTGGGTTGCGGGATTATGATCACATGGTGTGCATGAAAGTAGCTATAGGCACGTCTAAGGACTGACCTAAACCCTTTATTTTAAGGGACTCTCTTTCTCGAGGACCAAAGAAAGAGAGAGAGTGGTGACGGTGGAATTGATTTCCGTGCGAAAAGATATGCTAACAAACATTTAACGGATTTCAGAGACTACACAACTACTACTACTACTATTGTATTGTAGCAGAAAACGATGTCAAAAATTAATAATCCCATGTTGATGATCACTGATCATGATGATGGGGATTGGGGATTGTGGGCTGCTTCTTCTAACATTCTCTCTGTTTTACGTTAATCGATCATGGCATGTAAGGTTCATATTAATTTCCATCACCCCACATTCATCTGTACTTCCATGCATGATCTTCTTCACTGAAATTCATGTTTGCTCAAATACCCAAATTATTATTCATCAAATTATACACTATTTTTGGACTTTAATTCTGTTGCCAGCTGATTGATTATATTTATAGGGTTTTTCTTTCTTTCTTTTTAAGAAAAAAAAATTTGTTTGGGAGGAGGGTTTGACTTGGATTAGTCAAACATTTTATAGCTGGCAATTTAGTTGTGTTCTTGTAGCTTCTAGCTAGCTAGGATCTAAAGTTTGAGAATTGGAAGTTGTTGGAGTCTTGGAGAATGGAGACGTGAAAAAAAAAAAAAAAAAAAATCATTTCTGGGGTGCACAGTTTGGAGTCCAGATCATCTGTCCAATATTTATCCAATCTTATTCTATCTAACGTTTAAAACTACGTAGTTTCATTAAAAGTAGGGACTAAATGCATAAATATCATTAAAATTAATTTACAATTATTAAACCCTAACCAAGATATTAGTGAACCATACTATCATAGTTTTAATTAAGACAGAATAAGACAGACAAAATTTTGGACAGAAGATCCTATGTCCACAGTTTGACCCAAAAATTAAATGGAAGAACATGTGAGTTGAAGAATTTATTGCCAATTAATCAAAGGATAACGATAGAAAATCTTACCATATTGTATACTAAAACGATAGTTAAAGTTATAAGCTTGTCAGGAAATACGTGCACTTCCACTGCAGGCTGAAATGAAGAGTCTGTTAATGTTACATATTTGCACGTACTTGAGACTGCCGAGGCTGAAAATAACAGTTACTGGGGTTTTCTTATTTTCAATCAGTATTGGTACTGTTCTATTTTGCCGACATGAACCAATTCTATGGATCACTTAAGAACTTTTGTACAAACTAGATGAGTTTAACTGATTTTGCCGTTAGTCTTTGTCTGAAGTAATTTCTTGGACCCCATCACATGAGGCAATAAATAAACTTAGCATTTCAAGAATTTTACCCCCCAAAAAAAGTATATTGTTAACTCGTACGTTGTAAAACCAAATCAAGTTTTGTTTTCATATATGATTAAGACAATAGTGAGTGCAGTTATATTTGAATCAAGCATTTAGATTTTAAGGTAGCTCTGTCCAGTTATATGTAACATATATGTTTACAAGTAGTTTATTTTAAATTTAAAAAAAATGTTATAAATCATTAAAAATTTTGTCACATTTTGTGATATGAATCACGATAGAAATCGTGTAAGTTTGGACTAAGCATAGCGGCCAAAGGATAATCTAGAACTCATTTAGTGGAATAATTAAAGGGTTAGTTTTTTTTTTATTACATTTATAAGGTCAATCGTATATATATATATATATATATGTACAAATTAATATTGAGATGCACAAGAGACACTTTGATTTTTTTTTTTTTTATGAAAAACCAACTAAATTAAAATTCTAATTAAAGAAATTAACTTAAAGCAAGATTAGAAGATGGATGAAATAAATATTCAGTTCAATGATTTGCCAAAAGTTTAGGCAAATGAATGACACTAAAAGGGACACTAGCTAGACTAGAACCTATTCTTTTTTTCAACTCTCTCTACTGCCCTCTTTCGTCATCAAATTATCAAATTATCCAAAACAACAAAAGAAGTACTACAAAATTCATTAAGTTAAAAGAAACATTAAACCTAAATTGTCATATGATCATCAATTAGATAATTAAGATTAAGGGAACTGTCTAATAAAACCTCTTCTTTTTTCTTTTTTTTTTCCTTCCATTCCCAAATACCTAAATAAGGAGTAGCTAGCTAGAACTTGATGATGATCATCATTAATCGCTAGATAAGTTGCCGAAAATCGGGCCCAATATGTTGATGAATCAAGTAATCATCACCGTTTGAAGAAACATCAAACATCATGCTCTGATGAAGAAATTGTTGCTGATGTTGTTGAGCTCTCATCATCTCTTTTTGCCTCCTTAACTCCAGCACTTTGCGATGCGAATTGGAATGCTTAGTCAGTACAAAAGTCGGGCTTGCAGCGGGCCTGTATTCCGGCACAAGCCTGCCGGATTTATAACGAACCCCACAAGCATTACAAAGCGTTTTGGGACCCATGGGTCCAGTCCTCCATTGGGGTGTCTTATCTGTAGCACAATGAAGGCATTTCCTTCCTTCACCATTGCCCATGCTGCTGCTGCTATTGCTAGCATTATGATCAAAACTTTCCTTCTTCTTCGCCATTGCCTTGATCGTTTTCTTGCCGATGGTTGTTGGGTCCATGTCAGACTCCGAAGAGGATGACATTGTGGCTACCTTGGCGGTGGCGGTGGCGGTGGTGTTATTGGCGGCATCTGGCGGCGGGGCAGAGGGGGATGAAACCACCAGAAGGCGGGAGGTCCAATTGCATGGAGCAGCGCGTGAACGCTTGCTACGTGCCTTAGCTGGTACGGACATTTCGGGCCTGAACATTGGACTGACTGTAGCTCGATTGGGTTCGGGCTGGTATTCATGAGTAGTTTCTGAATCTTCAATAGTTTGAGCTTTCATTCCTGAAATCAAATGCAGCTTCTGCAAGTCCTCACTTGAAAATGATTCTTCCACAAAATTTGATAGCCATTCCAGCTCAGCCAAATCATCATACTATTTTTTTTTACCAAAAAAAAAAAAAAAAATCTTAGTATAACTCAATATATATTAATTTCATTTTTTATTTGAAGGGTTGAAACTCAATATTAATTTCATCATGTTATCCAATATTAATGTCCCAACTACCATATTCTACGTGCAAGTTTTACTCTTGATCGAACTACCAACATTCATCTTTTGGATAATATGTATTGCAATCTTTCCTTTAGAATTAATTTTTTTGGAAGGAAAAAAAAAAAGCATAATCCTTTAGGAAGACTTTGAATTATGTTCATCTTTTCCATATTTTTTTTCATGCATCAAAGTGGACAAAAGTAGTACAAAAGTTGCTCTTTTTAGAAGAAAACAAAAGCTCATTAAATCAAAATATACCTAAGGTGGGATATTAACGTACAAAAGTGTTAAAGTGGACACCTCTACTAGTTTCCATATGACTTTAATTAGTCACATGAAATAAATGTACACACACAAATATTACATAATTAATTTTCTTGAAATTATAAATGTAAGTGTGACATATTCTTACCGGCACGCAAAGTTCGCTAGAGAATTGACCATTATCAGTAAAATTCCGGCAGCCCATTTCCCCGCCGCTGCCGGCTCCCGAGAATGAGGAGTTGCATGAGTTGTCAATGACGGTGGAAGAGTCGGTTGAGGTCCCGGCAGTAGTGATGGTTGTGGTGTCAAAGTTGCCATCCGGATCCCCTCCCATGCTATCATCATTAGGGAAGTCTAGGAGATCATCAATGACAAAATGGTCGCCATTTTTCGCATCGGAGAGACGTTGTTTTTCCGGCGTGAATTGTGTGTTATAGTATCCTCCTTGAAAGAATTCTGGGGTCTCCATATATTCAAAGTTATAGTAATTAAGCTATAACCAAAGCTTCTTCTAGCTAGGCCTATATGGAATAGTATGTGAGTGTGTGTGTGTGTGCACGTAGTTTGTGTATGTTTTTTTGGGAGGGTTGGGGAGAATTGAGAAAGTGATAGAGTATGTGTGTGTGTGTGTGTTGAAGAGTGAAGTTCTTGGAGGAGAGAGAGAAGTGGGAGAGGAAGAGAAGGAGAGGGTTTATTTGCGTTTGAAAGGGGACAGGCAGACAGCTAAAAAATTGGATTTTGACGAGGAGAAAATATGGCTTTAAAAAAGTTCACATTTGGTCACTTTGAAACACTAATAAATTAATTAAAGTGTCTTTTAAAATTAAGATAATTATAAATGTTAAAAAATGAGATTAATATATTTTGAATTTACTACGTTGACCTCATTTGATATTTGTGATTTTTCAATTTTGTATTTAATTAATTCCAAATTTAATTAATTAAAGATTGAAATATTAATTGGAAAACAAATTAAAATGAGACATTTGGCACTCACGATTTTCTGTTTCGTTTTATATTTTAATTTATAAATATACGTAACGTATATTTAACTAAAATCCATTCAAGTAATTAGTGAACCTTGCACGATAAGCGTTAAATATACGTGACGTGTATTTATAAAATTAAAATAAAAATTTAAAAAAATATATAACAAAAGATCGATTATTGGAGATATTTGATCATTATGGGGTGTTATGATCACAACGTTCATGAATTGGAGTGGACCACACGTGAGGGTTTGTTGTTAGAATGAATGTAATGAATATGTAGGAATGGTCTTCTTTACTTAAGAATATGGTCATCCCAACCCCCAAAACTCTTTCAAGATAAGAGAGAATTCTTTGGAAAAAAAAAATAATCAAAAAGAAAAGTGATCATGGGACCATGATAGAGTAGGACTAAAGGTTTTGAATCATTAAACAATTATATGCAAACTCAAACAATAACTTATTTTTGTAAAATATCCACCAATATATTCATATGTTGAACAAATCCTTTAAGAAAACCAAAAAGTTTTCTAGCAATATTCATTCCTCCATTTACATTTCATTTAAGCATATGCATGCAAGCCCGCATCCATCTAATCATAATCATTGGTCATACTTATATGTGCTACTTACAATTTTTTTTTTTCAAATTGGCAAAATCCGACGTGCGCAGTCACACATCGCGACGTCAAGTATATTTTTTGAAAACAAAAATTGCTCATATACACCGCGGTGGCATTATGGTGATCATATACTATAGTTATAGGAAATTATTAGGTGCGTCTGCACTCATCACACTGGTTCAAAGTGGGCCAATCGATGTCAAGTACAATTAGTCTAAATATGAATTATTCAAAATACGTGATCATTATGCCCTAACGACTGTTTAGTAAAAAATACAGACATTGCACAAAACTTATTTACAAAACTTATGTGTGCTACTTAAAATATTATGACTATGTATGTTTTACAAAAACATTGGCTCACCTACTAAAGAATTTTTTATTGAAAGATTTACTTAAGTATTGTAAGGACATTTTGGTAAACAAGGCAAAACAACAGCCCTTGTTAATGACGGGGTAAAAAGTAAATAAAAACACAGGGATTAAGGTAATTATTAATAAATAAATAGATAAAAACAAAAAAAAAATTAATGTTGAAATTGAACCCCTTAGGAACCGATCTAGCAGGTTTGTCGCTGCGACTCCTGCATTAATGTCCAAGTTTACAGCCCGATTCCTCAGGTTTTAATTTTTCTTATCATTGGGATTCGAGTTTTTTTTTTTTTTTTTTGGCAATTTCCACTCTTACAATAATAAGTATTTTTTTTTTTCTTTTCTAATTTTTTTTGTGTTTTTTCTGAACTGCCCACTACCACTAGTAAGCACGACGGCTACAGCTAGGCTTGTTGAATTTTTTTCTTTTTTAAAAAAATCTTTTGCCTTTTTTTTACAGCTACCCGTAATTTCCACCTCAATTTTAGTAAGCAATACTACAGTAAGTATAACGAGGGAGACACGTGGCACGTAGCCTGCGTGTGATTGGTTGAAGTGGGTCCAAGGTTACCAATCGGCAATCCCTATGTAAGAATGAACAGATAAGGCGTCCACTGCTGTCATTTATTGACGTGATCAATTCGACTGCAAAAAAAGTAAATTCAGATATTTCCATTCGTTAAAAAAAAAAAAGAAAAACTTATTGAGAATATGCAACAATTTTATAAGAGTTTTTTTTTTTTTCTTAATAAAAATCTCAAAATCCATTAGCCCACAATTAAATTTTCAAAAAAAATAGACATCTTTCCCACAAAATTATTTCAATACTTGAATAATATTTTTTTATAAGACATTAATTCTCGTATTAGATATTAAGTTAAATTTAGTAAATTTGAGTATGCTTATCGTTATTCAAACTCGAAACTCAATATTGTTAGTTTTCTGGTTAATCTCAAATGTGTCAAGGAAAAACAAATTGATGTGGAATTCATTTCAAGGGAAGATGGAAAATCATCAAAATTTGGAAAACTCTTATTAATTATAGCCACTTAAAAAATTTTATATCTCATTTTAATTCTTATCTTTAAGACTAAACAAAAAATCGTCCTCCAAATTTTATGAGGGTTCCCAAGTAAATTAGTGATCATCGATCCATCACGCATAGTTTTCATTCTTTATATTTTAACTAATCCAAGTAGTAACTATTTGTGTTAATTTACATAGCTCAAAATAGAAAAACAAAGATTAATCACTACTTCTCGTGAATGCAATGATTAAGAGCATATAAAAACTTCTTACGACCATGGAGTCACTTTTTGTTCTTTTAAGCTTTTCTTTGGTATTAAAGTTGTTTAACTTAAATATCAAAATGCATTGTTTAAAATAGTAAAACAACCAGAAAAGTTTTGAGACTTCTTATAGTGTATGGCCACAATATCTTTCTTTGTAGATGAAAGCATTCTTTTAGAATGATTTCATGCAAGTTATATTTTTAAAATGTATGGAATAGTTTTGAAACATTAGCTTGATTAAAGTTCTCCATTGAATATGAGTATATGAATATGTGCATCCCTAAAATTTCTTTTAATTTTAATTGATAATATGAGTAATTAAAATTCAAATTATATGAGGGAAGAGGAAGATAAAAGAAAATGGAAATAAGCTAGTCATAAGAAAATATATGTTATATTTAAATATAAATAAAAAAATAATGTTAGGCAAGCTCAGTGACTCAGTCTATTAATCAACATCAAAAAGTCACATACATGCAATACATGCACATGCAAAATAACAGTCCTCACCACTTGAAAAAATGATGATCTAAATGTAGGACCTTTTGCTACTGATGTTAGGCAAGCTTTGTCCAAAAATTTTCAATTGTTCTGTTTTAGGTTTTCTCAATTATATATGCATGGATTCTATGTTCAACATCACTCCTGATTATCCAATACTTAATCTTAAGGAGTATTTTGTAAAGGAGAAACCCTTCTTGTTGTAAAAATGGGAGCTCGAGATTGAGATTATATAAAGATTATTAGTTCACGGACGGTTTTTATATGACCGTCAACCTTAGCAACCATACTTTTGTAAATGATGAAGTAATTCTTATTTTAATTCTTAAACTTTAGATAAGGGCTTTTAATGTGAGGGAGGAGTCCTTCCGATTTATGGCTTTAGTAATGTAGTAATGGTGTGATTATATCTGACATTAACTTTTGCAATCGAAATTTTCTATAAATAAAATAGGGAGTGGCGCCCCGCAAATGGGATGATTTGCCAAATAAAAAAAATACTACCCAAAATAAGAGTGAAGAGTTAATGTCTTCCACTTATTGAACAGTGTTGTGTGGTCAGTCCATAACCCTAACCGAATAAGTAATTAATCAAGTGAATATATAATTCTTCATTTTTCGTATGGTACATTTATGTTTGAATTAAAAGGGAAAGACTACTGAAAAAGGAAAGGAACCTAAGTTGCTTGGGTTGGAGGTTTTAACTTTTAATGGTACAGTAATATTTGGTCCAATTTGATTGCTTTTTTTTGTTTAGTAATATTTTTTTTTCACTTTTTATCTTTAATAAAAGAAATATAAAATAGCTTATTGGGTCCAAATTGCACGTGATAGAGGTGGAGGGTGTGTCAGCTAACCCATGTGAGTGCTCGGCTCGTGTCAAAAAGCCACCACTGACGGTGGTCAATACCAAGTGGCTGGAATCTGTGTGGGTTGATTTTCTTTTTTGATGGTTCACTCCGTCGAGGGATCCGGCGAGCAACCGTATATTAATCGCCTACCACTGCCAGCATAACGTGAGTGCACGTGCCGTCATGCCACGTGAGTCTAATCTAATCTAATTGAATGTATGTGCAGCAAAATGCAATAATAATAATAATAATAAGGTATGTGTATGGCAACTGTAGTGATTCTTGTGATCTGTCACGTGCCATGGATGCTTTGTTTTACTTTTATCATGATTTGCTTAGTCATCATGTAGATTAAGACTAAATATTAAACCACTCAATTAACCCTAAGTGCAATTACGAGTTTATTAGAGAGGAATCACTTAGTTCCCTCTCCACGGAGTTTTATTATTAACTAAAATAAAGATTATTATTATTAACTAAAACAAAAATTATAATCACGTTGTAAAGTTCATCCACATTTGAATTAAAGTATAAAAATTGTCGATTTGATAGGACTTTTACGTAATTGAAATTACCAAATCACGGGTATTCAATATCATTACTTTCGTACGTTACCGATAATATATTTAAATATTGGCCAATGAACGATCATGATCTATGTTCAAGATTTAATGTGCGGGTAAATTGATTCAATTGTCTTTCAGTCTAAGGGTTTATTTCACTTTCGTTTTCAATTTTCAAAATGTTCTATATTCATCCCTCATGTTACAATTTAGATTTCAAATAGTTTTTCGTTCATTTTTTTCCTTACTTAAAATCCAGTTTTAATAACTCCTTAACATATACGAGGAATATAAGGGTATAAAAATTGATAGAATTAGAGATATGCATGGTAAATAGTCATTAACAATTCGATATATATTTCTTACATGAAAAGTGAATAATTATTAAGTGCCTAAAATTTATAGTGCACATATCATTTTTGAGGTTATATAAGAAAAAAAAAAACACCATATGGGTGGTATTATAGCATTTTAAGTAATAGCATATCGATTCGTATATATTTCCACCCTTACTTGTTTGAGTTCTAAACAAAACCTTTTTGAAAGTGTTATATATATATATATGATTGAAGAATCATCACCTTGAATGAAAGCATGCATATATCCATATATAGTGAAAATGCTTTGGTAGATTTGTTCTTAGATTCTTGTAAGCTATATATATATAGGTGCATCATACATGCCCTTAGCTGTCTCAATTATTCAAGAATTTATATATAGCTGCTTAAGGAATAAAAGATGTATGGGAAAAACTAATTATTTAAAGCTATAATTTCCAAGTTAAGATGTCATGCAGGTCTTGGCTATGGAATACAATATTTAATACAGTAAAAATTGATTAACAAGAATATATACCAAACCATTTCCTTTTTCTTTTAACGGGAACATGCTGAGACAATGTATCAAGATTTGGATTCCGAGTGCATGAGAAGTTGGACATGTAAAGAACAGTATCATGTTGCAAAGAATGGGCTAGCTGTCCCATGTATGTCACCAATATTCAAGATAAGGATCCATATGTATGTATGCATTCACATATGCACTCGTCGTAGACCAAGAATGGAGTTGAATTAATTTAGTATGGGATAAGTTTTTTAATGTTAGAGATGGAGAGTGAAAAATTATTTCGCATTTATCCCTATTGGAAAGGATGCAAAATTAAAGTAGAACATATTGTATAAGTCATTCCCAACACAATAATTCTTCTACACTTGTTTGCTCATTTTGGTGGACTATAACCGGTCTATTTACGTATATAGTTGGTTTTAAACTCGGAAAAAATAGGAAGATTGCGATAGGTTAGGAGTCGGTGTAGCACCGTGACGAAATGTGATTTATATAACTGACTTCACTTAGTGAAATAAAGCGCTTTGGATCTCATGTACCACTTTATGAAAATTAGATAATTAACTAAAAATGACATGCAGGATACCCAAAGCCAGTAATATAAATATCACAAGATTTTTATGGTTTAAAATGTGTCTAATCTCTAATGTGTAAAAAATATGATAAACTAAAAGATGAAACTCGTGAGCTTAAAAGCAATTCTAAATTTTGATAAATCAAACAATAGGCGTTTATAGGAGCCAATGAAGTTAGGCCCAATATCTGGTGGATTCACATCTGCACAATGATACAGGGCCTTAAATTTACAAAATGGCCCAAAAACAAGCCCATGTAATTTTTTCTATTGGGAATCTTCGATGCACTGAGAGTGAGAAAAATGGATGCAGATCGATCGCCGAGCTGAATCAAATGTCGTCGAAGATGAAGAGACGGAGCAACAGCAACAGCAGCAGCAGCGTAGAGAGAGATGGAGATCTCATTGATTTCGCAATGAGAATTTGGAACAAAACGGTGTCGGAGCCTTACTATTTGTTCCACTTGTTACTGTTCTTCTCTTACGTTCCCGTTCGCTGCTCCGCTTCCCGTGTCCTCTCTCCTTCTCGCGCCGGCGTTCTTTTTATTCGTGTATTGTACTGTTTCTCTATTTTCATTCTCTCTCACACAGTCACACAGTAATAAATTTTTTTGTTTAAAAAAAAAATTATGTTACTATTAATGAGTTTTAATTGTTGTTTCTTCCTTGGACAGGAAATTCAAGCTGTGGTTGCATTTTGCGTTTTGACTGTTATAAAGGTTCAATTATTCTTTGCTCTTCCTTGTCTGTTTTTGTTTCTTTTCTTTACGTGTAAAGATTATAAATGCATTTTGGTGAAAACTTCATTTCTTTCAGTTTAGTTGAACTTCATTTTGCAGTTTATAAAGGTATATAGAGTTGGAACTTGGAACCTTTTTAGTAGCCTTTCATGATTGGATTAAGATATCACTGTAGTCCTATTGAAATTTAAGATTTTAAAATTACACTGAGCTCATTAATATAAATATTTGAACTGTTATCAATAATTTAAGAGGAAAAGGCAAAAATGTTTTTTTTTTTTCAATATTTAAAGAATTAGGTGAGCTTTATGCCAAAAGAAATGAAGGATTTTTTAAAAGTTTAGTGTTCATTTTTGCTCTCTTTCCTCTGAAAATATCTTATGCCTGACTTTGAGATTCAGGTAAGAATGCTGGAGTGTTCAGGTCTACAAAAGCCAATGCTATCTTATGGCATTTTGTCGAAGTTTTTTGTTTTGTGATATTTCAAGGACTAACTCCACTTGTAAAGTGTAAAATGGAATGAAAGTTTTTTAAACTTTAGATGTAATTATGTGGTTGCTTCTGTAGCTGTTAATTGTTTTGAGTAATTCTTGGAAATGGAGAAATGAAGTTTGTTCTGTATATGATTGGTGATACCGGCGCTAAATTTTAGCACAAAATATGTTAGTTATTCTAGTGTAGAAAGATTGTTGGGGTTAAGCAACTGTGGTAATTAATTTAGTTTTCTTGCTTTTTCCTTCAAATTTGTCAGTTGGTAAGAGAAGAAACATGGGAGGCTTTCATTGGGAACACTTTGTTTTTTGCCAAGGTGGTAACTCGTTCTTGCTTCTTCCATTATACATCATCTTTGATACAATGCTAATTCAGTTTATTTGGAAGTTCTGTTCTGTCTCGTTCTTTCTTTCAAAGGAATGAAATAGCCATATCCTGGTGCGATTAGTTCATTTTGGTTCTTTTCAGTTCTTTTATAAGTACTTTAAACAGTTTACTACTCAAACTAGAAATCCAGGTAGCTCTTTTTTAGAACTTTTTACGAACAAAGTATAGAGATTCTATTTGAGATAAATGGCACGGATGCGGCTCTGAACCATGATGATAGATTGCAATGTGGATATGTACATCAAAGAGAGAAAACCTTATTAATATGGTGGTGCATTGGATAATGTGAAAGCCTTTTGGATGAATGAAACTTTTCTACCTGTTGGGACTAATAAACGTTTTAGGATGAATTATTGACATAAATCCGGTTGCCGTGTTTGGTTCAAACGTTTTAATCTTACACTTAGTTTTGACAACTTCAATTTGATTTTGCACCTTTAAAAATTGGCTATTGATCTGAAACCAATACATGCTTTTTTCAGATTTTCCTTGCTGGCATTGCTTTTGTCATGGATTATCACTTGGCCCTCTGGTACACCTTGGTTTTTTTAGGTAGGAATTCTTTCTATCTTCATAAAGGTGGTAAAAGTTTCAACTGATGGATATAGTAGTCCTACCAATACTTTGTCCATTGGCAAGCAAGCGTATTCGTTTTGTTATGTTTTTCCATATCATTGTTGCAAAGCAAATTAATGGATGTTTGTTTCGTCTCGTAAGAAATCTTCATTATACAATTTGGTTTTTTCTTTGTAAAAACCTTCTTTTAGGTTATTTACTATTTACTTGATTGTTAGAATTGCATGAATTTGTGTTTTTGTTAATCTATAGTCTGTAATATCTTTTCCAGTTAAACGCAGTTTCATCTACTCCATTATCCACAGCATGTTATGATATTGTGGCTATAAATTTGCTACCACACATGACAAAGAATTTCAGTGAGAGGTGTGTTCTTGATGTAACCTGACACATGTTTTCCCCTTTACAGTTATTTATATATCAGCACAACAGCCCCCTTATGAAGAACTAGGTATGATGTCAATTTTTTCCTGATATCATCTAACATGCATTTGTTTCTGGTTTATTTGCTCATTTCATTCAGGCATTTAGCAAGTTTTGTTTAGTGAATACTTGTGCTAGTGTGATGAACTTAAGCTCTTCTTGTGTTCCTTCTTTGTTGATTTTTTGTACATGACTTGGCTAGGTGACTCAAATCATTTAACACCATTACAGTTAGAGACTTTACTCACTGAAGGAAACACATCAAGATTCTGGCTGGTTGGTTGATTTATTCTCTGATTTTCAGCTAACTTTAATACTTTGGGAAAAAATACTGTTGTACTGTTGTTTCACTGAATTTCTTATGGTACAGTTGGAAACATTTAGAAAATTCTTCTAGGTACATGAATGACTAACTAGATTGGAGCGCATGCAAAATGATGCTGCTTTGATCTGATGGATTTCCATGGTTTTCTTTCTTGTTTACTGATAACATCAACTTGACAGGTTGAATTCCATGCTTTGTCAATGTCTTCGTGTATAAGAACTAGTTCATTCTTCCCGGAACTCTCAATTACGTGAGTGCTGCTGCTTTTTATTTGGAGTCAGTTAGCTGGGTATTAATTTAACTTTGTGGTATCCTTATAAAGGTTGTTAGATCTGATTATGTACTTTCATTATTCATGGGTGGTATTTGACTTTGGCAAATGGAACATGACTGGTTTCTCTTTCTTAAATACAAGCACTTGAGAATTTAAACTACATACCAGTCTGCATTTTGGCCTTCTGCTGTAATCATATTGATGCTTTATCCTTAAAAGCATAAATAAATCAAAGAAGTTCAGAAAACCTCAATATTTACAGATTTTTTGAATCTCCATGCATTTCCCATCTCCTACATTCAGTAATTGTGTAGTCTAATGTCTGCAAACAGTTTATAAGGTGTCCCAAATGGTTTCCTGGATTTTAAGATATAAAGTTTTAGTGTGTTAGTTATGTATGACGTTAGTTCAAAAGGCCATATAATGCTATGTAGGGTTCTGTCACAGGATACAAAAACTGTACTATAAGTTTATCTGATTTGTCCAGGATTGTTTATATTTTCTTGAACAGATACTCAAACAAACATTTGTCTTTTGGGTCAGTTGATCTGGGACTCTTTCCAAATGCTGCTGAAAAGTTTGGAATTACTCTTGGTAAGATTTATTAAATTTATGTCTGTTGTTCTTTTGCATCCAATAGCTTTACCTTAAAGTTAAATTTTGTCTTGTTTTGAATTTTATATATATATATATATATAAATCTTAAAATTCTAAATAGAGAACATGGATACTTATTTCATTTCCATATGTTTTCATGATAACTGAAACATTTATTGACATATTTTCACAGTTAGCCTCAGCCAACTTCCAGAGTATATATTATTTGAGAATGGGAAAGAGGTTTCTCGCGTCTCAGAGGTGGATTTGGGGACAAAAGTTTTCAGTCCGTCCCTGACAAAGGTAAAGTTTCTTGGTTGCTTATTTATGGATTTAGTTTGCTGTTGACACTATCCATGGAAATATGCATTTGAGATGCTTATTTAGTTATTTCTGTAATGATCAGGTCATTTATTTTCCACAATGCTCATTCTTTATTGCTAGTATTATGTTTCCATGACCATCTTTAATTATATGAATGAATCAATTCCGTTGTCAAATCATATTTCTGATTGTAAATTTTTTTTTCTTGCCATTTGATTTCAAATCCTATCAACAGTTGAAAAAAGTTGCAAATGCATTCAGACTATGACTTTTGTAAGTTAACTGGTCTTGCTCCACTGTGGAACAGTCTGGTGCTAAAGACATGGATATGCAGCTAATTTTTTAGGGTGAATTTTTTTTGTCGTCTACATATTGGAGATAACAATCTATTCTTCAATTTATTTTGTAACTTTGTGCTATAAAAACTGGTGAGTAATTTGGTACTTACGTGCTCTCATGCAACAAGATTGTATGCTGCGGGGCGGCCATGGGTTTGGAATGGGCTGTCGGCATCTAGCAATATTGTTTTATCACTGTCTGTTGGATTATGCCTTGCCAACAAAGTGAGGCAGAGGTGTATTTCATCATGTATTACTTGGTTGAATAAGATTATAATAATCTTTTTCCCTATAATGCAGAAATATCTTTGCCAGCACTTTGAGCTTGATAAGCTTCTTCTCGACTATGTGAATGGCAGATAGGTAATGTCTAAGAAGGTACTGTACTGAAAAGTAGAGAGTTTTCCCAGTTACACTTTGTCATTTCTAAATTGCTATCTCACGTCAGTTTTTTAATGTAAGTCTCATGATATTGTACCTTGACAAAGCTTAGTCCTTTGAATTCTATAAATGTATTGCAAAAGTGTTGAGATGTGCAACCTGTCAATCCCTTTTCTTTATGAGAGAGAGAGTGGCACAATTTTTTATGAGTTTCCTTCGGGTGTAAAAAGGAAATATTTCATTCCTACTGCATTTTTTAAAATATCATTTTTATGATTGTTACATGAGTAGTTGCATTGTGCACAACATGGTGGGAAAGTTCATGAAAATCTAATTTTCTCTTTTTGGATAGGTTGATGTGAATAATTTGTATTTCCCAGAGTTGATAGTTTTCATAAAAGACAAGCGTCATAAGCTTTCGGGTCTCTGGGGCTAAAATGAGAATTTTTTTCCAAATTTCTTGGCAATTGGAACGCATCATTTAAAATCACACTGTGCTTTTGTGCCTTTGTGTTTGTTCTTTTTATGCAAATTAGTTCAGGTTCATTTTGGAACACAGTATTTAAGGTTTGCTTAGGAGAGAAGCGTATATGCTCTAAATTCTTAAAAGCTTTAGTGAACCTTGTATCTGTTACAGAATTCTTCTTGCATCACTCATTAAAATGGTTAGACATACCGAATTGACACGCCATTCTTGAGAAAATCTTTCTTACGATATGAAGCCATTTTGGTTTCTGACATGGTGGATTTCAGATCATGAGCGACATGGACAAGCATCTTGAAACTGGAGCTCTGTATTTTGGTTTTGCAACATTACTGTAAGATATGGGCATGAGAAGCATTATTGGCAATCTGAAGTTTTGGTCCTCTTGTTGTAACTCTGATGATGAAGTGACTAAAAATGTTTAAGCCAACTATAGATGATTTTTAGTGAATTGAATCTTTTAGCAAGCACACGTTTTTTTTTTTTTAATTGTATCACATCTTTGAACGATGTTATGATAAGAAAAGTTCACCCTGGAAATGAGGCGTAAGATTGAATATTAGTCTAAGCCCTTTTGATTTTGTAAAATGCAGTTGAACATGTGAAGTAAGTTAGGCAAAAGATGATCCGGGATTCCTGCACAAATTAGGTAGGGGATGAAGATGAAGAGCTTCTGTGCTTCTTTACCTTATTTTACAATGTAAACTATACAAAGTCATTCTTCAGCTTTAGAGTCTCTTATGATTCTGGTTTAGCTTAAAAGTTAAAAAAGCTACGATAAAGAGGTAAAAATTGTGAATTATCTATAGTTTTATAATATCATCCTGCACTAATATAGCACAAAAAGGGCAAAGGGATTGAAGTGAAACTGTATATTACCAAAATAATGGACAAAAAACTATAATGTGCCTTGTGGAGAAATCTCAATTGCACAAACGTTAGAATTGTAAAGTGAAGAGATGGAATATTCAAAACTATCTCCAATCATTTTAGTATGATGAACCAAGATATATTGATTTTATTCTTTCAACCCCTCAATTTTTATTGACCTCTACTTAAAATAAGAATAAGAACAAAAGTTGGTCAGCAAAACATCCAGGAGGGAGGGATTCTTCTCCTGAGATTCTTTGATTATTTACAACTTATAATTTGCATTTCATGAAATGGTTCAGAAGGGAAAGAACCCGCAAAAAAGAACAAAAAAAAAAAAAACACACACACACAGATGAAAAAATACTAGCAAAAATAGACAAGTATAGAATGAATTGTCCAACCAATGTCAGCATCGTAAAACATTGTACTAAAAACTGAAGAAACCGAGGTTTGCGGTTTGCCGAATAACAATAATAATAATAGAATTTATTAACTAATAATTTTGTGAATATTTATTTAAAGCAAAGGAGATTTGCCACCTGCGTGGCGTCCATAGGGCCGACTCTCTGCTTTCGCGCCGGTCTTTGGGGCCCATATCCATTCTTGTCGGCTCACGCCCTAGCCGGCCCACTGACAACTCTCTTATCATGCGCCCTATATTCTGTATTCTTTGAATATTGTGATTGGATGGCCCCACACCGTACGTACACGATCCTTACTCTTATTTAACTTTTTTTAAAAGTAAAAATTTAATGAATAATCTATTATTATTTTAAATATATACGAAAACTATTATAAGTAAATTAAATAAAACTTCTAAACTGAAAATCAAAAGCTTTTTAATGTGTCGACAACTGCCCAAAAAAACAAAAGAGGGAATCATTCAAGGTAGCAAGCATCATGTACATTTCTACCTAGGATTTTATTTTGAATGGATAATGTTTGTTGTCGTTTATTGATGATGATCAGTGTGATCATCATTGTCGTGAACGAACATTGGGTCATTAGATTTCGGGGCTGGGTTGGAATCTCGATCCATGATTGATTGGTTTATCTTATGCTTGATTGCTATGCTTTGCCATAATAATATAGAGTAGGCTGTAAAAAAATTAGGAAACTATCTTCAATTATGAGTTATGGTCATGCGTTTTTTTTTTTAAAAGATCACTCAATTATTATTTTTTATTAAAAAAAAGTCATTCCGCCTATTTAATCTATCAATAAGAATGAAAATACAATCAAGTGCACTACATGTTCTTATTTTTAGGGTTAAAATTGTTAAACAATAATTTGGTATAATCTTACCGTAAACTCGAAATCACATTCTTTCCTATTCATAAGTCGCCATCATACTTTCTCTTATCGCCTCCTAGTTGACAGAAAAATTCAAAAAAGTACCACACAGTCATAAACTCATATTCAAGTCCTCCCGAGTTTAAAACAAGATTAGAATGTGAGCATTGTTGACATGAATAAGAGTGAATACTCTACTTGGCAAGTTTGCAGCATATTCTTATTGGCCGGACAAAGCAACATGTCAAGTAGGGTGGCAGTATAAATAGCATATAGGTGTTATCCCACTTCAATCCAAGCCCAAACTATCCAAGATTCTACGACTTAGTGCAAGACTAAGATAGTAATATAGGTGGAACCGTAGGAGCCCTTGCACAAGAATATAGACGTGAATGCAACTTGGATATTGAGATCAACAAGTAGGACTCCATAATTAGGAACATCAATTAGGTCTCTTATGCTGTTAGAAGTTGGATGGGTATTGAGATCAACAAGTAGGTTCACGACACATTCCTTTACAATCAGCTGGTGAGGAAAGCAAAAGTTATTACCACTGCATGACATTGCAATGAGTGATGTAACTAAAATTTGAACACTTTTATGGTATCAAGGTGAAAGTGTAACGACAATGAGAGAGAGTGAGGACGTGGTTTAGGGTTTAGGGCAAACAAAGTTGTTTGGACAATTTAACCCTGAAAATATCTGTGCGGTGCACGTGATCGTATTTTCGTTTGCACGGACTAACTAAATAGACAAAATGACGTTTTTTTTTGTCAAAAATAATAGATAAGTGACATTTTATGCCAAAAGAATAATTGAGTGATCAATACTCATAATTAATGATAGTTTAGTGACTTTTTTTTGCACTTTACTATAATAATAAACTAAACCACAACAATGTAGATATTCCATCCTATTGAGTGGACTAAGGGTGTAAAACTCAATACAATAGCATGACTTAACATTTATCTCACTACGTAGAGCCGATTATATGAATTATTAAATGAACTTTTCACTTAGTACTAATTGAAAATTTGAAAATGTAACTTCCTCGTCCAAAAACAATTGTCAACCCTTCTTAATCTAACTAATAATGAATAATATTTTTGGTTATTGTAATTATCGATGTTGGCTTTCAATCAATTTTTTTGTTTTTTTGAAAGAACACATCTTTTCAATCCTACTTGCAATGTGTATGTTGTGAATTAAGTAGAACAAATAAAGTTAGAAGTTTAAATCGAATAACAACATCACCTTTTTTTTAATATTTACATACATTTACATCACATGTATATCCCAAGTCTCGAACCCTAAACTTGAATTGATTAATTAGATGAGATCTACATCACTAACTAGCCGACAATAAAACTTAATAGTATGATATCCTTAATCTTTACACTATGAGAATTTTGAATGAAAGAGAACATAAACTATGTAGAGAGAAAAGTTAATGAGTGAACTATCTGTATATAAAAATTGTTTAATCAAAATTTTTAATTATAAAAATTGAACCATTTCTTTAGATTAAAAAATTGAGTGTCTTTATATAAGTTGGGGAGCTCAAAGCAATATTTTAACTCAAATGGGGTTGACCTAAGGTATTCAAATCATACCTATTGGCTGAGTGACACGTGGAAAAAATGTACAGCCTTTGACAAATTAAAAAAAGGAAAAAAAAAAGAAAAAGAAAAAAACAGTAGGTGGGATAAAAAATTGGTGCACCTGGGTGGCAGCCGAGATCACTGAATCAAAGCATGTTATAAAGGTGCGCCAGTCTTCACGCTTGCGGCCCACAGCCAATAAATGGGGCCCATATTTTAAATGGACCACCGCAAACAGAGATACGGCCCGCTGGCGTCAGTCACACGCCAGGCAAAGTGATGGGACACGTGCTGACTGCTAAAAGGTTTGAAGTATTTTTATTTTTGACCATGTTCTTTTTTTATTTATTAATTTCAGTAAACCATAAAGTTTGAGTTAATATCCTTTGGACCCCGTAAAAAAGTTGAAGAAGCTTCCCTTTTGAAGTTCATTGGAAGGAATTTTGCTTTTTATGTACTCTTTTATTATAGTCATATTAAAAATTAAAGTTAGACTAGGGCCATACATTGGTGGTATCTTATTAATTTAAGGAAACTTCTTAGTGGAATTTGGCCTAACTTTGTAAATTAAGATTTCCTTTTAATCAGTTTTCCACTTAAGGATAATATGGAAATTAACGATTATTTTTGTTTAAAAAAAAAGGAGCATAGTTAAAAGTATCAACTATAGTCTTTTGCTTTACTTAGTCGAGATAAAACTTTTTAGTTGGTCATTTATATTTAAATGTAACATGTTTTTTCTTATAGTTTCTTTATAATTACTTTTTAGTCTTTTCTTTTTCTTTTCTTTTTTAATTTGAACTAATAATTTTTTATTTTCTATATAATACATTAATTACTTATTCTATATTACCTACACACCCATATCAATATTATCCTTTCAATTACGCTCCATTTTTTGTTTATGTTCGGTAAAAGTTTTATCATCACCATTGGCATTCACCACCTTCAATTTTTCTTCTGCATATATAATATGTATCTAATCACTATAGCTCAATATTATTGCTTTTAGTATATTACATGATATACTTCATTAGTATATTAGAAACGTACAAAACTAAGCAGTTGATATTATATATTTTGTTGATTAATTAGTGGCATATATCTTATGCATGGGTAGTTGCATGCATGGATAGTACGTACAGGCGTTGCCTTGGGGCTCATGAATGGTTAATAAATTGTGAAGATTTCCTTGAGCTAATCAGAAATTCATTAATTCTTAATTAAACAATCATTTATCAAATGATTGTATATACCATAAGAGATTGTATCTCCATTTTTAAACATAAGACAGCTTCTTATCTTATCTAGTGATAAAATGCTTACAAGATGGATGTACAATGGAAATAATTCATATATATATATATAGTATAGGTCAACTTAATAAGAAAATAAACTTTAATTTGTGTATTCATTTTTCTTGTAATTAATTAATTAACTAAAAGAACCCTATAATATTATGTCAGCTGTAAGATACAAGTTCTAAGAAACGACTTCCACTACTTGAGAGACAGCGTTTTTGTTTGAAAACAAGGATGTCCTGGATGGCAATTTATTCTTCAACTTAGGAGACTCGGCAAAACCTAGGATTGACTCTTCCATGATAAAATAATGATCATGATCATATTATTAAAAAGATGGCAGAATATGTTGTTCACATTTTGCCTTGTAATTAGTCAAACGAATTTTAACTTATGACTCTTGCCATTATATTGTGTGTATCACAATTAATGGGGAAAAAATATATACAGATTGAAGTCGCTATTAATTGAAGAACGCGGTTTTTGATGAGTCCATAATTGATGGCTTGGAAGTTGAAATAAAATGCTAAAATCAAAAGCCACTAGAGATGGTCTGCCATTAATTATTTATTTATTTTCAGTTTTCATTCCATGATCAAAATTCCAAGTAAATCAATTTTTTTTTCCAAATTCAAAACTTGATCCAGAAGACCAGTGTTAGTGCTTGATTTGGAATTATTGGACAATCAACGGTAGGACCAGCAATTGACTAGCTTGGTAATTGATCAGTCATCTTATTTGTAGTAGAAATGGCACTTATTGTATTTTACACCAACCCCATTAAGGAAATAGCTCTTTTTTTAATGTTCTTTTAAATTAATTGGTTAAAAGCCTAATAATTAATCAGCTAGCTAGGCCTCTTGTGAAACAAACGAGTTCATATATGTAATGACGAATTAATCACGATTTCAAAAGTAATTAATTGTCCGTTTTACATATAAATCACATCTTATATATCAATTAGTTTCAAAAAAGTTTTTGTGATAATGTAATACGTGTCCCTAGTAAAATTATGATCTTAAAGTAAGTGATTTTAGGCCATATTTACGTTTAATTTTTCCACTAATCTCAATGTATGAGGGAAACACTTTTTACTGTTTGGTAATATGAGATTATAAATTGGATTATCAAACCCTTTTTTTCTCTCTTTTATTACTGTATGGCTTAAATTTATTTCAAATTTTATTAAAATTTTTATGGTATGTATGAAACAAAACAAGGGTTAACAAGGAATAGTTAATTATATGCATGTGTATTATGCCATTTCTTGTTATAAGATATTTTTTTGTTTCCAAGAAATGTGGACACTTTTGTATGATCTTGCATATGAAATCATAAAACACGTTAATTAATTAAGCAATATTATTCATCAATTGGGAAACTTAATTTGATGATACGTAGGCTCTTTCCACTATCTTGATATTGTGTGGCTATCTTTATATATACTCCAAACCTCTTTTATCTTGATTAATGGTAATGCAGACCTTATCTCTGGCAAAAGCTAAGTTTCAATATATATTTTATACTAACCACTACCTCGATCCTCTACTTTGAATCCTTATATTTATATATTAATCCCAGCTCTACTCTAAAATTTCAATGCATGCATTCTTCAATTTCAAGTGTTGCTTTTATTAACCGAAATATGTAATTATCATCTTCAAATGAACGTCAAAAGTTAGAATTCATCACTAATCTTGTATGTGGAACGATTTTCCTTCACGAGGGCTGCCATGGACCAGCACAAAATTGGAAGTGGAAGCTGCAGAATGTTCTTCTGTGGAATGGGAACTGAAACTGATCTTCTAGAAATTCCAAATTCCAGTTCAAGCATGTTCCACATCAACTAAAACCCTTAGCATATAGTATTAATTCCAACTTATTCATTATAATTGACGTTTTAAATTTTTACTAATTTTGCAAATTAAGTGTCGTTTTAGAGAATAAGAGTATAATTATACCATCCTGTTACTTGGAGACATTAATTACAAATTTTGATATTAATTTATCAGCATGAATTGCATAGATTTTAGTCATTTTAACTATTTTCACGACACTTATAATGGATCAGAGGGAGGATCAAATTTTGAAGTCATTTTCACGCCTTGTATGCCAACTTAATTCGCATGAAATCAATCAATCATGAAATGTTCCCATTTGAAGTGGGAATTAAGAAGAATCTCTTAATCATAAACGAAAGAACCCTAATGTGGAAAAAAAAAAAACTGAATATGCATTATATGACAAACTATAGCATGCATGAACATTAACAAATGTTCAGATGCTAAAATTGATGATCATGCAGAGAGTAGAAAGGGTAACATGGTATGCTGTAACAAAATGCAACATTGATAAAAGCAAATGAAAGGGTGGAGAAAACGCATGCAGAACATCCTCATTATTCTGTCCTCTTTCTTTCTATTTCACCCCAAGCAATCTGACCTTTTTTCAATTTATCTCTGGGATCTCGGTTTGATTTTTGGATTTTTTTTTTCCCAACTTTCAATATACGCATGACAATTGTCTCCCTGATCCCTGTCCAATTGCCCCCCCATCCCACTCTTCAGTGTTTTCACTTTTGTCAAGCTTCCCCTTCATCTTTTTCATGCGTCATAGATTGGTCCATTCTTCTCTTCCATTGCAAAATCAAAGTTAACTCTAATATATAGCCAGAAGAGGAGTGACTTAGAAGAAACACAAATAACTAGTCACTTTCATATTTGTCTCTATTAATGGTCCTCAATAAATACGGAAAGTGGAGTTGAACTTTTCTTTTTATACAAGACACAAAAAGTCTTTTAAAATTGATTCAAATATAAAATAAAGAATTAATAACAGTTGAAATAGTATTTTTAATTTTCTTTCTTTTATTGTATGATTAATTCTCATTTGATATATAAATTCGGAAAATCAATTGTTATTTAATGACAAACATGATGTGATACAATCTTCTAAATGAAGTGTTCTTTTTTTTTTCCTTTCATTTCTATGATGTTTTTCCATATTGATTTTGGATATAGATTTCTTAGTTTGAAGGATGGAGACCCTTTATTATTTACCAACGACATTCCAAATTTCTCTTCTTTTCTTTTTTTTTTTCTCTTCTTTTCTTTTCAAATCTTGCAAACTACAAGTTTGAAATTGACCTCTAGACTCATATTTTTCTTTTGAAGAAGAGATGAAACAAGCAATTGTGAAATTTAAAACACACAACTTTATAATTGCAGGAACTGTTAAAGAGTTTATCGAGATCACGTCTTCTATCTAATATTATTCGATTTTATTCGATTTAATATTCAAAACTACATAATTTTACTAAAATCATTTTATAATTAGTATTACAGTAAACCAAATAATTTTAATTAAAGCAGGATAATCGTTAACTTTATGGTCCTTAAATGAAAAATGTAAGCGGTGAGTTTTTGTGAAAACTGACAGAATATGAAAGACAGAATATATATAATAATTGTACAGTAGCAGTTTATTACATACTACAGAGAACAGAGGTATCTTTGTAAGATAAGCTGTTCTAATCCAATCACTTTTTTTCCAGTTTTTACTCTAAAAAGTACTGCTGAAACCTTCGAACCCAAATCCAACAGTATCCCAACACCCTCGATCCTCACCCTCTCTCTCTCTCTCTCTCTCTCTCACACGCACACACACACTCACAGAGATTAACAGTAGATGACAGTGAGAAAGCAAAAGGTACACAAAGAATACTGGAGGAAAAAAATAAAAAATAAAAAATAAAAACAGCGGCACCATAATAGAAAGCAGCAGCTCAAATTCAATAATAAACCTGAAAAAAATGGTCTCCACTCTTCATTCACTGTTGTCTCCTCTCTTTTTCATTCCTCTCCAATTATAAGCCCACCCCTTCAGCTCATTTTTCATTCTTCTTCTTCTGTCTTCACACCCACCCTCAAAAAACACACAAAGGGACTCTTTAAATTAATGCATGTTTCTTTTGTATATAGTTTTCTATGGAGGTTTGAGCACTGGTTTTGAGTTTGAGGTGCACGATAATATTGGTAGCTAGGGTGGTGGGGTGGCTAAGGTTTGCAAAACGACAGGGTTTTTGGGATTGTATTTGGAAGGTATTTAGAGTGAGGGATCCGATGAAGAAAGATCTGGGCTTTGTGCTTGATGCTGCGTGATTTTGAAGGATTAAGAACTCAGTGGAGGAGGAGGAGGGAAAAGACTGCGTTTTTATTTTTCTGCGGTTTGTGAAGCACTAGGTAATTCATGTCCCCTTTCGCACAGTCGTTTCTATGTTTTTCCGAGTGCATGTGTGAGTTTTTTCATGTATAAAATAGAATTATTATTAGAGTCTGTTGCATAAATCTATGTGGGATTTGTTTACATTTCTTGATTTTGAAGATATCTGGAAGATTCAAAGCTTCAGACACAAACTTCACTACTTAATTATCATGTTATCCAAACTTGTTTCAATTTTCAATGCATAAACATATACCAATCTCAGAATATAGTTTAATATAATACTAGCATTTAACTATTTATCACTGTCTATGTGTTTGTTTGTTTGTTATTTCTGTGTGTAGCTATGAGAGGAAACATGGAAAGTAAAGGGGTTGTGTTGTGAATCTCGTGATGGTGATTTGAGAGTTAAAGTTGGTGACTTTATGCATTAAAAATGGACAAAGAGAATCCTTTTTGTTTTCAAGTTAAATTTGCAGATTTGGTTAATATTTTTAACAGCCTTTGAACTCTTGAAAAGGAAAGATTTCGCTTTGGATTATTCTTGGGGTAAGTGAAATGGGTTGCAATTTCTTGGTTATTTCAAAGTTGGGATAACTTTATTTATTTCTTGGTTATTTCAAAGTTGAAATTTTTAGTTTTGGATTTTGCAAACGAGGTGCTTTATATGGAACAATACATCTCTTTCTATTTTTGGGAGGAAATATAGTGATTGATTCTTATGAAGAAGGGTTGATGATTGATTTTGCAATTTGAAGTGTTTATTTCTAGTATTTCAGATTTTAACGTGATGATGGCGGTCACTTCGTCCTGCAAAGATGGTGGCACTAAAATGCAGTTGGATAATGGAAAATATGTCCGGTACACGCCAGAGCAGGTCGAAGCTTTGGAGAGGTTGTACCATGACTGTCCGAAACCTAGCTCGCTCCGGCGGCAGCAGCTGATTCGGGAATGCCCCATCCTTTCCCACATTGAGCCCAAGCAGATCAAAGTTTGGTTTCAGAACAGAAGGTTTTTTCTAAAGCCCACAATTCTATTTTGTGTTGAGTTGATGTAGAGTTAAGAGTTTCAGCCTACATTATTATGAGTTATTGTCAATAGTGAGAAAAAGTTTCAATTTTGGTTTGCAGATGTAGGGAGAAGCAGCGCAAAGAAGCATCACGTCTTCAGGCTGTGAACAGAAAATTGACAGCAATGAATAAGCTGTTGATGGAGGAGAATGATAGGTTGCAGAAACAGGTTTCTCAGTTGGTGTATGAGAACAGTTTTTTCCGCCAACAGACTCAGAATGTAATTCTAATTTTAGCTTTTCTTTTCTTTCTTTTTGTCCTTTGTTAGTCCCTTTTAATGAATGGAGAAAATTGAGCTGTAAATTTTTCCACAGATATCATGCATGCTAGTTTCTGTTCTCTTGTTCTCATTTGGTGACCAAATGAAAGCAAAGTAATAACTAAGCTTGTGACAACATTATAAGAATTCATGAAAATTGACCATTTGTTTGTTTTACCGAATGAAGATTTCTCTGCGTATTCAGAAAATTGTAATCAGATCTTTGATGTTTGCAGGCAACCCTCGCCACCACAGACAACAGTTGTGACTCGGTGGTGACAAGTGGTCAACCCCACTTGACTCCTCAGCATCCACCAAGGGATGCCAGTCCTGCAGGGTTAGTGGAGAATGTTTCTCGTTCTTTGTGCTTCTTATTGTTCTTGGTATTTGTCTGTTCCTTTTTACATTGCTGATATGAGGATGGTTGTATTTTTTCCAGACTTTTGTCCATTGCAGAGGAGACTTTAACAGAGTTTCTATCAAAGGCCACTGGAACTGCTGTTGAGTGGGTCCAAATGCCTGGGATGAAGGTTAATGACTTCTTTATTAAAATGCCTATTTGTTTTACTGTGTATTGTCGTGAACTCTTAAATTCTTACTGAGGTAGAAAATTCAATAACATGTAACTGCTGATTATCTCATCATCGATGCACAAAATATAATCACTTAAAGCAATGATGATTTGTTTCCCTTCTCTTTTGAAGTCTATTTAATTGGTCCTGGTTTTGTTTTTTTTAGTTTGGCTTTGATATGTACAATCACTTCCATTTTGTGATCTTAAAGTGTACCTTTTCCTGGATCTCTGCAGCCTGGTCCGGATTCCATTGGAATCATTGCTATTTCTCATGGTTGCACTGGTATAGCATCACGTGCATGTGGTCTTGTTGGTCTGGAACCTACAAGAGTAAGTCTGTGAGGAAGCTATTTGGTAAATGCAGACTGTTTCTTGTGGAATACAGGTGGTTTTAATGGGTAATTCTAATGCAGGTTGCTGAAATCTTAAAAGATCGGCCTTCATGGTTTCGTGATTGTCGAGCTGTGGATATCCTCAATGCGATGTCCACTGGAAATGGTGGAACCATAGAACTTCTTTATATGCAGGTTTGCATTCTTTGTTTTTTAGATGTCATGTTTCGACTGTTTGCTGAGTTGCTTGATAAATATGGTTCTGTTTTCTTATTCAGCTGTATGCCCCTACTACTCTGGCACCAGCTCGTGACTTCTGGATATTACGATATACGTCTGTGATGGAGGATGGTAGTCTCGTGGTACGTACCCGAAAACCACAATATAGAAATGCAAAAAGATTTCTCCTTGGCCATTTACAACTGATGCCAATTTGGAAATTAAATTGTTGAAAAATTTTAGGTCTGTGAAAGATCACTGAACAACACTCAGAACGGTCCTAGCATGCCGCCAGTTCAACATTTTGTAAGAGCTGAAATGCTCCCAAGTGGATACTTGATCAGACCATGTGAAGGAGGTGGCTCCATAATCCATATAGTCGATCACATAGACCTGGAGGTATTCTGTTAACTTTCAATATAAATTTGAGACCAGGCTTCCTATATGCTTGATTGACCCTATTTGCTTATCGTGTAAACCAGCCTTGGAGTGTGCCTGAAGTGATTCGTCCATTATATGAATCATCAACGTTGCTTGCTCAGAAGACAACAATGGCGGTATAATTTACTTTTGTTTTTTTGCAGTATAATAATTCTTTCCATGGTTGCCATAATTACACTCTATATACTCATAAAAAATTGTCTGTTGCTTTCTGGAGCATATTTCCTCTGTTTATCTCAAATGGATTGCAATATCAGGGAGAGGTATATGCACATTTTGTTCTCAAAATTGACATTAAAAATACTATTTCAGGCTTTACGCCAGTTAAGGCAGATTTCTCAAGAAGTTTCTCAGCCGACTGTCACTGGATGGGGAAGAAGACCTGCAGCATTACGTGCTCTTAGCCAAAGATTGAGCAAGTAGGTTGCTTGGTTATTTTATTCAGATTGCTTATAATCTTTTGTATCTGAACGAAAATTTACATTCTTTGTTTCGCAGGGGTTTCAATGAGGCTGTAAACTGTTTCACAGATGAGGGATGGTCTATGATTGACGGTGATGGCATTGATGATGTTACTGTTCTTGTGAACTCATCTCCCAGCAAGCTGATGGGTGCAAATTTTCATTATGCCAATGAATTTCCATCTGTCAGTAATGCAGTGCTATGTGCCAAGGCCTCCATGCTTTTACAGGTGAGATTAAAAGGGGGGTTAAAAATTGTCTATGATTTGTTTCATTAAAAACTGAAAGCACAAGAACAATCATTGAGAAATCAATTTCCTTAGTCGCGCCAATAATTCAAGGCACCAACAGGGTGTAGCTCTCTTGGTAAATTATGTGAAAATGCTGCAGGCAGTTGTTTGACATAGTGTAACAACTTGTTGACACTCGAGAGTCTAAAAGTTCATGTTATTGGTGATTCTCATCATATCGTTGACAATTTGATGAAAATGCTAGCCAGCAGTCATTCTTCCATCTAAGTCTTTTGCTTTCTTTTTAATTAGTAATTTATAGTTAGATGTGGTTATGCATTTCTAAAAGGCATGGTCAATTTAACACACTAATCAGGCAACTATCTTTTGGCAAAATTGCCCTAGTTAACTAACCATAAAATATGCACCGGTTTTGACATTTATCTTCCTTCTATCATGCTTAAATTCTCACTAAGTTTTTCGATCCTCATTCTGGTAGAACGTGCCTCCTGCTATACTTCTGAGGTTTCTGCGGGAACACCGATCGGAGTGGGCTGACAGTGGCATTGATGCATATTCAGCCGCTGCTATTAAAGCTAGCCCTTGCAGTATACCTATAACTCGAGCAGGAAACTTTGGTGGTCAAGTCATCCTACCACTTGCTCACACCATTGAACATGAAGAGGTAAATTAATTATACACTTTAATAACAATGTTATTAAAAAAATATTATCTCTAATGTTGATAGCGCTATTATCTTATACTTCATCATGTTAAGATTTGTTTATTTCCAAAACAGTTCATGGAAGTGATTAGGCTTGAAAATATTGGCCATTACCGGGAAGACATGATTATGCCTGGCGATATCTTCCTCTTGCAAGTAGGTTTTCTGTGCTGCCACCTCGTACTAAAATTTGAAAGTTATTGCTTCTGAAGTTCTAGGTCATGGCTTTTAAGAATGTATAGGTTCTCACTATCCATTACTATGTCTGCTGCAGTTTTAGATTTCTGTCAAATAGTAAACAAACCAAATATCTACCTCTGTATTTAACTCATTTTCTTGTATTGCAGCTGTGCAGTGGAGTGGATGAGAATGCTGTTGGTACTTGTGCAGAACTGATCTTTGCACCTATAGATGCCTCTTTCTCTGATGATGCCCCTCTTCTCCCATCTGGTTTCCGCATCATTCCTGTTGATTCCAAAGTGGTCAATGTCTATCTCACATACCATCTCAAAAAAAATTTGTTTTTCCTACTTATCTCCTTATTTGGCTTTTGCTGATTTTACATTGTAATCATTATGCAGGATTCCTCAAGTCCAAATCGAACTCTTGACCTTGCATCTACCCTGGAAGTTGGATCATCAGGAAACAGGGTATCTGGTGAATATAACAGGCACTCTGGTAGTGCGAAATCAGTTATGACAATAGCATTTCAGTTTGCATTTGAGATACATCTTCAGGAAAATGTAGCAGCTATGGCTCGCCAATATGTCCGGAGCATAATATCATCTGTCCAGAGAGTGGCATTGGCTCTTTCCCCAGCAAATCTTGGTTCACTTCCGGGTTTACGGCCACCACCAGGAACACCTGAAGGACAGACATTGGCTCGTTGGATCTGCCAAAGCTATAGGTCTGTTACTTGATTCTTCTACAATGCTATAATAGACTTTAGGCTATTTTAGGGCCCTCCCTATTCCCAAAGCATCACTCTTTGTCTGGGAAACGAACATTTCTTCAAGTTTGTTTGAAATTAAGATCTTCAATATTTTATTTTTCTGAAGATATTAATAGAACTACAAGCTCAAAGTAGATTTTTTGGCAAACTGCATGAATGGTGTTATTCACTATCTGGCTCATACAGATATGAACTAGATTTCTTAGTATTTATAGGGAGAAAGGATAGAGTTCAACTATGATAAATCATATGTGAGCGAAAATTTCAGAAGAACATTTCAAGTTTCATTCTCATTTCTCAAAAAGATTAAAAAAAAAAAAAGAATTTCCTGTTTCATTGTGTGGACTCAAATCTGTAATGAGGTACATTTTCCTTTTGGGTAACTGAATTTAGTATTACTATTTATTTAAGATTCTATGTTTGGTTTCAGGTTCTTTTTAGGTGTGGAGTTACTCAAACCTGTGAGTGAAGGAAGTGAATCCATCCTCAAAACACTTTGGCATCACTCAGATGCTGTTATGTGTTGCTCTTTGAAGGTGCTTTTTTACTATCATTTCAGTTTTTAACAATTTAGTTATTTAGTTCAAGTTTTCTTCTTTAATTTACTTTGATGCATTCAGAAGAGATCAAATGATCACTATCTTTCATGTTTTGAGCGGTGATCGGTCACTTGTTTTACCCATTGAAGAAAAAATTAGCTATATATTTGCTACTTGAAAAAGAATTGGAAAGAAACTATTAGAAAACACATGATATATTTAAATGTAAATGAGAAATTGTGTAACGACAGGACGTGATGGCAAAATATGATCCATATAGCCGAATCCACATAGTGGGATAAAGGCGTAATTATAGTATTTGTTATTAGGGACCAAACCTAGGAATTGGTGGAAGTGCGAAATACGAAGAAACTATAATAAGTGTAAAATACAAGATTTACCTGGTAGGATCAATATGATCAATAATCCATGGCTGGGGAGCAAAACTTTACAATTTAAACGTTGAAAAAGAGAGCAAATTCCTTCCAAGTGTTTTTGGTGAAAGCTTGAGACTTTGATACAAGTGTTTTTAGAAGGATCTGATACAAGTTTGTCCAAGTTTCCTTGTAATACTTAAGCTTGAATATTACTTGAAACTGGAACTTTATCAACCTATTCAAGGCATATGCAAGAAATGAAGTTATGAATTACTTGATGCACATGCACTCATGGATGAAATTTGAAATCTTTCCCATGATTTCTGCAGCCATTGCCAGTTTTCACATTCTCTAATCAGGCAGGACTTGACATGCTTGAAACTACTTTAATCGCACTCCAAGACATTACTCTAGAGAAGATTTTTGATGACAATGGAAGAAAGACACTATTCTCTGAGCTTCCCCAAATTATGCAGCAGGTACAGTTTATCAACTCTATGTTCATATGCATTTATTCTAGAGTATTGTTTGCTAGTGTTCCGTGATTTCCAGCAATCTTTAACCTATTGTATAACCATGCATGTATAAACTGTGCTTTGGTGGACGAGAGAGTTTTCTGGGCTGCTCTTGTACTTGGGCTGACATCTCTAGCCCTCATTTGCAAGTTTTTAGCACTTTTGTGTGCAAAATGATACTTAAATTGTGACAAATTGCCGTGACAGATCTTCACCTAGATGGAACTCGATCTATTCGTGATTGCTTAATCCTTTGTGTGTCCTTGCAGGGTTTTGCCTGTCTTCAAGGCGGTATCTGCATGTCAAGTATGAGTAGGCCAGTCTCTTATGAGAGGGCAGTAGCTTGGAAGGTGTTAAATGAAGAAGAAAATGCTCACTGCATATGTTTCATGTTTGTTAACTGGTCATTTGTTTGACTTCTTTAAGATACATTAGGATATCCTAAACCTATAGTAGGCAGAAAAAAACATCACATTTTGGCTCTGTAATTTTTGAACCTAATTCATATTCATCCTTCATCCTGTTTATTTGTTTTTGTCATACATTGATCTGACTTATATATCCTAGTTTATAACTCTTTCCATGATCTTGTTTTCAGAATTATTACACCATTATTGAGATTTTGAGCAACCATGCATTATTAATGCACATAGAAGCTAGACATAGGAATGGAATTATGCATGCATTAGCATGAAATTAACAGGATGTAAACAGACGGCCAGATTTATTACTGATCAGCAAGCATTTGTAGGCTGCATGCCAAGAACATTTGTCAATTAAGCTGCATTCATGAAGTGTTGATGAATTGTTTCTTGGATGGATGGACGGACTTAATTGTTGCCATGCATGCAGTCATCTCAAAGCAATTCACATCTTTCATTGAAGAAGCTCTTCTCAAAGATGAACATCCCAAGTTCATGTAGATGGATCTAAGAGCTAAATCATTAATAATTAATCCTTCCTAACAGAAAAAAAAAAAATCCTTCCTAACAGGCAGCATGAAGAAAATTTTTGATAGCATAAAAGCACTATTAATCTATATATTTTAATATATTAATAATATTAGAGCCTTTTTTTTAAAAAAAAAAATACGTTTAAGATGTAATTTTGTTAATATTGAGTGGAATTATAATTTCGTGTAAAATCCGAAACTCCATACGATTTTACCAGAGTATTGGGAATCTTATGATTAATTTGGTGGTGTGATGCGCAATCCCATCTCTTTCAAGAATGTGGAGTTCCTATTTACCACATCTTTTCCACATATATATCAATCAAAGTTAATTCCTAGAAAGACATGACTTAAAGTATATTAATTTCTTGCCTTTTAATTTAATTGTTTTAAAAAACAAATGCCCTATTGGGTAAGTGGATAGTCAAGATTTCAGTATCAGATAGATGGATCATCTTATTTCTGCTAATCAGATAACGAATGCGCACTCCACTTTGTTGAATTCTTGTCAAGTTTTTATTGATTCTTTTTTTTTTTCTTTTAATTTTTAGGGACCTCCGATCCATTTACTTTTCATATGAATTTTAATAAAGATAGTTTCATTACTCGGACCTACTCATTGCTCATGGTAGTAATAAGTATGAAATGAACAACTAATCGAATATTAAATTGGTGAATCACGTTAATTTTATATATAAATCGATTTCATAATAATTTTTATGTTATTTTATTATTGTTTTTATAGCTAGACAAATTTAATCTTCTATGCTTATGTTTCTTTATTGCAAACATAGGAGAATTAATTATTATGATAAATTATTTTGGAACCAAAGTGAAAATTCATTTCACTCAACCATATTCTGCATTTGCTGCATGGGGGTTGGTAAAATGCACCCTTTTCTTTTCTATAGGTCATAATGAGTTACAATGACATTGGAGTAATGAAATTATGTCCCAAGCACTTAAGTCTCTTAGATCTTTTTCGTTCCATTGGCTTTGAATCACTTTGCGCATGTCATTTTCCATTCAATTTGTTCTTCTTTGGAAGCCTCTTAATTATTAATTTTGTTGGAGATAATTGAAATTGAGAGAGATGTTTCTATTAAATGCACTCACATTTCAATAATATCTATAGTGGTCTTCTCTTGACCACCTTCTGCTCATAGTTTATTGTAACCTAATTTCATAACTTGAAATGTATCTTCAATACACAGAAAATTAAGATGTCAACTGCAAAATTAAGTAACACCCAATTTAAATATGACTTGTTTATTAAGATACACTAATACAATCATTGCCATTTTTCTTTATCTATATTTTCTAAAAGACGGTATCCTAATTTACCTAATTTATCTACTCTAAATGCATCTCTCATCTTGTTTCGACAATAAAACATTTAGATGACTGGCATATAATTAACCAGCATATATAGTTTTCTTATATTTGATTTCACATTGAACCATTAGTTTAGGTTTTAGTAACACTTCATAATCAAATTTTGTTTGCTAACCATATTGAAATATTGAAAAATGGAGTCCACTCAATGTAGTGATGCCTATATAGGTTCCTTGGCTTCTTGATGATTTACAAGCAAATTAAGCAATTATGTACTAGCTAAAATGAATTAATTGTTAATGATGCATATTCCAATATATAGTTTGCACGTGTATTCAAATATAATGATTGCTATATGGATCTTAAAAACCAAACTAGATCAAGATGTCCCTTAAAACGAAAGAAACAATTGTGAAAAAATGTTTGTTGCATAATCTACAAAGTACACTAAAAGGGGTGAAAAAATGCAAGGAAGATATGACATATATATATATATATATATATATATATATATATTCACTCATGGCATTCACTTTTCTTTGGTGTACTCTCTTGATACGAAGAACTTTTGTCGTTCAAACTATTTCAACCTGAAATTTTTTTTATAAAAAAAAATGAAAGGAAAAGAAGCTTTGCCAACGGAAAGAGGGGAAGGCAAAGAATCCCTTTTGCATGGTCTCCAAGAAAACCATGATTGAAATCTTGAAGCCTTTTAAAATGAAAAATCCCACCTGCCAGCAAATCTTTAGCTGTTTGTTTCTTATATGCAATATTAGATGTCAGCCACTTAAGTGTACTTTATTTTTTTATGTTTAAGACTGATCTTTAGGATTGGAATCTTCTAACAAATATGAACCCTTCAATCCGCCATGAATGATCAGTTCTCATTCATGAAGTAAAAAGGAAAAGAGTAGTTCAATCAAAGGGAATATTTGGCAGAAAAAAACAATGGGATGTATAGAGGGAGATTAAAGTAAAGAGATTTGTGAAGAAGCATCATGATTAGAACATGGAATAAAAGTGGTCACTGGAAAGTTGATGATGGCCAGCCCAGTTCGGAAGAATAGTCCCCTATTCCATTTTCTGCTTCTTTTGACCTAACTGGTGTACATACTTGATGAGGGTTGAGAATTAGCTCATGCCAAATTCCGACTTCAGTAAACTCGAAATTTTGAGATACAAGCTACTATATGTTAAACTAACAACTCGAGATCTTTTTATGAAAACTCTGATACTTAAGTTAGTTTGCCGCATTAAATTCATACCTCGATTTAATATTCCGTACTAAGCTGAGATTTACTTTTGAGGACATGCTATAACAAGGCAAATGATCATTTCTTATGTTGCCACATCAATCACATTGCGAGACGTTCGCACTTAGGACTTTGTACTGAGTTTACAGTGCCCACAGGAATAATGGATTTATTTTGATTTTTAACTGCAATATTCTCTACTAGTAATATTCAGTTTGCTACAAGTCCTAAGTTGCAATACCATAATATATATAGAGTTCTACTCAGAAGAAAACTTACCAAATTATTCATTCAGTTCCAAAATTATTGTTCTTCTTTTTTTTTTTTCTTTTTCCCATCAACCATTAATCTTTAAGATTTTACATCTGTGGACTGTTCAATTTCAACTCTAAAGTCTACAAGAAAGTAAAGATTTCAAATTTGGGAGAAGTCGCATGATCTCTTTTTGGGAGCTAATTAAAGTGACACATGCATCCATTTATTGATTATGACCTCATGCATAGAATTAATCCACTATTTAGAAGCTAAACAAACAATAGTTTGCTCGACCTTGTATTTATTACTAATGAGTTTAGTGTCATCATTCAGAGCATAATGTACATATATATATATATATATATAGTCGTCTATAATATTCAATTTTAAGAACATGATAGGAGAGTTTACTACATGCATAATGATTCGTATCATGCATTGCATGAAAAGTCTGGGACATGATCGATCAAGATTGTTTAACCGATTGCATGCAGCAGCTCTAGAGCTATTTTGATGCACGTTTTAGTTTGGATAAATGACTCCAATTGTGACTCAACTTTAGTGTTGGTTATATTTTGATCCCCATTATTCTGAAAGTTTCATTATGATCCTTTAATTTTGATTTTGTAATGTGAACAGTTTTCAATTAATTTTTCATCGACTTGTAACGGGTATGTTAATCATGGTACACATGTCATTTTGAGGGTTAAATAATGAAAAAAAAAGTCTCACCATGTATTACATACGTTAGTGGTCTGAAGATAAAAAAAAAGTAGATAATAAGATTTTTGATTCTAATTATAATATTTACTAATCTATTTTATAACCCTAAATCACGTGTAAACTGTAAAAAACATGTGCACAATTGATGAGGTATATTTTTTTCCATTATTTGCCCATTAGAATGACACGTGCACAACATATAATAATACTGTTACACAAGTAGATGAACAATGAATTGGGGATTGTTAACATTATAAAATCAAAGTTAAGAGATTATAATGGAAATTTTAAAAGAATGATGATCAAAACGTAAGAAGGAGCATTGGGGTCATTTAAACTTTTAATTATGCCTTCATCTATATATATATACAATTTGCTTATCAATCCCATGGTATCCTTATCCTTAAATCTCCCAAATTACAATGTTGTTATTTGAAAATCTCCCAAAATAAAATGTTGTTATTTTGTAATTAATCCCTTTTTATACTAATTAATCTCTGTTTGCTGGTATAACTTGTAACAAGGAAACAAAAATGTGACTTACTTTTTCATTTTGGGCACATAGAATTTGATTTTCACATAAAGCTATATTTTTTTGCCACTGCATTACTAAGCTTTATTTGCAGCTTTTGAGCAAAACTTTTGCTGCCTTCTTTGAACCATGCCGACCATGGGAGATATCAAGATATCATCAAACCAATATTAATACAAAATGGTCCCCTCTACAATAAGAATTTTGGTCCTAGCTTTTGACCTAACTGATCATTTCTTGAGGATGAGAACCATTGAATAAGGCTATACTTTGCATATATTGTTCTTATATATAAGCAATATTAAGCAGTAGAAAAGCAAAAGCTGACTGATCTGGATCATTCTGCATGCCCTGTTTGATAGAGTATCAGTATATGAACTGGGGACATTTTCATTGAAATGCGTTTTCAAGATTTTTTATAAAAAAAAAAACATTGAAGAATGTAAAAAGTTTTTCAATTCGCCAGTCTACTTATAATTGAATAAAACTATAGCATATATAGCTTGTCCATTTTCTAATCATTTTTCACAGTGAAAGATTCACCAATCTTGTGCCACACAATGTAGCATTTGACATCATTGTTTGTCAATGAGCTTATAGTATAATGGCACATAATACAATGAGACAAATGGAGCATGCAAATAGTAGAATCCAATAATTTGAGGTTCATAATTATTAGAATGTAAAATAATGGACAACAGGTATAGCAAATGAGTATTTTCGATCACGTTGAAGGAATATGGGTTGATGATCCATTGTCAAATAAAAGAAAGACCTTGTCGTGATATATAGTTTGTAAGTTAGTATGCATTTTGGATAGTTTGTATTTATACTTTTCATTGTACTCATTTTTTCTTTAAGCATTTATTTGGGTAGTTTGAAGCTTTTATAAATGCTGTGACGAAATTTGTATATTTTTTTGGTCATTTCGGTACAGGTGAATTGCTGGGATGATATGAGCTTCATGCAACAAAGGCGTTACGTATGGCTATTATAGGGCAACATTTTAATGTACGATGGCTATTTTTGTTGTAAGACTTGTACTAAGACTTGTATACATCAATGTACGATGTTGTGTCAACTCAATGTACGATGGCTATTTTTTGTTGTTTTTTGAAGTTGTATACATCACAAGTGTTTTTTGACAGGTAGGTTTGCTCTAGATACAGGGGATACCATGCAAAAATTACTTTTAATTTTTTTTCAAAATTAATGCCATTTGGTATAGAATTTATGCGACAAGATAACCCTAACACATCAATGTATTTTTAATTGAAATAACATGCAATAAACATTCATATTAATAGTTCAGTAAATGAAATAACATGCAATAAACATCCTATACTCTAATCCACTAAACCCCTAAACCGTAAACAATATACCATGTTCCATCAATACACTCCTAAGTATTCATGTATATATTCAATAGAATTTGAATATAATGAACACTAAAACATAATTATATTTCTTATTACCATATACTGAAATAAACATGTATATTAAAATTTCATTAATCATTCATCATTTTATATGGCGTTGTTAATTAAAGACTACTGAACACTGAAACCGCTGTGATTTTGACTTTAAATTAACATTCTACACCGGTTACTGTAACAACCAGTGTAGAATGTCTTATTTTACACCGGTTACACTAATAACCGGTGTAGCTCGTATTATAGTAAAGTTTTATAAATTTTTCTAAATGTAAATATATTTTATTTAAAATTGAGATATATTTTTATACGTTTTACATTAACAACCAGTAAAGGTATTAAATTATTGTTAAAATAGAACAATACATTACACCGGTTACATACATTTTTTTTAAGGTTTATATATATTTTTTTTAGTTTTGCATAAACAGTCAATGTAACATACTACACCGGTTATGAGAATATCCGATGTAATCGAGTAAATTTTATGATTTTTATTTAATGTTAAATATATTTTTTCAAACTTTAAATATGTTTTTATAAGTTTTATATTAACAACTTGTAAAATATAGTTCAAATTAGACTAAACCGGTTATAAGAATAACCGGTGTGAAACCTTGTTTTCTACACCGGTTAAGAATAACCGGTGTATAACACAAACTTACTACACCGGTTGTCACTTTAACTGGTGTAGAAAATAAAGTTCCTACACCGGTTATCATTATAACCGGTGTAGAAAACAAACTTTCTACACCGGTTTCGTTATAACCGGTGTAGTTAGCGTTTTTTAAAACAAAATATATTGCCCTGGCGCCGTTTCGAAGTCCTTGTATAACATATAGCCGGCTTTACAGATTTTTAAGCCGCAACCTCCACCACCATTTTCACCACAATCGTGTTGTAAACACTTCGCAGCCACCTCCATCGGCGCCATATCTATCTTAACAGCCTCCAACGTCGACGCACCATTCGCAGCCGTAACCATCGCAACCGACTTCAGTTCGGAGCGTATCAATCTCCTTTTCTAATTGCAGCACAATTTTCGAGGTATAGTGCTTCTATCATTTAGCAGAAGGCAGTGGTTACCATGTATTGGCGTCTTAGCTTGCGAAAGGGAAAAAATTACACTCTTTACTGTGTAAAGAACCATTCATATGTTATTTGTTGGTATGTTTTGTTTTGTGGTGGGTGAAGTAAAAATTTGGAAAGGCTATTAGTTAATTTTAACGCTTGCATGCAAGTGGGTAATTTAATTTGGATTGTTAATGCATTCTATGGAATTTCTATGAACTGAGTTAAACATTTTGGACATGCCTGGTTGAACTATTATGTTTCATTTGGAATGTTATCTTGCTGTTGGAATCTGGATTTTGTGGCTGTGGATTTGTCATGAACTTGAAAAAATATGGAATCTGAGATTAAACTTTTAGCTGCTGCTTTTGGCAATGTACTCTGTATTCGAAGGATGTAATAGATATTGTGATGGAATATTACACAATATAAGTAATTTCTGCTTGGACTGATTATGAGGTGTTGGTAATTTCTGTTTTGATGATTTATGAGATGTTGGTAATTTCTGTTTTGATGATTTATGAGATGTTCATGTATGAGATGTTTTGATGATTTATGTCAACTTATATACGAAAAACCAGACAAAAGTTAAAAGTATGTTTCATGTATGATATGAGTAACTAAAAAGAGTTAGTTTAATTTAAAAATGTTGTTACTGTGTTTTTTACTTGTTTATGCTTTGTACACTACAAACATTTGTCATGGCTAAGAAACGACGAGAGGGAACGAAATGTCGCGCGGTTTGGAAAGGAGGGCAAGAGGATTAAAGACAGCAATTTTTTTCGATGCCAACGGTGAGCCGACGACTGCAAAATCACAGAATGAATGGATTGGTTTCATTGCGTTGATGGCGCGTAGTAAAGTGAACATTGTGTAATTTCCATCATGGCCAAAGGTCGATGCATCAATAAAGGACATGATTTGGGACGAAGTAATGGTATATTCAACATAAAAATCAATATTTTAATTTTTTTTATAAATATTCGTTCATTTATAGGATATTTGGCGTACATTGATGTTATTTTTTTTTCCATCAGCTTACCTTCGATTTTAAGTCCACACCACAACTGAAGAAGAAGTGGTTAGTCCAAGCTGGGGAACGGTGGCGGGGTTGGAAGACAAGCTTGAACAGGTATATATTCGGAAGCCAGAAGGATTAGGACCCATGTGCTACATATCGGTACCTTAGCAGGGATACATGGGAGGCCTTCCGAAAAATTCGATTAAACGAAGAATGGCAGGTAATATTTTATTTTTTGTAATGATTATTCAGTTAGTATTAGATTTTTTCCAATGATTATTCACTTAATCTTTTTCCTTTTTCCCGAGGAATAGAAAAAGCGTGTTGCTAGCCAAGAGAGTTCAAACATGAACAAACTACATCACACCATGTCTCGTGGTGGATATTCGAGCTTGAAAAAAAGATGATGCACGATAAATTTCTGGCAAAAGTACAAATGAAGATTGACTCCGGCATGACAGCAGAGGAGGCACGTGAAACAACCTCGCCCCCGTCACCAATTCCCCGGCATATTCTATTCAAGGAAGGTCACAAAAACAAGCGTGGTGACTTTTCTAGCGACGCGGCTAGGGGGCTTAGTAAGACAATTGTAAGTGTAATAAATTCATTTAAATCAATTTTCTAGTAAGACATTTAATATTTTTAGTTAATGTGCATTATACTATAAAAACTCTTTGCTACGATTTACCAGGATGATTTGACGAATCGCTCAAGTCAAGGAGAGTCCCCTGGAGAGGGAAGCAATGACATTCTTGTCATTGCAACGGGTAAGAAAGATCACTCCGGGCGCGTACGGGGAGTTGGGGGTCGGATAAGGATGTCGCACATTTTTGGAGACTCATCGTCCGGGCGTAATGCGAGTGTAGACAGTCACGCGAAGTGCAAAGAGGAAATTAGGTTATTGACTCAAGCAGTTCATGACCTATACCGATCTTTGGGCAAACCAGTTCCTATTTTTTCTGCGAGCCATGTCTCTACTTTGCGTAGTACGGAATCAACGCCCAAGCAACAAGAGTTAAATCAGCCAGAGAAAATACCGGTTTGCTCTGGTTCTGGAGCCCCAGATTCATTGGGAGATTTCGAGGTACCAAATCATAATTTTTTCCTTTGAAAAGTATTTCATTTAACTCATTTATTAATTTATACTATATTTGGTTATTAATCACAGGACGGAACAGAATGTCACCTGTTTGTTCTTGATCATATTCAAGAGAGGCGTCATGTAGCGAACGAGAGGCTGTATAATTTAACAATGCATCACGGGAAAGAGGTAATGCGGGACAGAGTCAAGGCCAACATCATTACGGCCATCGTACATGATGCTTTATTGCCATTTTTCGATGATGAGGTCACGACAGTTGGTACAGGATTTGGAAACCTGTTAGAGTGGCCACGGTCGTTGGTTGATATTTGTACCGAATCGGATTCTCAGGTGTAATTACATTCTACTATATGTGTATTTTTCGTATAATTTTAGTTTTAAACATCTCAATTAATTGAATTTGTTTTTTTGTAAGGTACCGGCCAAGAAAGGTGGTAAAGAGTTAACGAACTCCCCTCCACCCAAGAAAACAAAATTGGTGGCACACCCGCGGGAAGAGGTTAATGAATTATTATCTCACCTTGATGGATCTTTACGACAAGTGTGCATATTGGTGAGCAACCATTCGACCGACTCTATGTATACAATCCATATGACGGAAGGAACAGTGGGCATTGAGTTTTCCCTATTAGTTTCGAACGAGAGCCTCAGGGACTTCTTGTCGTGTGATATGGTGACGGGTGAATGCATGCTATTGTTCATAAAGTAAGTTTGGACTCTTTCTTAAAGTTTCTAGATTATTTTATTTGTTTTGGTTATTTTGCAAGATAGGTACACTAATGAAACGTGTACGTATGTTTGTCAATGAATGTTGTAGGACAATGTATGCACTATGTGGGAAACAGGGTCAAAATGGGATAGGGTTCCTATCGGTCATATCATATACAACAATTCGAGAATAGTGAAGAATCTAGAGTACAGTACATTGTGTCAACCATGAAGACTGGAGACAAGCGCATATACTTAGCGCCATATTTTCTAAAGTAATTAAATATCAAATCTCTTTATAATGTTATGCGATTGATTTCAATAGGTTTATAGTATAATTAGTTGGAATTAATTCTGCGTATTATTTTTCAGTGTACATTGGATGCTAATGGCAATCAGTCCACAGGACATGACTGTGTACTGGTTTGATCCAGTACACACAAGTCCACGAGACGATGCTACGAATTTGATGAACGCGTATTTATAATATTTCAATGTTTTTCAAAATTTATATTACTGATATTGTCGTATGTTTATTTGATGATGCTTATTTATATGCTTGCAATTGTCGTCTTGTACAGTGTAGCGAGGGTGTATCAGTCAGACATTGAAGGGGATCACTCATCGACGCAGAAAACAATAAAATGGATAGAGATTCAGGTAAGATTGTTCAATAGTTCGACTAGATGTACCTTGTGTGAAAAATGTTATTACTTTATGACATTATTATTTCATTGTAGCACAAGAGGCAAGGATCAAACTGAGAATGTGGGTATTATGTGATGTGGTACATGCGCATGATAATACTCTGAGCTTGCATAGCACAGAAGGATTTCAAGAAGGTAATTGGGTTATGTTTTATTATTTCATTATCAAAATATTTTGCTTGTCAAATCCTTTTTTTTGTTTCGCATCTGAAATTGTTAGTAATAATACAATGACTTCATTTGCATGTACCAGTGGTTCAAAAAAGATGCGAAAGCATTAACCGAAACAGATTTGAATATTGTTCGAGAAGCATGGGCGGAATATATAATGAACAATGAGCTGCAAGCGTTGATGGTTAATACCCTAAGACAGATGTGATTCAGTATTTTATTAGGACATTATATACGCTTATATGTAGATGTAAATATTTGTAAAAATATGAACGAAATTGTTGTCACTTTTAATGGAAACTTTTGAATGCGTTGTTTTCAATATAGATTTTGGATTGGTATGCTTATATAATTTCTGTATTTCGAGATTTGAGTTTGAATATACCTGTTCAGGCACATATAATTCAAATCAATTCGTAGGAGAAGAACATATTACACCGGGTATAACAATCATTTTACACCGGTTGAAAGAACCGGTGTTAAATCAATCATTTTACACCGGTTATAAGGAGTAGGGGTAAAAGATAAACATTATACACCGGTTAAAATGAATCTTCAATAAAAAGCACATATTTCACACCGGTTAAAAGGAACCTGTGTAAAAAAGTAAACGCTTTACACCGGTTAAAAGGAACCGGTGTAAAAGTAAACTTCGTACACCGGTTAAAAGGAACCGGTGTAACATGAACACATATTAACACCGGTTGAAAACCGGTGTAATTTAAAGCTGTATTACACCGGTTGAAAAATAACCGGTGTAAACAAAATTTTACATCGGTTGTTTAAACCGGTGTAAAAAGTTTGCACTTTTTACCTCGCCTATATTTACACCGGTTCATTTTTCAAAAAACCGGTGTATATACACCGATTTACCTGGTGTAAAAGGCCATTTTTCTACTAGTGATACCATATATGGGAGATCATATCATGTCACAACATTTTATTTTTATACTATATTTAATATGATTGATATTATTTGATTAACAAAGTTGTATGTTGGCTGCTAATTTGATGAAAAACTTCTTTCAAATTTAGAATCTGACTGTCATAAGTAGAAAAGCTATTTATAAGCAAGTAAAGTTAATTTAACGCAATGCTTTCTCATTACTATCAGCAGAGAAGTTACTTATAACGGTGAAAGTTAATTTGTGATATTCATCCAAGTTAAAATTTTGGAAGCAATTTAACACTAAGCCATCTTTTAAGGTGCCAAAACTGTATGAACCCTGATCATATCCAAGAAGTTGCATGGAAGATTGATGCAAATAAGATGTAGCTGTTACCCAAAAAAGAGACAAAAGAAAATTATTGGAGATATGTAGAATACATAGCTGTAAGCTCTATACTAATTAATATTATATATCTACATTTTCTTTTTAATATTTTCTATATTTTACATGCATCAAACTCACATTGAGTAACACACTCAATTAGAACTCATACAAAATCAATATTTAAAAATAAAAAGGAAAAAAAAACACTAAAAAAAAACCATCATGAAGTTAGACAATCCAAAACTAGATGATTATTAGAAAAACCACTTGAAGCCTAAAGCAAAAGGCCTACTCGATCTCACAACCAATTCTAGAGCTTTGGCTACATCACTTGCACAAGGTCTTGCTGCGGGATCACTAGCAGTGCACTGAAGAGCCAAATTCATTATCTCAACAATTTGATTTTGATTGTTTAATGCATTGACTTTGATGATTGGATCAACCCACATTTCAAGATGGCAATCTGAGTAGCAATAGCGAGCCCATTCAACAATGCTCTCATGCACACCAAACTCAGCATCGTTAGTGGGATTTCTTCCAGTCAAAAGCTCGATCAAGATGAGGCCAAATCCATAAATGTCACTCTTCTCAGTGATGATTTTGGATTCTGAAGTTTCTGTAATCAATCAAGTATATATTATGAGTAGAAAATGTAATGATTATAATGAATTGATGATATATATACGTAATGCATGGATGAGAAACAAAGATTTGTGGTGAATGATTGTCATACTTTTGATTGATTTCTACGTGAAAATGTGAATGTATGAATGCCTTTTTAACTGGTTAGGATAAAGTGTCAAAATATTCATCATTTTGTTCATTATTTGTGCCTGCCCAAGTGACCATGGAGACTAAAAAGTACTAATGGTAATGCAAATGTAAATGTTGTCTATTTCAAGACTTCCAAATTTTAATTTCCATAACTCATGAGTCGGTATCAATAATTTATATGAAAAACTCATGAAAAAACATTGAACCTTTACCTTTTAGTACACACGCGAGTCAAAGTAGCAATGATAATAAGTAGTACTTGTACACTATTTCCAATAGCTAAAGAATCATGAGTACTACAAGGGATATTATGTCTTTTGAGTTATGCAAATGCAAATTGAAAGGAAAATTTGTCAAACGATACCCTAACTACTTGACCATGGAAGCCTGGAATTAAAGTATAAGTACCTGGAGCAACATGGGCTGAGGAAACGAAAATTTTGTTGTTTGCACAAGACATTAATCCTGGGAAACTCAATCTCAGGTGTGGTTCATCTTTATGATCAACCATAACTTTGTTTGTTGAGATTTCACCAACTTGTATGCTTGGTGAACAATAAGAATGCAAATATTTAAGGGCTCTGGCAATCCCAGTGGCAACTTTTTGTCTACGTTCCCAACTCAATCCTCGAAGAGCTTCACTCAAGACTTTCCCTTCAATGCATTCATGAACTAAAATTAACCCCTTTCCTGACTTGCATGCAGCAATGAGTTTGACGATATTTGGATGATCAATTCTTCCAAATTCATCAATTTGAGTCCTATAACTTGCTGGAAATGAACTCATATCGCTAAAAACTTTTGCCACAAACTGCATGTCGCTTATGCTGGCTGTTCCTTTGTATGTTGCTCCTTGTCTTCCCCTAGCAATGAGATTTTCATCTTTTGTGGATGAGAAAATATCCGTCACAGTCATCAATTTCAAAGCCCTGGAACTAAAGAATTGTACTTCCCAAGCTCCATCCTCGCTTTCCATTGTCTTGGAATCGAAAAGCAATTCTTTTCTACGTTTAATGACAACAAAAGCAAAAGTCACGATCACAAATGCCACCAAGATTGAAAGAAGGCAAGTCAAGAACAACCACCATGCGGGATTTTTGTTCGGTTTGCATGGTGGCAAGCCGCTCGTTTTGTCGCCTCCGCAAAGATCATTTCCCGTAATAGCACTTGAATTGATAGCCAGGAATGGACCAGTGGACGGCAAACTTCCGTGGAAGTGATTATGAGAAATATTCACCTGAACAAGGGATCCAACATTTCCCAAGTTTGGAGGCACTTTGCCAGACAAATGATTTACAGACAAATCAAGCTGGCCAAGAACTGGCATTTCACAAAGGCTAATGGGTATTTGCCCACTGAGCTCGTTGTGACTAAGATCAAGACTAACAAGCTTCTTACATGAAAATAATTCATCCGGGATTTTACCTGACAGACTGTTCTTGCTGAGTTTTAGCTTCACTATTTCTGAGAAGGATCCGAAACTCGGAGGAATGCTACCTGAAAACCCATTCTCTGATAAGTCCAGGTTTTCGAGCTTATTACTGCCAAAAGAATCAGGTATCTCACTGGAAAACTTGTTTTTTGCCAAGTTCAGCATTTGAAGTTCAGGCATATGCCATTCTCTTCCACTGATTGTACCATCAAGATCGTTTCCTGACATATCAAGAAAGTAAACAAGTGGGAGTGTCGTGAATTCAGGTGGTAATTCACCTGACAATTTGTTGTTTTGAAGGCGAATCCGTTGCAAGCTTTTGCAGTGAGACAAATTCTTTGGTAAGTCTCCTTCAATGGAATTTGAGAAGAGGATGAGCTTGAACAGGCGGCCTGATTCGCAAAGGCTTTCAGGGATTTTTCCAGTGAGATTGTTGGTGGAAAGGTCTAAGATGGTGAGATTGTTGTACTTCCCAAGGTCTTTTGGAATCTCACCTGATAATTTATTTGACCATAATTGAAGAACTTGGAGATGAGGTAAAGAAGATAAAGCATTTGGAATCCTCCCTGTAAAATTGTTGGAAAACAAATGGAGGACTTCCAGGTTTTGCAGTTGTGATGTAGATTCAGGAATTTCTCCTGACAAAAAGTTATCACTTAAATCAAGTGATATCAAACTTTTTACACCAAAAATGGATTCAGGAACTGGACCAGTGAGTTTGTTGAGGTATAGGAAGAGGTACTGAAGATTGGTGAGGTTTCCAAAAGATGTTGGAATTTCACCAGTAAGATTGTTGTAGACAAGATCAAGATGATGCAAGGAGGTTAATTCACAAATTTCTTTTGGAATTTCACCAGAGAAATTGTTGTAGCCCAAATAAATCAACTTCAAGTTCTTCATGAGTCCTAATTCAGGTGGAATTTCCCCAATCAATTGGTTTGAGGCTAATGTCAAGAATTCCAGGCCAGACATATTTGTTATGGACTTTGGAATTCTTCCTTCCAAAACATTCCCACCGAAATCAAGTATTCTAAGGCCTGAAAAAGCTCCAATATCTTCTGGGATTTTCCCTGAAAGCATGTTGTTTGATAGATCAAATGTTTCAAGAAGTGGAATTGAGCCTTTGGGAAGTGGACCTGTGAAATTATTGTTGCTTAAATTGAGATATTTAAGCGAAAAACAAGAAGATAAATTGCCTGGAATTACACCAAACAACTGATTATTGGAGAGATCAATAGTTTCAACATGTTGCAACAGGAATATTCTCTCTGAAATTCTTCCAGATAAATTCTTCCCTGAGAGTTCAATTTTGGCAACGCGGGACAAATTATCACAAGAAACACCATGCCACTGACAAAAAGATAGAGAGTAATTCCAATTGGAGAGAGTCCTTAATGGATCATTGAATGATGCTTTGATGTTTTGAAGTAGCTCGAGCTCAGTACCTCGGCATGTGCATGAATTCCATAGTACGAACATGAAAATGAACAAGACAAGCAGTGCTTCATGGGCTGCCCTGCAAACTTTCTCAGCCATCGATCTTTTCCTCGATCTCTATACCTTGATCAGCAGCTTTCAGCTAATTACATGATCGATCATTTTCTGTCATCAACCGACAAAAATGAAGAATCCATGTAAGAATGAATAATAAAGCCTTGGATCTGATGCTAATAAAAAGTCATGAACAGGAACAGCTTTACACATTTATTAATACCACAACCAAACAAACACATAGATAACGATTATGGATATGAATTATAGCTTTCATGTGACAAATTTTTTAAATCAAATTTCATTAATTCCTTAACACAAAATCTCTCCATGAAAGAAGCATATCTAAAGTATAAGTACATTATTAACGTACCAATTAAAGATGCAATGATTCTTGCCTTCTGGGAATCTATATAATTGCTAAGCTAAGGTTTGATATTGAAACTGCTATGATGAAGCTTGAAGTGAAAAAGATTTAGAAGTGATGAGTTTTTTGGTAACAAAACAATGATGAAGTGAAGAAGATATAGGGTTTGAGTGTAAGAATCTGAAACTATAAATAGAGGGTGAATTGTGGGTTGGTATTGGGGCTTGGAACTTAAGGTTTATTACGAAGGATGCACCTTGACTTGTGTTTGAACACATATGAATGGTTTTGAAAGGGAAGAAGGCAGGGACAGATGTTTGCAAAGCCTCTGATTTTGTCGGATATTAGCAAAATGTTCTTTTGACTGGCTTTGAAAGGTGACAAGGATTCTTGTAACCGTTGAAAAGTTTGAAATTTTTTTGCTTTTCTAGTCATGTGGGATTACCTCTCCCCTCTTGTCTTTATTTTCAAGAATTGATATAAAAGGTCAAAAGAAAAAGAAAAAGAAAAAAACACCAGCTTAGTGTACCGATCAAAATTAGGAAAATTCAAATACTTTTGGAATATTGAATCTTGTTGTTCAAATGTATTTTTTTTTATTTATGTGTAGTACTGAATTAGCTCATCAAAAAACATGACGGTTACGATAATCAAAGGTTTTTTCAGTTAATTGTAACGGGTATGTTGAACCAAGAAATTGTATCCCCCCCCCCCCCACCCACCCATCCATAAGACATTTGATGATAAGCTAAAAGAAAGATCAAGGAGGATCAGTAAGCCATTAGTAGAATGATCGATCTATTATGTAAAAAGTTTTCAGTTCTTTGTGCATATATACATACATAGTTTGTACAGTTACAAGTGTGAGGAAATGCCAATACAAATGAGAAATGCTTGAATATTGGAATAATGTATCATGCATAAACATTATGGAATGTTATTATATAAAAGAAGTCCACTCCATTGATCTTCTTTTTGCTCTTTTATATCTCCAGCTAGAAAAAGTGTTTGCTATATCATTGAATCCTCATCATGCATTGCCTCTGATCTGAACTTAAATATTCTTGCCTTTGAGTTGTCTTCACTACTGTTCATAAAATCTGTCAGTCCAAATTATTGCAACGTAAAATCTTGCAGCTTGAACCTATAATTATGTTATGCACTGCATGAAACTTTTCTCAACGTTCGATCTACATAATGCAATGATAATCAAAACCAAGCCAGCCAGCCCATCAGTACTACTGTTGAGATCTAGCTACTAGTAATTTTCAAGCAGAGTTGAGGGCTTTTTAGCACTGAAAAAAGATGAACTTCATGCATGTAAAAAGTAAACCTTCTTCAACCCTTTTGTTTGGACACTTCACAATTTACATAACCATCTTGGATTCTCTCTTTTATCTTTTTTCCGGGCTTTTCTCGCCCCATCTCCGTTTCTTACATAAATACGTACACGGAAGGGCGTTACAGGTGAGGCAAAAAGGCATAATGAAAACAGTGGAATTGAAAAGTATAGTGTGTGTGTGTGGGTGTGAGAAAACCAAAAAAAAAAAAAAAAGCAAGTAAAAATGTGGGGATGAAGGAAAAAGTGGGATGTCTTTACATTACACTAATGGTATCTATAGCTCGTGCGCCCCTCTCTCTTTCTTTAATGGGGCCGGGACCCTTAATCTCTTTCTCGAAGGAATATACAGTGTGTGGTCGTTTTCAACCCAGCATGCTTTGGTCATCTCTCCATTTTCTAGGGTTTTTCGCTAGCTCTCTTTTCCATTCATCACCCCACGCCCAACCCATCGTCCAATCTCTTCAATTCCCTTTAGCCTTTTTCATGTTTTAATTCCCTCTTTTGGTATATACATTATGCATATATATATATTCTCCATGATATATATTTATGCAATAATATTAGGTCGATACAGAAAAGTTGTCCTCAACCAAAACTGATCGGGATATGGATAGGAAGCATGCGTCTGTACGTACGTTTTATTTACATATTGATGTTATTTTATGCATATTGTGCTGTTTGTGTTGGTGGGATTATTTTTTCCACTATGGTTATATAAATAGGGAATGAATCCATGACTTTAGCTTGCCATAGTTGCATATTGTTTAGCCAAGAAAATGTGCAGTAGTGATCGAGTTTATATATCATATCATATCATATCATAGGGTTGCCAAACTTTGTGGCAGAAATGATCGATGATCGATCATCATATAAGATTTAGGGCCCGTGTGTATAGTGGGGGGGTCAGTTGTGCCATTTGGGGATCTATCTTACTACTTTTTGATAAAAAGTTTATTTTGGTTTGGACATTTTCTCTGTTTCTTGATGATCAATATATCTTAGTGCAGGTTTGTTTTTGTAATTGGATGTTTGAGATCGATGGTATGCAAATAATGCCATTGACAAAGTTAATGGACTATTTGACAGCTTGTTGAAATGGTTGATTCATTTGAAAACATTTTAGTCATATCAGGATTAATGCCAAGCATATATGTCCCAAAAGTTTCTTCTTCAATCCACAACACGAGTTCTGCTTCTGTACATGTATGTATTCTTGGACCTTCCACAAATTTAATTGATAGTTTCTCTCGTAGGGAATTGGGGGAGGTATCTAATTTTGAAAATTTTATATTTTGATCTGTTAATTTGAAATTTGTTACACACAAATAGTTCCGAAATTTATTTTCTATTTGCGTGACAAATTAATATTAATCATGTTATACTGTTCATCATTTAATTTAAAACGATATCGTTTTGTGTAACATGATTATCAGCGTTACTTGACAAATCGGTGGAAATTGAATTATGAACCATCTGTTCAACAAAATGTAAGTTGAATGACTAAAATATAACTTTTTTAAAATCGAGAATCAAAAGAATAGTTACCCGAAGTTCATCGACTATTGGGATCATTTACCTCTTAATATTGTAAGAATTGTCACATTTGGAGGGATAAAAGAAAAAAGTACCAAACTGAATTCTAAATAATAATAAAAAGAAGAAGACGAAACAATCTATGACACAAATTCCTACAAATTAACCTTACTTGTTTGATACATCTTTAGAAGATCTAGGGCAATTGAGTATAAAAAAAAATTTTGTTCTTCATCCAAGCAATGTTTATGCAGTGTTTGCATGATGCTCTAATATTTAAGCAAAAAAAATGCATATGGTGCATATTGGCATAGATTTATATACATATATAAAAGTATAAATGTAGGAGAGATGTTTTTATTTCATTAAGAATATAATACTACTATTAATTTGTAGCATGATCATTGCTGCTGATTCAGTTCATCCCCTCTGTGGATAAAATAGGAAAAAGTGGATATGCGCCATTTTCTGTAAAGGGTCAACAATCTAAACTAAGTTAGACCGGTCATAATTGTATACTTAAAAATTAATTAATTTGGAACTTTTTGTTCCACAAATTAAAACAATATTCTAAATCACTTAATTATTTTTAAGGCTATTCTTAATGTTTCTTATAATTTTTATAGTTAAACACATCTATATATATATATATATATCCTTAATTAATTGTCTATATGAGGTATACATGACGTGAAGCCGACCCATTAATTTCCGCTGAATAATGGTCTCAACATCTTTAAGATTAATAAATATATGAGTCGTTAAATATTGTTAATCTTAGCTGTGGTCCAATCTCATCACTTATGAAAATAAAGCAAAGTTTATTGAATCAAGAACCATTATAGTATTTAGGTGATAGAGAAAGACATGGACAATGGAGTGACTTATGTGTGTTAAAAAGGGAAAGGTTGAATTGCCCACTTTGATTTATCAACAATGTGGGGATCAATTAAAGGTCCACTATATATGTGTTAACATCATTCTTTTTTACTTTCATGAGTTAAGTGCATATATATATTATCCATGTCAATTTAATTAACAATCAAGCCAAAGAATTAGAATGTCTCTCATTGATTGGATTTGTTTGTTCCAATTGATGAGTTGATTATTCTTGAATCTTTTCCCACTATCCATTTAGTGGCTTCTAATCAAATTAATTTTGCTTAATAAGTATAAAAGTTTTACCAACCAATTAAGGCAGAACTTACCATTGAGAACATTTGTACACTTTATATGCATATTAGTGTTGAAAATTGAATTGGTAAACTAGATTTGTAGCACCCCAACTTCAAATGCCATTGTGATTAACCAATTACATGCTATATACTTAAAATAAAAAATTTGCACAAGTGATTAAAGCAACCTTTTTTCTCATACAATATTACCATGGTTTTACTTTTCAAACTGTCACTAAAGTTTACAACCAGTAGTAATATTTATTGATATTACTCAAACAATAACAAGAACAACGCACTAAACCTTTATTCTATTAAATAAACTCGTCACATTTACATACGATCTAACTTCATAATATAATATATATCATAGGGTTGCGCCAACTATCACCCTGTTGCTTAAAACTGGCTACTTTAATTTAAGCAAACAATTGTTTATAATTAGGTGGAGTTATTTGTTGATATTACTCAAAAACAATAAAATAGCTAAGAATGGCATAGGCTGGATATAAATTACACTCTTCCCCATTTCTTAGCCTAGGCCAGTCCCTCAATAGCCCATTACTACTATAACTGATGTGGGCTTTTGTGAGGGACTGATTTAGATAGACAACTCCATTTTGACCCTTTTCACTATTTGATAAAAGACAGCTTTATATTTTTGCTTTCACGTGTTGATGTGGTTATTGTGTTGTTCCTAACTTGTCATTTGTGATACGCATAGCAGATCATTGAAATTTATTTTGGTTTTAACCTGTTTCTAGTGAAAATCATGCCAATAGTATTTGAAGAAAAGAATGTCCAAGAACTAACTTAAGTTTGTATCCTGTCCACCATATCTCGTGTAATTAAGAAAAGGATTATGAGTTGCTATAGTTATCATCATTTCATGTTCAAGATAATCTCAAAATCCTTGAATTCAGAGGATATATAGTATAGAAATAGGAAATAATTTAGACAGCATGCACATGAATCCTTTCTAATTGATGATCATACATAGGTTTTATTCTAATTAAGCTTGCTTAATTGAATTCTTAGAAACATAACATGACACTTGGAGATCAGTATGGATATATAAATTAAGTTTGTGTTATTTCTGGTCATTTGCATATCTTTTACGTGGGATTAATGGATTGGGGTACGTAGTTTGAAATCTTAATGTTGCAATCTTACTAAACTATAAATTCCATTCCAAGGATTCGTAAGCATTGACGAATATCTTAACATACATACAATTCATGGATCATTTCTAACTAAACCATTAGAGAACACGACATGGAGTAATACACACATGCAGATAAAGGATTAACATATAAAAACATGAGTTGATATCATGTGAAGCAGGTTAATATATGAAATGAAAGTTAATTATAATTTTAACGTATAATAAAAGTGACAGAAGATTGTAATTACGATTTCAATAGTCATTAATTACCTATTTCGTATATGAAACACGTATTATATATTAACCAATTTCACAAGAGTTTTTGTCTAAAAAAAACATTTATACATGGAACGATTTTACTACCCTTTTTTACGATTATAAATTAATAACGTTCATATTATATATATATGAAGTGTTACAATAAAATTTTGCTAATGAATTATTGGTCATTGGCAAAATGTACACATGCATGCGCAAATGCATGGACTTTTCTCGTTTTTGTTGGTTCGACTGTGGAAGTCTGGAGGGCTCTACACCATATTAGCAGTTGACTCACTGTCGTAACTGGACCGCCATTTGCAACTTTAGGAGAGTTGCAGTACCGTTGATCACATGCATCTTCTGGAAATTAAGCGTGGTCCAACTCCCCATGCATGATCTCCATATCCAAAAGAGATCTACAAATGTAACTCTAAAACTAAGCTTGCTGACTGCTGATGATTGCTAATTGCACGAGTCCATTTGTTTCAACTTGAGCTTTCTTGTATTTGTTCAAATGGGATTTCAAGATTCAAAGATTTCAAGATTTCAAGATTTTAAGATTCACGAGTGCTGCTACGAACTGCATCTGCATGGATTGATTCCATCGTTTGAATTGAATTTATGATCATATATATGCAAAGATACTTGTCCATAAGTTTAGTTCAGCCAGCAAGTTGGGATATATATGCATGACTATCTCTATTCTAAATTCAACTTTCAAACTCTGTTTTTCTCTTTTTTTTTTTTAAAAAAAACAATTATTATTGGCTTAAATTAATAATTGAGGAGCCAAATATATACTTTTGATAAGGAGAATTTGAGAGGCTAGCCTTTAATTTTGACAACAAAATTAAGGGTAGAAATGTACAAAATAATTCTACCTTCTAAGATCGTCTTGGATGATCATAAAGAGTGAGTGCCAGGGTACATATATAAATATTGTGAAGTACATATAAATGACAACGTTGGCTAAAATAGGTACTAATTAAGAACAGTTAGTTTATGTGAAGTGGATTCATATATAAAACATAAGTTAATCATAATTTCAATGTACAATAAAAATAACAGTAAATTATAATCACGATTTTAACAGCTATCACATATAAAACACTTTTCATATTTGAACCCATTTTAATGGAATTTTTGTCAATTAAGAATGTTTGTTAATTAGATAGATAATATAACTCTTTTTTCTATCTCAAACGTTTGAAAATATATTAAAATTAATTAAGTAGAGCTCTCTTCAATTAATCTTTGAACAGCCTACAGTTAAATTCTAATTGAAAACAATGAATTCTATTTATATCTCAATTACTTAGATCAGCTTTTAAATTTTCTTCCAGTTCATGCATGCTTTGGACTAACTAAACTTTATGTTCGAATCCTAATTTAGTTGAAAATTAATCAAAATATAAGAATTTTATTTTTTAGGTAAATCCACAGCTTTACAGTGCATCAAGTAATTAATCTTAGGTTGAAATGCATCAATAAATATGATAATTCAAAGCAAAATTTCAATAAACATGAAAGATTGAAATCTGTTCAAGTGCATTTAAAAATTTTGAAAAAATAAAACTGTTATAAGGGCTACAAAGAATTTCATTTTGTTCAGATGGATTGCTGACGGTCTAGAATTTTTTTAAAATTTATTTTAAGAATCATACAATACATTCGTGCACACTCCATCGAACTTGTCAAATAAAATCCTTATGAAATTCTTTGGTCATCATTTGAAAAAGCACACTCATGATACCAAAATTAATTCTTATTAATTAATACTATCAAAATCATGTAACAAAATATATATGACAATTTGTTGAAAATATTAATTTTCAAAACATATATTCACAAAATATATAATATTCTTATACATCTTAAATTCGATACATGTATGCATGTTCAAACAAGCCTAGGAACACAACTTGAACTTCTAGCAATCTTAGACGTCAAAGATGGATTATTTCTCCTAGTCTCATTCCTCCTCTTTGCTATTTCCCTCATTGTACATGTGAATGAAAGCTTGGGGTTCAATCTAGTCGTAGAGTTGAACTCTTGACAGAAACTTCTATGATTGCTCAAAGCTTCTTCAATGGCGCCAGCTATGGATGGTGCTCTCTTTAGTCTTTCTTTTACAGCTTCTGAGCAAAGCCCGCAAACCCATCTCCCTGAATAACAATCCTTCACTTGTAGGATATATTCATGGGTGCATTCTTCTTGGAGGCCACAGCAATGGCATTCAACTTTCATGATCGCCTCATCAATCTTGGCCATGGTTTCCAAATCCTTCCCAAGTTTATCTATTTCACTTGAAACATCAGACACAACCTTTCGTAGTATCTGTCCGTTCTGTTCAAAAAAGAAAAAAGAAAACATGATTATAAAGCCATAAACATGCATCAATACAAGTATTCAACGATTAGAATTTCTTAAACAATGTGCAAAATGATTGTTTAACTTAATCTTTACATGTATTCATTGACAATCATGCACTAAGCTATTATGCATGCCTTCTTAGCATATAAGTGAGCATTGACACTGTTGGCCAAGGAATGATCACTTACGTCTCTCTCGAGTACGTACTCTCAAATTTAGTGTTCGAGATTGAAATACACAGGCGATGTACGTAACTTGTAAGCGTGCATGGAAGTAAGCATTGACACTTAGTTAGCTATCACTAAGCCAATATCTTGATTTTCTTTGGATGTTATTCATGTTAAATAGTAATTAACAATTGAATTTTATTAACATATATAGAACTAGAATGATGCATGGAAGATAAGTTGCATACCCTGATTGGCAAGAGGCATGCTTCTCTATAATTTGCTGCTTTTGTTGCCATGTCTTCTTGTAAGGAGATTGTCTTCATTTGAGATGAAAGAAAATATTAAGGAGTATTAGAGAACATAAACATGCATTATCCTGATCAATGATGCATTTCACATTATGAATCTACACAACTATTTATAGGACGAAAGTGGGGGGTAATTTAATGAAAGCATACATGCATAAGGATTTCATAATGATAAAATCAATAAAAAGGAAGAGGAAATTAAGATAGGAATTGATACCATAAAACTGTGGATTGCTTTTCATGCTGAAAAGGACCTTTGCCGGTTAAAAGATCTGGAAGAGGTTGCCTTGTTGCCACATGCAATAGGTTTGCACTGCTATGCAATTTGCAACAGATATGGATAACAAAAACAATTAATTGCTACTTCTAAAGCATGTATATGACACCCAAGAATGGACAAGTTGGCCAAGAAGACCCTCCCTCAGATGATGAAAGGAGTGTATAGTGTCTGTTATATTTTGATTTACTAACAACCACGACAACTATACTATACTTTTGTCTTACTTTATGGATAGATTATATGAATCGAATTTCGTTAACTATACTTTTATCCTTGATTATATGAATCCAATTTCACTAACTATCCTTTTGTTCTACTACATAAATCCATTATATGAATCAAAATTCACTATATGGATTGATTACATGGATTAAATTTCGCTAATTATACTTTTGTCTTATTATGTGAATCATATTTCACTAGCTATATATACTTCTATCTTATTATATATAGACAGATTATGTGAATTATATTTCGTTAACTATACTTCTGTCTTAAATATATAGACCGATTATATGGATTATATATTTCGCTAAGTATATTTTTGTTCTGCTATATGGCCGATTATGTGAATCAAATCATATTTTGTAACTTGTCTATATCTCAATTTACTAAAGAGATAAAATAAAAAACCAACAAAGAACCTATCTTTGAAGAGAAGTATCTACCTTTTGTTATACAAAGTGTAATACTCCAAAAAAACAAAAGGAACAACAGTAAAGATTAATCAAAATATATGGGAAGGGCTCGTGAGGATTCACAAGTGGATAATGCTATGAAAATTGCGAGAGCTAGTCTTTGTTGCTATTATTACCTATGACTATAGGTTAGGCAATATGTATCATGTGAATACTTGTAAATCTTCTCTAAACAACAGGATTGGAAAAAGTTGCACTTTTAACTAGACTTTGTAAGCCTACCAGCATATATAAAAAAATCTTAATATGATTGATCATCGAACGAACATAGTCTATTTGAGTCCCAACATTGAAACTATTCATTGATTTTGAGCAATATCAACTCTCAACTTGATCAGCACATGCAAGTGCACAACATTTATAAAATCATACATTCATACTAATAGTACAAACACTTTCAATTGACGAAACTCTTAATTTGATTGCATTAATTTAGCATATTATTTTGAAAGTTTGTTGCGAAAATTATTATTAACATATTAAAGTGCAAGTGGACACTACCGTAAATAGTATAGAAATTAGGTATAGAAAAATAATTACTAGTAGATTATTTAATCCTACTATTAATCGAATTAATTAAAATTGATATCAAATAAAAATGCAGCCTAAGTATGTAAGAGAAAATTTAAAGTAAATAAAGACACAAGACAAGACTCAAATAAAATGGCATGTATTTATAAAATAAAACACATGATAAAACAGAGAATAAAACAAAAGATTCCAAATGCAACGAATCCCATAATTTAATTTCAAACCTCCCTTAGAGTTCAATAAAATCTATCCTATCTAACCCCATAGATGCTATGGCAATCAAACCAAATAAAATGTAATAATATGTTGCACTTAGTTTTAGATCATCAAATTTATAGATAATTAATTCACTATATAATTTAATTCCCATTTCTAGTTGTGAAACTAAACCACAAATCATGCAAAAGTTTATCAGACAATTACAAGCATTAAAAACAAATAAATGTACTCAGCATCTCGGCATAATATGGAATAAGTTATTTAGACAATTAAATAATAAATATCAAGCAGTGATTATTCGGCTACATCAAAATCCTAAGTTTTAGAAAATTAGAACAAAATTAAAAATAAAACAAAAATATAAATTAAAAAGAAAGACATTAATTTAGACTTTAGAGCTATTGTCTTACATGTCTCCAAAACAAAAACAAAAAAAAAAAAAAATCTTTGCCTTGCTTTGCTAAAATGAAATCTAGACGTTTATTTCCTTGTTTTGGTACCTATTTATAGCCTAACTTTATTACCAAAAGAAATTAATTAAAAAACACGGAATCTTCTGTCAAAGATTTTTTTTGTCTTATTTTGTCTTAATTAAAACTACGTTCTAGGGTTCACTTATCTCTTAGTTATAGTCTAATAATTGTAAAGTAATTTTAGAGATATTTATGCATTTAGTCCTTAATTTTAGTGAAACTACATCATTTTAAACGTTATACAGAATAAGACAAGAAAAATATTGGACAGAGGATCTGGCCTCAAAACTATTAGAGCAAACTGTCCGGGTGGTCAGTAAACTTTTTCTAAATCCGCCTTTTGGTCATCAAACTATTAAAGTAGCAAAAAATGTCACTGAACTCTTTAAACTCATGTATTCAGGTCATTCCGTCCAATTCATCCGTGAGTGAGTGCAAATGAAAATTCATTTTTTTAAGGGCAAATTTGTCTAGACACTACAAAAGTTAGGATAGAATTGTCAAGCCTTCAATATTTTCCACAACCACCGGGATATTCTTTTCTTCCCACCTTCTCCGCCATCTTTCTTTTCCACTACCAATTGTTTTCATGGATGTTCTGAAAAATAAAAGCCTACTCATTGAGGAAAAAGAAGTGGTGATCCATTATAAATTACTATGTAAAGAGTCAAAGATCAAACCTTTGCCAGTATAAATTATGATCTATGCCAAGAGTCAAAGATCAAACCTTTGCCAGTATAAATTATGTTCTAGGTTCGACAATTGTTTTCTATTCTGATAAAGCTCAAAAATCATAAAAAGAAAATGGTGAAACTTTGGATTACACGGGGTTTGGAGAAATTATGGATTTTATTTTTTCAATAGACATCATAAGGGAGAAGATAAAGAAGATGAAGATTGATTTACTGGGGAGAGTAGAATGTCCAAAGAGGCGGACTGTTCTTGTGCTTGTTTTGAAGTTGGAATACCCATGATATCAATCAAATTAGCTTAAAGGAGAGCTCTGAGTTCGGTCACAAGAAAGACGACGACAGTGGATCATCAATTTTGCCTAGCACCTAACTTCGCTCACTTAGCTTTTACTCCAGTGTTTATTAAATTACAGTAGCAATCATTGGAGATGTTCGGCCACAAATGAAGGGGGAGAAGAGAAAGAGGGACGAATTTAGAACAAATTAAGTGACCATCTTGGCAATTTGCTCAAACTATTATTTCCTTTTCCTAATCTGAGCAGGCATTGAGTGCTTTTCGGCGCGTGGTCCGTTGCTTTGTACGATTGTCACACGTCCCTATGACCAATTGAAGCCCTAACCATGATTTCTTTGCTTGAATAATCTAAATCAAATCAACATTTGAACTCTTCAAACAAATTACTCACCACAATTATTTATTTAAAATTTACACAAAAACTTATATGAAACGGATCCATATATAAACTATGTTTCATCTATAAGACGGATAATTAATCTCCGTTAAAATGATTAAATGAAACAGAATGACGATTAATACCTCGTTGCATATATGAACCCATTTCACATGAGACCAACCGTTTATTTTATATCCCAACATAAATTCCTACAAAAATAAATAAATAAATACAATTCAATGTGGAATAAAGATTTCAAAAAGTCACAAATTAGTAAACTAAATTATATATTAAAGTTATATAATTTAACCCTAACAGAGTTCTTATATTTTTTTCATAGTGATTCAACTATTCCTCAATGTATTTTAAGTCTAAATAAATCATCAAAAAATATTTTAAGAGATCTATCAATTCATTGAGTGGGGTATTTAGAAAAAAATGAAAAAAAATCGACAAATCGAAATCTGAACCGATTCTCATCCAAAAAAGAACTAACATCCCAACTATCTGGGCTGGGTTGAACTAATAACATGTTTAGAAAATGTCCATCATATGTCTCCGCATCCAGACCAACATCAAGAAACTCTATCTGGGCTGGACCGGATATCCATTAGAGAACAATAGTACGTGGATTACAATTAAGTAGGCCTGGCTCTTGCCCAAAGTGTCTAGCAAAGGCCCATCTCAGCTCACTTAGCATCTGGACTCCTGACCCAAACAAACATTTGGTACCCAAAACGACATCGTTTTATCCGACTCCTGGCCCTGTGCCCTTTCCTTTCTCCTTTCTTTGCCCCCATTGAAACGAACCTGAATTGCTAAGAAATCCTCATGGGATTGTGTGGGTTCTTTGAATCATTTTAAAAGATTTTTTTTTTTTTAACTATGTTTTTCAATCATCATGCATGGGGGTTTTAAAGCATTTTTCAAGATAGAAGAAACGATTTAGTAACGAGTGTCAAGCTTCTTCTCCAAGCGGTACAACTTCTCTACTTTAGCTTCATTTCTTTATATAAAATGTGTAGGAATATTGCGTGCATATAAACCAATATATGCATGGAGATGCATGCACAAACACTGATGCATGCATTGTGATCATGATCGATTATAGATATGTGGATGTGCATGTGGAAATGGCCACTAGACAAAGCCCTAATGGCGCTAGAAAGGACAATCGAAATGATGGTGCGCATGCATGAAGACATTTGGCCTGGTGGCTAATGCTATTGAAGAAAAAGATTAGACATATCACATAAGCTTACCAAGAAGCAGAACTCATTTAACTTGAAATTATCACCGTACTTGCTCGAGATTGAATCATCTGTACAAAACTATTATCTTCTACTCTATTCAATGTTCAAAATCGTATGGTTTTACTAAAATCACAAACTAAAGGCATAAATATTATTGAAATTAAATTACAATTATTATACCCTAATTCAACTATGAACGAGGGACTAAAGTCATAAATATCACTGAAATTAAATTTATAATTATTATACCCTAATCCAACTATGAACGAATCATATTTATACTTTTAGTCCTTAGTTTTAGTGTAGGGATCGTTTTGAATATTGGATAAGCTAAAATAGAATAATTTTGGACAGATCATCTCCTAGTTCAATTCAATGATGTAAGGGCATTTCCAACCTAAAACTCCATTTCTGGAGTAAATTTCACTCCAATCCATAACTCTATATTTTACACTATAAAGAATATTCTTTATATATTCCTATTCATATCTCATTTTATATAGTTTTTTTAAAATTAACATAAGTATGATTATGGGCAATTTAAATAATTAAACAATAACTTAAAATTTGTAGTTGTTATATTATTTTTATTCACACTTTTCAATTCAATTATGTAAGAAAATTAAATGTATGGTATGTTTAAGAATGAAAATTTAAAATAATTAATTATTTTAAAAATTAAAATAACATAATTAAAATCAATTTAATTGAAGAAAGAACAAATTACACCAAAAGTATCAGAAAACAAAATACCAAATATTTTTAAAAAAGTAAAAAGATAATTTAAAATAAACAAAAAAAAAGTGAAACATAATATTAAAAAAAAAATAGATTAGCTACAGTGCAACCCTAGATTGGAGTTGCATATTTTTTTTTTTTTTTTGTCTATTAGCTGGAGTTGCATTTTTTTTTTTTTGTCTATTGGAGATGCATTATTTTTTCTTATGTTTTTTGTCTATTAGCTGACCACTCACGCTGTTATTTGGCGATAGTGTTTCATTTTTTCTTTTTTGGTCTATTAGCTGACAACTCACTTGGTGATGGTCTAAAGCAGGGCAGATGCAAGTCCAAGATTTGAAAATTTATATTAAAAAATTAAAAAAAAAACAATTAAATCTTAAGAAAATTAGAATTTTGAAAGCCCAAATTAAAATATTAATTTACTATGTAATTTCACACGCAATGGTACTGTAAAGGATCGGAACTCAGTTGGTATAGTTAAAGTAATGAAATTGAGCATCTCATCATGTACAGTCCGAATCACTAAAGACAGCAGCAGTTCATATCACATAAACAACTGGGAATGGAAATGAAACAGAGAGAAAGTATCCTTCTAAAGATACATTGCTGGAATATATAAGTATTTTATTTATGAAATAATCCCATATATCCAAACAAAAAACTCAATCCAAAGAAAATAAAAGTTCCTCTTTGGAATATATGCGAAAGAGTTAAAATATATATATGCAAGAAAAACAAAAAGAAAGAACACTAGAAGTTAATTAAAATCCTAATAAGCAAGGCAAAATGGCCTTTAATTTATTCCCTATATATATATATATATATATAAAATAGCTAGGATCATTGATTTACTATTTCTCTATATATTCTTGATTTCCTTTGAAAATTAATGCTGGAATACAACTTGTACTCCTAGCAATTTTCCCACCTTCCTTTGAAGCACCCTTCTCTCTCGGACTAACAGACTTTGCTCTACTGTTTTTCAATATTTCTCTCATGGCCTGAGCTTGGAACAGCACAGGATATGCCCTGCCAAGCCTGTTAAACTTTATACATGCATTCATGTGCTCGTTCAGGGCTTCTTCTATCTTTCCTGATGATCCATTTTTCTCCATTTCTTGAATAACAGCTTCAGCACACAAGCCGCAAATCAACCTTCCTGCAAACTTGTCCCGCACTCGTTTAATGTACTCTTGAGTGCACTCCTCACTTAGGCCACAGCACTCACACTTGGCATCCTCGACCTCAGGGATGGCGACAAGTTTTCTATCAGCATTAATATCTTCGGCATCTTCTTTTATTAAATCCCATGAGATGTCGGATAATGTTCTTTGAAGGTTTTCCATTGAAAGTCTTGGAGGCCTTTGAGAAGTACTGTTGCTTTTATTCTTGCAAGTTCCAATATCAGTAAATGGTGCCATGATGACATTTGATTTGTAATGTGTTTGAAGTTGGAAGAAGATGTTATAATATGTTATAAGTCTAGAAAAAAATGTAATATATGCTTTATGGGGTTGGATTGAATGTTGGTTAATCAACGAGAAAGTTCAATGAAGATAGTACGTACGTAGGAAGACCATGTCTAGCATGAAAAAGTGAAAAGGGATCATAATTTGTCTCAAGCTTCTCGTTTATATGCTCCTCCATGGCTGCAAAACTTTTTCTAGAAGCTTGAAAGGGCAAAAGTATGCCGCCGGCTGCCTGTCTCGTGCCAGCATTAATCACTCCATCTCTTTTTGAGAGAGCCGCACAGTTGTAAAGGAGGGAGATGATATCAATTTCGGATCTTCTGTTTCATTATGTGTTTCATTTTAACAAAAACCCTATTAATTGATTAATGACGGATAAGAGATAAGTGTTTAATAAACATGACGCGTATTCATAAAATGAAATACGAATTGAAACAGAAATGAAACGGAATATCTATTAGGGATGATAACTATCTAACTCACTATGATCTGTCTGTGTGGCACTATGTATCAATCTACTTAAATACTATCTATCTATTCAAACTCTGTGGATGAAGAAACATTCATAGACCATCTGATCTATATATATATATATATATATATATATATATATATGCATTATGAGACATGTAATTAATATCTTCCAGAAATAAACTTATATAATTGAAGAAATTAATGAAAAAGTAAGATAAATCTTGGTTAACTCCTTCAAGAGTTGTTTTTGTTGGGAGGCATGAGCAAAATCATGGACTGTATATATACCAAATATCTCTCCAACTCTTTCCACATACTTATTCTTAATGCTGCTGAGTTTGGCAGGATACTTATTAGTAAATATTGATCTGGTACATTTAGATAGTTTGCATACAATTCCCATATTTATTCAGTCGATCAGCATAATTTCACATATATGCATGGCAAAGAGGCCTGAGGAGTCTACTGAAAGAAACGGTTGAAGCGAAAAAAAAAACATAAAAAGAACTCAATGCCCCGTTAAAAGGAAGAAAAAATTGTATAGAATCATTCACCTATTTCTAATGATCAACCGACCTACAAATTTTTGTTTGGTCATGAATAAAAATTTCTAGAAACACAAGTTTGATTTTTAATGGGGTGTTTCATTTCATTATTATTGTCATCATCATTAATTGTTTGTACCTCTCCATCAATAGTTTAGAACTTAGGAGACAAATATAAGGCTACAATTTCACGTTTAACATTAATACACACATACATCGAATTGCAAGTATGGGATCTAGGAATTAAACTTGAGTATGCTGAATTTTGTTTCATGAACAAAGAGGAACAAGTGGAAACTAAAGCATTAATTAATGGTTTTCTTGGTTTAATTCCTTAATTGATTATGAGAAATTAACATAAAAGTGATTCAGAACCCTTTTTTTGGGATAGTAGTCCTTTTCATTTTCATGGGATTTTGTACATGCTTCGATCATGCATGTACTTTTTTTCTGATACTATGGTTCAAGAAGTTCTTTAAGCAGCTCGCGCATCTTTGCTTCAAAATTTGAACCTCAATCTTTTCCTCCTTTTTTTTCCTCAGGTGAATTCTGTGTTTGAAATCATGTAAGATGTCAAGATGCATTCACGGGAAGGATTTCGTTCTTTCACTCTGTTTGATGTTTAGCACAACATACATTATTTTAAGAAAGAATGAGGTTTTACTGAGAAGGGGACTTTGTCCATGATCTAAACTTATAGAAAACATCACGGGAAACCAAACAAAAGGTTAACAGTAGAGGAAAGAAAGAAAGATTGGTAGAGGAAAGAAAAGGAAGAAGGTGCCCTAGAGCTCTAATACCATGAAAGAAGGTAATTCCTTGATCTATTTCATTGACGTATTGTCTATCTTATACAATATTACAAGAGAAACTCTAGCCTACAATCAAGCATAATCGAATATACACTTTCCTCATATAAGAGGATCGCTACCAATTACAATTAATACTAAAAGATTATCCTATCCTATCACATATACACATACTTATATCAGTCTAAAATTAAACTACATTATGAGGTTCACTCATTCCTTGGTTAGGGTCTAATAATTGTAAAGTGACTTTAGTGATATTTATGTTTTTTAGTGCCTAGTTATAGTTAAACTGCGTCGTTTTGGACATTGAACAGAATAGAACAGAGATAATCTTAGACAGAGTATCTGATCTCGACTTAAAAGGGTATAGATTTTATTGAAATGAGCATCTAATTGCTAGGCGAAAGAAGGAATAATAACAAGTAAAGAAATGCAGTATCACTTGTGTTTGTGTTTGTGTTTGTGTTCTTCCTTGACAAGCAATAATGTAATCTCTAATCAAATCTGATTGAAACCAAAGATGTACATGATCTTGGACAACTTCTTAATGATTGGATTGGATTGGATTGGATTGGATTGGATTGGCTTTCAGAGGAATTGTTAATGATTGATTGGACAACTTCTTAATGATCGACCTATGTTGGCATTGCTATTATAGCATCAAATTAAAGTTTTATTTATTTTTATTCGGAGCTTAAAGAGATGGTGTAGTTGAATGTCCAGAAGGCCCAAAAGTCAAAAGGCAGTCATGTTGAATGGTGGCCCAATAATTATCCCTGTAATGATGTAATAATCAGTTTAATAACAAGAGATTAGGAAGGATTTGTCGTACCACTTTAGTTTATACTTGTAGAAAGATGGTAAGCTAATTGTATAGTTGTAGAAAGTTTTAGTTTGTTAAATACAATTTTGTTATGAACATATTGTGAATGTCCATCCAAATACACCATGCTCTACCACTTTATCTCTCATTATTCCTATAACTCATGTAACATCATCCCATTATCACCCATTACTTTGTAACCTATGTAACTTATGTAACTCTTGGTGTTTTCATTTAGCACATTATAAGTTACAAGGTACCTCAAGCCTATAAATAGAGGATTATGTGAAAGAGATAGATGGTTGAAAGGCTTACTACATTTTGTTCTACATTGCTCTATAATACTCTCTATCTTTCTAGCATTTTTCATACTTGTTTCATAATTGATTGTAGTAGTTGTAACATAAGATTTATATCTCTACTTTGTAGTAGTGGTATAACAACTTGTTACACAATATAATACTACAAGTTTGTAGTATTTTTATAACACGTTATCAGCACGAATTCTCTACCAATTGAGAAAGTTGGAGCAAATAAAATTCAAGTTGCATATTGAAAGAATTGTTAAGTATAGGTTTGGAATTTTGGTAAGTTTATATGGTAATACTTTTCATTTTCAATTAATTTATTTTCTACTATGAATTTATACTATTTGATATAATATATTGAATATTATATATGGATTAATTTGAAAGAAAAATTCAACCACTTGAAGTTGGTTGTCATTTCAAAAGCACGGCATATTTGATAAAAATATGTCATATAATCAAAATAATGATTACCGTGACAAGAAATAAAATAACCTCCAGAAGTGGGTTAATAAAATTGAAAGAAAGAAAAATGACAAAAGAATTACTACCAATGTGGTATGGTATAGAATATCATTGGACTCGTACCTGTCGTACTGCAAAGCATATCGTTAAGCTTTATCATACATCATTGAAAAATAAATGCCACGATGTTGAGATAAATTTTATTGATAAAATATTATTATAATGCTAATATGATAAATATCGACATAGCAAATTATTATTGTTAACACCCTGAAGGTGTAATATAATCATATTTTATTCACCCTGAAGGTGAAATATAACCATATTTTATAAATAAAACCCTGAAGGTACAATATGATTATATAATTTTATTGTTTTGTATCTTTTATGTAAATTTTCAATTATGCAATTTATTTATATTATATTATACATATATACAAATTATATGATAGATATAATTTGCAATAATACATAAATTATTGTTTCTATCTTTAATGTAAATTTTTAATTATGCAAGTTATTTATATTTATTGATTAATATTTATTTATAATGTCTCAAATTCTTCCTGAAGAAGATATGAATGTATGTTTTTTTGAAGAAAAACAAATACCAAATGTTTGAAATCAAATAAAGTGGATTTATTTGTTAATCACGCCGAAGGTGATACTAGTCACTTGATTAGTGATGAAAATGTCCAAGAATAAATATATTTGTTACATAATATAATACTACAAGTTTGTAGTATTTTAATTTTAGCTTTATCTTTTTTTTTGAAATGGAAATAATTGAAATGTTGTAAACAGTCAAATTATAAATTAAAACACCCTTACTTGTCACAAACAAATTATAACTTTATTATTGAAAAACCACCGAAAAATAGAGTACATGGTGACATAGAAACAATCAAATAATATATTATAATAATAAAACACCATTTTATTTTATTTTATTTTTTTTAAGTTGTAAATCTATGGTAATATATCTACTTTCATTAGTTCAATGTGTTTGTGTTTAATTCTCTCTAATTTACATAATAATTTTTAATGTGAGTTGCAAAATAAGTTTTTTCCCACCAATGATGTGAGAGATTTTTTTTTTCTCATTTTTCCCTTCCTTGAATTTGCCGCTAATATCGAGACAATTTATTATTGACCACTCGACAGTCGACATACTATTTTCTCCGGTAAAACAAAAGAGTAAAGAAATATTAAAAAATATAATAAGTGTTCTTGGACCAAAAACAAATACTAGAACTACCTCAATATGACAGGTGTCATCAATGCATTTTGTCTAGAAAACTCAAAACAAACAAAAAAATAAGTCAATTCATGCCTCATTATAATGCAACTCCTTGCTCCAGCAATATTTGCAAAAGTTGATGATGGGGGATGTTGTTTCCATCAGCACGAAAACAAACATACATCCAAAACAAATATGCAAGATTTTATTTTATTTTATTCTTTTTTCTGCTATTGATTGTCTATGGAACAAACAACGTTTTCCTATCATACTTGACACGGGATCTTCACTTCATTAATTTGAACTATTTAAAAATGAATCCATATGATTCTTAAAGTGTACTACTCGAGCAAAGTGGCAAAGTCGTTGGATATGCATGTGGGAAAAATCAAAACAGAAAAAAAAGAATTGGATGCAATAACAGTCAAGATAGATCACGAACTCAACAAATCCATTCTCATAAGAATTTGTAGATCGATCTAGTTAATGTAGTTATACTTTCCACTGATGTAGCTAGGCATTACTTTGATTTTTGCTGTGAACCTTCATCAGTTTTAATATTGGAATATTAACAATGATTCTAATCACTGAAAATTTCTAAAACAAAATACATTCATGTCCCGCATTTCAGCAGAACAAGCAAGTAGGACATCCATCTTCTTCATCCCCAACAAAACTTACTGATGTTTCTCTGCAGCTTTTGAGTTAAAAATTCCCAAAACATTCATTCTTTTGATTGAAGCATTTTCACTTGTTCATTGTTCAACACTGAGGCACTGAAAATCTTTCTCACATTCTTCATTGTTCATATGGCAAACTGGACGTTTACAAGCCTCCTCAATCACCCTGCATACCCACATATATTATGCAATTATAGATAACCACATAAATGAACTCATGCTCTGCCAATTTCCCTTCACCCTCCAAATGCCCCACGCATTCTGAAGAAAGAAATAGCAATCATACCTTGTCCAACAAGTAAAACAGGCAGCACAATGTCCACACGGAAGAAAGAAATAGAAATAGAAATAGAAATGAAATTCATCCAAGCAAAGACTGCTTTCTCCCTGTAGTGTTTGCTTTCTGTCAAGCGACAATGACTCACATGAGTCCCAGCTACAAATTTCATCAGGAAGGCTTAGCTCTTTGCAACTTACAAATAAACAATGTTAATGCACACGTGGTGTTGGCATTTATTTTAATTGGCATTGATTTTTTGGCAAGATAAGAAAAGATCTTATTAGAGGCATAAATCAAAATAAATCAATCTATGCAAGGAAGATTGATTTGGAGATTAATGCTATCTTGATATTTTTAGGCTTATCTTAGTATTCTTGGAAGCTATCGTCTATCTTTGGAAAAGATAAGCATTGAAGGCACAAGGTTTTCCATCTTTCCATTTGAATTATTTGGAAATAATCTTGGAGATAAATATGGGAAGGATTTGGCGTGCCTATATGATCTTTCCAACCACACGGTTTTGAGGTGTGCGTTGATGATTATTCTTTCGGTCTTTCTAAGACTGTGAACACACTTCTTTGTTGGAGGTCTTTGATCAAAGTGTGTTGGCTGATTAGCATCTTAACGCAAAAAATATTGAAGGTGCAATCCTTGTGTTATATGTTATAATTCAGCCTCGGGAGGAGGTTGCTAAGGAGCTCGGGAGGAGTTCAAACGTGGGCAAGGGGATCTTGTATTAACTACGGATTCCGGGAGGAATCGTCATTGACAAGGAGAGCTTGTCTTCATCTTCATCGTGGGCAAGGGGATCTTGCATTAACCACTGATTCCGGGAGAAATCGCCATTGACAAAGGGATCTTGTCTTCATTGTGGGCAATGGGATCTTGCGTTAACCACAGATTCTAGGAGAAATCAACACAAGTCGAGGGGAGCTCGCACAATCACGTTCACTGTGGAGTTAGGAAGAGGCGGCGTCAAAGATAAGAGGGAGTCTTACTTTGTGTCAGACCGAGTGTCTTATAACTTGTGAACTTAGTGGATTGTTCTTTCTGGGCGTGGCCCCGCAGACGTAGGCAATTGCCGAACTGCGTTACCAACCTCCTGTCTTTTTAATATCCGCATTTTTAATATTGTCCATTATCATTTTATTATCGGTGTCATACCTAGTGTCACTCACCCACTGGGATACCGCGTATCTAACCTAGATCTTTTAAACAACTTCCTAAATTTAAAGTTGGTGATTAGCGTACTTGTAAATTTAAAGGACTACTAATTGAAATGCTTATGATGTTAGATTGTTTGAGAATGGCACCTATTTCCATATCATCATCATAATTATCAACTCTCACATTTCCAACAACTGTAACTAATCAGGGAGCATTTCGAATTGATAAATCTACACAACTACAGTGAATCAAACAATTTATCTTCAGCCAAACAAAAGGACAGTACTGTAAATTGCATCCACAGGAATTTCACACAATAACAGAGTGCAAAGATGTTTACTTACTGTGCTATAAGGCGGCAACCCATCACCACCACGGTAAACATGATATTTGCCCCTGGATCGAGACCAATAAAGCCTTGGCCGCTGTTTTCCTCTTCCCCGCCATTTCCCTTTTCTCCCCTCTTTAGCCTCCTCCTCCTCCTCCTCTTCAGTGTTTCTTACCCTGGGTCCCTTCCTGCTTTCAGGTTTATACTCTTTCTCCAGCCACTCACGATATTGGTCTTCCTCTTTTTCATCATTCTCAAATACTTTGCCGTTTTTTTCTTTCCACAGCTTGTACTGAAAGTCCATCTTTTTTAGTGCGTCTCGATACGTGCCACTCAAATTATTTTTGATGGGGCAATTAGATACCTTGTGCTTAACCATGTCTTTTCTCAATTCTGTCTTGTCACGACAGAATTTACATATCTTCCCACACCCGCTGTGGTCGTTGTTCAAATGAAGAGTTTTGAGTTTCTTGCTGTTGCGACTCTCGTTGTTCAAATGAAGAGTTTTGAGTTTCTTGCTCTTGCGACTCTCGTTGTTCCAATTAGAGGTGTTCATCGGTTCGGTTTTCGGGTTCTTCGAGTTGTTTGATTCGGTTTGTTCGGTTTGAACATCTCTAAACTCAAATTCGAAAACCAAACCAATTTGAATTGAATTCGAATTCGGTTTTCGGTTCGAATTCGAATTAAATTCGAATAAATCGAAAATGATATTTGAATTTAAAAATCAAATCTTCATTCGAATGAACCGAATTCAGGCAAACAAACTGAACTCGAATTTAGTTTTAACCTAAATCAAATTAACAAATTACATCACAATTTAGGATTCAAAACAATAATTTAGTTAAATATTATATATTTTATAAAATATTTTATATTAATATATATTTTAATATATGAATTCGGTTTTCGGTTTGGTTTTCGAATTGGAATCTAAACTCGAAAACCAAACCATAAACCGAAATTCGAATTCGGTTTACCGAAAACGAATTCAAATAATTCGAGTTCGGTGAATTCGAATTCGGTCGGATATTTGGTTTAACTCGAATATTGAACACCCCTAGTTCCAATGAAGTTCTAATAAATAAGGTGTTTTGAGTTTCTTTTTGCAAGCAGAACATTTAGGCGCATTCTGGCTAATCGCGGCTAAGAGCTTTTGGATGTTGACCTGAGACGCATCGGAGTACGAACGCAGAAAAAAAGAAAGAAAAGAAACAGTGTGATTTGTAATACGTGACTGGGGGGGTTGGGTTTGAATTAGCGAGTGAGTGTTCCTTGGGATGAGCACCAACACTGAACATTGTGGTGGAAATTGATAAAAGCGCTGAGTATATATATAATTGATGAAGAACAAGTTCAGAGCTGAATATATATATAATTGATGAAGTTATATACAAATGCGGATGAATTGCAAAAATGAAAAATGAAGAAAATGAATGAAAAATGAAGAAAATCAAACTTGACCCACTAAATGGAAAGTGGAAAGTAGAAAGGGGCCCATGTGGGATATGAAACTGGAAACTGGTAATGATTATGAAATCCCAAACGAACAAAGTTGATTTGTTTAATAAATGAGAGAGTATATTGACGTCTGTTTGTCTTTTCTCTCTGTGTTGGTTTGTTAGCAGACATCTGAACATTGTGGTGGAAATTGATGAAAGCGCTGAGTATATATATAATTGATGAAGAACAAGTTCAGCGCTGAGTATATAATTGATGAAGAACAAGTTCAGCGCTGAGTATATATATAATTGATGAAGAACAAATTTAGCGCTGAGTATATATATAATTGATGAAGTTATATACAAATGCGGATGAATTGAAAAAATGAAAAATGAAGAAAATGAATGAAAAATGAAGAAAATCAAACCTGACCCACTAAGTGGAAAGTGGAAAGTAGAAAGGGGCCCATGTGGGATGTGAAACTAGAAACTGGTAATGATTATGAAATCCCAAACGAACAAAGTTGATTTGTTTAATAAATGAGAGAGTATATTGACGTCTGTTTGTCTCTTCTCTCTGTGTTGGTTTGTTAGCAGACATCTGAACATTGTGGTGGAAATTGATGAAAGCGCTGAGTATATATATAATTAGGGGTGTTTAATATTCGAGTTAAACCGAATATCCGACCGAATTTGAATTCACCGAACTCGAATTATTCGAATTCGAATTCGTTTAAGGTAAACCGAATTCGAATTTCGGTTAATGGTTTGGTTTTCGAGTTTAGTTTCCAATTCGAAAACCAAACCGAAAACCGAATTCATATATTAAAAATATATATTAATATAAAATATTTTATAAAATATATAATATTTAACTAAATTATTGTTTTGAATCCTAAATTGTAATGTAATTTGATAATTTGATTTAATTTAACACTAAATTCGAGTCCAGTTTCTTTGCGTGATTCGGTTAATTCGAATGAAGATTTGATTTTTAAATTCAAATATCATTTTCGGTTTATTCGAATTCAATTCATATTCGAACCGAAAATCGAATTCGAATTCAATTCAAATTGGTTTGGTTTTCGAATTTGAGTTTAGAGATGTTCAAACCGAATAAACCGAATCGAACAACTCGAATAACCCGAAAACCGAACCGATGAACACCCCTATATATAATTGATGAAGAACAAGTTCAGCGCTGAGTATATAATTGATGAAGAACAAGTTCAGCGCTGAGTATATATATAATTGATGAAGAACAAGTTCAGCGCTGAGTATATATATAATTGATGAAGTTATATACAAATGCGGATGAATTGAAAAAATGAAAAATGAAGAAAATGAATGAAAAATGAAGAAAATCAAACCTGACCCACTAAGTGGAAAGTGGAAAGTAGAAAGGGGCCCATGTGGGATGTGAAACTGGAAACTGGTAATGATTATGAAATCCCAAACGTACAAAGTTGATTTGTTTAATAAATGAGAGAGTATATTGACGCCTATTTGTCTCTTCTCTCTGTGTTAGTTTGTTAGCAGACATCTGAACATTGTGGTGGAAATTGATGAAAGCGCTGAGCATATATATAATTGATGAAGAACAAGTTCAGCGCTGAGTATATAATTGATGAAGAACAAGTTCAGCGCTGAGTATATATATAATTGATGAAGAACAAGTTCAGCGCTGAGTATATATATAATTGATGAAGAACAAGTTCAGCGCTGAGTATATATATAATTGATAAAGTTGTATACAAAGTTGATTTGTTTAGGCTTGGACATTTTGTTTATTTCATAAGAATTGTAATCCAAGGTTTTTCTGTTTCTTTTTTTCTTTTTTTTTTCATTTTTTCCTGATTTTAGGGTAATGAAAAATTAAGGGAAGTAGGGCTTAATTGTTTCTTCCATTCTCTTCAACTTCTATTATCTTTAATTTTCTCAATTGTTAATCATATCCAAACAATTCCAGGCAAAATAATCTTTTCCCATGCATTTCCTTTTTTTTAAGTGTAAAGATCAATGCTTAACTTTTATGAGATAGTGTAAAGTATTCAATCCCAATATATATTATGTTACATTCTATATGTTTCATTCCCTATTTCATTTTTCCGTCTCTTTTAACACTTATCTCATAGGGCTCGTTTGGTTGGCAGAGAATTTGGGTTGGGAAAGTAACATCTTTCCTAATTACCAGGTGTTTGTTTCAAATTGAAAAAGTAATCATTTTTTTTACTTTTAAATTCCTGCATTTGTTTTGTTCTGGAAAAGTAAAAAGAATTCTAAACTAAAGAAACTAAGTACAAAATTCCAAAATTATGAATCCTCTTAGTTGGTATTGTGATTCATTTCTTGAGGATTTTGACTGTGTGTCTCTTTCTTTATGTTTATTATTTATATTTTGACTTTCATATGTTTATTATGGTAAATTCTAATTCATTTGGTCAAATAATTTCATATTTTTATTTTTTAGTTTGATATTTTTTTATTGAATTTTCTACTTAACTCAAATTAAAATTTTAGTAGTTTTTAAATGTCTTTACATTGACTTTAAAAAGGTAATTCAGTGTAAAAAGAGTTAAATAGATGGATGGTATGTTATTTGTTTTATTAAAATTATTAACATTGTGGATGTTTTATATATATATTTTAAAAAACTCAAAATTGTATTTATATTTCTTTAGACTTTTTCTTTTATATTTTTACTTAATTAATTTTCATACATTTTATATTTTCAATATTTATTGTTTAATAAATTTTAGCTATTTTTGTTTATATTAATTTGTCAATTTATTTTCTATTTATTTAATCAACTATTCTTTTTTTTAGTAATATTAATAAAGAAAATTTTTATTTTAACACTTTTTTATAAGTTGTAGTTAATAGTTTAATTATTTAATTAAATTAAAAATGATAACTTTTACAATGATGAAAATATAAAACATAATATTAAAACATTTATTACAAGATAAAAAAATGTAATTAAGTTTCATGATATGATTTAAAATAAAACTATATAAATTGTTATGCATAAGTATAACATACAAATGGAATTCAAATAACATTATTTGGTTCAATAATTTAAATCAAATAATAAAATAAGTATCATACTAACTTTTCTATGAATCTATCCAAACACAGGGTAAGTATTCAGATTTCTCATAATTAAATTCCTAAGAATCAAATGATCAAGAAAAATATTCATTTTCCTCAAAATTAAAATCACAAAAATCACATTACTATTAAACATTACTTTTCTACCAACTAAACGAGTCCTTAGGGTTCACAAATCACTTGATAAAATTTTAATTAAACACATGCATGTGCCAGATATCTATAAAATGAATTAGAGAATAAAATAGAAAATAAAACAAAAGATCCAAAGTGAGTACTCAATGCTTTTTTTTTCCCCATTAAGAGAGTGTATCTTTAATTTCTCCTAAATTGTTTATTTGCAAATTTGAAACTTAAAAGATTTTTTTCTAACTTCAAAAGTGGTTTACATAGAAATAGCATGAAGACAAAAATAATTGGAAGTCAATATTTATGTATCTCATGACTCATGATCATGCTATTTTTAAAATTTTGAGGTTTATTATTTGTTTCTACTATTTTTTTTATTTATTTATTTTGTATGGACCGTGGACACCGATATCATCAGTGAACCAAGAACGAAGAAAATGGGCCAGTTGCTGCTGCAGCAACTTCTGGTCACATCCTTGTAAGTGTCGTATTGAATATAGATGATCTTTTCAGGCCCACATTCTTTACAAGAAAAAGTAAAAAGCAAAGTGCAAACTGTATAAAATATCATTAAACTTTTCTCAAATTCGCCTTTTATCATTAAACATTTTTTTTAAGAGATGCCACAAATCAGTCACTTTAATAGTTTAGTGACTAATTTCGTCAAAAAAAATTTGCTGATCGAAAGCCAGATTTGAAAAATGTTTAGTGAACTTTTAGGGTTTGTTTGAACATGCTCCAATTTGTGATTTATTTCACAATTGCAAAATAAGGTGTTTGTTTTGTTCAACTTTTTTATCAAAATTTTTAAAACACAAAACAATGCTACAGTAATTATTTTTGTTACAGTAATTTTTATAAATAAAATATTGAATTTGAATTTTAAATTTTAATAATAAATAATTCTTCCTAACACACTTCCCATCAAAATAAATTAATAAAATACTAATTCAAATTTAAATTTCAAACTTTTATTAATAAAAAAATCTTCAATATAAATCCCAACAAAATAAAATCATTCATTACAAACACTCTCAAAATATTCTTTTCTCATAACAAATTCCAAGGAAAAAAATTCCATGATATAATCCAAAAATAACTTGTCCAAACAGAGCCTTATCTTTTTGCTCAACGGAAAATTCCAGTTGAGATGGCGTTTGTTCTGTATATATACTTTGTTTATTCAAACACTTTATGAGTTGCTAATTTCTTGAGTGTTTACATTCTCCAATTATTCCTTAATAATTTTTTGCACAATCCAACTAATTATGATATTAATTCCAAACAGTTGGAATTGTTCTCATCCCAGCTGCTTAATTGTCAAATGAATAATGCAAAGTCAGAAAGAATATTACATGCAAACACGCGAATTGATAAAGGAATCGTAATGGTGATGTATGAACCACCGCCACCATCCACCAGGACTTGAGGACTTGGCTTAACTTAATCATTCTGCGTTTGCAAGTTGAAACGACTAAACATTTTTGTTGGGTTTCAATTTTTATAACTCTGAAACATGTTCCTGAGACGTTGCGTTTTGTTTCTTGGCTTAATTCTTTGTGTTTTCCTTCTCATTAATGCACAAACTATCGTCAGGACTGTGCCGGGATATCCAGGCAATCTACCTTTCAAGCTAGAAACTGGGTATATTTTGATCAGTTCAATGTTGTTGTTATTATTACGAGTTTAAATGGTTTGAATGATGAACAAATTAATGTATTACTTCTGATGATATATCATTCATTATTGTTTTAATGTTGAGATATGTGAGCGTTGGAGAGAATGACAGTGTGCAGTTGTTCTACTACTTCATAGAGTCGGAAAGGGATCCTGTCAGGGACCCTCTTGTGCTTTGGCTCACTGGTGGCCCTGGTTGCTCTGCTTTCTCAGGTCTTGTTTATGAAATCGGTAATGTCCTCTGAACTCCTCATTGTGGAACACAAACTAGTACAGGGAAGTGGACAAAAGATCCTGATACAAACTTACCAGGTTTGGCGTCCGTAGGGATCTAGAGAATATTTTAATTTTAATGACTTGCCGATTATGGTTCAGGGTTTAATTAAATTGAATAGAATGTCATTTCTTTCATTTCGATTTCGATTTCGATTTCGTTCGTGTTAAGCATCATTTTTTATGCTTTTATGTTGTAATTAAGTGGAGGGGATTTCCCTCTCTTGTTACTCACGCCTACGATTTTTATATTAATAAAATTTGGACTAGCATCCCATCATTTGAATTGGGGTTTGCCAAAAAAGAAAGAAAGTGTACATTGTTAATTTAATTATAAAGTTTAATTTTTACATTGTATGACACTCATGCTCATTCAAAGGGTTTTGAAGAATTAAATTGTATGATTGACTAGAAGATGGTGTTGTTGTTCAATTGTTTTAGGTCCTTTGCTTTTTGATGCTGAATCTTTTAATGGAACCACACCTTCATTTCTTCTAAATCCATACTCATGGACAAAGGTTCAAACTTTATTATCTAACCATAACACCTGTCTGTCTTACTTATTGTGAGTAGAGTTGATCAAAGTATTGTTCAATTTGCAGATTGCCAACGTTATTTTTCTAGACTTGCCTGTTGGTACTGGATTCTCGTATGCAACAAACTCTCAAGGTTATTACTCCTCGGATAGTAAATCCACAAAGGATGCTCACATGTTTCTGCAAAAGGTGACTAATACAAATTGGCAAGAAATCTAAGAATTTATAGATACTAATCTTTCAGGTTGTGTAGGCGTTTATTCTTTTTGCTCTGGTCCTATTTATTAGTAAAGTTTGTCCTAAATTGGAGTTATAAACATCATGTCTATCTAAATAGCCTACTTGCATGAAAAAGGAGAAAAGTTGTGACAAGCTGACAGCCCACGTAGAATTTCTACGCAACTTATGATATGACATTCAACTTCATTTAGTGGGATAAAATGTTACTTGTTGTTGTTTTGTCGTAGATTGGCATCCCTTTATCCCATTAGTTCAAATGTTAAATCGATGTTGGCATGATACATAAAAACTTTGTAATATCAAACTCTGCAGTGGCTATTGAATCATCCTAAATTTATCAAGAATCGCCTTTACATTGCTGGGGATTCCTATGCTGGGAAGCTTGTTCCAATGATAGTTTTGGACATATCAAAAGGTATTTATGATTAACTAAGTCTGAATTCTTTTTTCCAGCAATATAAGTAAACTGATCACTCTGTGTAGGTAATGAGGCTGGATTGATTCCAAGTATGTCCATTGAGGTAAGTAACTTCAACAAAACTTTCGATTTCTTTATCCCATTGAAGTTTCTATTTGATATTCAACACTTTGGAAAGGGATACTTGCTTGGAAACCCTGCAATGAATGTTCAGAGGGATCTAAATTGGAGAGTACCTTATGCTCATCGTTTCGCGCTCATATCGGATGAGTATTATGAGGTTGTACTTACTCTCTCCATAATTTTCACTACCATTCAACTGAACATAATTTGTAAGACCATTGCAGCATTATTAGCCAAAAGTAGTGGCATACTTGTGAGTTTGTTGTTCTTGAAGTTATCTATAGAGCTTCTGTTTGTTAAAGTATTTCATGAGCCATGGAAAATAATTGAAGTTATTTCAGCAAGCAAAAAGGAGCTGTCATGGAGAGTTTTTCAATCCAAATCCCAACAACCCTGAATGCCTTTTCGCTCTTCAACTTGTTAATGAGGTAATTATGAGTTACACTAAAACTATTTTGTCAAGTATCAAGATCATCTGAACATTTTTTTTTCATATTGCAGTGTATCAGTCATTTATGCATGTCTCACATTTTGGAACCAACATGTAAGTTTAGAGCATCAATAACAGATGGACTGAAATGGGATCAAACCTTTCTTGAAGAAGATTCAATTGAGATTCTCTTTTCCTCATCATCTAATCAAGAAATGCCACAATGTCGCGTAACTTCTACACCTTCTTGCTTATAATTTCCATTCAAATTTTCAAAAAAAATTCTAAATCTAATAAATGATCCATCTCTCATCAAATTTTTGTAAATTTTCTGAAATTAACTTGTCCTTTTGCACGTAGTTCAACGATTATTTGTTATCATACGTTTGGATGAACGATCCAACTGTTCGTCAAGCTCTTCAAGTTCGTGAAGTAAGTTAATTAATCTCCATGATACAGAAACAGTATATATAGGAACCATTTAGTCCTTGTATGTGTCTTGTAATTGTGCCATCTAATCCTGTTTCATCACAACCTTTGTTAATGACAAACAAAAGGGCACAAAAGCTGTATGGAAAAGGTGCAATCAGAGCTTATCTTATGATATGGATGTGCCAAATGTTTTTCACTATCATCAAGTTCTTAGCAGGAAAGGATATCAAGCTCTAATATACAGGTTAAAGGATGTGTGAACTTCACATATTATTTACTCAATTCTCGTTTCCTTTTGACATGAATAGTCCATTATTGAACAACTCTTCAAGATCATTCATTCATCAACTATAAAGTCAAAAACTGACAAAAACAAAGCCATTAGAAGACACAATCTTGCATAATGTGCCATAATTGTAGCAACTCATTGAGGTTTTCCATGCAGTGGTGATCACGATATGATGATTCCATACCTTGGTACACTTGAATGGATACGAAATCTCAATCTAACTCTTGGTGATGACTGGAGACCTTGGTTCTTCAAAGGCCAAATTGCAGGGTTAAATTTCATTTCTATCTATATTTGATGATCATTTCTTCTTTGATGGGAGATTGTGTATATGTAGGAGACTTAAAAATGGACAATTACTGAACATTTGAATTTGTCCCTTGCAGTTACACATTGATGTACCAAAGCGACGGAGATAAATATTCCTATCTCACTTTTGCAACAGTGAAGGTAAGAATATGATGACATTGACAATGGAAGGAAGCATGCACGAAGTCATGAAATTAAACAAGAAACTTCAAATTTTGTTCTTTTTGTGTTTTTCCAGGGTGCAGGTCACACAGCTCCAGAATATAAGCCAAAAGAATGCTTTGCCATGATAGAGAGATGGTTCTCTAATTATTTTCTATGAATCAAGATGTGTAATGCTCTACTGAATGTTATGCAACAATCTAAATTCGGGGGACCAGTGTTTTATCTACGTTTATACGATTTTTAATATGATTCATAATTATGAAAGTGACAAAAGCCTACCAATCTAATGCAACCTTACTAAAAATTAGCCAAACAAAATGGAATCTTTTGGCCTTAAAGTCACATCAAAGAAAGGCAAAATTCTCAATATTCTTGGATGAATGAAGAGTCTTCAAGCTTTAGCCTTTGAAGTTGAAGTTGAAGTTGACACATGAAGTTTGCTGAATCTTTGCCTATTTGTTTGAAGATCAAACTGGAAAATATTATCCTGAATTTGATGGGATCCAAATACCATTCCCACTTCATGAGTTTCTCCTACTTTCACAGCACAACTGACCATGGAATTTGCCCCATATATCCTCCACCAAACACTTCCATGATGCAACCCCAAATAGAGGACTGGAGCAATAGTACCAACTTGTGCAAGGCAAGTTCTTAGAGCCTGTACGTCAATTCAGTCCATGAACTTTTATTTGCACGTCAATTTGATCAATTTAAGGTAGTTCCAAATGAAAAAAAAAAAAAAATCTTTGATCAACTAGTCAAAGAGAGGCAACTTTAGAAAACATAAATTAACTAAATTGATGCAAAAATAGAAGTTTTTGTGCTCAAATGTGTTTTAGTACAAAAGTTAATGGATAAAATATGCCATTTTCTCTTCTCCAAATAATTTCTTTGGTATCATAGTGACATTATATAAAGAAGATAATGGTTTCTATGTCCATGGATGATGGTCTTTATTCTTGTATAACTTGAAAATGTATTCAAAATGGGTTGTACTCGACGACTCAATACCTAATTTATTTATGCAGAGAGTAGCTGGTATTAAACTCAAGATAACGAGGAAGGTTGCGATATAGTTTTTAAATTAAATGCATAGTCGTGATTCATATAACATATCCCAATTAGTAAGATAAACGTTTAAGCGTTGTTGTAGACATAAACAGGAGGCCATTGAATAGCACCGAAATGATTTGAGCTAATTTGCGTGGTGATAAAAGAACAGAGATCATCCACGTATAACATATCTAATTAATTAAAGAAAGCTAGCTATAGCTGTTGAGATTAATAGTGATGATTGCGAATTTGCGATCGAAAGAGAAACAAGGGTGTTAAAGTCAAGATGAAGTATTGGATCAGTGACAACAATGACAAAGAAATGAAAGGCTTGGAAAAATCAAATCTCTGTGACCAACCAACCTCAACCTCTACATCGCTGGCCTTAAAATTAAAGCTTTTAAAGAGTTGTCAATATTGTTAAATTCAAACTGATCATTCCAAGTCATGGCCGTTTTAGTCGTGTTATGTACCAGTAGTAGCAAGACTTAAACAAGTTGTTTGAAGATTTCAAACAATATTTTTCTCAAAGAGTTGCAGTCATGACTGCCAAACTGGGTGGTTATCATTTTGTTAAACCGAAGAGTGATGGTGAGTACTCATGAATTAATCTGACTCTGCAATCCTAAAGATTATAGTATATTCTTTTAAAACAATAGAATTTCCAGCCAACTAAGGAGACATGCAGATACAACATTTGCATAATCAAGACGTCAAATGTAAATTAATGAATTCACATAATGTTATTGGATGTATCCAGGAAGCCTGCAGTTACACTCTGCACAAAGAAGATTAATGCTGGACCTCATCATCATTGGTTGTATCTTACATCAACATATTATAATTATAACAACCACAACTACACCTTTATTCTATTACAAAAGTCGACTATATATATATATTGCGCACTTTATTTTTCTTATTCTATGGTATGTAAAACAAGGACAACTAAATTTTTATCTCATTACAGTCGACTATATATATCATATTTTATCATCGTATTCTTTCTATTCCCATATGTAGAAAACAAATCATATTTAGTTTTTTTATGTATGAACTCAAAGTTAGCAAGGATAACAAAATGTTGACCTTCAACTCTTTCATTTCCATAAAATATATATGCAAAGGTCCAAAGTGGTTGGTCCCCTCTATACTCTTTCACCATTTTGTAAGGAAGGAAGTAAGAAAGTTCCCAATGGCTTTAGCAGATTGAACCTTATTTGAATAGAAATTTTTGTAGACATAACATAAGCAGTGTTGAAATATTCTCTCATAAAATCCTCAACATTTAACGCATATATGTGATTATTCATACTAAATGGACGGATCATGTTTGACTTCTTTATTATATTAATTTTTGTAAAAAAAGAAAATACATTAGTATTTATTTATTTATTAATTTTTTGTGATTATTCAGTAGTTGATTAATATTTATATTTTAATAAATATTAATTTAAAATACTCATATTTATACTTAATCTTTAAAAAATTAAAATAAGAAGTTGAGCTCGAAGTCAAAAAAGAATTGCTCAATCTCGAATAAGAATTCCAATAGTTTGTGGAACTCGTATGATTACATTCCTTTGCACAATAGTTTTTTTTTAAAAAAAAAACTATTATTCATATTTAAAATAATTTATATATAAAATGTGATTTGAACTAACTATTCTAATTTTTTATCACTTTTATCGCATATGAAAATTTTAATTAACTTACATATATAAATTCGCTTAATAAACGATTATATTCTTATTTTTTATTGCTTTTATAGGAAGTTAAAATCTTAATTAATTTGGGTTTGCATATATATATATATATATATATATAGACAGAGAGGGAGAGATTAGCCGAATATTTTAACATTATTAGTAACAAAATTAATGAGTGATGAAAAAGTTTTGGAACCAAAAAAAAAATCCATTTAGAGTGCCCAAAATGGAGAATAAATAAATAATTTTGGCAACTTCGCTGGGTATATAAATACCGGCTGGCACCGTTACTTAAATCTCCTTCTTCTCCTCTGCTTCCCTTTCTTCGTCTTCAATTCATAGCTTTTTTCAGGACCACAACAATATAAACTCTTTGCATTCTGAACATTCATATTTAAAAAATTAAATAAAATAAATTAGCGAATGGAAGCGGAGGAGCTGACGTCCGGTGCGAGCGGCCGTATAATTCCGGTGTTTAGAAACCTCCGCCGTTCCATTCTCTCATACGATGCCGTTTTGCGAGGTTTTATTTTAATTAAATCTCTTTTCTTATGGATAATTCTCCTTCTACTCCCTCGTCACCACCTCTCCGCCTCTCCTCCGACGTCGCCGGTGTCGGATTCTGCGTCGGAGGTGTTGTTAAAGAAGAAGAAGAAGTTTAGGAAAGATGAGGAGGATACTCTTCGACGTCGAGCTCTAGCTGAGGCCTTGCAGATGGTCGCCGCTGAAGATACAGTTACGGATACGGTGGAATCGGAATCGGAGAACGAGACCGGGAATGGGAATGGGAGTAGCCGCTGCCTCTGGAGCACCTCCTTGTTCTTTGGAGTTCGCCGCAACGCTTTGTTTTGCCGCTCTTGGCTTCCGGTTTCCGGTGAATTAAAGTATTATATTGTTTTCTAAATTCCAATTTTGTGAATTCCTCTCCAAATTCCTTTTCCGTTGCCATCTGAACCTTGAAATATTCAAATTCTTCTACGTGTTTTTAGGGCAAATATTGTTGGTTGGCTGTATGTGCAGATACTGTCTAATATTAGGATAAAATAGGTTGATTTAGTTGTTTATTATCTGAGGGAAAGTTAGGATTTTGCTGGCAGATTAAATATGTTAAGTGTAGATGGAAATTTGTTGAGTATTTGTTACAAAGATTGGTCCTATTTGAAAAAAAAAAAAAAAAAAAGAGAGAAACTTGGTATTGTCTTGGAATTTTTTTATTGTATTTAATGCTTTAATTTGGGGCAAGCATGTGGTTCTTAGTGAGTTGGGACTGGCAGGCATATCTCTTTTCTTGATTGTATTGATAATTAAATATTGTTAAGTCAACATCACGATTAGGGAGAGTTGCCTTGTTAAGCAACGTAATTTGAAGAAAGCAAACAACTTTTTGTAGATATCTAAGTATTGCAAACTGAAGATAGGGATGTTGTTTCTTTGTTTTGCTCTTGGTGGGACATGCTTAGTGTTGGACTAGTTCTGCCTTTAGAATGGAAAGTAGAAATGGGATTAAAATAAGAAGCAAAATGCATAAGCTAGTTCAATTGAACTGTTTCATTCCTGTTCCTTATCATATCCTACTATGATCATCTAAAACCTCCCTCTTTTCTGAGCTTAAATCTATCCTTTTGTGTTGCATTGTCCCTCCAGTACTCACTGATGGTTATATTTTCTGTATTTGAAGATGTAATAGGCATTTTGAGACATATATATTGGTGCATTAACCAATAAAATTCTGGTTCTCTTTCAAGCTCACCTCACACTGTAAAAAATTAATTTTCTAATAAAATTACTGAAAACCAGGATTTAAACTAGAAGAAAGGATTAACATTCTTCATGTTAAGTACACCTGCATATCTCAGTTTTAAGCTGTTACTTACTTTTGCTCCTCTCTGAGCAGTCATATTCATGGAATCTGGTTTCTTTTTTCAGAGGTATTCTGATCATCATCCACGGACTAAATGAGCACAGGTACTACTACTAGGAACCTAAAAGATACCTTTTTCTTGGGGAAGGGGGATTCCTGTTTTTTGGGCTGATGCCGAGAAGCTCTGGCTTGAATTTTTTAGACCATCAATTTGGTTTAATGGGCTTTGGTTGGATAACAGGACTAAGATATATATCATGATTTTTGCAGTGGACGGTATGCTGATTTTGCTAGACAACTCAACTCCTGCAACTTTGGGGTCTATGCAATGGACTGGATAGGTAGCTGCTAAATCTCCTTTAGGTTTGATACACTTATGGTTTAGGTACTTAACATGCTGTCTGCTTTGTATAGTTAAATGCTATCACTGTTGATGGTCTTTCTACTTATTCCATATCCATTGCATTGTAAGTGCACAAATTGTAATTATGATTTCCAGAAATTGAAACGCCATATATCTTGAGGAAATAAATTCTAGGCAGAAAAGCCACCATTGTTTTATAATGACTGAATATTGGAGGACTATCTAAATGATAGTTCACCAAGTGTGATATTTTCCTTGAAACTGATTTTACCAAAGATTAACTGGCCATGCCATTATGACCGTGTATGTTGTATTCTATACAGTGAGCATTTTTTTAATTGTAGTAGCATCTTGATTTCCTCAGTATGCTTATGGTATAGTGACCTGTTACCAACTTTTTAGTTTTTCCCCCCCTTTTTGGGATGTTTCCCACTTCTTTCTTTTCTATGTCTGCATCATTGAAGTCGTAGAGTGTGGGACTGAGCCTTTCTGAATGAGAAAGAAAAAGTCCTTAGTTTGGTTCTAAGGTCGTGCAGTCTTACCGATTATGCTATCTTCATTTTATCTGAAAGTAGTGCTTATATGGAAATTGCTTTAGGTTGATGCTTAGTGTCAGTCCCTTGAGAAAATAGATATAATCCTTGTTGACTGAGGTGCTCATTCCTATAATAGGTCATGGAGGGAGTGATGGTTTGCATGGATACGTACCCTCACTTGATCATGTGGTTAATGACACGGTAAGTTTGTTTGATGTGTTCCTTTCTAGCCTTTTGTGCACTTCTCTGTCATGAATAAACAATTTAGTTATCCAAATATTATGAGTCATAACCTTTATCAAATTCATTACCTTGACTCTGTAATCTCATTATTGTGTCATCATATTATCTCAAGCTGCATCTCCGCATTTCCGATACAGCCATTGACTAGTTTTGTGCTGTTCCTTTATGTATTAGCTCAAGAGGCCATCTTTACATTAGATAAATGTTGTTCATTTTAAAATGTTTCTATAATTCTGTAAATAAAGCATGCTAAATTCTTGTTCTACTTAACAGGGAGCTTTCCTGGAAAAGATCAAAGTGGATAACCCTAGTATTCCATGCTTCCTGTTTGGCCATTCAACTGGCGGAGCTGTGGTTTTGAAGGTAAGGCTGCCTAATAGATCTAAACGCGAGGGTGATTTTCAATACATATCTTAATGCCTGTTTAAAATTGGTTGATCTGCTCTTTTGAGTAGGCATCTTCATATCCCCACATTGAGAAGATGTTGGAGGGAATCATTTTGACTTCACCAGCTTTGCGTGTAAAGCCCGCACATCCAATTGTTGGTGTAAGTTATTTTTTCACTTTTCTCGGGATACAGAGAAATAACTGAGGAAAAGGAAGGATTTGATTTTTTTTTTTTTAAGCTGGGATGTTCAATTTCCTGCAATACTTCCTCAGAACAAGTTGTTAATTTGTTGAATTGGCATTGTAATGCCAGAAAGTGGACGCCTTCCATTTATCTTATATGATGGTATGGATATATGTTTGGTATTTGTGCAGGCTGTAGCCCCATTATTTTCACTGGTCGCTCCAAGGTACCAGTTCAAAGGTTCTCACAAAAGAGGTATTCCAGTTTCAAGAGACCCTGCAGCACTAGTAGCCAAGTATTCTGATCCGTTGGTCTATACCGGTCCAATGAGAGTCCGAACAGGCCATGAAATTTTGCGCATCTCATCTTATTTGATGCGTAATTTCAAATCTGTTACTGTCCCATTTTTTGTCCTTCATGGAACTGCTGACAGAGTCACGGATCCATTAGCCTCACAAGATTTGTACAATGAGGCATCATCCGGATTCAAGGACATAAAACTCTATGATGGCTATTTGCATGACCTCCTATTTGAGCCTGAGCGTGAAGAAATTGCTCAGGATATTATTGATTGGATGGTCAAGAAATTGAACGTAGGGAAGTTTGAAAATGTATATAGTTATTTTTAGTGGACTGTGGTCAATTGTAGCGAAACCTTAAACATTTATAGTCGTAAGTGGTGATTACTTTTAAAACTTGTATAGCTGTATTACATTCCTAGACATGCTGTGTGTGTGTGTGTGTGTGTGTCCGTGTGGAATTGTTTATAAGCTGTATTATCTCACTTTTCTGTGCGTTAGTCTTTCGTTTGATGGCTGCTTAGACGAATCTCCCTTCACTCAATAGGCAAATATATAAAGTGATTGGTATAGATGATCAATGGGAGGGTGATGATTAAAATTTGCTGGATTCTGGGTAAAGAGCTTAGGAAAAAACGAAAATAGAGGGAAAGAATGTACATATAAGTTGAAAAATTAGAGGACAAATAAATGGTAAGTTGAAACTCAAAGAGGATGGTAATATTTACTTTTCACTTCAAAGAAGATGAAATAATTGTTCACAGTATACAACTGTTCCTCGGCGATATCGATTATGCAAATAAACTTTTCAAATGTTAATCTTCTTGGATCATGTTTGGCACGTATGTTGCCAATATCGAGACAAGCGTTAGTGCTTATCTCGACGTTTTATTTCTGTAATAAGTCGAATCCAAGAGGAAACAAAGCGTATGGTTTTTTATTATTATTATTATTATTTGTTTTTATCATGCAAGGAAAAAGAGTTTGTGAACCAACTCCAAATTTTCGTTAAAAGAGACTCCAACTCCCTAATCATAGGTTTTCTTACATGGAAACCAATCCAATGTTGATTGCATCATTTGTGAAAATGTTTAGCCTTCATTTTAGCTCTTTAAAGTTGTCACGCAACAAAAATTTAGGCCACAGTTCTTGCATTATTCGAAGGAAATACAGTGGATATATACACTCATAAATCATGATCAATGGCATCCAAAGTCCAAAAAACAGCAAGAAAACCAATCAAAACATCCAACTTTACATATGATCATGATTCATGCATGTGTGTTGTGGTTGGTAGTGGTACACCAAACTACATTACATGTGCTCTTACAAGTCAAATATATTAGTCCTAGAATGTCAACACCACTAGATTCTCATCAAACAATAATCTAGACATAAAAATGATCATACTCCAAGTCCTCCTAGGATGTAGTAATAACTTAAGCTTTAATTTCTGCTAATCAAACAAACATTAGTGACAAAATGAATCCAGCAGTGCATATGGCTTTAATTACTTAACTTGATTGTAAAGCTCTCTCCATGTTCTCTGCCATGCCTTGCAAAGCCAAGTTGATGTAAGATGAGAAAGAATCATACATCAATCCCTCAATAGGATCAGCCAAGAAGGACCACTGGATCTCACACCCATAATATTGTTCATCATCAGTCTCTGTTGGGGTTACCTTGATGGTTGATATGCATGAAGTGATTCCCAAATTATTGTCCAAAACTTCATAGCTTAGACAACTTACCGCAGGATCAACTGCTATTAACTTCTCATGGCACCACTTTGTCAGCAGTTCCGTGTTCTTCTTGCTTTCTTTATCATCATCATCATTAATAGCAGCTCTATTATCTAATGGTGATGAAGATTTTGTTGGTGAAGATGCACAGTAACGTACAAGTCCAGGCTGCCCATTGACCCCTTCAACTAAATAACATGAATCAATGGTAGGAAGCCATTTGTGAACGCTGCAAAAATCCTCCAAAATTAGAGGCCAGACTTGTTCTGCTCTCACCCCTTTTAGCTTAGCAGTGGCTTTGCCTTCCCATTTCATGACTTGTTCTTCTTCTTCTTCTTCTTGTGCTGCCATTGCCATGTTAAGCAGCAAGAAAAAGAGGAATATTATGTTAAAGCGGAAGAACCAAGGAAGACAGAGATGTATATATATGCAAACAAAAACAGCACATGCATGTGTACAAAATGACATATAAATAGCACAAATTATAATTAACCATTGGTTTAAGTTAAACTGAGCATTCACTCAAGTTGACAATCTTTGTAAACCGTCAAAGTTTTGATGTAAACCATTAATACATTATGTTAAGCTGCAGCGTGAAAGAATCAATTATGGTTGAATTAATTAAACCGCACTCATCGCAATGATCCAAATTGATGAGTACGTTGACCATTTTTTTGTTTTATTAAGCTTTTGGCATGTCCGAAGGAACCGGCCTAAACCGACTGCGCGCAGTTCTCTAGCTCAAACACGTATATAATATATATAAGCATAATAATGAAGCAGTTTTTGAAGTTTGGAGGAGTACTCTTTTCTAAGTTAATTCAAAAGCAAATTTGGTGCATTAATTAGTCCATTTGTAACGAGGACATTCATGAACTTAATTATGGTGGAGACATGCAGTAGTGGTCCTGATGATGAGGATATTGTCATGTTGAGTTCATATAAGTTGCAATGATAATGAAATCTCACCTCCCATTTGTTGATTCTTTTGGAATGTATATTTATATGTATGGTGATGGTTAAGCTTTCAACCAGCTGCCACTATTTCTTGTGTCTTGTCCAACTAGTATGTCTAAGCAAAGAGACAACCATAGCACTACCCCATCACCAAAAATATATATGCTGAAAGCTAAATTATAAATTGGAACTAGAGAATTTTCATAGATATGGCAAAAAACGAAAAAATAAAAATCTTTGTTTTAATCATTTATAAGCTTGAATTTTGAAAGAAAAAAAAAATCACAATTTTTGGAATATCATTTCACCAACTTTGTTAATCTTGTGTTTTGCCCCGTTAGTATTTCCAAACAACTGGTTTAATGTAAAGCGGGTTCATATATGCAACGACGAATTAATCACGATTTCAACGCATGATAAAAAACAATATAAAATTATAATTATGATTTCAACAGTAATTAGAAGTTTTTGTGGGGTTTTTTTAATATCCAAAAAACTATGTCTAAATTAAAAGTATTCCTATATATACTATTAAGACAGTATATATACATACTATTAAGACATTTTCTTTCTCATATTAGGAGGAGTTGGCTAATGAACATTGAACCCCAGATCATCATCAAACATGGTAAAAGATCTTTTGTCCTGCTAAGGTAAATTATCATTTGTTCTTATCCACCCCCGACAACATGCATGTATAGTGCTATTTCTGTGTAGAAGTAAAGGCTTTGATCATGTTAGGAAGGTGCAGCCTGCACAATCTTGAGATGCGCAAGGAGGAGAATATGAAGTTTGTCATCTTATTGTGACAAGTCTGATTAATTTGAATAATTAATAAAGTTTAGAAGCTTAATAAATCTTGTTTGTGCACATAAACATTGCTGTATGACAGATGCAGAAGATGGTAATTTCCATTTTGACGATGACAAACAAATTTCAGTGATTACGCCCAACTTTTGATTAATTAGCATACCCCTCTTGTCATATTTTGACATGAATAGGGATAGCTAAACATGTGCAGTTGACTTTTAGACAATCATTTAATAGTGGTAGCATTAGAAAATTGAGGAAACTTAAATTAGCCCACTTTTTTAAACATTAATTGCAATCTTAAATATCAAGGAATCTTGTTGTCAAATGTTAATAGTCAAATTTCGCATATGCTTTCTGCACATCTCAGTTAAACACTTGCTAAGGGCCTCATGACATTATCAAATAGACTAATGATATGCAATGGAAAAAACAAAGTGAAAACGTTAAAATAAATAATGTCAACCAATTAGTGATATGTACAAGTGCATGGCGTGAACCAATTGCCGATACCTATATATCACCAATTGAGACTCGTCATTTGCCATTTTGTCGTTCACTCTAGCATTTCATTAGGATTTTTCGTTGTGCATAAACACTTTTTAGCATGTCTTATGACTTTGAGTGGGTAGAAATCAATGAGTTTCACGCCATATAGGTAAATTTACAAGTTTGAAGTAGGAAAATGGAACTCACAGCATAATTGCATAAACGTGGATGATGGAGAAGATTCAGTAATCAATGGCAAACATGGATAAAAGTTTCAATTAAGATCACTTTATTTTTATACCATGCGTTGTACCCAAGCAAAGTAAATATGTAGTCATGACACAAAAGAGAGTTTCTTGGAATAAGAATTTGGATTATATGCTAAGCTGAAGCTTACCACAAAGGCACAAACTTGTGAAAATTCAAAGATGCTTGAAAGTTGCTGAATCAAAAGAAAAGCATGCATAAGCTTTAAACTATTAATTCCTATTAAGATTTCCTGAGGGAATCCTCCATATTCTGAGCCATTTTAAGCAACCCCACTTCATATTTTTTAACCAAACCTTCATATTTGAAGCCTTCCACTGGAGCAACTGAAAATGACCATTCAAGAACACATCCTTGCTCATCATCATCATCAACAGATTCACCACTTTCTGGGCTCATCTTCTCAATTACCTTTATGGTTGACACATATGAATTGAACCCAATATTGCAATCAACAATCTCATAGCTTAGAGACCTTTGAGTTGGATCAATAGCAATTATCTTCTCCTCTGACCAGCTGACCAGAGGCTTATTATTATTCTCACCATTATTGATCCCTTTGCTTTCTTTGCTGGGTGGAATTTGAAACCCTTCAGTGTGACGGACTGAACCAACCTCACCATTACTTCCCTGGATGCCATAGGAAGTGGAGAGGTTTGGAAAATATTTGCATATGCCAAAGAAATCCTTCACCAATGGCCATATTTGATCTGCACTTGCATTTGCTAGTCTTGTTGACACCGTTGCTTCCCACTTGGGATTCAAAGTTTCTTTCTCCATTGACGATTGAACAAACAAACTGCTGAGCAAACCAAAATTAATGATCAAACGGAGCAGCTGAATTATAGAATCAAAGTTCAAAGAGATATTTATCTAAAAACTGATGAATGCTCCCACACCATCCCAGCCCAACTCTATATTTTTAGTGTTCAATTATAGCTATAAGAAACGAAAAACATGCAAATTTTGCTTGCCACGTTAGCTATATAACGAGCAAAGATACTATTGGTTGGTTGTTTTTGTAATTTACTGATTCAGCACCAAATTAAAATTTAAAATTCAAAAGTCAGACTAATTATAAATAAAAAGGAGAATAGGAGAAGTAATGGCTTTTTTTTTTAACATTTTTTTACCTCGTTGAAAAAGAAATTTCTATTTATGTGATGGTTGTGCACATATAGAATTTTGTAACAGCTAGTTTCTAGGTTCATATATGCAAGGACCCATTAATTGTGATTTTAACGTGCTATAAATGTAACAAGAAGTTGTTATCACGATTTTAACTAGAAGGATTAATTGTTTCTTTCATATATTAATCACTTGAATCGGTTTCACGAGAATTTATATGAGTTTATAAAGAGTAATGATATGCAGAGTGAAATTATAGAGTAAAATGAAATACGGTCTACTGTACCACTTTATAAAAAATTGAAACGTGCTTTTTTAGTTAATTATCTCATTTTTAAAAATTAAACTAATACCCTAACCAAATGATATGAATCCTAAGGTATAAGTGATTGTACACGTGTCAGTTTTTTATGAAGTGGTACATAGATAAATGAAAGTGCCATAAAAAATCCAAAATCTAAAATAATGAATGATTTTGTCTTTTTATACCTGCCCTATCATTTACTATGTCATTTTACTCTACAATTTTACTATGCGTATCATTTTACTTTTATAAATATAGCGAATATTATGATTATTATAAATTATTTGAAACTCAATAATTATCATCCATGTCTAAAACCAATAATCGTACTAAAGTTTGGCATATTTTCTCATTAGGTAGAGCCAATAATTGTACTAAAAGTTTGGCACTACCGCATATGTGCCGTACGTAGGGCGATAGGCCCAAAACAAACGTTATATCTATAGTTGTGGACAATCAGCACTTTACGACAAAGCAGGCAAATAGCCCAGTTTTAAATATCTACCGTATCAGCCCAATTAATAGATAAAAACACACCCTTAGCAAACGCAGCTGTAAGAGCCTCCATTTTTGCTGAGCCCCTTGATCTTTCTGCGAAAAGATATGGAAGACATTTGTCGATTAATAAGCAAATTTGGGAATTGGAATCTTCCATTTCTAACCAGGACATTGAACATATGGTGCCGGCGTGCATGCAGTAGAGGTCCTGGACTACTGGTGATATGGGACTATATTATGAGGATATTGTTTTAAAAGTAACACATTTCTTGATTATTCTTTGGATTGCATGTTGATGGACGGTAATGGTTACAAGCAACCTTCCACCCTACCACCACTAAATCATTTGTCTTATTTCAGCTAGTCAACTTTGCAAGAGGGACTAAACCAAACTCCAAAGATGTGCTTAAATCTAAATTGAGTGCATGGGAAAGTATGTCTCACATCGAGTGTAGATGGGAAGTGGCTTAAGCAGCCCTCAAGGAGTCCGTTTATTCTCTCCGTCAACTAGGTCGCTGTGAGTAGGATTCTGGCCATAACAAAATTGACATATCCGGCAAAAGGCCCCGTACGAGGAGTCTTTTTTCCAATTGACACATGTTTGTTTTGTGACATTCCGATCAAGTTTAAGAGAGAATTCTGCTTTAAAAGCTTCCGATTGATGAACAAGAAGGAAAATGGAACTTTTTATTAGTATTAATTCGTAAGTGTGAATGAAAATCTCAAATTCTTAAGTTAACTTTTGAGGTGAGAATTAATGCTTAATAACAACGTGTGAGAGGAAGGTTTTAAGGATCATAGTATAGCAAAACCATGCATGTAAATGTAAGGAATTAATCCAATTTACGATTATAAGTGGAGTTTTAGAAGGATTTTAAATGCATGTTAATTGATAAGTGTGACAAAAAAAAAAAAAAAAAAAAAACTTCTTGATCAACTAACTTTTGAATAAGAAGCCCCAAAGTAGCACTTGACAATTCTTTATCATCATTTCATCTATTTTGTCTAAATTGGCATTTATTATTCATTTTACCTCTCCAGCTAATTTTTATGGTAAGAAAGTCTATTAGCCCTTAACAATTCTTTATTATCATTTTACTTGCTAGCTTTGTCAATCTTGTCGTGCATACACATTTTGTGTTTACTAGTTAATATTGTCCAATTTATGTGTATATACTATATTTGTGTGCTGACTAAAGATTTTTCCATGTATTAAGATATTCCATAGTATGAATTTTGCCCTTATTACAAGATATTATATTTTTTTAATATAAATAAGAAGATGAGTTTCGTCCAAATTAAATAACAAAGTGTGATCCATATAAGGGTTTTGTGTTGGTGTAGGTGTTGCCCTAGTTACATTTTTCATGCACTGAGCCAGGAAAGAAATGCACATATATAGCAGGGTTCTAATTTGCAATGCACATAGCAGGATTCTGCACTTGATCACTTTGATTTTTGAGTGGTTAATTAATTAGCAATCCATAAGGTTTATTTCTTTTATTGATGAAGTAGGATATGGAACCTTTTCATACAAGGCGTTGAACCCAAGCAAAGTACATATATAAAATGCTGTCAAACGAAAGAGTTTCTGCATGGAACATGAATTTAAATACGCAAAGCGGACGCATTACCACGGCTCTGAAAGTTAAAAGAGATCCATGCTTGAAAGTTAATTGAATCAACAAAAGCATACGCTTAAGTTGATTTAATTAATTTCCTTGTATTTCTTCATGGATTTCCTGCGATTTCTTCAGGGCATCCTCCATCTTCTGAGCCATTTTAGGCAGACCCTCTTCAAATATTTTAGCAATATCTTCAAATTTCAACCATTCCACAGGATCAACTGAAAATGTCCATTCAATAATACATCCTTGTTGAACATCATCATCGTCATCAATAGATTCACCAATACTTCCAGGATTCATCAGAACCTTCATGGTTGCAACATATGAATTGAACCCAATATTGCTTTCAATTATCTCATACCGTAGAGACATTTGAGTTGGATCAACAGCTACTAACTTTTCGTTGCACCAGCTGGCCAAATGCTTCCCATCATCATTTCCTTTGATGGTTTCTTGGGGTGGAATGTCAAACCCTTCACAGCAACGGATTGCACCAATCTCGCCATTAAATTAATCCCTCGATGCCATATATAGGAAATGGGGACTGCTGGAAAATATTCGTTCAAGCCAAAGAAATCTTTTACCAAGGGCCATATTTGGTCCGCACTTGTATTTGTTAGTGTTGTTGAGACAGTGGCTTGCCATTTGGGCTTCAAAATTTCTTCCTCCATTGGGGATTAATAAACTGTCAACAAAATTAATGAGTATACATAACGAAGCAAACTGATTTGGAATGAAGCTCAAAAGGGTACATATCCTACCAATATATAGGAAATAACTTATTTTGTCGTGGTGTGATGATCACTTTCCTTCCCTGGATTTGATTGTGTTGGCTTCATCTATAAATATAAATTTAGACAAGAACCTAACTTTAAAAAATCTCATTCCTCTTATAAATCTCTCTCTACATATTAACCTTCAAATTCTAGTTCATTGGTGGAGCTGTTAGGTGCAAATAGACTTCACGAATTCGTTGTATCTTGGGAAACAGACGCTCGTATAAGCTCCAGTACTCATTCGGGAGGGAGCGAATCTGTTTTAAGGAAATTGTGGTTAACACAAGCCTCGGATCTTCATCTTCTTTTCTATTGTTGGCCTGGTACAAAAATATAATCGTAATAACAGTAGAAAAGAAGATAAAAATCCGAGGCTTGTGTTAACCACAATTTCCTTAAAACAGATTCGCTCCTCTCAAATGAGAGTTGGAGCTATACGAGCGTCTGTTTCCCAGGATACAACGGATTTGTGAAGTCTGTTTGCACCTAACAGCTCCACCAGCGAACTAGAACTTGAAGGTTCATTTGATGAACACCGAAAATATAAGTATTTAAAGAGAGATTCATATGAGGAAGGAGTTTTTTCAAGTTAGGTTTATTGTCTCTGGAGAAGCTTATATTTATAGATGAGAAAAGAAACCTTTGGATTGATAAGAAACTCTTCAAATTTCTAGGAAACTTTTCAGGTTTCAAAGAAACTCTTCAGATTTCAAGAAAACTCTTCAGTGTTCAAGAAAACTCTTCCGTTTTTAATAATGAATTAAATTCATAAACTCTTCAGTTTATTAAATTCATTCGTTTCATTGAATTGTTCCATTCTGAAGAAATGTCAATCCAACAAAACGTGGGGTTGATCAGGCCCGCAAGTTTTGTTCATTTTTCCCAACCACTTGAGAAACTAATTTCTCATTCACAATATTAGTTTATATCCAACAATCCCCCACATGAATGAAAAATTATTTTGACTCGACGTTGGTGTTCATCAATAGATTCCTACATAGGAAAAGTAGGTGTTACCCTTTGAACTTCTCCCTTGTAAAGTATGTTTGCTTTACTAGCTGTCCAGTAGACGTGATATCCTTGTACTGTCCTGCTTTTTTGTGTAAAGAGTCAACATAAATTACACAGAAATCATTTTCATGTGTTCAGTTCTCATGATTTTGTTCATTTTGGCCATGAACACGTCCTGGTTCTGCAGAAATTTCTAAAGAATTGAGTCTGAACAATTCTACTTAGAAGCAACCCCACTTCTCTCCCACATAGGTGATTTCTAAAGTCCATAGTAATATAAATTACTTCCTTAAGTATCATTAAAGCAATAAATTGCTAACCTTATCCATTACGTCACTGTTTCATGATAGGAATGAGTTGAAGTTATCCCCCACAGTGACCAAACTAAGTCTTACAAGTAGGTTGTCCCATTGAACCAAGATCTTAATTGGGATCTCCAGTCAACTAGGTTGGGTTTTCCTTCATAAGACTTATATTTTCCACAGACTTTACTCCCATTACTTTTGTCAATTTCTCAATTGCATCTTTATTTAACCATTTGGTTAGCGGATCCGCAATATTATCTTTTGACCTTACATAATCAATTGAGATAACTCCAATGGAGAGCAATTGTTTAATGGTATTATGTCTACGGTGAATATGTCTAGACTTACCACTATACATGGCATCCTATTGCTGATTGGCTATCACAATGAATACAAATAGGTGGTACAGGTTTCCCATTTAGGAATATCCTCCAAAAGATGTTGGATTGACATTTTTTTATAATGGAACAGATTCAGTGAACTGAATGAATTCAATAAACTGAAGAGTTTATGAATTTAATTCATTATTGAAAACTGAAGAGTTTTCTTGAAATCTGAAGAGTTTCCTTGAAATTTGAAAAGTTTCCTAAAAATATGAAGAGTTTCTTGTCAATCCAACAAAACGTGGGGTTGATCAGGCCCGCAAGTTTTGTTCATTTTCCCAACCACTTGAGAAACTAATTTCTCATTCACAATATTAGCTTATATCCAACATATTGTGACTTTTTGTTTGAGAGTTAAACGTGTTTGGTGTAGATTATTGTTGCTGTGACTCGTGGGATATTAGTTTGACAGCATGGGATTTTAATAGGTTTTATGATGGATATATATTGGATATGAACGTTTTTGTGTATTAATAAATTGAATTTGCAAGCATTGAATGTGAGTGTGTGAGTAGTTTTGTTTGTGCCACTTGCATGGATTGCCGTGGAGAAGAAATGTGATTTGTCAATCGTTGATCAATTTGTTTGAGTGAAAGATTTAACTAGCACGAGTGCACAACGACTGATTTTTCTAAGAATTTTTTATATAGGATAAGCATAATAATCGATTTTAACAACAACAACTAATAAACTTTTATCTAACTAGAAGAACTATATTGATCACATTTTATCATTATAGTAGTAGATCTTTTATACTATTTTTAATATGATTCATATTATAGGGTTTGACAAAAGTTTTACGTTGCTAATCTATCACAACCTTCTTCCTCCTTTTGGATTTAAAACCGACTATAGATGAACAATTTATTTATAATTAGGCGGAATTAATTGCTAGTGTTAATTACATTAGAAAAGTTTATTCTAACTCAAGGATAAGAGAATCGATTTAGGGCAAGATTAGGGTGGTACAAAAAAAAAATTTGTTGGGAAAAGAAAAAAAGTAAACACCTCAAGCATGCAGAGGCCATTAATTAATGGTGGTTATTTCAGTCAACAATTTTCACAATAATTACTTAAAGCAACATCACCAGTGTGGCAAAGCTAAGGCTATTAAGTTTAGCAACAAAGGAAAGTAAAACGACAAAAAGCCCACTAGTAAACATCACCAGTGTGGCAAGTGTTATTACGCAATATTGGGCTATAAGCCCAGCTACATTATAAATACACGTATGGGCTGAGGAGCACTTAAGCATTAAAGGGTATTTAACCAAAAAGCCCACGATTAACCACAGATGTGTTCAAGTTATTACTCAAAACCAAATCTGCACATGCATTTTCACTTCCTCCAAGTGTGATTAAATTTAAAGTTTATATCCTTTGATTGTTAATTACTACTAAAACTCAAAAATTTTATAAAACACTATGCTAATTTTACTTTAACCAAGAAAAAGAAAAATTAGCTTGATCTCAATACTTAAAAGTTTGTATTGGTAATTAGTATTGATTATTCTTAGGATCAACATGTACTAAACCCCATACTATATTAATCGCTCACCTCACATGGGTGTTGCAGATCAGCAGGGCGGAAAAATTATGTTAGGTCCCTGTAAAAATTTTAAAAAATTTAATTGAATACTTAAGAAAATTAGAATTTTGCACCTTCAAACCATGACTTCTGAATCCGCCACTGCAGATCGGTCAGTTAGTTCACAACTAATTACGTTCTTCCGAATCAAATAATAGTGTTGACCTCAAACAAGGATATTGGCTCACACTACATGGGTGCTGCATGTTTGACGGTTAGTTTACGGCTAATTACGTTCTCTTAAGTAAAAAAAAGTCAGTTCAGGCAACACATTATTAAAACTGATTTTTTCCTTTCTTGAAACACATTGTATGAACAAATTATTGTCAAGTGAAAATTTTGTATATCATTCTTGTTGTAATTTCAGTTAAATATAGAAGCATTATAAAACTTCTAATATATTATTATCACAGAGAAATAACCGATCACTAGAACAAGCATTAAATTGTAATAAGAAAAAAAAATTCAAATGTTAAATTTATTTTAGTTGGTACTAGTCTACTAGACTATATAACTAGGTAAATGTCAAAAACTCTCTAGAGGTAAAAGGAAAATCCACAAAAAATTTCTTAAAAAGTAGCAAATTTTTTTTTTAATTTCCATTGTGTAGTATATATTTATTTTATTGTCCTGTATTTTCACCAATTTGAAAATTTTAGCATCAATTCTACAAAATATTTCCCCCACAACCCCAAAAGTTACCCTAAGAATGGAGTCCAGATTCTCTATCCAATATTTATCCAGTCCTATTCCGTTTAACGTTTAAAATTACGTATTTCATTAAAAGTAGGGACTAAATACATAAATATTATTAAAATTACTTTACAATTATTAGACTTTAACTAAAAAATTAGTGAACCTACGGCATAGTTTTAATTATCACAAAATAATACAGACAAAATCTTGTACATAAAATCTCGAGAATCTCACTTATCCTCAAATGACCTGTCACCTTCTCAATCCTCTAAACTCAAAGTATCGCACTCTCAGTCCAAAGCCATAACAAAGATCTCCTCCACGTCCAACCAATCAAAACTCTCCACGTCAAACTATTTAAAAAAATATTTTAAAAAATATTAATAATAATAAAGAAAATCTAACACTAGAGAGCATCATTGCATTTCTTTCTCTGCAGTGGCAATTCAATTGGCTTCCATTTATCATTTCGTCGTATTAATTTTTTTTTTTTAAATAAAATTTTGCTTCTTCGGAAATATTTTTATAATTATTTTTGGGCTTCAGATCTCTCTCCGATTTTGAAACTCGTTTGCCGATTGAACCGATTGGATCATCGAAACGACGGAGTTTCGATTGTATTTTGCCCTAAGTCGATTCGAAGAAGCAGAAAGGTGAATGAAGTTCAGAAGGTGGATATTTGAGCAAGAATAAGAAGAAGAGTTGATGGACGATCGATATGCCTCAACTGCGTAGCGGAGTCAGGAGTGGCCGCCGTAGACCGCCGATTACCGCTGTCAACAGACCGGAACCTTCTGCACCGGAGCAGAAGAACGCGAACGTCGAGAATAATAATAATAATAATAACAATAATAGAAGAGCTGCAGCGCCGGCGAAGCGAGACGTGAGGAAGACTCGGCAAAGACGAACAGTAGGGAGGAATAATAATAATAATAATAAGAAGAAGAAGAAGAAAGAGGAAGCGGAGGAGCAGCCTGTGGGAGTGTTTGTGGATGTGGTGGATGATGTTGGCGGGGATGCTAATGCTGTGAAGGAAACGGCGTCGTTTGGTGAACGAGAAGGAGCCGAGAAAAGAGAGCTGGTTAATTTGAACTTACAGGAAGAAGTAGGGGAAAAGGAAATAATGGATGAGTATGATAGCGGAGGCCGTAGTGGGGATAAGGGTTTGGGGGCTGAGGATGAAGGCAGCACAGCTCCCCTTCCGGAAAAGGTGAATTTGTCAGTACTGTTACTACTTGCTGCTATGTGTTTGGGTAAAGTTGTGTTTTTTTTGGATTGATTGTTGTTGAGCGCCGTTTTGAGAAGATGATGGGAGAAAGTTTAAAAATTTATTAGTTTAGTTTGATTTATTTCATCTATGCTGAAACGAAAAGAAGAAAATTTCAGTGGGTTGGTTGTTTTTGTTGCTTACGGATGGTAATCTGAGATTTTGATGTTAATACCAGGATTTTAATGGGAATTTCTTGTTTTGATCTGTACGTAAAATTTGAATTTTTTTTGGCATTGCTGAAGGGGGTGGTTGGTTCTAAGATGGTATTACAAGGTTTGATCTATTTGCTGAAGAAGTCTAAGCACCTGTAGCTCAAGGGCCGTTGATGAAGGCATGAGCTGCAAGTTATGTTGTTTGAATGTCAGTTTTCTGCAGCTTTTGTTTTTTGTATTCATTTTGCTTTTTGTGTCATTGTGTTGATGTGATTTCGAAGGAAAGTAAGCTTGTTTAGACTGCTTCAGGAGAGAGAGTTTGTTGTGGGATAGTGCGTTAATAATTGTTTTGAATTGTTGGATTTTTTCACCTTTTATTTTGATTTTTTTCTTTTTCGGTTTTACATGGAAGTTTCTGGAAATGGTGTATTAACTTGATGGATAATAGAACTGGGAGCGGTTTACCATTAGTTGTGAAAGGTGATCATCGTGTCATTCTGAGTGTTAATTTTGTTTGTTTGTCTCTATAGGTCCAGGTCACTGGCTCACCAGCATATCGAATTGAGAAGAAACTGGGGAAAGGAGGATTTGGACAGGTATATGTTGGCCGACGCATTAATCCACCAAATCCGACAGAGAGGACGGGACCAGGAGCTGTTGAGGTATAGCCTCCATTGATCTCCATTTGCTTAACAAATTAATATTTGGTGGTTCTTACGATGGTAACATGGAAATTGGATCTCCATTTTTAGGTAGCCTTGAAATTTGAGCATAGAAGTAGCAAAGGTTGCAACTATGGACCACCTTATGAGTGGCAAGTCTACAAGTGAGTAATCTTCCTATTATCTGTTTGGAGTGTTTTATTTCTTTGTGATCTTAAAGTTTGCTAGTTTTTGAAATACCTTGATCTTCTTTGTTTGATCTGCCTTCTGTTTTTTAGCGCACTTGGTGGCAGTCATGGCATACCACGTGTGCATTACAAGGGACGGCAAAATGACTATTATATCATGGTATGTTCTTGAATAGTACATTTATTGCTGCACTTGGACACTTTTTGCTCTCGAATTATATCACAGAATGTTTCTATTTTCCAGGTTATGGATATGCTTGGTCCGAGTTTATGGGATGTCTGGAATAACAATTCTCATACGTTAGTTTCTATTTCTGGACCTGAATTTGAAAAAATTTTGTGCTCATTCATATTTCTAAACTGGATATAGCCCAAATGTTTATAAAGCCTACATATCTTTTGTTAACTACAGGATGTCTATTGAGATGGTTGCCTGTATTGCCATTGAAGCTATCTCCATATTGGAGAAGTTGCATTCGAGAGGGTAATTTCCTTTTAGTCTTTGTTCTTTTGGAGCATGCTTGAAGTAGATTCATCTCTTGAAATTTATTTTGCACTTTTGAGTATTCTCAGGTCCCAGGTATGAGGCCCAAGGTGACTTTTTTAACAGTTCCCTTATTTTCTGGTTTATGGGTCTTTGAAACTGTTTTTTCTTTCGGTGGAATGAGAGTGTTTTACTTTTCAATGAGAGGGTGTCGACAAAAGGAGAAAACTATAAGTTTTTTAAGGAGTCTTTGGAGCAGGAAAATGTTTTGTAAAAAATAACATGCGATATACTGGATGAGAGAGTTTAGTGCTAAATCTAGTAATCTCCCAGGTTTTGGCTGCTGCTTGTGTTTTAGGCATTCAAACCATTTAAACTGGATCGTTGAATTCCCAAAGCTTCTTATTGATGTGCGCTGAATTTTGTCAAGCTTGGATTTTGAATGTTGTAGTGTGGTACTGGACCTGTTAGTACTTTATAATTTTTTTTGAAATTTTGTGTTCCAATGTGAAACCAAATTTTGTATTCCTGATGTCTGCACATCTGTAAGTAGTTTGTTTCAGTTGGTTTTCGAAAATGACTGGATGGTTGTGAATATTGAAGACTGCTTATTGGTATTACATGGTTTATGAAAATTATGGACTAATTAGAGTGATTTACATCCATATGAAGTCAGAAGCATTAGGAATTTTCTCTGATTTTCAACTTGATAAATCTATGTGCCATTTTTAATTGTTGAATTTTGCAGATACGTGCATGGAGATGTCAAACCAGAAAATTTTTTGCTTGGTCCAACAAGCTCACCTGATGAGAAGAAATTGTTTCTTGTTGATCTTGGACTGGGTAAACTTCTACCTGTTTCTCATCTAGTACCAACATATGACTTAACAGAAAGTGGGGGAGAGTGTCAAATTCTTATTTTTTCTTTTCATATCCTTTTACATTTCAGCTACCCGATGGCGTGATAGTTCAACTGGCCTTCATGTTGACTATGATCAACGACCAGATGTTTTTAGGTATGTCATTATGCAGCCTTTCACTCATTCTACTAGTAATCCATGGTCTATGTTGAGCCTTGACTTTTAGTCACTTACTCAGAAAGCTGTGATTTTACAGGGGAACAGTGCGCTATGCAAGTGTTCATGCTCATCTTGGAAGAATTGGAAGCCGTAGGGATGATCTAGAATCTCTTGCTTATACTCTCATCTTTCTTCTTCGTGGTAGGCTGCCTTGGCAAGGATACCAGGTTAGTTGGTAAATTTTTTTATAGAACTAAATTAGTACTCGCCGTGTGCTTGTAATTCTTACGTTATGGTAACATAGGGTGAGAATAAAGGCTTCCTTGTCTGCAAAAAGAAGATGGCAACTTCTCCAGATACCCTCTGTTGTTTCTGTCCTGCACCTTTCCGGCATTTCGTTGAGTATGTGGTGAACTTGAAGTTTGATGAAGAGCCCAACTATGCAAAGTATATATCCCTTTTTGACGGTATAGTTGGCCCAAATCCAGATATCAGGCCAATTAACACCGATGGTGCTCAGAAGGTATCTTAAATTTTCTCTAGGCATTGTTCTTACTTCCTTGTAAGAAAGAGCTTGAAAATCTTATGGCATTTGATTCAGAATGTCCTAATATTTTTCTTTGTTTTATGAAGCTTATACATCAAGTTGGACATAAGAGAGGGCGTTTGACAATCGAAGATGATGACGATGAGCAACCAAAGAAGAAAGTTCGAATGGGAATGCCTGCAACCCAGTGGATTAGTGTTTACAATGCTCGTCGCCCCATGAAGCAACGGTATTTCATCTGGGCAATCTTTCTCTTGCTGGTTCAATTTGAGTAGTGAAGTTAGAATAATGTGGGTTTTATTTGTGTCGTAGGTATCATTATAATGTTGCAGATATGAGGCTCTCTCAGCATGTTGAGAAAGGAAATGAGGACGGTCTATTTATTAGCAGTGTGGCCTCTTGCGCAAACTTGTGGGCCTTGATAATGGACGCAGGCACTGGTTTCACCGCTCAAGTTTATGAGCTGTCACCTTATTTTCTTCACAAGGTGTCTTGCTGTTCTTTTTAACTTGGAATCATCTAATACTTTCAGTTTGAAATGTGGTTTTGGGGTTTCATTCATTGCGATACAAACTCAACTTTTTCCCTGTCTCTCTGTAGGAATGGATTATGGAACAATGGGAGAAGAATTACTACATTAGTGCAATAGCTGGGGCAAACAATGGGAGCTCATTGGTTGTAATGTCAAAGGGTTAGTGTCGCTTGTTCTTGAACTCAATATGGGACTAATTCTATAATTCTATGTAGCGATTGCTATACCTATTCGTGTTTCTTAAATCATAGGTACCCAGTATCTACAACAGTCCTATAAAGTCAGCGAGTCATTTCCTTTCAAGTGGATAAATAAGAAATGGAGGGAGGGTTTCTATGTCACTGCCATGGCAACTGCAGGAACGAGATGGGCAATTGTCATGTCCCGTGGTGCTGGATTCTCTGATCAGGTTTGTTGGAATGCAGGACCACCTCATGACCTCTGCTTTTAACAGGCTATAGCTAAATCTCATGAACTTTGCTTTTCATTTCTTTCAGGTTGTGGAACTAGATTTCCTGTACCCCAGTGAAGGTATTCATAGGAGGTGGGATTCTGGCTATCGCATCACAGCTATTGCTGCTACGTGGGATCAAGCTGCTCTTGTTCTTAGTGTTCCAAGAAGAAAGCCTGCTGATGAGACACAGGAGACACTTCGAACTTCTGCTTTTCCAAGCACGCATGTGAAGGTTAACCATTTATGAGCTTTTGTATGTATTGAAGTTCCTAAGCTTTTTTGTTTTTCACATTTTGCTAACCAAGTCATGTGGATGCTCCTTGCAGGAGAAATGGGCTAAAAACCTTTATATTGCATCTGTATGTTATGGCCGAACTGTTTCCTGAAGCAACACAATTTTGAGATAAAAATTCACTCCAGCTGGTTATTAACTGCTGTGTTATGTGAGCCAAGAAATAGTAGCTGCAATATTGGCGAATGCAGGTGGTTCTGTGCACCGTTTGTCATGCTTTACACATTTTATCATCTTTGATATTGGGTAGTTTAGGTGTTTGCAAAAGTTTGTATAGTAGTCTCAGAAGTCAGAATAATAATCATCAGGTAGTCTACATATGTGATATTTATGGATTTATCTGACCCGCAATTAGTACTTGCCATGAAAGTCTCAAGTGTTTTTAGTTAGATTAGCTTCTTCTAGGATTTTGGCAACCTCAAAATGTTGATTGTGAGAATGATCTCGGGCCTCCTCTAGGATAGTTGCTTACAAATCTCTCTCTGAATCTGCTGCGTGATTTTATTTAAAAAGTGTTTTCTCTTTGTCTGCCTCCTGCTTACAAAGGTCACCACGGATAAAGGGAAAAGACAGCTTCAGTGACCTCACTGTCCATTTTTAGATGTACAACAATGGCATGAAGATGGAGTTAGCCCGGGAGATGGATTCCATCTGATGATTTTACTCTGCTAGCTATAGTATATCATTTTCATTAATGTAAATGTGTTACGACAGCTCAAAGTATGGATCAATGACAAAAGAGTAATCAATTAATGCAAAAAGAAAATTGAAGCTCACTTTTGATATGGAAAACTTAGTTATGCAAAAATTAAGTATGCAATGCGTCAACAAATCGATATATATCATAATGAATGAAGGGACTAATAGTATAGCTAAGACAACAATTGCTTTCTTGAGATAAATGTTTTCTATGATGTACATCGATTAACTAAGAAAGCAATTCCATCACAGTGCTTTATCTCCTGGATATAAAAGCAAAATACTTTCTTTTTCCTGTAATTTTACTCAAGAAAGACTTGTCTATGCATAATGATACCATCTAAGCTGTCTACTTATAGTTTGCTAGGTGTTCAATCTGATTGGAAGAAGAGAAAGCAAAAGATAGGGTCTCAGAAAATGTTAGGCATTCCTCAAAAGGCTTGATACATACATGGTAGCACACTTGTTTCTTGTTTAGTTGTTGCCCGACACCGATAATATGCTTGGCCGGAAACACAATCTCCTCAAACGAACCTTTTCCTATAACGAAGAGAAAAGTAACATTTATAAGAAACTAGTACATCAATTCGATGCAAATGCAACTCCAAAAATATTGCCAAAACCATTGACTATTTCATAATGTGTGGAAACCAGTAATTACCTCAATTTTATCTTGCGTGTATCGGATTGTGAAAAGACACCTACAACCTCTTATGTCATGCAACCTTCTTTGAATTTCTGCAATTTCAGCTTCATAATATCTTGCTCCATCTTTTCGCTCCTGATGAAATTTAAAAACGTAAAATGCTTGAACCTGTATTTGCATCTATTCAACGGGAGCAAGAGAAGCAGAATTTGATCTCTTCTATCTTCAGCTCTCCCCTTTTCCTGAATGACACTCTAAAACCCTCTTTTCCACAAAACACAGCTCATGAAGTAATGGACTTCAAAAAGCTTTTATCTAGCTCCCATCTAAACTTCAGTGCATAATGGAAATTTTCTGTACTAAACTTTGATCAATGTCACCTTTTGTTTTTCCTTTGGAACATTTAGGCTTAGCGTGACTGAAGTAATGAATTTCATGATAAGTTGAGGCCACAATTACAGTTGCATACCCTGTATCCTATTTCACGCTTGTAAGGTTTTACAATTACAGTTGCATACCCTGTATCCTATTTCACGCTTGTAAGGTTTTACACCTTTCAGTTTGGTGCATAAAATTGAAAATCAGGTAGGGTACAGACCTCCCAAATCACACATAGAGGAACAAGGAGAGGTACCTGGAAACATAGTGCAGTATCTCCAACCTTCACTTTTTGACATTCTGAATGTTCTAAACTGATGGACCGTTCACGCACTGCCTTCATTACATTTACCCATTCATCCTCCTCTTGTCCAAATCCAATATATCTCACGCGGACTTCCTGCATAAATTCAAAAACTTGGGAGGACAATCCAGGCTTGTGCAGGCCTAATACCTTTCATTGGTTGCAGAAATCATGTTTAGTATTATGGTTCACAAATGATACGACCAACTTATCACTATATGGGTTAAGGGAGGAAACAGAATCAGATATATGCTGGCGCCAAGCAGCTTTTGCATGTCAAAATACTAATGTAACTAATAAATGTTATTGATGAAACAATTGAGCATATGATCTAACATTCCAAAAAATATACATAATTATCAGTGTTGGGAAAGCATCCTAGAAAATTTAGATACTCACTGCTTCTCCTGAATCAAGGAATCTGTGGTCGAGAAACGTCTCAATGTCATACCTATAAAGCATCAGAAAGGATGTGAGCAAGTTTTATATAAATCACTTTTGTTTCCCAACATGTACTATGTAGATAAAGGAAACAACATTTTAGAAGGCATTTATGCGAGTTTCTTTTACTAATCTATGTTAAATGGAAATCTAGTGCCAGAAACAGAGATAGAACACCAGATCTGGTTCTTGGTAGAAGATAGTGTATCAACCAATTTTGGGTACAGACTACAGAGTACGGTGTAGAATGTCTCCTCATAAATTGAAATTCACTTTATAGCGAAGGGGACACTAATGGGTGCTGTAAGAGCTTCAAGCATGAGCAGACATCAATGGAGAAACACTATAGCCAATTAGATAATCTGCTCAGCTGGTCAAATACTCTACACAGTTGATTAGTAAAATGCTATTGGAATATATATAATTGATCTACATCCTCTTAACAGTTCATAACTATATGATTCCCAATTGTCCACCTTCTATATAATGGTTACTCTACATAAAAGCAATTACAGAAGCACTAGCATCAAATTGCATATGAATAACAGTATCTATTCTGGTGAAAAAACAATTGTTAACAAGTCCATCTTCCTGATTGCAAAGGAAGAAAACAATCTTTACTTGCTGAACCAGCTTACCATGCTCCATCTTGTGTTGATTTTGCCTCAAATTCCAACTTTGACAGATTTGGAACCTTTTCACCTGTTCTGACAACACTTATTGTCAATACTGAGAAAATGGAAAAAAGAAAATTCATTTTCAAAAATTACGAGCAGGTTGCTAAGTTACATGATCATCGGCTTTCTACAAGTCAATTAAACGAGGACAACTAGTCCTTCATCCCACTATGTGGGATCTGCTATATTGATCATATTTCACCAATGTGTTCTATCTACAAGTCAACTCTCAAAATTAAAAAAAAAAAAAAAAGCCAAGCCATGCAGCATTTGAAACAGCAAATACAAAAGGTTAAGAAGCAAGCAGTATATACAATCTGAAATTGTGAAATTATCAACTGGAAACAAAGATAGTTTGCTGGATGAAGGTATCATTTTCTAGAGAACACTTGAGATGAAAAAGAATAAAATATACCAATTATATATATTTTCTGCACAAGACCAAAGAAATTAATGATAGAAGTACCTTTTGGTATCTGGGAGTCCTCACTTGTCTTCATTAAGGTGCAGGCCTCGGGTACAGGAGGTAATTTTCTGGCAGTATGAGCTGTATTGTCTTTCGAGAGGTCACTTTGCTGCCTATTCTGAAACCAATTCTGGACCTGATATACATTTCGAGAGGTCACTCAAATTAACGTCGCATATGATTGATCAACTTGGCAACTTGCTAACTG